>CAXKWD010000012.1:40932027-42339527 GCA_964059195.1 Ectobius pallidus
CTGGACCTGCCTCCCAAACAATGCTGTATGTATTCCCTCTTCATCAGAATTATATACAGTCCAGGTGAAGCGTAAGCTTAGCGGGAGGATGGGACAACTCTAAGACCGTGCCTCCCTCCATCACGACACAAATTACCTCATGGTCGTAGATTTGAAAACACAGGAAATAGACCCCCCAAAAAAACTAGTGACAAATTGAATCCTGTTCCCATTGTTATATAAAATGACCAGTTAGTCTGATGCGATGCACTCACATAACTTTCTCTACCCTGGGCATTGCAGGGAGTGCGTATTCAGTTGAATCAAGTGATGCCATAATTCTGTGGCTGTTGGCTTCACAATAAAAATTATATACGTTCGTACAAAAAAATCTCTTAGCCATTTCTACAAACCAACAGAATACCAAATCATTTCTTGAATGTGCGAAATTTTCACATGGGTTTACTGTTATCTAATATTCACCGTTTTATCTGTTTTGCTTTGAATATACAGTTTCTATATATAAAATATTTCTCTAATTGCAGATAGTAGTGGTGTTTTCTGTGTAACCCCTGCGGTGGGATGCAGAATGCAACCCGCAATACAGGGGCAGACCCCGCAATACAGGATGCGGTGCGGTGGGTTGGATGCGGTGGGATGTGTAGGGGAAGGTGGGTTGGATGCGTAGGGGAAGGTGGGTTGCGGAGTGGGGTCCTCAACTACCGGGTTACCCACAAAGTGGGGCCTCCAAGCAAATAGCGCCAACTTAATCATTTATTTTTTTAATTTTATCATTTTCGATTCAGTCTCCCCACCCACTGCCCTTTGGTCATCTGGGTGTTTGATCATAGCTCTGGGTGCTTGCGCCACCTGTGTGTAGAACAAAGGCCTAAGTGTTTAATTAATGGTAATATTTGTGAGTTTGTAATATTGCGGCTTGCATATGTTAGCATGGTTCCAGACGTGATGCAGCTGCGCGTACTAGAATAGCCCGGCTCACCGCGCGGGAGGTCCCGCACGCACACATGCTGTCTCGCATGGCAGAGCCGCATCTCTGCGTACCAGAATAACACAGTTCGTCACGCGTGGGGTCCCAGCATGCACGTTGTACTCTAGCGTATGTCAATGTTGCAGTACATGTGATATAATATTATTGCGTATCTTAGCTAGAGTACGGCCCCCCGCTTGTATACCGACGCCGTACCTACGCGTGGTGACCGTGGTCCCTAGCGTGAGCCGATATAAATACACATGCTGCAGACGATTTCGCTCATTCAACGGATAGCAGCCGACATGGAAGGTACTACTACTGGATTCTTCAAGTGCTCAGAGTGCGATGCCAAGTATAGACACAAATTCCATCTGAACCGGCACGTGAAGCAAAGGCATACACAAAGCCATTTCTCCTGTGATTCGTGTGGGGCTTCATTTACCCGTCGCGATGTATTGACCAGACATGTGCGGGAGGCACACTCTAACAGTCAACTAGTCTGTGTTAAATGTGGAAAAAGTTTCTCCTGTCAACGTTATCTAAACGACCATTTGGAATCTACCCATAATCCAATGAATCCTAATGAAATGTACAGACAACGTGAAGCCAAGACACCGAGACCTACGTCAATAGTCATCGAACCCGGGTCACCTGCAGCCGGGCCATCAACAGCCATTGAGCCAAGGACAGCGGTAGCGAGACCACAGACCAACCCATCGGTACTAAGCCAGCCTGATGTGTCCAATGAACCAAGTCCACGGACAGCCAGACAATCAGTGTTGAGAACAGCTTTGGGCGGACAAAACTATGATTACTCGGTACGTGTTATATATATTAATGTGTTATATATTAGTGTGTTACTTCCGAGACAACTCGTCTCATTATATATTTTTTTGTTACAGCCTTTCGCCGTGCCAGATGCAAACACGCATCCCATTGCAGTATCATCTCAGCAAACTGCAGACGGTGGCCAAGGAGTCGCGCCCCATCACATGCCAGATGTTAACGTGCAGACACAAGGATCCATCTCATCGCATGCGGTGACAGATATCGGCAGCCGTTATAATGTGGGGGGAGCTCTCACCGCTCACGGCAGCCAAGCAGTCTCGCAGTCAGTCAACAGACATGGGGCCGCTACTCAGTCTGATGTGAGTAGCTTACTACAATCACATGTTTTTTTACGCTAATGTTTACATGGTTTTTCTATATGTTATGCTAATGTATACATTGTATTAATTCTTACAGAATGATTTTCGCAAAGTGGACTCAGCCTTCAGATCGAGAATCGCTACATATGCAGCAACCAATATCCCGCAAGCGGACCTGGAGAGCGGCCTAGCAGCCTACAAACCCAAGATGGAGGCACTGGTGAGGGACTCTATCCAACAATTTAAGTCTGTAAAATTCAATATTTTTGTGGAATGTGGTTTTGAGAACTTGGAAGGAAAATCCACTCTACGTAATTTCAAATCAAAAAACGAGGTAGCTGTTGTAACGACCAACCTATCAGAACTGTTAGATAAACAAATAGAGAAAATTCAACAGGAATATCAAGACGTAGCCTTACGAGGGTCTGGGTTCATGTTCAAATCCATACATAAAATTGAATTACGCGTCAACCATTATAAACCTTTTACAGGTAGGAAATTCATGCTTCTACCACAGCGTTTTAGGCATTCAAAATCTCTAGTGAACATTGACAATCATGACGATTATTGTTTCAAGTACTGCATCTTGGCAAAATTTATAGAGGTAGGTAATGACTTATGGGCTAGCTATCTCGGGAACCAAGAATTATCTGACAGATACGACTGGAGCTGTGTAAAATTCCCGGTAGCATTACAAGACATTGGTAAATTTTCTAAATTAAATAACATATCGATCAATGTGTTTGGTTTAGATGACAATGCGGAAGTATACCCAATCAAAATTGCTGATAAGGAGTTGGACGACCATAGAGACTTGCTCTATGTCTGCGATGAAGTAAATTCACATTATGTCTTAATTTCTGATTTCAACGCATTCATTAGGCCTTTTGTCACATCGGACAAGCGTCAAGTCAAAGTATGCAAACGGTGCTTTACGCACTTCCAGTCGTATAAAGGTGAGTCAGCCGACCAGAGACTTGAGGCTCATTTGGCTGTATGTAATTCGTTCTCACCCGTCAGGTGTGAATTTCCTAAACGTCTGGAAGTAAGTTTCACTAAGCATGAGTATTCGCAGAAGATTAGGTTTGTGATCTATGCGGATTTTGAGTGCTTATTGGAACCTATTGCCGGATGTCAAAATGAACCTACAAAATCCTGGACTCAAAAGTATCAAAAACATACACCTTTCAGTTACGCCTATTTTATTAAGGACTTGGAAGGCGAACATTCAAATCTGCGGCTATACAGAGGACCCGAGGCAGGAGCCCATTTTATGAGTTCTCTTGTAAAAGACGTAAAGTCCATAGATGCCATTTTAAACTGTGAAATAAAACCCATGATCCCTCTCACGGCAGAACAGAACAACCAGTATATGACCAGCACCATCTGCCATATCTGTAAACAAGGTAACTTCACCGAAGAAAATTACAAAGTCCGTGACCACTGCCACGTGAGCGGTCGGTTCAGAGGTGCAGCACACAGAAACTGTAACCTAAATTATAGGAACCAGTCTTTTGTCCCTGTTGTGCTACACAACCTGTCCAACTATGACTCACACTTCATTGTGACAGAGTTAGGTTTTGACAAGAACCGTATCAATGCCATTTGCAATACCCAGGAGAAATACGTGACATTTTCAAAATTTATTCCCTCCTCTTATTTGAAAAGGGGAGGTATGGAGTTGCGGTTTATAGATTCTTTTCGATTCATGTCCACGAGCCTGGAAAAATTAGCAAACAATCTGCCTAAAGATAAATTCATAGAGACGCGGAAAGCTTTCGGTGACAATACCGATTTGGTAAGTCGCAAGGGGGTTTTCCCCTACGACCACGTCACCTCGCTCGAAATTCTAAACGAAACAAAATTACCGCCTAAAGAGGCGTTTTACAACAAGCTCGGCAATGCGAGTGTTTCAGATCGTGACTACTCTCACGCTGTCAATGTGTGGCAATCATTTTCGGTCAACTCATTAGGGGAATATTCAGACCTATATTTAAAAACAGATGTTCTGATTTTGACCGATGTTTTCGAGAATTTTAGACAAATGTGTCACGATACCTATGGGCTAGATTGCCTTTATTACAGTACTGCTCCTGGGTTCGCTTATGCAGCCATGTTAAAGTTTACACAGGTAAAGTTGCCTATTTTAAACGATATGGACATGGTGCAGATGTTCGAGCTTGGAATTCGCGGAGGATTATGTCAATGTGTTACAAGGCATGCTGTGGCAAACAACGAGTCGGCATTGTACTACGTCGACGCCAATAACCTCTATGGTTATGCCATGTCACAAGCGTTGCCTATAGGTAATTTCCGTTGGCTCGAGAAAGACGAGATAGAGTCGCTCGACATTGTCTCCATACCGGCCAACTCCAATTTAGGATACGTCCTGGAAGTCGATTTGCAATATCCAGAACATCTACATGATGCTCATTCAGATCTACCATTTTGTCCAGAAATGAAATGCCCTCCTGGAAGTAAATTCAAGAAACTTTTGACCACGCTTGAAACTAAACAAAATTACATTGTGCACTATACCGTGCTTAAACAGGCGTTGCAACACGGACTGAAATTGACAAAGATCCATAGGGTCATCAGTTTTGAGCAAAGCTGCTGGCTTAAACCGTATATTGAGTTCAATACGTCTAAACGGAGGGCTGCCAGTAACGCATTCGAAAAGGATTTCTATAAGCTATTAAATAATAGCGTATTTGGGAAGACAATGGAAAACGTGCGAAAGAGGATAGATTTTAGGCTGGTGTCTGATGAAAAGTCAATGTCTAAACTGATAGCTAAAAGCAGCTTTCAGGATAGAACCATCTATAACGAAAACCTTGTAGGTGTTCACCTTGCTAAGACTAAACTCGTTTTGGATAAAGCCATCTATGTCGGCATGTCCATTTTGGAAATTTCAAAAACAAGGATGTACGACTTTCACTACGACACCATGCGAAAGTATTTCGAAAACAAAATTAAGCTCACATATATGGATACTGATAGCTTCATATACAAGATCGAATCCGACAATCTAGACCGTGATTTGTTAAATTTGAGAGATGAACTGGATACTAGCGTATACCCCCCTAATCATCCCTTGTATTCATTGGAAAACAAAGGAGTGGTCGGTAAATTCAAGGACGAAGGTGCTGGTCATACTATAACTGAGTTTGTAGGCCTGAGAGCAAAAATGTACGCCATAAGGTTTAACGATATGAACATAAAGAAATTGAAAGGTATTAATAAATGTGTTGTAGAGAGAGAGCTCTCATTTGAAGATTATGTCGGTTGTCTTCAGAGCGGGCAATCGTCATTCTCGGTAAACAGGTCTATACGATCCTATAATCATAACGTATTTTCGATCGCCATGAATAAAGTAACCTTAAGCGCTTCAGATGATAAGCGGCACATTTTACCTAATGGCGTGGATACTCTTGCTCACGGGCATTACAAAATCAGGGATGCTGAGGAACCCCCAGCTAAAAGATGTAAAGTGTAAAAATGTATATAGTGTCAGAGTCTTGTATGTAAATAAAAATGTATTATGCTATGTATCCTGTGTGTCTTGTGTGTGTAAATAAAAATGAAATATGCTATGTGTCTTGTGTTTAATGCTGTGTGTCTTGTGTATGTTGTGTATTATGCTATGTGTTGTAAGGCAAAGGAAAGGAAAAAAAAATGAATTATGCTGTATGTTGTAAGGTAAAGGAATGGAAATAAAAACACATGACTATACTTGAGTCTTTAATGAAGTAAAAAAATACAAGTGTTCCTTCCTCCTCCTGCTCCACCACTCCACTGTTAAGACTCTGTTCATTCTATATAATTTCTATCCCTCAATTCCAATATGATTTCATGTATTTCCTTGTGGTGATGTAGTGTGGCAGCAGACGAGGACATGAGAAGCTTTAGTCTGTCAACGAGCTGGTTGGGGTCGAAGTCTATTTTGTGATTCGCATGTAAGTCCTTCCACATGCCTCCACGGTGTGACAAAACCTCATCGGAGGAGTCCTCCTCTTCCGAAAATGAGTTTGAATATTGTTCCTCCTCTTCTTCTTCCAGAAATAATTTTTTATTAACATGACACGTATTGATGGGGTCAGCCTGCTGATGAGTGTTCGTATCCGAGAGAAGATATCGATTGGAGATGAATTTCTGTCTGTCTTGACAAATTGGGCACTTGGATAAATAAAGAGAAATCATAGCCTTTGTAACGTTTGCAAATTTTCTGGATAGTTCATTATACATTTTATCGCGACCACCATGTCCTATTGCCGCATGAGCGGTATCAATAACGTCGTATATGTCATCAACCGAAAGGTAATATTTTCTATCGTTTTTTGCAACAAGTTTCCTAATTCCTCCTATTTCTACCACATCAAATCTTTTCAATCTTCTTTTTTGTGTAGCCGTCTTCTTTTGTGATTCTTTAGCAGTATCTACCTCCCGCATGAGTGATAAGTAATTTTCCTTTGTTAGAACCTTAAAACGAGTAGATTTTTCACTCTCAGTTCTTAAAAGCTCCCCCACGAAACTCTCTCTCGCCTTTTTACAACTCTCATCCATGATATCGTGAAACGTAGAATGATACCCAGGGATGATGACTTTACTCTACGCCGGTCTATTCTGGACTGGTGTAAAACTTGTCTGGGCTCACTTATTTATAGGTAAAATTAATCTGGACCGGTTAATATGAGTCTGTAGCTGGTCCAGATCGATCTTGACCAGTCAAGATCGATCTTGACCGGTCAAGATCGATCTGGACTGGTCACTACTGTTTAACAGTTTCGCTACGCCGGTCTATTCTGGACTGGTGTAAAACTTGTCTGGGCTCACTTATTTATAGGTAAAATTAATCTGGACCGGTTAATATGAGTCTGTAGCCGGTCAATATCGATCTTGACTGGTCAATATCGATCTGGGGTTGGTTACTACTGATTAACAGTTTCGAATGGGTCTAGGTCTCGGTCTTATGTATTTACCGTACCGTGCTAGAACTAACAAAAAAATATAATTTTTAATCACATCTTACACCTCACAACTCACTGACAGCTGGTAGGTCTAGGTCTCGCAAGACATCAAGAACTTCTGCGATGCGTAAAGGAGCACAGTCTTGGAGTGGTCTTGATATGGCAGTCATGATCTTGGATCTAAAGGGTTAGTTGATTTTTTTTAGGTTTGCATCTTGTTATATTACCACAAACAATTCAGAGGTGGTTTTGTACACCTCATGTTTCTGTGAAATTATATTGCACTCGATGAAGTATATAGCTATCGTTTTCCAACGGATGAACAATTTATACATGATGAAATGATACAAACAAAGTGGAGTGTGATGAATTTGCTCTTATTTAATGATATCCATTGGAGCTATCTTTTAACCTTCATCAAATGCCATGGCATTTGATGAAGGTTAAAAGATAGCTCCAATGGATATCATTAAATAAGAGCAAATTCATCACACTCCACTTTGTTTGTATCATTTCATCATGTATAAATTGTTCATCCGTTGGAAAACGATAGCTATATACTTCATCGAGTGCAATATAATTTCACAGAAACATGAGGTGTACAAAACCACCTCTGAATTGTTTGTGGTAATATAACAAGATGCAAACCTAAAAAAAATCAACTAACCCTTTAGATCCAAGATCATGACTGCCATATCAAGACCACTCCAAGACTGTGCTCCTTTACGCATCGCAGAAGTTCTTGATGTCTTGCGAGACCTAGACCTACCAGCTGTCAGTGAGTTGTGAGGTGTAAGATGTGATTAAAAATTATATTTTTTTGTTAGTTCTAGCACGGTACGGTAAATACATAAGACCGAGACCTAGACCCATTCGAAACTGTTAATCAGTAGTAACCAACCCCAGATCGATATTGACCAGTCAAGATCGATATTGACCGGCTACAGACTCATATTAACCGGTCCAGATTAATTTTACCTATAAATAAGTGAGCCCAGACAAGTTTTACACCAGTCCAGAATAGACCGGCGTAGCGAAACTGTTAAACAGTAGTGACCAGTCCAGATCGATCTTGACCGGTCAAGATCGATCTTGACTGGTCAAGATCGATCTGGACCAGCTACAGACTCATATTAACCGGTCCAGATTAATTTTACCTATAAATAAGTGAGCCCAGACAAGTTTTACACCAGTCCAGAATAGACCGGCGTAGAGTAAAGTCATCATCCCTGGGTATCATTCTACGTTTCACGATATCATGGATGAGAGTTGTAAAAAGGCGAGAGAGAGTTTCGTGGGGGAGCTTTTAAGAACTGAGAGTGAAAAATCTACTCGTTTTAAGGTTCTAACAAAGGAAAATTACTTATCACTCATGCGGGAGGTAGATACTGCTAAAGAATCACAAAAGAAGACGGCTACACAAAAAAGAAGATTGAAAAGATTTGATGTGGTAGAAATAGGAGGAATTAGGAAACTTGTTGCAAAAAACGATAGAAAATATTACCTTTCGGTTGATGACATATACGACGTTATTGATACCGCTCATGCGGCAATAGGACATGGTGGTCGCGATAAAATGTATAATGAACTATCCAGAAAATTTGCAAACGTTACAAAGGCTATGATTTCTCTTTATTTATCCAAGTGCCCAATTTGTCAAGACAGACAGAAATTCATCTCCAATCGATATCTTCTCTCGGATACGAACACTCATCAGCAGGCTGACCCCATCAATACGTGTCATGTTAATAAAAAATTATTTCTGGAAGAAGAAGAGGAGGAACAATATTCAAACTCATTTTCGGAAGAGGAGGACTCCTCCGATGAGGTTTTGTCACACCGTGGAGGCATGTGGAAGGACTTACATGCGAATCACAAAATAGACTTCGACCCCAACCAGCTCGTTGACAGACTAAAGCTTCTCATGTCCTCGTCTGCTGCCACACTACATCACCACAAGGAAATACATGAAATCATATTGGAATTGAGGGATAGAAATTATATAGAATGAACAGAGTCTTAACAGTGGAGTGGTGGAGCAGGAGGAGGAAGGAACACTTGTATTTTTTTACTTCATTAAAGACTCAAGTATAGTCATGTGTTTTTATTTCCATTCCTTTACCTTACAACATACAGCATAATTCATTTTTTTTTCCTTTCCTTTGCCTTACAACACATAGCATAATACACAACATACACAAGACACACAGCATTAAACACAAGACACATAGCATATTTCATTTTTATTTACACACACAAGACACACAGGATACATAGCATAATACATTTTTATTTACATACAAGACTCTGACACTATATACATTTTTACACTTTACATCTTTTAGCTGGGGGTTCCTCAGCATCCCTGATTTTGTAATGCCCGTGAGCAAGAGTATCCACGCCATTAGGTAAAATGTGCCGCTTATCATCTGAAGCGCTTAAGGTTACTTTATTCATGGCGATCGAAAATACGTTATGATTATAGGATCGTATAGACCTGTTTACCGAGAATGACGATTGCCCGCTCTGAAGACAACCGACATAATCTTCAAATGAGAGCTCTCTCTCTACAACACATTTATTAATACCTTTCAATTTCTTTATGTTCATATCGTTAAACCTTATGGCGTACATTTTTGCTCTCAGGCCTACAAACTCAGTTATAGTATGACCAGCACCTTCGTCCTTGAATTTACCGACCACTCCTTTGTTTTCCAATGAATACAAGGGATGATTAGGGGGGTATACGCTAGTATCCAGTTCATCTCTCAAATTTAACAAATCACGGTCTAGATTGTCGGATTCGATCTTGTATATGAAGCTATCAGTATCCATATATGTGAGCTTAATTTTGTTTTCGAAATACTTTCGCATGGTGTCGTAGTGAAAGTCGTACATCCTTGTTTTTGAAATTTCCAAAATGGACATGCCGACATAGATGGCTTTATCCAAAACGAGTTTAGTCTTAGCAAGGTGAACACCTACAAGGTTTTCGTTATAGATGGTTCTATCCTGAAAGCTGCTTTTAGCTATCAGTTTAGACATTGACTTTTCATCAGACACCAGCCTAAAATCTATCCTCTTTCGCACGTTTTCCATTGTCTTCCCAAATACGCTATTATTTAATAGCTTATAGAAATCCTTTTCGAATGCGTTACTGGCAGCCCTCCGTTTAGACGTATTGAACTCAATATACGGTTTAAGCCAGCAGCTTTGCTCAAAACTGATGACCCTATGGATCTTTGTCAATTTCAGTCCGTGTTGCAACGCCTGTTTAAGCACGGTATAGTGCACAATGTAATTTTGTTTAGTTTCAAGCGTGGTCAAAAGTTTCTTGAATTTACTTCCAGGAGGGCATTTCATTTCTGGACAAAATGGTAGATCTGAATGAGCATCATGTAGATGTTCTGGATATTGCAAATCGACTTCCAGGACGTATCCTAAATTGGAGTTGGCCGGTATGGAGACAATGTCGAGCGACTCTATCTCGTCTTTCTCGAGCCAACGGAAATTACCTATAGGCAACGCTTGTGACATGGCATAACCATAGAGGTTATTGGCGTCGACGTAGTACAATGCCGACTCGTTGTTTGCCACAGCATGCCTTGTAACACATTGACATAATCCTCCGCGAATTCCAAGCTCGAACATCTGCACCATGTCCATATCGTTTAAAATAGGCAACTTTACCTGTGTAAACTTTAACATGGCTGCATAAGCGAACCCAGGAGCAGTACTGTAATAAAGGCAATCTAGCCCATAGGTATCGTGACACATTTGTCTAAAATTCTCGAAAACATCGGTCAAAATCAGAACATCTGTTTTTAAATATAGGTCTGAATATTCCCCTAATGAGTTGACCGAAAATGATTGCCACACATTGACAGCGTGAGAGTAGTCACGATCTGAAACACTCGCATTGCCGAGCTTGTTGTAAAACGCCTCTTTAGGCGGTAATTTTGTTTCGTTTAGAATTTCGAGCGAGGTGACGTGGTCGTAGGGGAAAACCCCCTTGCGACTTACCAAATCGGTATTGTCACCGAAAGCTTTCCGCGTCTCTATGAATTTATCTTTAGGCAGATTGTTTGCTAATTTTTCCAGGCTCGTGGACATGAATCGAAAAGAATCTATAAACCGCAACTCCATACCTCCCCTTTTCAAATAAGAGGAGGGAATAAATTTTGAAAATGTCACGTATTTCTCCTGGGTATTGCAAATGGCATTGATACGGTTCTTGTCAAAACCTAACTCTGTCACAATGAAGTGTGAGTCATAGTTGGACAGGTTGTGTAGCACAACAGGGACAAAAGACTGGTTCCTATAATTTAGGTTACAGTTTCTGTGTGCTGCACCTCTGAACCGACCGCTCACGTGGCAGTGGTCACGGACTTTGTAATTTTCTTCGGTGAAGTTACCTTGTTTACAGATATGGCAGATGGTGCTGGTCATATACTGGTTGTTCTGTTCTGCCGTGAGAGGGATCATGGGTTTTATTTCACAGTTTAAAATGGCATCTATGGACTTTACGTCTTTTACAAGAGAACTCATAAAATGGGCTCCTGCCTCGGGTCCTCTGTATAGCCGCAGATTTGAATGTTCGCCTTCCAAGTCCTTAATAAAATAGGCGTAACTGAAAGGTGTATGTTTTTGATACTTTTGAGTCCAGGATTTTGTAGGTTCATTTTGACATCCGGCAATAGGTTCCAATAAGCACTCAAAATCCGCATAGATCACAAACCTAATCTTCTGCGAATACTCATGCTTAGTGAAACTTACTTCCAGACGTTTAGGAAATTCACACCTGACGGGTGAGAACGAATTACATACAGCCAAATGAGCCTCAAGTCTCTGGTCGGCTGACTCACCTTTATACGACTGGAAGTGCGTAAAGCACCGTTTGCATACTTTGACTTGACGCTTGTCCGATGTGACAAAAGGCCTAATGAATGCGTTGAAATCAGAAATTAAGACATAATGTGAATTTACTTCATCGCAGACATAGAGCAAGTCTCTATGGTCGTCCAACTCCTTATCAGCAATTTTGATTGGGTATACTTCCGCATTGTCATCTAAACCAAACACATTGATCGATATGTTATTTAATTTAGAAAATTTACCAATGTCTTGTAATGCTACCGGGAATTTTACACAGCTCCAGTCGTATCTGTCAGATAATTCTTGGTTCCCGAGATAGCTAGCCCATAAGTCATTACCTACCTCTATAAATTTTGCCAAGATGCAGTACTTGAAACAATAATCGTCATGATTGTCAATGTTCACTAGAGATTTTGAATGCCTAAAACGCTGTGGTAGAAGCATGAATTTCCTACCTGTAAAAGGTTTATAATGGTTGACGCGTAATTCAATTTTATGTATGGATTTGAACATGAACCCAGACCCTCGTAAGGCTACGTCTTGATATTCCTGTTGAATTTTCTCTATTTGTTTATCTAACAGTTCTGATAGGTTGGTCGTTACAACAGCTACCTCGTTTTTTGATTTGAAATTACGTAGAGTGGATTTTCCTTCCAAGTTCTCAAAACCACATTCCACAAAAATATTGAATTTTACAGACTTAAATTGTTGGATAGAGTCCCTCACCAGTGCCTCCATCTTGGGTTTGTAGGCTGCTAGGCCGCTCTCCAGGTCCGCTTGCGGGATATTGGTTGCTGCATATGTAGCGATTCTCGATCTGAAGGCTGAGTCCACTTTGCGAAAATCATTCTGTAAGAATTAATACAATGTATACATTAGCATAACATATAGAAAAACCATGTAAACATTAGCGTAAAAAAACATGTGATTGTAGTAAGCTACTCACATCAGACTGAGTAGCGGCCCCATGTCTGTTGACTGACTGCGAGACTGCTTGGCTGCCGTGAGCGGTGAGAGCTCCCCCCACATTATAACGGCTGCCGATATCTGTCACCGCATGCGATGAGATGGATCCTTGTGTCTGCACGTTAACATCTGGCATGTGATGGGGCGCGACTCCTTGGCCACCGTCTGCAGTTTGCTGAGATGATACTGCAATGGGATGCGTGTTTGCATCTGGCACGGCGAAAGGCTGTAACAAAAAAATATATAATGAGACGAGTTGTCTCGGAAGTAACACACTAATATATAACACATTAATATATATAACACGTACCGAGTAATCATAGTTTTGTCCGCCCAAAGCTGTTCTCAACACTGATTGTCTGGCTGTCCGTGGACTTGGTTCATTGGACACATCAGGCTGGCTTAGTACCGATGGGTTGGTCTGTGGTCTCGCTACCGCTGTCCTTGGCTCAATGGCTGTTGATGGCCCGGCTGCAGGTGACCCGGGTTCGATGACTATTGACGTAGGTCTCGGTGTCTTGGCTTCACGTTGTCTGTACATTTCATTAGGATTCATTGGATTATGGGTAGATTCCAAATGGTCGTTTAGATAACGTTGACAGGAGAAACTTTTTCCACATTTAACACAGACTAGTTGACTGTTAGAGTGTGCCTCCCGCACATGTCTGGTCAATACATCGCGACGGGTAAATGAAGCCCCACACGAATCACAGGAGAAATGGCTTTGTGTATGCCTTTGCTTCACGTGCCGGTTCAGATGGAATTTGTGTCTATACTTGGCATCGCACTCTGAGCACTTGAAGAATCCAGTAGTAGTACCTTCCATGTCGGCTGCTATCCGTTGAATGAGCGAAATCGTCTGCAGCATGTGTATTTATATCGGCTCACGCTAGGGACCACGGTCACCACGCGTAGGTACGGCGTCGGTATACAAGCGGGGGGCCGTACTCTAGCTAAGATACGCAATAATATTATATCACATGTACTGCAACATTGACATACGCTAGAGTACAACGTGCATGCTGGGACCCCACGCGTGACGAACTGTGTTATTCTGGTACGCAGAGATGCGGCTCTGCCATGCGAGACAGCATGTGTGCGTGCGGGACCTCCCGCGCGGTGAGCCGGGCTATTCTAGTACGCGCAGCTGCATCACGTCTGGAACCATGCTAACATATGCAAGCCGCAATATTACAAACTCACAAATATTACCATTAATTAAACACTTAGGCCTTTGTTCTACACACAGGTGGCGCAAGCACCCAGAGCTATGATCAAACACCCAGATGACCAAAGGGCAGTGGGTGGGGAGACTGAATCGAAAATGATAAAATTAAAAAAATAAATGATTAAGTTGGCGCTATTTGCTTGGAGGCCCCACTTTGTGGGTAACCCGGTAGTTGAGGACCCCACTCCGCAACCCACCTTCCCCTACGCATCCAACCCACCTTCCCCTACACATCCCACCGCATCCAACCCACCGCACCGCATCCTGTATTGCGGGGTCTGCCCCTGTATTGCGGGTTGCATTCTGCATCCCACCGCAGGGGTTACACAGAAAACACCACTACTCAAGGAAAAAGCAAGTGCTAAAATAGGATAGCCTATGTAGTAACATTTCTGCCAACGTACATAAAGGGTGAATCCAAGTTAGGTATATTTTGAAATGAACTTCTAAAGCAAGATTCCTATTTAATAATACTGAAGACAAGTTTTACTGGCAATTTAATATAGGCCTAACTGTTGCATTTTCTGGAGACTATTAACATACATTAATGAGCAAACAATTATTGTGGTTATATTGCGGTGCACAATTTTTAGACCAATGTTATCGTGTTACTCTTTCACCTTATTTTTTGCCACTCTTACGGTAAATTGTAAAACTCCATTTGTGTCTTATGAATGTCTTAAGGAAACTACGAAAATAAGAAAGAAAAAATACAGACGCAATTATTTTGTATGCTGTTTTATGATGCACTAGTTCTGATAACAATTAATAAATTTCATCCGTATTATAAGCTGGGTCATCCCACGCAAAACAGCAGATAAAGAACATCAATTTCACAATTTTAATTTATTTTCATTCTAATTGTATTCTAAACAATTTTAGAGTCTTCGAATTAATAATTTTGGTTATACGGGGTTTGAAGTATTTGGCTATTTGCATTAACCTCATTTTGTATTGGTTTTTTCCAGATTCCACCATAGTTCAAATTAAGTTTTCGAAGATATGAATGCAAAAAAAAAAAAAAAAAAAAAAAAAAGCTTTCTTCAAAATTCTTCATTATAAAGTGAACAAGAAAAAAAATATTCTTAGACAGAAAAAGGATTAAATATTTTAAAAATAATGATACAACGGACCGTTTCATTAGTTCGAAACTTTCAAAAGTACAGTAGCAGTATATATCATGTATTCTGTAAAAGTTTATAAATGGAATATTAAAAAATGAGTTTCAAAAATATTTAAAATATATTCCCGCCCGCAACACATGGCGTTATGAGTGTGACGTGAGAAGGTGGTGAAACACAAACCCTGATAAGCAATATCACTCGCGATTTTGAACCTTAAGCGTGAAACTCATAGTTGAATAACTCGAATGGTTAGGCCTTTCAGCCCTAACTCTGTCACTCAACCAGGATTAAAAAATACAAAAACTTACAGATTAATTGATTATGCATTAAGTGATCTTATAAGTAATAATACGTAAGATACATTAGATGCGAGTATTTACAGAAAGACACACCTTAGTAATAAGCTATGTTTTCTTACAATGTAATTACAAGGATGTAAGGATATACAAACTTACATCAATATTTTAAAGTAAAGTAAAATATTTAAAAATAAAACAAATTAAGAAATACAGTTAACCATGTTCAGGATTATTTAAATAATTTAGCAATTTAGATTTGAAGGATGATATAATCCTCCAGGCTCTGATGTCGTGTGGAAGGTCATTCTTCTGTGGAGAAGTGGTGATAATGAAGGACAACGACTGCAGGCTTGTTTTCTAGATGTGTGAGAAAGTCATTACGTGTGCAAAAAAAAAAAGGCATTTTGTTTTACTGGTATGTACAAACGTTGCAATAGTTTACTTTCTTTATTCCTCATATTGTTTATACGTTACTATCACCTGTTTCTACTGTTTTGTGGCAAAATAAACCACCAATGATGAAATTTCGGTTTGTTGCTATAAGTTTGGACACTAGTATACTTAAGGGCTAACAACAGCATTTGGTGTCACTTTCTTCGATCGTTCAATCGTGATCTTCTTGATTTGGACTGTTTGCAGCAATATGGATTCTGGAGACACAAAGTCAAGGAAAAGTGAGCGGTTAGTACTTAATTTACTTAAACGGTTTTTTACCATGGATACGTCAATAGGTACATATATAACAAGCATTATGTCTGTGTATCATAATCTAATCTATGGGATAACATGTTAAAAATGTATGAGCTCGAAGTCTAATCTATCTGTCGCAATAAAGGGTTAAATAAATGTAAACGATCTTCTTTCCTTTCGAAATGAAATGAAGTGAAGTCTATGGGCGATACCATTAGAACAAAATATTATGTGGAAAAATATACAAAATATGTCTCTTAATTTATATCTTATGAAGTTAGTGTTTCCATACGAGTATTTCTTTATGAAATGTTTTCTTTATGAGTAACGGCAAAATGTGATATTCGACACCATAGTTAAAACTACAGTGGTATTATTAAGAAATGCGTATGCAGAGAACGTTATTTATGTTTCGATAATCGTATTGACAGACATATCACTAATAAATAATGTATTCTTTCCACGTTCAGTAAACACTACAATCGTCATTAGACAATAGTATATTGCGATACAAGTGCTGTAAGCGTTGCATACGAGTATTGCATGCTATTTTTTTGCACGATGATTATTTATATCAATTTATTTATATTAATTGAAATATTAGCTGAAAATACACTGTTTATACACTATTGAAAGTGGATGTTATATTTCAGAAAGTGATTCGCATATGTTGGTTGTTGTGGAGACCGAATATTTGTCCTGTTAAAGTTAGCACAAACTGGGGGGGCCTTGGTTCTGGTCTTCCATTAAGGCTTGTATTATGATGGTTTTACTTACGGCACTTTTGCTTTTTGTAATTTTTACCGCACGGAGATTTCTTTTGTTTTCATAGCAACCAGATTGCGTGCGGGAATGTCAAGTTATGATCCCCGGCAACAATATTCGGAAGTACCACTAATTATAACATCGTGCAAAAAAGAATTTATTAATGATGATAAAAGTGTTATAATTTATCGAATGTTATAAATTATGTTATAAATTATAAATGTGCATACCAAGTTTCATGAATATCCGATAGAGCGTATTTGAGTTATGACGCTTATAAATAAAAACACTAAATTGGGTTCGACGCCGGTACCGGTGAACCGATTTGGTTCAATAACAACATTATAAATGCGTATACCTAGTTTCGTGAATATCCGATAAAGCGTATTTGAGTTATGGCGCGTACAGACACACGAACAGACAGACAGACAGACGGACAGACAGAAAGACATTTTTCGTCCCCCACACACAATCTCATAAAGTACCATACTGGGTCTTAACAAATAAGCCCGTTATATCCCAAACGTCTGTTAAGGAAAACTAGTCCCTGTGAGCTTTGATATATTCCTTTACCTAAATTATTCTGTATCTGTTTGTATATAGCCTACATCCACCACATCACTTCCACTCTTTGTTGCACACCTCACTTCACTTCACTTTTAGTTCTTCTAGCTACTATCTAAATTTAACAATAGTTCTTTCCACTTTTTCTGTTTTTGGCTATTCTTGTCCATAGTGCCCCCGCTGTTCCAAAAATTGTTTTGTCTTCTCGGTCTACCTCTGGTCCTTTTGCCTGTCCTTGGTTCCCAAACTGTTGTTGCGTATGCCCATCTGTCTTGGTTGAGTCTGGCTGCATGTCCTCCCTGTCTCCATTTTAGTCTTCCTGCTATGTTGGCTGTATCTTCTGCACTACTCCTCAGTCTCAAATTTTTGTTTCTTATCGTGTCTTGGAGACTAATAGAGCGTAGGCTACTGTATACCCCCCATCCCCCCCCCCCCGTGGGAATTTCCGACACATATATTTTTTTGTTGGTATTCCCATCTAGTTTCAGTTTTCAGTTGTTTGCCCCTTATCAATTACAGCATTTACCCGGAAACCCCGGAAATCCGGAGAAAATAAGTTTGTTTTAATTTTTCTTTGTTCTTTGCTCCTAATATGCCCAGGGAATTTCTGGCTCACATATTTTTTGTTGGTATTACCATCTAGTTTAAGTCTTCAGTTGTTTGCCCCTTATCAATTACATTATTTACCCGGAAACCCCGGAAAACTTCGGAAATCTGGAGAAAATGAGTTTCATTTGATTTTTCTTTGTTCTTTGCTCCTAATATGCCCAGGGAATTTCTGACTCACATATTTTTTGTTGGTATTGTCATCTAGTTTAAGTTTTCAGTTGTTTGCCCCTTACAAATTACAACATATCCCCGGAAAACCCGAAAAACCACTTTTATACGGAGAAAATGACAATGTTTTATTTTTTAAATCTTTGTTCTTTGCTTCTAATATTCAAATGGAATTTCTGAATCATATGTTCTTTTGTTGGTATTGCCATCCAGATTAAGGTTTCAGTTGTTTTCCCCTTATCAATTACAGCAAATCCCCAGAAAACTCCGAAAACCATGGAAACCCGGAAAAAATGACTTTGTTTTAATTTTTTAAATCTTAGTTTTATACTTCTAGTATTCAAAGGGAATTGGTGACTCATATGTTTTTGTGTTGGTATTGCCATGTAGATTAAGGTTTCAGTTGTTTGCCCCTTATCAATTACAGCAAATCCCCAGAAAACTCTGAAAACAACGGAAGCCCGGAGAAAATGACTTTGTTTTAATTTTTTAAATCTTAGTTCTTTGCTCCTAGTATTCAAAGGGAATTAGTGACTAATATGGTTTTGTGTTTGTATTACCATGTAGATTAAGGTTTCAGTTGTTTGCCCCTTATCAATTACAGCAAATCCCCAGAAAACTCCGAAAACCACGGAAGCTCGGAGAAAATGACTTCGTTTTAATTTTTTAAATCTTAGTTCTTTGTTCCTAGTATTCAAAGGGAATTGGTGACTCATATGGTTTTGTGTTGGTGTTGCCATGTAGATTAAGGTTTCAGTTGTTTTCCCCTTATCAATTACAGCATATCCCCGGAAAACTCCGGAAACCTAAAAAATCCGAAGAAAATGAGTTCGTTTTAATTTTTTTAAAACCTTTGTTCTTTGATCCTAATATTCCCAGGGAACTTCTGACTTACATTTTTTTGTTGGAATTTTAATCTAGATTAAGGTTTCAGCTGTTTGCCTGTTATAAATTACAACATATCCCCGTAAAACCCGGAAAACCACGGAAATCCACAGAATTTCTAGAACTCGGAACTTGTGATCTACGGTCACTGAAACCGTTATTGCGAAGTAATTCTTCTGCTTCAAGTGTGTCCCTTGCAGGTTCAAAAGGGTGAGTATATGGACTAAGAGATATCTGCCATAATTGTGATGGTCACATGCAAAAAAAAGGGGAATCATATCTTCTAAACATGCCAAGTGTAAGTCAAAGTTGTTTTCTTTAGTTGCTCGCTGAAATCTCAAAATAAATGACACTTTGTCCATATTGCCATTCCAAAATTGTGCTGTTTTACCGAATGTCCCTTCTCTAACTTCAGTCAAGAAAGTTTGGTAGTGACTGTGGAAGGTTTGGTAAGATAAATTAATTATCATTCACAGATGTCAAATTAGAATATGAAGTGTGTTCTGTCAGGTTTCCAATCGCCTTCATTCCTTCAGCATCAGGATTTTTTCCAGTATTCTTTGTCATGCTGTAATTGGCAAGGGGAAAACAACTGAAACCTTAAACTATATGGCAATAGCAACAAAAAGTATGTGATTCATAAATTCCCTGGGAATATTAGTATCAAAGAGCAAATATTTTAAAAAAATTAAAACAATCTCATTTTCTGCGGATTTTCGTGGTTTTCAGGGTTTACGTGGATATGCTGTAATTGATAAGGGGGAAAACAACTTAAACCTTAAACTAGATGGCAATACCAACAAAAAAAACATATGAGTCAGAAATTCCATGGGAATATTAGGAGCAAAGAACAAAGATTTTACAGAAATTTTTAAAAAGTCAATTCCTCCGGATCTCCGTGGTTTTCGGAGTTTTCTGGAGATATGCTATAATTCATAAGGGGCAAACAACTGAAACCTTAATCTAGATGTCAATACCAACAAAAAAACATACAAATCAGAAATTCCCTTTGAATATTAGGAGCAAAGAACAAAGATTTAAAAAATAATACATAGTAATTTTTTCCGTATGTACGTGGTTTTCCGGGGTTTCCGGGGATATGCTGTAATTGGTAAGGGGCAAACAACTGGAACCTTAATCTATATGGGAATACCAACACAAAAACATATGGTTCACCAATTCCCTTTGAATACTAGGAGCAAAGAACTAAGATTTTTTAAAAATAAAACGAAGTCGCTTTCTCCGGATTTCCGTGGTTTTCGGTGTTTTCCGGGGATATACTGTAATTGATAAGGGGCAAACAACTGAAACCTTAATCTAGATGGTAATGCCAACAAAAAAACATGTAAGTCAGAAATTCCCTTTGAATATTAGGTGCAAAGAACAAAGATTTAAAAAATAAAACATAGTAATTTTCTCCGTATATACGTGGTTTTCCGGGTTTTCCGGGGATATGTTGTAATTTGTAAGGGGCAAACAACTGGAACATTAAACTAGATGCCAATACCAAGAAAAATGTGTGAGTCAGAAATTCCCTGGGAATATTAGGAGCAAAGAACAATGAAAAATTTAAAACAAATTCATTTTCTGCGAATTTCCGGGGTTTTCCGGGGTTTCCGGCTAAATGCTGTAATTGATAAGGGGCAAACAACTAAAATCTTAAACTAGATGACAATACCAACAAAAAAATATATGTGTCGGAAATTCCCACGGGGGGGGGAGGGTTTCATATTGGTAGCCCATGGTCTATAATTCCTAAAATATTTTTCTTCATATTTCATGACATGTTTGTATCATTTTAGTATGTTCTTTGTGTGCGACCATTTTAGTAGCCGTATTTGTGAGCGACCATGTTTAGCAGCCGTATAAAGGGACCGGACCCAGCATTGCGGGGTATATAGCATTACACATGCCCACGGATATGGGCGAAGACCGTAACGGTGGCGAGGGCGATAGAGACGGCGGTCTTTAATAGGCAGATCCGACAACTCACTCTCAAGGGTAAAATATGATAGAATGCTGCTGCCTTGTATTTTCGAAATTGGTATGTCTAAGGCTAGGGGAAGAAAACCTCGAGAAAAAAAAAATTACCCGCAGTGGCGACTCCTGGTTTTTTAGTTGTGTAGGATGGTGTGGAGAGAGCGAATTAACCCATTCACTGCTATTGACGTACATATGCGTCGCCGTAAAAAATACATAAAGGCTGAGATGTAAATTTAATACAATAATGCTTTATCCTAAAATATGAAAATATTTAACCACGTATGAAAACTGTCGTTTACGGAAATCAGCTATTCCGCTATAATTTTCATAGTTGATATCAAACTTGATATTACTCCAGGAATACTTATATTGAAATATAAACAGCACTGTAAAGTTTAATAATAGCTAGGCCTATAATATATACCAAGAAATGAAATAAATAAATATTAATAAAAATATTATCACTCCCCTCTTAGAAAACAAGCTATCGAACGTGAGGAACACAAAACACATGTGAGGAAGGACTGTAAGACGTCCTCAACTTCCTCCATATGAAACTGGCTTCTCACAACATTTCCCTTCCCCGCCTCCCCTTCACATGCCCCAGAGATCTAACAACGGCATGGACTGCGTAACACCAACACTGAGGACATCCTCGCAAATACCAACCTGCTCAAAACAGAACCGCTAACTTCCTTCCCGAGTGCTCTACAATAACGCTGTTTTTACATTTTATTGTTTTAATTTTGACAATGAATGCTAGTAAACATTTATGTAGATGAATTATGAAGTGCAGGATGATCCTCACATCCTATATGGAATAATCGCCACTGATTACCCGCTCCGCAAGGTCAGGGGTTGAGGCAATGTCCCTGCCCGTCATAACTCATAAAATGAACCTATGGAAAAAGATCCTCAAAGAAATAATCCAGATGGTTTAAACTGGAAACTGGTTTAGGAAAAAGGTACGTGAATTTTGGACAATGAAACATTCACAGTCTATCGAATAAACAAACGGAAGTATTTCAAGTGCTCGAGCGCCTTACAATTGACCTTGCTGTACTTTCTGAGACAAAAAAGAAAGAAAATTTTAAAAATGTTACAGAGATGAAGTACCAAAACATTTAAAGAAGGATATATTAGCAATGCATTTAAAAGAAAGTAGCAAAGACAATTGCTCCAATGACCGTGGCATCACTGTCCTTAGTACAATTGGGCGTTTGAATGGTAAAGTGTTAAAGATGAAAATCGAAAAAGACTTTGTGGATCTTAAAGAGCAGAGCGACTTCCGTACAGGACGTTCCTGCATCGACAATATCTTTACATTATGACAACTGACTGACAAAATAGTACCAAACAATCTAGATACCCACTTAATAAACATTAACCTTTACTAAGCATATGACAGCGTTCTATTGATAAGAATGTGGGAAGCTATGAAAAGACAAGGCGTCAAGAAAATGTACATAAATGCTTTAAAAACATGTACTCAGGAAATAGAGTTGTGTCAAATTTGGAAACATGCTCTCACTCAGATAGTTTCACTGCGAACAGAGGTCTCCGTCAAGGTGGTTGCCTAGCACCTATTACTTAAAATCTAACTATCCGAGGCTCTAAAAATTGGAGAAGTAAATGTGGCCCTATGGGTGTACAGGTAAATGATGATGTAATGTATTCACTTAGTTTTGCAGATGATCGAATTATTTTTTCCGAAGCTCAAAGTGACATTAACTATATGCTTAGAAGATTACAAGATGTATATGGAAACAGGGGCTTATAAATAAACTTATCTGAAACTGAATACATGGATGTTGAAGGTGTACGAAGTGACATAATACCGGAAGACGGATCTGTTATCAGGGGCTGTAAAACATATAAATAGGCTACCTAGGAACAATGATTTCTTGCGAAGGAAGTGGTGAGAAGGAAATTAGACACAGACTACAAAAAGGACGAGGTACCATAAGACAATTACATTATCTAATTTGGAACAATAACATACATTCGGATATAAAGAGAATGTATAAAAAAAATAGTAGAACGCATTGTCCTAAATGTGTTATATGGCGCTGAGTAGTGGGAAATATCAAATAAGAATGAAAATAAATTAAAAGGTCTGGAAATGGTCTATTGGAGAAGAAGTTGCTGTGTCTCTAAACTTCAGAAAATTAGAAAAGAAACTATACTGGAGTGGATGCAAGTGACAGCAGTAAATGCGGAGTGTCCGTTGCGCCAATATTTTATTTTTAATCAGTTTTGGCGCACGAAATTTATCTATATTATTAAAAATGAATTTACAAAAGGGTTGTTGCCGCATCATTTGAGAACGGCGCGACCGATTTGGCTGATTCTTTTTTTTGTTGTGTTCGTAATTGTCACGACAAGATTTCTTCTCCAAATTTATTTTAAACTACGACGTGCCCGTGGCTTCGCCCACGATAATTCATTTAAAAATTTAAAATTAAGAGTATAATAATTATTAAAGCATTATATTTATTAACACTTGCACGCGAATCATTCATAAACTAAGCCATCAATAATATTAATGAAACAGCTAAAATTCCGGCTTCAGAGTACATTCTACGAATAGAAAGCGGTCCCTGGGAAAACTGTATCAGAATGGATTATGCAGTTCCAAAGGAACCTGTGAACACATAATACGTATTGTTTCTCAACTGTTTATTAACATGAATATGATGTTAATTTTATTTGATCAATTCTGTGTAATTTTCAGAAATTATATAATATTTCAAGGGAAGGAATGGTTTGTTTGGATTATTATTATCAGCGATATTTCAAGAGTTAAACCATCAATATTGTAACAAGGGCTCGTCGGGGTTCAAAATCAGAACACCGAGTTTATAATTGAAGGATGGAGGATTCATTATTTCCTATAAACAATGGTTAATACAGTCAGAAAACTCCAGACTGTTCGCCAGTTCACTGTCCGGTTCAGTGCTCGCTCTCACTGTGCTCAGTCCTAATTACAGCGCTGTTCCGTGCACACACACTGTGCGGACTCCCAGTCGAGACAATTCCACGTCGCGCCGGTCAACTCCACAGTCCTCGATGCCACTGTGCGATCCACCCGTCGCGCAGAGTTCCCCGGGACGGCACTGCTTCAGCCCAGATTAGCTCACCAGCTCTTCCGTTCACCCTTCTCTCCGGTCACTAGTTCCCTGTTGACTAGGTCTTCCGCTCGCGGGTCCCTCCGTTGACTAGCCTCTACGGTCACCGGCTCTTCAGCTCCCCAAGTCACACTCACTTGAGGCCGCGCTGATCAGTCCTCCCCGTCCAGCTCACCCTCTGACGCTGACGTTCGCCGCTACTCACGGACTGCCTCTCGCTGACTCTGACTGTTCCCTCGTTGACTCTCTGACTCTTCACGGACTGTCTCTCCTCTGATGTACTGACTGAACTGAACTGAACTGAACTTCGTCGGCTGCTCCCGCTCCTTATATAGTCTCGACGAATGTTCCAGAGTCGAGGTCTGGAAAGCTCTCCGCCCGCGCGGAATCTGGAATGTGCGCTGCACTGCGCCGTCACAGCCCTTAGCGCGTGACTCCTCCTCTGGCCCCTCCCACGAGCGCACACCGTCACTCACCGCGCCGTGCCAGGGAGTAGGCCGCACCCATCGGCTCGCGGCTCCAATCAGCAATAAGAGGGCCGTCCCTTCTGGATGTCTCGGATTCTAGCGCTTTCCGTCCGAGTCCTTCTTCTATCAGTTTCTAGTCTTTTCTGGGCTTTGTGACAATATTATACTGCTGGTGCCCCTGGCTTCGCCCGCCATTATTCATTGACTCCAGGATTTTTAAGAAATTTACACTGGTAGATTATTAAAAAGGTTTGTGGTTCACAGCTATGGAAATTGTAAGTAAAAATAAAATTAGAATATTTGTTCATTGCGTTCATTTCACTTAGGCCTTATATAATACAGAAATGGTTTTCCTAATTTTGTAGTCTTCCTGAAAGTTTACACTACGAGAGACGAACATCGCCGAGTATACCCGATGTCTCACGAAGCGGGCGAGCGAGCAAGCACGCTATTTAGGGCCGTTGAATTGTATAAGAGTAGATACTTCGATAGCATCAGCACTTGTTAAAGCCCAGCATTATAATATACAGTAGTATCCAAAGCCCCTTGTAAACATCGTAATCAATACTTTCGTTATGTAAACCATTGACATCAGAACTCTCTAACTTTGCCTCATTTCAAATTTCCGACTTTCCCCGTGGATTTTCCAAAAAATTTCTTTCACACAAACCTTGTCGTGACAATTACGAACACAACAAAAAAAGAATCAGCCAAATCGGTCGCGCCGTTCTCAAATGATGCGGCAACAACCCTTTTGTAAATTCATTTTTAATAATATAGATAAATTTCGTGCGCCAAAACTGATTAAAAATAAAATATTGGCGCAACGGACACTCCGCATTTACTGCTGTCACTTGCATCCACTCCAGTATAGTTTCGAGACACAGCAACTTCTTCTCCAATAGACCATTTCCAGAGCTTTTAATTTATTTTCATTCTTATTTGATATTTCCCACTACTCAGCGCCATATAACACATATAGGACAATGCGTTCTACTATTTTTTTTATACATTCTCTTTATATCCGAATGTATGTTAT
The DNA here is from genome assembly GCA_964059195.1 of Ectobius pallidus. Taxonomy (NCBI): domain Eukaryota; kingdom Metazoa; phylum Arthropoda; class Insecta; order Blattodea; family Ectobiidae; genus Ectobius; species Ectobius pallidus. The sequence continues at coordinate 40,957,903 of CAXKWD010000012.1, forward strand.
TGTTCCAAATTAGATAATGTAATTGTCTTATGGTACCTCGTCCTTTTTGTAGTCTGTGTCTAATTTCCTTCTCACCACTTCCTTCGCAAGATATCATTGTTCCTAGGTAGCCTATTTATATGTTTTACAGCCCCTGATAACAGATCCGTCTTCCGGTATTATGTCACTTCGTACACCTTCAACATCCATGTATTCAGTTTCAGATAAGTTTATTTATAAGCCCCTGTTTCCATATACATCTTGTAATCTTCTAAGCATATAGTTAATGTCACTTTGAGCTTCGGAAAAAATAATTCGATCATCTGCAAAACTAAGTGAATACATTACATCATCATTTACCTGTACACCCATAGGGCCACATTTACTTCTCCAATTTTTAGAGCCTCGGATAGTTAGATTTTAAGTAATAGGTGCTAGGCAACCACCTTGACGGAGACCTCTGTTCGCAGTGAAACTATCTGAGTGAGAGCATGTTTCCAAATTTGACACAACTCTATTTCCTGAGTACATGTTTTTAAAGCATTTATGTACATTTTCTTGACGCCTTGTCTTTTCATAGCTTCCCACATTCTTATCAATAGAACGCTGTCATATGCTTAGTAAAGGTTAATGTTTATTAAGTGGGTATCTAGATTGTTTGGTACTATTTTGTCAGTCAGTTGTCATAATGTAAAGATATTGTCGAAGCAGGAACGTCCTGTACGGAAGTCGCTCTGCTCTTTAAGATCCACAAAGTCTTTTTCGATTTTCATCTTTAACACTTTAACAGCGTTATTGTAGAGCACTCGGGAAGGAAGTTAGCGGTTCTGTTTAGAGCAGGTTGGTATTTGCGAGGATGTCCTCAGTGTTGGTGTTACGCAGTCCATGCCGTTGTTAGATCTCTGGGGCATGTGAAGGGGGAGGCGGGGAAGGGAAATGTTGTGAGAAGCCAGTTTCATATGGAGGAAGTTGAGGACGTCTTACAGTCCTTCCACACATGTGTTTTGTGTTCCTCACGTTCGATAGCTTGTTTTCTAAGAGGGGAGTGATCATATTTTTATTAATATTTATTCATTTCATTTCTTGGTATATATTATAGGCCTAGCTATTATTAAACTTTACAGTGCTGTTTATATTTCAATATAAGTATTCCTGGAGTAATATCAAGTTTGATATCAACTATGAAAATTATAGCGGAATAGCTGATTTCCGTAAACGACAGTTTTCATACGTGGTTAAATATTTTCATATTTTAGGATAAAGCATTATTGTATTAAATTTACATCTCAGCCTTTATGTATTTTTTACGGCGACGCATATGTACGTCAATAGCAGTGAATGGGTTAATTCGCTCTCTCCACACCATCCTACACAACTAAAAAACCAGGAGTCGCCACTGCGGGTAATTTTTTTTTTCTCGAGGTTTTCTTCCCCTAGCCTTAGACATACCAATTTCGAAAATACAAGGCAGCAGCATTCTATCATATTTTACCCTTGAGAGTGAGTTGTCGGATCTGCCTATTAAAGACCGCCGTCTCTATCGCCCTCGCCACCGTTACGGTCTTCGCCCATATCCCTGGGCACGTGTAATGCTATATACCCCGCAATGCTGGGTCCGGTCCCTTTATACGGCTGCTAAACATGGTCGCTCACAAATACGACTACTAACATGGTCGCACACAAAGAACATACTAAAATGATACAAACATGTCATGAAATATGAAGAAAAATATATTAGGAATTAGTCTCCAAGACACGATAAGAAACGAAAATTTGAGACTGAGGAGTAGTGCAGAAGATACAGCCAACATAGCAGGAAGACTAAAATGGAGACAGGGAGGACATGCAGCCAGACTCAACCAAGACAGATGGGCATACGCAACAACAGTTTGGGAACCAAGGACAGGCAAAAGGACCAGAGGTAGACCGAGAAGACAAAACAATTTTTGGAAACAGCGGGGGCACAATGGGCAAGAATAGCCAAAAAAAGAAAAAATGGAAAGAACTATTGTTAAATTTAGATAGTAGCTAGAAGAACTAAAAGTGAAGTGAAGTGAGGTGTGCAACAAAGAGTGGAAGTGATGTGGTGGATGTAGGCTATATACAAACAGATACAGAATAATTTAGGTAAAGGGATATATCAAAGCTCACAGGGACTAGTTTTCCTTAACAGACGTTTGGAGGCCCTTGCCCACTAGGGATATAACGGGCTTATTTGTTAAGACCCAGTATGGTACTTTATGAGATTGTGTGTGGGGGACGAAAAATGTCTTTCTGTCTGTCCGTCCGTCTGTCTGTCTGTTCGTGTGTCTGTACGCGCCATAACTCAAATACGCTTTATCGGATATTGATGAAACTTGGTATGCACATTTATAATTTATAACATTCGAAAAATTATAACACTTTTATCATCATTAATAAATTCTTTTTTGCACGATGTTATAATTAGTGGTACTTCCGAATATTGTTGCCGCGGATCATAACTTGACATTCCCGCACGCAATCTGGTTGCTATGAAAACAAAAGAAATCTCCGTGCGGTAAAAATTGCAAAAAGCACAAGTGCCGTAAGTAAAACCATCATAATACAAGCCTTAATGGAAGACCAGAACCAAGGCCCCCCCAGTTTGTGCCAACTTTAACAGGACAAATATTCGGTCCCCATAACAACCAACATATGCGAATCACTTTCTGAAATATAACATCCACCTTCAATAGTGTATAAACAGTGTATTTTCAGCTAATATCTCAATTAGTATAAATAAATTGACATAAATAATCATCGTGCAAAAAATAGCATGCAATACTCATATGCACCGCTTACAGCACTTGTATCGCAATATACTATTGTCTAATGACGATTGTAGTGTTTACTGAACGTGGAAAGAATACATTATTTATTAGTGATATGTCTGTCAATACGATTATCGAAACATAAATAACGTTCTCTGCATACACATTTCATAATAATACCACTGTAGTTTTAACTATGGTGTCGAATATCACATTTTGCCGTTACTCATAAAGAAAACATTTCATAAAGAAATACTCGTATGGAAACACTAACTTCATAAGATATAAATTAAGAGACATATTTTGTATATTTTTCCACATAATATTTTGTTCTAATGGTATCGCCCATAGACTTCACTTCATTTCATTTCGAAAGGAAAGAAGATCGTTTACATTTATTTAACCCTTTATTGCGACAGATAGATTAGACTTCGAGCCCATACATTTTTAACATGTTATCCCATAGATTAGATTATGATACACAGACATAATGCTTGTTATATATGTACCTATTGACGTATCCAAGGTAAAAAATCGTTTAAGTAAATTAAGTACTAACCGCCCACTTTTCCTTGACTTTGTGTCTCCAGAATCCATATTGCTGCAAACAGTCCAAATCAAAAAGATCACGATTGAACGATCGACGAAAGTTACACCAAATGCTGTTGTTAGCCCTTAAGTATACTAGTGTCCAAACTTATAGCAACAAACCGAAATTTCATCATTGGTGGTTTATTTTGCCACAAAACAGTAGAAACAGGTGATAGTAACGTATAAACAATATGAGGAATAAAGAAAGTAAACTATTGCAACGTTTGTACATACCAGTAAAACAAAATGCCTTTTTTTTTTTTTGCACACGTAATGACTTTCTCACACATCTAGAAAACAAGCCTGCAGTCGTTGTCCTTCATTATCACCACTTCTCCACAGAAGAATGGCCTTCCACACGACATCAGAGCCTGGAGGATTATATCATCCTTCAAATCTAAATTGCTAAATTATTTAAATAATCCTGAACATGTTTAACTGTATTTGTTAATTTGTTTTATTTTTAAATATTTTACTTTACTTTAAAATATTGATGTAAGTTTGTATATCCTTACATCCTTGTAATTACATTGTAAGAAAACATAGCTTATTACTAAGGTGTCTCTTTCTGTAAATACTCGCATCTAATGTATCTTACGTATTATTACTTATAAGATCACTTAATGCATAATCAATTAATCTGTAAGTTTTTGTATTTTTTAATCCTGGTTGAGTGACAGAGTTAGGGCTGTAAGGCCTAACCATTCGAGTTATTCAACTATGAGTTTCACGCTTAAGGTTCAAAATCGCGAGTGATATTGCTTATCAGGGTTTGTGTTTCACCACCTTCTCACGTCACACTCATAACGCCATGTGTTGCGGGCGGGAATAAATTTTAAATATTTTTGAAACTCATTTTTTAATATTCCATTTATAAACTTTTACAGAATACATGATATATACTGCTATTGTACATTTGAAAGTTTCGAACTAATGAAACGGTCCGTTGTATCATTATTTTTAAAATATTTAATCCTTTTTCTGACTGAGAATATTTTTTTTCTTGTTAACTTTATAATGAAAAATTTTGAAGAAAGCTTTTTTTTTTTTTTTTTTTTTTTTGCATTCATATCTTCGAAAACTTAATTTGAACTATGGTGGAATCTGGAAAAAACCAATACAAAATGAGGTTAATGCAAATAGCCAAATACTTCAAACCCCGTATAACCAAAATTATTAATTCGAAGACTCTAAAATTGTTTAGAATACAATTAGAATGAAAATAAATTAAAATTGTGAAATTGATGTTCTTTATCTGCTGTTTTGCGTGGGATGACCCAGCTTATAATACGGATGAAATTTATTAATTGTTATCAGAACTAGTGCATCATAAAACAGCATACAAAATAATTGCGTCTGTATTTTTTCTTTCTTATTTTCGTAGTTTCCTTAAGACATTCATAAGATACAAATGGAGATTTACAATTTACCGTAAGTGTGGCAAAAAATAAGGTAAAAGAGTAACACGATAACATTGGTCTAAAAATTGTGCACCGCAATATAACCACAATAATTGTTTGCTCATTAATGTATGTTAATAGTCTCCAGAAAATGCAACAGTTAGGCCTATATTAAATTGCCAGTAAAACTTGTCTTCAGTATTATTAAATAGGAATCTTGCTTTAGAAGTTCATTTCAAAATATACCTAACTTGGATTCACCCTTTATGTACGTTGACAGAAATGTTACTACATAGTCTATCCTATTTTAGCACTTGCTTTTTCCTTGGTTCTCGTTTTCAGCGCATACGGTATTTCATTTGGTCCCAGTTTCTTAAAAAATGCATTTTGACCCATTAAAATGTCATCACCACTTTGTCGTCAGAAATATATATTTATTAATATAATGTATAAGTATTAAATATATTATATGTGATCCCCCCCTAGTAGCCGCAAGACCTTGAAGTTGGTGGGGGGGCTTGCGTGTATCTGCGAACCTGTGGGCTGTACTGGCAGAGTTACTCATGCCAGGGTGGCCACAGGGGAGATACCAGACGAAGAAGCGGCTTATCAAGCCTAACCCTAAGGTGTAGTGCAATCCGTGCTGAAGGGGTGAATGGCCCAGGGCTAATGTGTCTTTAACGGAGCCTCTGGAAACCAGGCGACCTCCAGAGTATAAGCCTTACCCCGGCATGCGGGGCTCTACCTGGGCGGACTGTTTAATTCCCTAGCTTCTCGTGGTACCAAAATGGATACACGGAAGGAAATTTCCAAAACAACCTCTGAGGACCACGTAAGTGAGCCCTCAGCACAGATACCCACTTCATTTGATGAGGAAGCTCTTTTAGAGCAAGCCTCTGATATGGAGATGGGCATCGATGTAAACTCATCAGAGGTGGTCATGTCAACCTCAGCTGGGGAAAAAGAACCTAAGAGACCAACTCCGGGCCTAGACGAAGCCACGAAGAAGATGGATAAGCTCAACGTGGAAACAAATAAACAACTTCTGAGGACCACATATATGAACCCTCAGCATATACAACCATTTCCCTCGAAAAGGAAGCTGTCTTACAGCAAGCCTCAGACAGGGATATGGAGTATAAGCCACCAAGATCTAGGTAGTAAAGCCTTTTGTAGACCTTGGGAGAATTATTCTTCAAACCAAGGATGGTACTAAAGGTCCTCCAGATCAATCTTCAGCACAAGAAGGCGGCCTCGGCTGCCTTCTGTAGAATCTTCATTACTGAAGAAATAGATCTAGCTCTGATTCAAGAGCCCTGGATTAACAGGGGTCGTATTGCAGGGCTAGGAGAATGCCAAGGGAAGTTGGTATACTGCAACAAGGGCACTCATATTAGGAGTTGTATCCTTGTTCGTAACGGTATTCAATGTTTACCTCTTTTGGAATTTTGTTCTAATGACATCACCACGGTGAGGATTGACTGCCAAGTAGGAGGAGGGAACAAAGGCCTTATACTGAGCTCTGTTTATCTCCCCTATGACGGTAGCAATCCTCCCACAAGGGAACTAGAGCAGTTGGTCGCATATTGTACAAGGAGTGGCGAACAGACCATCTTTGGGTGTGATGCCAACTCTCATCATGAAATTTGGGGAAGCAAGGGGTGATTATCTTTTAGATTTTTTGCTCTCCAATAACCTAAACATACTCAATGTCGGTAACAAGCCTACCTTTGCTAACCGCATAAGGCAGGAAGTTATAGACATTACTTTCTGTACTGGGTATATTTCCACACAGATTACCGAATGGAGGGTCTTGGATGAACCATCACTTTCGGACCATAACTACATTTCCTTTAATATTAATGTAGTAAAAAGAACCAATCCCTACAGGAATCCCAGGAGAACCTGGTGGGATCCCTATAAAGAGGATCTCTCAGGAAGGATTGGGCAGATAGAAGGGATTAGATCTTTTGGTGATATCGACAAGGTCGCTTACTTGATTCAAGAAGCCATACTTGACTGTTATCATGATAACTGCCCCATGCAAACGAGGATTAAATCCACGAAAGTGTCATGGTGGACTCAGGACCTTGAATATAGGAGGCGCAGAGTGAGACACCTCCTTAACAAGGCTAAAAGAACTAGAGACTGGAGGGAATATCATATAGCCCTCACTGAATACAATAAAAGCATACGTAAGGCCAAAAGATCTTCTTGGCAAACCTACTGTCAGGAGATATCTAGCCTGTCAGAGGCAGCCAGATTACAAAGAGCACTGGCCCATGGTATAGTCAATCCCGTACGAACAATATGTAAGCCTACAGGTGGTTTCACATGCTCGGCCGAAGAAACACTCAAAGTACTCTTTGAGGCACACTTCCCCGAGTGCATACATGATGACGACAAGACATGCGAATTCCTAGGACACTGTGAAAACTCTAGACCAAGAGCATCACAGGAAGAATGGGAACTGGCACGTCAAGTGGTCACAACACACAGCGTCAAATGGGCAATAAATAAATTTAGCCCATTCAAGTCGCCAGGTGGAGACGGCATCTTTCCTGCATTACTACAGAAAGTGCCTGACTCACTTTTTATTCTTCTCTGTAACCTCTTTAGAGCCATTATAGATTTTAGCTATATTCCTCAGGCCTGGAGAGTTACCAGAGTAGTATTCATTCCTAAGCCCGGGCGAAATAAATACACCGAGGCTAAGGCTTTTCGACCAATCAGTCTTTCATCATTCCTCCTGAAGGCTTTGGAAAGACTGGTCGAAAGATACATTCGAAGAAGAGTACTATCAGATACTCCTCTTCATAGAAACCAACATGCCTACCAGCCATCTAAGTCTTGCTTAACGGCGTTACACAGCCTAGTTAGCAGACTGGAGGATTCCATGGCATGGAAGGAAATAGCCCTAGGGGCCTTCCTAGACATAGAGGGAGCTTTCGATAACACCTCCTATGACTCTATGGTCATGGCTGCTCAAAAGTACGGAGTCAATGACACTCTTTGTAGTTGGATAAACTCCATGCTCAGGAGCAGAAAATTTACAGCCAGCCTTCTTGGGGCTACAATGGGAGTTGTCGCCACGAGGGGATGCCCGCAGGGGGGGGGGTTCTTTCTCCCCTACTGTGATGATCTTCTCAAAGAAATGACCCAGGAAGGATACTACATACAAAGCTATGCAGATGACATAGCACTTGTTGTCTTTGGGAAATTTCCCAATACAGTCTCAGACATGATGAATTGTGGTCTGAGGAAAATTCACAACTGGTGCAAGCAGGAAGGCTTGTCTATTAATTCTAGCAAAACAGTTGTAGTCCCTTTTTCAAACAGGAGGAACTTGAAGGACCTGGGCAAACTCAAACTAGGCAATTCAATCCTGGAATACTCTGACTCAGTTAAATGCCTAGGCCTTGTACTAGATAAGAAACTGACTTGGAACAACCACATCGAAAATACCATTCGTAGAGCTAGATGGTCACTTGTGACCATCAAACGCACTATTGGAACCACCTGGGGCCTAAAATCTTACATAAGCCATTAGTTATATGTTGCAATGGTCAGGTGCCAGATATCTTATGGTGCCATCGTTTGGTGGCGCAAAACATTACAGATAACTATAGCAGGAAAATTTACCAAGCTACAGAGACTAGCATGTCTGTGTATTACGGGGGCTTTCAGAAGTACTCCTTCCATTGCATTGGAGACTCTGTTGAACCTCCCACCCATGGACATTTACTTACAAGTGGAGGCCAGGCTTACTGCCCATCGCTTAGTGCAAACAGGGAACTGGAGGAACAGCAGCTCAACAACTGCCCATACCTCCATATTAAGCTTCCTGGACATTACAGAGTTGAATATGAGGTCAGATCTCATGAATACTCAACACTGTTCCTTTCCTCCTTTCAAGACCACTCTTGGTTCTAGAAATGATTGGAGTGGAGGAATTACACCTGATAGAGGACGGGACCAACTTGTGTGGTTCACGGATGGATCCCGCATAGGGGATCAATCAGGTGCAGGCATATTCAGCCTATCTCCAAGGACAAACGTCAGTATAAGCCTTGGAAAATACTGCACAGTGTTTCAAGCAGAAATAATTGCTATATTGAGCTGTGCACTCAGAGGAATTGAGAGAGGCTACCGTGGTAAGCGAATTCTCATCCTCACAGATAGCCAGAGTGCTTTAAAGGCGCTCTCATCAGACCAGGTAAAATCAAAACTGGTATGGGAATGTTTGAATTCCCTTACTGCCCTTTCATCCCACAATAGTCTTGAACTAAGGTGGGTGCCTGGGCATCAGGGAATTCTAGGAAATGAAAAAGCAGATCAACTGGCAAAAAAGGGTGCACAGATACCCTTTGTCGGCCCTGAACCCGTGGTAGGAATCAGTACAAATACTGCTAAAACCTCGGTTAAAACATGGACCAGGGAAAGACACCAACTGAGGTGGCAAACCTATCCAGGACAAAGACAGGCCAGGAAACTGGTCCTGGGTCCAAGCAGCACTACCTCCTCATCTATCCTAAAATTGGACAGAAGAGGAATAAGGAAAGTGGTTGCGTTAATATCTGAGCATGGTCACTTCAGAAAACATTTACGCAAAGTGGGACTCTATGAGGATGATCCCATCTGCAGACTATGCGAACAGGATGAAGAGACGGCCTCACACATCCTGTTTGATTGCCCAGCCCTGGCAAGAAAGAGGTTCACTCTCTCGATATCCAGGGAAGACCTGGGGAATGAAAAGGACATTGGAACTAAAATACTACACCTTGTTCAAGGAACAGATTTTGGGAAACAATGAGATCTTCTCACCCAACGGGATGAGGCGCAAAGCATAAGCTAGCAGGAGGAAGGTATCCAATACCCAGCTTGACTGCACTACCCTGGCAAATATCTAGGGAAGACTTTGGGAAAGGAAGCCAACAAGAGCTTCTCTACCAAAAGGGGCAGCACAATAAGCCTTTTAGGCTGATGTGCGGGAGGTCTCTAAACTCTCTTCAAGCCCCTCGTTATCTAATCTAATCTAATCTATTATATGTGATAAAGGATATGTTTATAATTATATTAGTTAGGTACTTGTTAACAGCTGAAATACTACGTGGAAGGTAACTGATCAGCTGAAGCGCTATGAAGCCGCTGAATTAGGCTTGTGCAGTGCTAAGGATTAAGTTACAATACGGTTTAGAAAGTTGATTGTGGTCAATTGTGTCTTTTTATAACGTTGTTTCTGTGTTTGTATATTTCTATATATTCCACGGCATTTATATCTTGAAGTGAACTTTCAAACAACATTTTTAATAATACTAAAGACAAGTTTTTATTAGCAATATAGCGTAGCTGCTTGCGTTTTCTGGAGACCGTTCTTGTAAATATTTTAATAGTAATTAGACTAGTACAGCAAATAATTGCGATTATGTTTTTGTGCATAGTGTTTAGATCGCTGTGATTATTTTGAACATGTATACCGTTTCTCTTTTAAGTTAATTTTTCTGTTGCTGTGACTGTGACTCTGCATGTGTAAAATTGCATTGTATCAGTGGTTTAGGGAAAAACTACAAAAGAATGTAGAAATAAATTACACGCACTTGTATATTCCATGTTACTCATCACTGTTATCATGATACACTAGGTCTGACACACACACACAAATGAATTAATTTATATGGACTCCAAAATAACACTTCAATATTCTAACTCCGAACACAATAAACAGAATAATTAATAGATTTCAAGACCTGACTCTATTGCAGAAGTTATTGGCATGTAATGAAAATATTTGAGATAAAAATTTTACTGCGTTTCTTTGTCTCAGTGAATTGCCCACGGAAAATCTGTAGTGATATTGAACTCTACTCTTTGTATAAATAATATACACTTTTCAATATTTCAAATCTGTTTCTATTAACCACTTGAAAAGGCCGTGTGTGTTTATATATAATACATGTAATAGCACACCACTATTAATTTTCTTATTTAGTTTGAATTTTTGACATCATTGACCCATATTAATAAAGTAATATGCAGGTCCGAAGTAGGATTTTTATCCGTTTCACTGCAGATTGGGGAAATGTGTTTCGCTTTATGTAAGAGAACTGTAATTAAACATGCATGGTAATAAAGTTGAAACTGCGGTAAGAAACAAACACTCAAAGCTCCCAAAGAATTCAATTACAGGCCCCAGCATATACCAGTAATGAGAGACAAAAAGCCAAAGAAGCGTTGCTTCAGGGCTTTGATAACTTAGTTTCAACAGGGAGAACGTGTACTGAGCCAGATTTGGTGAAAATAATTTAAGAGCACAGGGAATATAACTTCAAAAAGTATGTTCTCTATCCATACTCTACACATACGTGCCACTATAGCAGAAAGGCTTAACGACGATCCTCGTGTAAAAGTTAAATATACTTTCATTATTTTATTTTTTGATGTGAATCCACAATGCGAAAAGTGTGAAGACTAATGCGATGCGTTCCGCCATGTGTTGCAGAAATCTCTACATAAATACTCTGAGTTGTATGAAGCCTTTGTCTGGTCTGCTTATAAATCAGTAAAACAGAAAATGGAAGCTCATTGTATGGAATAAAAACAACTCTTTAGTTACAAATCCAAATTCCTTTTAAATGTATTTAAATTTATGTTGCTAGTTGCTAATAAATCGTAGCCAGTGCAATAATAATAAACATAACAATAATGCATATGTACCCGCAATGGGTGGCAAAAGAGTCCACTTTAGCCAGAAACAGAAGAATTTACTCTAGCTATCCAAAATAACGAAATAAGAACTAGAAATAATGAAAAACATATAAAGAAAGCAAATAAAATAGACTGATGTCACAGATGTACGGTAATATACAGGAGGAAAGCATAAAGCACATAACTTCTGTGTGTCAAGCTGTAGCAGATAACTCATACCTTGCCGGACATAACTATGCAGCAAAATTTATCCACATACATACAGCTCTCTAACTGAAACTCACCTACCACTTTATTACAAATACATTCTGGATCCCAGTCTTTAATGTGAAGAATCCCTATAGCATTGGAACAGAGTTATAACAACAGATAAAATAGTTGAATGATAATTCTTTCACACTAGCCGTGTGTAGGCTAAGATGCAAAGGTTTAGTCAGACTGAAAAATGCAATGCCATTTGAACCCTCCGTGCCGCTGCTCTAACATTTAGCTACCATAACATCGTGCGGTACAACATTAAATTTTCCAACTGATTCCAACATTTAATGTCGTACCGGCACGTAGCCATGGTAGCTCAATTGTTAAGCAGCAGCACGGAAAGTCGAAGATCCTGGTCAAATCGCGGCTATGGCATTGAATTTTTCAGTCTGACTCAAACTTTTGAGACAAAACAGTTGACAATAACCGACCAGATCTACTATTGATAGATAAAACGAATTCTAAGACAATTAATTATAGGCTAACTGATGACAGCATTCCACCCACTCATAACTTAAGGAAAACAGGAATGCACAAGATCAGTAAATACGAGAAACTGACCTTAGAGAAAACTATTTGAAAACTATAAATTGCAAAAAATTGTACACATGAGTTAGTAGAATAACAAGCCTAGCATGGCAAAAGTTCAGGATTCTCAAAATAATTCCAATGGACAACAACATCAATGGTGAAAGTAAAATTGGTAGCCCTAAACGCTTTCGTCATACCGGTCCTTTTATAATAATAATTTGGCGAGTTTAACTACACCATACGGCGTCTATCGCATACACGTTTCCATCTTCTTCTATCACTCCATCCTCATCTGTCATTTGCTTATCTTCTATGGATTGTCTCACACAATCATTCCACAACAGTCGCGGTCTTCCCCTTTTCTTTCACCGAGGAGGCTGCCAGTTATATAGTTTTAATGGCCACCTCTCAAGTGTCATTCTTCTAAGGTGACCATACCAACCTAGAGGTCTGGCTTCGATTGAGTCAATATATTTGTGGAGTGTCCGTGGAAAACGATATAAGTGCCACAAATTTGTTGACTATTACTGGGTTGTTAACAATTACCTAATACCACGAAAAAAGAAACAATAATTTTTTTGGCATTTATATGGTTTTCCACGGTGCACCAACCTTCACCAGCCGAGTCACCACGCCGATAAAATCACCTCGTCTCTATTTCTCTGCTACCAGGTCCATACCCAGAGGATCCAGGGGGACATCCAGAATACCAGTCTAAGACGTTACCATCTCGGCGACCTTGCTCAGTTGAACGGTCGAGTTTGATAAGTATTTGTGAAGGAATAGTGTTATTTGTCAAAGCTAACTGTATTGCAATATCCAAAGCCGTATATGAACACTCTTAAATAATACGTTGTCACGATAACAGATTTGCATTTGACAAATTCTGTCTAATATATTACCATAAAATAAGATCTAAATTGGGCTTTACTACGGTACCGGTCAACGTATTTGGTTCAATATCAATAGGCTTCTTTCTATGGACGTTATAAATGCGTATACCAAGTTTCATGAAAACCCGATAAATTGTATTTGAGTCATCGTGCGTGCAGACACACGGACGGATGGACGGACGCACAAAAGACGGATAGACATTTTCCCGTGCCCCCACAAAATCTTATATAATAAATTTATGAATAATACATTTATCAATACATTTTTCTTTATAGCCTAGTACATACTTATTAAATGTTTGATTCGCATGTGAATATTGAATATATTACAAAATATCCAAGCATCTATCAGAATTATCAAAATAATGAATAAAAATGTGGATTTTGAAAAATAGTATTCATGAGAATATTACGAATGTTGAACCTAATGATGTACGAAAACAGGATCAACATTATTTCCTGATGTTTGGAATAAATACTATCGTATTGTTGTTACAATAATTTTATAGCTTTAGTTATTAAAGAATGTGTGTGAAGCGAATATACCTAGGTATAAGTAACTTATTCGTCATAATATAAATTCTCTAAACACTGACAAAAGTACACTAAAATATTACAAAGCATTAGGTACAGTGTGCTCACTAGTCGACCTGTGTGCTATTCTAATAAATGTTTGCATCTCTCATAAACAGTAGGCATGACTATAATGATCATAACCAAATTTTCTGATATAGCAGAAAAGTCTTAGTTTGAGGCCTTCTGTGCAGTAAGTAATACCTTTAAACAAATTATTTGATGTTTCCACTTTTTAATGTTCATTAAATGCAGAGAGTTTTGACAGCTAGCCATTCACTCAAAAACAATGACAAAGTATCAACTATTATGCCGACTTACTACATTCTCCAACGCAGTCATCCTGTGTGACTCTAAACCATCAATTGCAGCAATATCAAACTACACAGAACAGCCTACTTCTCCAGACGTCTCAGAGTCCAGAAAATTAATAAGAATACTTCTTTCACATCAGAAACTTGTGATTTTACAATGGATTCCATCTCATTGTGGAATAGCTGGCAATGAGATTGCAGATCAATTAGCTAAAAAGGGCAGAAACATTCCTCCTTTCTGCTGCAAATTAAATTATAACAGAGCCAAAATAGTGATCCATCATAAAGTGCAAGACGAGCATCACAAAACATTGGAAGATCTGACAAAGGCGAGTCACTGGAGAGAAGCTCTCAAATCAGTCCCAGATTGGCCAAGAAAAGAGGCAGTTGCAAAATTCCGTCTAGCAACTGGATATGACTGCTTGGCTAAACACCTCCATCGGATTGGTATTCTTCAGACTCCTGACTGCCCACTCTGTTCCCTAGGCAAGATTATGGACGCCCGACACTTGCAAGAATGTCCAGCCCTTTTAAAGTCTACTCTGACAGAAAAATACTGGGAAGCAAGAGAGAAGTTGAGCCTCCTATGTATCTATAATATCTTGTTATATTGTTCTTTTAATCTTTAGTGTTTTCTTTAACTTCGTATTTTGTTGTTACTTTGTCACTTTTTAATGTTATTTGTGCTATAAAATTAGGAATGTGAAAATATTGTTGCATATCGAATTCTAAAGACCGAAGAAGGACTATTTATTAAAAGGAAGAATTTACCGCTTGCAAGGGTAAATGGAAAGGACGAAAACGCAGATACATGCCGCAACAACTGTGAGCTAAAAATGTGCTGTTACAATAATAAAATTTACTATTTAAAATATTATAGCAGAACAATTTAAATAATTATTGTTTTTGTACTCTTTACAGTTTATTCTTTATATTAGTTTTATTTACTTTCTCTTCTTTAAAAGGGAGGCTGCCGAACTGACAAATAATGGATCTTTTATTACTAATTCCATATTTAAAAAAAAATATAATATAATTTACTACATTATTCGTATACAGTATTAAACATCACCGGATTCTATTACTTTCGTGTTGCCCTCTGTTCATTTCAACTGATATTTATTTTTATGATTTTGGTGTTACGTTAAATAGTGGCGATGAGCCATGGTAAGTGAATAGCTAATCATTCATCTGCCTTTGCAACTGCGAAAACCATAAAAAACAGTAAGTCAAAGTTACCGCGTGCGAGTTTTGATCCCTGTTCTTCTCGAATGTGAGTCCATGTCTTGGCCACCTCGCTCGTTTAAATACAAGGGTTGGAGGTTTAAAAGTACGAACACATCTATAAATACAAGGTGAATTACAGGCATTTCAAATCGCTTTTTAAGTATGTTGGTTGGATTCCAGCATACTACAGAGCAAACAGGAGCCTTCTGTCACAACGAATGCCTTCACAGTAATCAGAAGAAACTGGGCTGCTCTATTAACCGGTCAAAATGAATATTTGATCTGACAGAAAGTCATTGATTAAAAATGATTAATTACCTTAAAATTATTCTTGATTCAAAATAATTCCATACAGAAAAGGAGTTCTTCACTTCCTTCCGGCGGAGGTATAATTATGTGTTGCAGTCAATCATTAATCATAATGAGTAACATTTTTTAGCCCATCTTGAAACAATTCATTACGTTATTGAAGATTATTGATGATCAAGAATAATTTTAAAGTATTGAATTATTTTTAATCATTGGTTTCTGTCTGATCCAAATTTTTTTTTAGACGGTAGATAGAGCAAACCTAATTTCTTTTGGTTACTGTGAAGGCATTCGTTGCGATAGAATGCTCCTATTTGCTCTGAGGTATGCTGCATATCCAACCAACATCCATTGAAAGCAATTTGAACTCACTGTGATTAACCTTCATTTTATAGATGTGTTGCTCACATATATTTACTTTTCTAAAATGGCTTGTTAAAGTAAAACAAAGTGATCCTCATACAGAACATGGAGGCCCTTGGCCTTCCGGAAGGTTGAAATTCCCAGACGTTTAGACTTTTGGCACGTGAAGGTCGTGAAGTTCTCAGCATTACCCACTGGCCGCTTTTGCTGTTAAATTTTCTCGTGGTACTCATTCTTATTAGAGGAGAAGTCGAACCCACGATCATAGTACCACCAGAAGGATTAGGTCATCAGAAAAACACTATCGATCTGATAGGAAATCGAACCCGGGACCATCCGGTTCGTATCGCTGTGACATAGCTATCTGAACCACGGCATATCCCGTAAGTGTCTTGACGATCTAAATATGACAATAGTAGTGGGACCTATTTATATAATGTCATTTATAAAAAGGTAACTTACTGTCGCGTGAGGTACATACAATATACAACATCATACTTTTATAGTCTTCCTTCTTCTTACTTCTCAACTTGTAGGATTTTGTCTCATTTCATTTTTAGACAATTTTTTTTAATCCTTAAAGGCAAGTCGAAAATAATGGTTGAAAGGATTTTTTTACCTTTAAATAAATTATTCAGTCCTTACTTTCGAATCTTCAGGAAAAAAGGCCGACATAATAAGCAGGCTTTAAAACTTAGTGCCCGAACACACAGAAGGAGTTGATTCCGGTTACCAACAACCTGAGTATAGGGGGTGGGGGTTGAATGCATAGGCTGATAAGACAGTAATTGATAGTACAGTGAGTCCCACGCAAGAGTTGGCCAATGACGCGGGTTTCTGCGTCGCGGCTGGCACAGCTCCAACTCCCGAGCGTGAAAGAAAATTCCCTAAAAAAGGTGCCAATGTTGCGCGTATGCAAGAGGAGAACATTTCCAACATATCTTGTGATTAGGTAAGTGGTTATTTTCATTTTAATTTTAACTGTAAATGTGAGAACCTGAATCATTACAACGACCGCGGCATTATTTGCGTAGATATTTCACCCGATCGCTCGGGAGTTGGAGCTGTGCCAGCCGCGCCGCAGAAACCCGCGTCATTGGCCAACTCTTGCGTGGAACTCACTGTAGTACTAAGAAGTGAATGCGCTTGTGGTACGGTGCCTCTCAAATTGGTCAACAGTGTACCTTGTCATTGTGCGTGTTTAAATTTATAATACGTGTTCGGCATGCCGAAAGTAAAGTGTTCTAAAACGCAAACATATATTGAAACATTTGGGAGGGACTATTATACACAAACAGGAGAAAATATCGTTTTGCATGCTTGTAATGTGAGTTTAGATAATGAGAAGTTATTTTGTGGTCTTCCTATATCTGTATTTCGGTTTGTTTACTATCACGTGAACTAGCATATGGTAGCTAGGGCATACGCCGAGCAAAGTCTGTACGGTACGGTTGCTGTTAACATATTCGATCGGGCACTAAGTTTTAAAGCCTGATAATAAGGTATCCTTGAAACTTTAATGATGACTTCAGATAGCTAAATAAATCGCGTTCCTTCCTTACTCCCGAACACTTCATAAAACTCTCATATAGTTACTCTAATGTAAAGTTTTCCTGAAGAAAGGCTGCGTTGCCTTGTGAAAATATCCGAAGCTACAAAGCATTGGAAATCCTGTGCTCTCCGATGTCCGTAGTTGATTTTCAGCGAGACAGAACCTGGCTGATTGTTTCATTTTGTTAGGCAACGAAGGCAATTTACTGGGAATGGCAGATATATCGATTGTTCACGTTCTAAGTCTGCACGCTTCCTCATGACTCAAGAGATGCTCTAGCCTCTACTCTATGAGTATCAATTTCAGATTCTATCTCTAATTGAATCCTGTATCTATTGATGACGTTCTGAAGAGAACGAAATAATCAGCACCTTCGTTACATGCTTTATTATGTGTACATAGAACAAAGATATAATGAGTTTCTAAGCTCGTTTATTTCATATGACCATGAGAATACTCCTCAGATCCTACTTTAATAAGATATAGTTGTTCATAATATTTTAACGGACAAATAAGGTTAATTCAATGGTAATTTTGTACAGTGACTATTCATTAGGGTGTGTCAAAATAAAACTTTGGGGTACGCCGTAGCATAGTGGTTGAGGCGCTGCACTACAAACCGGAAAGTCGCGGGTTCGATTCCCGATGAGGTCGTTGGAATTTTTCAATTGGCCTAATCCTTCTGGTGGCACTATGGCCCTGGGGTCGACTTAGCCTCCAACAGAAATGATCCAACAGAAATGAGTACCAGGAGCAATCCCGGGGGGTAAAGGCGGCCGGTGCGTAAGGCTGACAAGCTATAACTTAATTGGCAGAGAAACACCCATTTCATCCTTAGCCTTCCTTAGTCCTTACCCAGTTCACTACAAAACGATCCATTTTCTTGAAATGTAATTAATAATTTAACTTCATTTCACAATACAGAATACTTTTATAATACTATTTTTACAACAGTCTTAACACTGGAGAAGGCGAATTGTGATTGTAATTAACGAATAATTGCACTAAACGAACGAATCATGTTTCACTTTCTTTTTTAATCAGTTATGAAAGTCATGGTTCGTGTCAAGAAATGATTCGAAACATCTGCGAACCGAAAGTCTTCTCAAACTTCATACGCGATAATTAAGTGATTCGTTTATCGTCTCAGTAGGCCTACTCTCAGCCACCCGTTCTATTCCTAGAGAACGGGTGTAACGAGAACTACGCTCGCTGGGTGGTGTTGCGGTAACTATTTACAACATTACCATTTTTAATGGATCAAACATTATTAAATACGGTACTTAGGAAAACAAACTTGAGCTACTCTTTGAGTGAGTGAGCAGAATACCAACCTGTGAAATTGTGAGCTATGGCGAAAATGATTGACTCCCCGCCACGCGAAATATGTTTTTTCTCCGAAGTCCTGTGTCTGCTTTAAGTTTTATTTATAAATTGTTTTAACTTTTTTTTTCAGAAAGAAGAATCATCCCGCAGTTCCGGCTATATCCTGAACGATGATTTTTCCACATTTCGACATAGTTCTTCTATGTGCACAATATTTATCAGAGCTGAATTTACATATTAGTGTAAATATCCAAGTGAAATCTTCAGTGGATATAAGTTTGAAATAAAAAGTCCTAATATTCTAACGTAAGTAATTACTCTATTGATCTAACAAATCCTAACTCTATGCAGTTTTTTTGCGGAGTTGGTTAAATATTATTATAGAGTCACATTTCGAATCAATTAAGAATGTGCTTTTAAATCGTATCAGACACTAATGTATTGTTGTGAGTGTTGTTATAATCATTTATACTGCTTGTCTGGTTGTGTTATGTGAAGCTGAGGACATTTAGATAATAAAACAACCTTATTTTATACAGCCTAAATAATAGCCAAAATTTTAAAATAAGCACTAAAGTAGCGACATTTAAAATGGATATTTCTTGCTTTTAACTATTGAAGCAACCTTTAAATTCCGAATTATGCCCTGAACAATAGTGCTTTCTGAGTACAACTTACTCACTAACTACATTACAGTCCATCACTAAACATTTTCAGAATTTCTGCTGTGAACTTTATACCTAGTTTCAATTAGGATATTTTTAAATCTAGAAAATGTTCTCTCAACCTCACAGGATGTGATCGTGTAATATTTGAACGAGGCCATTGCAACTGGTGACAGCTGTAATCTCGCAGCTGAAGATGTTCCACATAAGCCAATGTTTATTTACGTAACAATATCTTCCCATCCAGGATTCCTTTGTAGAATCTTCCCGTATCTGGATCTGCAGGCTTCGCTTATCTCTCCAAACACCTCATCTAGGCCATTTTCTTTAACGGATTCCATCTCTACTGACTTCACTGGTGTTGATTGGTCAGATTCACTAAGTTTAGCATACTTCGAAAAACAGGACTGAATAGTTTCTTCCATGAAATAACTTATTTGCAGCTACTGGAGCCTGGCATAGTTCAGAAGAGAACTCTTTAGATATAATGAATAACTTTCTGGGGGTATTAGATACGGTCCTTTAATGGTGAAAGCACCTCAGTATATAGGAATTGTAGTTCATGTTCGGTTTAGTTATTCTGTTTGTAGCGATGAAATCAATATGTTATTAATATGTAGAGGGAGAAATTCTAAGGGATCCCATTTTTTAACTTTAAAATAGGTGTTTTATTTGATTCTTTACTGTCTTTTAAATGCCTTCTGCAGAGGTGTGAAAGTCTTTTTCGGCGGCGCAGATAAATTTCTTCGCTGCTGTGGATGTGGCGAAGCTCATTTTTCATTCTAGTGATTTACAAATTACTTGGAATTCACTGCTTTCACTGTGCAGTAATGTCCCAATTTCTGCTGATCCTATCGGAACCTTAGCCTCTTTTATTTTCCATAACACCAATTAAGAATTTTGGCCAACAAGTGATATCAAAGTTTACATGACCTTTCAAAAACATTAATTAAAATCACCTTTTATTTACAGAACGCCCAAAATTTAATAGTTAAAAAAAAATATTTTACATAAATGCCCTAAAATGTATTACACACACGTACGAGCTTAAAATTGTACATCATAACACCATCTTTCTTACGGTATCCAGTTTTGTTTTTCTTTTTTTTGTTTGCTTATCTTTAAACCTCCACGAGAATGAAACTCAGTTTTGGATTCGAAAATCAGGGGGTACTTTATAATAGTCAATTGATTCTTTGCAAATAAACGCACCACCAAAACAATTACTGCAGTCTAAAAATGTATTATTGAACCCAGTGTTGGGATTCGAAAAGAACTTAATACAAGCTATCCCAACATTAGCACATTACATGTGTCTAGAGACGGCATGGTATCTAAAGTTGTAATAAGGGTTGCTACTTAAAGAAATGTATGTAAGCATATGTATCATCCAGTATGCAGTGTGATCCGGTATGCAGTGTGTGACGTCAATGGAACAATTTGACTAATAGCAAATACTCTCAATAAGTAATACCGTCCACTCCCTGTCTTTTTCCGGGACACGCTACTACTAGCGCCGCCAGTGAGCAGGAATGGGCAGTTACTCGTCAGCTGATATAGTTAACGTTTGTCTGTTGTGTTTTGTGTACGAAAATATAATATAAATTCTAGTAAAACAGGGTGCCCACGGGGGGGTGGGTTAAGACGCAGACTGCGTCATTGAAATTTCTTGGGGGGGGGGAGTATTATCGTGTTATGAATTTTCTGGCCGGGGGTTGAAAATTGTTGCAAAATTAGAGTTTTATATGTTAAAAATAAAAACGGTCAAGTTCTATAACTTCAAAAGGTCTATTTTAATTCTTTATAAAGATAAAGATGAAGAATTTCGACAGCCATGGGCGCCCATACCCGGGGGGGGGGGCGCAAGGAAAAAATGTATATTATTAATTATTATAGTCAGGTGTTTTTCTTTTAAGACAATTATTTGAATTGCAGAAGTTTTACCAAATCGACAACATGGAAGCAGAATCCACAGTGGATTAGGAAAGGGGGGTTCAGACCCCCAAGAGTCAAAACCTAAAATTCTATATTTGTATTTAAAAAATATATGTATTTAATTAAACAAGATTTGTTGGTGTGTCAAATATGATATAGCAGTTATTTTCTTTTCATAACATAATGAGTAGGCCTATTATGTCCACTGTTCCATGTGCTATTTAACTTTTCTTATAAATAGTAATAAGTATTATAATTTAGGTAACAATTTCATGTTTAAGTTGCCATGTCGTAGAGTATAGTAAACAAATTTGCTAACTAGTTTTTCAGTGCTAAAATAGCGTAAAATATGATTTTCATTAGTTCAACATTTAAAAATTTCCCGGGGGTGGACACCCGACTTAGGTAACATTTTCTTGTTTACATTGGCATGTCTTAGAGTATGGTAAAAAAATTTCCTAACTAGTTTTTTAGTGCTAAAATAGCGTAAAATGTGATTTTCATTGATTCAATTTTTTAAAAATTTCCGGGGCTGGACCCCCCCCCCTAGGTAATGATTTCTTATGTACATTGAAATGTCTTAGAGTACGGTAAACCAATTTTATAACTAGTTTTCAGTGCTAAAATAGCGTAAAATGTGATTTTCATTAGTTCAATATTTAAAAATTTCCCGGGATGGACATCCGACTTAGGTAACATTTTCTTGTTTACATTGGCATGTCTTAGAGTACGGTAAACAAATTTCTTAACTAGTTTTTGAGTGCTAAAATAGCGTAAAATGTGATTTTCATTAGTTCAATATTTAAACATTTTCTGGGATGGACCCCCGACCCCTTTTTTGGGGGGTATTCCAAACCCCCCCGGCACTTCCGACCCTCCCCGCAATTATTTTCTGGCTACTTATTATATTATTAATATACAATACAAAGTGGCCCAAGAAGTTAAAGCGACAAAAAATAAATTAACTAAAAATATTGCCCCCCCCTAGAAAATATCATATGGGCGCCTTTGTCAACAGGCAATTGGGTTGGGGGTGAGCAACGAAGTTTGGGGGGGTGAGCAATGAAATTTTGGGGGGTGGGCACCCCTGAGTAAAATAATAAATACAACATAGGCCTAACGAAAATGTCCGGTTATGTACGTGGCATGATATGTGCCGTCTATGGTTGTAATAATTATTTTGAGAGTGAAATAAGTAAAATCGTTAATTAGAGTGTGAACAAGACTGATTCATACAGATGTTCATTGGCTTACCATCCGAATGGGATGGTAAAAAAAAAAGTATATATTGTACAAAGTATCTTGCAAATCGTATGAATTAAAATTTAAAGCTGATTTTCACGAAAATGTATTAAAGTGAAACAATTAGTTTTGATACTTATTAAAAAAAAAAAGTGTGTGTGGAACGCTATGCGGCAGAAGTGAAACTTTTTTTTATTTTTTCAATTTTGGATTAGTGGAGTTTTCAAATTTTGGATTGTTGGACATTTTAATATTGGGTTTTTGGACATTTTAGATTTTGGATTTTTTAAATTTCTGATCATTTAATTCTTTCATTTTTTATTTTTAAATTTTTTTACATTTTAGATCATTGAAATTTATAGTTTGGGTTTTTTAATTTTTTATTTTTAATTTTGGATTTTTTATTTTTATTTTTATATTTTAGAATTTTATAATTTTGGATATTTATGTTTTAAATTTTGGATATTAAGATTACAGCGGTTAGGTGTTGAAAGGATGGTTAACCGGGCGCCACAGTATAATGCATATACCGAATATTTCTGTCTTTGCCGAACCCGCCTCCGGTCAGTCAGTCGATCGTCGAGCACTTCCCTCTAGCTTCAGGGTAGGAAGCGAAGAACACCTTAATATTATTACTTGAATAATAAAGCAGTTTCTTTGAACACTGAAGGAATTTTCAGTTTATTCAATACGTTGGAAATAAAGTACAGTCGTTGACAATAATTACAGAGATTGATATTAAACAATTAATATTGTTAAAAGTTCTCGGTAGATCGTTGCTGGTGATACAATTTTGCTGCCGTATATGATTTTAGCTAATCGCGATTGAAAGTAAGAATTCTTCTAAGTCGATTAATTCCCCAGTGAAGATTTTATAAGTCCAATTAATACTGCGATATATTCCAGTGGACACAATGCCATGGAGTCTAAGTGAATTTAATTACTGTGGGCACGAGGCTACAAAGATAAGTAGAGTTGGCTGCTATAGGCGCCGGGCCTTGAATTAGAGTTGACATGTAGGCACAGGGCCTCGAAGTATAGTGACTTTACACCGCCACGGTAGGCATATGGAAGACTCCCTTGGACAAACATTTACCCCTACTCTTCTAAATTATTAGTCGTGAATCCCGGCACGTGGTACTATGGATCAATTCTTATTGGCGATTCTTCCGACCAATAATAATATGTTAGCCGCCTACGGAAATCAATTGGATTTCCCTTATTACCAAAACCCACAATTTAGCGTCTCGGATTTCTAAGAAGGTTTAAGTGGAAAAACCTGGCTAGCGTATGTGTATCACCAGTCAAAATCAGAAGTTTCGACTGAACATAATAGCCGACTTCTTAGAATAACTAAGTGTATCAATACCCTTCCGTTCGGATCTGGGAAGTTGCAGTCGCAGCGTACCTGACTACCTGCAGTTGGCTTGTCCCACACCCGTTAAGTATGCTAGGGAAATTCCTAACTTCTCTGTCTATTCCTCTCTTACCATTACAATCTCATTTTAATGAACATTTAAAATGATATTGTTAAACACTTTTCTTTTGCCTTATTTCTAGTTAATAATATTTCTAATGGATGTTCCGTCTTTTTACGGTCATTTTAAGACCAAACACGTGCTATGAGATTTTATGATTTTAGTTTGAATGAATCTGGGCAATTAATCTGCCATTTATTATATTTAATTTGGTTATCTTATTTATTTCTTTTTGCCGAAGTATCTGAACTGCAATATGTGCCCCAGTCTATTAAGACAGGAATCATCATAGCCTATGATTGACTTACTGGCTGAATATACTGCATCTCTCCACAAAACATTATACATAATTTTCCCCCAGTGTTGCAACTATCTTAAACAAATACATAACTAATTTAATTCCTATCTTGACACGAGACTTCACCTTAAATCCTGTCCCACATGTACAAGTTTTCTGAACCTATCACATTCATGCCTTCATACATCTTGCGGTTTCTTGTAGTGTTACGTTGCTTGTACGTATTACTTGGTTTATTGCACGACCAAGATATTACATAAAAATTTTACGTAAACAGCATAAATTTACCGATATACCCTCGTGAGACCATGAAAATTAAGCTCAAGCAGTTCTCACTGAAATTTACACTAAAATATATTGAATACGCTGCAATATTTACATAAGGCCACGAAAAGGAAGCTCGAACGGTCCTTATTAACATTACACTGAAATATATTGAATACGCTGCAATATTTACATAAGGCCACGAAAAGGAAGCTTGAACGGTCCTTATTAACATTACACTGAAATATATTGAATACACTGCAATATTTACATAAGGCCACGAAAAGGAAGCTCGAACGGTCCTTATTAACATTACACTGAAATATATTGAATACACTGCAATATTTACATAAGGCTACGAAAAGGAAGCTCGATAGGTCCTTATAAACATTACACTGAAAGATAAGTGCACTGAGTGCACTGAAGTGCACTGCATCATTTTCATATATTTCACCCTCATTCATACACATTCCTCTAATCCTAAACCTATGTGGAACTGATAACCTAACATGCCAGTAGCTATCTTACCGCGTAAAATATACATTACAGGTTATAGGCCTACAGTACATTACTTTTCGGTTATTCCTTGCTTTCCTCTAATTTGTTCATATTTACAATAAATTTGTCGATAAATGACGTCACACAAAATCACTGATCATCTGAATACATTTTACGGATTTATATCCTTTATTGGTTCTGCCCAAAAATTTTCTGCTTCTATGAATAATTTAAGATAACTAGAGTCAAAGGTTAAACGTAGTTTTCCATGTGCTTTCACTACATCACAAATCGGATTTATTTGCTTCGAGTCCGATACTCTAATAATATTTGCATCTAGCATGGATTTTATTAGCTTATCGGCTTCATCCCTCACTGAAATTGGTACTGGCCTACTCTTATAGCGACGCTCAGGAATTTCTTGTTTTAATTTAAATTTGTGTTGGTAACCCCGAAATAGGCCTGGAGTTGAAATGAACACTGACTTGTTCTTATAAAGCATTTTATATAAAGTCGACTTTTGACCATCTGACAGCACATCAATTTCTTCTACTTTCTCTCTGAGAATTAATTCGATATAAACATTTTTTTCTTCATTTCTTCCATTCTGACTAATGTTAGTAAAATTCGCGTGTTCCGTTTCACATTCCTTTTCATCTATATAATTATTAGAATCCTTAATGCACAAATGATCATATTCTTCATCCTCTCCAACAATATCAGATTCCATTCCCTGTAACTCTGCGACACTTTCGTCACAATAAGCCTCATTATCACCTTCATATATAAATACGGCCGGTTTATTTCCCATAGGCCTATATTCGTCGACACTATTTCCCTCTTGTACTCCAACTGATTGCACCACGAAAGGCTCACGTAATAATGCATCTTCATTTTGGCACTCCAACTCCTTAGTAATTATATTTTCATTAGATAAAAACGGTACACGTAACTTTTCATTCTGATCTATTTCCATTTCTACCCAATTTTCCTAAAAATTTATTCTCATTAGTTGATCTGTCATAGAATCACAACCCAGAATTAATTTATGTGCTAAATGTTTTATTGTCAAAAAGTAGACTTCTAACTTCTTTCCCTCAATTTCCACTGGCAACATACACTGACGTTTAATTTTATGGGATTTGGCACCTATTGCAGTCTGTGCGTATAAGCCATGTACTTTCAATTCCTGAACGCGCACTTTTGCTGCTTTCAGTGTTTCATAGAATTTTTCATTTATTAGAGAAAAACTACAGCCAGTATCCACCAACATATCGACTTCAAATTGGTCTATTTTTACCCTTATTAATGGCGCATATGTGGGTGTTATAACCTCTTTATTTCCACATCCTACTACGCACCCCTTCTCTAGTGTTTTATTTTCATTATTAGGTATTTTTAATCCTTGTAATCCCTCGGTCTGTGTGACGTCATTTCGACCCTCAAATGCGTCTTCTAACAGTTTAAAGGCCTGTCTTGCGCTAAATGCCTTTCGTCATTTCTGTGACGAATGTCTCCCTGAATATCATTGTGGTTTCCCGTGCTATGCGCCTGATTCCTTTCACCTTCTGTGTTAATGCCCCCCTGGTTTTCTGGAATTCGCTCTCCTATTTCGTTCTGCATTCTCCCATGAAATCGAACATTATTTACTTGTCTGTCCTGAGGCCTATTTTCATGGTTATTTCCCCTCCAGTTTTGGTTCCCATTATTTCTATATGAGTTATTATTAGGGAGTCCTCTGTTCGATTCCGCATTTCTGTTAGCATGCCCATGGTTCCATCTACCTCTGTCATTATTTGGACCTCCTCTCATATCTTGATTCATTTGCATATTATCCGGTCCATTTTGTCTCCTATTCTCGCTACGCTCTTCTCTGTTAGTTCCTACTTCGAAACTAGACAATAATTCCAAAGCCTTGCTATAGGTTTGGGGACATGATACTATAAGCAGGTTACATATTTCCGGCTGAATATATCTCGTCACAAGCTGAATGGCCTCGCATTCTGGCATTCCTGGGCCTAGTAACTTGATTAGGCCTATAACTCTTAGGAAATGGTCCGATAGAGAGACGTTGCCCCTAGGTGAATATCTTCCATTATAGACCTCATTTCTAGCTAAAGCTCTCTTCGCCTCACCCCAATATCTTGCTAAGAATAACTGCTTAAAATCCTCATAGTTGCACTCCGGGTGTACTGTAAGTTCAAACCACTCTTTTGTTTTTCCTTTTAAGGCTCTACCGAGGATCAACATTTTGTACTGAGATGGAATAGACCGCAAAGTAAAATATTCTTCAACAGATTTCAAGAAACTCTGAGGGCTCGTGTTGCTCTCATTGAAGCTGGGAAGTGCTACCTCATTTCCTATTAAGTTACATATATTAATTCTATTTTCGCTAACTACCAGCATGCTGGTGGCTACCGTCTCGTGCACTGTATTACAGGATTCATTTGCAACACTAGGAGGCCTATATGTAGTTCCTATTACATTACATATACCCTCACTACAATTTACAGCATAGTTATTTGCTACAGGCCTATGATTTTCGACCTCCTTAGCTACCGTGCTTCCTTCTTTAGAGATATTTCCTATTTTCTCAGCTAATATATTTTCTAAATGCACTACCTTGTCATTTACTTCTGAGATTTTATCTCCTAACCCTACTTTTACTTTTCCCACCTGAGTCTCCATATTCTTTTTCAAGCTAGACTCCGATTTCTGTATTTCCTTCTCCAAAATTTTCCTTTCATTGAATAATTTTTCTTCATATTTCTTGCCCTGAATTTCTAGTTTCCTATCTACCGATGCCATATTAGCCTCTAATTCAGACCTAATTTCCCCTTGACTTTCACTAATTTCTTGTCTCATTGCTTTTTCGCTTTCTTTAAGTTCCCTACAGAATTCTCCCCTGATTTCGTTGCATAAGTTAGATTGGACCTCTTTTATATTATTTAGCTCCCTCTCAAGCCTATCTATATATTGTCTATTTTCTTGGTTCGATTGGTCTATCCTATCTCCCAGTTTCTCTATCTTTTCCCCGGTATTTTTTTCTAGTTCCTTTATACTTTCCCTAGTTTCATTGATACTTTCCCTAGTTTCATTGATACTTTCCCTAGTTTCATTGATACTTTCCCTAGTTTCATTACTCGATTTTTCTAATCCCTTTATACTTTCCCTAGTATCGTTACTTGATTTTTCTAGTCCCTTCATCATAGCTTCCTTAGATTCCCTCATCATAGCTATCAAATATGCAATAGAATTCGGGTCTATAGTCTGATTCAATTCCCTAGGCCTATGTTCAGTTACACTCTCACTCTCAGTTAGCTGAATATTTGTTGCATTATTTTCCTGCCTATTATCAACTCCCTGCTCCAAAACCCCGTCACCTGTCGCGACACTGTTCTCATTGTTAATCTCCATTCTACAATTATTTATTTCCTCACCAGTAAGCAAGTCGTGCCCTTCTCCACCTTCCATATTAATTATATTCCTAGTAACTTTTACGTTTCTAAGCCACATACATAAATTATAAGGGTACTGATACACTCTTACGATCTACCTTACCTTTGGTTAAGAAGTTCAACATACAATGCATAACATGTATAATTATACCCTTGCACAATGAATATTTGATATGCCTATTATTTTACTTTGAAAAAGATTTTATTTTACTCGAATTTATTCTATAATTTACTTAGTAAGTTTCAGTATAATTTTACTTTGATCTTAAATTGCAAACTGTTCAAAAAATATTATTTGATATCAGGCTTACTTATTTATTTAATTAATATTTACTGTTTCTTCAATTACTGATATTAAAATTGTTTACTCTACTGAAACTCTATTTATATTTAAATTCTTATCTGTTGGTGACTTTTGATGTTTTCTGCGACGGTCTCCGGAACTGATGTACCACGATCTTGAGTTCCAGCGGTGCCTTTACGGGTGACGTTCTAGAAATTCTGCGGTGACTTCCTTCCGTTTTGGGATGATTTTTGAAGTTGGTGATCCTTGATGTCCAGTTTCACTCGTGCTCCACGTTGGGAAAAAAGCCATGTACAGCGGTTCGGTGTGGAAGGATGGTTATCTGGGCGCCACAATATAATGCATATACTGAATATTTCTGTCTTTGTCGAACCCGCCTCCGGTCAGTCAGTCGATCGTCGAGCACTTCCCTCTAGCTTCAGGGTAGGAAGCGAAGAACACCTTAATATTATTACTTGAATAATAAAGCAGTTTCTTTGAACACTGAAGGAATTTTCAGTTTATTCAATACGTTGGAAATAAAGTACAGTCGTTGACAATAATTACAGAGATTGATATTAAACAATTAATATTGTTAAAAGTTCTCGGTAGATCGTTGCTGGTGATACAATTTTGCTGCCGTATATGATTTTAGCTAATCGCGATTGAAAGTAAGAATTCTTCTAAGTCGATTAATTCCCCAGTGAAGATTTTATAAGTCCAATTAATACTGCGATATATTCCAGTGGACACAATGCCATGGAGTCTAAGTGAATTTAATTACTGTGGGCACGAGGCTACAAAGATAAGTAGAGTTGGCTGCTATAGGCGCCGGGCCTTGAATTAGAGTTGACTGATGTAGGCACAGGGCCTCGAAGTATAGTGACTTTACACCGCCACGGTAGGCATATGGAAGACTCCCTTGGACAAACATTTACCCCTACTCTTCTAAATTATTAGTCGTGAATCCCGGCACGTGGTACTATGGATCAATTCTTATTGGCGATTCTTTCGACCAATAATAATATGTTAGCCGCCTACGGAAATCAATTGGATTTCCATTATTACCAAAACCCACAATTTAGCGTCTCGGATTTCTAAGAAGGTTTAAGTGGAAAAACCTGGCTAGCGTATGTGTATCACCAGTCAAAATCAGAAGTTTCGACTGAACATAATAGCCGACTTCTTAGAATAACTAAGTGTATCAATACCCTTCCGTTCGGATCTGGGAAGTTGCAGTCGCAGCGTACCTGACTACCTGCAGTTGGCTTGTCCCACACCCGTTAAGTATGCTAGGGAAATTCCTAACTTCTCTGTCTATTCCTCTCTTACCATTACAATCTCATTTTAATGAACATGCCTTATTTCTAGTTAATAATATTTCTAATGGATGTTCCGTCTTTTTAAAGTCATTTTAAGACCAAACACGGGCTATGAGATTTTATGATTTTAGTTTGAATGAATCTGGGCAATTAATCTGCCATTTATTATATTTAATTTGGTTATCTTATTTATTTCTTTTTGTCGAAGTATCTGAACTGCAATAAGATTTTTTAATTTTTAATTTTTAATTTTTGAAATTTTGGAATTATTAATTTTGGTTCTTTGAATTTTTTATTTTGAAATTTGAAATGTTGGATCTTTTATTTTTTATTTTTTGTATATTTTAATTTTGGATTTTTTAACTTTTTAAATTTTGGATTTTGGATTGTTTAATTTTTAATTTTTGGACTTTTTCAGTTTTGGATAAGCCTAATCATTGAGTTGATTGTTTTCTGTGCAGTCCGTTCCGTCACACCTCACTAATTTCGTGACGATTTTGAGCGTTACACAAGCTCTCGATTTACCCCTACCGCGGCTAAAGAAGTTTTACTTAAAAAATTAGCGTTATCGTCATTTAATTAAGTCAGTTTAACGGTAGTGTAAATTCTGTTATTTCCCGACCTAGTTCCTGCATTATCAAGCACTAAAATAAGTTACTGTGTCATCAGGACTTTGAAAAACAAATTTATTTCTGCAGCTATATAGGTTCATTAAGTAGCTTCTGAGATTGCTGCCCATTCCTACTCAACAGATGGCACCTCTGTGCGAGTGGACATTTTGAACAAAGGGAATAGAGTAGAGTGGGCGGTATTCTTATTGAGAGTATTTGCTAATAGGCTAGCTGCGCGCATGCGCAAAATCAAACTAAAAAGCCGTTGCATTATAGGGGGGGGGGGGACCACGAGTTTTCGTGGTGAGCTTCAAAACTTTTTAGGGAGATTCCTGTGTGCGTGCTTGAGAGTGAAACATCTGGGAAGATCTTCGACCGGTAGAGGCTGTTTTAGGACTGATGGATTTATGGTAAGTTTTAAATATATCTTCGCTCTGATCGGTCTACAGATGTACGTATTCTGGTTATATCTGTGGACTGATCGGAGTGCGATTGTTTGAAGCTTAGCTTGTCCTGACGTAGTTTTTATTTTGTTAGTTTCAGATATTTTTCATTAAATAGTTTTTGGTAAAGTTCAGTTAATTATTTCTTCTTAGTGATTTAAAGTTAGTTAGGTTAAGTCAAATAATTTCTTGGTTAAGTAAAGTAATTTGCAATTTGGTAAGTTCAGTCATTAATTTTAATTTTAGTAAAAGTTTTCATTTAGTAATTTTGAAGTATGGCCGCTACCCTCGTCGAAGATCGTTCCAGAATTCCCGGGAAAGAATGTGTGTGTTAGGTTAAATGGTGTGTGTGTAATAAATTTTAGGGACGGAAAACATTGAATGGCCAGAAAGACTTTTGTTTAAATTTCATTTTGATTGTAATAATTATTAACCGGCCTAAGATAGAAGAAACTGTTTTTTATAATTTCATCCGTCCCAGTTGTACATAGCCTTATTTGTAGGAATCCTTTTAATGTGTTAAAAATCAAAGTAAATTACTAAAGATTGAAAATGCTGTACTTGTAACTTGGTTTTGAAAAAATATAAGTATAGATGTTACCAATATAAATTACGTGATTAACCATTATTCCCGGACCTCATTTGCCCTGTAAATAGCACGTTTTCATGGCATGGGTTATTAGCCCTAGATAATTGCCTAGGTAGTGAGGGTGTGGTGGCTATTCATTAAAAGAACTAGTATTCACATTTAATTACAAATAAATCAATCAACCAACAATAAAAAAGCAAACGCAGACCCGCACCCCTGCACCAGACGAAATAATTGTACAATTTGTGTATACTGAGTAATAACTGAGTAATAAGAATGAACTCCGATTCCATTTAATAAAGTTCAGTGAACGTAATCTAGATTCCCTGTTACCTGGTTCATTGCCCTAATGTAATTTAGCTGAAAACTAGTTTGGTGTGACCTTACGTAGCATGTGACTTTTTAAAGCTCGGTAATAGGCTATAAGGCAGTCCAAATACGCGGACTCCATCTTCGGTACAGTGTTAAAAAAGAACCTTTCCCCGAAAGCCTCTGTGGTGGATTGGGGCTGAGTCCCCAACGAGCGAAACGAGTGAAATTTATACAACATGTCAGCTCATGTCTCTTTAGCTAAACTACTAGATTATCTCTTATAAGGTAGGATATTATGGTTTTGGTTCTGTGTGTTTTTATGGTTTTATTTTATTGGGCAAGGGTGTTTATAGGGTCTTATGGCTGCTGATAGGTGACTGAAGATTGTCAAATCTAAGGCCCTTCGGGAGTAAGAAGGTTCTACCTGAAGAATATAAGAAAAATTTACAATAATTTTACTGCCACTTCTTAGCTATTGTTATGTCCTTGATTAACAAGGAACCTGCACAGTTAAACAAGATTAAACGATTAGGTTTTGCTGGAAAGGGGGTCAAAATTTAAAACTGGTCTCCTGTAAAATTTAGTTGAGTGCTGATAGAACCTTTTTATTTTAAGGTCGCATCGTTTATTATATGTGGTACTCTCTTCTTATAAATTGGTTGTAAAAATAAAGAAAACGTCATTACCACATCACATAGAATTCTAGAAGGGTAACTTCTCTAACCATGGCCAATACATCTTTATCACTTCACATTATAATATTATGGAATAAGAGGGCGTGTTGCAAAGAGCGCGTAATCAGTTGTTTCAACCTGATGCAAAGCTTTATTGTTCACCAGTCATGGCTGCGTTTTACTAACTGTGGTTTGTTTATAACTGCCCCTGAGAGATTTTGTGCACTTAGTATAACATTCCATGTAGAAAATGTAAACATAATCTTCCGAGCCGTTTTCGAGAAACTTGCAAAGAACGAATTTTCTTCATGTAAAGTCCCATTAAATATTAAAGTAATTGGTCGCCAATCTTCGTGTCATATCTAAGAAGGTATCTATCCAAGATACAAAATTTTCTTTTCATACGTTTTTCCTTCTTGGAATTAGGCTGTTCAGAGACGCACAGACACACACATACATAGACATGTTTATGTAAATATTACTTTTGAATTCAGGGGACCTCTAAATGTGTATTTATGTTAAATACTCAACTTAGGATTTGGGGGTCGAACACAATACTTCCTCTACCTATACCATCTACAGTGAGCTGTATTAATACATCATTATTTTCTTGTGATATATCCAGCTGCTAATATTAAGGCAAAATGAAAAAAAATATTACATTTTGACTTCACTTTTGTTGTTATTTGTGATGCGGATGTATATTCAGCCTTCGGTATCATAATCCGGTTTATTTTACCATTTTATCTTTTAAATGGCGTCTATGATGCTAGACGTCATGGAGGCGTATTGATATGAGCATCTAGTATTTGGGTTATTTTACTCTGTCTTCATAATGACCAACTAACATTATAAATAATTTGTAAGTAGAATATTTAATATTATAATACATTAAATGATTGATATATATATATATATATATATATATATATACATATATATGAACACACAGTACGAGTACATAATATAATACTCAAATGTAGGAGGACCGGTACCAGGATCCCTGGGGTGTGAACATGAAATATCAGACAATTTTAAAGCATGTTTCTCCACCGCCAGTTTTTCAGCATTTTACTGACAAAAACTGTTTTCGTGCAATATTTTATATAAGATTTTCATGAAAATTGTGACTTGGAAGAAATTAACCATTAAAGATGGTGACATACACCTAATTGATTTTGTAAAGCTAATATGCCTAGTTACAGAATTATAATAGATTCTTAAAATAGGTTTTTAAATGTATTTTAAAAAGGAAAGCGAAATTCTTTAGTTATTTATTATCATCATGATCATTAAAATGATAATAATGTCAGTTATTAATTTTATTGTAGCCAAATAGCGATATCTTCTATATGGCGCAATTTTATGTCGTAAAATAATAACAAAGAGAATTGAAAGATCCAGCCTTTATTTGAATACATCGGATTCAGTCTTGCTTAAAATTTCGTGTCAGGTCTCATTGGCAACTGCATAATATAATTATGATGTGCGTTTACGTCACGGGCAACATTAAAACAATTATTTATTCATTTTCAGAACATACTGTTGAATCTTTTTTTTTTTGGGTGCTGTAAAATGATTAGGTCTATTTATTATATAGCAATACCGGTGCACATTAATGAGAGCACTGGGCGCTCAAGTGAAGTAAAAGTTCACACCAAGTGGATTTCCAAAGTTGATTTTGTATTTTTAACAAGTACTGAAGGTGGGCATAGGTAGGCCTAAGTCTGTTTCATAGTGAAGATTGTACTGCCTTCATAATGGGAAATGTGGATTCACACATGTAGGCCTACGTGCTTCCAAATATGGAGACAATTATTCTGCTAAACGCAACTCGAATCAGGATATTTTCACGAGATAGTATAGTTCAAGGTCAGTTTTGCATAAATGGTATTCTCAGTGAAAGGTAGTTTATATTTTATACTTAACTGTTATCCTTTACCCAAAGAATGTGTTTTATAATGTAGCAGCATCAGGATATCCGCGTCCAAAGCAATCCGTAAGATAGAACTATAAATGAAACAACATATATTTTAAATGTTATTAGTTGGCATGGCTTTGATGCGGGTCGCACAGAATGAGGTTAGGACAGCCAGTTATCCATCCCTGATGTCATGAGTAAGGTTGTTTTTAGTGATAGAAACTCATATAATTTAGCCTATTATTTCACTTTTTATTCATAAAAGTGGTCAAGGCTAATTTTTCATTAACTGCTTCCTCGCATTTACGATCGTGCAGTAAACCCATTGTGTGTGTGTATGTGTATGTGTATGTGTATGTGTGTAGTGCTGTGACCAGTAGTTTAATTTCCCAGTCCTCATGCATACCACAGGAACTTCGCCAAATTCATTGCATATAACAATCCAGAATACAAGCGAGTGTACCGTTCATTGCTCCCTCAACACTCAGAACAACAATACGTCAAGATGTTTGTTCATTGAAGCGTAAAGACCATCAGCTTAATTGTGCCCCCATTACTATAGAACAGTGTTTTTCAACCTGTGGGTCGCGACCCCCTGGGGGGTCGCGGAGCCTCTGTAGGGGGTCGCGAGAGGTCGAGAAAACTTCAGTTTTTTTATACAACATATAATTTGTGAGACTTAAATAAAAAGTCGATAAGAGTTAAAATTATTATATTTAACAAAATTTCCATATAATCAATCATACAAGTCAGAAAAATGCTAGTTTAAAACATGTTATTACAAAAAAAATATATATTAAAAATGTGTTTAAATAGAAAATGATTACATCTGTGCTTGCTTATCTTAATTAGCAGTATGTATTGTTAACGAAAAATGATACTCTTTATGTTATTTACACAAACTCATTAACAAGAAATAAAACCTTCGAGTAATCGTTCATTTTAATGTGAAGGTTGCGCTTGAGTTTGTTCAATTAATTTCTCCCATCGTGGATCCGTTTTTGCCACATTAAGTATTAAATCGTTTTCCAAATTTAACCGAATTCTTAGTTTACATTTTATTTGCGCCATTGAGGAAAATGCCAACTCGCACAAGTACGAGGTAGAAAATGGAATCAAACACTTCAAAGCCTCGGTTGTTAATTCCGGGTATTCTGTTATTCTTTTTATCCAAAACGTATCCAAATTTTCAGACTTGAATTCCAAGTGTAACATCCCATCGGCAGATAGTTCCAGCAGATTCTCTTTGAGCTTAGTTGCTAAATTCGCCTCGTTTACAGCTGCATTTAAAAACGGATTTAAGATCCATCTTTGCTCAGTGTTATCCGATATCTCTTGCAGTGAGAAGTAATGACACAATTCTTTCTTCAAATTATGTAACACCATTTTCATACCAGATATATATGAGTTGATGTTGATCTCGCTTCCGACTTCTTCAATGAAAGACTGTGTGGACGAAAATGAATCAAAGTTGTTTTGATTTATAGATGATGACCACAATTCAATTTTTTTTTATAAAGCCATGGAGTTTGTCTTTTGCTGTAATGACATTTTCATCACGCCCTTGAAGACTTTTATTCAAGTTATTTAAATGTTCAAATAAGTCAGAAAGAAAAGTCAATTTTAAAAGGAATTCCGGGCCAGAAATGAATTCAGAGTAATGTGACTTGGCTTGCTGTAAATATACCAATAGTTCAGCGCGAAGTTCCATAACTCTGGTCAGTACTTTGCCTTTTGATAACCACCTAACCTCTGTATGGTAAAGCAAATTGCGGTGTAGTGCCCCCATATCTTCACAAATGATTCGAAACAATCGAGTCTGCAACGCTTTTCCTTTAATAGAATTTACAATGTTAATAATAATATTAAGAACTTGACTGTATTCTTGCGGTAAGGATTTGGCTGCAAGAGCTTGGCGATGGAGAAAGCAATGCATCCAACAAGCGTTTGGCATCTGTTCTTTCAGTCTAGCAATAAATCCACTCTTCGCACCAGTCATGGCTTTTGCTCCGTCACTACAAATAGCAATGCATTTTTGTGCCCAATCGATATTCATATCTTGCGTAGCTTCAAGGAACATGTCATGCAAGCATTGACCTGTAGTATTTTTGGGAAGTGCCTTGCAAAATAGTATTTCTTCCATTATTATTTCATTGGATTAAAACGCACAAAAGCTACAAATTGCGCGCAACCCGC
The DNA here is from genome assembly GCA_964059195.1 of Ectobius pallidus. Classification (NCBI taxonomy): domain Eukaryota; kingdom Metazoa; phylum Arthropoda; class Insecta; order Blattodea; family Ectobiidae; genus Ectobius; species Ectobius pallidus. The sequence goes on from CAXKWD010000012.1 coordinate 40,994,905, forward strand.
AATATCCGTTGATTCATCAAATTGCAAGGATACAAAAGAACTTTTCTTTATTTTTTCTATGACTTGATCACGAACATCAGACGCCATATTGCTTATCCTGCGTTGAATGGTATTGTCAGAGAGAGGTATACTTTTGAGCTTTTCGAACTCTTGCTTGCCAAACATAATCTCTGCTATATCTAAAGCCGCTGGTAAAATCAAATTTTCGGCAATACTGTGAGATTTCCCTGCTTTAGCCACACGAAAAGCTACTCGATAACTAGCGAGCAACGCTTTCTCATTTAGGTTGGACATTTGTCCTATAGCAGTTTTTTGATGTTCAAGAGCTTTTAATTTTCGCTCAAAAAATTCCACGGGTTTATTTTTTTCATTAGGATGTTTTGTGTTTAGGTGGCGTACCAACTTCGATGGCTTCATGCTTTCTCTTGACAAAATTTCAAAGAAAATTACGCACTGCGGTTTACTGTCAATCACAGAAACCCCAAATTTTAAATAATTGTCGTCATAAAGACGTTTTTTCTTTATTCCACTACTCCCGCTAGACGTTGATGGTTCTGATGATCTTTTCAGGAATTTATCCATTTTCAATTATAACAACTCAAATAAATACGTACCGTAAAACATGTGGTTCGCGCTCTTCAAACAACTAAACAGCAGACATGACCACGCGTGACTTACGCTCACAAATCAGTCTATAATTACTCCAACTCCAAGGCACCTTACAGTCCACATAACACCGAATTTACACTTCTGAATAGTTTTCACTTATCGGGAATGCTTCTGATTCGACTTCCTTCGCTGTCTTGCATCAAACTGCCATGACCGCGGTTGACCGCCGTATTTATAGGCCAGCGCATTCTAGCGAGAATTATCTCGAAGCGTAAAGAAACGTCTCGAAACTTGTGGATCTTTCGTGGACTACCAGCGCCATCTGTTGCTAACATCCGGAACCTGCACTAGTTCCTAGTGTTACCAACAGATGGCGCAAATAACGCAAACGCATAAAATTGTTGTAAGTATTACATATTTTTAACATACATGGAAAAAAGGGTTGGGGGGTCGCGAAATATTTTTTGATACTACGGGGGGTCGTGTCATGAAAAAGGTTGAAAAACACTGCTATAGAGTAATCCTTTACATGTCGTTCACTATAAGGGATGCAAAAAGCTAGATATTAACATTTTAAACTTTATGTTCCACAGAGGTCTTCTAGTGGAGAATCTAAACATTCGATGCCCCATTATCTGTATGTGCTGATTAGCGATTTGGATGTTCTGACGGTTCCATTTCTACTTTACTAACACTTCTCATTAATGCATAATAGCAGAATGGAGTTGTGAATACTTTTCGGTCATAATTTCATCTTGTAATGTATTATTTGCTGGTGCGGAAAATGAAAGAATGTTTTTGTTTAAGTTTCTGATTTACAGCTGAAAGAAGTTATACCAGTTACAAGGGTCGCGCTCGGCTTATTATAAAGGGCATTAAGATTAATCAAATTACTTTTTTAATTATGGTTAGTCAAATTTTTCTGAAAGTTTACAGAGATGACCTACATAATTTTTAAAGCAGAATTTTACACAACGGCCAACGAAGTTCTTTTTATAAAAAAGAATGATACTAGAAGTGTAATTATTTTATTTATGTGACATACATGTCTATAATAATTTGTCCCGAAATCCGGAAGCCTCAAAGATCTATTAAAATCTTTGATTTTATTACTGTTGAGGTATCATCCTTATATCGTAAATGGTTTTTAATGATGATTTTATTCAAAGAGCTAATTAGTGTTGTCCAGCTTTCACACTATAGACTACCAGATAGTTTGTATCAAAAGAAGGAAATAAGGCTTAGTCCTTCAATTCTATATAAACACATGTTAAATTGTTGTTAAGTAGCTGTTATATTATCAAACATTACAAAGTCTTTCATATTATGTATTTTCATTTGGGAGCTCCCAGTTGAGCAACGCTCGTGTTTAGGGGCTGAAATTATCATATAATCTCTTAAAGTGTGTAGAAGAAAAATTTACAAATATATACAAATAATAATTTATATACAAAATAGAAGCAGAACCAAGCGAGGTCGCCGAAATTGTAGTGTCTTGGACTCGCATTCGGGATATCCCACTCTCAAATCCCGAGGCCGGCCAGTTTGACTTAGGCTTTTTCATGGTTTCCCCAGCTGTAAAGGCAAATGACGAATGGGATATTTACTTACCATGAATCATCCCCGCTTTTTCATCCTGTATTATCAATAAAATTTATATCAGTCGAATTTTAACAGACGCCATAAAACATATAAACAACATAAAACAGTTGCGGAAGAATAATTGCATAGCCTAATAGTATACACACAGAACCTGAACTCCTGAGAATCTCGATGCTCTAACGTGTATAAATGAAGCTGAATAAAAAATAGAAGCAGTTAAACAATACTTACTAAGCAATTCTAAAATAGGGAATTATAAAAATACAGAAATCTATTTTACAAATATGTTTATATTAGTAATTTGAAATAGAAATAAGTGGAAGGAAATAAGATGAAACAAATTAAGGGCAAAAGGTTATAAGATTAGATTTTTAATATTAAGTAGTTTTTGTTTAATTATATCTGAAACTGGTTGCAATATATTTAATGAAATCATAATTCTCTGCAATAAAAATATGCCTATATATTTTTAAATTTATTCATATTAAAGTCGCTTTAACTAAAATGTCATGTAGCTACTATAACACTAAAATACAATGGATTTACAAAATCAATTAGAAAACATTACAAAGTGTAGTGTATTTCATGAAATTTAAGACATTCGTGTGGTATCTTGGTTGGCCGACAGCCGTGGAGAGTTTGACAGGAACTTTGCACCGAGTTCGTTGATCAGTATACTTGGGGCAGTACGTATGTCAAAAGATGTCCCGCAGTGAGAGGAGATGCACACAGATCACACCAAGGAGGAAGATACCTCGAAAGGATGTATGAATGAGTAAGATCTAGTAGTGGATACCGTTGAGTTGCAATGTGCCTTACAGTTGGGCATCAGTTGCGACGAAAAATAAGTACATGCTGAATGGGTACTTACATCAACTGCTACAGTCTGGAAGATGATTGTGCGCGAGAGTGATCCTTCACTCAAATTTATTTGTTCCACCTACCCAGGCTATCAGTCAATGCAAGCAGTTGCTAATATTCTCGGGTTGATGATGTGAATTTTGCAGGAGTGCTATTCTCTACTGAATCAAAGTCCGTGGCACTGGTAAAAATTAATGACTTTATTTCTTTTAAATGTCTGAATATGTGAAATATGATTTGTCACTTACACAGTTCTGAAGTACTATGATATCCTAGGTTAGTAGAGTAGTGGCCAAGTGCATCAACAGTGATTAAGATTTGGTTAAACAGTGTTTACCTACACACGTTTAAGATTTTAAACATGATTAAAAAGAAATGTGGAGCACCATTCCTAATCTCTGTTTACGGAACTGTGTTTAGCTGGCGGCTTGTTTAAACACAGAGCATAAAATCGGAAAGCGAGCGGAGTATAATGAACGCATTCTTCTGTTCACGAGGCCATTACCTAGAGGAAGAAGAAGAAGAAGTTAACAACAAGACACCATGGAGGAGCGAGGATATTCTCTGCTCTGCCTGTGATGTAGGGAAGCATATTATTATGTATCGGCGAGTCAGTGAGGTTATTGCATTGCTTTCATCATGTATAATTCGAGCTGCAGTTCTGAGCATATTTCCAATGTCCCCTACAACAATATTGAATGATCAGGTAGCATAATACCTCAATACAGTTAGGAAAGTTCTTCGAAAGGATTTCCTCGCTGCACTATAAAATTTCTTCGCTCGTTTTCATTCCGTTCAAGATATTCCAGATACAATAACTCTCTTCAAAGTCACCGTCTATACATCGTGTTTTCTTTGGCTTTTATATCATGAATACTTGCATTTCAAAAATACACTGTCATAGCCTTGTTTTTTCTTTTGTTTTGCTTTCATATATTTTAAAAACATAAATACACTGTACCGTTTAACATGTTAAGACTTCACTGCCTAATATATATATTTTGCTTTCAGAATATTTTAAAAACTGAAATTCAGTGTTCCATATAAGACTTTATAGAATGCGCTGCTACTGCTTTGTGTCTGTATTTTTTTTATTTTGTAATATTTTAAAAACGAAAATACACTTTACCGTATAATATTTTAAAAATTCACGCCCACTGTCTTTATATAATATAATAAACTGTCATAATGATTCAGACTGCAGTCTACTGAATAAAACTTCATGAATTATCTGTCAATACCTCATATAATTATTCACCAAGAATTATACAGGGCAGTAATAACTGTAATATCCTTATATATATTCAGGGTAGTTTTTCTTGTAAAATAAAAAAAAATGAATGTCACAATAAAAGAGATACATCAGTACGACACAAGATCAAGAAAGAACTTATACACAATAGGGCACAATAAAAAAGCATCGGAAAGGGATCCATATGTAATCAGGGTAAAATTTTATAACAAACTACCAGACAGTATAAAACAGTGTATCGGGACAAAATTCGCCAATAAATTTAAATAATACCTATGCAAAAGCACTCTACAGGATAGAAGAACTATGAAATGGAGAGCCTTAGCATGTATCTCTATTGTATATCTATTGTATTACTATTGTATAATTCAGATTGTAAGTTTCGGACATGTCCAACATCATGTCTGTATTTGATACAGGGACGAAATAAAATTATTATTATTACTATTATTATTATTATTATTATTATTATTATTATTATTACTTATTACTGACAGTGAATTCTTAAAATTTCATACAGTACCGGTACACTAATTAAACTTAAAAATATTATGATAAAAAAAATTAGCCGCGACCGGGATTTGAACCTGCGACCTCCTGCACCACAGCTCAGTACTATAACCACTCAGCCAAGAACGACGTTAGGAACATCGCTTGAATATGGGCAATGTGAACCGGTAAGGCTTCTCTTGTGTCGTGCTTCGAGACTTAAAACCGTCTTTGTAGGTCTATGAGATGTGTTTATATAATATTTATTGTACCTTACAGTTCAGAAAAATGGTATTATGATACTGATGACATTAATATCCAGACCTAATTCGTCTAAAAAGAGAAATATGAGAAGAAGAAAGTCTCATCTATTGTTTGCAGTCGACCCCCGCCATTTCAGCAAACTGCTAATCATTGTTTAGCTTCAGTAACCGCCCGATTTTGACTGTTTAAGTTTAATCAACGGTAATCGGTGATTTCGACACTAATCGAGGTTGATGCTCCATAACTTTCCCTAATCATAGGTTAGGAAGAAATTATAAACGCTGATTACACTAATCGGGGTCGGTGCACTTGGCCATAAGATTACTTCCACAAAGTCTCTGGCCTTGAAGACTAACCCAGCCAGCGAGCTTCTCGTTACGTCTCGTTACCAAGATGCGCGGATTCCCTGCGGGTAAGATCAGTGAGCTACTGTTGAGCACAGAGTAAAGATCATGCTGCACGTTGTCAGTGGTAGAAAATAATGTAATAGTGGAGTGGAGGGATAATGCCGCAGAGACAGAGACAGACAACACGTGGAGTGGGATAGCCAATCAGGGTGCAGCTACCTCCCCTAGGCAGGAACTCTAAGAACGGCGAGACTCGCTCCTAAGGTATATACGTAAAACCCAGATACTTTGTGGACGTAATCCTACTCTAATCCTGGTGGTAAACATTATGAAGTTATTTTATGTCTGTGGCCTACTGCAAGACTTTACACTGCACAAGTGATTTGTGCTCCTACCTTACAACTTTCTGAACTGTCCCTAAATAGTAGTTGTCTTACCATTATGCTACTGTACATTTTACTCGTCGTAAGTTTGTACTTTATTTTAACCTATTCACACACATCTTCAAACCACCCGTATGTTAATGTACATTACTTCTTTATTTAACTTAACCATCTTGCTCGAGAAGTTGGAGAAAGAGTACATATCCTTACATTTCCAAAATACACTGCAAGAGTACTTACACAGTGGATACACTACAAGTGTATTTTGGAACGTTAGTTAATGCCTACTTTCTTCATTTTCTTAATAAAAAAGACTGGTCGCATGGATTCTGTTACATTTAATTGGCTAAGCCTAATTTCTATCTCAACCAATATGAAAATACGTATTTTATATTTACTTGCTAGATATAATTCCCAGAGTTTTCTCACACTTCTTTCTCGTGACCGTGCATATATTATTTCCGCATGGGAAAATCATAACACACAGATCTCCCATCTGATTTTGCAGACTTAAAAACTAAATTACACCTATACACTTACTGTTAAATATAACCAATTATTTTGTTTCGGCATTCTTCACAATACCTCAATAAATAGTTTCTCTTCCTCTAAGGTTTTTACAAAACATTTATGTTTTCTTGGCAGTAAAAACATTTATAACTTTCTCTTCCTTTTGCCAATTCTTTGAAAGCCGAAACTCGCTTGCTATTGAACTGACATATAATGCAACCTTCCATTAGCTGGAACTACCTGCCATATCCAAGAGGATTTCGTGAGAAATTATTATTAGTTGAATTAGTCTCCCTTCTAGTTAATTTGCATTACTTATCAAATTCCATTTCAAGCTGTGTGTCCTATTCGCAGTCTGTTTAGGAGTACCTGGTCTCTGCGACTGAGGGTTGCAATGGGTTGTGTAAAAGTGGGAACTGGGCTGACACCGTGCTATCTGCTGTCAGAAGTGGAGCTCCAATATGTTTTCCAGTTCTGAAGTATTTTACATTTGAGGAATTTGAGGAATTCCATATGAGGGATCTTGAGGTTGGGCATGCTTATGGGATGTTTGCAAGCTTCTTTAGCGGCTACATCTGCTAGGTTGTTCCCAAGTATACCGCTATGAGATGATATCCAGGCGAATACGACCATTATCTCAGAAGTAACTAATTGGTTATAGAGAGTGAGGAAGATTGGAGTGACTTAGAGCGAGCAGAGCGCTCAATGAATCAGAGAATATGATATATGAATAGTGATTTGGACTCTTCAGAATATATTCCATGTTGAATTGAATAGCAAACAGTTAGCAAGAGAAGATAGATAAGATATTAGGAAGAGTGTAGAGCACGATGTGTTCTGTGAAAACCACTGCGCAACCATTGGGGACATCACAACATCTGGTTCCATCTGTATATATTGATTTAAAATCACGTAATTAATTGAATAGCGTAAGATAGGTAGAGCTATCTTTCTCTGACTTGGTAACGGGGAATCATAAGAGGAACTGTTTTATCAAACTCGTTCATGTACTTAGAAATTCTTAGGGAAAAGGGTGTTCTATGATTATCGAAGGAATTAAATTGGAGATGAATCCTGCATAAGATTTTATTAAGATATTTGTAGCATATGAGAAACTTAAAAGCATTCTGCGTATGTGGAGAAGGGGTTCATCACCTGCAATTTGTAGACTTTCAGTAGGACTAGTGTGAAACGTTCGTAGAGCAATCCTCAAAGCCGAACATTGTACGGTGTCGAGCATCTTGAGGCTAGTAAGGCTAGTTGAGTTGAAAATTATGGAGCCATAGTCTAACTTCGGGCGTATATTCAATATATATGTGCGTAGTAGGATACAAATGTCTTCTCCCCTGGCTCTGGGAGATAAAATTTTCAAGAAGTTCAGTCGTCTTATGCATTCGGTTTTGAGAACGTTAAGATGAAATTACCATTTCAGCCTACGGTCAAAATGCATGCGAACTGTATTAACAACCGGAATCAGATGATTGTCCGAATGTAGTACAGGATCCTGGAGAGGTCTGCCAATTCTAGTGAACACAATACATTGGCTCTTCAGAGGAGAAAATTTAAGTCCGGGTTTAAGACTCCAATTCTGCAAGCTTGTGAGGGACATATCTTTATTTAATTTATTATATTCATAGTCTTCAGACTTTTATTCTTTTCTTTACGTAACGCGTTTCTATCTTACAATCATGTGGCAATGACACAGTTCCGTGGTTACGTAAACTACACCTGTCTTCTCCACACTGAGCGATTCAAGATATCACAGGTGCACTTTGACATATGTGACAACACCATACAGGGTGTTCCCAAACGTCTTCACCATAAATCAATATTGCTAATTGAACAGATTTATCTTCTATTTGTGGAATTACTTATTTGTCAAATGGGCGCCATCCACAAACATATCCTTCATTGTTTCCTCTTCACAAGTGCAGTGAGGGGCTTACAACTTCTGAATTCACAACTTAAGTCCTTTCACATACTTTAGCCTATCGGCTAGCTTTTAACAGTGGAGAATGGAATGGGTTCTAGTGTTTTGAATGAGTCACAATACATATACTATGAAGAGAATGATAACTACGTTATCTAATATGACACAATTAACAATATTTTTATTATAATTAAAAAATAATTTTTTATGTTATTTTACAGTTTTTACTTTGGTTTACAGTAACCTTTTATTTCTTCAGTAACCACCTATAATTTGATAGAATGATTACATATTATGATATATTTTTATCACCAAAATCAACATTTACCATATGAAAAAAACTGAAATTTCCCTTTTTATATTCATTATACTCACTATTATTCTACTGGTAATTTCTTCCTTAATTACTCAATTATGCTATGTTCAGTCATCCATAGGCCTACTACTAGACTTCTTTTCCTTTTTATTTATTTGAGACCCCAGGTGTTCTCCTTTATTTAATTTATAATAACTTTTCATAAGAATTATTTGTTTCTTTTCTTTCTTTACTTTTTCTTTTCTAACCTTTTCTTCCCTAAAGCAAAATTTCACGTTTATTGTTGTCAATTCACTTTTAACTTAGTTCGATCTACATTCAAACTCTACTCTCAGAAATTCTTTTTACTTATTCCTCAAATTTTATCTTTTACTTCTTAAGCCACTTATGCTTTTAGACTTTACTGTACTTTATGTAAGTTCTCTTCTCTTCCAGAATTATTTAACTAAATTTAATTCTTTTATCTTTTAGGTTAAAATATTAACCACAATCAACTTACTATTATTATGTGCAATATTCTTTCTCTCATTTTCAACAATAGGAGTACATCACTTCCTCGGTCTCCCTTATTCTTTTTACTTTGATAAGGAGCAAAGCATCGACAACATAAATTAACAATCAGCCATCTCTAACCTAACATTTTGATCGTTCTACATTTTTGGGAGTATGACACTTACTCGATCTCCCAGTCCTGTGCTCACGATAGGCCGCCTAAGCTCGCCGACTATCTTCATTTATGCTACTCACTAACACAACTCTTTTCATTACACCTATTTCCATTTTTTAAACTGAGTTCTTACAATATATTTTGGAGTATGACACATATTCGGTATCCCAGTCCTTTCCTTACGATAGGGCGCCTAAGCTTACCGACTATCTTAACTTCTTACTTCATTTTATTCTACCATTCTGCTTTCCTCTTTTTTGGTTTTCTGAACATTGATGTTTCTGAATTCCCATATGAATCCCATTACGAAAATATTCTTCACCCTCAAGCAGATTTCCTTACTATTTTTCTATTTAAGCTTTCTCTCTAACCTAACTTCTCGTTAAGCTAACTCTTCTATCTCTTGAACTTGAAATACAGTAATCCGTCATTCTATCTCACTCTCAAACTGAATTTACTTATTTTTCATTCGCTACACATACTATCATTAATCAACCTAACTCTGACTTTTAATAAATTCTTCTCTTAACTCTTTCTAAAAACCTTACACTCATAATTCAATCTCTATAAAAATCTATTCTAACTTGACCTGTCCATTGATCATTCCTATATATCTCAAGATAATCTGTTACATCAGTCATAACTTAGAATATAGTCCGCCGCGATGGGTGTATAGGTAGCATACTTGCCTTCTACCCTGGCGGTCCGGGTTCGATTCCCGGCCGGGTAGTGGATTTTTCAGCAACGAAAAATCCCCCGGGTTCAGGACTGGACATCACGCAGGAAAATTAAAGGCTATATTAAAAAGCCTAAATTAAAGTGTGGTGATGGCTGCTAGAAAAAGAGTAGAGTAGGGTATTCACAATAGATCTATAAAGGTCGCAGTGTTGAGAAGCCGGCAAAAGGCTTATACTACCCCCTTGTAATCTAATCTAATCTAACTTAGAATATATGGAACAGAAATTTATAGTTCAATTCTATCGTTTCAAATTGTCTTAATATAAAAACTTAGAATACTCAACAGACAGTAATCCAGCGATGTTTTCCACCATACTTCTTCAGTCCTTCTTCTCTCGGTGTCCATCTCCTAATGGATCCCATTCGAATCTAAGCACCCCTTAGACTCTACCATATTCTTCTCGGCCACCACGTAAGCCAACCAACGCTCTGGCTCGTTCCAGTCCAATAGCTATATCTCCACAGCCATCAGTCGTTGCTTTCTCGTTCACCCATCTTCCTATTTAACTTTTAAAAGCCGTCTCTCTTCTGTCGCTGATGTACGTTTTAAACTCACTTACTCCTCAACTTTTAAACTGTTCGAATCCATTTTCAACTAGTTCAAGTCTTCAACGGTTATAGCTCTGTAACACATTTTCTTCACTAATTTAACTTTTTGAACTACTACTCGTTCAACAGTTCACTATTTCAACGGTTCCTTTCTCAAAACTGACTACCTATACTTCGTGCGCTTTTCAACTATTAACCTCCTGAAATAATAAGTCTTAGTTACTTTTCGACGAACTGTTCCTTGTACTATTCTGTCTTATTGAGGCGTAGCTCGAACCTTAACTTTCGTTACAACACGTATCACACATGCCAACTTTAGCACGGGCGAAGCTTGTCCTCCAATAATATACAGGTCGGCTCCAGCACGGGCGAAGCCCCGCGCCGAGCGGCGACTTACCTCCATCTGCCTTGTCCTCTGTTGCTCGCTTCGTTACTAACTTACTGTCAATCCTGAATCCAACTGACTTCTCAGTCCAACTCCTACTCACACACTCCTCGGACTCCTACTCACTTCTACTGATTTCCACCGATTTCTCTTGACACATCCTTACTCGGCAACTTTCAGCCGTCTCCCTTTTCAAATTTTTAACCGTCGCACATGCGAACTTGTTTCTTTTTTGGCACTCAAGCGGCGCATATATTGTTCAAGTTCAACTATTTCGTGTTTATAACTGGTCACGATTTTGCAACGTGACAAGCTATCAAGAGTAGACTGTATTATTTCCTGAGTAGTTTATATAGTTTTCCTTTGTAATAAATAGTGAGGTCATCCGCAAATAAACAGGCTCCTACAGTAAGTTTCAGGCAAGAAACTATGTCATTGATGGCTACTAAGAAGACCCCTGAGGAATACAATTGTGTAGACTGGCATGCTGAGACAGAAAACCATTAGCTCTTACACGTATCATCCTGTGTTGTAGAAAGTTATAGGTAAATGAGGTCATGCTTCCATTAATTCCTTTCTCCAAAAGCGCATGAATGATATTTTTTGCGCCATTCGGTATCATAAGCTTTTTCATTTGATGGAACCATTAATTGACGGTTGGTAACTGTGTCGGAAATTTCAGATTCAAGTACTCGTAGTTTCAAGTTATCAAGAGTGGAACGTTACTTGCGAAAACTATTTTGAATGTTGTTAAAGAAGTGTATGCACTTCAAGAACCAGCGTAATCATATGTTGATTATCTTTTCTAGCAATTTTCACATCGTTTGAATCAGCGATATAGGACGGTAGCTTCCAGGAAGCCAGTGATCCTTATTGGGTTTAGGAACTGAAAATACAATGGAGATACGCCACAGACTGGGAAAGCGTTTAGCGGTCCAAATATGATTGAAAATCCGAAGGAGGTAGAGAAGTCCATTTATAGGGACTTGTTTGAGCATTTCGTAAGGTATATTGTCAGGACCAGCTTTTTTGCTCTTATCTATTGTTATTTCCTCGTTGAAAATTTCGTTAGAATCAGCAAATATTGAAGAGACATCCAGATCCGTAGAGAAGGAGGTAGAGAAGTCCATTTATAGGGACTTGTTTGAGCATTTCGTAAGGTATATTGTCAGGACCAGCTTTTTTGCTCTTATCTATTGTTATCTCCTCGTTGAAAATTTCGTTATAATCAGCAAATATTGAGGAGACATCCAGATCCGTAGAAGTGCAGTAACTTTGTAAATATTCCAGAATAAGTATATTGTAACGTTTCAAACGATAATTTAGATCATGTAATTGCCACTGGGCAGTAGTCCTGCATTTTGTTTCAAGTGTAGAAATTATTAATCTGTTGTAGGAGACAAAATAATGACTGTAGAAAGCAGGGGCGATAAAATGAAGTGCAAAATTATTAGTTTTTAGGTCGTCTGGGTAATACTTCCAAATTTCTCTGCAGACTCATTTTTCCCAGAGTTTTAGTTCTGTTGCGCAATTTGCTGTTTTACATATTCAGATACCGGTAAAAATTTAAATCCCTAATCAGATATAAAACATTTTACCGTTCACTTAAAGTAAGTGGTGCTCTGAAATAGTTCACAATAAACCAATTAATAATTTATAGGCCTATCATAATAACAATTAAAGATGAGGAAAACGAACAATTGGCTGTCTTTTGGATTGTCACAGCTTCTACGCATTTGACACAAAACATCAAGAATATCAATATCAAACTATCATTTTACAAGCCCTGGGTGAAATGGGGTGGATACTTAAATTATTTTGTTTTGTATTGACTTAAATTTGAATTTTTTAATAGGTAAATACTTTTGGCGAATAAAAAGTCAAATCCATAACAAAGAAAGACTGGATCCGCCACTGGTACAATGTGACAATGCATTATGGCGTCTTCCGGCATTGAATTGAAGATGTTATGTATTTTTGTTGATAAGCCAATTCCGAGAACGACTTGTAGTAGAGAGTCCCACGCTGAAGTGCCTGAGGTCCTACACTATTTTAAATACGCTAGATAAGTACAGTGTCTTTATGTGCAGTTTTACCAATATTATTTCCCTTCCATAGCCTCTTATTACCCCCAAATTTAATAGTGATTAATATTGAGAAAAGTTGGCTATCCATGGAAAATAAACACTTTTAAGAATGAAGAATAATACAACGCAAGAAGCAAGTGAAGTAGACATTATATTACTTTCTTGTGCACGTTCAAATTAAATAAATGTAGAAGCACTTTTTAAAAGTATATTTAATTCATAAACTTACATAATGATGTATCATGAATTCTTCATTTTCTGAGATATCACGAAATGTTTCATCTTCATTTTCAGCGAAGGAACGCAGTAGTAAGTTATGCACTGTTAATGTAACATTAAAACTTAACCAGTGTTCCAGTCTATAATAATCTAAAAACTTTAAATTGAACCTGGTTTTAAAAGAAATGTGTCAATTTCAAAAAAAATATCTTTAAAATATGTCATTCTTTCGTATGTCTAGTTATAATTCGATGCTCTGTGTAGCCTTGTACCTTTACGCTGTACGCCTTTCATAGATTAATAAATGTTAATTCAGAAATGTTTACGGTAAAAATTAGAATTATACTTATACAACGAGATAATTTAAATCATTCTTTAATTATTCATCTGGAATTGTTGCTTACGCAACATTAGAAATGGAGCCTATGCCTCTATTTGAAAACGCATTTTCTGGACACGCTGTTTGGATTGTAATATTCTTATAACTTGTCTTCCTATTCTCACTTTGGTTTGAAAATTTTTTTAACAAAGTTTACTTTGTCTGAAACATGCCGTAATCTCAAATAATCTCGTTTACTTAAAATATTTTGGTGTACAATGCATTAAATTTCTTATAGAAATAACTGGTGAGATGTAAAATGAATGCAATATTTAATAATCATAACAGCAAGCAATGCGATTATAATTTGTGTTGCTAATAATATGGATTACTACTTACTAATAATGTAATTTGTATTTGTATTACCATAATCCCTGGCACACATGTATTTCAGTTTATGAATGAATCTTTGCTGGTTATGATACATAGGTACAAACTGTTGAAAAAGAGGATTTGTTTCTTTAAAATATTAACCACTTTTCCCAGTATATTTGCTTTTTCCACGGAGACAGGTTTTTATTTTCTTATAAGCCCTGTAGCAGTAATAGGAACTGCAAGAGTATATGGAAAGTTAAACAATACTGAAACGAGAAATGGGAATTACATCCGAGTTAATGGAACGCGAAGAATAAAAGCGGATTACAAAAGTACCGGTAACGTACATCGGGAACTTGGGACAAAGCAGGTAAACTATTGTAATTGTGGGTATAACTACCTATATAGCTCAAACAAGTGATGCATTTCACATTCAAGTCTGTTATAAAATGATGTATAGCTATATTGAAGCTATTTACGTTTTTACCTCATCGTCTCTTGAACTATTATAACCGTTTTCAGTTGCACATGTTCACCAAAATGAAATTAATTTATAAAAAAACCTCGAAACAAATAAATTTACTACGCATGAACCGTTAACGATACAGTTTATGTAGTAAACGTCTTTTTACAATAAATCATTCTTTAGTGCGATGGATATACTTTTGGTATATCAATACAATAGCTTCAAACAAATTAAGATAGAGAATAAAATATTAATTACTTTTAAAGTGTAAAGGCATGATAATATTTGATTTACTAGGGTTTTTGTAAAATACTTAAACAACTAAGAATGATTTTATTGAAGAGCACATTGTTTTAGATTCATATTGTTAATGTTGTTGGAATTATAATTCTGGTAAAATAAAACTTTGTTTTACATTATCTTTGGCTAAATAGCCCATTTTTAAGATACATATTCCGTATTTTACTTTCGTCTCTGTTCTAACAAAAATTATTTCACTGTACAAGTATGAACCGTCATGGTTTTACTGTATCTTCTTTTTCATCTGAAAATGTAAGATATCGGTACGTATACCGGTACACTGAAAGTACCTTTTAAAAACATATCCGCTAGTTAATAATCTACAACATAATAATTAAAGTTTAAAAATAAAACTAAACTATTTTCAACTTTACTTCTTTATTATGTTTCATTTTTAATTTAATTGTTTTTTTATGACACTTATGTACATCACTTGTGTAATTTCAACAAATCCAGAGAGAATAAACTGATACATGGATAGGCTACTAAGCATAATAAGACATTTACTAGTGTAAGAATTATTCCCTACTAGTTATTTTTCAACATCCAGCATTTTGTAAAAGAATAGTGTATAACCAGCGATACTTGTAAATAACAAATGTTTATTGGTAATTATTTCGTAAAGATCCAAGGTAATTAAAAATGTTATTTTTTTTTTAAATTTTAACTTTTTTTAAACAATAATGTAATAGAATTCTTGTAAAATTTTTAAACAATAATGTAATACAATTCTTGTTAAATGAAATTATTTGATAAATAAGGAAAATATTAGACTTGTACCATAAGCCTGATTTAGGATATTATTACAAATCCATATTAT
This sequence comes from Ectobius pallidus, assembly GCA_964059195.1. Taxonomy (NCBI): domain Eukaryota; kingdom Metazoa; phylum Arthropoda; class Insecta; order Blattodea; family Ectobiidae; genus Ectobius; species Ectobius pallidus. The sequence continues at coordinate 41,010,393 of CAXKWD010000012.1, forward strand.
ATTACCTTATGACATTACACTCAATGACAGTGTAACCTACATTGTATAACTGGGTGATAATAATTTTATGTAGAAATATATATGACTATACCATATCCTATGTGCCTTAGGTAAATGCTTATACTATAGTAATTTTTATATTTGTAATCTTAACAAATTTTGTAATACAGGGAATCCATTTTATGCGGAAACTTTTTATCAGCGTTGCTCCTGCTCACACTTTCCCTGCTGTTGCGCTTGCACCGGCCGGGACCGTGTTCCGTTACTACCGGCAAATCGGCAAATCAAGACTTTAGAAACAATACAAAATAGAATAACACAACCAATTTATTATCAAAATAGGCCTACATGTAGAGGCTTATTACTCACCATTTTGTACGGATGGTACAGTCAGGATATTTACGAGAAAATCTCCGACCGCGCCTTCTATGGTTATTTCTCAATAAGTAACATTCCACCAAATAAATTCGCTGTTCAACCGTATACATTTTCGATTATTGTCTTGCGTAACACACAGCAATAGACAAGCGTCTCACTACAAGACACCGAAGCAACTAACCGCTTGTAGGGTCTATGCTTTGTACAATGCTAGCGCGGCAATGCGGCAGTAATGCGAGGTTTCCTCATAAAATGGACTCACTGTACAATCCAATGCCTATGAATGTTTTCTCTTTCATATTTTCATTCTAAGATAACAACCTAAATCTTTAGCAACAATAACTATAATATTAGTGGTAGTAACCTGGTATCAGATAAAAATTCTGCGATTTGTTCACTTTGTGGTATGAGGGTGGACATTATTTACTACATTGTACGCTAGTTATTTTAGATTTTTATAGTTTACTGATATATTAAAATTTTAATAATGTATTAATTTCTTTGGTACGATACAAGTTTCTCTTGTGCCTAAATATTTCCCTTGGGGACGTTATAGTTCCTTAATTCTCGGGTGGGAGATAAGGATTAACCATCTTTATTTAACCATCAAGAAAATCAAATTTTAATGTTATCAGGCTTACATAATGTAGTCTATATAAACAACTTTTTGAAAAGTCAAAATAAAATAAAACAATAATTTTATTGTTATACGGTTTGATATTAGTTATTACTCACTCTTACTGCACAACGCAGATTGCATTGCAGACGAAGAATAAAATATGAAGAATATACTATTATACAAAATTTACAAGGACTTCCAGTTTTTTTTAATGAATTTAACATAATATATACATTCATTATTGATACTCAAATGAGCAAATGCTTGCGCTCGGGCACAGCTCAGACAGCAACAGAAAACAGTGACCACTGGAGTTGCAAAACCAAAACAAAAAATTCAGGGAAAAGCCACTCTACATACAATGCACACACACACACACACATATGGCGCACACAAATATATACACAAAAAAGAAAAATAGTAAATAATGCAAACCAAGAGCAAAACAAACATATTAAAAATTATGTTTTAGAGAGGAATGAGAAGCACGAATAGCCAAAATGAAAAGATAATATAGGCTAAAATGAGTCATGCATTAGGTTGAATAAATTTTATAAGTTTATTCTTGAATCTGCGTATATTTAGTACATATAGTTCAAGATGAAATTTATACTGTGATTTAATCCAGCAGATGTAATGCATTTGGGTTCGTATAGAATAGAATTTTTATTCAGTCTGGTAAGATAGTGATGAGGGTTGCTGCCTTTGAAAATATTTATATTCTTATGAAAGTAAATCAGTAATTTGAGTTTGTATATTTTTTTAATGTATAAAACATTAAATTCCAAAAATATTAGTTTTGTGGAGTAATGAGCAGGTTTACTCAGACATATTTTAATGATCATTTTCTGTAGAATTCCTAAAGGGAAGCGGTTGGATTTAGCCGTTCCTCCCCAACCCATTATGCCAAATTGTAATAATTATAGATTCAACTAATGCTAAATAAACTAAACGCAGAATATGAGGTTTTACATAAGAACGGTGGCTGGAAAATGTATATATTGTTTTACGAAGCTTATTGCAAACATAAGTAATGTGCTCATTCCATCTTAGATGTTCGTCAATTATAATGCCTGAATATTTGGTTTGAGTAGAAGAATATAAGGGGGGACAGTTGCAGTTATGACGATTACAGTTATTATGAATGATAACATTTATTTTTATCGTATTATTTAATTTTAAAATGTCGAAACCTTGGGTAGTTAAAGAAAAAAAAATCGTAGTTTTAGTAGTATTCAGTGAAAGGAAATTTGCATCTAACCATTCCTTAACAATGTTGATACCTCTATTGGAGTTTTGGTAAGCTACATCCCAGTCATTACCGCTAATTATGACTACTGTATCATCAGGGTAACAATATATATTACCCGAATACTTGCTCAAATCGATGTTTAATAAGTCATTAATGTATATAAAAAATATAGGACCTAATACAGTACCTCGCAGCACACCGAGATTAATATTCAGAATTTCGCTACAGTACCCATTGATTTTTGTTGACTGTGTCCTGTTACTCAAATAGGATTTAAACATTTTTAGTCCAACGTTTTAAATACCAATTTTGTCCAGTTTTCTTTTAAGGATATCGTGGTTGACAGTATCAAAAGCTTTTTGCAAATCTAAAAATATACCTATACATTTATTTCCAGCATCTAATTCTTGAATTAATTTACATATAACACTAATAATAGCGTCATCAGTGCGAAGGTTGTTCCTGAAACCATACTGGTTATTACTTAATATATTGTGTTTATGAAGAAAGTACATTAAACGGGTATTGATACATTTTTAAAATAATTTTGCTAGGCAAGGTAAAAGAGATATCAGTGGCGTAGCGTAAGGGTAGACTTTGATATTGAGTCTACCTAAATAGTGGATTCATAAAAAAATAAAGGCAGCATCAACCAAGCCATTAATCATTATAAACTTATTAGCAGTGTCACCAAAATACTTTCGCTGCTGCATTCCCCAACACCTCCTGTTTTTATGCGTCATCTTGTGATGTCGCATGCTTAGGCAGCGTCGAAATCTCACGATGCGGCAGTAAAGACGAGCTGAGACTGAGCGATGGTTCAGCCAGTCGAGTCTCATCAAGTGCGAGTTATAAGACTTCTCCCACTAAACTTTAACCTACAGGCCATTTGTTGGGCAAGAACGGCATATAGTCACCACCAATGAAACTGGAGAGATTTTGGAGAACGATAGTCTCTTCAACTTATGACTGAAGAGAAGAACGTGCTCTCAGAAAACAGGTGCGCCTGCGCGAACGCTACGGAGCTGTTGTTGCACAGGATTAAAAAATTCCCGCTCCTCTGTCCTGACAAGCAGAATATGACGTCATATCCAAAGTATTTTGTACAGCAGATAAAGAAAATGCTATCACTATAACAGTGATAAAAACAAAGTATGCCGATAATAATATAACACGCCCAATATGAACAAAATGGTAAACGCCAACTTCTAAGATTGATTATGCGTTTTTCTAAAATTGAATTTAATACTTTACGTTTTAATACATGTTACTTAGTTTAGTTTAAAATCCAAATCCACTAAAATTAGAATAATAATTAAAATGAGTGGTACTAATACTAATACTACTACTAGCCGACTACTAGTAGCAGTAATAGTAGTAGTAATAGTAGTACTAATAATAATGATAATATACTTAGGTAGGTGTACACGAAATCGAATCCATGTACATATCATTAACATTATTTTATTATTTCAAACATTAATACAATGGGAATAAAATTTGTGTATCATTTAAACAGTTGTAAATTCATATTTAAAATCCAGTTTACACAGAACCCACTGCCAAGCTACTCCATTAAGAGATATGAGTATTTTTCAAATGAGAAGCGTTTTCCTTCACCGCCAATCACGTGTACGAGCTCATGAAGTGCCACTAGTAGTGAGAGTCTTCCTTCCGTCTCGCCGTCTCTGTTTGGACCGCGTATCTAAGCAAGGAGAAAGACAAACTGTTTGTCATCTGCAAAACACTGTAGGTATGTAATTATTGAGATTACATTTATCAGCCGATTTATATACTGGAAAGAAAATTGCGTGTTTCAATGCAGTGGGGAATACACCTTGAGACAAGCATAGATTTATTACATGTGCAAGAGGCTTCGAAACAGGAAACAGGAAATTGATGTCACGCATTGATGTCATTCATTAATATCCTTATAGAGACTTATAATAATAATTTAATGTAAATAAATTGTCCACCTAAACCACAAAATAATTCACGCCAAAAGTTCAATAAATGTAACGTTTACTTTACACTTTACAATTTACAATTGTACAAAATTAGCTGCAACCATATATATACATATATATATATATAACAGTATGTGGATATTATTTATGGGGAAACTTGAAAAATAAAGTGTATAGGTCAACTTCCCATACATTAAAAGAACTTTAAGACAATATCACAAGAGAAATTAGCCTAACTCTATCTCGGAAGCTGAACTTATGCGCATGAAAGAAAATTTCCTAAAAAGGTGCCAGTATTCTGTGGATGCAAGAGGACAACATTTCCAACATCTCTTGTGGAGAGGTACTTGGTTATTTTCATTGTAATTTTAACTGTAAAGGTGAGAACCTGAATCGTTTTACCGACAGCGGCTTTATTTGCAAAGATATTTCACCCGATCGCTCTGGAGTTGGAGCTGTGCCCGCCGCGACGCAGAAACCACGTCATTGGCCAACTCAACTGTATATATATATATATATATATATGTAGTAACCTAGAAGGAGTCCGAATTAGGATATATTACGACAAATGCGTTTCGACCCTATTTATTATGTAAATTTAAAGAAAGCGGAAATCTATGGAAAATCTAATCAATCGAAGTTGAGCATTATTTCCATTGTAATTAGGCTGTTAAGAGTTTTGCAATTACTTTCAGTTTAACGTCATGTTAGTCGGGAAGGTAGTGATATTGCCGAAGGTATATCCAGTTTCACTTTCAAGACGCCTTTTTTATTCTGGTTTACAAGAACAGACATTTGTTTAAAACTCGCATTGAAAATAATACTGTCAGCCGTGCATGCAGATTCTCTGTTTGCATTATGAATCGCCACGTTTATTACAGAATTTTAAATTATTTTTTTAAGAAGTTTCATATCGACTCAGTGGTGGTCGTATAGTACAATTCTCATCCATTTTCTGTGCACTAACAAACACCCTAAACAAAATCATTGAAGAACATCACTGATGTTTCTGTCGTGTTTTGAATGCTACTGTAATATCTTAAAAATTTGGAAACCAGACCCTCTAAATGGATCGCAAACAGGCCAGACATTGGGCTGGGTAAACCAGGAAATATAAGTGTCAACTTAGCGTTGCACAAGGTATTCATAACTTGTTGATGATTTGCGGAATTGCATTTCAAAGGTGGTTGACAGTCTAGTAATTGCGAAATACGAAATAAGTATTTTAAAGTAGTAAAGTTAAGAAATACGCGGAAAACGAAATTGCAAGTAAGGAGTTTTGGTTTGAAATGTCACGGGTGCCAATGGACAGAGGTATTGACGCACGATGTTATAAAACGGGCGGACTGACCAGTTCGGCTCTTGCTACTCTACATTCTTCACGACTGGATCGACAGCACCCCGGTGCCAGTTTATTTTAAATTGTGTAACATTTCGTCATGAAGACATTATGTAAGTAATCTATGTAATTTCATTTAATTTTATATCTAAATAAACTAGTCATTTTATTATGTTTTGGGAAAACTAGCTTTTGTAATTTGTACATGGAGATGTACCCTTGTTTGCCCTTGTCCTCGTGGTTAAGATGCAAATATATATTTTGAGCCATCCTGATAAATCGTGTCCCGGGGTAAAAGGTGTCAGAATAAATATAGGGCCCTGGGATACGACAACTGGTGTTCAGAAGTGGGCGAACTTAACCCAATACGACAACTGGTGATCAGAAGCGGGCGAACTTAACCCAATACGACAACTGGTGTTTAAAAATGGGCGAATTTAACCCAGAACACAACTGGTGATCATTACGATAAATAATATCAGAAGCGAGTGAATTTAATAAAGCTCAAGTGGATCGCCATACGCAGAAGTAATTATTAAAATGGGTAAACCACATGGAATTAAGTGAAATTAAATAAAAGTAAATAACCACAGAGATTTAAAGCAAGGGAAGGAAGCTAGTTTAGTTATTACGGTGCATCTCATGTTCATATTGCAAAGGTTATTAACACTGAAACGTAGGAAGAATGAAACAGCTGACAGAAAGAAATGAGTTAGCATAGACAGATAGCGAATGTAGCAAATAACTTAAATCCTGTAAGAATAACTACAACTGTTGAAACACAGATTCTAGTTTAAGATAATAAACTCACCAATTTTTTTTCTCTTTTTCTTTGTATACTATTGTTGTGTCCTTTTGCTAAATAAAAATTCAATATGTCGATCAACGAAGAAACTAGGAGGGCTATTGAAGACTTCAACAACAGGTTAGCGGCTCTAACTCTAGCAAACCAAGCATTACAGCAGGCAAACCAAGTAGTTAGACATAAGGACTTAACTGTATGTACTACTGTTAAAGAATGGAACGGCATGTCGGGATCCTTGCCTGTTAAGGAATTTTTTAACAATATTGAAGCTGCTGCTTCCATGGGAAACCTAGAAGCAGAGGATAAAAAACAAATAGTCAAGTTAAAGGTTGTAGGGCCAGCCGCAGAATTTTTGTACGGTAGACCCGACCTAACTAACAAGGAAGCGACGTACGACCAGCTTAGGGCTGCGTTCGAGGATCGCTTCAGGGAAAAATTGCCAGACAGTTATTATTATACGCAGTTACAAACGGCGGTACAGGGAAAGAACGAAACGCCAGAAGCGTTTGCTGACAGATTAAAGGCCCTTAGTTTAAAAACGCTGAAGGTTACGGGAGATGCAAATGAAAAGAAAGTTCTTGAGGAGGAGGCAGAAAGAAGGCTTCTTGCTGCTTTCACCGCGGGATTAAAGGGAGAGATAGGTAGACAGGTTCAATTAAGAATGCCTAAAAGTCTAAAGGAGGCAGTACAAATTGCTGTAACTGCTTATAATATCGTGCATGCAGACCAGACAAATAAAAGGGAACCGGAGGCACAGCCTAGGTCTGTGTTCAATATGTTAACGCAGTTAAAATGTTTTAATTGCGGGAAAACTGGACACAAGGCACGAGACTGTCGTTCGAAACGTCAGTTGAATCAACAAGGGTCCCCGGAACAGAATCAAAAAGTGTACCGTGGAAATTTTCAAAATCAAAATAGGGAACAGTCCACATATGTAGGGAAACCACCGATAGAATGTTTTTTCTGTAAAAAGAGAGGACACATTCAGAGTAAATGTTGGATTAAAAATCCACAGCTAGCACCTAGTAGGGGAAACTACAACAGGAATGAAAGGAATAGCGGGGCAAATTCGAATTATAGGACGGATTTTCAAGGAGCCTCCGCAAGCACCCCTACGTGGAGGCCAAGGCAGTAAAACCAGCAGTAATAACTACAATAGTAGAAACTTCCCCAGAAATGTTAATGGTCAATGTCATGATTGAAGGCCGGAGGACACAGTTTATTATAGATAAAGGAGCAACAATTTCTGTAATTAAGCCAGGAATCTCAGGGTTAAGTTGGGAAAATACTGAGGTGATAGCAAAAGGGGTCACGTGAATGGGACTGGACATTAAAGGGTCACAGACGGTAGAAGTTCAATTTGAAAACAGAGAAAAATATATTCACTCATTTATAATATGTCCGTTAGGAATAAACCAGGATGGAATTCTTGGCCTAGATTTTTTGAGTAAGAACAGGATAAATATTAACATTGTACATCGCATGTTACTGACAGAAGGTGGGGCAATAAATCTCGGAGTACCAACCAATGACAACGAAACCAGGAAGGAAGAATTCGGTCTGATCAACCGAAATGTTCTGCATTTTTCTCAGAAAAAATCAGACACCTCCAAAGAAGTTTCAAGTACAGAGTTTGTGACAGAGAGAGGACCTAAGGGATTCCACCCCACGAGTCAGTTACAAATGCAAACAGGATGTCCAGTGTATAATACTAGAATTGTGAAGGTTCCCCCAAAGAGCGAAATAATAATATTAGGGAAATTAAGTAAAAAGGGATGCGCATCCAGAGCACTTAATAGAGAATTTAATAGAGAAGTTAACAGAGAAGTTAATAGAGAAGTTAATATGGAAGACAGAGACAAACTTTTTGAACCAGAAAGCTTGGGTATATATGGAATATACACAGCTAGGTCGCTGAATAATAACGAGCAGTTAAAGAAAGGGAGGATTCCTATAAAAGTTGTAAATTGTACGGGAGAGGAAATTGAAATAGTGAGAAACAGACGTTTAGGGCATGTTTACCCTGTATTAACAAGTAGTGAGAGTAAAACTAATAAAGTAGAGGGAGTGAATATATTAACGCCAATGACAGGAAAAGAAGTAGAAACAAATATTGCAGACACAGTGAATTTAGAGCACTTAGCAGCTGACGACCAACATAAAATAAGAGAAATAATAAGGAGATATGCTGACGTATTTCAAGACCCCGGAGACAATGAAATAGGTTGCACTAGTGTAATTAAACATCGTATTGAAACAGGCAATGCACCTCCTGTTAAGAAAAAACCTTACCCAATACCGTATAAATACAAGGAAAAAGTTAAAGATATGCTGGACGACATGTTACCAAAAAACGTTATACGTCCCTCAACTTCCCTGTGGAATGCACCAATTGTTCTAGTGCCAAAAAAGAGCCCAGACGAGACAGATAAATTAAGGTTCTGTATTGACTATAGAGGGTTAAATTCGGTCACTCATGGAGACACATACCCTTTGCCTAACATTACAGAAACTTTGGAAGGCTTAGCAGGTACCAGATATTTTAGCAAACTAGATTTACAATCAGGATATTGGCAAGTGGAAATTGAGGAAAAAGATAAAGAAAAGACAAGTTTCCAGACTCAATTTGGATCGTTCGAGTTCCAGAGAATGCCATTTGGTCTATCAGGGGCGCCTTTGACATTTTGTAGGCTCATGGACACTGTATTGACAGGACTAAAAGGCCTATCGTGCTACTGTTACTTAGACGACATTATCATTCATGGATCTTCAATAGAAGAACATGCAGAAAGACTGTCCGAAATTTTAGAGAGATTAAGAGAAGCCAATCTAAAAGCGCACCCACGTAAATGTAAATTTGCGGTGGAACAAGTTGAATATCTTGGGCACATTGTAAACCAGCAAGGCATACTTCCAGACCAGGTAAAAATTCAAGCTATCGAAAAGTACCCTATTCCAAAGACACAGAAACAGGTTAGATCATTTTTGGGCCTAGCCGGTTATTATAGAAGACATATACCAAGTTTCGCACCTCAGACTTAACAAGAAAGGAGGAAAAATTTAAGTGGGGAAAACCACAACAAGACGCATTTGACAAGCTTAGAAAGGCATTATGCAAAGATCCGATATCAAGGTACCCGAATTTCAATAAATCCTTTATTTTGAGTACTGATAGCTCAAGTTTTGCACTATGAGCTGTATTGGCACAAGAAGAAGGAGATATAGAACACCCGGTAGCTTATGCATCACGAGTTTTGTCTAAAAGTGAACAAAATTTTTCCACTACGGAACGGGAATTATTAGCATTGGTTTGGGCTACTAAACATTTTAGATGTTACCTGTATGGGAATGAATTTATTGCTGTCACAGATCACGCCGCACTGAAATGGTTATTTTCATTGCAAGATCCAAATTCAAGGCTAGTAAGATGGGCTATAAGGTTGTCAGAATTTAAGTTCACAGTACAGTACAAGCCAGGAAAATCAATTAGTAATGTAGATTCTCTTTCTAGAATAATGGTAAACACAGTACAAACTGCTAAAGAAGCAAAATCAGTAAGAAATTTACAATTAGCGGAACCAAAATATACAGAATGGGTACAAGACACAAAGAAATTTAGATTAGATGAAAATGGGATTTTATTTTACAAAGAAGGGAAATCAGAACCTCGGTTAGTTGTACCAAAGCCTATGAGAAAGTCCATTTTGGAAAATTTTCATGACACACCGTTTGCTGCTCACCAAGGTCAAGTTAAAACATATGACTTAATTAAGTCAAGATTTTACTGGCCAGGCATGAAACAAGAAATTCAAACATACGTTGCCGAATGCATGTCGTGTAATTCTAGAAAACCAGGCAAAAGCAACGTAGCTCCATTACAATCATTTGAACCAGCATTAAAACCATTCCAAAGAGTACATATGGATATCGTTGGACCTTTACCCACCTCAATTCGAGGAAATGTGTATTTGCTAACTTTTGTTGACGCATTTTCCAAGTATACAGAAGCTATACCAATTCCGGACCAAACGGCGGAAACGGTAGGTAAAGCATTTGTTTATAACATTATAGCACGTCACGGAACGCCTCAGAATTTAATTACGGACAAAGGGCGTAACTTCACGTCAAAATTGTTCAAGGAAGTTTGCAAGTTGTTACATATAAATAAACTTCAAACTAGTGCGTATCATCCCATGTGTAATGGCGCAGTCGAAAGAACGCATCACACAATGGCAGACATGCTGTCGCACTTTGTAAGAAAGGACCAAAGAGACTGGGATTCGTATGTTCCAATAATACAGTTAGCTTTGCGAAGTACACCACACACAACAACGGGATATTCCCCTTATTTTTTGCTGCATGGGAGGGAAATGGAGTTACCATTTGCAGAAAATGTCATACCGAAATTTCAGATAGAGGAATTGGAACAAGCCGACGTAAAAGAATTAGCAAGGAAGTTGGAAGAAGTTTATGGGAAAGTACGGGAAAATTTGGAAGAAGCAACCCAAAAACAGGTGACGCAGTACAATGCAAAGAATAAAACACAAAACAGTGAAATAAAAGTCGGAGATGAAGTATTGCTACACTCCACGGCTTTAAAAAAAGGCGTTTCCAAGAAACTTTCAAAAAAAATTGTCGGACCATTTTATGTGATAGAAAGAATCAATCCAGTGAATTATAAAATCAGAGCGCAAGACGGCACAATGTCTGTAGTTCATGTGAACAGATTGAAATTGTATAAGACACAGCACTCTTATAATCAAGAAGGCAGAGAAATGCATGACACATCGGGAACCGGAGCGTTACTGAGTCGTGACGGACATAGCAATAAAGAGGAGAAAGAGAAAGAGACCGTAAACGTACAGTACGCAGGCGCGGGGCAGTACAGGAATAGGGAGAAGCAAGAACAAGCAGAGAAGAAAGATAATAATTGTACATATGACTTGCATATCGTCCCGGGAGCATGGGAATTCGACACTATGACTGATAACCAGATAGACTTAACAAACATGGACAAGGAGCAAGTACAGACGAAGACAGAAGATGTTGACGAAGACGAATTACCATTAAGTTTGCTAAAAGAGAAATTGAAATTAGGAGAAGACATTCTTCCGTCTGCCAATCTTGATAAACTGACATTAACAAGGGATAATGACGTACCACCTCCAGAGTACCCGGAAGTCCAAACTAGATATAATTTTAGGCCTAGGGATATAAGTCAGGCTTCAACTTCGAAAGAAATGGTGGAAAAATCAAGGGAGGAGGGAAATACTACAAAGTATAATTTAAGACCAAGATAAAAATAAATGTTTTGTTTTCCAGGTTTCATCTGTATATGGATCGTCGCCTTATCAACAATACCAGGGAAGGGAGTGAACGTCCAACAACAGCAGAAATTAAATAAGGGACTTGTTTTTTTAAAGCAACAAGAAGTACTATTATCAGCGAATAAATGGTCGATTGTTTTAGATTTTTCGTTAGAACAATATTACGAAATTTTAGAGAATATGACAGAACAAATAAATAATGTCAAGCATACGGTAAACAAACCAGATTTCATGAATTTTCAGATGTATGAGGCATTAACAGAAATGTCGAAAAAAAACAGTTCAAATATCATTGCGAAGGTTGGAGCACGAATTACAAAGATTGCAGATAAAAGTAGTAGAAATGGATGACGAATTATTTTATTCGGAGGGTAGAACAAAAAGAGGACTTATAAATTTGGGTGGATTAACTTTAAAAATATTGTTCGGTGTATTAGATTCAACAGACAGGCACAGAATAAATCACCAGATAGAGTCATTAACCCAAACAAATGAAAAAATAATTGACTTAATGAAACAGCAAATTACATATGTAAACAAGACTGCAGATAGAGTAGAACAAAATTGCATTAATTTAAATAAGTTTTCCAAAATACTAAATACAACACAGCATGTGTTAGATAACGTTACAGAAGACGTATTTTTCGAAATAAATTTAGTCACGAAAAATATGGATTTGTTAACAAATTTGCAGATTATGGCGGATACGTTAAAACAAGTTCCACACGATTTGATTCAATTTAGAATGGCAGTTGATTCCACAGCAGCCGGCATATTAAGCTCATACTTATTGCCCCCACAGGAATTTTCACAGATATTACAGAGAATTGCACTTATGTTACCAGAGGGAATTTCATTATTGTTTACACCTATAAATAGGAATATATTTTTATATTATTCAACTGTCACCGTACATGCTATAGTGGTAAGTAATAAGCTAAGATTAATTGTAGACCTTCCACTCAAAGCTTCAGAAAAAACATTTCAGTTATACAGTGTAAAGGAGTTACCTTATATAAAATTTCAAAATACAAATATTACATTGGGATCGGTGGTAATAAAGGCCGATCACCCATATTTTGCTATCACAGCCAATAGATTGTGGTATGCGTTTTTGACGGAAGAGGATGTTCAGAAGTGTAAGGGAAAGCCTGTTTTAATTTGCACGGCAGAAGTACCAATTTATTCCATAACTCAGGAGACATGTTTGGCGAATTTATTTGTAGGTAAGGAGGAAAATGTAAAAGAATTATGTGACATACGTTTGGTTGGAAACAACAGACCACCAATGTGGTACAGACTTCCAAACACTAATACATGGATTATAGCGTCCCAAACCGGATATCACTTACGCCGGTTTGTTTCAATGTCACTGGCGAAAGGCATACCATGCCGGCGGTAGAGATAGAAAACACAGGAGTATTAGAATCGGCCGCGGCATGCCAGTATTTTTCCGAGAAATTCCAATTATTGCCACATGTAGAAGGAAATATCATTCAAGAAAAAACCAAATGGTTAAATGATATAATTGTTCCTAAATTGAATAGCCATCAGTTAGATTTACCAGAATTATTAAATTACGAAAAGTTGTCAGATATTGTAAAGGAATTACCGGACATTAAGTTTTTTCATGAAGAAGGAATTACAATACAGGCGTTACACCAAAAATTAGGAGAAGTAAAAAGGAACCAAAACGGTAATATAGGGTATGGGTTATTCCCTGCTTGTATGCTTGTACTTGTAATTTTACTAATAGCCATTGTTTTGTATGTTGTACAGTATCTTCGGACCAGCAGGAAGAAGACACATAACATAAAGAATCACCAGAGCAAGGTCGCTGACTTTACAAATTCCGTACCAACTACGCAATCTGCACAGCCAAGAGAGAAAAGTGCAAATTCGATAATTCCAGGCGATGTCATACAAGAAACAGGCCAAGGGCCAAGTAATATTAAGGTGAAGCCAGTCTTCACGGGAAAAGGGATTTTTTAAAAGGGATTTTTTTTATTAGAATTAAACTGAATTTTGCATTAGGCAGGTTATGGGAAATAGAATTAGAATGAACTAGTAACAAAATTAATTGAGAAAAAAAGAAAGAAAGAAAGAAAGAAAGAAAGAAAGAAACAGTATGTTTAAATAAAATAAAATGTGTAGGCGTCAATTCGTTCCCATGGTAACCGTGACGTTGTAAAGAAAGAAAAAAAAATATTAATGAGAAAAGTAATCGTAGTAAATTTTAATGTGTTAGCTACTCTCAACCATCTCTGTTGCAATCAACGCAGCAACAGACAGCATCCCAGATATGCAACAACGAGCACAATATTAAAAATAAGAAATAAATAAAGAAATAAATAATTGGAAAGTATCAACGAATCGACGAACGGATACACACGCACCCGTTCGAATCCAGCTAAGGTGGATTCGAGCTAGGGGGGAGTGATGTAATATCTTAAAAATTTGGAAACCAGACCCTCTAAATGGATCGCAAACAGGCCAGACATTGGGCTGGGTAAACCTGGAAATATAAGTGTCAACTTAGCGTTGCACAAGGTATTCATAACTTGTTGATGATTTGCGGAATTGCATTTCAAAGGTGGTTGACAGTCTAGTAATTGCGAAATACGAAATAAGTATTTTAAAGTAGTAAAGTTAAGAAATACGCGGAAAAGGAAATTGCAAGTAAGGAGTTTTGGTTTGAAATGTCACGGGTGCCAATGGACAGACGTATTGACGCACGATGTTATAAAACGGGCGGACTGACCAGTTCGGCTCTTGCTACTCTACATTCTTCACGACTGGATCGACAGCACCCCGGTGCCAGTTTATTTTAAATTGTGTAACATTTCGTCATGAAGACATTATGTAAGTAATCTATGTAATTTCATTTAATTTTATATCTAAATAAACTAGTCATTTTATTATGTTTTGGGAAAACTAGCTTTTGTAGTTTGTACATGGAGATGTACCCTTCTTTGCCCTTGTCCTCGTGGTTAAGATGCAAATATATATTTTGAGCCATCCTGATAAATCGTGTCCCGTGGTAAAAGGTGTCAGAATAAATATAGGGCCCTGGGATACGACACTACCATTCCATTAAGAAATCGATAAAAATAAAATATTGAGTTGGGTATCTTTTTTGTTTTTGTTTGCAAATTTTTACATTCTTAACATGCATGTTTCAAAATTGTTTTCAACAGCAGAAACGGTAGAAAGAAATATGAATAATTAGACAGCTGCATCAGCTGAAATGGGACGTGCCACTCATATATTCTTCTTGTTATAATTACGAGTATTATTATTACTGTTTTTTCTAGGTTAGTTTGCTGCTAAGGAATAGTATTGTTATTATTTATAGAAGACTCATGGTGACTGTTAGATGGTAATTCAAGGAAATAGCCTAAAAATATATTTTTTGGCAGCGATTTCATAAAAAGATTGCTTTTCAAGCCTTCAGGTATCCAGGTAGTTCATTTTTTTAAAACAAATGTTGACATATATACATAAATAACTTAATTATTACAATAACAGAATTCGATATCAGTTTCGTGTTTAATTTTTTCCAGAGAAGACATATATATTCATAAAAAATAAAAATTTTAATGAAATAATTTTATATTTATTCCGTTAATATTTAATAAATCGAAAGCCGTACACCAGGATCATAAAAGAATTAGAATTAGAAAAAGCCACTGCATCCTCTTCAGGCAAGGGCCTCCTACTATCGGTAGGGTTAGCTCAGTTTGTGCACACGGGATGAGCTACTTTCTGTGTGCATGCTCGGATTTTGAGCTTTTACTTTAACTGTTAGTTACTTTGTGTAGCTTGTGTTCTATTTTTATTCTAGAATGAGTGTCCTGTACTTTTCCCTTAATTCACTTCATTTCACTTTCAGTTTATAAATTATGTCAACATTTTATTCTAAATCTAAAATTGTGATTTTCCACTCCCTTCTATCCCTTGCTCTTCGTGACCATTACGGTCCTATCACTTCTATGAAGTCCTGAGCCCATCTCCTGTCATGGGAAAACACAGAATAACAAAATTGAATTTAACAATTATAACTTTATTTTAATAGACTTTTTAAAGAGCATATTTCCTTCTGAAAACCATCGCAGATAATTAGTTGAACATTTGTAAGTTGTGTCCTCTGTTTATATCCTGTGTATCCTCGAAATCTGAATCGGATTCGTCCCATAAGAAAAGAAGTTAAAAAGGTGAGTGGAGTATCCCCCTTTTATTAACGAAGAAGGAAACAATACGATTTCCTATAGGCTTAGTTCATTATTTGATGGTCATATCCCTTATGAAAATAACACACTCTTAGGGGATTAAATTTACATGAATCCCTTGATACGTAAATGTTTTAATTGTATGTTTTCCAAAAAGTAACATCTATTTTTTATATTTTATTACAATGTACAATGTAGGACATTATTCCCTGAATCCAGCAGGCAACAGATAAGGAAGCGTAGTAATTATAGCATCGAGTAACAAAGGCGCTGTCTCATTTATCATTTAGTTTTGTGCAGATTATACCGCTTATCATAATGATAGATGTATAATTACTCAAATACTTGTCCTTTGAAAGCAGGATGCTTCAGTGGTTGACAGACAACACACCAGAGCTACGATTGTTTCGAAGAGAATTATTACTCACTGCCTCTTCAATAATAAAAGTTCGTACACCACCATACAGATAAAACATCGCTGACATAATAAACTTAATAATAAAGCAATAATAATATTTATTATCTTTATTGAGTGCATTACATTAAATCGTTAGCTGCTGATTCTTAAATCAAGGCATATTAATGGGCATCATAAAAAGTAAAGTAAAATTGTTTCTTTTCCTGCCATGGAGACCCAGAGGTTCCCAGGAGGTCGAGCTTCCCAGATTTTAGACATTGGGTTCGTGAAGGTGGTAAGGCTGTCAGCCTGGGGCAAGGCGTCATCATTTTAACATTCCATGGTTTCAATCGTTAACATATTCTTAGTCTATTTTGCTGTTGTCTCTTATTTTCCCTTAAAATATTCGTATTGTTTTTACTTTTACAGATTTCCATTGATACTAACGCCTATCAGATGTGCCCATTCACTCTTAATTAAGTTCCTGTCTTTCAATTGTTTGTCTCCCACAAATATCTAGGTCGATATTCTGCAGTCTACTATATTATCTGTGAATAAATTAAATATTGAAAACCCTTGTGTCACTCATGTTCCTTGTTCTAATATTTCCGTTACTGTTTCCCGTTAAAATTTTATACGAAATCATAAAAATTGGCAAAAAAATAATTGACCTGCCAATGGATACCCCAGTTGGGATGTTATAATCTTCAGGAAAGAATAGAGGACAAGGTGTGATGAAAGCTTCCTTGAAGTTTATTTACAAAACGTAAACATTTTCAACCGCCTACGTGACATACAATAGTGATTGTCATCTTGAATTTGCTATATATTTTCATAAAGGAGTCAATGAAAGCTTTCAAAATGTGGGACATGACACTTAAATACCCACAAACGTAAGGAAAGTTAGAAGAGAACAGCAGTATGAAACATGGAAGAACCTTCCACATCATGTTCAAAGGGTCTATCTGTTTTACGAACAGATAAAATGTAACTCATCGATTTCTAGCAAAAAAGGGACACATCAACTCAGTGGAGAAATGTCCTTAAAATGAATTCCAACCTATAAAGATGTTCGAAGCGTCCCGGGCAAACGTCGAACCGTCCAGGGCAGGAGAATATCATAGTAGTATAATTCCTCCGACACTGGGACTCGAATCCAGGACCTTCGGCTCTCCGTGCCTGCGCTCTACCAATGGAGCTAGCCGGAGTTGATTCACGGTGCCACATTTTAAATTTTACAACTGAAACAAGTTATGAGACAATGTAGTTTCAGATTTAAGTATTGAAGTATCGAAAACCAAGAAAAGAAGTTTCTTTGAAACTGATGGAAATACGTCGAAAGATCTAGGCAAAGAATAAAATACTGTTGAGTTGCTCGTATCAAGTCCATTTTATTTATTTTATGGGAAGTTTAAGTATCTTTCCTAGAAGAAAGACAAAAACGAAATTGGGCATGGCATTGGAGTAGTTCATATGCTATGTCGGGGTCTTGAAATGAACTTAATAATAATAATGATCCCAACATACGAT
Source organism: Ectobius pallidus (assembly GCA_964059195.1). NCBI lineage: Eukaryota > Metazoa > Arthropoda > Insecta > Blattodea > Ectobiidae > Ectobius > Ectobius pallidus. The sequence continues at coordinate 41,028,236 of CAXKWD010000012.1, forward strand.
AAAATATTGTATGGTAATAACGATGGATTGTTTAGAGTTTCTACTTGTTTATTCAGTATTTATGAATGTTTCAAATATCGTTACGTAAGTAGGTATAGTCTATGTTGTTTAGCTGATTCAGGATGAACGAGCTTGCTTTGTTTGATAGTTGAAATAGCATTTCTGTACGACGCATGCGCGTCGCTCCTATTATGTCATTTTTTTAAATACGTTTATTGGAGTGGGGGCTATATTGAGTTTTCCTATAGTGTGACCCGCTCGTACAAAATCAGATGGTATTAATGGTTCGTCTGCACAAGATCTTCGACTCGTGTAAGACGTCATGTAGTTGTGTTTATTCAGCTTCTGCTTTAAGGCCAAGGTAAGCTTAAATATGTTCGCTTCCGTATGGTTCTGGGTTATGTTAAATACACTGTACGGATCATGTCCCGTAGTTATGCTGTTAGTGACTTTTAGGTTTACCTGGGTTTTGAAGTTTGTTTGTATTTGCGTTCAATTAATATTCAGTTACTTTGCGTAATATTACTTCGTTGAGGTATAATTGTATTTTGGTATTTATTGCTTGAAGTTATAGTATCGTGTTTTGCCTTTTCATTGCCTAAGAATACAGTAACCTTGTCAGTATTTTTCCGGTGTGTAATTTTTCTCATGACGTCTTTTCTAGTTCGAAAGTCTTCCATAAGATATCCCGGGATGTATGAGTGTATGCGCGTAAATGTATGTGTGATTAAATTTTGGGACAGCTGTACATATAGCATGGCCTATCAGTACGAAAGAAATTAATACAAAAGAAATTATGTCTTGTTTAAATAATAGGCCGATGTAAAGAACATTTCATCAATGCGTAATTTAATTTTGGATATTATATAATGATGCTGTCCCAACTGTAAATATTAAATTCTGAATCTGTATATACTGATTTTAAAATGGACACATCTTTCTAAGCAGAAGTTACTTCACACTTTAAAAATCTGTATGACAACTTTTAAACTGTAAGAACTTAATATGTCAATACAACATGAATGAAGGGATGAAAATATAGTGGAACCTTATTTCGGAACATTTATCGGGCCTCTAGGCCTATAAGTAATCACATTCCCGGCATGGGCTAAATAGTCCTAATAATATGCCTATTTAGTGAGTCTGATCTCTCTCCCAGCTGTATAAAATTATTATTTAATTTGAACCGCATTACAGAAAATGAATTATTACATTAACAGTGAAAAAGTTTTATAAATCATATTTCTTGAAATTAGTAAGTAATTAAATAATTCCCGTTAATTATAGATATAAAGATAATAATACACAGCGGAGATAGACTTCACAAGTAGTACTTTGCTTTACTTTCCATTATTCACACTAACACACGTTATTCCGTAAACATGAATTGTTTACTGCAAGGTTACATGACAAACCTGACTAGGCGAATACTATTATTACAGCATTAGGCACTTGAAAAAGTTATCATTAAGAATAAGGATGTTGGTAAAAATTTCACTAGCAATGTTTGAAGTCTAATCATGGTAATTAACGGAAGGTCTAGATATCATCTTATGATTGTCCGGACTACAAGTTACATTTATTGTGGTTTCTTAAAGAATGCTCACATATTTAGGCATTAATAAATATTTTTAACCTAAAACCACGACAATTAATACAAAACACATTGTTATTTGTGTCGCTGTAAGTGAGGAAGCCAATGGGCGGACAATCGATTTATTAAAGAACATTGTAACATTATATATCGATCGCCCGGCATTGACGATAGACGCACTTGTTGCGACATTTTACCAGCTGTTTTGTTTGTAGAATAACTTCCTTGGTATAAATGATAATATCCAGTTATTATGTGCCAGAATGGTACTTTATGAGATTGTGTCTGGGGACGGGAAAATGACTGTCCGTCCTTCCGTCCATGTGTCTGTACGCACGATAACTAAAATACCCTTTATCTGATTTTAATGAAACTCAGTATACGCGTTTATAATGTCCGTGGGATAAAGCCCGTTGATTTTAACTTAATCGGTTGACCGGTACCGGAGTAGTGCCCAATTTAGTGTCTATTTTAAAGGCGCGAGAGTAGTATTGTCCTGTCCCTGTTCGCTCCCACCACTTCTCTCGCTTCATCCCCTCCCCAATAATCTCCATAAACTTCTAGCGCCATGATATGCAGCGGCGAGGCTCCGCACTGTGCTGATCCCATTCCAACGTTACTCCAAGCTCTTTTTGAACATCTTGGGTTTTCTTCATATGAAACCACCCCCACCCCTCTATCATACTCCTAACAATAAATACGATTAGGTCGGTAAAGGAGAATCCTGCAAAACCAAATAAACTAATAAAACATTTATTTTTAAAATATACCGTAACAAGGATTCAATACACAGAATTCAATACACACAGATTCAATACACAGAATACACAGAATACCTAAATTTTCTATTAAGCAAGGAAACCTGGTTAAATGTAATAGATGAAACTGATATTCATAAAAAAACAACAAATTTTCTGGAAAGTTTTCAATATTACTTTAATGTGGCATTTCCTCTAACGAAAGTCGAGTATGCTAACATTAAATGCACTATGAAAAACTGGATAACACCAGGAATTATGGTCTCGTGTAAGAGAAAAAAAGCTCTTTATAACGTTTACAGAATGACATCTAGTGATGCTTTCAAAGCTTACTACAAAACGTACACTAATATCCTAAAAAAAGTTATAGCCAAAGCTAAACAAAATCACCATGATAATTATATTAATAAATCTGATAATAAAACTAAAGCCCTTTGGGAGATAGTAAAAAAAGAAACTGGTCAAATAAAAAAACAAGATGATATAAAACTTATAGAATCAGGAAATGTCATAAAAAACCCTCAAGTCATCGCCGATACTTTTAATGAATACTTTGTCAATGTCATCGAGGATCTTAAGAGTAAATCTCTCCAGAATGTGACTTTAATTAGTATGTCTCAAACAAATTCAAATTCAAATCCAAATTCTATTTTTCTTAATCCAGTAACAAAAAATGAAATAACGAAGATAATTCTCAATTTAAAAAACAAATATTCGCAAGGTATAGATGAAATACCAGACGTTGTCGTAAAAAACAGTTACTCTTATATTCTTGAACCGCTAATTGATATCTGCAACTGCTCACTATCGGTAGGAATATTTCCAGACTGTTTCAAAATAGCCAGAGTCCAACCTATATTCAAAAAAGGAGATAAAAACAAAGTAGAAAACTATAGACCAATATCACTTCTATCCTCCTTTTCAAAAATTTTAGAAAAAGTCATGTACAATAGGCTTATTTCCTTCCTAAATACCCATAAGATAATCTCCCCCTCACAATTTGGATTTCAAAAAAATAAGTCAATAAATGATGCACTTTTTGCTTTTATAAATAAAATACTACAATCCTTAGATAAAAAAGAAGAAACATTAGGCATTTTTCTTGACCTGACAAAGGCTTTCGACGTTGTCAACCACAAAATTTTATGTAAAAAACTGGACAGGTATGGAATCAGAGGGGTTGCTAACAATTGGTTTATATCTTATTTGCAAAACAGAACACAAATTGTTCAAATTAAATCAGCTAAGTCAACTGCCATGCTTCTCAAAGATGGAGTTCCTCAAGGCAGTATTCTAGGGCCTCTGCTTTTTTTAATATACATAAATGATCTTCCTTCTGAATTACCTCATGCTCATACAATATTATTTGCAGACGACACTAACCTGGTTTTTAATGACGCTGACTCAACTACACTTCTAAAAAAAGTGGATTTGACAATTTCACACTTACAGTCATGGCTAAAAGATAACAAACTCCACCTCAACGTAAAAAAAACAATACTAATGCGATTCCACCAAAAGAAACTTGACAACCCTTTTACTATTCATATTAACGGAACAACCCTTGAGGAAAGTATAAATACCAAATTTCTGGGAATTTGGTTTGAATCAAATCTTTCTTGGAATACGCATATAGACTACATAGCAAATAAACTGAGTAGACTTTACTTTGCCTTCCGTATTCTTGCTAGAGTAGTCTCTCTCGAAACTATTAAATCTGTATACTTTGGACTTATATACTCACAAATTACTTATGGTATCTGTATCTGGGGTACATCATCAAAAATAGCAACCATTTTCAAATTACAAAAGAAAATAGCAAAAATTATGTTGAAAGTGCCAGTTCGCACTCCTAGTAGAGAAGTTTTTAAAAAGTTGAAAATTTTACCAGTGCCCAGTATCTATATTTTAGAAACTATATGTTTCGTACATAAGATTAAAGAATCTTTCACAAAAAACTCTGAATATCATACTCATAATACCAGAATAGCTAATCATCTTCATCTAAATAAACATAGGCTCACAAAATGCCAAAATAGTATAACATATCAAGGAATAAATATTTATAATAAGTTACCCAATGGTTTTAAAGCTCTTTCTAACAATGCTTTTAAAAATAAAGTTAAAAAAATCCTGTTATTGTATCAACCCTTTTCTGTCCATGAATTTCTTGATATACAGATGGTAGATTTACCAATTTAGTTATGCTTAATTATGCTTTTTGAAGGAGAGATTTCCTCTTAATCCTAATATAAGTATTTTATATCTCAGTGTTAACAAGTTGTATCATATATTGTATTAGACTTAAGTGACGAAACCATGAATTTTGTAACAAGATTCTTCTGGTGAATAAATTGAATTGAATTGAATTGAATTGAAATGCTAGCATAAGAAGTATAAGAATGTAGTATCATATGCTTAAAGACATCATACAAAACATCTCTATTGTCAAAAATATGTTAAAGGTAGAATTGATTTTTACTCTCAATTATAATATGCAATCAACATAGCTACCCTGTTTGTGGTTGAAAGGCGTGAACCAGGAACTGTAAGTTTCGCATACGAAAGGTTACGAGACAGCTTTGTGTGTATGACGCGTTTTATAAATCTTTGTTCTAGAATATATATAAGTACACTACCTGTATGGGATTTTCACAGTGCTATATTTTCATTGTAAATGAATACTGTGCCGAAGTCTGTGTTTAGTGTTGTAGACATCATTTGAAGATATTTTGGTAAGTATACAGTTTTAAAAGTATAGTGTTCGTGTAATTTAAACTGTAAGTAAATCTCACACACCCAACAACCCCAACCTCAAAGTAAGTGTTAGGTTACCAAAATAAGAGACCTACATGACGAAATAATGTAAATAATATTAAAATATAAGGAAAAGCTATATAAAAGAGTTAGGCCCTCTCGAATTAATTTCAACCACTAGAGGGGTAGTTTTTAAAAAAACAAAATATTAAAATATTTTAAAACATCTAGTATTATAATAGACTGTTAATACGATTAATGTCCTCATACTCAACCAAAACGAGACGTTTCTTTTCACCCATCCCCAACAACCCCTAACCTCAAAATAAGTGTTAGGTTACCAAAATAAGAGACCTATATGACCAAATAACCTAAATAATATTAAACTACCCCTAACCTCAAAATAATATTTTTAAGTTTTTAAAACGTAGATCTTAATAGAAAAGTAATAAGAACATTATAAAAAATAAGGAAGTGTTAGGACGTCTCGAATTAATTTCCACCCTCTAGAGGGGTAGTATTTTTGGAAATATAAAAAAATAGTTTTTGATACATTGTGATATATTTGATAGATTATATAATAAATCCTTTAGGACCATTTATCAATCGTCCCATACCATGAGGGTAGTTCTCGACACAACCATAAGAATCTTACTAAGTTATATTAAGTACCTGACATGCTTTACACCCATGTAAGGGTGGATTTACAAAGTCATCCAAGTTTTTCCAGAAATGGACAACATGAGCTACTCTAAATCGTCTATAGGGTAGTTTTCACCCCACTTGCAGTCTGAGCCATTAAATTTTTTTTTACGACATATAACCATCTTTCAAAGTAATATTAACTATCTGACATGATTTACACCCCCAAATGATTTAATTTTACATAGGGGTAGATTTTAAAGATCATCCAGGTTTATTGCAGGTATGGACAACTTGAGCTAATATAAATCGTCTAGATGGTAGTTTTCACCCCCACCTGCAATCTAAGCCATTTAAAATTATTTGTTGGACATATAAACATATTACAGAGTAATATTAACTATCTGACATGGTTTGCACACCTAAATTATTTAATTTTATGAATGAGTGGTTTTTCAAAGTCATCAAAGTTTTTTCAGAAATGGACAACTTGAGCCACTGTAAATCGTCTGGAGGGTAGTTTTCACCCCACTTGCAATCTAACCAATTAAAAATTGTTTTTACGACATATAAACATCTTACAGAATAATATTAACTATCTGACATGACTTACACCCCCAAATGATTTAATTTTACATAGTGGTGGTTTTTCAAGGTGATCCAGGTTTTGCAGATTTGGACTACTTGAGCCAATATAAATCGTCTATAGGGTATTTTTCACCCCCACATGCAATCTAAACCATTTAAAATTATTTTTTGAACATATAAACATCATACAGTGTAATATTAACTATCTGACATGGTTTGCACCCCTAAACGATTTATTTGTATGAAGTGGTGATTTTTCAAGGTCATCCCGTTTTTCCTGAAATGAACCACTTGAGCCACTGTAAATCGTCTAGAGGGTAGTTTTCATCCCCACTTGCAATCTAAGCCATTAAAAATTGTTTTTACGACATATAAAGATCTTACAGAGTAATATTAATTATCTGATATTATTTAATTTTACATAGGGGTGGTTTTTCAAGGTCATCGAGGTTTATGCAGAAATGGACAATTTGAGCTTATATAATTCGTCTAGAGGGTAGTTTTCACCCCACTTGCAATGTAAGCCATTTAAAATTATTTTTTGGACATATATACATCTTACAGTGTAATATTAACTATCTGACATGCTTTGCAACCCTAAATGTTTTAATTTTATGATGGGGTGGTTTTCAAGGCATCCAGGTTTTTCCAGAAATGGACCACTTGAGACACTGAATATCTTCCAGAGGGTTGTTTTAACACCCACTTGCAATCTAAGCCTTCAAAAATATTTTTTACTACATATAAACATCTTAAAGAGTAATATTAACTATCTGACATGATTTACAAACCAAATGATTCAATTTTGTGAAGGGGTGGTTTTTCAAGTTCAACCAAGTTCTTCCAAAAATGGCCAAGATAAGAAATTATAAATCATCTAGAGGGTAATTTTGGACATTCCTTGATCGTTTTTATATAATTTCATAATTATCCCTTACAACTAAACTGTTTCATTAAACCAACCTGCGAAATGGATTATTTTCAATACAGAACAATAAAGTAAATGTCATGTAGCGACTTTCTATTTTTAGTCTTTCCTGAAGGTCAGCCCTCCCTCTATAAAATGCGCGTTGTCCTGAACATATGTCAGTATTGCTTATTGTATGCTTAGTGCAGTGAAACCACAGCTTTGGTGCCGCTGTGTTCCGGACTTGCTGCTGCTACTACTGTCCAAGTAAGTGTGTAATTTCGACATGTCCTCTTTTAACATTTTGAGTCAGATAACTAGGGAGTACAAGCGTTTTAACGCTTCGGGATTCATCTCATTTGTCAAAGTAAACAAAGAGCAGGAAGGGGAATCATTCCTCGATCATTTTCAAAATCCGTTAACCGAAATCATAAATCATTCACTCATGATCGGTTTCTATAAACTCGCGAATTACCTATGGGTAAATTATCCAATGGACAGAATTTACACAAGAATAACACCACACAAACACAAATAATTTAAAGATAGTAGTCACTTAAACTTGTGACGAGTTTCTAGATAAATGTCCTCTGGGTAAATATGAAAATGACAGAAACAGTGTCCCTACAAACTCGGGCTAGATCTTTCCAAGGGTAAATCGTCGTGTTAATTTATACTTTCATGGATGGCTGGATAAAATTTAACCTCTTTGGAGGATCAATAATAATTTAAACTATGAGAATCAAAGCCTTCTGAATTACATTAACTGTACAACTCCAAGGCCTTGCTCATTATATCATTGTGGGTGAAATGAAACTAATTTGCCCATGGATAATTTACCCATAGGTAATTCACAAGTTTGTAGAAACCGGGCATTAGAGAAGCTAGCGACTCGGAAATGATTGGTGTTACCATCTTCATCAAAATCAGTGCCATAGACAAACCTATAAGCATTAGTTTCAGACGGAAAGATCAACTCATTTCCGAAGTTCTGGGCCATGTACTTGAGAAAGTTTGCCAATCAAATACAAATTTTAAAGCCACAGATACCCTAAGGATCGAATTTGATTGGGTAAAATTACCAGAAGGTAATGGTAAAGCCTTGAAATCAAAAGGTAGATCCCTAGATTTTTGGCCCATTTCAAATCAAGTATCGTTAAAATTAATGCCGTTGTTAACTGTCTGATACACGCCCTAATCGTAGCCATTGCAAAGGTTAAAGGTGATCCCAATTTTAAAAGTTATATAAAAGGTTATAAAATTAAAGCCAAAGTCGAAGAATTGTTAGATGAAACAAAAATAGACCAGTCACAGGGAGGCGGACTATCAGAGTTGAAACAATTTCAAAATTATTTCTATGACCGTTATAGAATTATGGTATATTTAGTTTTAAATTTAGAAAACGTCATATATGACGTAAATAACGGAGAAAAACCCCGCTTAAACGTGCTGTACAATGGAGACAATAAACACTACGACACCATCGTTAATCTCACCGGAGCCATGACAAAAAGATTTATATGTCCTGGCTGTAGAAAAGGTTTCGATAAGGGAGCATTGCACAGCTGTAAATCTCTTTGTTTTTGTTGTAGGGGTGAACCTCAATGTCAGGAAAACGTCTATAGGGAATTTTGCGAAATTTGTAATAGATATTTTTGAGGCCAGAAATGTTTTGAAAATCATAAGGAAATTAAAATAGAAGGCAAGTTAATAGTACGTAATCATGAATGTTTTAAAAAGTTTTGTACCATATGTAAGGAAAGAAGGAACCGGGCCATTTTTGTTACATGAGTCCTTTGCAGGATAGGATGCCTCTACCGATAAAGCGTTATATGTCTTTTATGACCTTGAATGCACTTAGGTCAGTACAATTGCAGAGACCACCTATCTACACGTTCCGAATTTGCTATGCGTGGAAGAGTCTTGTTCCCTTTCCGAAACTTCCAACGAGGACCACTGCTCCAAATGTGGTCCTCGTAAGCATTCGTTCTGGAAAGACCCCATACATAGTTTTATAGAATACCTCAGAAAAGATAGGCCTCAGTTTGAATAAATTGTAGCCATAGCGCACAATGCCAGATCCTACGATCTACAGTTTATCCTTGACTATGCCGTCAAGAGAAACTGGACGCCAGATCTGATATCGAACGGATATAAAATCCTGTGTATGAGGTTCGAACATTTGGTCTTCTTGGACAGTCTAAATTTCATAGCCCTACCTTTGCGGCTTTTACCTAAAACTTTTGGCATAATCAATGTCTCCAAAGGTAATTATCCCCATTTTTTTAACACAAAGCACAACTTTGACTATGTAGGTCCCTATCCCGATGTATCGTATTTCGGAGCAGATACAATGTCCGAGGGTGATAGGAAGGTCTTTGTGGAATGGTATGACTCTGTCAAGCACGTTTGAAAACAAGAAAGAGTATTACCAAGCGGACGTTTCCGTCCTCCGCAAGGCTTGCACCTTGTTTAAAAATCTCTTTAGGGACATTGCAGGCACTGAAGTATTCTTGGAATCCATCACTATTGCTTCGGGCTGTAACAAAGTGTATAGAAATAATTTTTTACAACCAAACACTATAGGTCTTATTCCCAAGGGTGGCTACACAATGACCAACAAGTGTTCTAAAAAAGCCCTCATGTGGATTATTTACGAGCAAATGAACAGAGGGGACATTTCTATCTAACATGCTAGTAACGGTAGAGAGCTTCGATTCCCCGAACTACCCCAGTACAAAGTAGACGGCTATTGTAGCGAGACCCGAGAAGTTTTCGAATTTCTCGGCTGCTACTACCATGGATGTCTTGGTATGCCCAACAGAGATGTTTCAATATATGGAATCAAGGAAACGCTAGCCGAGCGGTACGAGGCTACGATGGCTAGAATCGAGACCATTGTCTCTCACAGCTACACCGTCCACGTCATGTGGGAATGCGATTTCGATGGCATTTTTAAAAAAATCCCCCACTCTACAAAACGATCCTATAGTATGCAACGCTCCTCTGGTCCGTCGGGACTGCCTCAATGGAGGTAGGACGGATGTCAAGAGACTGTACCACCAGGTACAGGAGGGAGAAGAGATCAGCTATGTAGACGTCATGAGTCTCTATCCGTGGGTCTGCAAATACTATAAATTTGCAATCGGCCATCCAGCTATTTATATAGGGGAAGATTGTAAAGGTACCGACGAAATTTTGAAAAAAGAGTGAGTCGTCAAGTGTACGGAGCTTTCTCCCAGGAATCTGTACCATCCCGTGCTTCCATACCGTTGTAATCAAAAGTTAATGTTTTGCCTTTACCGAACTTGTGCCGAGTCGGGGGAACAGGAAAGCTCCAACTACATGGAGGAAACCGATAGGGTCCTCATTGGCACATGGGTTGTCGACGAAATGAGGAAAGCCGCTGAAATGGGATACAAAATTATTAAAATTTACGAATTTTACGAATACCAGACAACGGTATACAATAAGAACACAAAAGACGAAGGGTTGTTTGTCAATTACATTTACAAATCAAGGACAAATCGAGCGGCTATCCGGCTTGGATTTCCTCTGAAGAGGACAAAGAAAAGTATATTCGATCTTTTTTCTAGTCCGAAGGAATCAGTAAACTGTGCCTAAATTCCTTCTGGGGGAAGCTTACAGAGCGTGAGGACAGATGTCGCAAAGTCATGGTCTCCGACCCCCAAGAGTTATACTCTATTCTTGCATCCCCCGGGATCGAGGTGAGCAAACACATTTTTGCCAACGACCAAGTCGTTTGGTTAACGTGGTGGTATACGGAGGAAGGAACTCCTTCCCTACCCCACACTAACCTCGTCCTAGGTGCGTACGTGACTACGGTTGCTAGACTCAAACTCTACACCCCTTTGAAAGAGGTAAAAGAAAGAGCGCTTAATGTGACACAGACAGCATTTTCTATACTCAACGAGGCAACCAGGTTCCTATACCCATAGGCGACGCCTTAGGGGATATGACAGACGGGAATGCAGAATACGGTCCTGGAACGTGCACTTCCGAATTTGTTTAAGGGGGTCCTAAAAACTATGTCTATAAAATTGAAATTCTTTGCAAGAATATGATCAAAACTGTCTTTAAAGTGCGTGGATTCACTTTAAATTACTCTTCATCAAAATTGGTCATTTTGATACCATCAAATGTATGGTGCCTGATGTCGGAACCCGTTAATTGGGACGGAAAAGAAAATTAAGAGAAAGGCTGGGCCTAGCATTGTGTCGGAGCCGGAAGATAAGTGTACTGGGTTTGTTTTGGAAAGACGTCGGTTAGCAAATAACGAATCGTACCCATTTGGTTATAAATAAGTATGTGCCATTATTTTGTAGAAAAAAATCACTAATCAACCACTACGTTTCACGGTCTAATTATAACAACCTTTCACTAACACACCCATTACATTTTAATGTTAACAGGTACAGCCTTTTCAACGAGTCACGTTGCACGAAAGTCTTCCGGTATTTAACGAGGACAAACTATCACCAAAGCTATAATTAATCATTCTAGACCACCTTCTAGAAAAGGCTTACTCCAAGAAAGTTATCTCTCTCTCTACAAGGGGGTTACATGACAGAATGGTGAATAACTCAAAACGTGTTTCAAACGCTAAATCTGAGAGAAAAAATCAAGTTGCATATCTGGCTAGACAAGTCTACCCTGAAGACTGGAAAGATATTTAAGTGTTCTACAATGTCCCCTTTTCCTATATTTTTGTAGTCATTTTTGCCAAACATAAGAAAGTGATTAGAAAGTTAGTGATGCAGAAACGAGTATTTATTCGAGGGCTGTAATAAATTCTGAATAGATATATCAATGATTTTTACAAATCATGCAACACGACTAGTTGATCGAATACAAATACGGTACTAGAACGTAATCGTAAACGTGAATTTAAACATAAACGTAAACGTGAATGTAAACTTAAACGTGAACGTAAACGTACTGCAATCGTAAACATATACGTGAATGTAAACGTGATCGTAAATGCAAACGTAAACGTGAACGTGAATGTAAATGTAAACGTAAACGGGAACTTCAATGTAAACGTACGTTAACGTAAATCGAAATGTGAATGCAAATGTTAAGGTGAACGTGAATGTAAATGTAAACGTGAACGTGAATGTAAATATAATCGTAAACATGAACAAGAATGTAAACGTGAACGTATATGTACACATAAATTTAAACGTGAATGTAAATGTATACGTGAATGTAGTCGTGAACGTAAACGTCAACGTACACGTAAATGTAAACATAAGTGTAAACGTTAATGTAAAATGTAAACATGAACGTGAATGTAGACGTGAACGTAAACGTCAACGTGAATGTAAACGTCAACGTGAATATAAACGTGAACGTGAATATAAACGTAAAACTAAACTTGAATATAAATGTAAATGTAAATGTAAACGTGAACGTAAATGTAAACGTGAACGTGAATATAAACGTAAAACTAAACTTGAATATAAATGTAAATGTAAATGTAAACGTGAACGTAAATGTAAACGTCAACGTGAATGTAAATGTGAACATGAATTTAAATGTGAACGTAAAAGTAAACTTGAATGTAGATGTAAACGAAAATGTAAATGAAAACGTGAACGTCAATGTAAACGTAAACGTGAATGTATACGTAAACGTGGGAATCTCTGCATAGATGGTGTAAATAAAAGTGATTGACATGAACAGTTTAATGGAGGAAACGGAGTCAGTTATGTATTAAAATACAAGGCAATATGACAAAAACCGCTTCAAATATCTTAAGAACACGTAGATTTGTTTAACGTTTCGCAACTCAATTTGCCCGGGGTGAAAATTGTCATTAAATTGACGAAATCTAAGAGACAATTCTATATGATTCGTGAAAACAATAATGCTAAAGCTTACTTTAAGTTTCAAGATGCGGCTTTGTATGTGGAAAAGATTAGATCTTCTCCCAGTATTTTAACGGCCCACGCTAAAACGTTAACCCTCGGACATAATGCTCGATACGATATCACCAGAGTGGATGTGAAAACTTTTATTTTCAGTCAGGGGAGTCAAGCAGTGTCATTGGACAATGCCATATTAGGCACCATTCCTAAACGTATTCTCTTTGCCATGGTACAAAACAGCGCATTCACGAGGACGGTAACGTAGAATCCCTATGGTTTTCGTCATTTCGATCTAACTTCCTTTGTCATGTCTGTGAACGGACAGCAGATCCCTCCGGAGGGCCTCTCAATTTCCACAGATCACGAACAATTGTCGACTTTGGCTTATCATACTCTATTTAGCGGTTCCGGGATAAATCATTCCAACAGCGGAATGCAAATCACTCACGAAATGTACTTAACAGGATTTTTCATGTTACTCTTTGATCTTACCCGTGATAGTGTCGCCTCGGATGGACAGAAATGTCTAGCCATTAACTGAAATTTGAGAATCGAGGCAAAGTTTGATAAAGCTCTCCCTTCGGCAATGACCTGTATCCTTTACTCTGAATACGAAAGTTGTATAGAAGTTAACAATCAAAGAGAAATCATTGCAGACTTTTAATGAATTCCCTTCAAATTGAACACGCTTTACGATATGTAGATGGATTTGCAGGAGTATACCCTAGCGATTGTCTGCCACACTATATTCACAAAAATCAAAATTTCTTTGTTATAAATTTCGATCCTAGTTCTCTTCCTGGCTCTCACTGGCTTGCTATCAGTTTCGACAAAAATAGAAACATGGGGTTGTATTTTGATTCTATAAAACAGTTTATTAGTCGAAATTGCACCTTCTGGACATTTAATAAAACACAGCTGCAAGACGAGTATTCATCAGCCTGCGGACAATACGTCTGCATGTTTGTACACTATGAATAAAGGACTGGACCTGAAGGAGTTTGTGGACTTATTTGGGTCAAAACCAGACCTTCAGGTTGCTTCCATGTTTCGGGCAGTCTTTGGACCTCCATGTGAAATAAGACGATGGGGCCAAGGATGTCGTTCACGCCAATAAAAAGGTGAATACTATTTTATCATTAGTATCTCTCAAGATGGTTCGAGCTTTGGTGGTCAATTTTGAGTAGAACTTGACCTTTGCTGCAACGATAATGTTATTCAGACCTACCATTTCACCTGTCCATATGGTAGAAAAATCCTAAAAATTACGAGCAAAACAACGACAATAAGAATGGAATACGTTTCTCAGATGGATTCATACCGTATTCTGCCCTAAATAATGTTTTGAACGATGTAATGGTTGGCTACACTGCTCTCTATGCATTTCGTTAAGAAAAATGTTAATTTCTGGAAAATATCTCCAACAGAATATTTATTAATCTAGAAGAGCTGTCTTGTCCTCCTCCAGGCAATTTGCTAGATACATACAATTGTGGGCTACGTTGTCATAAATTTCCAGCCGTTCCCTGTCCCTTGAAACATGCCCACGCCATGCTACAATGGTTTGATTTTAACAACCTTCTAGTGTGAAAAAAAACTCTATCCTCCAGACAAATCCCTAAGACACGATGCATCCTTTGTTTCAGCATAAAACAGGCAGTTTTCTTCATCGTCAGAGCAGTTTACGATTTGACCATGGGAAGAAAGGATCTCAGGAAGATAAACGATACGAGGTTGCAAGAAAAGGGCACGCCGACACCTGTGCATCATCGACATGCTTTGGTGCGACGGGTGTAATTTTTAAACCCTAAAACGACCATGTACCCCAGTTTTGGATATTACCCATCTATGAACTATTCTGGGGCTGCTGAAATTGGAAAAAGCGGTGGAAAAAGTGTAATATTGACTCCATATTATTTCAGCTCGAACCTTATGCATCTTCCTACAATATGTGAACATCTCTGCTCCAAACTACCCTACAAGTGTGTTGAAGATAATGTACAACTAAAGACTATAAAAAATCTACAAGGTTGTATGATTCATTGTGAGGGTAATTTTGTTATTTTATCTGTGGATGAAATAAACTTTCTTACACTCAAGAGTACGTCTCTGCTGAATATTATTTCGAAATATTCCATGATTCAGCAGGAAGTGAAATCCATTGCAAACAATGACGAATCCCAAGAAAATATGTACAATTTAACAATATACGAACTGGTGAAGGGTGATCTTCAAATAAATAATTTTTACTAACATGTTTCCTTTGTTCTTATTTCAAAAAGAGGAACATGACATCCGTGAATTCGTCTTTCCTTTTCGTTTAACCTTGAATTCCAATCCTCTTATCCTACACGTCATTGTCATAAAACTAGTTTAAGCAATGGAGGCTGTATCCTGTTATGGTGAGTATGACTTTTATTATTTGGGCTTAACTATGATTCAGATTGTGATAGAGGGGTGGGGTGATTTCATATGAAAAGCCCAGATGTTCCAAAAGGCTTGGAGTAACGTTGGAATGGGATCAGCACAGTGTGGAGCCTCGTCGCTGCGTATCATGGCACTAGATGTATATGGAGTTTATTGGGGAGGGGATGAAGCGAGGAAAGTGGTGGGAACAAACAGAGACAGGACAATACTACTCGCGAGAAATGAAATACGCTTTATTGGATTTTCATGAAACTTGGTGTACGCATTTGTAATGCACACGGAAAGAAGTGTATTGATATTGGACCAAATGGGTTGGCCGCTACCGGAATAATGCCCAATTTAGTGCCTCTTTACGGCAATATATATGAAAGCCGCGATAACTCAAATACTCTTTATCAGATTTTCATGAAACTTGAAATATTTATTTATAATGTATATGGCACGAACCTTACTTATTTTGGACTAAATCGGTTACCGATACTAGAGCAACAATTAATTAAAAGTCACATGATTTTTTAAGTCGTATCTATAACACGATGCCACATTTCTAATCATTGAGACCTTTGACTCCAATGCAGAGAGATGTTTGTTTACTTCGTTGATCAAGTTGAAATTGAGTATAACTGGGACGCTAGGACTTGAACCAAGCTCGCGCAGATAGCATATCGTCCGCTTGTAGCAATGGAGTAGGAGCAGAAGAGAATGCATATAATGTACTATTCATTCCAAACTATGCGGTTCATAATAGCCCGTAACTATTGAAAACGAAAATAAAGTGAATAAAGTATTTGTTTTTGTAGTTATGAAATATTATTTAAGTAATGGTATGCAACTCACAGAATATCGCTGTTGGGTCTACAAAATTCCAACGCCAGACATATACCGGCGTCGTCTTCAACATCATCATCACCACCACCACTATCGTCGTCATCTGCGTCACTGTCATCTCCCAGTTCAATTACAAGCTGTTCTGTTACTGCATCAATGGCGATTCTTGGGCAATGTACGTTCCGTTTATGTCTCGAAAATTTTGGCATCTTGAAATCTTGTCTTACGATGTCATTGACTGATATTTCTCTTCTGCCAATTGCATTGTAGAGTGCAAAGTAACATGTACATTTTTCTTTTCCACGTGGTCTTTGAGTAACTTCCAAATTAATTCAATGGGGTTTAGGTCGGGGTAGTAAGGTGGAAGTCGTAGAACGCAATGTCCATTTTCAGAAAAAAGGGCGTCAATTCTGAATGTTTTAAAAACGGGCTTTCTGAGCTTAATCAGTGAATATAATTCTGATTTCAGCATTTTCGAGTGAAATGAAATAGGCTATCATGTAGTGTAAGTATATCCATCATGACTTTTTTCCTGCATGAGGAATTTGGAGCGGGATTAAGTTCTACGTTGTGGTATGGTGCGTTATCGATTAAGCGAACTGAGTTTTGGGGAAGGTTGGGTATTAGTATAGTCGTAAGACATTTTTGATAATTCACAAAATTTGTCATCGTGGTAATTTCCTGATTTTGTACACGACTTCAACATTACAAGGGCACTGGGCACAAAACCGTCTTCACCACCTGCTTGCACAATTTCAACACTTGCCTTAAAGCCCATTTACCTCTAGAAAAATTAATTTTGTTCTTTAGGACAGGTAATAGCGTTTCTCATTTGTTTTGTGAAATTGCTTCACCGTCCTTCTAATTACACACTTATCAAAATCATATAAGTCTGTTTTCACATTTTTTCTTGGTCTTTTTTGTGTGGAGTACTAAATCTCCTTCGACCTTAAACACATTTCTTGCCTTCTTTTACAATTCTCTTAATACTGCTGAGTGAAATTCCTGTAGCATCTGAAAAAATTTGCTTCATTGCAAATTTAGGGTCATCTTGGTGTACCTGTTGGAAATACTAATATACATTCAACACTATTTGTCTACTCTGACTGTGAATCACTTTACTACCACCAACCTTTTTGCTAGAATAACTACATTCGCCTTCCATTGCTCTTATTAACGTATTCGCTATTGAATGCTGTAAGGCTAACAAAGATGTTTTTACACGGTCCGTACAGTATGATATGGCAGGGGACATCACGTATTATGAAGGTTAGGCAGGTCTAGATTACGTCATCGTAGCCTACTGCACATCCGTCTGTTTGGCTCAGGTCTTACCGATCGAGTTATACCTCATGAATACTGTTATATACAGAAGGTATGTTACTGTGAAATAATCAGCGGAGTTCTTTGCCACGGAATTTTGTGAAATGTTGTCCTATTTTAAGAATTTCAAGTTTCAATACATTTAGCTTTGACAAATAACACTATTTTTCACATATGCTTATGAAATTAGACCGTTAAACTGAGCGACATGGCCTAAATGGTAACGTCTGCGACTAGTGGTCTGGAGGTCTCTGGTTCAAATTCAAGAGCCGGCCAATTTGACTTGGATTTATTTTATTTTATTAAACAAACTTATTTTCTGCACATCGTATTACAATTATAACTAATTCAACAAAAGCATTATGGCACTTTGTTATGTCAGTTTACCTCATTTTATTAATATTGCAAATGTTATTATATAAGACTTAGGAAACTTCTTCACCATATAAATATACATTATTTTAATATGTTCTTTTGTTCATCTGCAGCTTATACTCGTACACAGTTCACCCAATGCAAAGATTAATTGTTTTTTTTTCAATGAAGCTATAATTATGATGTTTCAATGTTCTGTCCTTGTGAATTTACATAAACAATTGCACGTAAAAGCGATAAAAATAAATGATAAAATTATTAGGATAGCCTAGGCCTATACATTTGGAATTAGTAATTGAAATTCCACATATTCCAGCGATAAAAATAAATGATAAAATTATTAGGATAGCCTAGGCCTATACATTTGGATTTAGTAATTTAAATTCCACATATTCTTACTGATTCTTGAGCTAAATAGCCATTATGAAGTATGTACAACTGGAAGTTCACCACGTTTAAGAGATGATAAACATTACGAGAACTGCAGCAAATTTTTGGTTATGATGCAATAATAAAAGAATAATAGTGCCCAATGTGAATTGAATAGTGGTTATTCCAAATTATGGCAGATTTTCCTTCCAACCGTGTACATATCCTTCTTAAAGAAAGTACCTCAAGACAACTCTTACGAAGGTAGCAGAACAAATTCTCGTGGTACATAGCCTAGCTTATGTAAAATGTAACAGTAATAACACCATAATATAGTACGAAGCTAAAAGATTGCACTTGCTGTTGTGTGAGAACATAACTATTGGGTAACAAGATTTCCTATAAGGGAGGGGGCATATGTAAAACGGATGTGCCAAAGGCTCTTGTGAGGCCTAACTGAAACTCTTCCAGGGTTCAAATCGAATTAGAAGGCGGCAATGTTTCCTGCTACTCATGGCCTTAATTTACAGTATAGTATAATTGTGGTAGCTTGTGGTATATTTTCCTCATTTTGAGTTTAAAGTTTCCTTGGTCTAGGAGAGTCATGTGCGAGTTAGGGGCTGCAGAGTGCAAAATTGTTTACGGAAATGTTCATGGGGAGATTCTTGTCCCCTTTCGGTTCACCACTTTCACAAGGATTATAATTTTCACACTCAGTGAACTCCTTACATTGTTTTCTATTTCAAACCTCTCCTTGGCGGGAGGTCATTTTTTTCGATTTAGCAATATTCCTCCACCTTTTTTCCAGATTGAGTATTCCAGTCTGTTGAACAATTGCTATAATCCTTACCTTAAAGAATGGTATACCAGCACCTAAAGGAATATAATTAATTCTCGAATTATTTTTCACGTATTAATTTTTTATAACTCCAAACGTATAATAATATTACTTACACGTGATTTTAAAACCTTAGATGTAGAATTTTCTTCAAACTCCCTTTTAACTATTTAGGCCGTGAAGTCCTTAGTGCTCCAGGAGGTTCGGTCTCCCATTTTTTGAGGTAGTCGGTCTATGAAGATGGGTACCTGATTAACTTCATTAACTGTAAACTCAAACTGCCTGCAAAATGGTTAAACATCAATGAAAAAATTGACTATTCCACTCATACGCCGCGTGTTTGATATTGACCAATAACGTTTAGTAATTCCTCGGATATAGACCAATCACGGTCGTTCATCTTACAATATTCTTGTAGGAATCGCGAGGATACCGTTTTATTGGGTAAAACGTCTGCTAGCTATTGGACACGTAAGCATCAGTGTGCTGTGATTAATACGTCACTTGCTCCATTAAGCAGCACGAAAACAGATTATTTTATACAACATAACTCGTTTAGAAATTGGAATAATAGAAGTGTACATTGATTAAACCACAATTTCGATTTGGTGCAAGTCAGATGTTGTGTTTTTATTCTATTCTGCTGTTAACTTAACTGAATGAAGTTAATTATGTATTTTATGCACAATTGGTAGCACTGGTCACAACATGGTAACTCGAATCGATTCATGGATGGTTGCAAACAATAATCCCTATAGTCTACCTGTAGTACTCACGGTACGGTTAGAGGAAGTAATAACACTTGTCAGTAATTAAATTCTTAAAACGGAATAATAGCTAGAGGTTCGTTAGCACACTTTTTACCTTGTGCCGTCACACCGGTTTCGGAAACTGATATTATAGAGTTATAGACCATTGATAAGATAAACGTCTACACCCAAAATGTTCAGTTTTCACTTATTGTAAGTGGACTATTGGGCTAAGGTGTATTTTAAATTTGATACTCCAGAAGTGTACCGAATGTCTAATGCTCTAAATATTGTCATGTTACAAGTTATATTTTACACTATATACCTTCAATATCAAAATTAAGTGTCCATTATACTACGTTCACACTGAGGAATTTGTTGGAGGGATATGTGTCAGGGCACAAACAGTTGATCAAAATGCACCAGAACAATGTTCCCCAAACGTTCGTTGTTTTCGCTCCGAGAGCGATAAATCTTCCGCTCTCTCCAGTATTTTCTGAACTGTAACTATTTTAATATATTACTGTAAATATCCCGTGCTATACATTTAGGTAAAACACTGGTTGTAACACCTAAGTTTAAAATACTAGAACATATCTCAGGGAGAATGGTCTTTGGACATGTGCTATAGTAAAGTATCTTGTGACAAATGACAGATGACTGTCAGCTGTTTCTGATTATGATCAATCCATGAGATATAGCCTATTGCTACGTTCACGCTGTTTTATTTTACGAAATCGTTAATATTTCGCTATGGAGTGCTCTAAACAGAACATAAGTCGATCAAGAATTGATGTTCCTCACATTCATAATACCTTTGTATAAAATTTGAATTTAGGCCTATAGACACACTTTCTGCTTCCTTGAATAGGTTCCGCGTCTAATACCAAATAGTCAAGAGAACATTCACATGTAGTTGCTGATAAAATGTGATAAAATAGGAAAGATGCTAGAACAGCATCAGATTTGAATTAGACCTAGACAGGATTCATGGCAGATACTGTGTCCGTATAGGTCTTAATGCAAATATTCTACGAAGGTCTCACATGTTGTAAATGAAGGGTCATCACTTCTAGCACCTCTTATAAACAATTTAATCACAATAATATACAACTTTTCTACCTATTATACTGTTATTTTGCGATAGTAAACAAATCCTTTCTACTACCGACTAAATTGGATCCTCCTTATCTGGCGTCGCTGCGTGACCTGCGGGACAGTTTGACTCTGAGGCTCAGGGATCATAGAGAAAGACGTTCCGCTAAATAAAGTGAAGCAAGTTTAAATTTAAAAAAATATATACGACCTAACAAAGTTTTAAAAATGGAATATCAATGCTTCATATACCATTCTTGCAGTAAAATACAGAATTAAAAATACTGATTGCCCAGATAAATGTAAACCCCCGCTTTTTAACGGCCGACTAACGTAAGACCATGAACCTAAAACTCGGAGGATTTAATCAGCAATAGCGCGGTATAATATTGTAATTTTCTTCTTCAAATTGAGTGTTTGTCCATTACAAACTTGTTCCAGTATTAGACCAAACGTGTCTCCAACGTAAAAAGAGATTTGAAGCAATAGTGGATGTGTATATATAAATACCTAAGGCCAATTGGTTACTCTGTAATGCTTTTTGAAAATCACTGAAGTAAGGCTCTGAAAATCTCTAAACTCCACTACACTTCACCATAACTACTCTTACACCTACCCTGAAATAACAGGAATGAGACAAGGAAGCATATTTGGGCCGATAATCCTAAAGGTCCATCGTTACCAATCAGTATGGGGGGGGGGGGGGTGTGGTGTACAAATATAAGTTCAAAACAAGAGACATACAAAATTCCAGAAAAGTCAACAGCTTTAATAGCAAAGGGTCTTAACAAGTCTCAACAACAATAAAGTGATATACCAATAAATACTAGAAGGCATAGAAAGTTGACATGTCCCTATATAATAAGGGAATCCCCACCCATATACAAAAATCCAGTAAAAAAAAAATATATATAAATAAATAACACTGGTCAACAATATTTTCGTCTTACGACTACCAAAGGTGAACATAATGCAGTTTCTCATCCTGTTTTTAAATGTGTACTCGGAATTTCTCTACCACCCACAGGTTTTTTGTTATTTTAATTTTTTTAATATTTTAAAATGTGTTTTTGTCCATATGTCCATTGTCAAGAAAAAGCTCCTAGAGCATTTTAATTATGATGGAACCAATTTACTTTATTTTGGGTGTAAAGTGGGGGACAAACAATGTCCTGGGCCCCACATATCTGTTCTTTGTCGTGTTCTAGGTTTCTCACTGCATGGAAAACTGGCACACGACACATCCCATTTGCAATGTTCCCTCCATATGATTTGGAGGAAGCCCAAAGATCACTCTTCTGACTGTTATTTCTGCTTAATAGACGTAAAAGGGATTACATCAAGATCAGTCATACAGTGTTCTGCCCTAACTTGCATCCACACTGCGAAGAATTGCCCATACAAAAGCCTCCAGAACTTGTGACATTAGACGGAGAGAGCTCAGGGTCTGATGGAAGTAAAGAAGAAAAAGAAACAGATTCTGGTGATACAACTTTTGAACAAAGCTGTTCATCATACTCAAGAAGATCTTAACGATCTTAAACGAGTTTTAAAGTTATAAAAAACAGTCTGCAATGCTAAACGGCTAAAATGATTATATCTTCTTCAAAAGAATACAAAGATATGTACTTATCGTAATCATTATTCTGAATTTAAATACTATTTTTGAGATGAAAATGGATGAGTGTTTTGTAATGACATTTATTCTCTTATAGGGACACTTGGTAAAGAGCATAACCCTACATAATGGTGCTTGTTCATCGATTCCTCTAAAGTTAGTTTAAAAGCTGTGCTTCTGAATAATCGAAATAAATTCCCATCGGTACCTGTGGCTCACTCTGCTAGCGAAAGAAACATATGAAAACTTGAAATTTATATGGGAAAAGATTCAAAATGCATTGTGTGAATGGAATATATTTTGTGGTGATTTGAAGTTAAATGCACTGGTTCTTGGTCTGCTGCTTGGTTACACAAAATACTGTTGTTTTTTGTGTGAATGGGATAGTAGGGGCAGAAAAAGTAATTTTATTAGAAAAGAATGGCCTAAACACGAATCACTCATTCCTGAACAGAAAAATGAGAAACATGACGCATTTTAGTCCTAAAATTGTGTATCTACATCCGTTACATGTGAAACTAGGATTAATGCAGAATTTCGTCAAAGCCATGTATAATACTCTGGGTTTCATGTACATAAAACAGAATTTTCCTAATATTAATGATGAAGAAATTAAAGAAGGAATATTTGTGGGCCCACAAATACGATCATTTACCATGATGAAAAGTTTACTACTGAATCCATTGGAGAAAGCAGCTTTATTTAAAAATTTTACTCAGAGTTTCTTGGGAAATCGAAAGCAGGAAAATCACCGTGATGTTGTCAATTATCTTATAACGTCTTAGAGAAATTTAGATTGTAATGTGTCCTTAAAAGTACACTTCCTGCGCTCGCACCTAGATTTCTCCCCGGAAAATCTTGGCTTAGTGATCCCGTAGATACACAAACAAGGGGAACACTTTCATCAAGAGATTTCAGCTATGGAAAAAAGGTATAAAGACAAATGGTATCTTAATATGCTGGCCCATTATTGTTGGACCATCAAGAGGGATGCTCCACAGGTGAAATATAGCAGAAAATTGCCATTTCTTACTGTATAGATGAGTTACAATGTTTGAATATTGTGCAGTTAAGAATGCAGAAAGTATTAAAATGTTTGGAATTAAAATTGCATGTCTCCCAAAAACCTTTAGTGATGGGGAAACTCTGATATCATATCTGAATCCTGGAGAAACAATACTATCAGAATGACATATTTTCCTTTATGAGACAGAGAAAAAATATTTTTTGTTTATCAGTGTAATAAGTGATATTAGTGACTAAATCACCACAGGAGTTAGCTAGAATTCAATACTCATCACCAAGATTATACATCTAAGCAGAAATACCCAAGGAAGAGGTGCTAAACCTCAAATTGGATGGTCCAATAAGGGACTACCCAAACCCGACCAATGTAGAAAACATATAGCATAATAGGTTAAAAGAAAATTTAACATATTCAAAAAATATTACTTCCTAACTTCTTACTAAAGTTACTCAGACTCATGATTTATAAATTAATGTACTTGGGTACGTGAACCTTAAATGCAAATCCTAATGAAGATTTGAAATCTGGAAGGCTAAAATATGGATACTAAATAGCCAACAAGAAAAATAAAAATGAAAATAATTAGCGAAAAGGTAGCTATAATGTATTTTAGATAATACCAAGATAACCAAATTTCTAACTATGCAGATGTAGATGTAGATATCTCGTTCTGTAGATCCTATGTTGAGAGAGGCTCAAGGATATAGAACACGTCAGATCATAATAATCATGTATGTTATAAAAACAATATACAAAACTGTAAGCTGCCAAACTTATTCAATATTAATTTATTCATATTGTAGAAGGTGTGAGTTATTAAAAATTCCTTGAGAGATCTTTTGATAGATTTGAATTTGCTTTAAATAAACACTAATTTAATGTTTCTTGGAAGCTTATTGTAAATCTGTATTGCAGAATAATCAGCACCTGTTTGAAAGAGTTTTGATGAATTAGCTGGTATATGTAAATCATTAATGTTTGTAGTTGTACGTCCATTTACACTGTAATTAGTTCGAAATTTATCAATATTATCTACCAACAGATTACCGAATATATATTCCCCTGTGTGAGTGAGGATTTTTAGTTTTTCAAATAGCTGTTTACAAGATCCTCTTTTCTTCTTTCCACATATTATTCTTATTGCACGTTTTTTGTAATTATAAATGTTTTCTTCCTACAGAAAGAGTTGCTCCAGAATATGATTCCGTATCTCATTACAGATTGAAAATATACGAAATATACCAACCTGTTGAAATATATCATGCAAAATTCTTAAAGCAAAACTCGCTGAACTCAGTTTTGGACTAATCAATTCTATGTGTCAAGAATTTGGTAAAATGTTTGTGCTAAGAATTTTATGTGGCTAATTTCTTTTATGATTTGTGTTTGATAATTAATTATAAGGTTTGAGATACATCTGTGTTTTGTTATAAATGGAATAATGTGGGTCTTTTCAATATTAAGTGACATTTTATTAGCTAGAAACCATGTAATTAATGTGTGCAAAGCTTTCGTAGCTATTCTTCATTAATGTTCTTGTGACTTTCCCGTTACAAGTACACTAGTAGCATCTGCAAAAAGCAATACCTTCGATTCATCACTTAAGTTATATGGTATGTCATTGATGAAAATTAAAAATACCAAAGGTCCCAGTATCGATCCCTGATGTGTCCACTTTGAACAACCTCTAAGTTAGATTCAATTCCATTTCTACCCAACAGGTGTGACTTGAAACACTTTAGTGATAAATTATCCCACTCATAATGATCAATATTTTAAAGTAAGATTTCATTACTTATACAGTCAAATACTTTAGCTAAGTCGCAGAAAATTCTCACAGTATATTTCTTCTTAGCTAACGCTTCCAATATTTCTTTAGTAAGTTGAAATGTAGCATTCTCAGTGGACATGCCACTTCTAAATACAAACTGAGATCATATAAGAATGTCATTCAAATTACGATAGTGCATTATGCGGTTGTACATACATTTTGCAAAAACTTTCGAAAACGAGTTTAAGAGTGATATATTTGATGGTATGTTTTGTCGCCTTCATAAAAGAGGGCTTAGCAATAGCATGCTTAAATCATTCTGGAAAAATTCCACCTTCTAACATACATATATGATTGAGAGGTTTACTAAGTCCAGATGAACAAATTTTTAATAACTTATTACTTATCTCATCCCATCTAGAAGAGATTATACTTTTGAGCAACTTGATTATATTTTCAATTTCTATAGAGAAAGTCAGTTCGATTTGAAATTTATGGTTCAAAACTGTAGATTTGGCAGTAGGTCTACTACCTTAATGCCAATATTATTTGTAGAAATACATTTCTCTGCAATATTTAGAAAGTGATTATTAAAAGCAATTTCAATATTTGGTAAATTATCTAGTTTTCTGTCTTCGTATGTTAGAGACATAGAATCATTTTTTCCCTTTGTTCTCCCCGTTTCGCTTTTTATTAAATTCCATCTTTATTGTTTGACTTATTAATTTCTTGTGGAAAATGCCAGCTCTTAACTTCTTCAATTACTTTCTTCAGTACAATGCAATACTTTTTTAATATTCCTTTTGGATATTATTAGTTCTATATTTTAAATAGAGCTCTCTTTTGTTTGCACATGATATTTTAATACCATTAGTCAACCATGGTTTATTTCTTAAATTAGGTAAATTAGCAATATTCTTTTTTGGAAAGTTGGCCTAAAATGTCGCGACACAATATTTAGGAATGTATTTAATTTACTATCTACTTTTTCATAGGAAAACATAGATTCCCAATTTTCAACCTCAAGATCTTGTTTGAAATTTTAAGTGGAAGCAACATTCATTACTCTAGTCATATTACTATGCGTATGTTTGCTGGTCGCTAATATCTGCAAAACAACATTTGCAACGCTGCATACTCTGTATAGTTTAAAAGACTGTCTCCCATTTCAATTAAGAAAAACACTTGTTCAAACACTCATTTTGCCTCATTTCGATTATTGTGACGTCCTACTTACTGGCTTCAACAGCAATTTGACTCAAAGACCACAACGTGTTCATAATTCGTGCGTCAGATATATATGTAACATTTGTAAATATGACTACATAACCCCGTCACTGGAATCACTTCGATGGGTACGCCTGCGTGAGCCAAGATATTTTCACTGTCTCATACTGCTCTATAGAATCCTTCATACCTCAACACCTAGCTATCTTTCCAGTCGCTTTCATTACCTTTCTTCCTACCATAACTTGGGCACGCGCTCTCAGCTTGACCCCTTACTATACATGCCTCTTTACAGAACTACACATTATTCGAATTCGTTTACAACAACAGCTATTCGTCACTGGAATTCACTGCCTAGCCATCTCAGGAGCTGCCAAACGACTTCACAGTTCAAGCGCCATTTAATAAATTTAGTATACATAACATTTAGGAATTGATGCTAATTAGTAATATATATTTTAATTTTCATTATATATTGTAATAACTAAGAATTTATTTGCTTAGACTCTCATCTTCCTTTTATTTCTTTATTTTTAGTCATTTGTATTATATATTCATATTATTCAAGTACTTATGTTCGAATTTTTTCTTTGTATTCAATGTACGTTTTTTGTATTCATGTATATTAGTTCTTTTTAATTTATTATTAATCATTATTATTATTATTATTATTATTATGTATTTCATGTTTTCGCCCTGGCTGAGTGGTAGAGAAGGCCTTATGGCCTTAACTCCGCCAGGTTAAATAAATAAATAAATCAAATCAAATCAAATAAATAAATTTACTTTATTGCTGTTCAAATCTAACATTTGTGCATCGTGGTCTGATAACCCGTTTAATATTGATAGTACTTTAAAATTATGTTTTGTTTTTTTATCTATGAATATATTATCTATTATTGTTCTCGAGTCCTTTTGAATTCTGGTTGGAAAGTCTACTATGAAATCTAAATTATAAATACCTAGTAAGGATAACAGTCTGATCTTTTTTCACCATTAATTGAGAAGTCTACATTAAAGTCACCACAGAGTATGATACTTATGTTATTACAATACGGAGAATTAAGATCCCTTTCTAACTGATTTATACAATAATTGAAATTACCTGATGGTGCTCTGTAAATGACTAATATTACAAATTATATCATTGCCAGTCTCCAGTCTGGTTGAGCATCATTCAAAATCCTGTTCCTTGCAGTGTTGTCTACATCACTAAATTTTAAGTTTCTTTTGATAAATACACCTCCACATTTTATGGAACGTATTCTACAAAAGTATGAACACAATTAAAAGTTATCAATTTTTAATTGTTCCAGCTCTGTCTCTGCCCAGTGGTGTTCCGTTAAACAAACAACTTGTATTTCCTGTTTCTAAGTTAAATTATTCAATTTTATTTTCAAGTCCCCTTATATTTTGATGAAATAAGGCAAATTCTAGCTGAAGGCCTGGATGTATTACTACTTTTTACTTGAGGTATGTATATAAGTTCTTTGTTTCATTCATTTAGAATCTCCATAAAGAACGAGGCGAGCCACCATCTATGACAGGAATAGACCTGTTACAATGTGATAAATTAAACCTCAGTTCCTCAGCAACCATTTTTGTCAGTATCTTCTTCCCTCCAGAGTTGAGATGGAGTCCATGTCTGGTATATTCTTCCCTTTTAAACTATTAACAGATACACTATTAATGTTACCATGATTACCAGAGAAATTCCACAACTTTTCATTTACAGCTTTTACCTCGGATCGAAGGGAGGGCTTCTCGTACTTGTGGAACAATTCAACAAAATCTACATTAGTGTGCATGCTATTTACATAACTACTATAAAGGTCAGCTTCAATTTGAATAGCACGGTTCTCTGTCGATGATGTATCCTCCTCCTCCAATAATCACAACACGGTCATCCTTAGAGTATCCAGTCAGTCCTTTGGTATATGAAACATCATAATTTAGCATAGCATTAGGTTTGCATATACATTGAACTTGGAAATCGTCTCCTACGGCATCTTGAAGAGCAAGTCCCATAGTTCTGGCATGACTGCTACTTAGAACTAAAATCTTTTTCTTATTAGTGGGCCTACATGTAGTTGCTGGTCTAGGTGGCTGCACTTCATCTTCGTGTTAGTACTGATACTATGTTGCGAGTTCTGCAGTGCCGTCACATACATTCTGGATGTTCTTCTTCTGCGATTACTCAATACATCTGCAAAAGAGACAAACCTGGAATTAAAATTCACATTATTTATTTCATTAGTTCAGCTAGCAGTTTACAATTCACATAATTTCTTCTATTAACTTCAGCTTGCAGTTTCTTAACATCGTCCTGCAACAAATCAATAGCACATTTTAGATAATTAATTTCCCTATCCTTGATACACAATGTACTTAGCCAATCTCCATTGTGAACATCATCCATACATAACCTAGCACATATAAATTGAAACCACTCATCACATGAATCACACTGTAGCTTATACCTTCATCTACGTCGTCAGTATAATTTCCGCACAACTCGCTGAAGTAATTTCTACAATAGAGAAAGAATAAAATTTTCATAAAATCGTAACAAACAATAATAAAACAAAGCAAGAATAATAATATTAAAGTGCTGGTAGTGAGTGAGTGTGTGAACAGCTGATTTCTTAATAAAATAGCAGATTGTTATAAGAGTATGCTATTGAAATTGTAATTAAATAACGAAGGCTTTAAATTGATCAACTTGCAAAATTTATGTTTGGGAATCAAAAGTATGAATCTGCAATTATATAAAATAGATATATACATCAGAAACCAGCTCTATTATATTGAAAAACTATAAATATTCTCGGAGGTCACACAAAGCACGTCCTCACACTCTCACGCCATTAGCGTATAAGTTCTTACAATCAGTTGTAGTGAAAAATTACATTATTTAATCATAATTAAATAATTAAAATAATTATGATGAAAGACCCAAAATAATTAATGGCGGAATAGAGTCGATTAACTAATATAAAATGCAAAATCTAAAAAGTGAAAGAGACTTGCTTATAAATACCAATAAATTAAATTTAGAAAAAATTTAATGAGGAAAGAATATAAACAGACTGAAACTTAAATTATTACTGTCTACTACCTGAAGGTATTGGTAATAAAACAGGCCAAGAAGTAGAAGATCTGAATAATTAATGCATTTTTTCAATAAATAAATCTCAGGCATTTTAATTTAGAAAATATTAAACAATTATTTACTATTTACAGACCTAGAACTAAATAATTATCAGGTACTGACTTAAGTTATTAAAGAGGAATAGAGACAATGAAATGGAAAATCTGAGTAATTAATTTAAATATTTCATAAGCCCCAACAATTTGAATTTAGAAAATATTAAATACCAATTTAATATTTAAAAATTGAGAACAAAATAATTATTGGGCACTCATTCAAAGTATTAATCAGTACCGACAATTAAATGGAAAATCTGAATAAGGTTATTACTTGGTCATTATACTCTTATTTGCAAAATAATTTACTGATCATTTCATTTAGGTAATAGCATAAGAAGACGAACATATACAACAATTCCAGCTATATAAATTACGAGAATTACCTGAAGTGAAAACAGCCTAACGTCCAGTAAAATCACAGGTTATCAAAATTATGAATGGAAAATACCACAAATAATGAAGCATATGCAAATAATGAGAAATATGAAAATTATTAGAAAGGCATAGTATGAACAGTGCTGCATATAAAGAAATCACAGCTTTAAAATTTATGTATGCAACAGTATTCTAAAAAACTAGCCTACAACATGCTACCATAATTTATACAAATTTATAGCAGGACCTATGTCATAAGAAACCTGGTACTTCAAATTTAATTGCGGAATAGTATTTCAAAAAGCTAGCCTAGCACATGCTGCAATTCAATTTTTTTTTTACCAGATTTTCTCGATACTCGATATCGATACATGATTTTTTCCTTGATATTGGATACTTCGATACTCGATACCGTCAACATTTCCAGTTTCAATAAATAGATACATTAAAAACTAAAAGTTGAGTCAACTGTGTAATACCAGCTAAATTAATTAAGTGTGCATATTTAATTACAGAAAATTTAATATCAGTAGCCTATAATTATTTTTAAACTCTACATTAAAACTAAACGTTTGACAGGAAACGAAACCATTAAGAATCTCTTCTGCTTGGATATTAAAAGAAGGAAAGTCTTTATTTATGAACAGACAAAAATCACAGAGTGGTTTTCTCTATTTCAAGGAGAAATAGAAGTATTTACTATATTTAGTAGGCTACAAAAAGCAGAAAGAGATACCGCATTTCCTTAAATTGCAGAGTTACCACAGTATCGAAAACGAGTTGTCTGAAGAATCGTTCGATGCCGATACCATGCAAGTATCAAGAGTATTGAGGTATCAAAAGTATCGAGGACCCATCACTAATATATATATAATGCAATTTGTAGCAGGAACTGTACCCTAAGCGACCTAGTATGTATATTAATTAATTTGTGCACTTTCTTTATTCTTAGTCTTGCTTATAATATGGTGAAACAAGTGCTGATCCAGAAATAGTATTTAAAAAACCCAGCCTAGCATACGCTATCTTCAGTTATATATATATATATACACACACAATTTATAGCAGGAACTGTACCCTAAGCGACCTAGTATATATATTATTAATGTACGCACTTGCTTGATACTTAGTCTTGCATATAATATGAGTAGTTCAAAAACCTAGCCTAGCATATGCTACCTTGAGTTATATATATATATATATATATATATATATGTGTGTGTGTGTGGAGTAGTATTTGAAAAAGCTAGCCTAGCCTATGCTACACTCAGTTATATAAATAATTCATAGCAGGAACTGTACCCCAAGAAACCTAGTATTGTGGCAGCGTAGCGTGGGCTTAAGTCCCCAGGCGACACTCATATAGAAAACCTAAGTGAACAAATGAAACTGGGAAGGAGAATGGTTTCTATTACTAAGTATTAAGTTGAAAATTTCTAATAATGCCAGTTTATTATAAAACCCAAGATCAGATTGAAAAATGTAAATGACTCGCACTCGGTTAGGTTAGATACAAAACAATCACGTATGCCCCTGTGTAGCAGGTCGGCATACTAGAGTAAGGCAAAAAATTCTAAACATGGTATCTGAATCGGCTGAAGGCCATGAACTTGGGGCAATATTGTTTAGCAAGCATTCTCCAAAAGCATAAAATATTATGAATATAAAAAATATATATATTGTGACAAAGCCCAGAAAAGCCTAGAGACTGACAGAAGAAAGACTCGGCCGAAAGCGCTAGAATTAGAGACATCCAGAAGGGACGGCCCTCTTATTGCTGATTGGAGCCGTGCGCCGACGGGTGCGGCCTACTCCCTGGCACGGCGCGGTGAGTGACGGTGCGCGCTCGTGGGAGGGGCCAGAGGTGGAGCCACGCGCTAAGGGCTGTGACGGCGCATCGCGCGGACATTCTAGACCATGCGCGGGCGAAGAGCTTTCCAGACCTCGACTCTGGAATATTCGTCGGGCCTATATATAGGGCGGTGAGCGAGCAGAGTCAGTCAATGAAGGAGAGGACAGCCGGTCAGTGAAAGTCAGTGAAAGTTCAGTTCAGTCAGTCAAGGAGAGACAGTCAGTCAGTGAATGAATGAGAGTTCAGTTCAATGAAGAGTCCGTGAAGAGTCAGAGTCAGCGAGAGGCAGTCCGTGAGTAGCGGCGAGCGTCAGCGTCAGAGGGTGAGCTGGACGGAGAGGACTGATCAGCGCGGCCTCAAGTGAGTGTGACTTGGGAAGCTGAGGAGCCAGTGACCG
This sequence comes from Ectobius pallidus, assembly GCA_964059195.1. Classification (NCBI taxonomy): domain Eukaryota; kingdom Metazoa; phylum Arthropoda; class Insecta; order Blattodea; family Ectobiidae; genus Ectobius; species Ectobius pallidus. The sequence continues at coordinate 41,060,854 of CAXKWD010000012.1, forward strand.
GAGTGACTGGTGTGACCGGAGGGACCCGAGAGCGGAAGACCTAGTCAACGGGGAACTAGTGACCGGAGAGAAGGGTGAACGGAAGAGCTGGTGAGCTGATCTGGGCTGAGGCAGTGCCGTCCCGGGGAACTCTGCGCGACGGGTGGATCGTACAGCGGCACCGAGGACTGTGGAGTTGACCGACGCGACGTGGAATTATCTCGACTGGGAGTCCGCACAGTGTGTGCGAACGGAACTGTGCTGTAATTAGGACTAAGCACAGTGAGAGTGAGCACTGAACAGGACAGTGAACTGGCGAATAGTCTGGAGTGTTCTGGCTGTATTGACAATTGTTTATAGGAAATAAAGAATCCTCCATCCTTCAATTAGAAACTCGGTGTTCTGATTTTGATCCCCGACGAGCCTTGTTACAATATTAAACAAAAGGACTAACGGACTGAGAAAAAAAAAACAAGAAAAGCTGGTGGGCAAAACTCAAATGAAAACTAAGTAAACTAAAGACCAACCAGCAAAATGAATAATTTTAAATTCCAGCATACCTGTAAAAATAAGGAGTAACCGAAGAAAACTACATGCGAAGCAAAGTCGGTTAGGCTAGATCACCACAGACAAAACTTCGTAGAAGTTCTCCACACCACGTTCGTCAGAAGACAGTTCTAATGCACGGTGATCCCAGCATGACTTGCCAGCACGAAAGTTGGAACACTACTCTACACCGGTAACCGCCCACTAAAATAATCCCGAGCTAGAGAAAAGAGAACGCGTACCCGTAGCAAGAAAATACAGTAACCATAACGCCTGAAGGGAAAAAATAAACGCGCCCAGAAACAAAAGAAATGAGGCTTGCGGAACAAGAAAAGAATGTGTACGTATAAAAAAACATCAAAGTGTACCAAAACATCAAGAATAAACCAGGAGAAAAGCTAAGCATTACGTGAAATAGAGTTAGTAATTAAATAAATAAGATAAAACAAAACGTGACGGAAATAAGCGGCATATCCTCTCCGGCCCAGGAGAAAAAAATTACAATTTTTTTTTTTAATTTAGACCATTTGATAATTAACCTGCCAAAATGAGCATAAAAGTACATTCACCATAATTTTATAAAAAAGGGTCCACCACATTAGTAATTAGTAGAAACTGTAGCGTAGGAAACCAAAGTCTTTCTTTTTGGTAATAACACCACACCAGCACAGGGACACAATGTAGTCTATTACATCGTAGATCCAGTAATCCGTAAGCTTATACTTGTAAGTTGTAGTTTTGTATATTGTAATTAACCAAGTCTATTGGTGTCGGAGAGAAATCTGTAGCAGTAGATTAAGTTGCTGGTGAGTAGAAGTAGTGTAGTAGTTGTTGGATTACGTAGAGAAGAAGTAGCATATTGAGTACAATCCAAACTTGCTCCAGTTTTAGGAAGGATAGCAGCCAGGCGTCCCCAGCATGCCAACACAACAGGAGCTGAGCGGGTGTCCCAAAGCAGTGGTTACCAATAGCTCGGCAGGACAGAATAATAAGTGGGCCGCAGAGGAGGGCAGCTCACCGGTGCACAACCCTGTCTGAAAACACAGAACTATATGAAAACCAGGTACGTACACACTCCAAAAGTCCAATTATCGAATTATAATTTTTTTTATGACTAGGCAAGCATTAAAAAGTTTAAGTTTAGCCTTTTTTCAAATGATTAACTAGAAAAGATGACCCTAAAATTTCTAACATACAACTATTTACAAAATTAATTAAGTTACTATACAACATTATAAGCATTAAGAGGGCCATATCAGGGCAAATGTTTAGTTAATTAGAAAACTCCTCAAAAATGAAAGTAAAAAAGAATAATTTAAATAAATTAATATATATATATACAAAATTTACACTAAAACTAGCTATATGCTCTATATATATTTTTTTATTAGAACAATTTTAATTTTAAGTTTCTGTTTTTTCTTTTTTGAAAGCTAAGTTAATGACGAAAATGAAAAATGAAGATGGGAAGTGCTAGATCTAGACTTTGATAATGATGTCGAAGGAATGAAAGGAGGAGGATAATGAAGTGTTTAGCGGAACGGATGCCGAAATGGAAAATATTGGGAAAGAGTGGTAGGCAGGATTCTTCATAACCGCTTCGACGTCGGATCCATTCCGACGGAGCAGGAGACCGCCTCTTAGGTCGGGCCTCATAGAAGTCGTGCTCTCATCCAGTAACAATCCTCTGGCCGTACGGGGGTCTGAAAAATAAGGAAAACAAAACCTCGGGGTTCAATACCCCGGAAATGAAAACCATTGTCCACGCCCCGCTGGGGAAGAATTCCCGTTAACTCCTCAGCCGCCCGAGGACAAAGAAGGGAAAATGCAACCTCCTCCATGGAATTAGCAGACGTGCCCAGACGCCGCGAACCGACACTAGGCACGTCCTCCAATGGAGCAGTCTAAGAACACCCGGCAAAACGGCACCGCCCACAAACACAAAGCCATAATTATCGGCAATATAGGTTACAATTCTTAGCAATAATTTTCATAATCAAATAATCCATTAGAAGGGGTTGAAGCATATATACACGATCACTGGCAGTAGTTTGTTCTAAACTAAAATTAGCTTGACTTATTTAAAACCAGTGAAAATTCAAATTCAAATTCAAATTCCTGGGGAGTAGACTTTTATCGAGTAGTTTATTCCATTTTTTGACATTATTTCGGTTGAGATATTAGCTAAACACAGTAAAATTAACTGTGAAATTTTTTTCAAAGGAGGACCATATTAAAAAATGGTGAATTAATAGTGGTAGACATTTTCTTTTTACAGGGTTGGACAATGCTTTGCATCCCAGAGAGGTTTTGATTGGTCTATATTCATTTCTTGTCATCAATATCAACATAATGAAAATTTCATTCAATATATGTGGCATGAAGATTTGTTGTTTTTTTTAAAATCATGTAGCATAATATAGACAAAGAAAGAAAAACAAAAACTAACATAATATTAATATCATAATTTTATGTTTACAGAAAAAACAACCAAAGCAGCAGGTATGCAAAACTGAATATAAAACATAAACATAACGAAAATAAACAAAACGAAGGAGGATGGCTGCCAAACATAACAAACGGAAGAAAGAAAACCGCAGCGCAGAACAGCACCGCACAAGTAACCGGCGCAAGAGAGTATATAGCAAGAACGAGAATGTATGTAACAATGAAAATGGAAAGACAAAATTAAACAATAAAAGAATGTATATATATATATATATATATATATAATAGCAAAAAAACCTAAGTGCCTTATAATCCTTTGCTAAGTACTAATCCAAATCCAAAGCAAAAACCCAGAACATTAAATAATGCTTAGTGGCCCCTCAAAAAAAAAACAAAAAAAACATGAATACGCGAGAGCAGAATACAATAATACCAAAATACAATATATTAAACAACCCTCAAAACTGGAGACGGAATTTTTTTTTGAAAATAGAAAAAAAGACTTCGCCTATTCATGTTTTGTGAATACAGTGGGTCTAGATAGTAGAAACGGAGAAAAGAAAGGGAAAGAAGAGAGAAAGAAAGGAAGAAAGGAAATCCCTACCTTTTCAAAATGTTAAAACTTTTAAATTTCACATATCTTAAGAAAATAGCCTAGTTTTTTTATACGTAGACCAATACAAAAATTTTAAATTAACAAAAATTTTAGATAGAAAGTAAGTTTAAAGACGATAGAGAAGAAGAGGGAAGACGACAGAGAAAACCCCAAGAAACAAGAGAAAAATCCCCGCCTAACTGACTCGGGTCACTTGGGAACGTCGGCTTCCATATCCCCATGCCCACACATGAAGACCCCCGAGGTTTGGTTCCCTAAACGCGAAGTAGGTTAGCTTAGAAGAGTAGCCTTATTAATAATTGGAACATCATTAAATAAATTTTCCCCAAACTATAGAGCTTTACCACCGATGGTGTCTGAAGCATCACAAAATGCCACACAGGTGAGGTCACAAGGGCTGACAAGTTTATCAGCCAGATGAGTAGGAGCCGGGAAACTCTCATCGACCTTGACCCCGCCCGTATGACACGGACTATAACCTTGCTTGGTGAAAACACTGGATGTCTCATTTCGGGAAACAGAGTTACTTTCCAAGATGGCGCACTTTTTCTCTAAGTTAGCTACTTATCGCGCATTTGAATGGACTCTACAGTTAAATCTTCACGAATTACAGTTAGATCATTTATACGTTCTTCCCTTTCGCTCAGACGCTCGGAAAGAGAACGAATGTTTTCAAGAAGCCTACGGTTTTCTTTTTTAAGACTAGGATTATTTACGCTAGATGTACAACTTTCAGTAACAGAGCCAAGAGTGGCGCGATTAGACCATTGATCTTGTTGGCTTTGTAACTCCGAGATCTTGAGTTCCTGAATATTATTAGTTTCGGCCATTTTGGCTATATCCTTGTTTAAATCCTCTTCGATCGCGAGAAATTCCGCCATACGATCAGCGTCTTGACGGCATCGCTCAGCAAGACCCAACAATTTATTGTTAGACTCCTGAAGGTGCTTGCTTAGATCGCTATTAGAAACTGTAAGTTTTTGATTATTCATCTTCAAATCTGACAACTGCTGTTCCAATGTATGTACTCGTTGAGTGGCAGTTACAAGCTGGTTACGAGCAATAGCCAATTGCCGATCAATTATGTTGCAGTTGGCACAATATTTATTAGTATTTAGATTTTTCTGATTCGAAGGTTCACGCAAACATCCAACGTTTTCACCACGCTGTTGAGGCTCAGGGTTATTGGAACCAGGAGCACGCCGGGAACGTGGAGTCCTGCATCCATTAACCCTCCGAGAATGCTTCTGAATATCGTCGCCAGATTTAGAAGCAGAACAGAAAATTACAGGCTGCTTATACTCTTGTTTGGCCCGATTAGACCCCAAATTACTTGGATGGAAAGTCTTAGACTGAACAGGCCTATTGTTCGCTGGCTTAACCCAGCACTTATCTATAAGATGTCCCGATCGTCGGCAATGAGTACAGAAACGGCGCTTTCCCTACAGTTCCTAGTACGGTGAGGCCGTTTGCAAGATTCTAGTGAAACCACATTAGCCCTGGCCGCATAAATGTTCTGTAATCGGGGCAATATGCTTCTAATTTGGAGCCAATTACTGGGAGGATCTTGAGATAGTAAAAGGGCCCTGACTTCTGGTAATTCGGCACCTGCCAAAGCTACCCGTACCGACTGCCGCTCGGTATAGGGCACTTGCAGAATTTCGGCAACAATTTCAATGTTCAATCGGCGAAGCTTTTGCCTGGACTCTGAGCACGGAAATAATAGCGCTGTATTAATTCGTTCCTAACACGATCTGGCATAGATTCGTGCAGGAAAAGCGCATGAAACTCTTGTAAGTTAAAACCGGCATTAGCACCGTCCAGGACGGCATATGCTACTCGTCCCTCGCGGATAAATACAATGCCATATGCTTGTGAAAGGTAATCCATAAGCCTGAGCCTGACTACAAAACTTGAAAAACACTTTCAAAAATAGAAAAATCTCCTCTGGAGAAACAGGTTCCGTAATTGGGAATTCTTCCACGAGCTGCTGAAACGGGTGAGGGAACTCAGCCGCCCTGAATGTGAAATTTAACCCGTCCGCATTTGGGGAATCGTGAGCACTATTCTGTTCTTCCATGATAACTACAATAAGGCTGAGAACAATTAATGCAGCCGTTAATTTAGAGATACTTGCAAAATTTTGGGGGAGAAAATAACGTGAAACCGCAATCAACTACACTCTGCTACCACTTTGTGGCAGCGTAGCGTGAGCTTAAGTCCCCAGGCGACACTCATATAGAGAACCTGAGTGAACAAATGAAACTGGGAAGGAGAATGGTTTCTATTACTAAGTATTAAGTTGAAACTTTCTAGTAATGCCAGTTTATTATTAAACCCAAGATCAGATTGAACAATGTAAATGCCTCGCACTCGGTTAGGTTAGATACAAAACAATCACGTATGCCCTTGTGAAGCAGATCGGCATACTAGAGTAAGGCAAAAAATTCTAAACATGGTATCTGAAACGGCTGAAGGCCATGAACTTGGGACAATATTGTTTAGCAAGCATCCTCCAAATCAGAAAATAATATAAATATAAAAATATATATTAAACGAAAGGATTAACGGACTGAGAACAAAAAACAAGAAAAGCTGGTGGGCAAAGCTCAAATGAAAACTAAGTAAACTAAAGACCAACCAGCAAAATGAATAATATTAAATTAGAGCATACCTGTAAAAATAAGGAGAAACCGAAGAAAACTACATGCGAAGCAAAGTCGGTTAGGCTAGATCACCACAGACAAAACTTCGTAGATGTTCTCCACACCACGTTCGTCAGAAGACAGTTCTAATGCACGGTGATCCCAGCATGACTTCCCAGCACGAAAGTCGGAACACTACTCTACACCGGTAACCGCCCACTAAAATAATCCCGAGCTAGAGAAAAGAGAACGCGTACCCGTAGCAAGAAAATACAGTAACCATAACGCCTGAAGGGCAAAAATAAACGCGCCCAGAAACAAAAACAACAAAGTGTACCAAAACATCAAGAATAAACCAGGAGAAAAGCTAAACATTACGTGAAATAGAGTAAGTAATTAAATAAATAAGATAACACAAAACGTGCCGGAAATAAGCGGCAAAGTATGTACAAGAATTAATATCTGCACTTACTTTATAATTAGCCTCGCATATCATATGAAATAAGGGCTGTTCCAGATAAATATGAAGATTAAATAGGAAAGCACAACTTTCTCCAATGCCAATTAAACTAGAAGGAACTCTATATTGGTTATGAAATGTAGTAATTACATCATTAAACATGTGACCTTGACATAAATACGAACGCTGTGAGGTTTAATCTTATTAACTGCCGTCAGACTAAGCATATTAATTAAATTTAAATACCTTATGAATTGCACCGCAGAATGAGCACATTCAGAAGATCTTAACTGGCAATTTATGGCAACTCGAACAGCTCCCAAAACAATTAAATTAATAATAAGTATTAAATATGAATGGATTCAATAGCACTTATGCCACGGTTGCATGAAGGTAATCGAACCCGCTAACGGTTTCTAGATATTTCATGGGCCTTTCACTCACTTCGTTCTAGAAGTAACATCTATGAATTTAATGTCGTTTTTTAAAAGATGAAATGGTTTCCTTGTCAAAGTTAGATGTGAATTCAACTAGAAGATTAGAGAGCCCTAAACAAAGAATTAATTACATTTGACCATTGAGAGAAGTTAAGAAAAAGCAAGCGTACCGCTTGATACGGTAGAATTTACTTTTCTATGTTACTCACGAATACACCCAAATTCCACGCCACCTATCATAGCTTAGGAAGCTCATAAACATACTCTCTTCCTAAAGGTCGTCTCAGCACTGCTCGCGAGCAACCGTCACACAGCGTTCAGGTAATCCAAACCTGAAACGCAACAGTCGCTCTTTATACCGAAACGGAACTGCAACGAACTATAAGATTCAAATTTCAACGAGAAGTAGCCGGGAAATAGCTCAGCTACAGATTAAAATAATGAAATAAGAGGAAAACATTATCATAGGGAATAAACGAGAGGCCCGCATCTTATTGACTTTTCCATTCGTACGCTGCGTGTTTGGTATTGGCCAATAACGTTTAGCAATTCCTCGGATATACTGTAGATTAATCACGATAGTTTATCTTGTAATATGCTTGCTGTGAATATAATTTTATCTGATAGAACGTCAGCTAGTCACTTGACATGTAAGATATCAAACGTACGGTGATTAATATGTTATATGCCAGTGAACAAAATGAAAACACATTATTTTATACAACATATCTTGTTTATAAATTGGAATTGTAAATGTGCGTTGATTAAAAACACTATTTCGATCGGTGCAAGCCAGTTAACGTTTTTTTTGTTTTTTGTTTTTTTTTTGCGTTCTGATGTTAGCAATCAACGACGACGATCGTGACACACACTATTGGTAGAATTGGTAACTCGAATCGATTCATCGAATCGATGTATAGAGTGTACATTCATTTAGTACTCCGTGATCTAACAGTGGGTAGAATATTGAAAACAATCTAAGAAAATAATAATTATTTACAAAATCCAATATTTTTTATTCATGGAATAGTCTTAATAATTCCTCCACAAGATTAAGAGTTTCATCAGATAAATTTTCTTGAATTTCGTTCTCACAAATATATAAACTCGAAATGATTCTCTCTTGGGATTACCTATGACAAATTCGCGTTGCGAATGAATCGACCCGTCTCGACATCGGCGATAGTTGCTCTTTCCTTGAATGCTTTTATTTTTATATTAACCTCATTGTAATAATATATTGTTGTTAATATTACATTCATTATTAGGCCTAGGCCTATGTGAGATTTCACCAATTATATAGTTAATTACACATTATTTTAAAATCTCCTTTTGCTCATAGACAACTTATTTACTCGATCGTGAAAATGTTTCAGAGATCAGTCTCTGTGGATGTACATAAATACAAGTGTATGAAAACAAAACAAAATGGAATGGTAAAATTATGGTATATACTATTCAGATCGGTTGAAATTCCACATATTTTTATGTCAGAATGTTCACTGATTCAAGAGCTTGAAAGGTGGAGTCAAAGAAATTTGGACATAATCCATGACTTCTTCAGCGCAGTAGGCCTATCATCAAAACTTGAAAATATTTCATTATCTTGTAGCAGCTCTTAAAGTGTTGGAAGCATTAAAATGTTAATTAATATCATTAGCAGGTATTAGTGAACATTAACATTCATGTTAGATCTAAAACAACATTAGAAAACCCGTGGAATGTTTTAATGGTGGTACTGATTATTTAAAACAGAGTAAAACGGTCTTCCAGTAAAAAGGAGCAACTCCATAAAATTTAATTTTGAAGAATGGTAGAGATAAAATTGTTGGATACTAGTTAAAAGAAAGGTACATTTGCGTTGTCCTGTGGTTAGAATCGCTGGCTACAGATCCGCAGGCCCGGGTTCGTTCCTTCGATTTTTTCTGAGGTAGGGATGTCTGGAACGGAGCGAACTCAGCTTCGTGATGCAAATTCAGGAAGCAACTACCATAATTAACTACCCACGGTGTCGGCATGCTGACCACATGACCCCCAATCTAGCATCTGCCTATTTAGGAGACTCAATGATCTGATGGTAATCCCATTGCCTTCAGGGATGTAGAACCATCTACTTTTCTTATAAAAATATTGATATTATGGAACCCACTTATTGAAATTATCACGATTCTGTCCAACAAATATAAGAACGATAGGTCTATATGGTTACAAAGTATACATTCGAACTTGATTTCGTGTGTAAGTACGAGTAACATAATATTCTCTGTTATAATAATAATAATAATAATAACTTTATTGCACAGACATTAATACAACGTATGGCAATCGTCAATACAAACAATATCATTCACAATGAGTCATCACAGCCTTAAAATATAAAAATCTTGAATACTATATAAAGGATTTGCCTTCAAAGTAGATACAATAGTGCTTTTAAAGCTTGAATAAGATAGATTTCTGACACTATTGGACAAACTATTGCAGAGATTTAAAGATAAGCTTTCATAACTATTTTGAGTCACACAGTACTTGCATTTATTGATATATACATTTGATCTATTGCGTGTTAAGTGATCATGAACTGCAGAACATTTTGTGTAATTATTAATGTTATTTTTAATAAAAAGAAGACATCTCAGAACAAATAGTGATGGCAAAGTGAGGACACCAAGTTTGACAAAAAGTGATCTACAAGTGTATCTAGGGGCAACCCCACAAATTAGTCGAACAGCCCTCTTTTGTAAGATAAAGATTTTCTTGGCATGGGAATGACATCCCCATAACAAGACGCCATAACTTAAGTGGCTATGGATATGAGCATAGTATACCAACAAAAGAGAGTTTTGATCTATGCTAGAACAGAGTACTCTTAACATAAATAAACCTTTACTTATTTTATTTGCAGTATAATCAATGTGTGATTTCCATTCGAAGTTTGATTGAAGGTAAAAGCCAAGAAATTTTAACGTAGTTGCTTTTTCAGTATATTTTCGATTAAGACTGAATTTCATAACAATTGTTTTATCTTTATTGAGACTTAAAAAGTTGGAATTGCACCATTCAACTATTTTAATAACCACATTTTCAAGAATATCTTCAGGATTATATTTTTTGGAACATGATATATTAAGTGCTAAATCATCAGCAAATAAGTATGATCGGAGACATGGATCCTGTATACTAGAAGGCAGATCATTGATGTATATTATGAACAGCACAGGCCCCAGAACAGAGCCCTGTGGAACACCGTACTTAACTAATTTGTATGTAGAATTAGTATTATTCAAATAAACAGATTGATGTCTATCACTTAAGTATGAATACAATAAGTTGATACTTGAGTTACTAAAACCATAAAAAGCAAGCTTCTGCTTGAGTAAATCATGTGATATAGTGTCGAACGCTTTTGTCAAGTCAAAAAAACGGCTAATAACCAGGTCACAATTTTCAAGGCCTTGTACACACTCTTAGTAAAATCTAAAACAACTTCAACAGTACTGTGACCCTTTCTAAAACCATATTGATTAGAAGTAAAAAGTGAATTGCCCTCAAAGTAGGTTAGGATTTGTTTATTTAGTAGTATTTCGAATACCTTCGATAAAATAGGCACTATACTAATTGGTCGATAATTACAATATTCAAACCTATCGCCCTTCTTATATACTGGTATAACTTTTACAAGTTTAAAAGTAGATGGAAAAATACCATAATCAATACAATAATTAAAGATGTAAGCTAGAGGTTCACATATAAATGCGCCAGCACATTTTAATATTTTAGAGTTAAGACCATATACATCAAGACAGGAACTATTTCTCAAATTAATAATAACAGAAAAAACATCTTCAACACTGAAATGCTCAAAACCAAAAGTAGTTTTAGGCCTTATTAAGTTGTTCATAAAAATCATTGGATCAATATTACTCTGTATGTTATTAATGACGTTATCAACTTCATGAATAAAAAAATTATTCATTTTATCAGCATCAAGGTCAGTATTATTTGTCTTATTTTCCTTATTCTTTAAAAGGTCAGATATAATTGACCATGTAGTCTTAGATTTATTTCCAGAATAATTTATTTTAAAGAATAATAGTTAACTTTAGCCATTTTCAGAGCCTTCCTATATACTTTCTGTAATTCTATGTATTTGTCCTTACATTCGATCATACCATTACGAAGATATAATTGATAGTAATAAGTACAATTAGTAATAAGTACAATAAGTTTGAATGTGTCATTTCAGGGAATACAGATAAAGGAATGGATACGATACAATCTTCTGTTTGGATGAAATCTAATTTTTACAATTTATCTTCCTCTTGTAAGGTGTCGTCTAATTTTTATCTTAATTCCGAGAGTACGAGATACAATGTGTCGCATCCTCGTTGGCATGACTAATTCGCATTCAAGACTCCTTAGGACAAGGACTTCCTTATTAAGTTTATCACAAAGATAATGGCGGCATAAACGTGGTTAGATAGATTAAAATTTCCTTCCCTAAATATCAAGAAATCTATATTAAATATAAAAATCCACATTTATAACTATTCTGCTTATAAGTACTGTATAAACATCTCATTTCGAATGAATCTGCCCACGTGAAATGTTTAGGTAATATATGTGGTCAACATTTAAGAAAGGATAAACACCATAATATGTCATATCTATTAATAGACTTGCAGAAATACCTATAAATCTGTTATCCTGCCTCCGTATATACCAATAAATGTTCTAGGAATAGATTATTTAGCTCTATTAAAGTCACTTCTTCAATAGGCATAATTTCACCGTTGATTTTATTGCATAGACATTTCGTATAGATCGGTTTTCCAAAGGCTTTAAATTACTCACTAAGTTACATTTTATTTTAATTTAATATTCGAAATGGTTGATGAACAATCTCTACTCTCATATTGTGTAGCCTATAATCACTGAAAATGCAAAATAATGCATGTTTTTATTATAAGCTTGTTACAGTTATGAAAGTTGATAAATATCCAATTCATTGCTTACTGATACCAAATAAGAATACTTTTTCCGTGCGTATTTGCATTTTTTACAATTTTTATGGACAATTTGATGCACGATGTATGTGTTGGGGTTTTCAGGTTATAAAACATAGGCTATATTCAAGCTTTCATGCATTAAGCGATACATTAATCTGTCTAGTTCCTGTGCATATATTTGCATATTTCATTTATTAATTCATTAATACTGCATTTTATAAATTTTAGCTTTTGCAACTTTTTTCCTGAGAATTCCTTATATCATCACAGTTAAATTCTGAACCTTCACTCTTATATATAAGTTCGAGGCTTAATTTCTTGGAAGAACACACTAAACATCAGCATACTTCAATATAATATCACACGGACTTTAAATCTCTCCACAAGATTCTGTCCTGAGAGCAGTAACATTATTAGAATAATGCAGTGAAGTAGTTAACGTCAGTCCCTACACTTTTTCTAGGTCTGCAGTATATGTACAGTTCCTTTGAGAATTGGTGTGTTCTGTGAAGTGTAAACACATTGCAATGCCCTTCAATTGGAAAGATTGTTAGTAGTATACTACCTTATATTCAGTTTGCCAGCTGGTAAAGTAGGGTTCTGTACTTTTGGAAATCCAATAATAATAATAATAATAATAATAATAATAATAATAGTAATAAAGGTGTACTGTGCCACTCGAAAATAAAATGCAAGTTTCAATTTTGATAGTACTTATTTGTTATAGCTTTTCCGTTCATAAATGGTCATTTGATAGTGTTCATGAATTCACGTATATTTTAAGATTGAAGATTGCATGGAAATCCTGTATTTAGTTATCACTAACTTGCTTATAATACTATAATATATTAATGCTTTCTGTATTTAACAAATAATGGCTGTAGGCCTATATATAATTGGATATTTGAAAGAAGAAAAACCAAAGAAAATTGTACAATTTTATAAATATATTAAAATGTGGTCTTGAAAAACCAAATTAAATCTAAAAATTTTCAATCCTCTACAGTCTACATGATCCCAAATGCCATACTTCTGTTGCTGGACAGAAACACTGTTTAAGTTTTGGTTCGATGTTACCCATTTGTTTCTTTAAAATAAATATAATTGTAGCAACTCCAAAAATAAAAACAATAAGAAAGTAAAACATATTGAATAATAACGTGACTTTATGTAAAACCTGCAAATTCTAGTTTTATTTTGTATAATTTCATCTCTAAAAATTTTAAATTTACTTTATTGTATTTTTACTTAGCTATCCTGAACACAGGTTTGGCTCATTAGAGTATATGTATGAGTGTATGTAATACTGGTATATCATCCGCTGTATGTATCCATAAGTGTGACTGTATTAAATATATGATTTATTTAGAAATATACACCAGTGGCGTAGCGTGCTACATAAACTTAAGGTAGCTGATAACAAAAATATATGATATTGGAAAGGATAATGTAAATCGTTTGCCTTTCTTCTTGTTTTTTTAGGTACCTGCGTTATCTGGGAAATATTTCTAGCATTATCCATGATAATATTCAAGCAGATAATAAAATATATCAGAGATCTAGCAAGTCTAAACAAGGCGGCAAAGCTGTCGCATATTAAAGTGTTAAACAATACTGCTGAACTGCACATTATCTTTATCACGAAATTTAGCCGACATTTACGATGTTACATTTACAAAATGTGGGCCCATTAAACAATCATTTTAATTTTAGCCTATAATATTGAGGAAGCTACACCCCCAATTACACCCAGATGTATATAAAAAAACTACATAAACACTATATTTATTGCTGATTAAATTTACTCAGTGATATCCAATGCAAGTGCGAATAATTCTCTTTTTGTGCCTTTCTATGATGATAGAGAACTCGAAAAGTCAAAGATATAGTTCACAAATTAAACAGGGATATTGAAGACGTTGAAGCATAACAAGATACTCCATGCAAAGTATATACATGTGAGTTAGCATTTATTGTCCTGCTAGAGAAAAACATGAACTATTTTCTGATTTAAGTATGATTAATTATTTATAGTGATCAAACTAACGGAAAGATTGTAATTACTTTTTGAGTTGGACAGCAGAAATGTAGAACAGAGTGGGAAGAGATTGAATTATATAGGAAGTAGAAGCTGCCTGAAGTCGAGGTAATTATTTCCACAATTGTGTCAGGAGCTCCTAACTTGTGACGGGATTTCTGGGAGTTTGCGATGCAAAACATTTCCCTAATAAGACATTTCCTGAGTCAACAGTTAGGTTTCCCTTATTGAAACAGTGCCCCTACAACCAACTCAAATTACAGCAGCTTCAAAGGTTCCAGAGTTATAGGTTTAGATGCCTTTTTTCAATGTTACCGTAAGCAATGCAGTGCAGTATATGACAAAATTAGTTGGATCCCTATGTTGTGGATACTACACATTTCAGAAATGGAATTAAATAACGTTTGATTTTGAATAATGCATTCCTCTTGTATTACTGCATCATTTTGTAATAGCTTCATATTTACTACATTCCTTTGTGGTTACACAATACACAATAACAGGAATGTGTTTCATTTTTTACTTTCTGTGCAGTTGTGTTGAAATATAATATTGCAGCTTAAGTAGACATTTTGAAAGATTATAATAAATTATTACTTCAGGTAGTAACTTGTAAAATGGCAGGTTAAATTTAATATCAAAATGACAACTGAATATAATTGGAGAACGACCAGTAATAAGAAACATTATTCAACTCTGAAGTTTTGCTCTTTGGGATTGGACTATATTATATATATTAAATTAAAATTAAAATTGAATTAAATTAAACTCTGAAAGAACCCTAATAAACTGAAGAATGATTCTACAAAATCAACCTTCAATACCTTTTCTTTCCTATATATATATATATATATATATATATATATATATATATATATATATATATTATATCATCATCATCAGCTTCATGGATTAAGCCCATTGGGCTGGTTACGGATAATGGAAGGTTAGCACTGTTCTTTCCGTCGCTTCCGTGGTCGGCCTATGTTTCTTCTCCCTGAAGGTGTGTAATATAGTATTCTTTGTGGTATACGATCGCTATTCATCCTTTGCACATTCGAGAGCAAGTTATTCCTGCGTTCCTTTATTAAATTATTAAGTTTAATATTCCTAAATCCTTCCTAATGTCTTCATTCTTTTTTTTTTTATCCAGGAGCGTATATCCAGCTACTATTCGTAGGAATTTCATCTCTACTGCATCTAATCTTTTTTCTTGTCCTTTCGTTCAAGTCGAACATTCTAAGCCATAGAGAATAAGAGGTACTTTGAAAAACTTTAATTGTGTTTCTCTTCTTGTATTCTTTAAGGTTCCAGAAAGATAACTAAATTTACTAATCTTCTTAGTCAAGTCTATATTGTTTAAATAAGATATATCATAGCCGAGATAGTTAAAATTTTTAACTTGTTCCATAGTTTTCTTTTCTACAAAAATTGTTGATCTTATAGGATCCATACCTTTAAATGCTATAACTTTTGTTTTCTCTATAGGTATACTCATATAATTTGCATATTTCATTTAATTATAGAATTGCTCTTTGTAGTGCATCTTCTGATTCGGCTAAAAGTAGCTGATCGTCAGCAAATAAGAGTGTATTACGTGGAGTATTACCTATGTAGGCTATTTTTTTTTTGTTAGACTCAGTTGCCAATTATAGACAATTCGTCAATATATAAAATAAAAAGTGTCGGTGATAGTGGACACCCTTGTCTTACTCCACGGTTAATTGTTGTTTTGTTTATAGATTTTAAGCCTACGTCAATTAAAATTTGGTTGTCAGTATATAGGCTTTGCACTGTTTTGATAAGGTGTTGAGGAATGCCTTTTCCCAACATAATATTCTAGATTTTGTTCCGATTTACTTTATCAAAAGCATTACCATAATCGATGAATGCCATATGTATAGGGCAAAGATCAATCTTCCAGCTGGAGAAAAGGATGGAGGCAGGAAAACACTTTACTTATCGCCAATAAAAGAAATATATTCAACAACAACTTTTAATAGAGGTAGATAAGATTTAACATAAGAATAACTGTAAATATAAATACTCAATAAATATCTGTAAATAGGAATTCTCATTAAATAAAATTACTAGAGATTTATGCTTAATATAGAATTTCAAAAACCACTATCCCATTTATCTTTGAAAAATCTGCAAAATGCTAACGGCAGACACAATAAATATATTCCTATACTATAATTAATAACATGTTAAGGTGTCTCTCCATGATCCTACTAACATGTGACCAGAACTTAATACACCTAACCAGAGTCTAGGGAAAGTTAGTTCACCAAATATATGAGTACTATGCTTTGTAATCCTTTGAATCCTCGTTGCAAAGAATAAATTATGCAGACCCTTCTTCTTACCAAATGCACAATTACTCTACTAAATGAGGAAGGTGAGATTAAATAAAAGGTAGCAAATGTTCTATTATGGCTCCAAACATTTAATAAATTTAGAGTTATCTTTTACTATATACTAATTTATATGTAAACCAAATAAAGGTGACTAAATTCAACAGAAAACCCGAAGCAATAAACAAGAATTAAGTAACGTATAAACGCTGATAATCATGAACTAGAAAAGTGCAATTAGAAAATAATTTTGGAAGATAAGAAAATAATAAATTACATGTTCGACAAATAAGTTTGAAAGCAAAAACCAGAATATAGATATATCTAGAATTGTTACTACTTAAATGTAAAAGTTATACAAATAATGAATATCCGGGTCAGATATACAACCCCCCCCCCAAAAAAAAAACAAGCGATCAAACTAGAATATTAACTATTATTAACTTTCTCATGAAGTTAAATATTTGTATTGCATAGACTGGCGACTATCAATACTAGGGACATGGAATCAACGTCTTGAGTTACTGAAATGATCAAAATATGATATTATGATAGAGGTAAAACTACTTGACAGTACAGCTTTAATGGTAGTCAGAAAATTACCGGAACAAATATTAATAAACCTTGATGTCTTGAAAAATCTGAAGGTCTATGTATATATAACGACAGGAACGCAGTACCCTTGCAATGATAATCAGCATGTAATAAAACAGGTTTTATACGGGCAATCAGACAATATTTGATAAGCAACGTGACCCCGAAACATAATTTTGAAACGCCCTGTCCATGGATAGCATTCCAATGTCTAGCAAGATAACGCAATGCATAATACTGTAATCCATCAGGCATTACTCCCTAACATTAACAAACATTCGCGAATCAATCGCTTAGGATGGGAAGTATTGCCTGAGGATGACGACCTAGTGCCGAAATATTAACAAGAGCGAGATTTAAGGAGAGTCCTTATAATCCGCTGCTAATTTTCTATATACGGTAGTAGTACTATTTTTATATACCGATACCATTTACTTGTATTTAAAGATATTGATGTGTGCAGATGCGTTCTGAACATCATTGATTCAATTGTATTAAGATTAATAGCCTGTTATATGATAACTTAACTCTACACTTTTAATTATGATGGTCTCTCGGGATTCCAACCGGGTGAAAGTGTTTGTGTCGTCCAAGCTTTTAGCAGCCGAAAGCTCGGACGACACATATATTTCACCAGGTTGGAATCCCGAGAGATCATCACAAGTAACCTACGCCGGGAAAGCCTCAAGTCTCTTATCTACAATTTTAGTTAGTACAATCAATCAATAATTTAATATATGTGGTGATTAAATAATTGGCATTACAAAAACATACTAGCTCAATTGGAAAATGAAAATTATCGAAATGAAGATGCACTTTTCTCTGCAGTAATAAGCGAACGCCTGAGGGCGCAGATAAGAATATATAAGACATGATTTTCTATCAAATTTAATAGACACACTAGAATTTTAATAGCTTTCTCACCATCACTATATCTCCTAATAAAGAGTTATTGCAAATACCTAAGATTTGGACAGCCCTTGTTTCCCATAATGACTTCCGAAGTATTTTAATGGCATAGTGCATGACAGTGATGGAGATGCTGTTCCACATTTGCAGCATTTCTCTAAAGCGTGACACCTGGAATATTGTTCATCTATATCATACACCACCTTAAATCTAGGGATCATGTGCACTGCTAGAATATACGAGGCGTGGTTGTTAAGCTAAGTACCGATAATTTTGTTTAAATAACAGAACATTATTTTCCAAATACTTTACAATTACACTTACCTTATACTTTACACTAATTCTCCACATGAAATGAAATGAAATGAAATGATTAGCCTAAATGTCCCGTTAAGGGCAATGGCCTCCTCGAAGAGGGTAAGCTCGAATACACCTATATGTGGTGAGCTATTCCACATGAGGGATATTTGTGCTCTTGGGCTTTTATGCAGTTCCTGGTCTATGTCCACTTACATTAGTCTGAGTCATTGTGCACTTCATTGTAGTTTACGTCCTTACACTTGTTACGGTCCTATACACTTGTCTTCGTAAGACTTCGGTCGCATATGCACTGGTTTCAGTCACTGTTCACTTGTCTTCTTAAAACTTTCCAGTCATTCCTATTTCTTGCTCTGGTTGACCACTGTCGTCCTACAAGTTCCTTGAAGACATCAGCCCATCTCTGTCTTGGTCTTCCGGGGGATCTTCTTCCAGTACGAGGGTTCCACATTGTGGCCTTGTATGTCCATCTGTCATCTTTGAGTCTTGCGACGTGGCCTCTCCACTTCCATTTGGTGTTGGTGGCTTGCAGTGCAGGGTCGGTAACTGCTGACATCTTCTGTAGTGTTCCATTTGTAACTCTGTCCCTCAACGATATGCCTAGGATTTTTCTCACCATATTTCTTTTGCACACTTGGAGACTGTTGCGAAGTTTGGAAGTGAGAGCCCACGTCTGACAACCATACAACAATACCGGCATTACACAGGTCTCTAGCGTTTCGGTTCTGAGTTTTCTGCTGAGAGTTTTCTCCAGGAGGATGAACTTGAGGGACCAAAAAGCCTTCCATGCGAGAGAAATCCTTCTTTTTACTTCTTTCTCAGTCTTCTGGTGGAATGATACTATTTGTCCTAAGTACACATATTCCGATACATATTGCAGTACTGTGCCATCTACAGTTATAGGTGTCGCCGGTCCGTTTGACATTACCTGTGTTTTGGTCTTGTTCATCCGGAGGCCTGCTAATCTGCTGGAGTTAGATAGATCTTGAAGCATCGACTGAAGTTCACTGGGTGATTTGGCAAACAGTACGATGTCGTCAGCAAACCTTAGATTACTTAACCTGCTACCATTTATACTTATTCCACAGTCCTGGTTCCAGTGTAGTTTGCGGAATGTGCTTTCTAGTACGCTTGTAAATAATTTAGGGGATATTGGGTCTCCCTGACGTACTCCTCTATGGAGCTGAAATGTTTCACCTTCGATTTCTGTTTTCACCTTGGCACAGCTCTGGTTATAAATTTTGTTGAGTATGCTGATGTATTTGTTGTTGACTCCCTGTGTGTGTAAAGCTTGTATTACACTCTCATGCTCGACCGAGTCGAAAGCCTTGCTGTAGTCTACGAAGGCAATATACACTGTTTGATGGAATTCTTCAGCTTTTTCCATTACCTGGCTCACAGTTTGGAGGTGGTCTGCAGTACTGTATCCAGAGCGGAAACCCGCTTGTTCTAGTCACCCGTTATTCAGGCACTTTTCGTAACGGGAAACCAGTTTTTGTATGCCTTCGTTGAAGAATGATGCCGCCTGTGTTGAAAGCCAAGTCTGCACTTCTTGTAATCTTGCCCAGGAATGCGATAATCAACAAAGACGTCTATTGTGAAACGCTATGAAAGCTCCGTCCTGTAGAAAGAAAAAAAAAAGTGGAATGCTTTCGCGTGGATTCCTTTTGGTTCATGACAATGCCCAGCACTCACAGCCAAACAAATTGAAGATGTAATCGCATCATTCGGTTGGTAACAGTTCGACCACCCCCCCTACAGTCCAGATTTTGCACCAAGCGATTTTCATCTGTTTCTTCACCTGAAGAAATTCATTGGTGGAAAACATTTAAAAGAAAATGATGTGAAACAAGAAGTGCAGACCTCACTTTCATCACAGGCAGTATCATTCTTTGACGAAGGCATACAAAAACTGGTTTCTCGTTATGAAAAGTGCCTGAATAACGGCGGTGAGAAGTAGTTTAAAGTGTAAATAATAAAGTATTTGGAAAATAATGATCAGTTTTTTAATTATCGGTACTTACTTTAAAACAATCCTCGTATATGCACATTTTTTAATCCCAGAGAGTTTTAAATACATGGATTCTGTAATTTTTAATATTTCCAACATAAAGACCTATTCCATAGTCTAATGGTCATATCACATACTGTATTTATACGAAAAATGAAACCAAAACACTTTTCAAACGAACTCGTATATTGCTCTCTTATATTTTATCTTGTTTTCACCTTTATTCACTCGGCACAACTTTTGCAGTATAGTTTGAAATTTATAATAGTCCCTAACGATCCAAGTGGTAAAAGACAGGTTTAATTTTGTGAGTGCGTATGATTGGGAAATGATCCCGTAAGGACTTGTGTAGCAATCAAACGAGCAAAATAAAATAATTTTACCATGTTTGTCTTCTATAGATTTAAAGAGAAGTTAATATTTATGATATAATACTAAATATTTGATTTATTAGAAAGAGTTACGTACCGTGAATATTTATTGGATTCTAGAGTTGCCCTGTTATATACTGCTGCATATATACTTGCACATGGGCATAAATAGGTTGTTGATTTTCTGGTGCACGACTGGCGACATCAAGTGTCGAGTCGACAACGCTTTTCAATCACCAAGAATGACGAGTTTTGCTTGAGAAATTTAACATAGAAAAGGAGCAATGGACTTTAACACCAAGTTTTATCGAAATGAGTCTATTTAATAAATCTACAAAAATATTATCAATTAAAATAGAATTTTTAAGTTGAAAAGGAATCTTTAAAATGGTATATTTTTTTGACACTCGTTAGAAAACGTGACAATTTTACTTAGTATGTCGGTGTTGGAAGTTCAGTTTTCAATTCAAGCCGTCTAAAATATTTTATTGACAGCAAAGCGGGGTCCTCTTTGAACTTTGTGCGCGTTTTCGTCTGTTTGTAAGTTTGTATGTTACGATGTTGCGACTAAACGCGTTGTTCGATTTTCCTCCAATTTTGCATAATATTCCTTGAAGTACAGTAATTAAAAACGATGTAGGCCTATCTCTAAGGAGTTTTAGGTTGATTTCGAAGAAAAATCTACCTATTGCAATCGATACCATGTCATGATTTTCGAAAAATTCTTTCATATCTTTACGTTTCATGCTTCCCAAAGTACGAAACCTCCGCCCATTCAAATTTTTTTTTGATATTTATATATACATATATATCTTTACACGCTAGAGGCCGTAATTTTGAAGATATTTGAACCAAATGGTATTATGTTATTTCTAGGCCCAATGGTTCGGACAAGTTCGTTAATGAGCAAAATTGGCCCAAGGGGGGGGGGGTCGGGGGTTGAAATTTTGAAAACTTTATATCTCAGCCCCTTTGAAGTATAGAGGGAAACTTTGTTTGAATAAGTTAGAATATTCCCTAAGGAGTTCACAGTGACACCAACGATTCGGGGGGCTTTGGGGGTACGAGTGGGGGTAGGGTTGGGAGGATGGAAAATCGAAATTTTTTAAACCACGTCTTGTGGGGTTTCATTGAAAAGCTCTTCATGGGTGCTCTACAAATCAGTAACTAGTTTCTCGATAGCTCTCGTTTAGGCGAGATTTGAATGTTTGAAATGTGCTATTTCCTCTTTTTTGCAGTTATTATTGCGGGTTTGTCATGCCAAGGCTAAAGAAGAAGAGTGCTGCGCAGCGACAATAAATTAAACCAAAAGCACTTCAAAATCTACCTCAGCCTGTAGGCCTGCCTAAAGGAATTTTTTATTTTATTTTTAGAGTACCTTCAAAAAGGTGCTCGTTTTAAGTGATGACGAATAGATCTTGCAGTTATTTTGACGCGAACTACTAATTTAGTATAATTGAAAACACTATATTAAGAAATTCTCACACAGAAAACTCTGAAAAATTTGAGTCTTAATTCCTGTGATAAAATAAAATATTTCATCCATGTGTCTCTGATGGTTTAGAAGATAAATCAATTTTAATCTGGGAATGTTGGTAACAAAAATGATGATACGGGGAACAGCAATCAAAGTTTAACCCGCATTCCCGGATTCTTGCTTTAGGACTTCCATAAGATTTTCCTTCTTAGCTGCCCTTGACGCCCTAACATTTTTTATGCATTTTTTTTCGTATTTCTGTGTCTCCATAAGTGAACTTGCAATTTCCAGAGTAGAGAGACATTCATAAGTAGCACTGCAGAAGAGGGGCAGCAGGATCTTTATAAGTGGCGTCACAACACCCGATAAAGTCCCACACAAGTTGTTTTGCAATGTATTCTACACATATCACAGAAATTTGTACTGCAAATATATATATATATATATATATATATATATTTATTTATTCATAAAAAACCTACCGCCCTCTCCCTTGCTGAAGGTCTCGGCTACTATGCATTTTAGTAGTCTAGTATTCAATTTAACATATCCAATTCTTCTAGGGTCCTGCTGGCCACCGATCCTACGATCGTGTATAAAAATGACGGATAGTCCAGTACTTAACTGTGGCGAAATAAATTTACCCCTGGCCTAGGAGTAACAGGAGGAAAATATAATGTAATATTGTAGTAGTAGTAGTAGGGGGATTTTGCAGTTATTGCCGCCTTTCCATTCCCAATCGCCATCTTTCTCGATCCAATGCGTCCTCTTCTTGGAGTCCTCTTCTATAGATGATCTCTTTAATGCTCTGGTACCAGGATCTTCTCGGTCTGCCCCGTCTTCCTCTTCCCGGTGGTTGCCACTGAAGCATTTTTTCGACCATCTATGCTGATCCATGTCCAAACCTTCTTATGTGTCCAAACCTTCTTAAACTCTTATTTCAATTCTCTCTAGGACTGTATCCTTCGCTTCCATCTTTCTCCTTATCTCTTATAACCAAATATTTGGTCTCTAACTGATGGTATAATCACTGCATTTCAATTACTGAGGGAGAGAAAATTGAACAGGTAGATGAATTTATTTATTTAGGCACTTTGGTTACTGGGGATGGAATTAGATTAGAAGATACTAGAACACGTATTGAACAAACAAGAAGAGTTTTGGGATCCTTGAACTCAGTATGGTGGGATAAAAACATATCTAGAAAAACTCAATTAGATAGCCTATGGGAAAAGCGTTATTGGAAACTGTCCTCCGCTACAATAGTGAAGCCTGGATACTGAAAGCAGAATACAAAAGGAAGGTATCAGCAGTAGAAATATATTACTTAAGAAGAAATGTAGGAGTTTCAAGAATCCAAAAGATTAGGAATCAAGAGATAATATATTATTTATTTTTCTAAGGGCCAGATGTATAAAACTCACAAACTGATGGTTGTTTTTAACTGAAAGTTGGAAAATAACTAGCTACTTTTGTTGTATAAAAATAACTGTAGATTGTGTTACTCACAGTATTAAATAACTGGAGGACATAATAAAACATCTGGCAGGAGTGCAAAATTTAAGGAAAATTTACAGAGAGTATTATGTTTATATATTTGATGTTTGATTTTCAATTGTTTAATTAAAGACAAAGCACCATATTACATATTATGTCTTTGGTATTTATTTTCAATTGTTTATTAAAGATGATTTTTTTAAATCATTTTTTGAGGCCATGCATATTTTTTGTTACGAACTGCTTTAACCTGTCCATAGAGATGTTTAGGTGTGTAAATGCAACCTACAGCACCTATAATGCCGGAAAGGTTACGAATATTGTATTACGAATATTGTAGAAATCTAGTATTGATTTCTTATGACACTGTCCTTAGTAGGAATTCTAATAAACTGAGCCCTTAAAGTATAATTTTCTCTTGTCACATTATGAATGGTTATACTGGCTTTCCTTTGTCCCCAGTAACTATTTGGAAGCTTCCAATCACAATAATTCGTATAGAACCTCAGGGCTGATCCTGAGTATCATGAACATAAAATGAATTCGCTTTATTCTTGATTGCAATGGGAGACATAACATCTGCCTAGTTCTTCTACTCAAATTTCGGTAGCATGTCATTCAGTATTAATAAAGGATTCGTTCATGAAGGATTTTCATTGCATCGCCAGATGAAGTACTGTATTAGAATAATCAGAAATCTAGAAATAAATGTTGCTATCTTGTAATGTAGGGCTACCATAACAAACAACAAAGCTGAGGTAGCGGTATCTGTATTTTGAATGTCATTAGATAAAATTAAATTACATGATAATAATTAATAACTCACATTGCACTTATAAAATTAATTTCTAGTGTCTTTTCACCGTTTGAAATGTATTTAAAATTTCCAAATCATCAGTTAATGTTTTAACTTGCAAAAATTCACCAGTTATATTTTACTGTTGGTTTGAATGAGGTAAACTTGGATTAATTTTTATATAACAAACAAAGACAGAGTAATGTAACTGTATTGTACAGTAATTACAGTAATGTAATGTAACTGTAACAGTAATGTTCATGTTTATACAAATGGCCCTAAATTTTGTAGAGGGAAAAACGTTCTAAATATAAATCTATATTGAAAGCACTGATCTACAATAATATTGTCCGGACGTAACTAGCTTCACGTTGCCAGAATTATACAGTGTGATCCGTTTGAGATGTCAGAAAAGTAAAACATTATATTTAAGAGGTTAATGTACATAGCTCTGTGAAATTTGCTGTAATGTAAGTGGAAAGGATGGGAGTTGACAATGAGTGATGTTTCAGACTTCGGCCACATGGCTTGGCGGCGCTATCGTGCATAGAAGACAAAATGGTGGTCATGCCACAACAGCGCACTCAGTGTTTAGTATGGTATGCGATGTTTTCTAATACAAACACAGCGGACTTTCCGACGTCAGTACAACTGTCCGGTCTTCACATCGAGACATTGTTAACTGGTATCACATGTTCTTGGAAGATGGTCTCAAAATGCCTCGTACAGGCGGAAGGTTGTGTGATAGGACTTGACTTCTCCAGATTTTTTTGTGTGGGGGTACATCAAGTCAACTGTGTACACACAAAGACCACAGAATGTAGCTGACCTACGACGGATGATTACAGCGGCCTTTCAGACAATCACTCCAGAAATGCCCTGCTCCACGTGGCAAAACCTATCCACGAGGTATGATCTGTGCTGCATTCACAATGGCGGTCATGTTGAGTGCTAATGTGCTGGAATACAAAACTTACAGATTTCCTACACCTGTTTATACCATTAAAAATTTATAAATTTAAATAGTTTCTTGTACACAATGCTTTACTTTTCTGACATCTCTAACGGATCACCCTTAGAACATTGTTGGATATTTAATGTACTTTTTTGTTCGACCGTACTATAATACGCTCATTAAGTGGGACGTAACAGTATCATGATGACATTCACTTCAAAACTGTTTTTCATACCGAGATCGTTGTGGTATCGATTATTATTGAACACAGAACGATACTGAGACCTGGTGATTAGGATCTGAAATCTACGTAATAGGCTAATTAGTTTGTATTAAAATAATCAATTCTGATCGTGTTAATTTTAATATCATCCTAAAATGAATTCAATTCCTGTAGTCAAAATCCGTTGATTTCAAACAAGCAATCATAAGGTAGCTCCGATTTGATCGATGCCATGACCTGTTATCTCTCATAGAAGACAAGAACTACGACAATGAGCTGACACGAAAATCATAGTGGGCTCGTGGCCTTTTGTTTGAGTGAATCTAAAATCCTAAAATGTAAACATTTGTACTAATTAATATTGGCGAACTAAAACAGTGGTATGCAACTTGAATATAATGGTACTTGAGATACTCGTATTAAAACTATGAGATTCACGTTTCTTGTGTCAAGATCATTCTCGAATAGTAATAAATGTTATTATAGTCATGTTGCAAAATGTACTACTAATATATTTCCTTGACTTGTTTGATAATTTTGTTGACGCGGATTGTCAATAAACAAGTTGTAAATATTACATGGCACTCATATATCAATCTCCGGTCACGGATATAAATTATTGTTCAGGGTCATGAACATTCATCATTTTTTCTCCCGTATCCTGTCACTCTCAGATACAGGAAAGGCAATTTGTATCATGGGTTTGAAAACCTGCTTCCGTCTTTCTTTTTTCCTTTCTTATACCTTGTCATTGCCTTCTTATTTAGTAATTTCTTTCATTATATACCCCTCCTTATTTATATTTCTGTTAGTCGATTATGTTTTCCTACTTTCTACTCGTACTTTGCTTATTACTCCTTCTTCACATGTATCCTTCCCCATCGTATTCCCATTTAGATTTCCTTCCAATCAGTTTTCTCTTTTATGTTATTCAACTTCTTTTCTTTTAGTAAGTAGTTCCTTCATACTTTTATTTCCTTTGTACCGGTATATCTTTAGTTTTTACATGTTCTCTAAATATTATATAGGGCTACATGATGATAAATTGATGCGAATCTCGTATAAAAAAGATTTTAATAAACTAAAGTGACTTTTGCATGTTGTGAAGCGATATGTGATTTTCGACGAATACAGCTGCATTTCGTGGCATACTGAGTCCATATACATAATTCTGTTTGGAAAGTCTACCTTAACTAGTTTCATAAGCAGGTTCTGTAGTTTAAGGGAGTTGCTCATAATCCAGTACGAATACAAGTAACGATTTCTATGGGTTATTAGAATATTTATTGTGTTCACTCTTATTTCGAGTTGGGTAATTTTCATTTAACTTTCAAATTCCCCCCAAATTAGTTATATCTTTATAAAACTAAATTCGATACTAAACAGCTAGCGGAGTTAAAGTTAGATTTCTGAGGTGAGTTTAGTTCTCTTACATTTATATTGTAAATAATATACTTAAATATACTTATATAATACCGTTAAATACCTTGGCATACACATTGACCATAATTTAACGTGGGATATGCAAGTCGCTAATATCTGCAAAACAACATTTGCATCGCTGCATACTCTGTATAGTATAAAAGACTATCTCCCGTTTCAATTAAGAAAAACACTTATTCAAACACTCATTTTGCCTCACTTTGATTATTGTGACGTCCTACTTACTGACTTAAACAGCAATTTGACTCAAAGACTACAACGTGTTCATAATGCGTGCGTCAGGTATATATGTAATATTCGTAAATATGACCACATAACACCATCACTGGAATCTCTTCGATGAGCAAAGATATTTTCACTGTCTCATACTGCTCTATAGAATCCTTCATACTTCAACAACTATCTTTCCAGTCGCTTTCATTACCTTTCTTCCTACCATAACTTGGGCACGTGCTCTCAGCTTGACCCCTTACTATCCATGCCTCGTTACAGAACTACACATTATTCGAATTCGTTTACAACAACAGCTATTCGTCACTGGAATTCACTGCCTAGCCATCTCAGGATCTTCCAATCGACTTCACAGTTCAAGCGCCATTTAATAAATTTAGTATACAATAACATTTAGGAATTGATGCTGATTAGTAATATATATTTTAATTTTCATTATATTTTGTAATAACTAAGAATGTATTTGTTTAGACTTTAATCTTTTTTATTTCTTTATTTTTAGTCAATTGTATTATATATTCATATTATTCAAGTACTTATGTTCGAATTTTTTCTTTGCATTTAATGTACGTTTCTTGTATTCATGTATATCAGTTCTTTTTAATTTATTATTAATCATTATTATTATTATTATTATTATCATTATGTATTTCATGTTTTTGCCCTGGCTGAGTGGTAGAGAAGGCCTTATGGCCTTAACTCCGCCAGGTTAAATAAATAAATAAAATAAATAAATATATCAGGAGTTATAAAACCACATACTATAAATGAAAATAATTACATATTTCCATGACGTATTGAAAGATATAATACAACTAGTATAATAATTTCAGTAGACTGATAGAAAAGAAGGGAAAACAACTTAGAAACACATATTGGGTTTATAGATTTTGAGAAAGCCTTCGACCAAGTTAATAGAAAAAAATTATGGGAAATACTATCAATTAAAGGATATCCACCGTGCCTTATCGAAGCCATAAAGGAATTATACAAAGATACAAGTATAATTATAGACAATGGTTTAAGAAAAACAGAGGTAATTAAGACTAATTCTGGGTTAAGACAAGGGTGTAGTTTATCACCTACTTTGTTTAACATATACATTGACGATATTTTAGATAAATGGAAAATTTTAATAAACCCAGGAATAAGAGTAGATAGAAAAACATGTATAAATAGTCTTGTATTGGCAGACGATCTGATCGTAATTCAGAAGAATGAAAATTATCTACAGAAATCTTTGTATGAGTTAAACAAATTGAGTAAGTTATATGATTTTAAGATATTAGGAACAAGAACTAAGATTATGGCATTCAAAGGCAAGAATCCAGTGCGATCTAAAATTGTTCAAGAGGGTCAAAGTCTAGAACAAGTATCAAATTTTAAATATTTAGGGTGTGATATCAGTTTTAATGTAGAAAGTGACATTGATAGTTAAATTAATAAATTCCAGGGAGTCTGTGGAACTATACAGAGGACATTTAAAATCAAAGTAAGGAGAGAAACAAAAGTAAAACTCTACAAAGTGATGGAAATCCCCATATTGTTGTATGGCTGCGAAACTTGGGTTCCAACGAAAAAACAGAAAGATAGAATTCAGTCGGCGGAGATGAGGTTCCTAAGGCAAGTAAAGGGTTGCAGCAAACTGGACAAGATTAACAATGAAAACATAAGGGAGGAACTGAAAGTAGAATCTTTAAATAAGAAAGTAATGATTTACAGACAAAAATGGAATGAGCACATGGATGGAATGAGCGAAGAGAGATACCCTCTACTTGCAAAGAATTACCAATCAAGAGGACGAAGAGATGTTGGACGACCCAGGAAGCTTTGGAAAGATGTTTTGTGAAGCCGGAACGGGCAATCTCCTAATCCTTGTAGTGATGATGATGATGATGATATAAAATAACGCTACTGTCATCCCTCTTGCATAACGGCTTTATCCATAAAAATAAAGGACAGTTTTACATAAAATAATACACTGTGGTAAAATCTTTAGTGCACTTACCATCCATTATACATGGTCTGATAGGATTCAGCTGTTCAGACGGGTCACGAACCTTACAATGTTGCTTGACTTTAATATGGACACAAAAGTGTATGGACCCTACATGTTTGCAGAGCGAATAGTAACTAGTATCACCTACCTTGACTTAACTGCAATAGTTTTTGGAGCCACAGTTGATACAAAATGGTATTTTGGATTTTATAGTCTACCAACAAGACGGAGCACCTCCCCATTTAGCCAGAATTTTCCGGGACTACCTGAATGACACCTTTCCTGGGAGATGGATTGGCCGTGTATCGCCAAGACTTTGGACTCCCCGTTCGCCCGATTTTATTCCAATGGACTCTTTCGCCTCGGGCTTTATCAAGTCCAAGGTGTATTAGGTGAAAATCACTGGTTTTGAACAATTGAAAAACAGCAATTATGCGGCTGCGGAACAGATAACGCTAAATATGTTAGCAAGGATGTTTCGGGCTATAGAGGAACGATGGGACTCGTCCTTAGATTAGCAGAATCGTCACGTTGAAATGTATTGAATTCGTATTCAAAATGTCTAAATGTATGTTCATGTTGTTTATAGTCTACATCTGTATCTGTATCTGGTACCCTATGATCCCCAGGTGGGGCGCAGGGGCCTCCTATACTAATTTTGATATGCTTATTTTCCGAGAGAGGGTAGAGGGACAGGTGATAAGCCCATCGCCTCGCAACCCCCCTCTGGAAACTAAGTATTTCTTGGACGTGAAAGGGCTGATAAATTTTGTCCAGAGGCTCTAATTTAGGCTTGGAGTTCTTTTACGTGCCGTAAATCTACGACACGGGACCCCCAGCTTAAAGTCCCTCCCGGAGGACTCCGTGCACAGGATTTTTACGTCCTGAAACATCCATCAACCGCGGCCGGGTTTGATCCCGCGCCCTGCGGGTCTAGAGGCGGGCACGCTACCTCTAGACCACCGCGGCCGACTTATAGTCTACAAGAACTTGTTTAATTGGAAAATGGTGACTTTATAATCATCCTGTGTATATATATATATATTTGTACTGACTTTATTGATCCCATGTTATCTGTGATATAGCAGCCTGCAAGAAATCTTGTTCCATACACACTTACCCGGACATCATTTTTACACTAGCTTGTTTGATAAAATGGCGAGTAAGAAAGAAATCATAACACGTGAATAGAATGCTCTGGCGATGTTTATGAGAGTTGTGAAGGTTGTGATAGTATGATGGACGAAATTATACAACTGAGTGAGTTAAGTCAAAGCACAAATTAGCAAATCAATAAAATCACCATGCAGTAATACAATGTTCTAGCGGTGATATGAGCGTTAGTATGATGGAGGATGAATATTTACTGGTGAGCTACGTCATTACAAATATCCCAGCACAAATGAACAACAGGGCAGAATTGTGAAAATTTAAGTGTAATTTATCGGTTCCTTTCTTTATTTTGAATGCTCCAGTTTAGTGTCAAGAAAGCTAGTGTAACCAGTTTGTACAATATTACAGAAATAAAGTAAATATAACAATATTGATACATGCATTGATGTGACCACAGACTTCTGTCTCTGTTGGATATTACATGTGAGTATTATAGGATAAAAATCCCTCTGACACTGAGATTCGAACCCAGGACATTTGGCTATCCTTGCCACTGCTCTTAGCTAAGCCAGAGTTAGCTTCAAAGCGGTATAAAAGATTATATGGATAATAAAACAGTAAACATTAAAAGGAAACGAAAAGTATCCATATCGATGAAAATTCGCTTCTAACAAAATCACTAAACACCATCAAGATTTCTGACAAGAGACCGACAACTTTAAGATGCACACAGCTCTCTTTCAAGTGAATACCCTTCTTTTGGAATGTTATGACGGGGACAACAAACCCGCTTTATTGTATTGGAATGTAAAAGTATGGAAGGTATAAGATGTTAATATCTGTATAGAGTATAGTTAGTGTGTCTCGCAGTGCTGAATATGACATAACTTGTCTGTCAGGAAATTAATTTGTATTGTTGCTTTAATAATCAAGTCTAGTAATCAGTCATATGCGAGAGGTTCCATCTTTCGCTGTGAAGCGAACTCTGGCTTAGCTCAGTTGGTAGAACAGTGTCATGGATAGTCAAAGGTCTTGGGTTCGAATCCCAGTGTCAGAGGGATTTTTCTCCTGTAATATCATCTAATATTTGAGCAATTCGAGCATAATGGAAATACATTCAATAATCCACAGGATATTGCAAATATATTTGCAGATTATTTTCAATCAGTGTACACGAATACCCCTGCTACATATAAAATAAATTCTTGTTGTAATCCTAAGTTCGATAATAAAAATCCCTTAATATTAAATGAGATTAGTTCAGAAGAAGTAGAAATAGCAATAAAAAAATTGAAACCCAAAAAATCTACAGGACCGGATGAAATACCACCATATATAATTAAAGGCTGTAGAGAATATTTAATTAAACCCTTGCAAATATTATTTAATCTTGTGATTAAGCAGAATATATTCCCTAATGTTTGGAAACTTACTAAAATTACACCTATCTATTAATCGGGTAACATAAAATTAGTGGAAATCTACAGACCAATATCCTTATTATCAGCACCTGCTAAAATATTTGAAAGTATATTATATATCCATATCTTCAATCACGTAAAAATTAATATTTCTACAAATCAACATGGATTCATGCCTAGAAGATCAACGCTCACAAATCTTTTGAATTTTAACACACTATGTTTCATCAGGATTAGATAAAAGAAAACAAGTCGATGTGATATATACTGACTTTCAAAAAGCGTTCGATAAAGTAGATCATGACATTTTAACTAACAAACTAACGGACTATAATTTTGCCTCACCCTTGCTAACACTTATTGTTTCATATTTAAGCAACAGATCACCGGTTGTGAAATATAATTGTCATTTATCAAAAATAATAATTGTCAATTCTGGTGTTCCTCAGGGATCAAATCTAGGTCCTTTATTTTTTCTCCTATTTATTAATGACATCTTTGATCAGGTCTGTTTTTCAAATATTACTGCATTTGCTGATGATATAAAATTATTTAAAATAATTTTGAGTCCTAATGATTGTATGGAACTGCAGAATGATTTAAATGAATTAAGTGAATGGAGTGGACATAATAAATTACCTTTAAACATTAAAAAATGCAAAATTATGACTTTCTCTAGAGCTAAAAATAATATTGCATGGCAATATTGTATTAATGGTATTCAGTTGAAGAAAATTACCACTATGAATGATTTAGGTATATTATTTAACAAATATTTAACTTTCTCGAATCATATTAATAATATTATTAGTAAAGGTCTTAAAAATCTTGGATTTATTATCAGAAACTCAAAATATTCTAGTATAAGTACATTATTTCGAGTATACAGAGCCATTGTCAGACCAAAATTAGAATATTGCTCATTAATTTGGAATCCTACTACAATTAAATACAGAAAATTGATAGAGTCCATTCAAAATAAATTTCTAAAATATACTTATTTCAAACACTTTAACTACTACCCTAAATTTGAATCATATTCAACTATGTTACAGTATTTCAATATCCCTGAATTATCACACAGACGAAATATTCATGCATTGCTGTTTTATACAAATTAATTAATAATGAAATAGATGATATTAATATTCTCATAGAAAAATATTTTTATGTTCCACGTTATAGATCTCATAAATTGCATAATCTTTTTTTCATCCCAAAGTAAACACTGACTCTCATAATAATTCTCCTCTTTATAATGTACTCCGACTATACAATCAGTTGCACAAAATGGACAATATTGATATTTTTAATACTAACAATAAGCGGTTTAAAAATATATGTGAAAAAAATTTTAAAATAATAATTATTAAATTTTGCTCCATGTCATTTACTTTACTTGAATCTTTCTTATATGTATATTTTCCTCCAAAACTATTACATTATTATTTATATCCTATTTGTTTTTTCATATTATGTTCCCTTGTGTAATTGTCATATTGTTTGTGTTTCTGGTTTTCTTTTCTGTGTGTTTTTTTTTCTTTCTTATTGTTATAGCATTAGATTAATTATTTTGAATATCACTTTAAATATTTAATTTTAGAATCTGGTGTATTAATGTAAGCGAGAATATTGTAATTGGGCATTAGCCTGTAATATTCTTAGTACAATAAATAAATAAATATAACAAGTTGGAGCAAACAGGGAGTTGATAACACTATGGACTGAAATGTATAGGGATCATAACTATGGTTAATCCTCTTCTCTTCTCCTCTTTATCTTTTATGACGCCTATCAGACACATTGAAGATTCCTGTGTCGTTCTGCTTGTCCAGTATCCCAATTCTGGCATCAGATAGGAAGGACCATTCAGAGGTAATAACTTACTACAATTCTTTATTTTTAAGAAGAATAATATGTAGATATTATATTCTTAGTGGAATATGTCTTTGATCGATACCTCTTTCACGTTTTCGCTTAGTAAATGGCGGAATGTCAAGAGAAGAATCCTATATTTTTATAATAATAATTTTTATGTCTGTTGCTGAGTTCAAAAATATTACCCTAACTATGGATCGTCATTTCAAAACTAATATCTGCAATTGATAAATTTGATGGTCTATGGGGGCTATCGTTATAGAATGATACTGTAGTAGAGTTGCAGAAGAACATGCGCTCGATGGAGAAAGTGAGAGAAAAAACAATTAGATCGTAATTTTCAGGCCAGAAGTTTCTACCAATCAACAAGTCATGCGTTACTACATTGTAACAGCATGCCTGGAGCTCTATTGTTCCATTTTACATAACCTGCTACCCGAACTCCACTCCATTTTCTGTTTCCACTTTTTCTCGTCAGTTTTTAATTAAACTTTCTTTTCTTGTATATCCTTTCACATATTCTGCATCCCTTGATCTGCTCGCTTTGACTTTGAGTTACCTATAATTTTATGTATTATTTTATTCTGCTCATAAAAAGTAATGCTGTACGTTCCATGCTTTTGAAAGTTTTACGATGCAGAATATAGAGATTAAATCATAAGAAATATAATAAATAATTCAGTTGTATTTATAGGTTTAGAGGCCCGCTTTTGATCTCGGGTAATAAAATGATAAATAAGTAAATATATAAATAAATAGCTAAGCCTCATTAATTTCCTAAGGGCTAAGGCCTCCCGTGGATAACAGGGTGGGATCAGAGAATTACACGATTGGTGAGCTAGTCATAACGAGTTAGTGATTTCCTACTAATGTATCATAATGCATTACAGACCAACCGAAAAAAAAACACACAACCAGAAAGTAATACTGCGGAAAATGCAACATGATTTTGAACAACAATATATACTATCAGCCTTGCTAATAAAAGTTGCTTATATTTGCGTTGAACGGTTGTTTGGTTGTCTGGTATAAATGTTACAAATGGATTATTAGTAATACCGTATACATTTTGTGGATCTATTACGGTCTACCCTAAATTTCTTTTATATTCTTCATTAAGTGTCTGTACACGCGATAACTCAAATACGCTTTATCGGATTTTCATGAAACTTGGTGTACACATTTATAATATCCGTGGGAAGAATCCTATTAATATTGCACCAAATCGGTAACCGGTACCAGAATAATGCCCAATTTAGTGCCTGCTTTATGGTAATATATTAAAATGTATTTATCAAAAGCAAATCAGTTCTCATGACAACATATTGTTTTACATGTTCATATACAGCTTTGGAAGTTACAATACAGTTAACTACCCATTACCCACCACCCACTAACTAAAACTCCGTACATATTCTTTCACATATGCTATCAAACTAGCTAGATGTTTGTTTATTTCTTTGATCAAGTTGAAATGAGTACTACATGAATACTGTTATATACTGTGAAATTACTAGGCCTACGTACGTTAAGCGGAGTTCTTTGCCAGTACATTTTGTGCTATGTTGAAATATTTTAAGAATGTCTTATGTCAGTGCTTAGGAGTAAGGTTAAGTATCAAACTTGATACCTTTGTTCTTCCGCAAGCCCTGCTTAATGAGCTGGAGCTTAACTCGGAAATAGATTACAAATAAATGCAATTATCACTGATTAAACAAAACTATTCTGGCACTTTGTTATATCAGTTTGCCTGACTTTCTTTTTGCTGGCTGCTCGTGTCCACTGCTTTATCGCTGTTTTGACCATGAAAATGGCCCATCTGGTTTTGGGACGACCAAATTCCTCACTGTTGTAAAGTAGGCCCATCCGTCTGCGTTCAGTCGTGCTATATGGCCTCCCCATTTACATTTCAGTTGGGCCG
Source organism: Ectobius pallidus (assembly GCA_964059195.1). Taxonomy (NCBI): domain Eukaryota; kingdom Metazoa; phylum Arthropoda; class Insecta; order Blattodea; family Ectobiidae; genus Ectobius; species Ectobius pallidus. The sequence goes on from CAXKWD010000012.1 coordinate 41,096,546, forward strand.
CCGTCTGGATGCAGCCTCTTGTGTTTTCCTTCTATCTGGCACCCACGTCCCGAAAATCTATCCTTTCAGGAAATCCCCAAGATCGATCCTTCTCTCCATCTTCCGCTGGCACACTTGCAACATATTTTTAATTCTCTAGCAGTTATGGACCATGAATATTACTGTTACGGCCTTCAAAACTCTTTCTCTTTCGTTGGTGTAAGATTCTATCATGAATCTTACAGTAGTTTCTGAACATACTTTCTTTTAATATTACGAACGTTCTTCCAAAGTATTTTAAATAGACCATTCAGACCACATACAAGTTACCCTGGTTTGAATAGCCATAAATCGATATACAACTCGATATTGTGTATCATAACTAAATAAATAATCACTAATTAATTATACTTGTATTTGTTGCAAAGTAATTTCTAATGTAATACTTTTAGTGTTTCAGAGCATGCAGAGCTGAAACACGTATTACTTAAGTCTTCTTCTTTAATCAAACATTTCAGAAATCGTATAAATTACTTTGTGAATTTGTTCTCGTTGAGCTGTAGTTGCATTTCCGTTTGACCCTCGCTCACACTTACGACAACCGCCATATCGACCACACGCTACAGCTACAGATTCCTCATGGCTACTTAGCCGTAATACAAATGCAAGGAGCAATAACAGAGCTACTGATACAGAATCAACAACATCGCAGTCTGTGCAGCTAGAACTACGCATCATGCTTCTTCAGATGATGGGTTACTTCTTTCATTATATCTGGTCCGATCTGCAGCCACACTCAAGTAAATATGAGTTAACTATTTCACTAGCACACAGTTATTATTATCAGTTAAATTACAACCAAATTACAGCATATATAATTATTAGAGCCTTTGGTCTTCAGGAGGCTACCTTTTCCCACATTTTGTTAAGCTCAGAAGATAAGGGCTAACACATTTGAAAAGGGCACTTGTGCCAGTATTATTCTGAATTTATAATTTTTATGGAACTATAGGCTCTGGTCAGTTCCTCGTTTCTTATGTTATCAGCTAAAAGCCGCATGCATTGTCTATTCAAAGGCTAACAAGTTTATTTATCATGCTATATTGATTTGTTATCTTGTAAAGAAACTCAAATCAATTAACAGTCATAAACTACTGGAATGTCTATGAGAACGTGCTCTTTTCTTACAGTCAATTTCAATCATGTTCTTGAAGATGTATTAGCAGTTCACAAAATAAACATTGTTATTGTTTTGTTGAAATATTGCCATCTTGGTATATCTAAATACAGTCCACTTCTACCAAATCCTATTCAAGGTAAAAAATCAAACATCTCTGAACACAAAAGTTGACAATCGGAATTTATTCAGTAAGATGAATATCTTTTACTCCAGAATTTGGTCCAAGTAGTCTATATTCTTCTTTTTACGAGAGTCGTCCAGAAAGTAAAGACCGATTTGGCATACATATATAATAATGAAAGATATCAAAACAAAACTTTATTTATGAAGATACAGTATTTTACCGTATTTATCAACGTAATCGCAATTGCTGCCAAGGTATTTATTGTAACGTCGTACCAGTTTTTAAATTTTCTATGTTATACTCTTCTACCGCCAAAGAACTGAGCCTGGAGTTTCTGCACAGAAGGAAAGGAATAAACGCAGAGACCTATTGTACAATTCTTCAACGACTACGACGCACTATCCAAAATGAGAGACATGTAATGTTGTCTGAGAAGGTATTTTTTATTCAAGACAACACTCGGCCTATTCGGCTGCTCATACAAAGGCACAACTTCAGCGTTTTAAGTTGGTAATTTTTGGGCATCCTCCTTACAGTCATGGCACCCAGCTATTTATACTTGTTTCCGAAATTAAAGGACTAGTTAGGTGGAAAAGAGTTCCCAACCGATGAAGACCTTAAGGCGGCAGTGACAGAGTGTAACATCGGAAAAAATAAACTGGTACCACGTTACAATAAATGCTTTCACAGCAATGGCGATTACGTTGAGAAATAGAGTAAGTTACTGTATATTTGTAGATAAAATTTTGTTTTGATATCTTTCGTTAGTATTTAATTATGCTAAATCGTTCTTTACTTTCTGGAAATAACGTTTTGTGCAGGATATATGTTGTTTTGTCCGGGATACACTCGTATGTAGTTTTTCATACATTCCAGTTGTTCCCTCTTAACAATTCCTTTTATTTCTGTTCTGTTAGTCATTAGTTTCATTTTACTTGGGTTCAGAGTGAGGGTATAGAGCAGTGCTCTCCATCTCGCTTTTTTGTGTGTGCATGAAAGCAGGCTTGCACCGTGCAATCCCTGTGCACCACGTGAAGTCTGTCTGAGACAGGGGTCCGTCGGCAGAGGTGGGTCGTCTCCAAGGCTGGTATATGTAAGGTTGTCTCGTTCCCGTAAGAGCTGTGGGGAGAGTCCTACACTGCTGTGTGACGTCACCCCCAGCCCGCGCGAGAATTAAGCAGCTAAATACAATGGTATTGATGGGAAGAAGTAACACAAAAACACCATCGTTTTACCAACAATAGGCCCCTAATACATGTTTCCGAGGTGAAGATAGAATGTATACGACCCTGCATATAAAGAGGATTTAACACAAATTAAAATAAATATTTAATGCAGGTACAAATAAGAATAGTGCAGCTTTACAAAGTTTGTCTGACTCAGGAAAAAGTAGTCTAGTAGATATAGCTTAGATTATGCTGAAAGATTTTTAATTTTACATTTCTAGGTATGTTTACTTATTTCAGGTAAATTATTCTGAATTATGGAAGGAGGCTTAAAAAGAATAGACTTTGGTATACTTTGCAATATTCGTCTTGACTTAGAAAAATAAATTTCTCAATGAGATCGATGCACTGTTGCGTATTTTCTGTATTAATTTTACATGAAATTAATTTAAATTAAACGTCTATAAGATGAACGAAGTCACCTCTGATTGCAATGTACTTGTCACAATTTAATTACAAAGCTTATTATCATAGATACTAAACAATTATTAAAACCAAAGAAGAATAGACAACATGGAATAATGCTTTCCAGAGGCAGAAAACTGGAAGATAAATAAAATCTGCGCACGGAATAACAATTATTATATTATAAACCAATCTGTATTCTGTTTGTAGAACACTTTGAAATAAACATTTACAAATGAATCAAAGTGATCATAAATATAACAGGTATATCTTTAAATGTATACCGACCGACAGCATTTAAATGGTAGAACAGTCCAAGCTCAATTTAGTCATGTTTACATGTAAATATGGATTTTAAGACGCGCTTATAATAAAATAATGAGTCAATAACTCACCTTCAGTAGGAAGTGGCTTCTTTTGCAGTTAACAACAGATCCATTGTTGAATATTCTTCCCCCCACCCCAGTGGGTGACCCCCAGTCAGGTTTATGGGTACATGTAGTTATTCAGTTTCTGACATGTTTTATTAGGGGAGTCCATAAATAAAATGTTGAAGGATTTTTACTTTAATACTGGTATATACTGGAAAAGAGGATTCCTAATTCCTCGAAGCGTTATTAAAACATTATACTGTACAGTATACTAACTTTGTAATTATTTAAGCGGCATTAAAGCAGTAATGGAATTCAATAGTGAGCCACTCTTTAAAAAAACACACACTCTGGTACACTGACACTTGAGGTGATACAGTTATATATAGGCTATAAGAATTCCCCAACTATTAAATTCAGGCGATAATTATAGCACACATATGACGTAACTAATCAGAACTCTGAATCAATATTAACACAGAACTTGTGCACGACCCTTGAAACTAGAGCTGTCTGACTGTGAACTGATGTTTTAAAGATTTTTAAAAGGGAGTCTTGCTTCACAATGTACATTTTTTATATCTGAAGGGTAAAATCACATTTTCTAACCCTTAACACATCTTTTTGAATAGAACATTTTTTTTGTCAAATATAGTGTAGGTGGTCAGCTCAGCAAGGAAAATTTTCAATAGTCTGCTGCTGTCTATAAATAAAATGGACAGGCTCTTTAAGTTTCTGCTGGCAATGTGTATGAATAAAGAATTATTTACAAAAGGGCAAACTCCCCTCTGCATAAGACAAAAAAAAGTCGTATAGGCTACTTCCCATTTTCTGAGTCATAACCAGAGAGTTGTAAAAGTACCCCAATAAATTTAAAGAGAAATGTAAGATGTTTGTGCGTGTTCTTTATTTTGAGATCCACAGTATGTTTTACAGAAACCAGCAGCTTAAATATTTTGTTTCAAATGTCTCAATATATTTTGTTGCAGATTATTCATTTGAGGCCTGAGCACTCAGAAGTGGTCCCTCTATTAATCCATACCCCCTGTAAGATCATATGTAGTCTATCTTTACAGATACATGCATTATTTTAGTTAAAAATAAGTTTTATTCCCATCATTGCCATTGCATGTAGGTGTTTAAATCCTCCTGCAGGGCTATGGGCCACGTCACATCCCTCGTGCTCAATACGCATGCGCGTCGAACGAGGCAACCTTTCATATACCAGCCTTGGGTCGTCTCTTTCGCCACCTTCCAATCATTATGTCGGGCGTAGAACGTAGTCCAATACGTAGGCCATCGACCCTTACATTTATGTCTACATGGGAGGAGAGTTTCTTATTTACAGAAATTGGGGGAATGGCGAAGTGTTTAACTTGTGCCAAAGTTCTGCACGCAATAAGAAAGTATAACTAGTAGCAACATTACTCACACCATGGGATTGAATATGACAGTCACTAGGGAGAGAAAGTGTACAGTTAATACAGAGACTTTCGGAAAAGCTAATGCAAAATAATAAAAACCATGGAATGAGCGAGTCGGCTGTTCGCCTCAGTTTTAAAATCTGCTTACAAATAGGAAGAAAACTAAGATCTTTTACGGATGGTGAATTTATAAAAGAGTGTATAAGTTTAGCAGCTGGGGAACTGTGTGCACAACTGGAATTTGAAGCCGTCAGATTGGAACCTCTACGAATATACTCGGCGCAAAAGTATTGACCCTACTTTTGTGCAGCATTTTTTCAGATGTAAATTTTTAGACGACTTATAGTATATTCTGAGACGTACGAACAGCATTTGGAACATTTTAATGAAGTTTTATTGAGGCTCAGAAAAGCTAATCTCACCGTCGAAAAGCCAAATGTAAATTTTCTGGCGAAACATGAATAGGTGAGTTTGATTGTATTTTGCAGGGATGTAAAGATATAGAAGCTGTAACCTTCGCCGGTGAGCCTGAATTTTCTCCGGCAGTAGAGGGAACCTGATAACTAGAGAAATATGTCTAGAGACATTAGAAATATAAATGTCATCAATCCGGATGGGGATAGAACACGAGACCATGGGCACAGAAAGCCATTGCCATACAGACTGTGCCGCCCAGAGCTACTACGTAAAAATCAATTATTAAAATTATTATATTACTATTTGTTATAGTAATTGATGTTATGAATGTACAGGCTATTAGGTGCTGTAGTATGGCACAATCTTGCATGACTTTTCCAGGCTAAAATTCTGTAATTTAAAATAATTATAGGCATATTACTAACCTTACAAGCTACAATAATAATTTCTGTAATTTATGACTAGATTTTAAATGACTTATCCAGGAAAAAGTTACATTGCAATTAAATAATTACATTACTAACCATACCCATTACTCTTTACTATACTTATGATGAATTTAATATAAAACATAAGTTCGTTGTTTGGCGTGACAAGACAATACATTGTATTATCAAAAATAAAGGCTTTTAGAAGTTAAAATAATTATTTTCCTAAGTATCTGTAGCTTACACTACTTTCAATAATTCATCATATAAATGCGCAGGGCTTACTCACTCCCTGATATAATTATTGTTTGCTCACTTCAAGATGGGACAGAAACTTGAAATTTAGGAATCATTTAGGGTTTACCCTGTGACCTACGGGAAAACTCCAGAGAGTTAGAATTTTGAACCCAAAATAAAATAAAAACTTTGAAAGTTTTCAATCACTCACACACTCATTAAGTTTACCCACTTCAAGATGAACTAGAAACTTGAAATTTGCAAACTAAGTTTTAGCCTTTAACTGACGAAAAATTCCGAGCAGTTGAATTTTTTTTTGTTATCCCTGAAAAAATTTAAAGGTTTTTAATCCTCACTGCCATTATTGTTTTCCCACTTCCAGATGAGCTAAAACTTGAAATTTGTCAAACTTATAGCTTTTAACCTGTTTTATTCGAAGGGAAAATTTCAAAATATACTTTTATTTATTTTTACCCCCGAAAAAACCTTAAGGTCTGAAAAGGGTCAGTACCTTTGATAAAGACCAAAGCATGATGTTCGGCAGGAAGCTTACTCATGACGCGACAGATAACCGGAAGCCAAGAAGATTTTATAGCCTTAAAGTCGTTCTAATGTGGCTAAACTTAATTCTACAGCAGTCTAAACAGAGGGACTCTACTCCGATACAGGGTCAGTTCATGAAACAGCTTTTCCAGAGAACCTTCCCGGAGTTGGGGGCAGAGCCCATAACAAGGAAAGCGATATACAAACATTCATGAGCCACAGATTATTGTCTCTGTTGGACAAGGAAAGCGAGTTTCTAAATAAAGTTGTGGTTGGAGATCAGTATGAGTCAATATTTAGAACAATGATTAATAACATAATAGTATTACAATATATTTATATTATGTCTACTCCTATGAATTAAAATGAATATTAACATATTACTGACTACATTTACCACTAATATTAAAGTTAATGTAGACCTACTTCTATACAAACCTACGTACAACAGTGCCTTAAAAGTTATTTCCAGTTATAACGCGAACCTTAATTCGATTTCAGTTTAGAATGTTACAGAAAGTAACGTTTGTAACTAAAAACCACCTGAAATGTGCTCAAAATTAAAAAAAATGATGATGTAACAGAATCTGGTTAATGAACTTTCCTAAACTGACACCTTTAAGCAATACGATATGATAGTTTGTGAAGTGCATGAAAATCAATTATTACACTGTTGTATGCATCTGCTACTTCCATAATCTCATGCACGTTAATTGCACTTGGAGCTGAGGAGTCAAGATGTGACAGATTTGCAGAGGCTACAGAGTATATCAAAGAGATTATTATCAAGAACGTAAAGATAAGCTATGAGAACGCGGACTGTGAAGGATTCAGCTTTATACGAAAGCTCAGTGATCTAGAATTGACTCAATTTGCATGCTGAAGACAGCTACTATTCTAGAAAGTAAAGTGCAATATCAATTTATATCCGGAACGTCCTTCCTTATGCAGATACAGAGTATGACACTACACAATTTGTTACTAAATGTTTTTATTCCATTCATACAAACTTACAAACAATATGTAAATTTCAAGTATGAAAAAATGACATAAAACTATTCAGCTGCGTGAGAATGACGCTTAAAATAGACCGAAACTACATTTTAGACTATTCATAGATGAGCTTAGAGTTTGTTTTTATTACTTACATACTCAAAAGCAATAGATAATTTCTCAGGAAGCTCAAGGGATATTATCTATTTTATGGAACCCGAAGGTTCATTGCCGCGCTTACCTGAGCCCGCCATTCAACCCTTTTCTGTGTTAACTCTCGCAAATCCTACTTCACTTAAACCTATCCTAATATTGTCCTCCCACCTACTTCTAGGTCATCCATGGTCCTTTCCCTTCAGGTCTCCTAGTCAATACTTTTAAGGTATATCTTTCCTCCTCCATGTGCGTAACATATCCAACCCATTTCATAATTTGTGAATTAATTACCCTTACTATATCTGCTGAAGAGTACAGGTCATGAAGCTCGTCAATATGTAGTTTTCTCCAGTCCCAATTTTCATCTGTCTTAGGCCCAAATATTTTCCAAAGTAACCTGTTTTTGAACACTCTCAGTTGATGTTCTTCCTGCAGAGTATGCGACCTTGTTTCACATCCATATAATTCAACTGACAGGATAGTAGTCATAAATCTTTATTTTTAGATTTCTGTACAGTAGACGAGAAGATAAGAGTTTCTGAACTGCATAAAAAGAAGCATTTCCTGATCTTAGCCAACACTTAACTTCTGCCTTAATATTATTTGCTCCCAGATATTTGAATTTTTCCACTTGTTCGAACCATTTACCGGCTGTTCTCATATTTTGCAGAACTTTTTTGACGTTCCATGACCATATACTTAGTTTTTTCTGTATTAATTTCCAATCCAACAGTCCTGCAGCCATCGAACAGATTTTTTCTGCATTTCTCTCGATTGTGTTTATGTTATCGCCCAACAAAGCAAACGTCGTCTGCATAAGCTAAAATCGGGTGGCTTCCATTTAATTCTAGGCCTACCTTGTTGTCCTGAACTTCCCTAATGGCATATTCTAAAGGGAAATTAAAAAGTAAAGCGAATAGTGTATCTCCTTGCTTCAAGCCGCTTCTTAATGGCTAACTTATATGATATAAATTTCCCTACCCTGACTCTGCTATTTAAACACATTTTGATCAGCCTAACTAACTTCTATGGTGTCCAAACTCTATGAGGATATTGTACAATTTGTCTCGCCTAAGTGAATCATATATTTTTTTTTCAAATCTTTGTGTAGCTGGTGAACAGATTTATTATATTCCCACATTTCTCCAAGATTTGGCGAATATAAAATATGTGATCAGTGGTTGATATATTTTGCTTGAATCCACATTTGTGATAACTGATTTCCAATGATTTCATCCGCATATGGGGTTAATCTTGACAGCAGTATAGTAGACAGAATTTTGTATGATGCTGATAAGAGAGAAATTCCTCGGCCTTATCTCTCTTTCTATGTAACGGTATAATAATAGATTCTTTCTATTCCTTTGGCAATTTATCCTTTCTCCAATTCATAAGAATGAGTATATGGACCTCTGAGTTTAATCCTTCCCCACCTGCCTTAATTAATTCTGCTGGAATTTGGTCAATGCCTTGAGTTTGTTTTTATTACCTTTACTTAATTTCTTTATACGATTATGCACTGTATTATATCAATTATGTTAAGATAAGAACAACACATTACTTTAAATTCTTGCCCAGGGAGTTGTCCTTTTATGATCCTCTTACATAGGTCTATAGAGTAACATGATTTCAATGTCTTCGCGAACTATGGGTTTTTTACATATTTTAATTATTATTACGGCTTGAGAGGTATCTTCTGTAAATACGAGATGTTCGTATTTTTAGAGACTCGTGGGTATTTTATTGTACGATACTGGTCAAATAGCGTAAAAAAAACACAATAAAATGATTTATATTTTAGAAAACACATAAAGAAATAGAAACGTAGGAGCAAATAGAAAATGTTGTTACTTTGGTATATTTTTCACCTACAGTCTTGTACTAATTCTCCTGAGCTTATAAAATCTGTAACAATTCAACCAAACTATTAATGGCGTATTCTGTTATACATTTTAAACGTTCGAAATGTTGTCTGTTTTAGTTTCTTTTTAGTGAAAATCGAGATGAATTGTATATCGAAACTTATAATCTGTACTTTGTCGAGCTATAAACATATTTGAAAGGTATTCTGGTAAAGTAGTTCATTAGATTGCCATATTAATACTCTGGAATTTTTAAACAGTTATATTCAATAGCGCCTTGAGTTGTTTTACCTCCAAGACTGCAAATGTAAACAATTTCCTGTAAAAGAAAAGAAGAAAATATTCATCCCTGATTTAAATATCCCATACGCCCGTCTATTTTAAGCTGTTCAGCTTCGAACTGGAACGTAGCTTTTAACGGTCCCATTACCTACTACTGAAACTAACGTTACAATATTCAGGTAATGTAATATTACTTGGACTCGAACCACGATCGGTTTTTTCGTGCTTCACTTGAATGTAAGTTATGAGAAGCGAAGGTGACCAACATTGCCACTTCTAGATCTATTTTCTATCGATCAATTACTACTTAGTACAGTTAAAATCTCATTTGCTCTAGTTTCTGGGTATTGCTCTCATACTAAGTAGTCATTCATAAAATGATGGTAGAATGCAACTGAAGGAGTAAACACAATCCTACTAAACGAACGAGTGTAGAAGCAAAACCTGCAATGTACTTTTTGGGGGGAAATAAGTTAAGGTAAATGCTTATATGGCGAACTGGTTAACTGCATTACCAGCAAAATCCTCCTAAAATATAACGTTAACATTGCGGTTATTTGAAACCACGTAGCTCCACGTAGCTTTTAGTTGCAGGAATGGCAGTCTCTATGTTCATCAATCACAAACAAGCTAGATGTCACTTGACTGACTGTTGACGACGCCGCTCCTGCTCTTGGAATATGTTGTGATGTTTATCATTTAAAGCCAATATACTTAGGCCATTTAATAGTTTCTCACAAGTTATGGACCATACACCACATTTGAAATATAAATGTGGACACCAACGAGTAAACCTTTTTCAATGGGTAAAGCTGGGAAGGGAAAATACACCTCAACAAATGGAAGAGAAATGGCGCGAAACTTAAATTTAGGGACTAGAGCCCAGATTGGAGCTCAAGCCCTTAACCAAGAAGGGAAAATTTCCTGAAAAAATTACGCCTACTTCCCATATTTGTCTGGAGTACACTGATGACGGCAATGGAGTATGCTGCCGAAGGCTTATTGAAGTCCGAGAATGTATTCTTTTAACATTTGCCGTTAGTGATGTAGAGGTGACTAAATTGTTTGTAAAATTTGAAAAAAAAAATATAAATAAGAATTATTAATCTCCGTGTAATTGAAAGAGGTGTTAAAGTTAATGCTTTGGAATTGCAAAGGCAATTGTTGACTACTCATTACAGTAATCATTAAAACACTTTACTCGTATTTTCTGAAACAACAGGAATTCCGCGACATAGAATGAGGAAGAAGTCACTGAGGGAGAGGAAGTTTTCGTAGAAAGTTATTTAGGTTTTAATTCTATTTATATGTGTTTACACTAAACTTGTTTTCAACAGTTATTTATATTATTCAAATTGTCAGCATGGCAATCTCCTACGGTCATTGTTTCAATAGTGGAAATATCCACCTGTTAGTTGAAAACCTGTTGATTTCCGATTTTAATCATTCTAGTATTTAAGCTTACTGCAGGTATTAGAATAAGCTGTGACCACCTGCATGGTCTCTTGGTTTGCTTCGCTTGGTTTGCTTATGGATCCGAAAGCCCGGGTTCGATTCCCGGTACCTTTTTGGATTTTTATGAGGTAAGTACGTCTGTATCGTGATTCAAACTGAGGAGCTACTTGATTAAGAGGTAGCGGTTCCGGACACGGAAGCCATCAATAACGGCCGTGGGTGTTGGCAAACTGATCATCCCCCAAATCCTGCCATCTGCCTTGGGTAGATGATGCACTGATCGGATAGGCCTGATCCCTTCAGGAATGAAGAGCCACGGAGTTAGTTTAGTTATGTTATGTTGAATTTTAAGAGAAGAAAGGCTATATTCTGTAAACATTTCATGGATGTATCTCCTCTAGTTACAGAGGGATAATAAATCAATCTTTTCTATAAATATGGTTTAAGTGGATCTTGGCAGTTTTGCTTCTACGCCCCCCTATTTCTTCATTTTCGTACTCTTCCACCGATGGTAAATTTTCAACTTAAACCATTATTCCATATTATATTATTCCAGCCGTAAAGGGTTCAGATGAATAAAATTCACACATCCCACATTATGAGGCAAGGAAATTATCAAGGTGTTTATTGTCTATTTCAAATTTATTCGTTTGGTTGCATCTAGCTCCTGTTACTTCTGCCTCACATGTATCAGGATTATTAATTATCATAACAATCATACATAGGCCTTCAAAAATTCAAACGAAGTGCAACAAGACCACTTCCAGCAGAACTTAAGATCTCGACAGCTGTCAATGATAAATTTACAGGTCCATTCACAATACCGTAAAATTGACTGGACAACGACATACGCAAGACGCAGTTTGCCTTATATTTTTGAAGATATGTCTCTTCAAACAAGACGAATCATGCTGTTCTGACATGATGGAGATCCTCCTCACATAAGCCAAGCGGTGCTTACACATTTGGCCAGCAGATTTCTGAACGATGGATAGGTCTATTTGGACCAGCAAATTGGCCTGCGAGATCTCCAGACCTCAATCTTGTATAGTTTTTTTAAGGGGACATTTCAAGAATATAGTGTACCATGATGAGATTGCGATACTTGAAGATCCCAGGATGCGTGACTTTGACAAACCTGAGAACATTCGGCAAAACATAGACGTTCTAGATAGGTACCGGAAAAGTTATTGTAACTTTATACATAAAGTTAGAAGCATTTCTGAATTTGCTTAAATATACAAATTTCTGAATGTACTATAATGTTTAGAAATGCATTCTAGATTTTAGAATAAGTCCACAAACATAACTCAAACAGACAAATATATGAAAACGCTTTTCAATGCATCTTAAATTTACCATGGTCTTGAAGTGTCCACCTTGACTTTAAGCAGCCATGGAGATATCGATTGTAGCACATATCAAAATATCGATCTTTATCATTCCGAAAATAACATTAAAGACTTTAAGTGTGAGCAAAGATTGCATTTGCTAAAATACTAAAGTAATTTTCTTCAGCTTTTCAGATCTTCGTTATTCAAGTAGATCGTCTGACTTTCATTTAGAAGCCTCTAGAAACTTCTAGATGAGCTTTTATATGATTTTTGAAAGCACTCACTTTTGTAGTGGAGGGGAGTGAAAGGTCTTCTGTTTGACCGTTTGTCATTCTAAATATAATCGTCTTACGAGACGCCTCATTAATCGTGTAGTCGTCTTACGAGACGCCACAGTCTATCTACAATTGCCATTTAGACGATACATTCAGCACAAGTCACCGTATGGTACGCCAAGTCGCAGTACACCCAAGTTCAAGACGCCGCGTCGCAGAGCAACATGTACCAGGCAGCTTCATCAAAATGGCTAAATACTTCGTAGACCACAACGTATGCTGAATCTACGCATATTTTAGTCAACCGCAACGCAGCACAGAAGACGGGACAGCAGCCTCACTAGAATGTCTACACTTGCAACGCAAGCTTTATTATTTGGAGGTCCAGATCTGACCATTCACGCCGCCTCAAAAGTTGAGTAATGTGTTTTACATTATTGTTATTCAGCTTGTATAATTACAGAGTCGTTGGCATCTATTGCGAGACTCTTTTCTCATTCATATTCGAGTATATAACATACTTTTTCTACCAAATAAGGTAGTTCAATTTTGCTACAATATAAACTGTAATTCTGAATACATAAATTGGTGTGGAATTTTTGGGCAAACAGCCAATTCCATTTTTTGGAGACAGCACAGTCAGCTGATCTTGTTTGAGCTTAATGCTTTAATTGTAACTCAAAATAGAGATTGTATGAGGCAAAGTAAGAATCTTATTTAAAGATATTGTTAATTTATTGTATATAGCTACTATTTCAAAATATAGAAATAGTATTCTCTTGTATGTTTGTTGTGCCATTTCAACTAAACCACCAATATACAGTCCACAACCAGAGATCCTTAGTTTCTCTTATGTTTGTCCTTATTTTAGTTTACTTCGTTCTATGTAAACCCTTACATAATTTTCTTGGTCCTCAACAGGGCCGGATCTATTTTCTGCCCCTCAACAGGGCTGGATGTATTTCCTGTTCCTTAACAGAGCAGATTACATATTTGCTGGTTCTTGCAGAGGAAAATTAATATTTTCTGGCTCTCATCGAACCTTATTCACGCTTTTGCACCCTGATGCTTTCCTTTCTTGAATGGCATAACATTAAATGTACTTTGTAAATGTTTATGCATATTCAATACTAATACAACTTGGTGATTTCTGTAAAATCAAGAGAGTACCTGCGCTCTCAAAGCTGTGTCGGGCCTGTCGGACTACAATAGCTATTTCAGCATATTGTAAGGTAAGTGACAGTTCTCCACACACTGCTCACACTGTTAGCACAATGACAGATAGGGAACAATCTCAAGTGCTTGCCACCGAGGCTTCACAAGTGAACAACTATAAACAGAAACGTGCTATGATAAAAGGAAGACTCACCAGATTCAATCAATATGTTTAAGAACTTAGTCTAAGTGAATACAGTGTATACGAAGCCAAGTGTCGTTTAGCTCAAGAAGAATCCCTTTATAAAGAATTCGACGAATATAAGTTCAAATTAGAAGCATTGCAAGGTGACCCCGACTGGAAAAGAGAAAGACAAGAATTCGAAGTTAAATACTATTCAGCTATAGGCCTAGCCTATAGACATATCAGGCAGTATGAGAGACAATTTTCTCTGCTGAACAACACACAACAAGTGCCTCAAAATGTGATTCAGCAAACTTCAGCCGATCACACAAGAGATAATCTACCTAAAATAGATCTACCTCACTTTGATGGCAAACACGAAGACTGGCTGCCATTCAAAGAAATGTTCATCTCATTGGTTCATGCTAGTACTTCGCTAGGTGCAGTGCAGAAATTTCATTCTCTAAGACTAGCAGTGAAAGGCCCAGGAGCCAAATTAATAGACACTCTGTCTCTGACAACAGAAAACTAAGAAATAGCTTGGAACCTTCTCAACGAGAGATACCAAATCAACAAAGTTATTCTACAGCATCTGTTGCAATCGATTGTTGAATATGAGAAAATTCCCAGAGAATCCTCAAAATCACTGATGGACTTGCTTGATCACTTCAAACGCCAGGTTAGATCCATAGAATCTATAACACAAGACAGTCTGAGATGGGACTACATACTGGTTCACCTCATGCTATCCAATTTAGATTCCACTACGCTAAAATCATGGCACTTAGAAAGCTCTTCTAATCAACCAGATACTTTTGCAGACTTCTGTACATTCCTGCAAAAAAGAGGACAAGCTCTAGAATCGCTTTCCAAGGAAACTACTTGCAAATTAAAACCCAGTAGCCTCAAGCAAGTATACAATAAGCCCAGCACTTCCCGCTCATTTGTGGTTAATGCAAACAATGCTTGCCTACTCTGTAACGAAGAGCATCTGTTGTATAGATGTCCTAGATTTGCCAACTTGAACAATCAGCAAAGATGGAACACTGTATCCAGCAACAGACTGTGCAGTAATTGCGTGAGGGGAAATCACAGCCTGAGTGATTGTCAATCTACTAATCTACTACTTGTCACAACAGACATCACACCATGTTGCATCAAGAAAGGCAACCTGTTAGTAATGGTACCTCCCACAACTCTTATCATTCTTCCCATAAGCTACAAAGCTATTATAGAACGCCCACAAAGCAGCGAGCAGAAAGGAGAGAACAGTCAACAGCTTCCACTCCTAACACTACAGGTACTGCATTTGCTAATAATGCTCAAGCCAACAGTAACACACATATTAGTCTAGCAACAGCACAAGTTCTTGTTAAAGCCAGAAACGCAAATTTCATAAAGCAAGAGCACTTTTGGACTCAGGTGCGACTCATACTTTCATAACAAAAGATCTTGTTGACAGACTTGAACTACCTACAAAACAAACATCAGTAGCTGTTACAGGTGTGAACCACGTTATAGCCATGGGCGACTTTAATACTAATTTACTTACTCGAGACTCAATCAACACTATCCGACTTGAAACAATGTTCCAGACCTGCAATATGACCATTTTACCCCTTGAACCCACCCATCATACTGCCTACTCAGAGACTTTGCTGGACTTAATTGTTACGAATAACCCAGACAGAGTTTTACACCACGGACAACTGCCAGTGCCTGGTATATCTGCTCACGATCTTATATATATATAGTATATGGCCTACAGTGTCCTAAAAGGAACCATAGGATTATAACATACAGAGACCTAAAACGCATAAATGATGTTTTCGTGACAGAAGACGCTATGATTACTCCCTGGGAACAGATCTGGACGTTACGAACAGTAGACGAAAAAGTTGACCAGCTTAATGATTATATTATACAACTGTACGACAAACATGCCCCAATACGCACAAAACGAGTATACAGACCGCCCGCTCCATGGCTAACTGATGACATACGCAATATGATGGCGCACAGAGACCATGCTTACAGGACCTACAGACGAGATAAAAATGACGATAATTTAAATAATTATAAACATCACCGTAACAGGACAAACCAAGCTATCAGAAACGCTAAACTCAGACATGCATACAGTCTCATTGAACCTGGTGCAAACCCCGCAGCGATGTGGCGAAACTTTAAAGCTATGGGACTGTGTAAACCCACGACACAGGTAGACGACCGCACCCTATCACTGGAACTCCTTAATGACCACTTCACAAAAACTCCCTCAGAAATAGATGATGTTGACAAAGAGCAAACAATTCAACAACTGGTACACAATACAACAACTAACAGAGACAGTTTTCACTTCACATACGTTAGTGAAAATGACGTAATTAAAGCATTGAAGCGTATGAAGACAAAAGCAGAGGGCCCGGACCGAATAAACATAATTTTAATAAATAAAATAATACAATTTATACTACCTACAGTTACTCATATTTTCAACGCCTCCCTTATGACTTCATCCTACCCTAAACAGTGGAAGCAAGCTTACGTAAAACCCTTTCCTAAAACAAAATCCCCTGAAACTCCTAAAGACTATAGGCCTATTAGCATTCTTCCTGCCCTCTCCAAGGCACTAGAACGAATTGTACACAACCAACTGACTGACTACCTCAATAAAAATGACCTACTAAATCACTACCAGTCTGGTTTTAGAGCAGGACATAGCACGACCACAGCGTTACTGAACATTTGTGAAGACATACGCCAAGCCTGTGACGAACGGAAAATGACAATACTTGTCTTACTTGAAATGACTAAAGCTTTCGACTCAGTAGACACAGACATTCTTATTGCTAAACTCAAGATGTTAAACCTGTCAGATACTGCTGTTCTGTGGTTTAGCTCATACCTGCACGAACGCCGACAATGTGTCATTTCCAATAATCGCTCTTCTACATGGCGCTTCGTAAAGGCAGGAGTCCCACAGGGAAGCATTCTTGGACCCTTACTATTTTCTCTATACATAAACGACATTAAAAACTGTATACAACACAGCAAATACCATCTCTACGCGGATAACTTACAACTGTACATACATTCAAATACTAACAACATCAACGACACAATATCTAGCATAAACGACGACCTTAACTCAATAGATGAATGGACGCACAGTTTTGGACTCAATCTGAATCCAGCAAAATCACAGGCAATAGTTGTGGGGCATCAGCGACTGAGAAATAAGCTGAATGAAATCAACCTTATGCCCATTAAAATCAATAATTCAGTAATTCCATTTGGCGATATGGTAAAAAATCTCGGTGTTCTGATAGACAAAAATTTAACTTGGGAAAATCACACTAACGAAACATGTAAAAAAGTAAACTGGTTAATTCATATGTTTAAAAGATTAAATATGCCCTTACCTACTGCTGTAAAAAAGACTCTAACACAAACCCTGGTCATGCCCCACTTCGATTACTGTGATGTCCTGTTTACGGACTTGAGCTCTAACTTATCCCAAAGGTTGCAACGTGTTCATAATATGTGCGTACGATTCATTTGTAATGTAGGTCTGTTCGATCATGTATCGCCTTCCTTCGAAATGTTGTCATGGCTCCGTCTGAATGACCGAAGAAGGTTTCACTGTCTTTGTCTCCTCTTCAAAATTCTTCATACTTCATCACCATCATATTTATCTAGCCGCTTCCTTAACCTGTCTTCTCATCACACCCTAAATACACGATCAGAACATAGTCATGTACTCTCTATCCCTCTCCATCGCTCTTCATCCTTTTCATCCTCATTCTCTGTATCAGTAGCTCGCCAATGGAATTCCATCCCCCGCACGGTCAGAGGCTGTCGAACTCTTGGTAAATTTCAGAGAGAAGTTAAGATATTAATTTTAAACCATGTAATTTAGTTTTGTTTTTCATCGTAGTAACTAGAAATCTTAATTGGAGCTCTTTTTTATATTTGTAACCCGTAGCCTAACTTCTTGTAACTATACGTTTTTCTCTTTAGTATTAGTCAGTATAATTTTAAATATCTTAGGCTATAATCCTAGTTATTTTCTTTAGTATTTTTATATTTTGTAATTTAATTTTGTAATTTTCTTTTGTAATTTAATGTTTTATAGCACTCTAGTTTATAAATTATAACTATGTTTAGTTCTTGGTATTTAAGTATTAAGTATTAATTAATTATTTTTAATATTATGTATTTGTGTTATGTAATAGTAATGTATATTACAAAGAGAATTTTCCACCTGACCACAAACAATTTTAACCAAAAGTTCAATGTATGCAATATTTACTTAGCCCTTTATTCTACAGTAGTGTAATATTAATTAAATACTTACATATATAGCATTCATGTGTACATTTTCATACATACTATTACATTTTCTACAATAATGTTAAGGAGCTGATAAAACTGACTTACAAATGTTTATCTATTGTCCTTAAATATATGGTAGCATATATTATGCTACTCATATAGTATACATATGTAGTCTGTAGTCTTTTAAGTGAAGTGAAGTAGTCTTTTGTAAATGGTTTTATATGGTTTTATATTTTAAATTGAATGCATTCAGCAAGCTACTAGTAAGGTACAAATGTATACTATATGAGTAGCATAATATATGCTACCATATATTTAAGGACAATAGATAAACATTTGTAAGTCAGTTTTATCAGCTCCTTAACATTATTGTAGAAAATGTAATAGTATGTATGAAAATGTACACATGAATGCTATATATGTAAGTATTTAATTAATATTACACTACTGTAGAATAAAGGGCTAAGTAAATATTGCATACATTGAACTTTTGGTTAAAATTGTTTGTGGTCAGGTGGAAAATTCTCTTTGTAATAAACATTTACCACAAACGGAAAAAGAATGAAATTTATCAATACTAATAGTAATGTAGTTTTTTTTTACTGGTAGAGCGGAAGAGAAGGCCAAATGGCTTTAGCTCTGCCAGAATAAATAAACAGAATAAATAAATAAAAATAAATAAATACACACTTCAAATGTATTACAAACAAGTAATTTTCAACTGAGAGATGCTTACGGGCAAGGTTATAAAGGCCATATGAAATGTTTGGTAATAGAGCAAATAGCCAATGATATTCCCAGTGCGCCCATAGATGTAAGAGCCCTACAAATTCCTAAATACATTATTTTAGCTGATACTGAATTCAACATACCAGCTCATATTGACATTCTCTTAGGAGCTGATATATTTTGGAATTTGATAAGGGGAAGAACTATTACAGTGTGCAACCAACATCATCTCAAAGCATCCCTAAGAGAGACCAGAATTGGATGGATCCTTGCTGGACAAATTAATTGCCAAAAGTCTAGACAACAAACTGCTACATGTCACATCAGCATCACTGAGCAAATACACAAGCAATTGGAAAAGTTTTGGGAAATAGAAGAAACTACCATGCCCCCTCGATCGCAGGAGGATGAAGAATGTGAAAAGCTGTTCACCGAGACGATTCAAAGCACTGATACAGGCAGATATATGGTGACATTACATTTTAAAGCACCTACAACTTATTTAGGTACTTCTAGAGATGGCACTTTGAAACGCTTCTTTTCCACAGAATCTAGACTCCTCAAATATCCAGAAATTCACCTACAATATGCAGAGTTCATGTCTCAGTATGAAGAACTTGGTCACATGGAACCAATCCACCAAAGATATTATGAAGACGGTCCCCCATGCATGCTATATACCTCATCAGCATGTAATCAAAGACGATTCGACTACTACAAAGCTAAGGGTATATCTTAATGATTTATTGCATAATGGACCTTGCGTGCAGCCTGATCTGTATACTACTTTAATAAGATTTAGATGCCATCCTTATGTGCTTAATGCAGACTTCGAAAATATGTATAGAATTATTCTCTTACAACCACAACAACGAAGCTATCAAAGAATCTTCTGGCGTTATAACAAAAACGAACCAGTAAAGGTAAATCAGCTAGCCACAGTAACTTATGGTCAAGCATGCTCAGCTTATGCCGCCACTAGAGTACTCAACAAACTGGCCGAGGATGAACAAGAAATATATTCTAAAGCAACCAAAATACTCTCTAACCGATTTCATGTCGACGATCTCTTAGCAACATTTAGTACCGAGCAAGAAGCCATAGATGTCGCCCAAGAACTCACCCAGCTTCTGCATACAGGAAGTTTTAATCTGACAAAATTTTGTTCTAATTCAGACTCTGTACTTCAACCCATACCCAGCAACAAGAGATCGACTGAAAGCATTACTAAATTGGAAGACGATGGTACAGTTAAAACACTAGGTTTGCAGTGGAACCCTAAAATTGACGCCCTTCAGTACTCAGTGAGGCAATTTCCAACTGCAAAAACCAAAACACAAATACTATCAGCCATATGTACTTTGTTTGATCCTCAAGGAGTTATGTCGTCTATTATAACCTCTGCAAAACGCATTATGCAACAAATATGGTTATGCAACATTGGTTGGGATGAAGCCCCAGAACACATTCGACAAGCTTGGGAAAATCTCAATAACCAGTTACCAGAAATACAAAGTTACAGAATTCCCAGAAATGTATTGAGTTCTCATTACTCTAAGCTTGAACTGCACATATTCTTTGATGCTAGTCCTATAACTTATGGAGCTGCATGTTATGTAAAAACTACTGGCAGTAAAAGATACAACCACATACAACTATTAACCAGCAAATCCAAAGTTGCGCCACTTACAGAAATCACACTACCAAGATTAGAACTATTCGCTGCAGTGCTTTCCGCACAGCTTTATGAGACAATAAAATAAGCATTTACTGTAGACATCAGCCATGCACATTTTTGGACCGACAGCTTGATAACATTGCAATGGGTGACACAAGAACCCCATAAATGGAGCAATTTTTTAGCTCACAGAGTTACCAAGATACAGCAATTCACAAAAGACTGTATTTGGAGTTATGTACCGACTCAGTATAACCCTGCCGACATAATAACAAGGCCTACCACCCCATAAAAATTTAAAAGCAATCTTCTGTTGTGGAATGGACCTGAATTTCTAAAACTTGACCAGGATCAAGAACCCACAATTCAAATCACTACACCAACAGAAGAGTTACGAGAATTCAAAGCTTCAGCCAAAGCCTTAGTGGTAACCAAACCACAAGACAATTTACTGAACAAATACTCAACGTTTAGTAGGCTAAATAAAATAGTAGCATACGGTTTAAGATTTAAACAAAACTGTCTTAACAAGAATGACAAGCTTACAGGCCGTTTGAACTTAACAGAAATTCAAGCTTATCATGATGTTATACTGCGCCAATTGCAGCAAGAAGCATTTGGCCAAGAAATTGCACATTTAAAGCAAAATAACTATGTTGACAGATGCAGCCCTTTATTGCCACTGCATCCATTCTTAGATAGCGCAGGCCTTCTGAGAGTTGGAGGAAGAATACAACGCTCTGACCTCAGCTATGACAGCAAGGATCAGATATTGCTGCTCTCATAGCACAACTTAGCTGCTTTAATCATTCGAGACGTACATGTCAAAAACCTTCATGAAGGACCCCAAGGTCTACTACATACTGTCAGGCAAAGGTACTGGCCCATTAGAGGAGTACAGACAGTAAAATCAGCACTCAAAGGATGCTTGATTTGTTTTAGTCACCACCCATTATCTTCAAAGCAAATCATGGGTAACTTGCCCGAGCACAGAGTGACTAAAAGAAGAGCCTTTGAAGCCACTGCTGTGGACTATATGGGACCTCTAACATTAAAACCCACCTCAGGTAGAAGTAGAACAACCTACAAAGCCTACGTTTGTATGTAGGCCTATGTCTGTCTAGCAATCAAGGCAGTACACATTGAGTTGGTGACATCACCCTCTTCTGAAGCTTTCATAGCCTCATTACAAAGATTCGCTTCCCGTCGTGGACTTCCAGCTCATCTCTACCTAGATAACGGCAGAAATTTTGTTGGAGCAGAAACAGAATTAAAGCAATTATGACATATTTAAGTCAGAAATAATGCAGCAGGAAATTTTTCAATAATATTTTGCAAATTATACTACCAGCATGGGTATAGACTTTCAATTTTTACCGCCCAGGACTAGCCACATGGCAGGGTTAGTCGAAAGAAGTAATCGCAGTATGAAGACATTGTTGCACAAGACTATGCGCAATAGCGTCTATGCGTACGAGGAGTGCTACACCACGTTGTGTAAGATAGAAGCAATCATAAATAGTCGACCGTTGACTCCTATGAGCAGTGACATCAGATACATCTCAGCGTTATCTCCAGGACACTTTTTGATTGGTGCTCCCTTAGACTCCATTCCTAGTCCTTCTTTGAAAATTACACCTGACTCCCGACTGTCACGTTACCAATTAATTGAAAAGCAGACACAACATATTTGGGACCGATGGTCTAAAGAGTATCTAAACACTTTGCAACAGAGGCAGAAATGGCAGACAGAGCAGCATAATGTAAGGATTGGAGATTTAGTTATAATGAAAGTGGATAATTCTCCACCATTAGTGTGGCCCTTAGCCAGAATACTTGAAGTGTATCCTGGGCCTGATGGTTCAGTTAGAGTAGTTACTCTAAAAACAGCTAATTCAGAACTAAAAAGACCCAACAGTAAGATATGCTTATTGTCCTTGCAAGAAATTTTTTTAGTTCCGGGGTGCCCCCCCAGCATGTTATTTAATACATAGAGTTAGAAATATTTCTGAATTTGCTTAAATATACAAATTTCTTAATATACTTTAATGTTTAGAAATGCATTATAGATTTTAGAATAAGTCCACAAACATAACTCAAACAGACAAATTTATGGAAGCACTTTTCTAGGTATCTTAAATTTACCCTGGTCTTGAAGTGTCCACCTTGACTTTAAGCAGCCATGGAGATATCGATTGTGGTACATATCAAAATATCGAGCTTTTTCATTACTTAAATAACATTAAAATTCTTTAAGTCTGAGCAAAGATTTCATATGCTAAAATACTAAATTAGTTTTCTTTAGCATTTCAGATCTTCGTTATTCAAGTAGATCGTCTGACTTGCATTTAGAAGCCTCTAGAAACTTCTAGACGAGCTTTTCTATGATTTTTGAGAACACTCACGGTTGTAATGGAGGGGAGTGAAAGGTGTTCTGTTTGCCCGTTTGTCATTTTAAGTATAATCGTCTAACGAGACGCCTCACTCTTCGTGTAGTCGTCTTACGAGACGCTACATTATATATACAATTGTCTTTTAGACGCTACATTCAGCATAATTCGCCGTATCGTACGCTTCGACGCCAAGTCGCAGTACACCCAATTTCAAGACGCCGAGTCGCAGAACAACATGTACTAGGCAGCTTCATCAAAATGGCTAAATACTTCGTAAACCACTACTTATGCTGAATCTATGCATACATTAGCCAATACCATTCTAGCAAGAAGTCAACCGCAACGCAGCACAGAAGACGGGACAGCAGCCTCACTAGAATGTCTACACTTGCAACTTATTATTTGGAGGTCCAGATCCGACCATTCACGCCGCCTCCAAAGTTGAGTAATATGTTTTACATTATTGTAATTCAGCTTGTATAATTACAGAATCGTTGGTATCTATTGCGAGACTCTCTTTTCTCATTCATATTCTAGTATATAGCATACTTTTGCTAACAAATATGGTAGTGCAATTTTGCTACAATATAAACTGTAATTCTGAATACATAAATTGGTTTGGAACTTTTGGGCAAACAGCCAATTCCATTTTTTTAGAGACAGCACAGTCAGCTGATCTTGTTTGAGCTTAATGCTTTAATTCTATTTAAAAATTGAGCTTGTATGAGACAAAGTAAGATTCTTATTTAAAGATATTGTTAATTTATTGTATATAGCTACTATTTCCAAATTTAGAAATAGTTTTTTCTTCTATGTTTGTGTGCCATTTCAATTGAACCACCATACACAGTCCACATCCAGAGATCCTTAGTTTTCTTTATGTTTGTCCTTATTTTAGTTTACTTCGTTCTATGTAAACCCTTTTCAGGTATTAAGGAGATATATTGCCTGCATACAATCTTTCGGTGCTTATTTTGAACATTTACTGTAAACATTTACGTCAAAGTTCATTCCTACACTTAGTTGCCTATGTTGGATCACTTGTTAGTGATGTATTTAATAGAAAATTGTTTGATGGGCATCGTTATAATATAATACCTAGTTACTGTAATTTGTTCTAGAAATTCTGAGACTCTTTAAACAGATACTCTTTAAACTTTCATAACGAAGCCAGTTAAATCAACTTTTGACTTCTGATCATGATTCCACAATGTTCCACAGTCAGCAAGGACTGTGCTGCATAAAGGATCGACTTTCAGAGATTGCCTGATCGAAAACACCCGTACTGTAATGACTTTGTAAACATACCGGTTAATTCAACTTCTGCTGTAGAGAAGGAAACGTTGCCTACCCAGCACGGAGACTTTCACTAGAAAACAACTTTAATACTACACTGCTGCCATACGGTGCAAATAAGTTACTAATTACAATACGATTTACTCAGTAACCGTACGCCATAGACAGAAATGTTACTAGACTTTGATGTTCAGTTTAATCTCAAGTATTTCATGTTATAATTTGCGCATTCAAACCCTAACACTCTGAATACTACGAAACAGCAGTTTCTTCTTACTAACAAACAATCGTGGGATCTGATCCCTAATTTGATATTTTTAGAGGTACTCTTTGGTGAATAATGAAAATGCCGGGTCTCCTTTAGCTTTATCCATTCCATAATGTAATTTTTCAGTCCTCCAAATCAGGAAACACACCCGAATTTTACGCCTCACTGTACAAAACTGGACCTCAGATTTCTTTCCATTCTCCTCGAATGGAGTTTTAGTGAACATTAGTTCAACCGATAACGGGGGTTTCGGACTTCATTGAGGAAGGAATAAACAGAAATGTATGGCAATATGAATAACGGGAATGTGAGGAGATCATGGACCCATTGGTGGATGGCTTGATTATAAACGAAATAATAAAGATTCTATATACCTTAGAGATCCTATCTCACCCAGTAATGAACCACAAAATTCAATCGGTCTGTACTCATGGACGTCCGCAAAAATTATGTCAACGGGAGAAAATGAACTCATTACTGCCACCACCACCATCACTGTGCTGCTATTAACACTACTAACACATTATTATTGTTATTATTGCTATGTTATTATTATTGTTATTATTAGTAGTAGTATCATTACTATTATTACAATCCACATCCATGATTTACTACAGCTGGGCCTATTAGTATGGAACAAAGAAATCATCTGATGTAGTACACTCACATGACTTTTTCTACTTCTTCCAATTTCACAGGTACTATATTTATTAAGTTCGATAGTTCCGTTGTCTTACCTTCATTACAGTAAAATATTTGATTAAAACGTTTAATGGATGTAATTATTCCTACTTGCTCAACCTCAGTTAGTTCTAACTCATTTTTGTCCAAACAACTTCATCTTCATTATGTAGAAACTTAAGGCTAATTTCACATTAGTTACTTACAGTCATAATTATGGTTTAGAGACTTATGTGTAAAAATATTTCCGGGGGGGGGGGAGCAAGCCGGACGGTTATGTCGGTACTGTTCTCCGAGAAAATCTCTAACACGCAACAGGGAAATATTTTTTTTACAAATTCCTGATGTTCAGAATAGTTGCAAGGCACCTAAGGTTAGTTATCGAGAGTTAATGTATGAGAACACAGGGAACAATTTCAGCTAATTAAATTATGGCCGACTTATGAAACCTATTGGCGATTACAACTAGAACTGAATCAAATAGTGAATACCGATCACATTTAAATATGCCTATTTCATCTTAGGCTCCTAAGGTCCTCGCAGTTAATTGTTTCAGGAAATTTATAAAATAAAAACTAAACGATTTCCAAAATGATTTATCAGTGAATATTAGTAAAAAACAGTATTAATTAATTAATGACACATAATTGTTAACAATACTATTGGGTATTGTTATTAACAAACAATAAAATGTCATACGATAGTATTCTATTATTAATAATATTATGGAATAAAAAGGAATGTACAAGATAAAATTTTCCAACAACGAAACATTTTTGAGGAGTTTAACTTGAATTGTGAGATTTAGTTTAAAACGTTTGGAAGATAAGAAACGTTTTTAAACCATGATATTCCATTAATTCCTAGACGCTCTAATACTTACGTCTATCTAGGAACTATATCAAACCATGAAAATCTTCCTATAGACTCCTTAATATATTGTAGGCTTTTATCAAAGTTTGTACTAAATGAAGTCTACATCTTTAAAGTCAGGGTCTAGCTCACATGAACAATGGGACAGTGCCATGAGTGGATTCCGAGGGATATGCTTGAAGATTCGGACTTAACTGAATGCTTTTTATATCAGATCAGTGGCAAAGCATCCACGTACTAAGCCCAATGTGACGGGTAGATTCCTGATTCCTTTATGATGTTAGTTGGGAGTATTACCAGATGCTAACTGAGTACAAGTAAAAGGATCTAATAAAATGACGTTTTAAACAGCCTGCAGTATATCAGTTGAGAGAAGTTTAAAATTAACTACTGAAAGTAAAAAGTGAATTAGAAAAGAAAGCATTCGAAACATTAACCTCAAGTCACAGGAGTGAAATAAAGAACTAAAGAAATGAATTCTGTAATAGTACAAGGAAGGAAGGTAGAAATGAAATGAAAGGAAGTAAAGAAAGAAAAGAGCTGTGAATGCCTCATTTCTTATCGCGTAAAAATTGTTGTGAAAACTTTCCTCTTTTTCCTGTGGAATCAAAAAGGTCGCAGCCGACCTCCAGTCGTCTGGGCGAACATTCTAACATGCAAACTAATTACAACTTGCACCATCTTTTCACCACGAATATTTTAATTTGAAAATTCTTAAGGAACACGGTGTGTGGTCCTACTGCCTGCCTTAGTGTGACTTTTGCTATTTTTCAGAAAGTTGGAATACTTGCTCATTGTTCATGCTCAGATGCCTCGCTCGCCGCGTCACATCATGTCGCTTCTTTTTTATTCTGCATAGAAGACTTTTAAAAATCTGTAGAGGCGAACACAGAAAAAATCTTATTAGTGGAGACAGTAAGTAAAAGGAATATAGAAAGAGAGTAAAAGAGAGCTAGCACCGTTATGAATTCTTCTAGTTCCCAAAAATGCTCTTCTTCTCGCCATAGAACACCTTGCCTTATTCTGCGCTGAGAATTTCACTTCTTTTATGTATGGCTTCCTTACACTAAGCATGCACCGTTATGTAAAGTTTGTTAAACCCCTTTTTTCTCCTACAGTACAGAAATTAAAGTATTTCAACCGATTAGCAATCCGCTTTTGGCAGTTTTTTTATGAAGAAGGAAAATCATCATTTTGTTTCTAAGACTGGCATTCGTTCGAGAAACTCGTGCGTGGTGTCTGTTTATTTCATAGTATCGAATTAAAGAAATATATATGGGACATACCGTCTTAGCCTCCTTTAATGTAGCTATGGTCCTACGTACTTACATGGAAGTGGAGTCCACAGCGTGCACGTTTTCTCAATGGTGTCATACACTTACATTATTAATGGAACATTCTTATGGGCAACGAATTAACATGTCTTCAGATTGAATGGTGTCCCCCTCAACCACTGAATATACCTTTTACTTAGCATAATAAATAGATCCACTATTAATACTTTTAACTTATAGGCAGCTGTAAATTGTACATGAATTTCAATATTTCTTGTGATTTCTTTCCCCTATTTTATTAATCCTATAGGTTACATTATCATTTACCAGTTTATACCATCATCACTGATACTATCAGACTGTACTCGTATATTCTGCTTACTCAACAATGTAAAATATTATGAGTTTTGTAGAATAATGTTTTATAGAAAGATAACGTATGCCAATAGTTGACATAATATTTCAAAATATGACTGAATAAACTGCTTATAAAACTAATGTAAAGATGAGAGAATGTGGAAAGCACTAACAAAATAATTGATTGTTATATATTCGGGGATCTATTTTACACACATGCTGGATACGAAATTTCATGAGGAAAGACTGTAGCTGGAAAAGACAGGTGTTATGAAGGTACCCTTCGTTCCCTGTCTCAAAAAATAGTCTTGAGGTCTTTGGCGAACAGAGGGCATGTTCAATTTTCACTTTTGATAGAGAGAATAACTGTCATCGACCACATTCTCAATTTATGTTATCTATTACCAAAGCTTTAGTGTTGAGTAACATTAATATAATTATAAAGTCACTTTCAGTGCCAAAGGGAAATATGATTGGATTAAAGGCCATTGTTAAAGTATTTTCTATATGAACTTGTATATGTCTTTATTTTTTTTTTATTTTCGTATAGCGTGCCCTGAAATCTAACATAAACAGATAAATGGTTATCTATAAATTATTAATAATGATTTATAAATTAATAAAACTTTCCCCAAGTGGTACAACCTCCCTGAGTTCATAAAATAGATATGTGCAAATGATCTTTTACCGTACATGCAAACTAATTTAAGCCTAATTATTTCAAGCAATTATTTTATTGTCATTTACTTTATACCCATTCGCTTGTAGACGTTTCATAATTTGTACATTTGTATAATATTATTCCATCACAATACGAGCGAACCTACATTCATTCCTGAAAATTCTAATTATTTAGAACATCATCACATACCAACAGATCTGAGTCAAACTTCGTAGACGGTTTAAGGACATTGAAGGCTAGATTAACAAAGTAATTATATGCTCGAAGTCGCATGTAGCACTGACCATATTTGTCAATGCGATTAATTCATTTCCAGTTGACACACCGGTATTGCATTAAAGTGAATGCAGGAAGGAATGTCTGAAGAAGATATTCCCAGGTAGGTAAATGCATTAAATATTACTAACAATTCCATTGTTCTTCATAGAACTAGCTAATAATATTAGTTAATAATATTATAATTCATAATATTATTTATTACTTAGCAAAATCTTGTTTCATAGGGATATGAACACTACTCAGAAAATCTCTTCACTAATGTTATTAGTTCATTAGTCAGCTGATTGATTTGAAGGTTATGTCTGGAGTGTTGTTTTTGTTCTTTTCCCTTCGTAGTCTTTTTCTCAATACTATTTCAAAGCAGCACGGCCTACATATATCTTCATAAATGTAACAAAATAATAACTAGCTCTAAGAAATTAATAAATCTGCCAGGAACTTATTAAGTGCCAGTATGGTACTTTATGAGATTGTGTGGTGGACGAAAAAACGTCTGTCCGTCTGTCTGTCCGTCTGTCCGTGTGTCTGTACGGGCCATAACTCAAATACGCTTTTTCGGATATTCATGAAACTTGGAAAACACATTTATAATGTCCATGGGAAGAACCCTATTGATATTGAACCAAATCGGTTCACCGGTACCGAAGTAATGCCCAATTTAGTGCCTATTTTAATAGATTATGGCGCCGTTCTAATAGAAAGGCGCCATCACTCAAATACGCTGTATCGGATTTCCATGAAACTTGGTATACCCATTTATGACGTCCATGAGAAGTGCCCTGTTGAATTTGAACCTAATCTGTTGACCGGTACCGGAGTAAAACCCAATTTAGTGTCTACTTTAAAGGCGCAATAACTCAAATACGCTTTATCGGATATTTATGAAACTTCGTATACGCATTTATAATGTCCATGGGAAGAGGTTTATTGATATTGGACCAAATCGGTTGGCCAGTACCGAAATAATGCCCAATTTAGTGTTTTTATGTTAATATATAAGAAGTCGCGATAACTCAAATATGCTTTATTGGATTTTCCTGAAATTTTGTATACCTATTTATAATGTACGTGGAAAGACGTCTACTGATATTGGACCAAATCGGTAGACCGGTACCGGAGTAAAACCCAATTTAGTGTATATTTTAAAGACGCGGTAACTCAAATACGCTTTATCGGATTTTTATGAAACTTGGTGTACACATTTATAATGTCCGTGGGAAGACTTCTATTCATAATGGATAAAATCGGTTGACCTGTTTTGGAGTAATGCTCAATTTAGTGCCTATTTTATGGTAATATATGTATTCGAAAGAATTAAAAAAAATGAAAATCAGTTATCTTGACAACATAGCCTATTGTTTTACTGTGATCTTATAAGGCCTTGGAAATTAAAATACAGGTAGCTATGACAAAAATCATATTGATTTACATGCGCTTATCCAACTAGACCGTTAAAATGACCCAGGTGGCCGAGATGGTAGACCTTTCTTCTTCCGGAGGCCCTGCTTAATGAATAAATCTGGAGCTTAACTTGGAAATCAATTATAAAAAAAATATATATTCTGCATATCATAATTGCAGTCATAACTGATCAAACAAAAACATACTGGCACTTTGTTACATCAGTTTACCTGATTTTATTCAAGATAGCAGTAGGCTTATGTACTATAATTTAACCTCAAACCCTAAAAACTTGTTATGACAAAAATTCCTTTGATAGCGTACGTAAGCTTTTTCCAAATTGATAATTAAATCAGAGTGATTCATTTTCCATAAATTTAAGAACACAAAATCTGAATTACATGAGTTTTTAGAATCTATGTAACAGTTTACTAATAATATTAGAAATATTTACTAATCATTTTTAGCCCAGAACTCATAACTAATATTATTAGAAAATATTCTTATGAAAAAGAAGACTAATAAAAATAACTAATAGGCCTATTATTAGGTATTTGTTAATAATATGAGTGTACAAATTCTATGAAAAAGGCCCAAGGAGAGATTAATCCGTCAAGGAACACTAATTAGGCTCTAATGAACCTTTCGTATAGACAATATCATATTTAGTATTGTATATGACATGAAGTAAGTGTCTCTTGGTATAAAATGTATTTTCCATATATACAAAAAAAAACCCGATTCGACAACATACTTTTAAAAAGATTAAACATTTTGAGACAGAAAATTCATTATTTGTTTCAATATTTTAGGTTTTTGTAGTTTGTGGAAAAGTTGGCACATTCTGTCTAAAACAGAACCAGAAGTATTCGTGAAAGAATTTATATTTTTCCAACATGTTCTGTTTGTTTGTGTGATTTAGAACGGAGATCCTCAAAATAATTAATTTTCTTTCATATTTTCTACAAAGAGTATAAATAATTATTTTGTATAAGCGACATAAATTAACTACCGGTACTAGTATTAGTATGATGCTTGTGTTCTGGTATAGTTCAGTACATTTTCACCCATATAAATATATAATTGTTGCAAAATACAATTTAGTAGTGTAGAATAAAAATCACAATTTGTGTAAAACAGTTTTTTTTACAACAGAGTTACCTTTTTGTATATCTAAATTTATTATTTGTATATAAATGATATTTTGTAAAGTTGGTATACTTACTTAATTTTATATTTAAACCTTATCATAAAACTCTATGTATAATACAAATATTATTTATACCTCGTCTTATCTGAAGGTCATCCTATTTTGGGAAATATCCGGTATAAATCAGCCCATAGACTTCTTGTTCTGTTATGGGCATAATTTTCTTCTATTTAATTTTTTCCTTTCTATTTTTGTTTATTTGACTGCAAGCACTGTAAATACACATAACCCCTGGAGAACCAATTCCTAAATTATAGTTTTGTAAAATATTTCACGGTTATATACAACACTAATGTGATATCCTACAAATAAGATGATTTTATTTAATTTTTGTAGCTCTCTCACCTTCTATACATGGAAAAACTATTAGTGATTCCATTCTTTTCACATCTATGAATATTAATGAAGATATCAAAAATAAGCTAAAAGCTTAGTCATAACTTCAACCACTGTTCCCCTCCCAAATGACTGATTATTTTGGTTATCGATTATTTCCCGCATTTTAATTGGGCCTTCGGATAACTGTGAGTTTTGGTATCACTTCCTGGAAAAAAAGTATCAGTTTTGCTACCATCTCAAGGTTTTGAGTTCAATTTTCGGTATATTATTGTGAGTTTTGATTCCTAAATGCTTAAATTTATATGCATACTATATATAATAAAGTCAGGTAAACTCATGTAACAAAGCGACCGAATGCTTTTGTTTAATCATTTATAATTGCAATTATGATATGCAAAAACTTAAAAAATTTTAATCCATTTCCGAGCTAAGATCCAGACTGATTCATTAAGCAGGTCTTACGGAAGAACAAAGGTCTAGTTTTTGTTAAAAATCAGATGAACATCGTCCAGTATCAACAGAACTATGCAGATATGTAATGTCTTGAAAATCGCACACTCACATAAGAATAAAAAAAAATGTCAAATTGGCCGGCTACGGGAATTGAACCAGAGACTACCAGAATGCGAGTCCAAGACGTTACCAACTTGGTCACCTCGCTCAGTTCAACGGTCTAATTTGACAAGCATATGTGAAGGAGTAGTGTTATTTTCCAAAGCTAAATGTATTCCAACTTACAAAGCCGTATATGAACACTCTAACACAATATGTTGTCCTGATAACTGATTTGCATTTGATAAATTCTTTATGATATATTACCATAAAATAGGCACTAAGTTGGGGAGTACTCCGGTACCGGAAAACTGATGTGGTTCAATATCAATTGGCTTTTTCCCATGGACGTTATAAATGCGTATACCAAGTATCATGAAAATCCGATAAAGCCTACTTGAGTTATCGCGCGTACAGACACACGGACGGACGGAAGTACAGACGGACGGACAGAAGATAGACAGAGGGACAGATTTTTCCCATCCCCCACATAATTTTATAAAGTACTATTCTGGCACTTAATAATTAAAATGTCACCATAAACTGAAATTCAAATATTTGGTGAAAATTTGGTTTTACTTCATATAACTAAATTTCTTAAAAAAAACAACCCCGAATACAGAAAAAAATGAGGATGAAGACTTTACGGAGTACTTGGTACGTAGATAATGAAATGTGTATTTGACTATTAAAAGTAAATAAATTATAACATATGAAACAAGATAATTATCCAGTGGAATAACTTTTGGCAGCTGCCTCTCCCCACCAGCAAAATTATGTTGGGCTCCAATTTCTTTTTAATGTCCACAGAAAAACGTTCTTATTCCATTCGTGTTCCTAATGTAGGTTCTTTTAAAAAAATAGTAATTATGTATTAGTGCTTATTTTTTTTATCCTGAACACCACAAACTAAAATTAAATTTCAGGTTTTTCTTTTCAGAAAACTTACAAACAGGAGTGCCTCATAGAGTAGGATTACTTCTACAAAGTCTCTGGCCTTGAAGACTAACCCAGCCAGCGAGCTTCTCGTTATGTCTCGTTACCATCGTGCGCGGATTCGCTGCGCGTAAGATCAGTGAGCTACAGTTGAGCACAGAGTGAACATCATGCAGCACGTTCGCAGTCGTAGAAAATACTATAATAGTTGAGTGGAGGGATAATGCCGCGTCGAGACAGAGACAGACAACACATGGAGTGGGATAGAAGAGTTGAGCCAATCAGCGAGCAGCTACCTCCCCTAGGTAGGAACTCTACGAACGGTGAGACTCGCTCCTAAGGTATATACGTAAAAACCCAGAGACTTTGTGGAAGTAATCCTACTCTAACTTTTGCGTCTTTTATTATACCTATTTTCATATCAAAACATTTTGTACAACCTCTTTTGCCTTCGGGCATATATAGAAGCAAATGATTCGATTACTGCTTGTAACTCAAATTCCCTTGCTTTTTCAAATTCAATACCCATCACAATGAGTGCACTAAGCCTTTGTTGACTCATGGTACTTCTTAAATAGTTGTTAATTCATTTTAACTTTAAAAAAGATTTTTCATCAGACTTACAGTAACTGAAAGTGTGGTTAATAACCGAAACGCAATGAATAAATCTGATAAGCTGATGCCAAATGCGAATAGGTATCATACATATTATTTAAGCACGCGATTAAAAACACCTAAAATACTCCTCGGCGTTTGGGTCCCCCTAGCCCTTACATCGCCGCCATGCAGGATCTGCGGGACTGTAAGTTAGGGTACTGACTTATCCCTCTTAATGATTTTTTTCTGTTCGTATTTGCTTGTCAGGATGTGAATTAATTAAAGAGTTTAGAATTTGGAGCCAATAGATGTAAATTCATTAGGTTCCCTTCAATACAGTTGTTGTTATGTGGATAAAAAACGCTAATTTTTTTAGGTACGAAACATTTGTTTTTTATTGTTCCTTTCATATTGCAGGTCTAAGTTAAGTTACGTCTTTTCCTAGTGTAACACATTTTGCTAAAATAGTTTAATTTTATGTACGATACACTCAATTATCTACTGTGTATGTATGTAACTAGTGTATTCTTAGGCCTACTAGTTTTAGAACTATGTTAGTGTATTTGTTTGTTCCTTTTTTCTGTCTTTGGTTGAGTGTAAGAGAACGCCTTAAGGTCTTAACTCTGCCAGATCAAATAAATATTTATTTTTATTATTGTTAATATTAGGCCTACTATTATTTTTATTATTATTATTATTATTATTATTTTTTTTTTTTTTTTCGCGCATGAGCCCATGTAGGACTACGCAAAGTACTTAGAGGCGTTTCTGTGTTTTCCTTTGACTCCATATTGCTATCATCCTTTGGCTGTGAGCTTCCTTCCTCTCGTTTGAAAATGTTGTTCCAGTTTTTTCTTAGGTCTGTCCTCTTGGTCAGATGTTGCGGGGAGGATTCTTTTAGACAGATACGACGACTGGAGTGTCTTCGGAAGAAGAAATCTCGGCTAAAGGCTTCTCTAACGTTTTTACTACGCTGTAGAGACAAGGGCATTATTCCACATTTTCTTCAAGTAACAAGAGTACTCAAAACCGCAGCTTCACATCGCATATACGATAGAACAGAACTCGCCTTTCTACGGGAGCGCATTCATAATTCCAGAAAGGAACTGGCCCTTAATTACAGAAATCTCATGTCTATTCATCTAGCTATTAGCCAAAGAATAATCTCGAAGGATTGGGACCTGGTGGATAGACTCACTTATGACTCCATGGTTTCCATAATGTTTTCTACCACTGAACTTCACAAGAAAGTCACGCGACATGGAGTAAAGACTGTTTTCAAGCCCACTTTACAACTCAGAGATGCACTACGTTCTGCCAAAGACATCAGAAATCCTCAGTCTTCTGCTGGTGTGTACAGGATACCTTGCTCTTGTGGAGCTGTATACGTAGGTACGTCAAAACGTGGCATAGATATAAGATTGAAAGAACACGAGAGAAATTGCCGCCTGGGACAGGTCGATAAATCTGCAGTAGCGGAACATGCACATTCAGGTAACGAGCACGACATCTGCTTCAACCAAACTAAAATCTTGGCAACTACAAAAACCTATCATGTACGATTACAACGTGAGGCCATAGAAATCTATAAACATAAAAACAACTTCAATAGAAAGGAAGAGGGCTTAAAACTAAACAATATATGGTATCCGGCACTACAAAACAGTATCAATGCCCTTTATCAGTCTAGCAGCCAATCAGAAGATTCTGGTACAATAGAAAGAGGGAGCCAACAAGAAACGGCTGATACAACGACCGGCCAATCAGCTGCAAGCAACGGTTCGAGTATGTACAGCCAACCGCCTAAAAATACGCGCCGAAATCCAGCTGTTGTATCAACCTACATGGAAACATGCCAGGATTGTCTCTATCCGGAAACCCGGAAAGGATCCGACTCTTCCATCGTCTTATACACCCATAAGTCTTCTTGATTCGGTGGGGAAGCTCTTCGAGAAGATTTTGCTAAGCAGAATCCTAAGGCACGTCAATAGACGACTCAGCAGAGAGCCCGCCTGGTTGAGAGAGTCAAGAGAAACTTTGACGAAAAGCGACTAACAGGCGCGGTATTCCTTGATGTGGCCAAGGCCTTTTACACAGTTTGGGTCAAACTGTGCAAGCTATTACTTGGTGAAAGTTATTACCTCCTACCTTACCGATAGGACGTTCGTAGCGTCCTTCCAGTCAGCCACATCTTCACGTAGTTTCATGGGGGCTGGAGTTGCTCAGGGGGGACTGGTCTCCCCTGTCCTTTTTAGCTTGCATGTGAATGACATGCCTACACCACACCGCCACGTCGACTTGGTGCTTTATACCGACGACACTGCGCTTTTGGCAACGTCGAAACGGCCTGCACTAATCGTCAAGTATCTCGAGTCATATCTCAAAGACAAAGTGGCGAATTTTCATCAACGTCACTAAGAGCACAGCTGTGCTCTTCACTGGAAGACAAAGAACGGCGCAGCCTAGGCCTGTAGAATTTTTCGGAGAACCAATCGAATGCGTCGAAACAGCCAGATATTTGGGGGTAACCCTGGACAAAAGGCTGGCCTGGAAACCACACGTTACCCAGGTTAGACGAACAGCCATGCAACGGCTTGGAATTTTATCCCCTCTGATTAACGGCAGAGGAGGACTTTTACCTGCGAATGGAGCGCTGCTCTATAAGAAACTCTTCCGACCTCTGCTCGACTATGTCAGTCCAGCTTGGAGGGCCGCAGCACTCACGCATGTCGCAAGACTACAAGCCGTGCAGTCGAAATGTCTTCGCCTCGCTTCGGGCGCACCTTGGTACGTCAGTAACAGGCAGATCCATGAAGACCTAAAGGTTCCACTACTTCCCACCCACATCAGAAGCCTTGCACAGAGTTTCGACTCAAAGCTTCAAGATGCTGAGAACCATTTAGTGCGGTAACTTGGAAAGCGCCTGTGCTTCCCAGGGGACGATTAAAGTCGTCAGCCTAAAGATACCCCTTCCCACTACGTATAAGCCTTCAGCTGACACATATCCCAACTGGTTGGTTCAACCCCAACCCAGCATTACAGAATGGAGGACCATGACCAAATCCCCTTTGCTAGTTCCGATAAGGGTTTTCCGTGGTTTTTTCTGGTTGTAAGGTGAATACCGGAACTTAAATAAAAAAAGGGACACGGCCCGAACCCCTACGTTCATTGCAGTTGCCCTGCATAGGTTCAAGTCCTATGCGAAACACCGTTAGCGTAAGCAAATTTAGGTTATAGGATAGGAACCCGTTTTCATTTCCAGCAATGCATTTCGTATGCAGGTATGGAATCGGAGTTGAGGTCATCGCATGGCGGGCGAAGCACGCCATGCTCTGACTTCGGTTACCTCATTTGGTCTGGTCTGGCTGCTGTATCAGTCGCCAGCAAGACCTCGCCGAGGAAACGTCGCCGCAGACCTCACCGCTGAAGATGCCTGCCGCAGTTGTGGGCGAAACGTCCGGAAACTCATCCGACGGACCACGGCTACAGAGCCCGGAAAGTTTTAACCATGTGGACACCGGCCGTGAAAGCCTACATCATATTAGATCAAGAGAATGTTTAAAGGGCTTAATGTCCGGCGTGTAATGTGTTTAAATTTTTTATACGATTTCAAGGCTAACTGCGTTACGATCAGAATAGTCGAGGATGGTACGTGTTCTTCTTGAAGATATTGTTCATAATGGGGTGACTCCTTCATGTGTTTCCTATGGTAATATTATATGCAAGAAATGCAAATACATCACAACCGGACTTAAAAACAAAAGATAACGTGTACTTATGCCTACCGCTCTGGCAGTAAGATCATTGTGCTTTACTTTTAACTGCTAAAACTATTGTCCATGACAATGTTTTAAATACTCCATTTAATTATATTAGGCATTTTAATGACTTTAGTGAAGCGATTTTATTCACCTTCTCAGGAACACGAATTAATTAGACTTGTATAGGTTAGATATCATTCAACAGAGAGTAAATTATTTTTTAAATATTTTATTGCATAGCATAGACAGTGATTTTCCATTTTTCTTAAACTTCCAATAAAGTTAAGACGGTGGACTTTTGGTACACGGATGTGCTCCGCAAGACTGATAAATAATTGGATGTTTCATTATTATGTGTACAGGAGAAGTACAGGACTGAATATAATGACTGTAAAAGTGCATGTAGAAACTTCATTATAGAAAGAAAAAATAAATTATTATTAAAATATGTTAAATAATTCTTCTAACAAATCTAAATCTCCATGGTCTATTGTTTCTTTAATTGTCAATACCAGTTCTAAGCGGCACAAAGTTGTTTCAGAATTAGATCCGGAAAATGTTAATAACTTCTTTATTAATAAAGTTGACGAAATTGGCAGTACCTTGAGACATAATTACGTTGATCCTAATCATGTAAATGGTTTAACAAAACCTGCTAGTGAAATTATGTTTCACGGTGTGAGAGTGGAAGACGTTTATTTTACTCTTCTCGAACTTAAGGACACTTCTTGCCTGGACGTTTATGACATTAATAGTAAAATGCTGAAAATTGGCGCACCTTTCATTTGTGAGCATTTAACTTACATCTATACGGTCTTAAGTCTGAATGCTGTAATTACCGCGCAATTAGCATAATACCTGTTATGTCTACGGTCCCACAAACTCGTTAAAGTAGACAAATTATCAAATACTTTGAGAACAATGCCTTACTTGATGTAGGTCAACTTGATTTTAGACATGCTCGTAGTACTATAGACGCTGTCGTTTATTTTATGAAAAGATGTTATATGGGAATATGAAAAGGTGAAGCTGTCTATAGTAGATTCTTTGATCTTACTAAAGCGTTCGAGACGGTATTACATGTTATTCTTCAGAATAAGTTGAAATTCTATGGTTATTAATAAAAATAGATCTAAATTTTTTAAATATTTCACATCCAGATTTTAATCCTTTCATTAAAATAATAGAACTTCTCAATTCAGACCTGTCAGGTATGACGTGCCTGAAGGATCCATTTTAGGATCCGCACTCTTTGTAATTTACATTAATAATCTTCCGGCTTATATTCGGGACGAATGCTGATGACTTGGTTATTAATATTATCCATAGGAATAAAGATGCTGCAATCGCTAAACTTGGTCCTATTACAACTAAGATAACGGAATGGTGCATGGTCAACAATTTATCACTTAATAGCAACAAAACCGTCAGCTTAATTCTTAGTTTAAATAAATGTAGTATAGAATATGGTGATTCAGCTATGTTCCTCTGCGTCCGTCTCGAAGCAGGACTGATATTAACTATCTTGAAAATAAAATAAGTAAAGGTATTTTAATGTTCAGAATCGTTGGTGACAATGTTTCAATTGAAACATTACTTACTTTTCATTATGCACATATATACAGTCATCTGAATTACGGCATTTTGCTTTGGGGTAACCAAACCTCATCTAAAAGATTTTTGCTCCTACAAAAGAGCGCTTTAAGACTGATCCTCGGAGCTCCTAATTCCATCCACTGTAAACCTTTATTCAACTGAGTATATTGACAGTACCTTCTATGTTTGTTCTGGCTTATCCACTTTTTGTTAAAAAAATATTCACAACTTCAGGTTTTGCTCGCGGATGCATGGTTACTCAACCCGAAACAGGTCTACTATCTATATCAATAAATGCAAATACACATTAACCTATACACGTTTTTTAAATTGTTACCTTACCACATGTTCAATGAACCCCCGCATATTATTAAACATTTTCCTGCGCAAATTTTTTGGAGACGGGTCAAAGCAGCATTGACAGCCTTTCCATTCTATAGTGTTAGTGAATTCTATGAATTTCAAGCCTGGTATACCATATTTTTATAATTTGACAAATAATATTTCTTTCTTTCAGGCACAAAAATCAAAATAGTAGCAGTGGTGGTAGCGGTAGCAGTGACATCCTTGCTATTGCTGATATACAATGAACAGGAAATCGTGCTTCTCTTTTCTTATAGCCTTTTTTTCATTTTTCCACTTGGACCATTTTGTATTTTTCGTTTCTTTCGCGTAGTTCCTAATCTTTCATGCTCTCTCTTCATTCACCCTATCTTTCGAATTTACTATTCTCTATCTCTGTTTCGAGGTTGGCAGTACTGTGCTACAGAGAGAAGACGCAACTAACTGTACTCAAGGAACAAGGGGAAAAAATTGGGAAGAATATCTCCGAAAATCAGATACTAATACCAAAGGAGCAGTAGACCAAGGAGATCATATTAACGAAAATTGGTCACACAAAAACCCAAGACTGAGTAAAGGGAGACATTGAAAAGTGCAAGTGGAGTTAGTGGCGACACAAAAACATACGCTGGAACCCAGGGGTACCAATTATAAATGATCATAGCTATAGAAACGGCGGTGAGAAGGACAAACCATTGAACTGTATACTAACTGGAATGACTGCTACCATTGTAAAGTCTCTGCAAAATGTGTGTCCTGTCTGTGCGACTAGTTGCGTCTGGTCTTGCATGGAAGAAACCAAGCACCTGCACGCTAAAGACCATTAAGTTAGTAGGACCTTCTCGATTTCATTGACATTTTAAAACAATGTTAGACCTTTTCATCCTTCTCATTACAAAAAATAAATCAATAAATAGCCGAGAAAATTATTTAAATGTTTAATTTCCCCCTTTTCATTTAGAATAAACATAATTAAGGACAAGGATGCCACTATACTCGCGGGATCGAACAATATATTGAATAGGTGGAATCATTTATTTAATAATTTATTAAATGTACACGGAGATGCCCAAAGTGTAGTAAGTGAAATATTTACAGCAGAGCAACTGGTTGCTGAACCAACTCTAACAGAAGTAGAAACAGCTATAGGTAAACTAAAAACACACAAATCTCCAGGCGTTCACCGAATTCCATCTGAATTAATTATGGGAGATGGGGATAGATATCCTAAACTCATTCTTTAGATTTGGAGAAGGAGGAATTGCCACAAAGCCCAGAAAAGACTCGCCTAGAAACTGACAGAAAAAGGATTCACCTAGAAACTGCCAGAACGACGGAGTCTAGAAACATCGCGGCCTCTCGCGGCCTCCTAGTGGACGGGCGGCAGACGAGCGAACGCTAGTGGGCGTACAACGGCAGCGATTGGGCCACGCTTCCTGGGGGAAGGCCTGTAGGGAGAAGCTCGCGCTAAGGGGTGTTGCCCGTGCGCCGCAGAGCGCATTCCAGATTCCACGCGGGCAGAACTTTCGAGACATTGGCTCTAGAATATTCGTCGGGCCTAAATATAGGGCCGCGAGCGAGCTCAGTCAGTCATTCAGTGAATCAGAGTTGAGAGAGTCAGTCATTAAGTCAGTAACAGTAACAGAGTTCAGTCAGTCAGAGTAACAGTAACAGTTAGTCAGAGAGACAGTCAGTCGAGGAGAGTAACAGCAACGGCCAGTCAGAGGGAGTCGGTCCGCGAGGAGTGATGAGCCAGTCAGTGGGAGAACAGTCAGTCCGTAACAGTCAGTAACAGCGGGAAAGAGTCAGCGTCAGAGTGTGAACTGGACGGAGAGCACTGATCAGCGCGACCTCAAGTAAGTGTGGCTTGAGGAGCTGAGGACCTGGACGGAGTGAACCGATCAGCGCAGCTGAGGAGCCAGTGACCGGAGGGACTAGTCAACGGAGGGACCCGCGAATGGAAGACCTAGTCAATGGGGAACTAGTGACCGGAGAGAAGGGTGAACGGAAGAGCTGGTGAGCTGATCTGGACTGGACTGGGACAGTGCTGTGACGTGGAAGTGAGCACCGGACAGAAGAGTGATTTGGAGAACATTCAGGAGTTTTCTGGCTGTATTGACCACTGTGTTATTGGAAATAAAGAATCCTCCATCCTTCAATTAGAAACTCGGTGTTCTGATTTCGAACCCCGACGAGCCCTTGTTACAATATCATTATACAGATCCTTAAATAGGGAGATTGGGCCGAATGTGATAACTATAGAGGGATTTCTCTCATATCAACATCATAAAAAATTCTTTCTATTATACTGCTGTCAAGATTACCCCCATATTCAGACAAAATCATTGAACATCACCAATGTTGATTTAGGCGAAATAGATCAACCATTCATCATATATTTTGTAGTCGCCAAATCTTGGAAAAAGGTGGGAATATAATAATTCTGTTCACCAGCTACACATTGATTTTTAAAAAGCATATGATTCAGTTAGGAGACAAATTGTACAATATCCTCATTGAGTTCGGGATACCAAAGAAGTTAGTCAAGATGATCAAAATGTGTCTAAATTAAACCTATATCTGAGTAGAAAAATTTATATCAGATAGGTTTGCCATAAAAAGCGTATTGAAGCAAGGAGACGCACTATCACCTTTACTTTTTAATTTCGCTTTGCATTATGCCGTTAGGAAAGTTCAGGAAAACAAGGTAGGCCTAGAATTAAATGGCTGTTACACGATATTAGCTTACGCAGATGATGTTTGCTTATTGGGTGA
Source organism: Ectobius pallidus (assembly GCA_964059195.1). Taxonomy (NCBI): domain Eukaryota; kingdom Metazoa; phylum Arthropoda; class Insecta; order Blattodea; family Ectobiidae; genus Ectobius; species Ectobius pallidus. The sequence continues at coordinate 41,138,936 of CAXKWD010000012.1, forward strand.
TGACAAAAAAACAATCGTGAGAAATGCAGCAAGTCTTGTCGATGCCTGCCGGAATGTTGGATGGGAAATTAAAATAGAATAACTAAGTATATGACCACGGAACGTCAAAAAATGCTGTATAAAATATTAGATTAGCCAGTAAAACGTTGGAACAAGTAGAAAATTCATATATCTGGGAGCAATAATAACACACACAAATAATATTTAGGCAGAAGTTAATTGTAGACTCAAATCTGGAAATGATTGTTTTTATGCGGTTCAGAAACACATATCTTCTCGTCTTCCGTCCAGAAATCTAAAAATTAAAATTTATAAGACTATTATTCGGTCTGTTGTATTACATGGATGTGAGATATAGCCACTTACTGGTCGGGAGGAACATAATCTGAGAGTGTTCTAAAAGAGGGTACTTAGGAAAATATTTAGGCCCTAGAGGGATGAAAATGGGGACTGGTTAAAACTGCATAACGCGAGCTTCGTGACCTGTACTCTTCACCGGATACACTAAGGGTAATGAAATCACGGTGGACGCAATGGGCTGGACATGTTGAGTGCATGGGGGAGGAAAGACATCTCAAAAGTATTGACTGGGAGACCCGAAGGGAAAATACCACGTGGAAAACCTAGACGTAGGTGGGAGGATAATATTATGATAGATTTAGGGAAGTAGGATTTGCGAGGGATGATTGGATGGAGTAAGCACAGAATAGTGTTAAATAGCGAGCTCAGGTAAGCGCGGCAATGAACCTTAGGGTTCCATAGAATAGATAATATCCCGTTAGCTTCCTGAGGAATTGTCTATTGCCGTTGAGTAAGTAAGTAAATAAATACTTCTTTACACTTAAATATTTCATATTATATTGTGAAGTATATCTTAGATGTACGCTATTTTACCGACCATTAAGTGGCTGCAGTCTTCGTAAACGTTCACTATCTAGCATGGACGAACGCAGCAGGAGTTTGTTCATTAGATTTGTTTCGATTTCCACAAAATAACTTTTATTCGCGATTCGTTTTGGTCGTGTCGTGTCTGATGATTTTGTTAAAAATCTAATTATATGTCTGGCACTTAGGGATGGCGCCCATATATTTCAATTGAACAATATACTTCCACGAAGCCGCCATTAGTAATCATTGGGATTTTTATAAATGAAAATAAAGCTTTTTTTTTTCTGGTACTTTCATTGCTGATTGTAAATGGAATTCCAAAAGAAGGGATGATGGAAATGAATACATAATAACTACAGCACACTTAACGCTCAGTGAAAATTTCAAAAGGCTCTGGGAGGAGATTCTAACGACGCATGCAATTACCCACACAGTCAATATCACATGACCACACTCCCTCTCTGGTAATCATCGCCAGCCTTGCCCTGTAGGTCGGCTCGCATCCCAATTCCATTAATGCATTGACTGAAACGGCATATAAAAGTCTAAAGGGTGTGATTCTGATAAAGTTTTACGAAAAAGTATGTTTTAAGTTGAAATAATTTGCAATTCAGTTGTTTGCAATTAATTTGTATTAATCATCTTTTGCTAAACATTACTTGTGGCCTTTTGCTTTTTTATTACAGATATTAGTGTATTTCGTTACCTTTCTTTCTTTTATATTTCTTTTTTTATTATACAACTTTCTATCTTTATTAACTGGCATTTTGCCTAATGACACTATTCGCGTGACAATATATTTCTGAAAATTTTTATTTATTATTAATTAATGTAGGCTTAGGCCTACTGGTAATTTATCCATTTATAAGAAAGTTATGAATTTAGCCCAAAGATGAAGTCACTACAGTGAAACTGGTAGCCACTTATAGAATATTTATGTAAAAAGAAATATCAAACAATCTTATCCAACATGGTAAGCTATGCGTGTAGAGGATACAGAATAACTTTCAGAAACTTATTAAGTTAAGTAAGCAGAAAAAACAGAATATCTTCTAGTGACTTGTCCTCTAGAAAACAACTGATTTAAAATGCAGAGGACGGGTAAAATTAATAATATGCAATAGATTAAAAAGACATATGAATGAATAATGGCGGCCATCCATCCTCACAAAGAACACAAAGCAAAAAGCATATAGGCTACTAAAAGTTGTGGCATCCAGTGAGAGAGTGGGTTGAGCCAAAAATTTATAGTTATTATCTCTGTGTAGTACATATAGTCGTGTAACTGAAAATCTAATATTAAAGGTTTGTGTGGGTTCTTTCCCTATCTATTATTGAAAGACAATTTTCATAAATTAAGGGAATGGCGTTCTCCAGTGAGACAGTGGGCTAAGCCAGCTCGGCGGCAATAGTAACGTGATATGCAGGGCGCGGTATGGCTGATAGCTACATCTGATGGTAGACACTCGTCAGTTGATGCTATCATGGTGGATGGTGAAGGAGAACTTGTTGCTAACAGATGCGAAAAATCGAAAAATGAGTGAAAAATGTGAGTTTAAGTGGAAAAGAAAAAGCATAAGTGTGTAAGAATTTAGGATTAGAATACATTAGCCACAAACCAAATAATGTGATTGCGGCAGAGCAGCAAGATTTCGGGTGTAACTGCAGTGAGAGAGCTGTGGCAGCTAATGTGAAATCGTGTAATTACCACTTGTTTCAGGACACTGAGAAACAAGACGATTTCAGTGAATTTTATAAGATTGGTGATAATAATGCGCAAAATGCTTTTTTTGTTTGGACTGTTAAATGAGCAAGAATGTAATGACATTTACGTAAAGAAATGGGCGAATGCAGCTTCAAGTAGAAGACTAGTTTCATTTACGTAAAATGTAAATAATTCCCGTGGACAGTAAATTAGGGTATGTAGTAAGGCATTTTGCGATGTATTTGGAATATCCAAGAAATCTTTCCACAGCAAGAGGAGGTAGGAAGACAAGTAGACCTCTGCCCGAGCTGAATGAATCAGATTTTGAACTAGAGGTTAGATTTCAAAATGAATGAATCGCTGAATGTCTTTTCCCAATCACCTGCATAATAACAGCCTTTTAGGAAAATTATTGGAATATATACTGAGATAAAAGGGGCAGAAAATCTGACGTACAGATGAACGGATGGATACATACATACAGAGAGCATGACTTTAAGATTTATAGGTGGTGACGCTGGCTACGGATCTGCAGGTCCGCGCGCGATCCCCGGTACCTCCTTGGATTTTTTCAAGGTAGGGAGATCCGGAACGGGGTGCACTCAGCCTCATGAGCTACTGATAAAGAAGTAATGGTTCCGGTTCAGTAAGCTATCAATAACGGCCTTGGGTATTGTCATGATGAACACATGCCCCTAATTCTGCCATCTACATAAGGTAAATGATGCAGCCTTAGGATAGTTTACTGCTTTTGGTTTGTGTTTTATTGAATTTGTACTGCATTTGTATTTTTATTTTAATTAAATTGTATTGTATACTCTTTTTGACGTTTCCGATATCATTTTGAAATGATGAAGAGGACGAAATAAATAAAAATAAATAAATTGCAGGCCATGTCCCTCAAGGGATGTAGTGCCATGAAGTTTAGTTTATTATTTTAGTAGTACAATTAAATAGCATTAGAAAAAAATTGACTCAGTAGCATGTACGTAGGCCTATAACAGTTAAATACAATGTAGCCCTATTGTTATATTCTCTTTCTTCGCAGATATAAAAGGGCCTAAGAAGGCAGTGGCGGATCGTGGGTGTAGGAACAGGGTGTTGCACTATTTTACGGGAATTATAATTCTTTTATTGCAACCAATGGCCATAGTATGATGAATAGAGCTCTGATGGAATATGTGGCAGGGGAAACAGAAGTACCCCGAGAAAACCTGCCCCGACCCCATTTTGTCCACCACAAATTCCACATGGATCCACCAAGATTCGATCCCTGGTCCCAGCGGTGGGAGGCAAGCAATGTAACCACTCAGTCATGGGGGGGGGTGGTTTTACAGGAATTAAATACATAACCTGATAATATATAAATAGTCGCTTTGCTCTTCGGGGCTCTACCTCCAAACTCCCAGTGGGGCTCTGCCTCTCAGTGTGGTTCTAAGAAAAAGTAACTGACACTTTATCGAATATACATTCATTAAATTTAGACTGCCGTAGCCCATAATAACTACTTAGCCATACTAAACCTTAAAAAAATCTGCGGAACGACTTTAAGATTTTTCTGGGGTAAACATTTAAATTTAGAACATTCTGGAATTTTCTCGTTGGTTACACGCTAAAAGCTATAAATCTGTCAAATTTCAGATTCCTAGCTCATGTGGAAGTGGGTCAACATTAATGCCTGTAAAAAATTTTCGAAGTTTCTTTTTGGAGGGTAAAAAAATAAAATTTTGAACTTTTTGGAATTTTCCGTCGGTTGTAGGCTAAAAGCTGCCAAATTTCAAGTTTCTAGCTCATGGGTAAGTGGGTAAATATTAGGTTGGGTTCGTTCCCCGGTACTTAATCGATTTTTTCTGAAGTAGGGAGGTCTGGAATGGGGTGTACTCAGCCTCCTGATACAAATTGAGGAGATACTTGATTGAGCAGTAGGATGTCGGATAGTAGGCCTAGTCCCTCTAGGGATGTAGAGCCAGGGAGTTTAGTTTAGTGTCTAATAGATCGATGAAATTAGCAATATAGGTTTCGCCACAAAGTGACTACATTGGCAATTAGCATCTCTGTGAGGGACTTCATAGTTCATAGCTCGCGCTCTTACTTGCTTGCACACAGCAGCCGACGCAACGTACTCTAGCGGCGAAGACAAGAATCACGCCTTCGTTCGCAGATTGAAAGCGACGCCCAAAACCTTTAAACCCCGGGAGTATTACCACGCAGTCAAGCATCTCGCACGCGCTCTTGCCCGCAGAATAAGGCAGGAAGTCGTTGCTTTCGGAGAGCGACAACCCCGCGCATTTAAATGTTTAAATGATTTAAAATTGTTAAATATCGCGTGAAGCGTGTTTATAGATAATAAAAGCCTACCACAAGGACGATTTCGAAGTAGTTTAATAGTAGGCGTATGCAGTACTATAATAAAAAAATCTAAATATTCTTTACATTAAAAACTGGTCGTTGTGCAACACTGCAACATGATCAGAGGCCGCCACTGTAAGAAGGTAATAAAGGGTTGGCACTGTGGTCTGCAGATAACTTTTGTAAACACTTTGAAATGTGCAAATTCTAATAAGAAGAAATGAATCAAGTGGTAACATGAATTTTTTCTCATTAGACAGTCAAACACAAATCTCAAAATATATCGATTCCGTTATTTCTGGCTTAGCCCACTCTCTCACTGGATGCCACAATTCGAAAGACAGCTAAACTGAAAATAATACAGTAATAATCAAACTATTAGATAGATGTAATAATATCGATGTACTAAACTATACCTTTAAAAATGAAATAATTATTCTCATAATTGCAAAACCAAACTTATGAATCTAGCCACGAATACAGCTGTTGATACCATTAAGTGAGCCACTTACCCCACAGGCTCTTGCGTGAACATTTCACTTGATCAGACTGTTTTACTTTTTACACACCACAGGTGAAATGGCTATTAAAGATATCTATCTAATACATTGTGCTCAAACTTCCTACTATTTTGGAACATAATGCACGTTATTTGGCCATGGAAACATACAATTAAATTTCATACCTTTCATTGATTTTGATAAGGTTCTTATGGTTATTTAACGACGGAGGTGTTCTGCAACTTAAGTCTGTGACCGTCGCTGCATATTGGAATTTTGTCCCGCATGAGTTCTTTTATATACCTGTCAGATTTTTACGCACATAAATGTCATCGACCTGGGCCGACACAGTAATCAGCGCAACACAGACTTGCGGCATCCACAATATTATTTGTTCTTTTTCACTATTTATGTGTTTTAAATGACCTGATAAAACAATAATATTACCTACAAATGGTAACAGTATCATGATGCTCCAAAATTGTATCATTCGTTTTCTGCTGCCTGAAGTGGCATTTACAATAGGGTGACACCCGCGAAACTTTAGAAATGATATTGTAGTATCTTGTCGCGTCGTGAACTTTGTTCACAATATGTCGCGTTGTGTAGACGTGTACGCGGCTTGAACTAACCAAATATATTAAGTAATGACTGGGTATTCATACAATGCCTGCCTTCAATTCAAAAATTATTTTAGCCCTATCTATCCTGATAAGAAGAAAAAGAAGAAATCATGACAGGGAGCTTAATTATTATTTGGAAATTATGGTACCCTGATTCCGAAATGATGTTTACATACAAAGGGACACAGAACCTATTATCAAAATTATTTAAGTGAATGTGACCTTGTTGCAAATCACTTGTCCTCAAACTGCATACTTAAATTTGCAGTGCTACAAGCAGTATTTCCAACAGTTATTATTGCTCTAACTAATCTTGAACTGGAGGTTAGTCAGAACTTAGTTTTATACCGTGGAATACATAGCCTTCTTTTCAAAGAAAGGACAGTACTTAAATGTTATGGGTTATGAACAGCAATTGTAATTTCTTGTATACGTATTTGAATGAGTGGAAACCATACGGGAATCTACGACAATTAAATGTGGAATCGCTCCCATATAAATTGCTCTGGTCATTGAAAAAATAAAACATTCGATTTTCCGCTCATCTCAGTTGGTGTCGCGCGGTCAAAGATAACTCCAACTAAAATTTCTTTGCGTCGCCATCATGGCGTTTTGCCACAGAAATGCTGACTTGTCATTGGTCAGTAAATGTCGATTGTCGTGTCGCTGTTGTCGCTCTATTGTAAATTATGTACAGTGAGTCTCACAGAAGAGTTGGCCACTCTCCGACAGTGGTCATTATGTGTGAAATTTCTGACGGTCTCATGGAAATGCAGGCAGTTTTTGCATTAAAACAAGCATTTGCGACAGTATATGATTATTGAGAACAAGCAACATTTCCCTCGAATTTTTCCGGTCTTGGGACTAACTAGTCCCTTGAAGTATAGAAGGCGTTTTAAGAAGTTGTAAGTTATATTATTAAATTATATTGAAAACAATGTTTCCACGGTCCAATTTTGTGCAGATGAGCACCTGTTTTCATGGAAGACTTTGTTATTGTATCTGTCTGAATCATAGTCTATTTTCTATAAGCCGTACATAAAGCTTCATCAATTTCTATATATACTTCTTTCTTCTCCTTTTCTTTTCATATTAAGGTTATGTCTGCCACAAGAATAAATTATATTTGGCTTATTTTTTAAGGTTATTAATTAAGATTAACAAGTTTGTATGAGTATTCTTGAAAGGAGATTTTCTCTGCGATTCCATCCTTCCACTGAATTATTGGTTCGGTCTCCATTTTAACACTGCTACATGCTGATGGGTAATCTATATTAATCAATTTACTAATTCAAAAATTAGTTGTTGGATTTTGTCACTTTGTGATCATCAGGAAAATCTTCCATAACGTAACCAGTTATTTTCAAATTGCTCAGGTTGTATGAACGGCAATGATACACACATACGGATGTGAACACGAACGGCTGGATCCTCATTTTGAGACTGAACTAAACATGTATGCTGAACCTTACGCCAAATTACAAAGATTAAACTCTTGGGACTGTCACAAATGACACAACTTGTCGATAGGAATAACAGCCCTGTCGCAAATAGCACTCCATAAGATAGCACACTTTAAAATATATTTGAAGTTTGCATTCTGTTAGATATAAGGTGTATGTACAATCTGCAATGTCCATGGTGGTATTCATAAAATACATGAAGATCAGACGTTATTGTTCCTTTTACCATTAAAACAAATTATTTTTAGAAAGAAGAAATACCACATCTATTACAGGTTATATAAATTGCAACGGACTCATAATCTTATGCTTATCCACATTTCATTAACGAAAGTAGACTACCTTCATATAAGTGATGTGTGGGAAGTAATGGTTTCCTGCTCATAGCTCTTAATAAATTTAACATAGTTGAGATACTCACTTTTACCAGCAATTTCGTTGCAGCTTCCACTGGGTTGTCAGACCCATCCCGGGCAGTCATTTGTTTCATGCCGTCGTTTGTGAAACATGTCTCGGCATAATCCTTTTAATTTGTCACAAATAAAGCGAAGCCCGCGGTGCTAAATTTTAAGTACTAGACTGGTGTGATACATCCACAAAGTATAACGTAGTACACCAGTATTCACGGGGTTTGGGAATAAAATTGTTCTTCTGAAATTAATGAAATTTCCACTTCACCCCAAATCTGGATTATTGCATTAGTTCACCCGTAGCCTCAGTATTCCGACAAGGTTTGTTGAAAGAATAGTTTTTCTAAATAACTACAGAATTAAGGAATGTCATGAATTGGTAAAAATTGTAGGCTATGTAATGTAAATGTCCTTATTTGCAATAATAATAGAATTAGTAGAAAATATGAATATTATAAAAACCACAGTAATGCTTTATTAGTTTTGGATTGCCTAATGCACTTCACACACGTTTATTCAATACTCCCATGGCCGTTACTGATTGATTACTGAACCGCCACTTCTTTGTAAAGAAGTAACTCCTCAGTTTGTGTCAGGAGGCTGAGTGCACCTCGCTCTAGATCTTCATCCTCAGAAAAATCCGTGCCGGTACCGGGGATCAAACCCAGACCTGCGGATTCGTAGTCCAAAACGCTAACCAGCAGACCACGCACGCGGTTTTTATACATCTATAGGACTGTAAAAAATTGTATGCTAAATGTCATATGGCAAACTGCACTCTTTGCTATTCACAAAGAAGCCTGTTCAAAATCCATTGTGATTATCTTTCCTACAACACACGGACCAAAATGAAGCAAACTAATCAACTCTATGAATCAACTCCTTATTAATTGTGCTCTAAATGTTTCAACTCTCTGCCGTCTTATATCAGAAGTCAGAAATGTTATTTAAAAGAACTGTAAAATTTTTACTATAAACTATTTTTACTGCAAAGAACATAATTATATTTCGCTTCATTCCAGCTTTTACTAAGCTATAACTAGTAACTGAGCTCACCTTGTCAATGAGGATATTATACAACTCGTCTAACAGAATCGTATGCCGTTATAATTTTTTATTATTATTATTATTTTTTCTAATTTACCTACAGCTATTTATACTTCTGTTAGAGTCGGATCAGCAACCAGCCACTCTGCTGTGAATATTTCGCTTTCTACAATGTAGGCATCTCCTTTCAAGCAAAATTGGCCTTACAGTTTACTAGAATTATACTAATAGGCGGAAGAAGAATTATATTAAATTAGTTTACAGGAATATCAACCATAAATCATACAAAAAGTATAATAATATCAGCGATAAATACTTGTCGGAACAGAAGCCATTAATGCTCAAGTATCATATATTATATTTAGCCTATTTGCTTTCCAGGAAATTCAGAATAGAAAATAGAACAGAACAATAAGCAGGGAGCACAAGGAGAGGGGAACTTAGTTAAGCTATATCAACAGAAACGTATTGTTGAAATCTTTCGTGGACTACAAAAGAATATCAGCTAAGCAGCGATTTTGTTGTGTGTCAGGGAAAAGCCTGGACGCTCTGTGAAAGTACGTATAATATGCAACGGTTTGGTACCAAGAATTACCATACTCATAAATTATGAGACCTACGGTCTTTTTTTTTCAGTCATTAGGAGCCAAGTCGGTTAACCGGCGAACTAATACCAAATTTGATTTCGCTCAATGAGAAATCAGGGGACTATTTTGTTGGGACTAGTTGAAAACTGTCGACATGTGGTGATGAGAACTCGAGTGAACCGAAGTTTGGTAGATACGGATCGCGCCAGATGTGCAGATGGATCGCGGGAGCTTTTGCGACGCGAGTGCAATGAAGCAAAAATAAATTGTAAGTAGAGAAACATATTCGAATCTTGGTGCGAGTGCTGAAGACCACAGTGGTTAATATGGAAATACAATTAAAGTAATGATTCCTTTATACGGCTGGTTTTTAATGGGACATTCATCAGTGAATATTCATCCATTCCCGCTCGCACAATATTAATTTGAAGTTAGCCATATTCCCGGCGCGACCATGCAGCAATATTCACCGATAGCGTGCGATAGCTTACATTCAAAGACTGAGCATTGCAACATATTTTTCAAATTGGTCCAATGGAACAATAAACACCATCCTACCAGTATTTTCGCCTGTGTGAATTCCCAAGAAACTGTCCCCTCGTATTAGGAGTTCTTTTTAGCCAAGGGAAGTACAGGTTTGTGGAGGAAATCTCTATAAATCATAGACTGGCGCCCTGGACATTCACATAGTGCAGATTTTAGAAGTTGGGATGAGTACCAGAATTCTTTTCGAGGATATTGTGCTTCGTGAGATTATCTTCGAAGGGTATATATGTGGCCTTCACCTAGGAAAACCCTTTCATATGGACACCCGCCGTAGGTTTATATGAGAACACCTCTTTGACCGTGTATATATTCTTAATAACTCATTAAGGAAAGTTTGCCCCTATTGAAAATATTTTTCGGAGTCCCTAAAATAGTGCCACATTCTGCAATCATTGTAGCGTAGCCTGCTTTATCACATTTAGCCTACTAATTTCAAACACTCATCATCAAACTTAAGTTTATTTGGTTTCATTTTTAGCGGTCTTGATTGTTCTTTTGCAGGACTTTAAATTTATTTTTAATACTCTCCCAGGTTTTATCTACATTCATATGATCCGTAGCTTCGGGCTCAGCAGTGTTTTCTAGAACTGCGAATCTATTTGAAATCTCGACATGGTAAGAGTTCTTAGATTAGTCCTTCAGATTGAGTCTCTCTATGTCGAGATTTTCCTATCCTTAAGGAAAGATTTTCCCGAACAACCACAACTACCAGGTAATGATCCAATTCGCATTAGTCTGCATTAAATCTTTTTTTTCTCTCCATAACCTACTTTAAACCCAGTAATAGCTATATGATTTACTATTTTGTAGCCAAAACCATTCACGGAAGTACAAATTCCCGTTTTTGCGTAATGTTTTTAAATGAAAAAAGTACGTACTGAAAACCATTATCAAGCCAGGAGCTCCTACAAACTTCATATGAACATTCTCTACAATTTTATTTCACTCAATAACGTTAAGTGGGAGAAAATCCTTCTGAAAAACTGTCAACCCCATTCACTTTGACGCAAAATTTAACAAAATTACCAATACACTTGGAAGTATTGTTATACAATAATTTTATTTTCTCTTATAGGTGTATATATTGTTCACATATCCTAAAAGGATTATGTTTTAAAACTTTAGAGTTAATAGATATCGCAGACGTATAATTAAATGATTTTGAAAACGCTATGTTCAAATTATTATCGACTTCGTATTACATCATATAATTGATTACAGGGCTCCTGAAATAAAAATGAGTGATATATATAGTAAAATCCTTCGGCCTGACTCGCTGGATTTCTGAACCTAAATTCTCTGGCTCGGTACCGGCCCGGGTCTATCTCTACTTTACTTGGATAATTGTGACTGTGACATGTCCGTCAATTTACAGGCTTATAGACTATCTACTTAAGAGACAAAATTCCGGCACACGGGGACGGTCGCAGGCCTATCGTTATATAATAATAAAACCAAACTAGACCAAACCTCCCAAAGGATAGAGTACTGACGTAAAATAATAATGAAATTAACATAGACTATACGTTCACATTGTCATTTAAAGTACGCAGACAAGATTAGTATTATGAATTGATGTATATATTATAATTGGTACTCTTGAGGAATCTTACAAAGCCTTTAATAATTCACAATATTGATTAATACATTAATACATTAGGCGTATATTTCTTTCTCTGGGGTAATTAGTATACTTTTAAATGAGAAACATAAGAAAAATATTACACAAACCTTCTTTATATTTCAAATATAATATTTAATCAGCCGGGCACTGATGATATGGTACACAAAATATTATTTATTTAATTATAGTCCGTATTTTAGCTAAACCCTTAAGTCTCACATCCTTATTATTGCAAGTATTATCCTTAAACATTGAGCAAATGAATTTAGATCTTCTCTTAAAAGCGTAAAGTAACCCGTCTAGAGGAAATTTCTTTATCCCTGCCAGGTATTTATGGTTCATTATAAATTCATCTTGTCTAAAGCAACAAAGTATACACACAAGAGTCTGTAAAAATGAGATTCAGATATTGGCTAAACACACTCTGTTGTAATAGTTATCTCATACAGGTTAAACACATTGCTTACGGATAATAAGGTTGTCTTGTAGTTTGCTGGTGATGAGCATCTAGGGATACACCTCCTCCTCATTCTCATTTTCAAACTTTCTTTCAGTAATCCACCTACCTTATAGTGACTTCTCTTTCTGATTAAATTCTTCGTATCCTGAGTAAATTAGTTGCAGAAAGTACAGGGAATCGGTCTCCTTGCTACATACGCTTTCCTGATTTTATCCATCCCTTAATTAGCAATATTTTTAAAGTTAAATTTCATCAACAAGAAGGAGTATATTTCTTCCAGGATTCTCAAACAATTCATCACAATTTGATTTATAACCCTTAAAATATGTTAACCATCTTATCAGCTTCATATGGCTTTCAAAACTGCAGTTATAATTATTATTGAAATCCGCTCAATTTTAAATGCAAATTGAAAATTTCTATGTACGGTACTAATATAATTTTAATTCCTACACCCGTATCGTAAATATACTATAAATATACGAAGTAGGTCTATTGTGTTCGATGTCGAGATTCCAGTATAGACGTATATGTACATTTTGAGGTCGCCGTCCAGGTGGTCCTGAACTCAGGAATTTAACTTTGATTTTTTTTAAAGTTTCTCCAGTCGCCAAGAATTGCATATTACTTAGTATGACTCAACACTGCTATTCACCTAATATCGAAATCAATTAAATTCAATGAGACAAAATAAATAGAAGAAAAAGGAACTGCAATAGGGATAGTTACGAAATAGTTACATGGTTTACCAAATATCCTAAATAAGCGGCATGAGCCATATGCAGTTAAAACGTGTATACATTACTCTAAATAAAATCAGAAAAACACAAGGCAAATAATAATTCAGAGTATAGATTAGTATTTTGTCTTTTTTGACAAATGAGTAGACGTTCCTTTCACTTTCTTAGTAGGCTAAATTTAAATAAACTGGGGAACGTAAATTTAAAGAAGTTTCCATGCTTTTGTTGCTATCTTCAAAACTTAGCCTACTTCTTTGCATTCATTATTTCAATTTCACATACATTTCTCTTTGTTCCGATAGATACATTATTTTACTAATAATAGATCATAAAGGTTTATATCACTAGCATATAAGTCAATCTTTAAAAAAAATACATCCGAATTCATCATCAATAAACTTCTTCGCTCTTGAATGTATCCTTATTACTTACACATATTTCAACACGACTCCACTAAAGAATGATTTGCAAAAGGAAAAGCTTTATGATTTAGAAACTATTACATTCAGTAAGTACGTACCTATATATTATGTTACAGTAAAAAATATTGCCTATGACGTTAGAATTTTAGCTAGATATTAATTACCCAATTTGTTAGGTGAAAGAGTTCTCTTTTAATTCATGTATTACTTACTGTAAACAAACTATTGTATGTATGTTTTTGTTAGGTCGTAATATCATGGGTTATAACGGAAACAAATCAATTTACTGGTTTTGGGACTGACCCGTTGACCTAGAGGAGATGAATTGTCAAACTGGCAAACCACCAGCTATGTTTATTAGTTTGGAGCTCGTTTAATTAAGTCGGATGATAGCTATAATAGGGATTAAACGTTTGGTTTGTGACATGAATGAAACACTATTTCACTAGCAGCCATAACGGTCTCTCGAGTCAGACGGAATAAATCCCTTCGGCAAACACAGCTACCAGCGAACATTCTTAACACTTCTAAGCAAGCATAGTTGTAGATGACACTAACACCTCTGCAAACTTGTATACACCTTGAGACTTGTCTATTTGAAATCAAAGCCTAAGATATCATGAAAATGCTACTAGAATCCCTTCTTAAATATTTAACTATATCGGTTGTTATATATTTTCTTCATTAATATAGAAATTGAACTATCAATCACTATAATAGCAATCACGATCGTGACTGACTGATTAACTCACTGACATAAATATTTACACACTTTCAGATAAGCTAGTACTTGAAATTTGGCACACTTATAGCTTCTAGTCTGTAACCGTTGGGAAAATTCTGAAAAAAGCTCAAATTTTAATTTCTTAGCCCCAGATATCTTCAAAATGGCAAATCTAGCTTAATAGTAGCTGCAAACCATTTTTTAAAACCTTATAATATCTAAACGGTAAGTCGTACCATAAAACTAATTGCTCTTCCACCAAGGGCTTTTGAGAGATCTACAAGTTTGCTCCTTTGACTTTTTGTCGTTTTTACATAGGCTATCTCTTAGATACAGTTAGATTTTTTTATTTCAAGAAAATTTACTACATTTTCCACATATTATGTAACTTTTAACATATACTTATGATAGGTAAACTCATAAAATTTGGCAAGAATATTAACACATTAAATTGTTATATGCATGCTAATTTAATGATTCTATCTGCATTATAAATATGAAAAAAGTGACTGGATAGTCGTGATGTCTATCACATCCACAGCAACCTATATTACCCACTCACTGAGATTAATGTTTACCGATTTCCCCATGAGCAAGAAACTTGATATTTGTCAGCCTTATAGCTTTTAGTCTGCAACCGAAATTTAAAAGAATTACACTTTTTACTCCCAAAAAATTTTCAAAGGTTTTACTGAATTAATATTTACTCACTTCCAGATAAGGTAAAAACGTAGATTTTCAGACTTATAGCTTTTAGTCTGTAACCGACGAGAACATTCAAAATATTTTTACTTTTTTTATTTTTTACTCCCGAAAAACCTTAATGTCGTTCCGCACATATCAAGCAAGTTGTGTTAGACTTAAAAGGCACTTTATATTTTCGTACTACGTTGTGGCAGCAAGCGCGAGATCAGACCGGCCAACTTGGTAAAAGTACTCCTCCCTCCAAAATCCACGCTCTCTTATTTCCAGGCTGCAGGCAACAAGCGTGTTATCAGGTGGCTGACTTGAGTGAAGAGGTCTTCTCCCTCCACGCTCTCCTACTACTAGGATGGACCATAACTGAATGGATGGATGTGGTGCCCCTTGGACAGCCTCGACAGTGTCATGTTTGGTTGGTATGACAAACGTGACTTCACTCTCAGTCTGTCTTAAAGAGAAATAGACGACATTCTTTATACTCGCTGTTTCCAGCGTAAAAAACAGGTAGAGTTTATAATGGATATCATTAGTTACCATTACGTCACATGTAATGAGCGTATTATGATATGATCGAATGAAAAATGACCTTTCTGTTCGATTTGATGCAGTTAACCACTTTTGTATTTGGAATAAGCAGACTCTGAGGTAGGACCCACCAGCTCATAATATGGTATGTTTGATTCTATGGGCTACTAATACGTAGGCCTAATGTCAAAGCAACATATTTGTAATCGATCTTTCTTTAAATAAGGACCGCCGGCGTGGTCTTTTGGTTAGCGTCGCTGACTACGGATCCGTCGGCCCGGGTTCGATTCCCGCTACCTCCTCGGATTTTTCTGAGGTAGGGAGGTCTGGTAGGGGTGCACTCAGCCTCGTGATTCAAATTGAGGAGCTACTTGATAGAGAAGTAGCAGCTCCGGTCATGGAAACCACCATTAACGGCCGTGGGTGTCGGCATGCTGACCACATGCCCCCAATCCTGCCATCTGCCTATAGGTAGATGACGCAGAGGCCGGGTGGTAGGCCTTGTCCCTACGGGATGTCGCGCCACCGGGTTTAGTTTTTTCTTTAAATAAACATTCCTACGGGTTATCTGCTAAATACATGTAATACAGAGCGGAACAAATTTGATCTACTTGAGCCAGCTATCACTGAATACACTCTTTGGTAGCTAATTGCAGTTAATAATGAGAATTCAGGTAGAGTAATTACGAATTAATTCACTTACATAGATTGTGAAATTTACATAATTCATTGTAGTGTATAATCAACTCGCATTAACATGTCTGTTCATAGTCTCCTTCTCTAAATGACACACAGCAAATTAATCAGCATGCATTATTTATTTATTTATTAACCCTCCAAGTACGAGAGTCCTATTTGACCTATGTTTTAGGGCTATAGTAATAGTGTAAGTATTTCATGAGTTACAGAGAGTTTCAAAATGTGGTAATAAACAAGAAACAAAGGTGAACATAAACACAAACATTACACAGTTACATTAGAAAAGCTCATAGAAAGTACTGAAATAAT
The DNA here is from genome assembly GCA_964059195.1 of Ectobius pallidus. Classification (NCBI taxonomy): domain Eukaryota; kingdom Metazoa; phylum Arthropoda; class Insecta; order Blattodea; family Ectobiidae; genus Ectobius; species Ectobius pallidus. The sequence continues at coordinate 41,155,259 of CAXKWD010000012.1, forward strand.
TAATCATAACGTTTTAAATACAAATGTGGAAGAGCTCAAAAGCATGGGCTTAGGTAATACAAAACTACAACTAATAATATTAACATTCCTTCCCTACAGCTTAATGGCTATTTTACAACCCTACCCATTACAGAGATTGACACAAAGACAAAGAATCACACAATTAACGAACTACGAAGCATTGAACCCCCAAGACGAGAAAAATTATTTTTCTATTACACAAGTCAACGGCACATAGTCACTACAGACCGATCAACATTCTTCCTGCCATGTCGAAAGCCCTGGAGAGAATATTACACAAACAAATGACATACTATTTAAATGACTATGATATCCTTGACTCATGTCAGTCTGGATTCAGAAATGGCCATAGTACAACTACGGCACTTCTCACGGTGACAGAGGACATACGTGAAGCCATGGTCAAAAACCAAATGACAATACTGACTCTTCTAGACTTCAGTAAAGCCTTCGACTCCATGGACATAAATCTTCTTATAGCTAAACTGCGAGCAGTGCATTTATCCGAGAGTTGCCTCCTGTGGTTCTATTCCTATCTTCGCAATCGTCAGCAATGTGTTTTATCATTGCTGCCGGTCTTCCTCGTGTTGAGATGTGGAGAGAGAAGTACCGCAGGACTCAGTTCTTGGACCGCTATTGTTTTCAGTTTATATAAATGACATATCCACATCCTTAGCTCATAGCAAACACCAGCTCTATGCTGATGATCTTCAAATCTATATGCATTGTCGGCCTGAAGCATTGATCGAAAACATCACAAAAGCAAATCATGACCTACAAGAAATATCCTCTTCGTGTAAGAAATTAGGATTGAGCTTGAATGCTGAAAATCGCAGGCAATCTTTCAGGGGCAAAAGAGATTACAGTCTATTGTAGGATTAAATAATCTACTACCCCTACTAATAAATAAATCTATAGTTACTTTCAGTTCATCTGTTAAAAATCTATGAGTTTTCTTAGACAAAAATCTTAATTGAAATGTTCAGATAACTCACATATGTAGGACAATATTTTCGATCACTCTTTTATTAAAGCGCCTTAAACATTTTCTTCCATCTTCGCAGATGAAAATCCTAATACTAATTCTCGTGGTGCCCCATTTTGATCATTGTGATATATTATTAAGCGAACTCAGAGTCAACTCTCTCAAAAACTGCAACGTGTTCATAATATGTGTATTCGATACATCTGTGACATGAAAAAAGCTGATCATATCTCGCCCTCATTCTTAAAATTATCTTGCATTCGGCTTAATGATCGTAGAAAACTGCAATAACTTTGTCTCTTGTTCCAAATATTACAGTCATCATCTCCAGCATATCTCGCTTCCCGCTATCATAAATTATCAGAGCATCAAACATTCGACACCCGTTCACAACTTAGTACACTTCTCCACAGAACAGCTCAACAGATATTCCTTTCGTCTACCTCAAAGGAAGACAGAAATTACCCAATCATGTCAATGAAGAGGAAGCATGAATTGGTTGATGCTACGACTGACCCAGTGGTTGCTCCGTTTCTATGGGACCTGTGTTTGTTATGCCAGAAGCAATCAAAAGAGCGCTTGATTATTCCGAATTATGAAGGTTACTTAACAATGGCGAAGAATCGTGCCATTTTTACTGAACATGGTGAGCTTCCAAGTGCTTTATGTAATTTGGATCAGTTGAAGCTGTCTTTCACATGCTGCCCATGCAGCGAAATATCACAAATCCTGCAAGGACAAATATGACAGTCTAAAGGCAGATAGACTATCTGGTGAAAGGAAACAGAAAGGACGTCCCCATTGCTCAGAGCAAACTCCATCTACATCAAAATTAACAAGATCATCATTATTTTGTTCAGATGTGGAAAATGTGTGCCTGTTTTGTGATGAAGGAGAAGGTAGAGACAAACTTGTGACTGTATCCACGCTGGGAATTGGGCCTACAATTATTCATACTCTTGCTCTACAATTACAGGATGAAAAACTGTTGAAGGAATTGTCGTCAAAGGATTTGGTAGCATTAGAAGCCAAATATCACAAACTATGCTATACTCGCTTTCTAACACGTGCGACAGCTGCTGAACGTTCTCGAAGAGAAGATCACCATAATCCTGAATAAGTTGTTTATGGTACAGTTCTAACGGAATTGGTTCAATACATGCAGGATTTGTCCTCATCTGGCAGTACTTCTCCAGTGTTTAAACTTTCTCATATTACAAAATTAGTGTCTCAGCGCATGATGGAAATGGGAAAACAAAAAGAATATCAATAGAACACGTCTTTAGGAACAACTATTATCAACTCTGAGAGCTGATAAGTCCGGATGTGAAATTATTTTCACTTTCGAAGGGGATGTTGGCGATGCCATTCGCGATACCTGTTTATTTAAGGACTTTAGTGATGGTATGTGTCTGGGATGGTCACAATCAATCTTCTTTTACTGTCATTACTTCTTTCCATGGTTCTAGTGTTACGATTATTCAGCACCCTCACAGTGAAGCAATTATGGAGATTGACGATGACAGCGTTCGTATCCAGCAATGGAACAAACAAATTGTCAGTGGCCTCCCTGGATATTACACTACTCTTCCTGCAACTGGTCAAGTTACAAGTGACCCACCTTTCCCAACTGTTAATCCACAGTACACTGACCATGTTCTGCCTTCACCCCCTAGGAAAGTTTTAAATCCTTGGTTTAACTCTGTCCTAGAGAGAATGCATACTGAAGACATACAAGGAATAGAGCATGTGCCTAGGGTATCGTTTTTGGCCCTTCATGACCAAAATGAACCTGGTGTTAGAAAAATAAGGTGTAATGCGTCTTTGCTTCCACTTCTAAATGACGAAATTTCGACTCCAAGAATGGTACTTCATATGGTGGATATCATAGTAATGGCTACAGCAAAATTAAATGGAAATCAAACACCTGTGATTACATGTGACCAACCGGTATATGCTATTGGGAAGCAACTGCAATGGAAATTTCCTGACAAATATGGAGAGGATCGCATCATACTCATAATGGGTGGCCTTCACATCGAAATGATGGTCATCAACTTACTTGGCAAGTGGTTAACAAGCAATGGATGGACTGAATTAGTCAAAACCGCTGGTATTGCAAAGTTATGGTGTAGCAGAATCCTGCCTTACATCGTAGCATGTAAAAAGATCTTGGTATGCACATGAAGTTACTTTATTGCCTTGCATTGTCTACAGGTAAAAGCATTCAATGAAGCATGTGAAAGCATCAGTGGCGAAGGCATTGAAGTGTGGATTTTGTCGAAACACCTGAATGCCTTCAGTTCCAAACTGGAATCCCTTCTAGTGCAACTTGTATTGAGGATTCGTACATTTAATTTCACAATGTACGTCGATACTTTGGCTCAGTTATGTCCGTGGACATTTTTGTTGGATGCAGTCCACTATTCTAATTGGTTGCCAGTATTCGTACGCTCTCTACAGGACCTTCCAGAAAAACATCCAGATATACATGCTGAATTTCTTCGTGGCAACTATACGAGCAGCGAAACTTCTACACCGTTTTCTGCAATCTCTGACGATCAGCTTATGAACACAATAACAAAGTTATAAAGGGTGAAGGTGCAGCTATTGGCATCTTTGATTGTAAAAATGCTCTCCTTACGTGGATGGTAGCAGGCCCTATGATCAGTTCTTTAGTTGAGGAATTTGAAGATAAATCAAATTCAAAAGATGTTAAAAGTGTGGGCGCAAAGCATCACGAAGATAACTATGCATTTGAGAGATGGTTCTTAGAGCTGTCTTCGTAATAAACCTACTGCCCGTCCCAGACACATACCATGACTAAAGTCATTAAATAAACATGTATCGCGAATGGCATCGCCAACATTCCCTTCGAAAGTGAAAATAATTTGACATCCCGACTTATCTGCTCTCAGACCAGGTATAAATGATAATAGTTGTTCCTTAAGACGTGTTCTATTGATATTCTTTTTGTGAGTTTGTATTCCCATTTCCATCATGCGCTGAGACACTAATTTTGTAATATGAGAAAGTTTAAACACTGGAGAAGTACTGCTAGATGAGTACAAATCCTGGATGTATTGAACCAATTCCGTTAGAACTGTACCATAAACAACTTCTTGAGGATTATGGTGATCTTCTCTTCGAGAACGTTCAGCAGCTCTCGCACGTGTTAGAAAGCGAGTATAGCATAGTTTGTGATATTTGGCTTCTAATGCTACCAAATCATTTGACGACAATTTCTTCAACAGCTTTTCATCCTGTAATTGTAGAGCAAGAGTATGAATTGTAGGCCCAATTCCCAGCGTGGATACAGTCACATGTCTCTACCTTCTCATTCATCACAAAACAGGAACACCTTTTCCACATCTGAGCAAAATAATGATGATCTTGCTAATTTTGATGTAGATGGAGTTTGCTCTGAGCAATGGGACGTCCTTTCTGTTTCCTTTCACCAGATAGTCTATCTACCTTTAGACAGTCATATTTGTTCTTGCAGGATTTGTGATATTTCGCTGCATGGGCAGTATGTGAAAGACAGCTTCCATTGTCCAACTGATCCAAATTACTTATAGCACTTGGAAGCTCACCGTGTTCAGCAAAAATTGCAAGATTCCTCGCCATTGTTAAGTAACCTTCATACTTCGGAATGATCAAGCGCTTGATCATTCCGAAGTATGAAGGTTACTTAACAATGGCGAAGAATCTTGTAATTTTGATTGCTTCTGGCATAACAACCACAGGTCCCATACAAACGGAGCAACCATTGGGTCAGTCGTAGCATCAACCAATCCATGCTTCCTATTCTTTGACATGATTGGATAATTTCTGCCTTCCTATGAGGTAGACGAAAGCAATATCTTCTTTACACGGTGAAGTTCCTCACACAACTCATTTAGTATTACTGAATGGAATCTTATTAATTTAATCTATTTTATTTATTATTACATTTTTGAAGTTTTCCCCCAAAATTTAATTTTTGAGGGGGCTACGATTTTTAAAAAGTACCACCTAAAAATCTAGAATTTACTTACCTATACGTAAAAAATGACAACATATACATCTGCTACTTAATCAGTTATAAAGCCCCTCTATTACTTTTCGGAACCCATATAAATTAATGTTTTGCCATAACGACTCGCAGTGCAACTCTACATTGTTTTGGCAAATTTTCAGGAACCATTTGTGATAAAATATGTGTCATATATACCGTTCGAAAGGACGTTGTCTGACGAACAATAAAGTATAGGATACATTTTCATCTACATGTAACGGGTTCCAAGTTATTTAGCAAAATGTTTCGAAAATATCAAAATCAAAAACCAAAGTTTTAATTCAGGTACAAATATTTCTGGTATTATGAACCTAAAAATAATTGCAGATATACCGTTGGAAAGCACGTTTTCTTCTAATTAATAATCACTTACAATATAGATTAATATGAAAATACAAAGCCAAATTATATAGAGAAATGTAGAAGCGTGTCACAAAACTTTGGCGGCCATATTTATTACGTCATCAAAACCTCTAGAGGGCCAGAAAATTTGTGTCCCGGGCTTTTTAGACTCGTCTATCCACGTACTATCTGAATCCAAAGTGGCGCATTGGTTGCCAGATGTGAAGTTTTTTTTCAGCTAATTCACCCCACTAGTAATACAAATACGCCTTACAAAGTCAAATTTTCTGCAAATGATTTTAATAAATTCAGTAAAGACTCTGTAACTGAATTAGTAGAAAAAGTAAATTGCCAGAATATAAATAACACTCAAAGTAATTGTGTGAAATCTCCCTGTGTTAATAAAACTTTTTCCTGGAGTTACGTTTATCCAGTTGACGTTATTAGGGCAGCAAAATCTCTTAAATTATCGAAGTCAACAGATTTTTACGATATTTCTAATTCAGTTTTGAAAGAAGTAGTTAACGAAATTGCTATTCCGGTTGCCAAACTGGTCAATTTATGTTTTTCTAAAGGTATCTATCCAGATCTTCTCAAGACAAGTAAGGTTATTCCAGTTTTTAAGAAAGGTGATAAAGAACTTATGGAAAATTATCGTCCTATATCTATAGTCCCAGTTTTCTCGAAGATTTTTGAATCCATTATGAAGGAACAGTTATGCTCACTTCTAGACAAAAATAATGTCTTTACTTCTGCCCAGTTTGGTTTTCGAAATGGCATATCTACAGTTGCCGCTGTCGAATCTGTTGTAAGTAATATTCTTGACGCTTTTGAAAATAAATTATTTTCTTCCCACATCTTAATGGATTTAAGTAAGGCCTTCGATTATGTGTCTCATGAACCTTTAACACTGAAACTTCAGCACTATGGTTTTCGGGGTATTACTTTAGAATTGTTCGTTTCTTATTTAAAGAATAGAAAACAAAGTGCTTATATAAATAACGATTGGTCTGTCATACTAAACATTGACTGCGGTGTGCCTCAGGGATCTATTCTTTGGCCACTTCTTTTTATCACTATGATCAACGACGTGGTTTACGATGTTCCTTCTTTGCCAGTTTTATATGCAGATGACAGTTAGTTACCGCGATCTTGATGAACTTAAAATTCAAACTTTTCAAATAATACAATCTACTGAAAATTGGTTTAGTAATAATATGTTTGTAGTGAATCAAAATAAAACTCAAAAGATGACTTTTAGTTTGAGAGACTGTGAAAATGAACTGCCTTCAGTTAAACTTCTGGGATTCAATCTAGACAGAAGGTTGCTTTGGCATGACCATATAACATATGTATGTAATAAATTATCTAGAGTGGTCTTTGTTCTTCGAAGGCTTGTGTGTTGTGGATCATTTTCGATTCTTGGAAATGTATATTTTGGTCTTTTCCATTCTCATCTAATTTATGGTACCCATATCTGGGGCAATTCTTCAAATTGTACCAGTGTTTTCAAATTTCAAAAGACTGCGATGCGCATTTTGACCAAAAAACGATGTTATGAGCACTGTAAACCTCTTTTCATTGAATATAAAATAATTACCTTCCCTTGTATATTTATTTTTTCGTGTTTAACATGTGTAAAGGAAAGACTAGAATTATATCCGGAAAGAATGCAGTTACATTCATATAATGCCAGAAATTGTGGTACTCTACAGTCTAAGCAAACCCGTACATCGAAGGCATTCAATACTTGGGAAGCAATCGGAATAAAAATGTTTAACAAGTTGCCCCATAATGCAAAAACTGTTACTGTGAAAAGATTTAAATACGTTCTGTCTAACTGGTTAAAAAACAGAGCTTTTTATTCAGTACACGAATTCTTGGAAAATAAATTATGGGATATGTGTTTTTAACTTTTCAAATACTTTATTCTTGTGACATTGCTAATTGTTTGTAGTTATTTTATTCTTGTGACATTGCCAATCGTTTGTAGTAACTTAACGGCAGAATAAATTATTATTATTATTATTATTATTATTATTATTATTATTATTATTATTATTATTATTATTGTTGTTTTTGTTATTATTATTACAAATGCGTAGCCTCAAAAATTAATAAAAGCAGATTTATAAGACAAATAGCGTAATTCTTTATTTATTTATTTTTTCAAAAATGTCCCTCATCGATTTCAAACTTAAAGCTCACTGATGTTACACTTGATTACTGTCTTACTATCAAAGTATTATTTTATCTCCAACAGATAAAAGTGTTACTTTCAAAAAAAACATCGTGCTTCTAATGAACCTGGTTTCCTTAATACAGCTGAGAGTAAATGATATTTCTTTTTCGGAAAAGCGAAATGTTAACATTTTCGGAAATATCCGCCTGTCATGAGCAAGAAAACACAAGCTTCACATTAATCCTAGTGTCACATTAAACATTCCTTACATTTCCATAATTTTTGTGAGATCATGAGGACAGAGTGAGTTCTTGTAAACAATTTCTCCCTTCAGACTCGCTATTAACGAGAGTCGAATTTCTTATATTTCATTCGTGTAATGTTGAGTTTATTGTATTGTACAAGTTAATAAGATGTGGATTAGTTTATTAAACGATGAAGAATTAATCCTCAAGGGCAAAGACTTTAAGGGTAAACCGCAGTCTGCGAGAAACAGGATACTCCTTTGAAGTCACTACTTTGAAACATGATACAGTTTCATGTGACGTAGTTTGCTTTGCAACTCTAATAGGTGTATCAAGCCTTCTCTTAGTGCTCTTAGTGACCATACTTGAAACGGTAATCACCGTGTATAGAATAGAATCTTCAAGTACTAATTACAATATCTCACTCAAATATTATATATCCATATAAATTGGTGGTAATGGGAAAATTTTAAAAAGTGACCGGTCTTCGCATATACTTTATATTTTATTGGTTTACTGCTTATGTTCTACATCTATCATTATATATCATGAAGTGCATATAATTTCAATTTAGGATCATGAAGGTGTTAATCCATTATTTTTACAATTCTCAATACTATAACTCCGCGTTCATAAAATATTATATTATAACCACATATAACTTACATAATTCTGGTAGTATATTTACCCATAGAATGCTTCACCATGCGTTCCTATTCATTTCCTCAAACTCTTTGAATTACATCTTATCCATCTCGGTTACATATAATTAACAAATATGGACTGTTTTTATAGTTAGATGTTTAAACGAATGAAACAATTTTTTTTTCTACTCAATCAAGCTACAAAACTCGTCGTAGTACTAGTAACAAGGAAGCTAATGGGTGTGCACCACATACAAGGCTAAATGCAGAACTAAACTATAGCTTAAAATATATTTCTTTTTGAGAGCATACTACTTTTTTATATTTTATATCGTTGTGTACATTGTTATAAAACTACATTTTTACTGATATACGAGCAAAATGGCATATATGAATATTAATTACAGGAGTGTAGGCTACATTGATAACTCGAAAACTCATTATAGCAGTGTTATTCAAAGGGTGACGTCTCCGTGTAAGTACAAAAAATGTTGCTATTACTCTTAAAAGTCTGTTTCCGAAAATTACTCTCTTCAATACATCGGGTTGTTCATCCTTTGTTACAGTATAAATAAATTTCAGAAAATAATTATGTTGCACATAGTTTCTCATGTATACGTATTATTCGGTTCCAGTGGACGAAAAATATGTATCTTGCACCTTCTATTCCAAGAATTATTATCTTAAGTTCATTTTTATTTTATTGTTATTTTAACAATATACACGAAACATCCGGTAGTCTGATATTCTTGCTCAGGAATTTGTGGGACTGCTGCTTTTGTACAGTAGTGGATGTAAGTAAAATTATATTCTAGATTTTCAGTAACTTAGTGTTTTATTCTGGAAGTCGAATCGTTTATGTGCAAAATTAAGTTATATTGAGTCGTTATTTGATAACTACAGAGCGATTCCCGAAAAATGGATAGTATTAAGGGAATTATTTTGTAACGTTATGCTTTTTAAAGAGTTCATAAGAATTTCCCTAAAACCTAGCCCTGGGACGATTCAGCTTAGGTTTGCCGGTTAGAGTTTAATATAATTTTCACTTTGGTCCTAGGGTAAAGGCGGCCGGTGCGTAAGGCTGTTACCCGTAACGTACATATTATTATTATTTTTATTAAGTGCCAGTATGGTACTTTATGAGATTGTGTGGTGGACGGAAAAATGTCTGTCCGTCTGTCCGTCCGTCCGTCAGTCCGTCCGTCCGTCCGTGTGTCTGTACGCGCGATAACTCAAATACGCTTGATCGGAATTTAATGAAACTTGGTGTATGCGTTTATAATGTCCATGGGAAGAACCCTATTGATACTGGACCAAATCTGTTGACCGGTACCGGAGTAAAACCCAATTTAGTGTGTATTTTAAAAGCGCCATAACTTAAATACGCTATATCGGATTTTCATAAAACTTGGTATACGCATTTTTATTGTCCATGGGAAGATGTCTATTGATATTGGACCAAATCGGTTGGCCGGTACCGGAATAATGCCCAATTTAGTGCCTTTTTATGGTATTATATAGCAAAAGGTGCGATAACTCAAATACGCTTCATCGGATTTTTATTAAAATTGGTATATGCATTTATAATGTTTGTGGCAAGAAGCCTACTTATTTTGGACCAAATCGGTTGACCGGTACCAGAGTAACAACTAATTAAAGTAACATTTTTAAAATCATGTCTATACTACAATGCCGCATTTTTAATCATTTGAGGGCTTTGTCTGCAGTGCAGTCAGATGTTTGTTTACTTCGCTGATGTAGTTACATGAATACTGTTATATACAGTAGGTACATTACTGTGAAATAATTAGCGGAGTTATATGCCACTGAATTTTGTGAATGTTGACATATTTTAAGAATTTCAAGTTGCAATACATTTAGATTTGACAAGCAACACTATTACTTCACATAAGCTTATCAAACTACATCATCAAATTGACTGAGTTAGCCGAATGGTAACGTCTTGGATTCAACAAAAGCATACTGGCACTTTGTTATATCAGTTTACCTGATTTTATTATTATTATTATTATCATTATCATATTACTTCTTTGTTTACATATCGAATTGCTATTACGATAGCATATATTTTATACGTTCAAATATTTTTTTATAATTATATTTCACTATACAATTTTTTTTCCGTAAGATGACTATTTATCTAAAACATTAATTTTTCACTATAGCCCTGGGATCGACTCAGCCTCTAACAGAATCCTGGAGTAAAGGCGGCCGGTATGTAAGGCTGTTAACCTTAACATACATATTATTATTATTATTATTATTATTATTATCATATTACTTCTTTGTTTACATATTGAATTCTAAAAGATATTACGAAGCATATATTTCAAACCTTCAAGTATTTTTTTTATAATTATGGTGGCTAACGACTTAAAACTATATTTTATCATACAATTTTGCCATAAGATGTTAATTTCCCTAAAACCAAGCCCTGGGATCGACTCAGCCTAGGTTTTCCGGTTAGTATTTAATATAATTTTCACTTTGATACTAGGGTAAAGGCGGCCGGTGCGTAAGCCTCATCCTTGGTCTTTAATAGAAGTAATAATATGTTATACTTCATTATTTATAGGCCTTTTATGAATTATATTAAAAGCATGTTTTAAGTTTTATTTTCATACGTTATAAGAGCGACGATTTCTGCTAGCCTTGCCTCGGTGTATAACAGTGAGATGCTTCATCAGCAGAATTCAACCCACTCATCTGTGATATGTGATGTGTATAACATTGTAGTATTCTTATCAAGTCTCTTTAAATGTTCACTCAATATGTCAAAACACTCCTTTCCCTATAATACATCATTCATTAGGCATTATGTTTAATTTATTAATATTTCTGTGTTTCCTTTTTTATGTCTAATGCTTTTAGTAATACGTTGTTTCATTCTCCACTTTGAATATCCTAATGCACTGACAAATATTTCATTCATAATTAAGTACTATGAATTCTCACCAGTGAGGGGGAGAGTAAGTGGAAGTGTTGTCTGCCATTACATTTCACAATACCAAGAGCGCATATGCAGTCAAACCGTCTTCCTAGCTGGGCAGCTCTCTAAACTCCATATGTTTTTTTTTACCAGTCTGAGAAGTAGTCACACACAAATGGCTTCTAGTGCAAGGTTAAAAAGACTTTTAGCGCGCAATTTAACATTATGAACAAATGACATTGTGTTGGATTTGTAATATATTCTTACGAGAGAGTACTCTTATGCGTTTCATTTCACAATAGGTATCATATTACCTAAGTCAGCATTTTATTATCCACGTAGCACATAAACCCAGCGTATCATATTAATTCTTTGTTCATATGTGTTATACGAACTAAAACATAATGCTATGAGAGCATTTTTTTTCCATATGTATACCAGACGTATCTTTAATGAAAAGGTTAATTTCACAATTTCTTTATTCATATGCCTTGTGTGTATAATTTATTAATCTTTATGTGTAATATTATGCAAGCCACATACCCCCACAATCCTACCATCTGCCTATGGTAGATGATGCATCAGTCGAGTGGTAGGCCAAGTCCCTCAAGGGATGTAGCGCCACGGAGTTTTAGAGTTTAGCTGTTTAAATATGCATTACCTATTTTTATGTACGCTGCTTTCATTCACTGTTCTGCAAACGGACTTGATCATAATGTTTACTTTATACATCTAATTTTAAAAAATCACGTAACAATCCTATTACAAATAGTAGAAACTCAAAATAACTGGAGGTTCGAGTTTTTAAAACTTACAATTTTGTTCCATATTTAGACTTTGAATTAAAATTATGTTTTTATTTTGCAAGATCAGCATTAATTTTTACTATGAACCACAACGGTGGCGCGGGTCCAAACACCATCATTTCTTCCGCTGATGTTTTGTAAAGTCGTTATTATATTAAAATTATTTTTAGACTTGCAAGAAGCAATACCTTATAGTATATTCATATTATTTTATCCATCAAATTTATAAACTCAAAATCAAGATGGTAACATTGCGCACGATTTTAAAAATGATATATTTTAATTTTAAGATGGTCTGTGTTAGGGCTTGTTCCGTGAATATGTCATCTTCAGATCCAACTCCGTTTTAACTTTTGCTTCCGTCCGTATATATTTTCATTGAATAATCCACATGTTCTTCCACTTTGCTAATTACTCTTAAGTTCGCTGGATGAAGCCAATTTTATAGATCAAGTGGTTGGTCTAACATTTATCCCTGTTTACTGCTTTGTATAACATGACTGCTTCCTCTATCTTAATGATAATTGAACTTATTCCTGTTATCATGCACAATGCATCATTTAACATGGTTCGAAAAGTTTTATCAATTCGTATGTTCATAAGTCTTTACACCCTTTTATACTTTGTCCTGTTGTACTGTCTTGTCAAAACATTTATTCAAACTGAAGCACCATACCCATATCGATTGTCATTCATAAGTCCATTTGAAAATACGTGGTATAATATTCTGTTAACTAATAGTTTTTCGATAACTTTTTCCTACGATATGTAGCAAGCTTATTGATCGAATTTTGAGACTTTGCTGCTGTTTTCTTTTCCAGGTTTTAATATTGGGATTATTTTAGCTTTTTTCCCATAGCTTTAGGGAATTTTCCATTTGTTAAGCATCCGCTGTCCATCGTTGTTATCTTGCTCGTTATATCGTCTTCTCCAAGAGCTTTTAAGTGTTCATTATGATCTAAAACATTCATAATTTCTGAATGTATACAAATGACATCTCCGGTGTTTATTGGTATCTTTGTTTCTTCTCTTAATCTTCTCCGAAACTAACTATCTTCTTCTTTATTATCTACCGATGTGAAGTAGTTCAAAAGATGCATCATAGCATGTTCTATAATAGTTGTACTCGTTCCGACGATATGGTCGTTAAAACTATGCTTTTCCTTATTTTGTCAGTTAGTTTGTATATTTCATTCCATGGAATGCATGATGTGGTTATATTACAATATTCTCTCCATGAGTTAAATTTCTCTCTTCGTAATTCCTTTTTACCTCAAAGTATTGTTCTCTACACATTTCTCGCACTAAATCATTATTCTTTGTATTCTGCTGCATACTCCTTAGTGTACCAAAGTCATAGAATTTTACCTAATTTACACCATCATGTATGAATTAGTTTCATAGCTTTCCACTATTTCCCACCATTTTACTCATGTTATCGTACCATCTAGCTAATTAACATCACACGATAGGTTTAATAAGAAGTTTACTTACATTTTTTCTATAATACATCACTAGCTAGGTGGTAAAAATAATATGCTTATTGTTTTTACAAGTTCTATAACGGGATACTACACCAGTCCTCACAATGCCTTTGAACTCGACCTGTTCAGTATTCCAGTCTTAGTCCCATATTTTAAATGCACTTGACACAAATATAATTTTTTACGAGATCCGTATCGTAATTTACAGAACACCTATGTGTCTATACCAGTTGCAGTAATAGTTATTGGTAATATTGTTTCACATTTAAAATCATTGCATCCGTCAGTCTTCACAATATTTCATTTTACTTTTTCGGTTATGTTCGTTCTATATATTCCATTTCTACTTCAGTTCTACTTCTGAGGCTTCATTGACCAAGGCAATTACTTACTTCGTCTCATTATAACATCTACTAAGAAACTTTAGGAAAAGGATTCTTTAAATATAGTTCTAATATATAAATTTCCTTCTTTAACCATGACTAGGTTTCAACTTCCTATCTGTAAGCTAGATTTTTTTTTCTTTCTTTTTAGAAACTCGACGATCACAACTCAAACATCCGAGATAGTGGATCATACAATTATCTTTATTATGAGTATTACTTTTATTATTACAGTCAAGCTATATAGCCTTAAAGGGTCATATCCTACTTCGTATCAACTGCTCATTTTCCAATATTTCATATCGGTATTTGGTGACAATATTAAGGTCTAAGTTGTAAGCATAACGGTTTTCCAAATACGAGCTACCATTTCTTTGTACAACTGAATCTTCAGAAGTCCTTACAAAGGTCAGTACATACCGTTTTAAGGTTTTTATTCAGAAAAATACGTACACGATTGTTATATACCAACTACACATCCACAGCGCTGATATTAGCTCTAACGATAATGTACATTCTTTTTTCATCCATCCATCTTTCTTTGTTTTTTCATTTCCTTTTTCCACTTGAAATAATTTCGGTGTACACTTATTTGTAGTATTTATCATTATAAATATCAAATATCAGTACTCATTAAGAATTAAATTACATTTACTAGTATTAGACAGACACCAATATATTCCTGACGCCGCAACATACCTAATGAAGCATTACGACACCTAAGAAGTTCTTTTTATTACTTCAGGTTTTGTGTAGAACATTATGAAAGATATTCTTCCTAGACTTTTCTTAGAGTTCTTTGTATGTATTTCCTTAACGCTTGGGTAATAATATTCTAGTAGATATGAAACATCATAGTTATCTTACTAATGTAATGTAGGGTTCAGGTTTTACATTTCAGTCATGTATGTAAAATAGAAATAAAAATTATAGATGAGTTTCTTCAGGTTCTTACACATAATACACAATTCATTTCAAATATTATATCGAGATATTCGTCGGAGTCCATCAGACGCTTACCTTTTTCCCACAATCTATACATCTTTTATATATTGTACAACATAGTGGATATCATTTTGAAATTACTCTTTACATATAAAATTGTCGACTATTTTATGTTTCCGCTATATTTTTAAGTACTTGCTCTACGTTTTTTCATAAATTCATTATAAGTAATAAGTTTTCTACATAAATTAGCGAAAATAACGAAGTTTGTTCGTAAAATAACTATAAATATCGACTTTTATACATAGAATAGTGAAAAATTACACACACATAACTCAAACACTTCATTTCTAGGAGAGTAGACCTACATTTCGCACTCATAAATGATACTTTATTTTAAACTAGGAATTGAAGGAAATTGAGAAACGCGTACCAGATCCTCCGGTTGTCATCATTACACTAGAGGATATAACACGACGCATACTATCCAACATTCATCACTCTTTTTTACATAAATAACTCTAAATTCAATTAATAGAGGGCTATGTAACGGAAATATTTAAGTGGAGGTTATTCCATTCTTGACACTGAATAGAGAGGATCTCGATGTCTTTCACTATAAGTTGAGTTATGAATGATCGTTGAACGTTCGTGATCCCTCTGAAACTGCATTCTAAATACAAGTGTTGTAATCTTCGAGGTCTTACTAACATTAACCTGTTGCTCTATACTTATGATAAATATTCGTGATTCAGCAAGTAATATGTGTAAGATATGATTAAAATGTTCTTTTTGTTAGACGTCCTGAGAGTTGATGTATGGTAAATATACAAGTCCATTCCTAGAAGAATGACATCGAGACCGAGAAGCAAAAACAAGAAAAAGAAGAAGAAATAGTACAAGAACAAGAACAAGAACAAGAAATAGGACAAGAACAAGAAATATAACAAGAACAAGAACAAGAAATATAACAAGAACAAGAACAAGAAATAGGACAAGAACAAGAAAAAGAAAAAGGAAAAGAACAAGAACAAGAAATAGGACAAGAACAAGAACAAGAAATAGAACAAGAATAAGAAATAGGACAAGAACAAGAACAAGAAATATACAAAGAACAAGAGATGAAAAGCAACTAATTGTATTTAACAAGCAACAACTATTTATTAAGTCTCATTTTACCAAAAAACTAATGGAACAGGTCTCGTCTCGTCTCGTCTCGTCTCGTCTCGTCTCGTCTCGTCTCCTCTCGTCTATTTGTGTATTTAACACAAGATCCAGTACAAGAACATCACCATCATCATTATAGTCATATCTGCTTCAGGATTTGGAATGAAATGATACATTTTATAACGAGAAACTATATAAAACATACGGCTCAGGTTTACAGACTCTAAAATTTCATAAGTCATCACCAAGAATATTCTATCTGACTAGGACATATACGTATGGAAAATGAAAAACATGTACATTTGTTTGTATCTTTTCTGTTTATTGTATCCCTCACCCATTATTCATAACCATACTTATAGTGTAAGACATATTATATCACAGCTTTGGTTAGGTTAGGATAGGTTAGTTTCGGTTATGTTAGGTTTGGTTAGGTTAGGTTAGCAGGATGATATTTTAAAATTATTTCTACATTAATGAAAAGGCTAAGTTAGGTTAGGATAGGTTAGTTTAGGTTAGGTTAGGTTAGCAGGATGATATTTTAAAATTAATTCTACATTAATGAAAAGGTTAAGTTAGGTTAGGTTAGGTTAGGTTAGCAGGATCTGAAAATTTTAAAATTATTTCTAGAAACATAGCGCGCCGCCATATTGGATGACGTCATTTGTAGACTTTGACCCCGCCACACGTTGCAGGATGGACTTTGCCCCTGCGCCGCCATGTGTTGCCGGGCTGTATCGGGCGCCGCCATAGGGGCTACCCCTAAAACCACACTACTCGGCATGTTTGAAAAACTGCTGTGATACGCATTTCATGGTGTGCAAATCTTATTTAAATCATTCCATAATAATTAAGTAAAAAATTCAATATTCAAGTTATTATCCTTTAATTTCTCCCAAATTAATCTGAACTTTCTGGATGCCACACCCTCTTTAATATGATAAATCGAACCCATGTTCATGTTAACATTTTCAATCAACGTAACGTGACAAATTAATCTCCTGAACATTTTCCATTCTTCGTTAATCACCCTATATTAAGTTACATCATTTGAACATGATCAAAGAAAATATTGTCTGAAAGGGACCCAAAGTCTGGCCCTTCAATGATAAGCAATGAGCTTTGCCGCTTTGGTTCTACTAAACACATCTATTTAAATAACTGTGGACACACAGATAACATTGGGTTATTTTTAGCTCTAAATATTTATTAAAAAATAAGCTTTAATCCAAGAGGTATCTGTAAACGATGACTGAAACTTCAGTTCTACTTATGCGTGAAAGACATAAAATTTATAGAATACGGTTCTCCTATGTCGCTGGAAAATTGTTTCGGTGAATGAAGCTCCATTTTATATAGTGTTCCTAAGGTATATTCGTGGAGGAATTCCAATATTGCATTGCGTAGAGACACAAAAGCATTGAAGTCTGTGTCCTTGTTTGCGCATTCACTGATTTTCATATCTGACTTGTTCCACAATACAATAAAATGTTGGATGTGGTACAAAGGGTTTCCTCTATAAACAACGCAAACACTAGAAACGTAATTTTTATATTTTGTGGGATTCATACCCGTGGCATTTTAAAGAGCAGCTGAACTGACGAATTGTAAAGTATTGCGTTTTAACTCTGTTTCAACAGTCGTAAGCGTCAGAGAGTTCGATGTTCAAAGCTGGAGTTTTAATTTTATTTTAGAAAGAAATATATGTAAATACCTTACATTAGTGGGGTACGCTGTAGCGTAGTGGTTGAGGCGCTGCGCTACAAACCGGAAGGTCGCGGGTTCGATTCCCGATGAGGTGGTTGAGATTTTTCAATTGGCCTAATCCTTCTGATGGCACTATGTCAATGGGGTCGACTCAGCCTCCAACATAAATTAGTACCAGGAGCAATCCTGGGGTTAAAGGCGGCCGGTGCGTAAGGCTGACAACCTTATTACCTTCATGTGCCGAATGTCCAAAATCTGGGAGCCTCAACCTCCTGGAACCCTCTGGGCCTCCATGGCCTGTATAGCGATCACTTTACCTTTTACCTTACATTAGTATTAGAAGAAGAAACAAGATTAAGTTCCTTGTAATAAATTTTTATCATTTGCTACTTTCATCGTTTCAAGATTTATTGAGTTCGTATTTCAGCTTGTACTACTTTTAATTTTACTGCTCATTTACAGGAATTTGTTGTGGGGTGTCTACCGAGAAATACATTAACTTCTTTATTAATTTGAAACATCATCACAACCAAGGTCAGCACATTAATAATATGCAGAAAAATATGCAGATTATAAATTGATAAGACTCAGTTGTAGATATTACTTTACAGTTTACATCATACGCACTTAATATTTAATATTAACTTGCTAAGAATCGTTCTATTCTTCATTCCTCGTCTTTTTCTTCTTCTTCTTGTTCTTCTTCTTTTAGGCGCAAACTATGTACACTTCAGACCACTGTGAGATCTTTCCTTGGAAATTTTGGCTTGCCGGAATCCTAGATGATTAAGTAGATTAAGCGGCCTATAATGGTATTTATTAGGATCCGAGTATTTTAATTACTATTATAGACAAGTTCCATATGACTGCCATTGTTCGAACGTAATTAATACGAATGTTTAAAATCTGAGATTCACTCAAACAAACGGAAATAAACCCGCCGTGACCTTCGCATCGGTTGGTTTATCGTAGTTCTTGTTTTCTACGGATCATATTGTGCTGATTGACAGCACTCTTTCCTCTCTATCACTGTTGACGTAACTGCCTTTCCTCCCCCTCTTGGGCCGCATGAGCTTGGGGTTGCTGCCTAGTCTTGCTGTGGGGAAGCGAGTATTCAGTCATACATACTGTTGGGCAGTTGCCTGGTCAAGATAGTGGTTTTCTTTTGTATCTGAGTGCCTACGAATTTATACGTAAGGTATGCTGTCTTATGTGAGCATAAATATATTAAAGTAAAGTCCTGTGTTCAGTTAAATTGCCCGACACAAGCTATTCGCGTTCATGTCTTGGTACATATTCCGCCGAACCCTCCTTCATTTCATTTCATCATGGCGGGTGGGCCACGAGATTGCTTTAGTTATGTTGTGGGGATTTCTGCCCGTATTGTTTGTAAGTTATCTAGTGCTTAATGTCAGTACCCCTTTATTTTCCGGGCAGTGGCCGGTGATTATGGGAATACATACAGCCAGCCGATATATGTATTATTTTCTACTTATTATTACTTGAATATATTACGTGTGTTATGTGATGTCCCTGGTGGAATAATAATAGTAATCAACAGTAATTGATCCCAGAAATAAAAGGGACCTTTCAGTTGATATACTAAACTCCGTGGCGCTACATCCCTGGAGGGACTTGGCCTACCACCCGACCGCTGCGTCATCTCCCGTAGGCAGATGGCAGGATTGGGGGGCATGTGGTCAGCATGCCCACACCCACGGCCGTTATTGGTGGTTTTCATGACCGGAGCCGCTACTTCTCTATCAAGTAGCTCCTCAATTTAGAATCACGAGGCTGAGTGCACCCCTACCAGACCTCCCTACCTAAGAAAAATCCGAGGAGGTACCGGGAATCGAACCCGGGCCGACGGATCTGTAGTCAGCGACGCTAACCACAAGACCACGCCGGCGGACTCAGTTGATATACGGTACTATCTTTTATGGTTCACATGTCCTCCCTCCTCTCCCTACGAAAATGGTTAAGAGATCATAATACGGCCTCCAGGTGGTTGTAGTCCGGCACGATATCGTATCCCGTTACATATAGGAGCATTGCAAAGGTAAAAGATAGAAGAAGAAAGAAACCCATTCCATTGGTATGCATAATATAATACATAGAAACTCCAAGCTGCCAAATTTATCCAAGCTGGAAATATTCCTCCAAATTATAGAAGATGTGAGTTATTAAAAATTTATTGACAGATGTTTAGAAAGGTTTGGTTTTCCATTGAATACATAATAATTTAATGTTGCTTGGAAGCTTGTTATATATCTGTATTGCAGAATAATAAGCACCCTTCTGAAAGAAGTTAACGAGTTAGTTGGTCTGTGTAGATCATTCATGTTTCTGGTAGTACGTCCATGTACACTAAAATTAGTTTGAAATTTATCAATATTATCCACTACATAACACATAACAGAGTATATATACTCCACTGTAAGAGTGAGGTTTTTTAATTTTTCAAATATCGGTTTACAAGATTATCTTTTTTTCTTTCCACATATTATTCTTATTGCCCGTTTTTGTAATCAAAGTATTTTCTCCCTAAGGGAAGAGTTGCAGCAGAATCTGATTCCGCACCTCATTACCGAGTGATAATTTGCAAAATATACCATAAGTAATGCATGCTGTTGTAATATATTATTCAAAATTCGTAAAGCAAAACACGCTGAACTCAGTTTTGGACTTATAATTTCTATGTGTGTCTTCCAGTCAAGATTTTGGTCAGCTTGTAGTCCTAAAATATTACATTGCTAATTTCTTTTAGGATTTGTGTTTCATAATAAATTTCAAGATTAGAGATACATGTGTTTTTTGTCCTAAATTGTATAAAGTTGGTTCTGTCAATATTAAGTGTCATTTTATTAGCTACAAACCATGTGTTTAACTCGTGAAAAGCCTTTGTAGCTATAGTCTTGATAAATGTTCTTGTGACGTTCCTGTTACAAGTACACTAGTATTATCTGCGAAGAGCAATACCTTTGATTCGTCACTTAAGTTATAGGGCAAGTGATTAATGAAAATTAAAAAGAGCAAAGGTCCTAGTACTGATCCCTGAGGTACCCCGTTCTACACAACCCCTAAGTTAGATTCATTTCCATTTATTATTACCTTTTTAGTTCTATCAGACAGAGATGATTTGAACCACTTAAGTGTTAAATTATCCAACCCATAATGATCTACGAGGGCTATTCAGAATGTAAGGAACGTTTTGGAATTAAAAAACCAAATACAAGAAAAACATTTTATTATATACATGTGAAAGAGGGACTAAAATACTACTTTCAACATAATCACCATACAAATTCAGGCATTATCATAGCGGTGGACAAGCTTTGAAATTCCTGTGTCATAGAATTCTGCCGCCTGTGATCTCAGCCACTCAGTGACGCGTACCTGGAGCTCCTCATTGTCGTCAAAACGCTGTGTTGCTAGCCAGGTCTTCATTTTCGGGAACAAGTGAAAATCACTTGGAGCAAGATCAGGACTGTAGGGGGGATGAGGAAAAACTTCCCAGTTGAACGAGTTCAAGAGTTCTTGCGTACGGTTTGCCGTGTGAGGTCGGGCATTGTCATGCAATTTTTGAAGTAATATGTCATGATTTATACAGTCGAACGCTTTCGCTCAGTCACAGAAATTTCCCAGTGCTTACTTCTTTTTATATAACGCTTCCAGTATTTTAGTGGTGAGTTGAAATGTAGCATTCCCTGTGGACATGCCGATTCTAAATCCAAATTGAGATGATGTAATAATGTTATTCAAATTAAGATAGTGTATTATGCGGTTGTACATAGCCTTTTCAAAAACTTTTGAGAATGAGGTTAATAGCGATATAGGCCTAGGTCTGCAATTTGATGGTATATTTTTGTCACCTTTTTAAAGAGGGGCTTAACAATAACATGCTTCAGTCTTCCTGGAAATATTCCATTTTCTAACGAACATTTGCATATTTGACTAAGAGGTTTACGGAGTTCCGATGAGCAGCTTTTTAACAACTTATTACTTATCTCATCCCATCCAGACGAGCTTTTACTTTTGAGAGACTTGATTATATTTTCAATTTCAGTGTGGGAAGTCAGGTTCATTTAAAATCTATGGTTCCAAGCTGTAGATTTTGTCAGTAAGTCTACTGACTTAATGCTAATATTATTTGTGGGAATACATTTCTCTGCAATATTGATAAAGTGACTATTAAAATCATTTGTATTGTCTGATAACTCATCTAGTCTTTTGTCTTCGAATATTAGTGATGTACAATCATTGTTTTCCTTTGTTCTCCCCATTACGTTTATTATATTCCATACAGTCTTAACTTTTTTTGTTTGATTTATTAATTACTTGTGAAAAATGCAGACATTTGCTTCTTTGATTACTTTCTTCAGTATGTTGCAATACTTTTTATAGTATTCCTTATGAGATTGGTTGGTACTGGTTCTATATTTTAGGTAGAGCTCTCTTTTGTTCTCACATGAAATTTTTATACCAGCAGTTAACCATGTTTTATTCCTTGAATTAGGTAAGTTAGTAGTTTTCTGTTTTAGAAAGGCCCAGTCATATCCTGTGATTTTTGTGTAGGCCTAGCTGTATTCAGTGATATCTGTATAGGCCCAGTTATATCCGGTGATTTTTGTGTAGGCCTAGCTATATTCAGTGATATCTGTGTAGGACCAGTTATATCCAGTGATTTTTGTGTAGGCCTAGCTATATTAAGTTATATTTGTGTAGGTCCAGTCATATCCAGTGATTTTGATGTAGGCCTAGTTATATTCAGTGATATTTGTGTAGGCCCAGTCATATCCAGTGATTTTTGTGTAGGCCTAGTCATATTCAGTGAGAGTACGGTAGGGACTTATATCATAATGTGTAAAGGATAATAGTCTTATGCTGTATTATTGGAAGTTTTAGCTGATACTGAATCCCAATTTTAACTTCACAATCTTAACTTGACTCTCAGCCGTAGCTGATGTTTCGCTATGGTAAGCAACCGTCCCAAAATATATGCTTTTGAAAGTTGTTTGGCATTGCCATTTATTGTATGTGTTTTTATTTGGCCCTGCTACTTAGTAACTAAATATTGAACTCACAGATACAAAGTGGACTTTGAATTTCAATGGTTCATTGCTGGTGAATTATGTGTGGTGTAGTGACAAACTTAGGACATTCCTTAGTATTTTCGCCTCATGCGGTTACGTATAGGCAGTTTATTGAATACTTTGTATGGCTTATTGGTAGTATTTTTCTAATTTCTTCCACTATGCCTACTGATGTAGCCTGGGATTATCTTAGGAAGGATGAATTGTTATTTGAGGTTAGGGCCAGGAGTGTTCGTGTAGATGATGGTTTAGTCGTGCCATAACTTTTTACTATTATTCGTCACATTACTATTCGTCAGATAGGTCCTTCGTTACATATCGTAAATATTTTCAATAAAAATGCAGATATTATATCTGAATTTACTGTAGTGACACATAAGGTGTTGGAGATTGTGGACTCCATGAAGGAATTATTAGCAGAAGATGATGTTTCATCTAAACAGAAGAAGCGTATTGTTAATCGAGCTCGTCATTTGGATTACAGATTACAGCTCTTATCTGAAATTCTTGATGCCCCATTAGATTTAGGTGAGTTGCACGACTGTAGGGATATGTTGAGTAAGGTATTATCTTCCTTGGGACTGTAAAACATGGAAGCTAATCAACCTGCTGGAAGTATTGATGATGACCAGTTAAATGTAAAAGAACCAGTATTGTCAGTTGCTCAAGCGGGACCTGCCCCTAGTATTAGTGATTTGGTTCAAAATGGGGTTCCGGCTATCCCATCCTCTTCTGTTGTGCCGCATGATACTGCTGGTCTTAGTAGTAATGCCTCATCACTTCGGACCACTGGTGGTTTGTTCGTTGAACAGCCATTGTCCCAATTAAGTCAGCCATCTTTTTCTCAATTAAAAATTCCACATCCTTTGCAGAAAATTTATTGAAAGGGAGCGGACGTTTTCTATAGTTGGCGTACCGGATGTTATAGGATTTGGTGAGCAGGCAGCCTGCTTTAAGGTTAGTGACACTACCGTTTTGCAATTATTATTAAGTGTTGTTTCTGACCGGGTTTTGGATCTATTAATATCGGTCCTTTCTTCATAAATTTCTCTATCTCATTTTCACAGTTTAGTATTGTCACAGTTTATACCCTCACGATTAAGGCATGAATTACTGCTCCAGTACTATTTTTGTCCTCAACGATATAATGAGCCCTTTGCTGAGTTTGTGCAAGATATTAGGCTACATGCTGGAGTTTTTAAAGTATCTGATAATGAAACCCAAATTATTCAGGTTATTGTAAATGGTTTAAATCCTGCGACTCGGTCATCTTTAACTTTTGCCCAGCGCCCAGAGACTTTTGTTCAGTTGTTAGCGCTTAGTTATCAGATGTCAGAAGTCACATCGTCTGAAGATCGTAGGCCGTCTAGCCGGCACCATCCGACAAATTATTTACCGGTTTCTAGAAATTCTGCTCTTGTTCGTAATGAACAGCGTACCTGTCATCGCTGTCATAGGATTGGACATTTAGCTAGAGATTGTAATTTTGGCCAGCACCGTATTAGAACTGTTAGCCATGCCTTGCCAGTATCCCATTGCGGTTCTAGCAATAATCATAACCACCATGTTTTTAGCAATAGTAACCACAACCCAAGGCCACCTCCATTATTAAATACCTCTCCTTCCTCTTCTACTTCTAATTCTAGATGTTAAAGATAATACTCTAAGACGAGGACATGCCACTCAATTCAAGAAATTTGATACTAATTCTCCAGTTAAAATTGCTTCTTAAGGTCTAATATAGTCATATTCCAGTTTTTTGCTATTGTATTTTGCTGGTGAGCAATATGTACCTTGCAATATGTAATTGTATTATGCGATTTTTTAGTTTGGTGATTACCTGTGATTTTTGGTAATTTAGGTAAAGTTATACTAGTGATTTGTGGGTCAGTCCCTCGTTTTGAGCTTGTGTCGTTATTGCTACATTTGTCCCTCAGTTTTCTGATGATTTATATAAGACAACATACCCGATTCCAAAGTTAGTTCTCGGGGCACACACTTATCGGCCCCAAGGCCGAAAATGCAAATAAACAGAGATAAAAAGAGTAAAACAAAAATAACCTAGTAATCGAAATAAAATGAAGAGATTTAGATTGATTTGTGGAAAAATAGAAGTATCTAAAGAAAACCATATGGAATAAAGAATTTTGACAATTATGAAAGATGGGCCCATAACCCTGAGGCCGTAAGGAAATGTATAGCTAAACTATATTAAAGTTTCTCAATTATGGTAGCTACCAATATTCATTACACTGGACTATAAAGAATCTACCCTTCAAGACATGTAGTAATTGAAGAAAAAGGAATTCCCAAAGAAGAGAAGCAGAAGAGAAAGATGTTATTCCAAAAATTATATGAACCAGTCCGGACGGATTATCACACGAATCCTGTTCTGATCTGCCTAGTCTGCCGTCCTTGGACTTATGTTACAGATGTTCTGTATGCCTAATGTGGAGGTCCTGTTTACATATTGGTGGTGCTGTTGGCCCTACTGATCAGGCTTGGCAGTGTGGTCCAGCAGTATTCTTCATCGATCGTCTCATGGCGCCTCTTGATTTTGTCATTGACCGGTGGCCGGAGCGACGCTTCTGTTCCACCCCTATCGCCATCCTGTTGCTGTTCACGTATGTGGGTATGTGGCCAGAGTTGTAGCAAGCAGTAAATAGCTCTTCTCTTCGGCCCTGTGAGGTATGTGTTCTGCTCTTCGGCATCATCATCATCTGTCTCCGTCTAAATCATCTTCGCTTCTTCTCAATAGTTCTGTGTTGTGTCAGTGTTTGAGGCCTAAAGTATATAGCCTCTTGTCTAAATAAAAAAGTGAGTCTAAATAAAAGTGAAATTCTACAGATGCATTCTTGACGCAGTTGACAGGCTGGTGTGGTCAGCAGAAAGGTAAATTTCTACTCAGAAGTATATTACTATAGTTTTAATATAAAGATGTTACAAAGAAAGGTTAATTCTTGGAGCTGGATATAGAATGAGTAATTGAACTTGAGTGCACTACGTATATCTTCTTGGAACTCACAGTAAGCATTGGACATGCTTTCGGAGGTCTGATTCTACGTATTCTATTTACTCAGTTATGGCGCTTTATAAATTTTCATGGAACGAGGCGTGTGCATATAGACATACTGTGCTCTAGTTCCACGATCTTATCTTGGTGTTCTGTGGGCTTGTTGATTCGAGTCACTCTATACTGTTGTGTCAGATTTCCCGTATATCAACCTTCTAGCTCCACAGATATTCACAGGAATTTGGTAACTGACTCTACAAAACCTTAATTCAGAGTAGTATATATATGTTGCGATGTATAAAATATGTAAGATAAACCTACTCTAGCTGCAAGCACAAAGACTTACGTTTCAAGAAAACCTTTTTTTAAGAGTATGTGAAGACTGTTACTGTACTCTTGGTCTATAGACATTATGAAGACTTCAAGTATATACAGTATATATATTATTTGGTAATGAGGAATTTAAATTGGACATCAAGATGTAGAATGAAAATTTAGACGTCAAGATAAAAACTCTTCTTTGATGTCTTGTGATATGGTAATGGACATTTAACCAAATGTTGTAAATATATAAAATTGTGTGTAACATTTAGATATTAACATTGGGAGGAAATAATATTAGGGTTATAGTGTTTTTTTATTTCAGAGTGTTTTATTCTATGAGTAGTAAAGTTTATATCGCTGGCTGTTTGCTTCTTGTTGCGGCGGAGGGCAGGCTGTGCTGATTGGCAGCACTGTTTCCTCTTGTCACTGTTGACGTAACTTCCTTCCCCTCTCTTTGGCCGCATGAGCTTGGGGTTGCTGTCTAGTCTTGCTGAAGGGAAGCGAGTGTTCAGTCATGCATACTGTTGGGCAGTTGCCTAGTCAAGATAGTGGTTTTCCTTTGTATCTGAGTGCCTACGAATTTATACGTAGGTATGTTGTCTTATGTGAGCGTAAATATATTAAAGTAAAGTCCTGTGTTCAGTTAAATTGCGCGACACAAGCTATTCGCGTTCATGTCTTGGTACATATTCCGCCGAACCCTTCATTTCATTTTATCATGGTTGGTGGGCCACGAGATTGCTTTAGTTATGTTGTGGGGATTTCTGCCCGTATTGTATTGTAAGTTATCTAGTGCTTAATGTCAGTACCCCCTTTATTTTCCGAGCAGTGGCCGTTGATTATGGGAATACATACAGCCAGCCGATAT
Source organism: Ectobius pallidus (assembly GCA_964059195.1). Lineage (NCBI taxonomy): Eukaryota > Metazoa > Arthropoda > Insecta > Blattodea > Ectobiidae > Ectobius > Ectobius pallidus. Next base: position 41,182,475 of record CAXKWD010000012.1, read on the forward strand.
ATATTTATTATTTTCTACTTATTATTACTTAATATGTTATGTGATGTCCCTGGTGGAATAGTAATAGTAATCAACAGTAATAGATGTCATAAATAAAATGGACCTTTCAGTTGATATACTATCTTTGATGGTTCACATGTTCTCCCTCCTCTTCCTAAGAATGTGGTTAAAATATCATAATACGGCCTCGATGTGGTTGTAGCCCGGCACGATATCATATCCCTTACTTATAGAAGCATTGCAAAGGTAAAGGAAATAAGAAGAAAGAAACCCATTGCAATATTAGCTTACGGCGTCAGTAAAATCGGAGCTTCCTTTTTCTCATGTTTTTTTAACGAACAGATTTTGACAACACGAAATTAATTCATTTTAGTAAGATATTAAATCAACAAAAACTAATTGTTTTTACTTATTACGCAGTTTACAGCTGATACTCTCAAGGTCTCAAGATCGTTGAGTGTTCGGTAAAAATCGATACCAAACCGATGTCATAATAGACATCTGTATCGTTATGGATATCATTGTGGAACCGTTTCCTCACACGTGATAAGCATGGTATAGTATTATCGAACAAACATAATATTGTGGGATGACAACTGTGTCTTAACATACCAAATTTAAAACCAGAGCTCTGTTTCCTACCAGGGAAAATTGTTATTTATAATATTGGATCATGATGGTTGAAATATGTTATTGGTGTGTTAAAAATAATTACCTCAAGAAATACCATAAAATCTTTCTGATTTTTTTTCCAAACTGCTTAGAGCAGTGATCTCCAACTCGCTGTATTTTGTGCGCGTGCACGAAGGCTTGCACTGTGCGACCACTGTGCACCACGTGATGTCAGTCTGAACCATTGAACTGTATACTAACTGGAATGACTGCTACCATTGTAAAGTCTCTGCCAAATGTGAGGCCTGTCTGTGCGACTAGTTCCGTCTGGTCCTGCATGGAAGAAACCAATCACCTGCACGCTAAAGACCATTAAGTTATTAGGACCTTCTCGATTTCATTGACATTTTAAAACAATGTTAGACCTTTTCATCCTTTTGAATGCAAAAAATGAATCAATAAATAGCCGAGAAAATGATTTAAATGTTTAATTTCCCCCTTTTCATTTTATATTTATCTACTGGTTAAAAAGAATTACCACAATATCCCCGCAAATATCCAAACATCTACCACTTATAAAAATACACAAATAATTACGTTAATTTATTTTTCACGTATATTGATATGAGAAACACGTAATTAATTGCATAAACTTCTATCAGCCTACAAAGAATACAATAGGCCTAATTTTGAAAGCTGTAAGCTGCTATGTTGCAACAGGGAATATGTATAGGAGAAAATTAAACATTTAAATAATTTGCTCGATTATTTATTGATTTATTTTTGGCAATGAAAAGGATTAACAGTTCTAACATTTAAAGAAAGTGTTCGTGGAACGCCACGCGACAGAAGTGAAACTTATTTAATTTTTGAATTTTTTTCAATTTTGAATTATTGGGTTTTTTCAATTTTGGATTGTTGGACTTTTTAATATTGGGGTTTTTGGACTTTTTAAATTTTGGTATTTGGATTCTTTGAATTTTTTAACTTTTAATTTTTTGAACTTTGGATTTTTTAATATTGGATTTTTAAATTTTAGATCTTTAAATTTCTTTAATTCTTGGATTTTTTAATTTTTTAATTTTGGATTTTCGACTTTTTAATTTTGGATTTTTAGATTTTTAAATTTTGAATTTTTAAATTATGGATTTTTAATCTTGGATTTTTAGATTTTTTAAATTTTGGATATTGAGATTTTAAATTTTTTTAATTTTGGATCTTTGATTTTTGAATGTTTGATGTTTGGATTTTTAAATTTTGGATTCATAATTTTTTTAATTTTTTATTTTTTAAATTTTGGATTTTTAAATTTTGGATTTAATAAATTTTGGATGTTTGGACTTTTAAATTTTGGATTTATTATTTTTTAAATTTTGGATTTTTTATTTTTTTAATTTTGGATTTTTTATTTTTTTAATTTTGGATTGTTTATTTTTTAAATTTTGGATTTTCAAATGTTGGATCTTCGTTTTTTTTAAATTTTGGATGTTTGGATTTTTAAATTTTGGATTTGTTAATTTTTAATTTTTGTATTTTTTAAATTTTGGTTTTGAATTTTGCATCTTTGAATTTTATATTTTGGAATTTTGGATTTTTGAATTTTTTAAATTTTGGATCTTTGAATTTTTAAATTTTGGATTTTGAATTTTTGAATTTTGGATTTTCTAAATTTTGGATTTTCAATTTTTTTATTCTTTAGATTTTGGATAAGCCAAATCATTGAGTTGATTGTTTTCTTGCAGTCCATTCCCTTACACCCTACTAATTTCGTGACAATTTTGAGCGTAACACTAATTGCGTGACAATTTTGAGCGTAACGCAAGCTCTCGATTTACTCCTACCGCGGCTAAAGAAGTTTAACTTTAAAAAAAGTCAAAGAAATCGAGAAGATCCTACTTACTTAATGGTCTCTCGCGTGCAGGTACTTGGTTTCTTCCATGCAGGACCAGACATGACTAGTCGCACAAGAAGCCTCACTTTCCTCTCATTCAGAAGGCATTCCAGATAGTATTCATTTCAATGGTCTGAACCAAGGTTCCTTCGGCAGAGGTGGGTCGAAATAACTAGCTTACAAATGCATAAGAAATGTAATTAAAATAATAAGGAAACGCCAAAAACAACAAACGAGGAACTAAATATTAAATCGATGTTGAATAAATAAATAAAAAGCAAAAAAGGTAATAAAACTTTAAGCAGCAGACTCTTTCTCTGCTGTGATTCAATTGAGGTTAATGTAATAATTTGAAAATGGAATACATAACCTAAACTATCTGTAATTACTATTTAAACAATTACAAAGCATGGCCTTATGAATGGCAATGATCCCATGGTGCGTGCATTAATATTAAGTTACATCCAGAAAGCATATCTACAAGATTTTCCCTAATTCATTGAGTCATTTTAGTTTGCGTTTTACCCATCAAGAACTCAAAATCAAGCTTAATTTCCGTAAATTCCTCGCTGTCTCCGAAGTGGGTTGTTACTTGTAATATAAGTTTTACCAGAAAAATTCATCATATTATTCAGCCTAGATACCGTCTGCATCGACCAGGGGGAATACGTCATGACTTACATGATACTTAAACATTAAGTACTAGATGTAAATGTATTTAGAGGTATTTAGAGGATTTATAAGTATTTACTCCGTAAGTCAATGCTGAAAATATTGTACGTCACGGGAAGGCCAGTGATGGTATTTATACACTTGCAGCTGTCTGCTAATTTGTAAGGGGAGAAGTCCTTGTTATTTATAAAAGAAATGGTAGACACTTTATCAAATAGTGCTCCTGATCAGCACAGATTTTCCAACTCTGCAAAAGATCTTGAATACATTCTAATGAATGCGTTTTACAGTAAAACAGTATTAAATCAATAAGGCAATAACTATGTGTCAGTTTTTTGCTGAGTGTGTCTTGTGAAAAAAGATTAAGGACTCTTCCTCTGACCTGAGTCAGTCAATAGAATGTAGAGAATATTATTGTACATCAATCTGACCAATCAGGTGTTGGAATTAGACCAGGTAATAATTTAAGAGATGTACTACGATAATTTGTTACAGCAGATTATATACAGGACTTCAACATTAATATTCTTCATTAATAATGTGGATAGCCCAAGATCACGTTAAAATGCCACCACTACACCAGTTCTGTACAGTGCCGGCCTTTTTGATGTGATCTTGGGCTATCCACAGTTCACTTTTGCATATTCCCCACAGTTCAGTCTTATAATTTAGTTTATTTTACATTAGTAGCTAATATTACTGTCGAGTGCATGGAATCTTTCCGGTATAAAGCCAAGCGATTTATGTTTTTAAAGGAATTCTAAACCGCCTCAACCGGGCCCACTCGTCATCCACGTGGATTGAATTACGGAGTAAAAAGAAATAACAAACTTTTAATTTGAATGGAACTTTAATATTGGCAACACATTTATAAAATCAAGGTGAATTATAGGAAGTTCAAGTCGCTTTTGTTAGATGTTGGTTGAATATCCAGCAACGGTGGATATAGGAACGATGAAGAGAGGACATGTGTAAGAGTTGCTGCTAAATGATTGAGGAAATGCGACATAAAGGACAATGGGTGTTGATCTAACAGCATTATAGAGCCAGAATTGGCTCCTTTGGGACCGAAAGGAAGATTAAGAAGAAATAAAGTGAAAAAAGAATACTTAATTAATGTGCTAGTTTATACAACATTAGTTATGGTGCTTTTAGTAATTGGAGGAATCGAGCTGAACCTAAGTCCGGCCGAAAGGAAGATTGAGAAGAAAGGGAAAGTGAGAACAGAAAACTCAATTAATGTGCTAGTTTATGCAACATTAGTTATGATACCTTCAGTAATTGGAGGAATCGTGCTGTACCCAGGCCCGGCCGATAGACAAGACAACGTGGAAGAGATATTTAGAAGGCTTGATGGCATGGAAGATCGACTGGGGATTAAAATCAACGAGGTGGCGAAAGAAGTTCAACTCGAGGTCAGAGAAGAGTTTAAAGGAATGAGGGGAGAAGTGGAAAATCTGAGAATAAGGGTTGAGAAACTGGAGAATAGATATTAGGCATTCAATCTAGTTCTTACAGGAGTAGAGATGAGACGAGGAATATGGCCTTTGCAAGAGGTTAAGGAAATTCTGGAAAAAAAGATGAAGATTGGACTGCAAGGATGGGAAGTGACCGAAGCATTTTGAATTGGAAAGAGGCTGGGCAGAAGAATGATATTCGCAAGATTTGCCACGTCACAGGTTGTCCACAACGTATTAAAAAGATCAAAGATGTTACAAGGGAGTGACATTTTTGTGAATAAAGATCTCTCAGTTGAAGATAGGGGCATTAGAAGACAATTAGTACACAGATTGAAAGAACTAAAGCAGGCTGGGAGAAAAGCCCATATACGCAACCAACAACTTTGGGTGGATGGAGAAAAAATAGTGGAGAGCGAAAAGGTACTAAAGGACAGCAACAAACCAAGGAAGGAAATGCTTCAGCAAATAGCTGCACTGCAAGAGACGCAATACGTAGGAAACGAGAGGGTGGAACGTCCATCTAGCCACGTGCGAGGATCCGACGTGTGTCGAGGTATCAGCGATAGCAATCAAGGCCAAACATCATCAGCTTCTTCACGAGATGGGACGTCACCACGGAGGGATAGAGTATCACCATCACGTACGAATCAGCTGGTCAGCCAGGGAGGGGAAAGTATAATGAAGTGAAATTATTATCTATCTATCCCAGCTGACCCATGGTGGAAACAAAATTGCACAGAAGATCACATGAGTAAGGGGGGCGGGAAGATGGAAGGGATTGAATTACGGAGTAAAAAGAAATAACATACTTTTAATCTCTTGTAAGGATCAGTGCCCATTCGTTGCTAAAATCAACACCATGAATTTGTGTCTGACTTTTTTAATGTGCAACAGATAATAAAATTAAAACAGTGTGAACACATAAGCGAAAATTAAATTTTAAGAATGTGGTAGCTAAATTCAATAGCCAGTGGAATGTAATGCTTTATGCATAGATAGTTTGAGTAGTTGCTAATACGAACAATTTTCTAATAAATGCCATATGATTTATTTAGAAGACCAGTTCATTACTGCAGTTTATTTAGTTAGAGCATTTCTTAACGGCATGAGTAATAGAATATAATGGTTTCATGATGTGATCAGAAAGAAGGCATATGGACAGAAAAGGAAGCAGAGAAGAAACTTATCTCTATATGTTTACATACACTCCACGAAAATGTATTATTGTTTTTAAGAAGTCTGCTGGTAAAATGACAAGCGTCAAATCCGGTACACTCTTTTGTAATTTTTTCTTAGTACAATATCTATCTATCTATCTATCTATCCAGCATACCTCATAGCAAATAGGAACCTTCCATCACTACGAATGCCTTCACACTAACCAGAAAAATTAAGCTGGCTCTATCATCCTGCCTTAAATGAATTTTTGATTTGACAGAAATCCAATAATTAAAAATAATTCAATACTTTAAAATTATTCCTGATTCACAATAATATGCAGTAACTGGAGCAAGATGGGTCAAAAGCCTGTCATTTGTTCTTTTTAAAATAATCTTGAAACAGTTCATATGTTATTGGATATTATTGTGAATCAAGAATAATTTATGGTACTGAAGCAAGAATAATTTTAAGGTATTGAATTATTTTTAATCATTGGCTTTCAGACAGGTCCAAAACTAATTTTAGACCGGTTGATAGGGCCAGCTCAATTTCTTCTGGGTACTGTGAACGTAGTGATAGAACGCTCCTATTTGCTCTAAAGTATGCTAGATATCCAACCAACATCCAACAAAAGCAATTTTAACTTCCTGTAATTCAGCTTAATTTTATAGATGTGTTTCAATTGTTATTTTTGCCTTATTCCCCTCACTCCATGCTCCTGAATATGAAAATCGAACAGTGTTCATACGTTAATATTTTTGTGCCAGAACTTTTACGTCAAACCGATACCATTCAGACTCATCCAGGGGCTGGTCTGGACATTCATTGTCGACGTAATCCTTCTAGCCACTGAAATGAAACGTTTCCATACTTCACCCCATTAACAACTCAGTTAGGTCAAGGCATGTGTCGAACACAGATGATGAGATTTAATGCCAACTTTAAATAAAGAAAAACACTAGAAGAAGCCAGATGTATCGGAAAGTTCCCATGCTCTCGACTGTACGTTGTATAGTGGATTCCACGTTAAGAAGACTTCTCCCCATAGTATCGTTTTTCCACAAAAGAATACATTAGTATTGTTCCCTAATCCGAAAATCTATATTGATTATGTAGAGTTTTAGGGTTAGCCTGTTTACGGTCTCTTAATAGTGTGGTAATTCTTTTTTGTGACTTCTGAATTTAGTATTTACTTAGGGCAATACTAATCACTACACCAACTGGAAGCAGTCTGCATTGGTCTCGGGTCCACAAGACGACCAGGTCCTTTGTACTATAGCTGAATAAAGCAAATGTTTCCTATGACTGAGGCAGTTAGAATCTTTCTGCTTACAACTAATTGAGTTGGTCTTCACTGATTGACAGATCTATGGGGAGAGGGTGGGTATAAGCAGCAGGTCTAGGAAAAGAGATCTTCATAACATGAAAGTACCTATTATACCATTCTCAACTGTAACCAATGCTCAATAGGCAACTTTTTAATTTTGAAACGCAGTTTGTATAAGATCCAGGTACTTATCAATTATAATGTATGCATTATTTATTTTTAAAAGACGACTTTTCTTACTCTGTATTTGTATTAGACAATTTTCATGAAATTGAATTTTAAACCGAAAGGAACACGAAACAATATTGTTTAATGGAAAAAATATAGGTCAATTTGTTTACCCTAGGTCAGTATGGTATATATTTGTCCCTCGCTCCGCACAACCTAGTTCTCAGTACAGTACATTTGTTTTTCTTCCTGAACCTGCTCAGAAAGATGCACAGTAGCATGGACGGGTCCACTATTAAAATATCTTCATTTGGAAAGGTGATGTTTTATTCGTACGCCAGTTTTCAAGGCAGTCACATCGCGCTAACTAAAGTATACGGCTACAACTGTCATGACTGGTGAGAGAGAAGATGGCTTTCTCAATAAATACAACTCCTACCTCTGAACGATCTTCCCCACAGACGCGTTCCACCATTGTCAGGAAGAGAAAACTCACTGTAACTACTACGTAAGTGGATTTACATAGAATATACGAAGAGGAAGCGAAGGAACAGAAAAAATAAATTACAAAAGAAAAGAGGAACATGAAGAATACGCGAGATATGAGACATTCTACTTCTTCAAAATCTGCCTAGCTTACAATAGGAACAGACTGTGTACATAGTTCGTACAGCTCATCCATTTACTCTTGTTGCTGAACTAATTAGTAGACAGTAATGAATGGAGGCATTATTTCCCCACCCTCTAATTAAAAATATCCCATGTTAAGAAGAGAGTGGGGATGCTAACCTTTCATTATTGCGTCCCGTAAGGACAGGGAATATAATTAAATAGCTGTGTTAGAAGGTAGTGGTGAGATCTCTCCATTCGAGCAGTTCACCTTTATATTATCGACCTGATATTATATTATTTGGAAGCTGATAATTACTTGTAATAAACATTGGTCTTTCATTTGTGTTTGCAGAACTAGTAACATAAATTACTTTGTGACGATTACTTGTCAAAACATTCACATAACTTATCTGCATTTTAATTGATTAAATAATAACATATGAGCTAACTAAGAAACCTGTACGTAGCTTTTGCGCTTCCTCCATCTTGACAGAGGGGCAAGGAAAACTGAACAATTAGCTGAGTAATTAATTTTATCACAGTATGTATGTTTATTAGTAATTACTGGATATTTTAATAAAATTATTTAATTAATAAACACACTAATAAATCAATAAAATTACTAGGACGGTTGGCCCACGTCTAACTAAAATTAAGTAGGCAACATTAGGCCTATGTTATATACTTTCTTGACAAAGTAAAGAAAGATCAGATTTCATAGATGTAAATTACCTGCAGAAAGACAATTTTAATGCAGAACAAGTCATATAATGACTGGTTTTATACATGATGAATTTATATATCCATTATGTTAATACATTAAAATTGACACATCGATCAGATCATTGTGGACTGTCATTTTTAGAAGATAAAGTATTATAATATGTAATGTATAACCTATTTTTCTAATGAATAAACTCAATGTTTGGTTAGATTCTTCTAAACGCCAATAATTTTGAAGACAAAAATTATTCTCAAAATATCATTATTTCAATGGGTGTACAATTAAAACAAATTTAATGCATCCATAATAGATTCCATTCTTAAAAAGGAGGTACGTGGGGATAAAATCTGCGCCGGGTGTTTAAATTTATGAGTGCACTTTCCTTATTTTTTAAAACATAATATTACTTATAGGCCTATACTCAATCAAAATGAAGTTGTCATTGTTTTTTGCCTTTATCAAATGATTTTTCATATATCCATCACTTTAATCAAGAGAAATATAGGTAATTATCAAACAAAATATAGCAATTCAGAACGATAAAGGAAGTGTACGACCGGCACCTGCTTTTCTCTTTTTTTTCCTTTTCACCAGAGGCCAGTTTCATTTTAACGGAGTGTATACCTGTGTTAACGTCAATACCATTGTCAGGGCTCTTGTGATATAGAAATAAGTTTTTCTCTTTCTAATTGGTTCATATTTATGAACCATTTATTTACCGCTGAAGGTGTTTTCATGGTAGTAATGATGAATATATTTCAATTTTAAAAGTACTGGAGAATCGTGACCATTGTTAATAGAGATCCGGTATTCATAATTCCCAGACAAGAAACAAAGTCATCACCATGTAGTTGCTAATGTAAGTGTGCCCAAAACTAAAATTCCCTTTTGGTAGAAACAGATTGTTTATTCATTGAATTTTATCGCTTTATGATGCACCAGTTAACTGTTGCACAATTTTAAACATACGTACATCGATGGTCAATAACCCAGATGAACCCAGAAATCAGAGTGGAAAACGACAGCATTGTTGCTGCTACGTGTGCAGAGTGCAGTAAAATCTAGCTCTCGAACGGGCATGCAGCATCTGTACGAAGTGTTATCACTCCAGAAGACAAGAAATCGACAGAGGTCAGTGTATAGACAAAAACCTGTTATGTGGGGAGTATGAGGAAAACTGACTGGGACAGCAGGCACTTGATCGCCTGCGAGACAGCCTTATCAAGCTCAGAAGAAAACTTAAACGGGCAGAGAACGTCAGAGAACTAGATCGAGAGTTAGACTTTAATGCTTTCAAGGAAAGAGAACAGGAAAAACGGGAAGCATGTTGGAGTAAAATAATAGAGGCAGCCACAAGAGTATAGAGCTACAGTTTAGGACAAGTGATAGATGTAGGAAAAGCGTGGACCACGTGATGGTGACTTGTGAAAAGGTGAAAAAACAGTACCCACTGGCAAAGACTTTGATCAGCGGGCTTGTCAGGCGCCGGGACTTGCAATGGAGGAGGCTATGGCAAGAGTTAGAAGCGTTCGAGTGGATCAAAACCAGTGGCGGTTTCTCCTATTCTGCTGCAGTGCTGAAGCACACAGCTTGTTTTCTGCTCGTCGTATAATGTCATTTTCAAACGCAATAGTATAATTATATACTTATACGTAGATTTTGAACATGGTGCATCCTCGCGAGAATTCCTTCCTTTATCTTGGAGAATCAGAGTCTGTCATGTGAATATTACCTTTTCCGCCTCGTGATAGGATTGTGTAAACATAACCTCTCTCGTAGAGCTTGATGCTTGACTGTATTAACGTATATGCCAGTTTTAAACTGCAGGATGTGCTAAGGGGGGCCAAGCATGAGATTCAGAGGCTTTACTAATTATTTCACGTCTCACCGGCGACCGCGCTGTTAGTTATGTGACAAGATCTTCCACTGTCTGAAGGTAGAGGGCCCTGATGCAGCGTGAGGGACCATGATAGTCGAGTAAGCAATGAAGATTACAGAAAATAATTTATATCGACAACCTCTCTAATTATTTGGCAAAGACCAGTATCACGTAGCTTCCAAATCCCCATGTGAACACTGTAAAGAGTATGTTGTCATGAGAACTGATTTGCATTTGGTAAATTCACTGTAATATTTTCAGAAATTCCGTAAAGTTTCAAGAGAATGGATTTTTTGAATTGTAATGTTTCCACCTTTGACATTTATTTCTGGGTAGAAGTGGGTATGTGGCTAAATTTTCGTGCAAATTGATCAAAGCATGTGGATTTGTATAGAGAATATCTTATTCAGCGGAACACCAAACTGCGGGACAAAGTGGACAAAAATATCGCAATTCCTCCTATTCTGGCAATACCCTTAACATTTAGTGAAGGTGGAAGATTACGTATCGCGAACGTTCTCTCTGGATCGATAGTTACCTCCCTGTGCAGGGATAATATATCCAATAAATTACAACTGAGAGCAGGTAAAACGGATCTTCAACGGTTTAACAGTCAAACCAGATTTACTCACGCATGAAAAAGCGTATTTTAGATGGAGAACATGAATTTGAAATCGAGACTGTAAATAACCAATCGTGCAAATAGTGATATTAAAATTTTAACTTAATACCATAGAAAATATGATGCAAAAGTTGAGTGAAAACCTTAACTCTTGTAGCTAAATCCAAAAGGTAAACTGAATTCAAAATGTTTCCAATCGGTAGAGAAAGCTGTAACACTTCTTGATGCTTCAGACAATGGAATTTGATCAAAAGCTCTATTTAAATCCAAAGAAGTGAACACAGGTTCACCAGAAAACCAGTGAGCAGCGGAATGTCTATCCGGAAGTGGCATTGACTCTAAGAATTGTTTTGTTAAGACACCTGTAATCTACTACAGAACGAAAATCATCAGATATTTTAGATATAAAGAATATTGGGCTAGCATATGGTGATACCGAAGGGCGAATAATTGTTTTGTCCAACATTTCTTTTGAATTTTCTGTCGCATTACCTGAAGTTCCAGAGGCTAAATTCAATAAGGTGGAAATCTAAGTGGCGTTGTGTACTTTAACTTAATGTCAAATTGTACATAATTAGCAACACCCAATTTATAAGGCAAGCACGTAAGGATAGGAATTTATAACATGAAAAATGTGTTGTTTCTGATTGTCAGATAAATGCGATAGCTCAATCGATTCTTGATTGATTGGATTAGAGGAGCTCTCAAAATCACGAACCAGAGCAACTACATTACTTTTGATCAATCTTACTATACACGAGGGAGAAAAGGCAAAATGCAATAACAATCCTATGCATAATATTAACTAGGCCGCAATGTAAAGCAAAATCCGAACCCAAAATAAAAGAAGAAAACACTTCTGATATTCAAAAAGGGAAATTTATAGGAAAATTTAAAAATTTTGACACTCGAATAAACCAAACCTATAGCATGTACCAAGCCTCCATCAACACCAATACAGGAGCTAAAATACGGCAATACTTTATCCATTTCCCCACCAATATCTAACCAATTCTGCAGTTCATGTATATACGACACAGCCACACTGGTGTCCAGAATAGCAATAGCAGGATTACGGTTTTATATAAAGAGTAATACAGGAAAATTTAACGGATCTCTTGCCTGGCATCCCATTAACTGAAATGAAGCCAAATTACTTATACGAAGAAGAATTGTTAAATGTTGTAGGTGATTTGGCTTCTAATCACGACTGTGAATGACTACTATGGAAACCACATTAGCAACATCACGTCGAAATCCATGGCTCGGGTTAGATTGATTAACCGCATTCCTACTAATTTCATATCCATGCCAGCATTCCTGAGACAATTGTCCGCGGCGATTACGAAATTGATATAATTGATTTAGAACTTGACGAGCTTGAGAGTAAAACGGGAACGCGAACATTTGTTGGTTAGATTAGAACGATTGCAACAATCTTTGGCTAAATGTGTAATTATATTACAATATTGGGACCTAGGACGATTAACTGGAGTGAAGTTAACTTTGTCATTATTATATATGCGATTCATTCCATAACCTGGATAATCGACCTGACGTTCACCATCTGCTCCCACAACTTCAGATACTGGAGAAACTAAATTAAACAAATCATCAAATGATACTGGTTTCTTATCAAAGGTTAAACGAGCACGAGTCTCAGGATTCTACCGGGATAATATAAAATCAATGACCTGTTGTTCGCTATCTGACACAAGAAACATTTGCGCACGCAACTTTATGTCTTGAATAAACTCTCACATTTCCTCAAGTCTTTATGGCCAGAAATAATACTCAACTGTCAATACCTGTTCTGTTCTACATGGAATAACATGCACCAGTATTAGATTATAAAACTGATTAATCGATCAAAATTAATATTTTCACTAAAAATCTGAATCAAACTTTGAGAGTAACAATTCCCCGTTACTCCCCGACCGATAACAAAAAGACGCGAGCATGTGCACAAAAACAACATACTTCAAAACCTTTAAGATATCATAAATATCATAATAGATACCCTATTTGACAATATCAATGAATTATTTTCATTTGAGAAAACTTGGAGGCGATAGCAGAATTATCCTGAGGACGCGCTAAACATTGGGGTGCAGAAATCAGTAACTTACTGTGAATGGATGAACTAGATTTTTAACATGTCAGAGAACTAGCTTCCGAATTGGCAGGGTAAAAATGGTGGTGAACATCTCCCACAGACATAGACGCTACAGAAACCTGAGTGGTGCACTCACTCGATTTCTGTCCAGTCACATTGAGTGCAGCAGGAGGAAAGTCATATTGGAAGCCAAGGTAACATTGGAAACTGACAAGTCCTTTTCCGTAGGCTTAAGACTAGTTATAAACAACTTTGTCAATTGACTAATTTGTTCTAATGTCTCAATATCCTCTACCGATCCCGCAAGATCAGAGAGACGATTTCCTATAAGTCAAGAACGATGACTAATGAGTCGTTTCTTCATAACAGGCGCTTCAGGGTCACTATTAACTCGTAGGACAAACCAGGTTCAAAGTTTTTATTCTTTACGAGACAGTCAAGCTCAGCCGCAACTCCAATATCCGATGTAAATTTTATTAAATTCGGGTTCTTCCCTGTTTCATTGAGCACTCATAATAATGTCTAGGACTCGGTCTAGGGTCACAAAGTTACGAGAATTAAATTTGGAATGCTCGGAGCATAAAAGACTTCAAGACACATGGGGTGACAGCGTGCAGTATATTTAATAACAAAGTCTATTACTTCCTCGCTGCTGCTTAGCTTGGGTTCATATATACTTCACTTGCGATCCTTTAAGCAAAGAATCAAATTTTTCATATTTATTTTATAAAATTAACTATTTCGCTTTGTACCTACATCACTAACAACTAATGTGCCACATGATAAATATTCTGGGCATGCGACAGATGAAATAATTGTTTGCATACATTCTAAATGTACAATTACACTACCTGAAAAAGAATTTAAGTTGTTGTTTACACTATGCACATTCTTTGTCTTGGGTCTAGACTTGGAAGGTCTACCAAGGCTTGCATCACTTGCTACACTATCTACATTGGATTCATTTTTATTTTCACTTTTATATTTGATATGTGCTGCCATATAGTCCAGGGCAGCCAAACATTGCCAGAAGTATGAAAAATATCACAGTCAAACTTAACCGCGTACTTCGAAGAACTGTTGTACGAAATTTAAAAAAAAATCGTAAACATATCACCTGAGTTGTCAAAGTTACAGCTAGACGCGCACTTTCGAGCAGAGAAGGCTGCGCAGATGCTATTAAGAACTCAATTTGGTCAACCAATAACTGAGAAAACCCAAACATGTTACATATATTTGAAAACTACAGAAATCAAGTTTTCTAATGAGACAAAGACAAAATAATTTGTTTGTGAAAAATTGTGATTTTAGGGGTAGATGTATAACTGAATACATTTCTGTATACAGGACAATTCATTAAAACATTTTATGATTGCTTTGACATGTTTGTGAACTCAATTCATTAATATTTTTCCGAAGAATAAAAACGGAAAAACCCTGCTAAACTGTTAAATTTTCACATTATTATATTTATTGTACCCTGCCATTATACCCTCTGATGAAATTATTTAAAATAATGTGCAAAAATATCAGTATAGTAGTGGTAGCACCAACACTAGTTGATTAGGAAGCGTTCAAACCACCTTTTCAAAATGGAGAGTACAGTTATATTCCCTCATGCTTTCTGCAAGGAGGAGTTATTGGCCGAATTCAAATATAGGAGCGTGGTCGTTGATTCAAATCTAGGTTTGCGGGCTTTAGTTGGCAACAGTAAAGAAATTAATATTGTAACGACGGCTCGTCGGGGTTCGAAATCAGAAAACTTGTCATCTAATTAAAGAATGGAGGTTCCTTTATTTCCAATAACAATGCTCAATACAACCAGAAAACTCCTGATTGTTCTCCAGTTCACCCTTCTGTTCGCTGCTCACATCCACTGTGCTGACTCCAAGTCACAGCACTGTCTCCGTTCACACACATTGTGCGGACTCCCAAATCAAGGTAGTTCAATGCCACGTCGGTCAACTCCGCAGCCCTCGCTGCAACTGCACGATCCACCCGTCACGCTGAGTTCACTGGAACGGCACTGTCTCAGTTCAGTCCAGTTCACCAGTTCCTCCGGTCCCTAGTTCCTCCGTTCACCAGTTTCTCGGGTCACTAGTTCCTCCGTTGACTAGTTCTTCTGTTCACTAGCTCCTCCGTTCACTAATTTCTCCGGTCACTGGCTCCTCAGCTCCTCAAGTCACACTTACTTCAGTACTCGCTGATCGGTTCACTCTGTGCAGTTTACACTGTTCGCACTCACTGTCCACACACACTCACTCACTGTTCTCAAGGGCTTGCTCGCGGGCTTATACAGACCTCACGAATGTTCTGGAGATAATGACGCGATGTTTCTTTCCACGCATGATCTAGAAGCTCGTAGCGGCGCTCGGCCACACCCCTTAGCGTGCAGCTCCTCCTCCGGCCTCTCCCACGAGTGCGCCTAGCCCAATCATTGTGACGTGTCTCTCTAAGACACGCCCACCGGGGCGCGGCATCAGTCTGCTCAATAAGCGAGGCGTGATCTTTCTCGACGTCAGCGGTTTCTAGTAGTTTCTGGGCAAATCGTGGCATTGTGACCCTATTTATCCTCAACCCTCGAAATCTACATATAACAATTCGACTCCAGTAGATGAAAATAGAAAAATTTCCTTGGCATCAAACAGACTTATCCGTAATGTAGAATAGTTTGAACTGAATGATATCACTGAAAAATAGTTTCAACGTTCATTTCATAGATTGCTGCATTGGGAAAATCGTAATGATTTCTTTACGCAAATGAGTGAAGATTTGACTGTTTTGGCGCAGCAACAGAGCAGAGATGCTTTATTTTCTGAGCTGTTTGACCGTCTTGCGGGGTTTCGAGGCTGTCTTCTTGAAACGCCTGCTGGAGGGAGTTCTAATTTTATTTCCGCATCTGGCGTTTCGGACAATTTGGGCTCTATCGAGCCCAGCCTCTTACAGTTACAGAGTTACGGTTGTGTCCAGGCCAGTCCAGGTATTGAGTTCATATTTTTGGAAATTTCGCACCCGATAAAGGATATTCTGAAGAAATTTTCTTTTTTTCAACTTACTGGACCAGAAAAAATTCTGCATTCTCTTAAGCTTTTGGTAAAATTTTCTAAACAGGCTACTCTTTACCAATTTGAGTCAACCGAAATGTTGCAATTTGTTTAACGTCGCAGTAGTGGTCGTTTAGCCAGTTTAATTTCGGAATCTATTTCTTCTAAATTAAATATTTACCCATTTCAAGCTTTGGTTGTTCGGGAGTTATTGCCTAAACGTGAATTTCATTAGTTGATTCTGAAACATTTCCGTGCCCAATGTCGTGGGAAATTTTTTTGGCTTTCGTTAGAGATGTCGAGCTCGTTTCATCTGCCCTTCAGGTCCCCTATTCGGAACGAGAATCTGAAGCCGTGGTGGGAGTTGGAGCTGAATATCCCGATGTGCGGAGTATATTTTTTAAGCCAACTTTACTGCCGCCAGTCAGATTAAAGCATTGGCTCTAAGTTGAAGGAAATGGTTGAGGCACGACTTTCTTGTTCTGGTGGGCATTTGCATAACGCACTTAATGTTAGGGAAGGAAACTGTAAATGATTCTTCTAACCAAATTGGGAAAGATCCTAAATCTTTTCACTGTACTTGGTGCAAACGTAAGGGCCATCTTAACGGTGTTGGGTAAGTCTTAGGAACAGAGATCCGCATACCCGAAGCGCCTCTACTCCCCAAAATTCCGATCCGAAGCAGGTTAATAGTATTTTGTAGTAGTTTGGTTGAACAAACACTTTCTGCATCTTATAGAAATGCATTCTATAATAATTGCAAAATTTCCGATAGTAAATTAGTCTTCTACTCAACAGTTAAGTTTAGCTGACCAAAGGATCAGTGAACTGAAAAAGGAGCTTTCAGTAGTTTAAAAAGGATAGTTTTAAAAGGAAATTATAAATTTTGAAGGTTCTATCTACGAATACAATTTAGAAACTGTTCTCGGGTTTTCAGTCGGGTAGTAAGAGAATTAAATTCTGAGCTTTTTCGACTGTCTGCGTCATCATCTTCGGGGGAAGTGAGATTCAGAGGTTATGGCATTGTATATATCAGATGTAGTCGTGGATACTGATTAATGATTGCTTTGATATGTTTGTAAATTCAATTGTTTAATATTATTCTGAAGAATAAAATAGGGAAGGCTGTTAAACTGTTAAACTTTTTCTTGTAATTTTCACATTATTATATTTCCTGTACTTTGCCATTCTATCCCTCTGAGGAAATTATTTTAGAATAACTTTGGATTAAAAATGTATAAAAAAGTTTTTTAAGTTAGGTCAGGTTCTTTTCCAGGATTTGACATGGAGATTGGGGACGCCTTCTTTTATTTTAAGAGCACTTCACATAAAGAAAATTTCTGTTTTCGTGATTTTCTCAAAAAAAGGCCTAAACGATTTTGTTTAAATTTGTACATGGGGTCATATAATAAGAACTAAAACTTTTATTTCTAACTTTTTCGGATAAAAATTTCTGAAGGATAGTTTGTAGAATCTCAGTCTTCCTTGGTGAACAATAAAACTTTGCTTCAGGTTCGAACAATGCGCTCTTTGCAACATGGCCTCTTATTCTACATCAGAATGTGAAGTGATAACGATGTATTGGCAATGCTTAGAGTAAAAAAAAGTTATGTGTGTGTATTAATTATATTTTAATTGGGTTATGTATCCTTTGGGGATGCGATACGACGTGGCGACGACATTTTCTTCAGTTTTAAAACAAATTTACATGAATAGAATATCGATACATAATATATGATAGACCTACTAAGAGGAAAATTTTTATTGGGCAGAGGAAGTTATGTGATTTTCACATACGATTGTTTTAATAATACTTTTTCATGAAATATTAATATAATTACATTCTGCAGCGTTGAGCTCGTTCAATGAAATGGTTATTCAATAGCTTTATTCTCAAATAATGACATTTCTTGTCCATAGGCTTTTCAGTTTCACCCAATCATTATGAAAAAAAAGATGCCTTGATGGTGGTTCAGTAAACCCGAAAGATCCAGGCATAATAAATTTTCTAGGTTTAAAATAAAATTATTACAAACGGTATATAAGTAATTACATATTAAACAGAGGTATTGTTTAATGGCCTTCACAAAACGGATGGGGTATAGGGTGATTCTGCAGTGTGGGATTTACTGTGTGATCCCCTAGTCATTTACATAGAGTCCGAGTGTTCATTGTAACTATTGTTCTGTAGGTGGGTAAACGGGATAAAATTTAGTAGCTGGTATAGATTGTTACCAAAAGTGTTAAAGTAACTTTTCCGGCCATGGAGTGAATGTTCCCCTGGAAGCGGACGGGTTGTGCATGTTTTAGGATCGATATGTTGCAGTGGTGGTAGCTGCTGCCGTCCTGCCTGTGCCGTCTGATTTGTGGCTAGCACCCGGCGCTCTCTTGTTATGCAACCCGCACTCCAATAAAAACAAATCCGCGTGCGTAAAGAAAACCTTCAAATATTGAATCTACTATGGAAAACTGTGATAGAGCTTTATAGATTGGAATAAGTTGAACATAGACTGTAAAACAATCAGTCAGTATTTAAAGCATGCTTTTTCTTTCCAGTTTATACGATTAAACAAAGTAATGGTGCTATTTTATCTGTGACATTACATTAGAAGATACAACTTTCTTTTCAAAGGCTCACCAGAGCCAAAATACTATTCCTACTTCTTTCGATATTTAGGAGTATGCACTGGAAGAATGATCTTTACTGTTCTAAAAGAAGCAGAATTTTATCATTTTTCCTATAAAATTATTGGAAAATTCTGCATATTCAAGAATTATTTCATATTTCTGCTAAGGGAAATTTGTTATTCATCTATAAAGAAATCCAGAAATTTTCATTCTTTTAGCTTGAGCAGTACCTAAGTATGAAAAATGTAATTATTCACAGGAGAGAGAAAAGAACGTTTGGTGAACTTACTAAAAGAGTAACTAACTAACTCAGTGAAGCTAACATCCCAGAAGGGACAATGCCTACCACCCGACCGCTGCGTCATCTACCATAGGCAGGATTGGGGTGCATGTAGCCAGCATGCCGACACCCACGGCCGTTAATGGTGGTTTCCATGACCGGAGCCGCTACTTCTCTATCAAGTAGCTCCTCAATTTGAATCACGAGGCTGAGTGCACCCCTACCAGACCTCCCTACCTCAGAAAAATCCAAGGATGTACCGGGGATCGAACCCGGGCCGACCGACGCTAACCACAAGACCACGCCGGCGGTCTTTACTAAAAGAGTGCAGTATTTTAATTAAGAATTAATTAATTGAAAACTTTAGGTATTTTTAAAAAAAAATAGAGGAATACAATGACACTAAATTTTGAATTTGTAATTTTTGAGCCCTATTCACGATCATCTCTACTTAAACAATTTACCAAATCACTCAGACGCCTAGTATTCATGTAGCATGGAACACAAGGTCACCTGTTCACAGCGGATTGTCTTTGACCACCTTATCGTTGGCTGTAATGGCGTCATGATTGCCTTTATGGTTATTTAACGACGGGGATGTAGTGCAGCATTGGCCTGTGCCCGTCGCCGGTGTGCCGGAATTTTGACCCTCAGGATTTTATTTACATTCCTTTAAATCTACATACATGGACCTGTCACATTTATACTCACATAAATGACACCGACTTGGGCACAGAAATGCAGATGAACTGCGCCACCCACGCCGACTGTGTACAGGGTGAAAACAGTATTCTCACTCGATGCCAGTGAACCGCTTCTACAAGCCATAAGGAAATTATTTATAAAATCACTTCTCATTTGAACTCATCATTCTTTACTTACTTAGTCATCGAAGTAGGAAAACTTCTTAAGACAGCTTTAATTTTTGTTACATCTTCCATATTATTTTATTTTTTGTCATCGCCTTCAGCATTCAGTACTTCACTTTACAATTGCTCCCAGCATAATTTAATTCGTAAAATTCAACTTTTTTCTTTTCGTAATGAAATAAGAAAAGCATTTCATGAAAATGAAGAATTACGGTTACTACGTCCTGGATGAAACAATGCCTATTCCATTCTCCTCTCTCCTAAAACTTGTTCATAATTTAGTGACTATTCGGGAAAGCTCTGAAAGGAGAAGAACCCTAGTTGCTCAGGAGAAGTGTAGGCTACAGGTAAGTGTAAAACCCGCCCTTCCTATTATAAATTCTTTTAAGATATTTTCCAGGTATTTAAAACATCTGTCTTTAAAAAAATATGAGCACTGAATGAATTAAGAGCTTATAACATTGACAACGGAAATGGGTTCTAAAAAAGTACAAACTACTGAAATGACGCAAAGGTACGTTAACTTTATGCTGTAGGTCCTTCCTTCCTCCATGACTCTACAGCCTTTGGTGGGCCTTGGTCTCCCTCACAATCCGTTTCCAATCATCTCTCTGCTAGGCAATCCTTTTCCAACCTCTTATTCCCATTATCAGCAAATCCTGCTCCACATCTTCTAACCATCTTTTCCTTGGTCTTCCTTTTCTTCTAACACCTATTATATCATTATATAGGAGACGTTTTGGTGTTCTATCCATTTCCATCCTCTCAACATGTCCCAACCAACTAATTCGTAGGGCTTTGACGAACATTACCAAATCTTCTCCTTCCAGAATTTGGTTTATTTCCGTGTTTGTTCTTATTCTCCAAACTCCAGATTCATATATTTGGCCATATATACGTCTAATAACTTTTCTGTCAAATATTCTTAAAGTATTTTCATCATCCTTATTTAGCGTCCATGTTTCCCCTGCATATGACACGACAGGCCTTATTAAAGTTTTATACAGTTTTAATTTTGTTGGTTTTGTTAGTAATCTTGATTTTAGTAGATTGAGGTTTGCGAAGTATGCTCTGCTTGCTGTTATTACCCGATTATTTATTTCTTCGGATATTAGCCCTGTATTACAAACCTTTACCAAATCTTCTCCTTCCAGAATTTGGTTTATTTCCGTGTTTGTTCTTATTCTCCAAACTCCAGATTCATATATTTGGCCATATATACGTCTAATAACTTTTCTGTCAAATATTCTTAAAGTATTTTCATCATCCTTATTTAGCGTCCATGTTTCCCCTGCATATGACACGACAGGCCTTATTAAAGTTTTATACAGTTTTAATTTTGTTGGTTTTGTTAGTAATCTTGATTTTAGTAGATTGAGGTTTGCGAAGTATGCTCTGCTTGCTGTTATTACCCGATTATTTATTTCTTCGGATATTAGCCCTGTATTACAAACCTTTACCAAATCTTCTCCTTCCAGAATTTGGTTTATTTCCGTGTTTGTTCTTATTCTCCAAACTCCAGATTCATATATTTGGCCATATATACGTCTAATAACTTTTCTGTCAAATATTCTTAAAGTATTTTCATCATCCTTATTTAGCGTCCATGTTTCCCCTGCATATGACACGACAGGCCTTATTAAAGTTTTATACAGTTTTAATTTTGTTGGTTTTGTTAGTAATCTTGATTTTAGTAGATTGAGGTTTGCGAAGTATGCTCTGCTTGCTGTTATTACCCGATTATTTATTTCTTCGGATATTAGCCCTGTATTACTAACCTTTACACCTAAATATGTAAAGTTTGAAACCTTTTCAAATTCATAATTTCCTATTTTAATGAATTGTACTATTTGCCCAATGTTGTTTACATAATTTGTTTCAGTCTGCATGTACTTTGTTTTATCTACATTGATAGTCAGTCCAGCTGACTTTCCCACTATTTCAATTGTTTTAACCATTTCTTCTAAAGCCGGTATATTTCTTGCTATTAAGGCTATGTCATCTGCATAGGCGCAGGCTTGTTTGGATTTATACAATATGTTTCCATTCAAGTTAAGCTCATTTAGTACACTGTTTAATGTTAGATTAAAGAGAACAGCTGACAGGCCGTCTCCCTGTCTTACTCCGGTAGATATATCGAAACTTCTACTCAACATTCCTCCTACCATTACTCTTGCTTTACTATTTTCAAAAGTCATTTTAGTAAGTCTTATAAGTTTCTTAGTATACCATATTCTTCCATTCATCTTAATAAGTGTGTTCTATTGACGCTATCAAACGCCTGCTTAAAGTCAATGAATAGCATATGGAGAGGTACATTATATTCATGACACTTTTCCATTACCTGACGCATGACAAAAATTTGTTCTGTAGTACTCCTTTCTTGCCTAAAGCCGCATTGGTATTCTTCAAGAATATTCTCTGCAAACTTATTGATTTTTTTGAGAGTGACATGCGAGAGGACTTTGTATATTACATCAAGCAAGGTAATTCCGCTATAGTTGCCACACTAAAACTTGTCCCCTTTCTTGTATATTGGGCAAAGAAGACCAATATTCCAGTCCCTTGGCATTGTTTCACTCTTCCATATATTCACAATCAGTTTGTGAATTGATTTTATAAGGTTCTTTCCTCCACATTTGAAGAGTTCTGCCGTTAATGTATCCTCACCTGGTGCTCTGTCATTTTTTTGTTTTTGTATTGCTAGCTCTATATCTAGTTCATCCGGTATTTCTACCCCTTGTTGATCTGCATCCAGCTCATAATCTCTCAGTTCCATTTCTTCATTTTCCAATTCTATGTTCAGTATTTCCTCACAGTATTCAGCCCACCTATTTATTATTCCTTCCTCGTCTACAATCATTTGGCCATTTTTGTCTTTCCATAAATCTAATCTAGGTAGGAATCCTTTATTCATTTTTTTAACTGCCTGATAAAACTTCCTATTCTCATTTTGATTATTACAATTTTCAATTGATTCTATTTTCCTCTTAATATATTCTTTCTTTTTTCTCCTTATTAGCTTGTTTGCTATTTTCCTACTTTCTCTATATTTTTCGTGTGCTGAACGGGTCTTTTTTTGCAACATCTGTAGTCTATCAAAGTTTTTTTGGTCTAGGGCTTTCCTACACTCTTGATAAAACCATTCTTCATTTCTTCTTTTCGGTTTTTCTCCAATAGTTTCTTTTGTGACTTCAATTATGGTTTGTTTAATTGTTTCCCATTGCTTTTCTATAGGTTCATTTTCCCACTCTGGCATGAGTAAGTTTTCGCTCAGTTTAGAATCTAAATTTTGCTCATAAGTTTTGCGTTGGGTCTCTTCTTTAAATTTACCCGTATCCCATTTAATCCGCTGGTTTGTATTTCTATGATTAGTTACATTTAACCGATCACTGATTTTGGCTTTGACCATATAGTGATCTGAGTCACAGTTTGGTCCTCTTGCAGTCCTGACATCTATTATTGATGAGCTATGTCTTTTGGATACTAAAATATGGTCTATTTGGTTCACCTCATCACTTCCTGGAATTTTCCAGGTGCCTTTATGTATTCTTTTATGGTTGAAACAGGTTCTTTTGATGATTAGATCATGCGTTACTGCTAACTGGCTTAGGAGTTTCCCATTCTCATTTGTTATGCTGTAGGTATTCTATAAAATAATCTAGGCAAATGAGAAGTTGAGAGTATATTTTGAAATTTTTTTGGTTACAATATGAAGTATGATCAAATGACTTTATGGTTTGACCAAACATAAATGTCCTGTAACTAATCACAATTTTGCGAATGTTATGCCTCTACGAAGTATCCTATATAGAATCCCATGTTAACCTTCTGTAACATCCACTAATAATGTATAGGTACCGTAATTCTAATACAGTGTTTACTATAAGATAATTACAAATTACTTTGAACTAAAAATGACATGATAAACTGTAGTATGAAGAAAATCTCAATTATCAGACATTACCTACGTGTAAAAAAGTGGTTTATAGATATTAAGTCGATTCAGCATTTTGATTCTTGTCATAACACTGTTAAACACACATTTTGTGACACGGAAATTTTTTGGCGTTTCCGATGTATTGAGGCACCCTAATAACAAATCTAAAAACAGAAATTACCTATCACCCACGGATTTTTAGTAACAAGCGTTTATTTTTTAAATATAACAAAAAATAGCACTCATTCAAACAGTTTAGTGAGTCAATGTATGCATATTGTACCACTTCGTGTAATGTATGTATCAGCAGTGTGTTAAGACAAGTTCATTCCAGTATATCAAATGCAAGAAGTACGCACCCAAATGAGATTGTGCATTAGTAGGCATTTACCCGCATATGAAGTTACTGAATTCCCTATGTTGTCTTTACTAACGTGTGTGTGTTCTTCATACTTGGTTTAATTTTATTATTGTACTGTGATTGACTGTGAATTAACAAGTCAATACAATGCCTAGGCAGTGTGTAAATAATGTCAACAGTTTTTGTTATGAGTGTGAAGAAATAACTTTTAAATCGCAAAAACGTAATTTCACCGAACTTGTGCGAAGAGCTTACGAACTTTATTTCGGAGTTAAAGTAGGAAATCAAGATAAGTCATGGGCCCCTCACATATGTGGCAAGACTTGTGTAACAATGTTAACAGGTTGATTGAAAGGTCAAAAACGTAATATTGGATTTACAGTACCAATGGTGTGGAGAGAACCAAAAGACCGTCCATCAGATTGTTACTTTTGCCTCACTAAAATATAGGGCATCAGACTGAAGTCCAAGGATGCTGTGCAATATCCCAATTTACCATCAGCCTGGCCCGTCAAACATAGTGAAGAACTTCCTATCCCAAACCCACCAGAACCGTGGAGTTTGGACGAAGGTGATCCACCTGATGTTGTGCAATTCGCACAGGAAATCGACAATGATCCAGACTTTCAAGCACCAAAATGTTCAACATAGCCACATCTGATTTCAAACGCTGAACTGAATGATTTAGTTCGAGATTTAAAACTAGCAAAATCACAGTCAGAACTCCTAGCATCCAGATTAAAAGGATGAATCTCCTCGAAGGTGACGTACATATAACTGACTTTCGAAAATCATCAAAAAGGACTTACACATTATTTCGCTCAAGAAGGGATTTTGGTATAGGATACTGCACGGATGTTGACCACTTATTTGATGCATTGGAGCAGGAACATGAACCAAGCAATTTACGCCTATTTATTGATTCTTCTAAACTTAGCTTAAAAACATTAGATCGGAACGGAAGGGGGTTCTTGTATCTGAAACAGAAATTTCCCAGAGTCAGTGAGGCAAAAATTAAAGAGGACATATTTGTGGGACTGCAAGTACGAGAAGTTATGAAAAATGGCAAATATGACAACATGCTGAATGAAGCTGAACTAAGAGCATGGAAAGCTTTTAAAACAGTTATGACCAATTTTCTTGGATATATCAAAGCTGAAAACTACAAAGACCTTGTGACTGAATTACTTAGTGCCTAGAGCGAAATAGGATGTAACATGTCATTAAAACTTCACTTTCTGGATGCTCACCTCGATTTCATTCCTGAAAATTTGGGCGCCGTAAGCGACGAACATGGGGAACAATTCCACCAGGACGTTGCAACTATGGAAAAGCGATACCAAGGCAAATGGAGTCCTAGTTTGTTGCTGATTACTGCTGGACATCAATCCGAGATGCCGCAGTGACAAAATATTGCTAAAAAAATTTTATAATAAAATGTTGAATTAAATATAATATTAAGAACATACCGAAAATAATATATTTCAGTATAACACAAAACACTTCGTAGCAAACAAATAGTGGGTGATAGAGAAAATCCAAGGTCATTTTCTGCTTTCTGGTGAAATTTTACATAAGGTACACCTTGTTTTATCCATGTCACAAAAAAAGTAGATTTTTGTTTACCACATGTAATTATTTGAGATAGCAAATAAAAGGCATTTTTACAGTACAAAGCACTAGACCTACTTACATTAACAGTAATATGAACACATCAAGGATTACTAGAAAAATAATCATATATAGTCAATCCCTTCAAGGACTATTTTAACAATCAGCTTGCTTTCTTATTATTCATTTTTGATGGTAGTTTACTCCCTAGACCTACAGAGATTTGTAAGTAGTATAACACTATCTATTCCAACCAGCGGAGTTACAAGGCATTTTTAGACATAACTCTTTGTTATGCATCACAGATAACAACTTTGTGCTGAATGTTCGTTGCTCGTCTAGGTATATGTATATAAGGTCCCACGCATGCGTAATTTATGGCCGTCGCGGTGGCTCATGCTTAGCGCATGGGCCGGGCATGCAAGAGGTCTCGTGTTCAAATCCCGAGGCAGGCGGGTGTGTCATTCATGGTGGACTAAGCTGTGATTTAGGGGGTTTCTCGGGGAATCTCCTGTTTCCCCTTCTCATTTCACCAACACTCTCCAAATCACTTTCAATCTCCCCCTCATTATCATTCCGTTTCCTTTCCCGGCTTTCGGGCCATCACCCGCTGCAACGTCTGCTGCCTTCGCCCTACCCCGTGGCTTCTGGTCATGTGGTTGCTGGTGGCGTGCTGTACACCTGGGAGCTCTCTTATGTGCCGCGACCCTACTGGCTCTTTTTCTGACGGACTGTGGCGTGTGGGTCACGACAAGGGCAAAGATTCCCCGGAAGCATGGTGCACGTGGTTCGGTTTCAGGTACTTGCTGGATGTTGGAGAGTTCAGTGGGGGCTCGCAGTGGAACCTGCTTCGGAGGGCCTTTGGGCATGCCAATCATCCCATTACCAGAGGCCCGGATGTGCGGTCTACGCTCTTAAGGTCGCTCCCAACCCGCCTCTCTCCTATTGTAGGGTTCCATACATACATACATAACAGTAAACCTGAAAGTATGGTTGCATGTTATCTGTTCTGTGATTATCTTGTGTATTGCACAGTGGTCAATGTTCCATTTGCCTATATGAATTTCCTTTAGAAAGATGCCTGCCGCATCCAACTGTTTTTTTTTAATTTGGATAAACATTTGCTAAAAAACGTTTTAGTGCATTTACGTAATCTACATAGCCTTCCTTACTTTATAAAATGCTTCATCAAGCGATCTCCCTTATTCTGGGCTCAAGGGACCATGAAAATTATCATATATTTTATATGAACATTCGAAGAGCAACATTATAATCAATTTGATTTTGACTTGGTCTATTAGAAATCCCTTCCTAAATTTAATTTAAAGGTTCAAATCCAATTTTCTTATTCTTCAATACAAAGCAACCGATATGGGATGTTCAGGTAAACTACGCACAGAGTCTGTTAGTTCGTCGAACAGCTAATGATCGTATAGAAAAATTCAAGCAATGAAAAAACAAATTCAGTAATTCTAATCTCTACTTTAATATAACTTGCTTACTGGTGCGCCAGATTTCTCAGAGGCCTTTCCTACCAGTAAAAGCATGTAGGTTAGCTGGGAATCTGGTAAGCAAGGAGTTGTTATTTGCTACCCGTAGATCGATTACGTGGCAGATATAGTATAAGCAAAGTGGTAAGAATGTTACTAAATTAAATTTTAGATAAGGTAAACAACTTTTATTTTTTTATGCCTTTAGTTCATACAACAGGTAATAAAGTATGATAAGTAAATGGTTCGTATGTATAGGCCTAACCAAAAAATATTCAATAATAATAATTTAGTATAACCATGAAAACACCTACAAGCTGTGGGTATTTGAAATAGTGCTTGGAAATGTACAATAAATATACAGTATTCATGTATAACAAAAAGCTAGCAGTTAACTTCAGCTAAAACTTCATGTGAAAACTGAATCTACCGAATTATCTATGTTGAAGAATGAAGAGCACAATGAATAATATGTAATATATGTATAACGGAATTTATATTGACTGCACCAACGGGTACTATCTCAACTTAGTAGGCTTTTAGCTAACGGTTAAGATAATTAAACTTTTATTAAGTGAAATATCACTGCAATTTGAATTCTAAGTGCAAAACAGAGTAGGCCTACTAAATAATCTTTTTATTTAGAAATCAACATTACTAACTAACTTCCAGAAAATAGTATTATTACTGTTTTGGTACATTCAGATCGTTCGTGATGGCATGATTGTTGCTTTTACGTAAGAAATGGTAAACATCGTAATATCACCGCAAAAGAAATAATTACTACACAACGGATTTAGTAGCTAGTAAAATTTCAAGCACATATAAAAAGACTAAAGCATTGCTTAGTATTAATCATCAGATTAACACGAGTAAAAGCTCTGTGCATGAAGCGAAACCAGTTCGTACTCCCGCAATGCAAACAATAAACCGATATCATAACAGGAAATCTAACTCCCGATCAACTTTGAAAACTTGTGTTATTGAATATTGCCAGTGATTACAAATGAAGGCTAAATATAGGCTATAATTGTAATGTATGAAGCCTAAAGCAAGATAACTAAAGCAACAACCAGGTCACTTACATTAGTTTTGATTTCTTATAACCAGTATGTAAATATATGTGGGTGAAGCTCTGAAGTTTTGATGGCATAAAAGATTTTCTGTAAATTTCCCATAAACGGCAGAAAATGGCAGTAGAGCATGAGCCTAGCTTTAACAGCACACAAAAATATAATTTTATATAATTTAAAGATCCCCCCCCCCAAAAAAAAACAAACAAACAAATAACATATATGGTGCTCACCCTATCCGATCCCAAGTCGCTGGTCCTCCAGTCACTCTCATTGTGAAATTTCAACTGCCGCGAGTAAAACCAAGACGGCCACCTCTTTCAGTCATCCGCGAGCATTAAACATGTGCAATGTATTTACTAATTAAACCTAATACAGAACCCTCTTTAATAAGTTTTCACAATAACAACGCCATCTTTTCTGATACCTCCAGTCTGTTTCGTCCATGGCGGTAATTCAATTAATTGCAGGTACTAATAATGCGTCAACGTGGCGCACTTGCTCTGAAATTAGTTTCCTACTTGTTTAATATTTCATGCTATTCGAATATATTTTATCATTACTCATCTATATTCAGATAAACAGAGATCAGAAAATCGGATGATAAGATGAGTGTGTTTACTTTTCAACTGAACGGGTGGTAGACTTTGAAGCATGCTACGTGTTTGTGTCTGCAGCAAAGGAATGTTTCTAGGTCACTTGTCAAACTATAATATTATGATCACATCATGTGAAATAACATAACACACTATTTTTAACGGAATTAATAACTGAACTCTACAATCCGATCAACGGTCAGTGGCAACAGTATAAGAATAACAATAATGTTATTAATAATTGAGAAAGTATTTTTAGTACCACAAATTATAAATTTGATGAATTGAAGTTAAGTATTTAGGGGATGAATGGTGTAAGCTCTCATTAAATACAGAAGAGCACGTGTAGAACATAACATTCTCCTCAACTTTTGTGTTTACAACAAAAATGTTCAGAACAACAGTTGTATAGCAATAAATTACCTAATATATATTATATATGTAATATTTTCTATTTTATCGCAAATAGATAAGTTATGGTTACGCAAAGAACACAATAGTATAGGTACGCGTAATATAATGCAGTTGAGATTAAATGCTAACGGTACCTACATACATTTCAGTAATTGTTCGAAATGATTACACCTCACCCGTCCCTTTTTGCCCTTTCTCCGTTGATACGTAAAGCGTGCCTTTCTCGGCTCGTTTTCTACAGAATTTTCATGTTATAACTTCCCCCCCCTTGAGGGTTGCCCAAAGACAACGTATATAGGTAAGTTGAAACTTACATCATAAAAATACTTTTCTAACAATAAGATAATAAACATGAATAGCATGTGTGAGTATGAAAAGTTGTAACTTTCAAATAAATTGCTTCTTAAAACATACATCCTCTAATTGCAGTGACTGCGAGGAAGTCAAGTCCACAAGTCACCCAAAACTAATATAATTTTGGTGGATCGTGTCTCTCGCCGGTACCATTAGGCCAATGAAGAGATCTCGTTAATGTCATATTTATTTTTGTAGTGTGGGATGGAATGCTTAAAATGGCTTCCTTCTTTGCAACAACCTCTTCAGGGTATCTGCTGTGTGTCTCAAACCATACAGTTCAGTCAATTAGGATGCCTCTTTTTAGCAGATCTGAATGCAATCATGTAGGTGAGTCAAGTGTTGCCATTGGTAACTAGATCATGATCTTCTTCGTTGAGTTTGAAAACCTTGAGCTATCATGCCTTCAGCAATCTAGTTCCGATTTTTATAATGTGTGAAGTTCCGCAGAACACATCCATAGGGGCAGACACTCTGAACATGTGCAAGGGTTAGAATGAGTAAGATGTAAGTTAATGTGAAGTTTTTTTTGAAATTCTATTTGTGATTATAAGACTGTTATTTCACCACAAGTGATTTATATACGCGACAGTGGTATTGACGAATTGGGCTGAGATTTTTACTTTTTGTCTCTAAAAGGAAATGTAGTCCCTTAGAAAATCCAGTAATGAGAAGAAGGACAACAAGGGATCACGACTGGTTGGATTGAAATCCCTATAATTGTATACCGCCAGTAGATGGGACTCCACTCGACCCAGCAGGATCCCAACATATGAGGCCCAGCATGGCTCATCATGAAAACCTCAATTGAACCTACAACTGTAAGTCTGAAATCTCCATCAGATTTTGATTTCAAAATGACACTTTTCTGTGTTAAGATTTGTATGGAATTTGACCGAGTACAGAGAAATGGGGGACCAGAGAATGTATTCCCCTAAGTAAAAGAGTGCCTTCAGTTATGAATTTCTCAAAAATGGATACTTACTTGAGATTTGGCACAGAAAGAAACTAAGGTTAGCTATATGAATTATTAAAATAGGCAGAATAACTCTAATTAAGGCTATGTGTCAGAAGACAAGGAAAAGATTTGTTTTTTACATCCTTAAAAATAACGGCGACTGTCAATTCGTAATACAAGTTTTACAAGATTCTTTGAGCGGGGAAAAACCCGTTGACAATATTAATCAATTGAAAAGTTCAGCCTTCACTTATTTGTTCTGCTGACACAGGGTATAAAGTTTTAACTAATTCCTGGTAAGAAAGGTGGTATACGCACACGCGAAAACTGAAAGAATGATAATTAATTATGCATAATGTAGTTCAAATATATACATATACTCCATGACCTCATGAGACTACTTTCTAAGAGTTTCCAAACGTTGTTTCCCCAATACTAAGTGTTCCTGTAGGAATTGGTGCTTAAAAAGACAAGGCAAAGACAATTGAACAGAAATTTACTGGTACCGCACATGCCATCATATCAAATATTCGCCCACGTAATTTTTCATACTCTATATTCAATGGTTTGGCCTTGTTCTCTACAGCAATTATGCAGAGAAGAATTTATTTGACACTTGATTATTTGTCAGTGTTTTAATTCTTAAAAAAATTGATGTACATTATGTATTAATCATATATTTACCCCTTTCCTGAAAACTATTCAACCTAGACTAGAATATAATGCAGAGTGGTACATATAGACAATAACTTTTTTTTGCTAATGATGGAGATAATGAATAGTTATATCTCACATATAGAATTTAATTGTTGTGGCCAGCTACAGATTGCAAATCTGTCGAGAAAACTTTGATTGCCACAACTATCAAACACGACGATTGAGTACAGCCTACTTACACATAGTGCAATATAGGCATTAACTTGGTATTAGTAGGAATCTACATGTATAGATCGTCCCAGCCTTAAAAGACAGTATTGAGTTAAATGTAGTATTTGCATCTCACTTGCACTCGTACGTTCTGCAATTAGCTTCGTCCTTTTCTATCCCGACAATGTTGCCATTTTCCAAAGTGATAAATGTAATAATGTGATTGCGTGGTCTGATAGGGAATTTTCCGCCCTTTCTAATGATGTCAATTGTAAAGCCATAAATAATTAATATGAGGCCTATTTTTCATAATTACGTTATTTTGGCGGAAGTCAATATTTTTGCACATTAATAACTTATCACGCGATAGACAGAAAACTAATAATCAAAACAAGTAAAGATTTTTTTCTTGGACTGCCTGATGGTGAAAGAAAGTACTCTCTTTCCGTCGGCAATAAATGTTACATAAGAAGAAAGCTATATATTTTTTTATTAAGTGCTACCTGAAAATTCTCGGACGGCAACACAGAAAAGTTAGGTAGTGAGTAACATACTTTGGTATTGACTTTACGTTGGTGACTAAGCGAGAATAAATGTTTATAGATGTCTGAAAAAGTATTTAAAACAAACCAGAGCTCTCTATCATGTAGCATTAATAAATTATCACAGTTTTCCCGAGCTCAGCATTCTCGCGCTCATGACTTGGTTGCTTTGAGATTTTGTGTACTCAGATGTTTCTAAGACTATCGTGTCTTCTTCAGAGCTCATTGTTATATAGTAGCTGTGTAGTGAAGTTTAACTTTGATGTGAAGTGGTTCTTGTGTTTTTTTAAATTAAATTTTATATTAATTATGAATAGAGGAACTAGAAATCTTAGTGTTGACAAATTGCGCAGTAAAGAGCGAATTATAGTATTAAATATACTTAATTATTTCTTGAAGAAAATGAACGTTACCCAGGCAATTAAAGAGATAGCAGAAGCTACCGGGTGTCCAGAAAGTTTACTGTATAGAATAAGAAAAGAAAAAACGAAAGGCCCTCTGAGAAGGAATAATACTACTCCCTGATGATAGTGAACAGGCCTAAAGGCATGTAATGTATTTTAACTATTACTTCCCTTTATAATTATATTCTTGAAAATTATAACACAATAATAGTAATAATAATATCAATAATAATAATAATAATAATAATAATAATGATAATAATATTAATAATGATGAAAAATAATATTATCGAAATGAAATTTAATATTAAATTTAACATTTATAAATTATTAGCTTAAAGGACCCGGCGTCACCTGGTTTTGTATTTTACTTGTACTTCGAAGTCAATTTTGGAGGAAGCCCCTTTAATTTTCAAAATTTAGGCCCTAGAGAAAGCACAACTTGTCACACTCAAGGACCCTATTACTTCTAAAGACCATGGAGGGTGGGGTTGAGGTAAGAAGAGACAGAAATTCCTATTAGTATTTCTTTTCTGTGTGTCAAGTCGTAAAATGAGCCAAAAGAATGTAGATTTAAACGTCATTTAATAGGGATTAAAACATTTAAGGGACTTTTTTCCCCCCCAAATTTAGTTTTACCTAAGTTTTTCTCCTGGTTCTGTTAGCTCTGTGTAAAGTCTGGCAAAAATTGATCAGAGAATTTAGATTTAAATAACATTTATATAATAGGGGTTGCAACATTTAAGGAGTGGTTTCATCCAAATAAACTTTGGTTAAAAATTTCTCTTGATTCAATAGGTTCTTGGTATAAAGTGTGATAAAATTGGTCAAAGGATGTAGATAAATATATATCACAAAATAGGGGTGAAAGATCTAAAATGTGGTTTGTTCCAAAATTAGTTTTCCTACCATTTTCTCCTGATTCTATACGTTCTGTATACAAAGTCTGTTAAAAACACGTCAAGAATGTAGATCTAAATTTTGGTGGTGTAATAGGGGTAGAAACATTTAAAGGGTGGCTTCTTCCAAAATTAACTTCGCCTAATTTTTCTCTTGTTTTTATAGGGTCTGTGTGTAAAGTTTGGTAAAAATCGTTCTAACAATGTAGACTAGTAAAAAGATCACAAAGTAGGGATTGAAAATTTCGCAAGGGGTGTTTTTTTCGAGAATGATTGTCTCGTAGAATTTTTACTTGATTCCACAGGGTACACGTGTAACATTTTGTAGACATTGGTCAGAAAATGTAGATTTGTGGGCCTATAGAGAAAATATTACTCATGGGGGTTGAAAATAAGGGAAGAAGGGTGTGCCGTCGTTCTATCTGCAGGGCATGATTTACATTAATTATTATGTACAAGAAACAAATTTCGATGTTTTCACGAGGTTTAAGAGCTTTTTCACATCATGTGCCGGGCCTTGTAATGTGAGTAGATCTGGCATCAGTGCGCTGCATAAGACCAATACTGTCTTTTAAGGTTGGGACGGTCTATAGATGTAGATATCTCGCCCTGTAGATCCTGTGTTGAGCTGGGCTCAAGGATATAGAACACGTAAGATAAAAAATACATGCATGTTATAATTATAATATACACTAACTGCAAGCTGCCAAATTTATCTAAGCTGGAAATATTCCTCCAAATTGTAGAAGGTGTAAGATATTAAAAATTCCTTGACAGATATTTTGAAAGGTTTGCTCTTTCTTTGAATACATAATAATTTAATGTTGTTTGGAAGCTTCTTATATATCTATATTGCAGAATAATAAGCACCCTTCTGAAAGAGTTTTAACGAGTTAGTTGGTGTTAGAGCAAGCTACATGTCTCTCTAATTATTATATTCAAATGTTCCGCTAGTGTCTTTCCCGCTCGTGAGTCAGCAATTCTTGTGCGCGCCTTTATGATGCAATTTTAGCAGGTTCAGAGTTAGGGCCCTCGTGCCTAGCCTCGGCGTCGCTTCAGTCAGTCTACAACTAGTATCCACATGTAACAGATGTGCGATAGCAATTCTCCAGTCCGCGCGCTTTCAAGACAAAGCATCAGTCGCATTTGACCTTAATCCGCGAATCTATACACAAAACTTTAAGCAACAAGTTTTGTAGTGTTTGGGTAATTATTTGACAATAATTAACACAGTGTTCCAGTTTTTACAGCTAGTAAGATCCGTCTACTCAGCTCGTTCAAAGGCCTCTTGCATTGTGCAATCAGTGTCCACAGTGAAGTGCCTATATCATTGCGATTATTCTTAAGATTAATAATTCAACATTGAATCTACGTATTACAGCAAGAATTACAAGTGTTTTCATGTATAACTCATCACTGGTGTAAATTCAGTACATTTACAACCACGAAGCTGATGGCTTCGAGACAATTCAGTATATTGGTTATTCAGTGCAGAAGTTATATGTTATTTATTATTTTATTCATTCAGTTATCTTAATTCATATATTTCATTTACTTTTATTACATCGTGTGAATAAAGTTGACATAGTTCATTACATGTATAAGGTTTCACTCCAATTACATCCGTGGCTCTCTGATCAGTGGCCTCGATAAGTCCATTTTGCTCTCACCTTTCTAGGGAGAGGTCCTCCATCTACCAGAGGTTTTAATCCTTTTAATTCCTTAATAATATTCCCTTTTCTACATTTAATATTCCTCTCGAATCGGATAACCCACATTTTTGGTCGACTC
This sequence comes from Ectobius pallidus, assembly GCA_964059195.1. NCBI lineage: Eukaryota > Metazoa > Arthropoda > Insecta > Blattodea > Ectobiidae > Ectobius > Ectobius pallidus. The sequence goes on from CAXKWD010000012.1 coordinate 41,217,840, forward strand.
CGGTAGCCGGATGTAATTTGGATATAGTCTTGAACTATCACACGTGTATCGTTTCGCTTCTCGTACACTCCAATCGCGAGTCATCCAGTTATCGTATCTTCCGCGGCGGTCATATAAAGAATTCCAGCTCCCTGGATTCCTGGCCCATGGCAGCATCTAAGTAGCAGTAACCAGACACTTCAAGAAACTTGGGACTCCGGTCTACAACGTTCATCAAGGCTGCAGTGATTAGTGCTCCAGGCTATCATCCAACAGGCGGTGACTAGCACAGCAAGATTCTTCAGCAGCGAAGGCATCACTTCACGCAACTTCTGCAATTACTTCTATTCATATCAACATGAAAAATGAGATGCGAGCTTTAATTAGACGTAGGGGAATCATCAAACGCGAGCTTACTTTTCTACAGATGTCGTGTGATACTGCAAACGAAGAAACGGATGTGTTTCTACTAAAGGTGAAGTTCGACAAATTGAATGAAGTATGGGACAAATATGACATTGTTCAAACGCAAATTGAATCTCTTGTGAAAGCAGAAACAGATTTGGATGAACATGCAGAATACAAGGAAGCTATGATGAATGGTTACTTCGGATTAAAAGCTAAACTCAGTGCTCTTATATGTCATCATGAACACCCATTTCGTAGTGCAAGTCCAGTGAACAGTAAAAGATCACAGAATAGTGCCAGGTCAAATCAAATCAGTGATACATCGCATCACACCTCTCATTCCTGCAATGTTCAGAGTAAAGTCATATTTTACCTGTGATAGAATTACCGAAATATGATGGAGATGTTACAAAGTTCAAACACTTCTATGATACGTTTTATAGTCTTGTGGTAAATAATGAATCTTTAGATCCAATTCAAAAGTATCTTTACCTTCTAGCTTCGCTTAAAGGGCAAGCGCATAATCTAGTGCAGAACTTACCTGTCACAAGTGACAATTTCTCTGTTGCATGTAAGTTAATTTGTGCTCGCTATAACAACACTAGATTGATAGCTACAGCGCACGTTCAACAACTGTTATCATTACCAACAATGAAAACAGACAGTGTAACAGAACTAAGGAACCTTCTGAACAAATTTCATAGCAACGTAAACGCCGTAGAAGCTCTATCTTTAGAAATTCCACTACATGACATCATCCTAATGCAGCTTCTGTTAAATAATCTTACATACAGCACGCGCAAAGAGTTTGAGATTAAAATCGACTCACAGCATTTTACATCTCTACAAAAACTCATAACTTTCCTAGAATCTAAAGCACACTCATTAGAGATTCTAGCGACTTCTAGCAACATGTCCAGCCCATCAACAACAAGAAAGGTTGAGCTGCGATCACATAAACACACTGTAAATCAAGTTCGACAATCGTACACAGCTACAAATGTGACCAGCAATTATTGCCAATATTGTCAAGAGAATCACAAGCTGTACCATTGTGATGAATTTCGTCAGCTTCAAGTCAACGAACGATGTAATTTCGTCAAGTCTCAGCTCCTGTGTGTAAACTGTTTCTCATCGAATCATCAGGTACACCAGTGCAATTTAGAATCATTCTGCAATTGTGGTCAAACAGTACATAGTTATCTACTACATAATGACTTGAATAGGCTTTCTCAAGCAGACTCTCCTTTATTAACTTCCGATGAAGAGCCCCAAGTGCATTCATTTGTGGTTACTAGTAAATCTTCACAGCGGCAAGTCTCTCCACAGTGTAAACAAAAGCACGCTTTACACAAATGTAGAAACTTTCGAGAAACTAACTGTACAACAGCGATGGAGCTTTGTACGGTCTAAGCAGTTGTGCTTTAACTGTTTCTCATCAGAACACAAGGCACAAAAGTGTTCATTAACTTCTTATTGCAAGTGTAACTCAACACACAGGAAATTGTTACACTTCACACATAAGCAAGGGCAATCTAGATCACACGCATTCACATGCTTTGATATTAGAAGAAGTAAACAGAGTACTTCACATCCCAACAGCTCTAAAGCAGTTAGAGTCAGTTTCAACTCAAGCAAGGCATCTTTTCACAAACAGGTGCAACGCTTCGAGAGAGAGAAAACTAATGCATCGGTTAACTCACATCGGAACAAGTACGTTTCCTGTAAGAAGAGGAATGGACATGCAGATACACCTCATCGCAGTGAATCTTCCAGAAATCAAGAAAGGTTTAATACAAGTGCTATTGTAGATTCAAACCTTCTAGTAGATCCATTCTACAGAGCTAAGACTTCAAGAAGCAATGTGTGTCTTCAGCAAAGCAGTGAGAAGCCATGTTCTATACATCACATGTATACGGTTTCATTCATCATATAGAAACTATTTTTGTCAAATCATTGTACAAAATTCAGCAATCATATTCAATGCAATTACATTGAATTGTGTGTTAGAAGTCTTTACCATGATTTCAACCTCCATTATCATTATCAGAAATATCAGCTGTTTGCTGCCCGGTTTGATATACAGCAATCATTGTACATTTCACTATCAAGCTTCAGCTACACACCTCTACAAATTATACTTCAACAAGCAGTTTGATTGTCTTCACAACATGTTGTTACTGCTCCAGCTGTTTCGTACGAGTCGAAGCTTCTTCACTCAAGAAGATTGCCAGCTTCATGGAGTCCAGACATCATCAACGCCTAGAACTGTCATTCACATCATCACGTGTGTTGCCAGTCTAAGTAGTGTAGAGTCAGTGCTTATCTCAGTGTTGTATATAGAAGTGTATTTTAATCAATGTAGCTACCACTTTATTTCTTTTTTGTTAAAGCCTAACGCTTCAACGGGGGGAGTATGATGTTAGAGCAAGCTACATGTCTCTCTAATTATTATATTCAAATGTTCGGCTAGTGTCTTTCCCGCTCGTGAGTCAGCAATTCTTGTGCGCGCCTTTATGATGCAATCTTAGCAGATGCAGAGTTAGGGCCCTCGTGCCTAACCTCGGCGTCGTTTCAGTCAGTCTACAACTAGTATCCACATGTAGCAGATGTGCGATAGCAATTCTCCAGTTCGCGCGCTTTCAAGACAAAGCATCAGTCGCATTTGACCTTAATCCGCGAATCTATACACAAAACTTTAAGCAACAAGTTTGTAGTGTTTGGTTAATTATTTGACAATAATTAACACAGTGTTCCAGTTTTTACAGCTAGTAAGATCCGTCTACTCAGCTCGTTCAAAGGTCTCTTGCATTGTGCAATCAGTGTCCACAGTGAAGTGCCTATATCATTGCGATTATTCTTAAGATTAATAATTCAACATTGAATCTACTAATTAAAGCAAGAATTACAAGTGTTTTCATGTATAACTCATCACTGGTGTAAATTCAGTACATTTACAACCACGTGTCATCAGCTTCGCGCCAATTCAGTATATTGTTTTTAACAGTGCAGAAGTTATATGTTATTTATTATTTTATTCATTCAGTTCTCTTAATTCATATATTTCATTTACTTTTATTACATCGTGTGAATAAAGTTGACATAGTTCATTACATGTATAAGGTTTCACTCCAATTACATCCGTGGCTCTCTGATCAGTGACCTCGATAAATCCATTTTGCTCTCACCTTTCTAGGGATTGGTCCTCCATCTACCAGAGGTTTTAATCCTTTTAATTCCTTAATAATATTCCCTATCCTCCATTTAATGTACCTCTCGAATCGGATATCCTATAGTTGGTCTGTGTAGATCATTCATGTTTCTGGTAGTACGTCCATATACACTGAAATTAGTTTGGAATTTATCAATATTATCTACTATGTAAAACATAACGGAATATATATACTCCCCTGTAAGAGTGAGAACTTTTAATTTTTCAAATAGAAGTTTACAAAATTCCCTTTTTTTCTTTCCACATATTATTCTTATTGCCCATTTTTGTAATCTAAATATTTTCTCCCAATGGGAAGAGTTGCCCCAGAATATGATTCCGTACCTCATTACCGAGTGAAAATATGCAAAATATACCATAAGTAATGCATCCTGTTGCAATATATTATTCAAAATTCGTAAAGGAAAACTCGCTGAACTCAGTTTTGGACTTATCATTTCTAAATGTGTCTTCCAGTCAAGATTTTGGTCGATTTGCAGTCATAAAAATTTTACATTGCTAATTTCTTTTATGATTTGTGTTTCACAATTGATTTCAAGATTTGAGATACATCTGGTTTTTGTCCTAAATTGTATAAAATGGGACTTATCAATATTAAGTGTCATTTTATTAGCTAGAAACCATGTGTTTAACTCGTGAAAAGCCTTTGTAGCTATTCTTGATAAATGTTCTTGTGACGTTCCTGTTACAAGTACACTAGTATCATCTGCGAAGAGCAATATCTTTGATTCGTCACTTAAGTTATAGGGCAAGGCATTAATGAAAATTAAAAAGAGCAAAGGTCCTAGTATTGATCCCTGAGGTACCCCATTCTTAACAACCCCTAAGTTAGATTCATTTCCATTTATTATTACCCTTTGAGTTGTATCAGACAGGTATAATTTGAACCACTTAAGTGTTAAATTATCCAACCCATAATGATCCAATTTTTGAAGTAATATTTCATGATTTATACAGTCAAATGCTCTAGCTAAGTCGCATAAAATTCCCAGAGCATATTTCTTTTTATCTAACGCTTCCAGTATTCCTGCAGTAAGTTGAAATGTAGCGTTCTCAGTGGACATGCCACTTCTAGATCCAAACTGAGATGAAGTAAGAATGTCATTCAAATTAAGATAGTGTATTATGCGGTTGTACATAACTTTTTCAAAAAGTTTTGAAAATGAGGTTAAGAGCGATATAGGCCTAGGTCTGCAATTTGATGGTATATTTTTGTCACCTTTTTAAAAGAGGGGCTTAACAATAGCATGCTTCAATCTTTCTGCAAATATTCCATTTTCTAATGAAGAATAGTACAACGGGAGTCAGGCAGCAGCCCTGTCTGGTGCCACGCCACTCGGGCCTTTGGGCCCGAGAGAAGTTTGAAGAGGTTACGACGACGACATCACCCCGTCAACCCTTCCCGTGTGTGTGCTGGTAGCTCTCAGTACAACTTATAAAAAGTATGAGAGATATGTCTATATTAATTAATATGTAATCGATGCATGGCAGTAATTTGTATAAATTTGTAGAGTCATCATAAACTATTTGATTAAATATGAATACTTACACATATTTCTAACTAGCAGTATATGAATATATTCTACATGTAATTGTTGTTAATAGAGTTAATATTATGTCTTCTATTACGGTTTTTATGAAACACTAAAAGGTAACACATTATAAAGGTTCAAACTTTCACCATAACTTAAGACCAGAGTTCCGATTAATCAGTTGTTTCTCATCAGATTTGAATATTCTTTTTTATAAAGTCCATGACTGCGATGATGTTACGCTAGCTCCATTATTCTGCTATTTTTTAAATACCTACAACTTCTGATGGATTGGTGATGACATATTAAATTGAAAATGTATTTCTTAAGAAGTGTAATCCTCTAAAATTTTTTCTCTGAACAATTTTGTTGTAAACCCAATACTTTAGACGCTAGGAGGCAAACGTCGCTGTAAAACGTGGTATAAAAGGTTTCAAGAAGATTGATTTTTGGCAGCGAAGAATTTATTTATTGAACGGTTCCAGAGAGAGAAATGTGTATTAGTACAAACGTGTTGGAAATTTAATAAGCTTTAAATTTTTATACTAATATACGTTTTCTACAACCAACCGTTCATGAGATATATAGAAAAATAAAAAAGTTACAACATTTTCCACGCTACGAAGTTAGTTTACAGCACAGGCGGGGACTTTTGGTATAATCATCAACAAACACCTCCAAACACATCCCGTGAAGAAAATATTTAGTAACAAAAATCTGTCTACACACACCCTTCTTTGATTAGACCAGAGAGACCACTTTATAACAGGAGTGGAATTTGTTGAACAATTACATCCGCTGCTGAAATTACGAGTATTTCATTTGGTTGAACATAGCATATAAGGTGTACTTCCAAGTTAATATATAAAAATGTATCCTTCTCGCTTGTAATGAAATGGTTACATGAAGCCATTTGTGATTGACGATATAGGTTCCTGAACCGCCATAGACAGACTTGAAGTGTTTACCTCCAATTACCATGACCACTTTCTTGTTTCGGGTTGAAGGAAGGTTATAGAGTAGGTCCAGTTTGGCATCTATCCTCATATAATATTTTATTGTCTCCAGTAGTTAATTGGAATCCTCAGAAGTTTCTTAACATCATAGTTAGACGCATCCTCACTATACTGTAGATATGCAAACATCTGTAGCAAAATAGCCAGAGGCCTAGAGGAGTATTTGGAATATGACTGAGATGTCGTGTAGGAGTAGTGTAAGTCTCGGCATCACAGTAGCAAACCCCGGGTTCGATTCTCATCCAAGACATGAATGTGCATTCATTCATTCATCGTGTTCTGTCAAGGGCCAGGCCTTTCACTGCAAACTCAGCATGCTCTACTTTTCCCTTCTCTCAGCCTTCCTTTATTGTCTGCATATAGTCCATCTATTTTAATGTTGTCTATCATCTGATATCTTTTCTGCCTCGAACCTTCTTCCCATGTATCATCCCTTCTATGGCATCCTTCAGCAGACAATGTTTTCTTAGCCAATGTCCAATCCAATTTCTTTTTCTGTTCCTAATGATTTCCAATAAAACTCTTCTTTCTCCCACTCTGTCAAGCACATCTTTATTTTTAACTTTACCGGTCCATATTATTCGTTTCATTCTCCTACATATAGACATCTCAAAAGCTTCCAGTCTTTTTTCCTCATTCCGTCGTAGTGTCCAAGTCTCTGCACCATACAACGCTACACTCCACACAAAGTACTTCGCTAGCCATTTGCTTAGTTCCTTTTCCAAAGGAACACAGTAGATTTTCTTCTTCCTGTTAAAAACTGTCTTTGCCATTGCTGTCCTCTGTTTTACTTCTTGACAACAGCTCATGTTGCTACTGATAGTACAACCCAAGTATTTGAACCAGTCTACTTGTTCAATAACCTCATCCTTAATTCTTACGTCTATCTTCTTGAGTTCTCTTCCAATAACCATGGTCTTCGTCTTATTTATATTTATCTTCATCCCATAGTCCTCACATTTGTCATTTAGCTTCATTAGCATGTTGTTCAGTATCATTACATCTTCATCTAGCAAAGCCATATGATCTGCAAATCGTATATACTTTATACTTCTTCCTCCTATGTTTACACCTCCCACGTTACAGAAACAGGTCTTTATTAAATCTTCCAAGTATATATTAAAGACAGTAGGTGATAGAGGACCTCCTTGTCTTACCTCTCTTCGAATTACTCTTCCCTCTGATATTTCGTCTCCCATCCTGACTTTATATTCGTAGTTTCATGACTTATGAGTCTCCTCTCCTTCCAACCCACACGAATTACCTTCAGGGTCCTCATGAGTTTAATCGAGTACAGTCTTCCGATTGCCTTTTCAGGTCAACAAATACTGTGTACACTTCTTTACCTTTTCCTATATATCTTTCTCCTATTATTCTTATCACTCCAACTGCATCTCTCGTGCCTTTCCCCTTCCTAAATCCTAACTGTTCTCTTCCAATTCATCTTCCATCCTAGACCGTAAGCGTCGATTCAGTATTCGCAAGAGAATATTTGCAGAATGTGATATCAGGTTTATAGTCCTGAAGTCCTTACATTTCTTCGCATTGTTTTTCTTCGGTATTGGTATTAACATTGTTTCTGTGAATTCTTCTGGCCATTCACTTTCCTTATACATATTGTTACATATAGACAGAATTTCCTGCATCCCTTCTCATAAGAATTTAACCAGTTCATTGGGAATTCCATCTACTCCTGTTGCTTTCCCAGTTTTAATTTCCTTAATTGATAGCTCATCTTCCTCGCTCAGAATAGAAAATCCTTTTTCATCTTCTGGTACGTCTACTTCATCCTCCATATCGAAAAAAGCTGTACAATGTCTTGTCTAATATAATTCTTCTACATACTTGTACCACGTGTTCAATATTCCCTGCTTGTCTGTTATTTCTTCATTGTCTTCATTTTCAATCAGCTACATTGTTTTCCTTGTCTCCTTTCCATAATCAAACAATTAACTTCGCGATACATTAAATCACATCTTCATTTTCTCTCAGGATCTTCTATATCTTCACATTTCTTCTTCATCCTCTCTTCTTTCGCCTTCATGGTTACTCTTTTTAGTTCGTTGTTTAGTCTCCTATAGTGTCTTCTGCCTTCTTCTTCTTTGATATGTTTCCATTTTCCTTTTTATTACATCGTCCGTAACATGCTTCCTGTGACCCAAGGTTTCTTAATATTCTTACTCGCCTTGTAATCTATTGTTTCTTCTGCAGCTGTCTATTTTGAACTTTTTATACTAATCCAATGTTCGTTGCTATTTCCAGATAGATGTTCTAATATGGAGGTCTTCTCTTGAAATTTTTTTTGGAATTTTCTCCTTATCTCTTCAGCTTTAAGTTTCTCCATGAGAAACTTCCTTGTCACCTTCCTTCCTCTTGTCTTCTTTAAGCAAATTTCCACTTCGCCTATTAGTAAGATGTGGTCTGAATTGATATCCGCTCCTGGTAGGGTCTTCGCAATCTTTAAACTATTTCGAAATCTTTGTTGTATTATTATGTAGTTGATCTGATAACGCTTATGTTCCAAAGAGCTCGTCCACGCGTATCTTTTTTATGTCGTTGAAACATTGTATTTCCAACGATCATTGAGTTCCTTTTGCAAAAATTCGCCAGGGATTCACTTCTCTCATTCCTTTTAACTAATTCATACCTACCAACTGTATTTACTTGGTACGTCTTGTGATACCTTTTGCTAATACTATGTTATAAATTTAGCTTATAGGTGGACGGGATATAGGACGGCCGAGGACCAGATGGAAAGACCAATTTTAAAAAAGGATTACTTTTGGCGCGGAACGGGTTAGCTCCCAAATCTTGGAGAGGAAGAAGAAGAAGAAGGTGCCTTTGATTTAATTTCATTTGTTATTCTTAAAAACTTCATAGGTTCATTTATTTACTGTATGTCTTGACAATTATTGTCATTATTCACAAACTTAAAATGCCTTCATTTATTAATCTAAATACCTATCTATTTGAACATTTCTGTATTAATTTCTTATTTTATCTTGAGATTACTTACTTTAGTATAGTGTTTTATTATGAATTTATCATAATTAATTTAATATTATGATCGAGCTATTTTGGGTTGGCGGATATCTGATCATTTTAAACATCTGTTGTTTTTTAAACAAGTTTCAAAATGTACAACTTCATCAAAACATTCCATTCATTATTTACAAGAGCCAAGGGCTCATATCCAACTCATTAAGAGTTTCCAGCAATTCAGAATATTGCTATTTTCGGGGGAAAGGCCATTCTTTCATTTTCATCGCGTCTTTAGTGATTCAACAAGCACGAAGACTGCATATAATATATTAAGGACCACAAGGAGTTCTTTTTCGAAGAAAATAAATCTTCATCTTTAACTTCAAGACATTCATACCAGTCAAGGGGAAGATCCTTCATTTCCGTGAGTAATTATTCGTGAATTACATATTAAAGGTACGTTCTCAACATATTGGTATGGACCGAGGATTAGTTGGTTTAGTGAGATTTTCGCAGTCTCGTAGAGGAGTCAATGTTATTGTGATTGATAAATAAATTAGACATTAATCAATCAGCAAGATTTTCAAAGAGTGTAAATCGCTTGACTCAATTTAAATGCTCGTTTTAATTGATCAGAGTTTCATATAGACATTCGAATTTCTTCATTTGCACGAACCATTAATGAGCAATAATCTATCTAGTGAGAAGTAATAACTTCACTAATCTGAATCTTTTTGCTGTAATTAATATAGCTGGTCCTCTGATTATGTACTATCCAATACATTTATATGTGTACTTATTATAGATTCATGAACATCAATATTTGTGACGAACATTTCTTCAAGCATATATTATGTCAATGAAGTAAAACACATCAAGGTTTATATGCCTGTAATTTCTACAGATCGGCTGTGTATTTATAAGGTGTTTATTCTTTTTGTTGAAAATGCAATAAAGTTGTGTTTTCAACTTACCCAACCATTCAGTTATTTAAGCTGTAATCGCCGTGACCATAACTTAAATCTACGGTTCGCTCCAGAAGCTTTGTTCGGGTGCCCTGGCGATAACGTCTTACTGTAATAATCTTGACTGCCCGGGTGGCGCCGTGTCATAATGGCTGAAACAGACGTTTTGGCCCTCATCTTGTGGCCTTCTTCTAGGTTTACTTAACTATGATGTTTTGTTTTCTCCTTTTTGTTTATATAGCTACGGTGTGATTAGTCACTCGGCCACTAGGTCGGGCATGTGGTAATTATTCGTTGTCTGACGTGAATGGTTGTCATGGGATGGCCTGTCTACAGTAAACAGACCAAAGAATGTAATCACAAAATTTGAGAGGCCGTAAACATCTTCTGCTTTTGAGTTGGATAACTTATTTATTGCCTTTTTATATCGTTTTCATCACCAATGAAGTCCCATGTAAAACTGAGATTTGTTTTTTGTAATGATCTTGACAATAAATTCAAGGGATCTATGTTATTTTGATGTGTTATCTGATTTTATTCCTCTGTTGGGTATAGGTCAGTAAAGTGAGCATTGAGTGAGCTATTGGTATGTCTTCATGGTTCGATTTTGAACTATTAATTTCATGTTTTATTACAATCCAAGCATCCTTACAACTATTCTTAGAATTTAGATAAATTTGTCGTTTGCCTTGCACTTTGCCAATCTCATTTTTATAGATTCTGTTTAGTCTATTATATATGACTCTATAATTGCTGTCTTGTTTACATTTATCATGACACGTTTGAAGCATAATTCTAATTGTATTAAGATATGGAGTATTCCAATTTTTTAGTGATCTTGACTTGAATTTTTTAAATTATTTTTCCTTTTTTTATTATTTTAGGGCAGCATTCATTAAATTCTCTAGTTAAAATATTTAAGAATAATTTATAAGATATTTGCATATATTTGCATATATGAGATGCACTCTATACAGCGGGTACCTCTCGGACTTATCAAATCCCTACGCAACCCCTCGCTTCTGCATACCCCCGTACGCAACCCCGTCACATCATCAGGATTGGGCCTACCTGTCCAACGTCGTTCCATCTCTGATTGTCGGCGTCCTCGTTCTTGTGCTGTAGAGAGATATGCGGTTGACTCTAGACACCCCCATTCAGACCACAACCCTCAACATCCCTTGCTCCATTCGGGATGTTCACATTGTGGTAATGATTAACGCAAGATGCCCTAAACTAAATCCCATTTATTCACAGATTGAACTACTCTAGATATAATACATAGTTTACACCATTCCTATCGTACCTCCTTCCATCTTCTACACCTGGCCTATTTAATATCTGCCGTCATAGTCTCTGAACAACACACTCTACTCCAGCATACTGTCACTACTGGTATGTACAACGCCAGGCTGCTTGCTTGCTCGTGTCTTGCATCCGGGGAAAAACACCAAACTAGCAATTCTCACGCTCTGAAATGCTAAGGAAATGCTCTAAACGCTAAACTTGGATTTTACTCAGGGCTGTACAAAGCTGTACCCTTACATCTATTTATTTAGTAAATATTTCGTACCAATTAATACAATTTAGTCTGTTTCTTAGTTCATCTATATTCTTAAGATTATCTAGCCTAACACTGTAATACTTATCAACTACTGGGGATACTGGAATCTTTAGCCAGTGACCATCATCATCAGATAGGCCTAGATTCAGTACTTCCAGTTCAACATTATTGATATGCACGTTGCTTATGACATTATCAAGGCAAGCATTCTTGTTGGCTTATTGTTAAGACAGTAGAAATTATGTGACCTTAACGTATCTACCAATTCTATTACACTCCTACTATTATTTGTTATATCTAGTTGATGTCTCCAAATATAAACATTCTGCTATCTTTATATTTGTTTTTCAAGAAGGAAAGGATCAGCATTTCTATTTTCCCAATAAATGTTTGTTCATTAGATGAAGGATTTCCATATACAGAGACTATAATCAGGTTATGGGTTTCAATATGTATTGCTGCTGTCTCAAATACTTCTATTTTACAAATGTTATTAATATAAAAAATAGAGTATTGAATCCCTAAGTTTTTCCTCATATATATAGAAGCTACTTGCTAAGTTAAATTTAATGGGATACATAGATCAATGTTGGAATCTGCTAGCCAATGCTCATTAATAGAAAGTAAACTACAGTTTGAAGTGTCTAATCAATATTCCAGCTGGTTCATTTTATTTCTTAGGGATCTAATATTAATATGAAGAAATAATAGGGAGTTTTTTTCATTTTTAAATAAGGACTTTGACCTTAATGTTTTGTCATCAAGGGGTGCATTCCTTTAAACGTTTTAGAATTATTATTGTTTGAAATATTTTCACTAGCTATATCTTTCTTTATGCCTGACGTAATCCTACTTAATTCAATCATTAGTTCATCAGTTTTACTTTTTACAACTTGTGCATTTTCTATCTTTGTATTGCATTCACCGCTCTCGTTTAAAACTTGTTTTTTGTGTCAAGATTTGTAATATCTCTGTTCAATAACCTACCAAATTTCCCTGCTCCCTTCTATTTACCTAGGTAGATGTATGCCATCTTTCCCTAGGTCTTTATCATTTAACCAAGAGTTTCCATCAAGAAATATACATTTGTGTTGTTGACATACCCATTCTAGAGTTGCGTTCACTCTATCTATGATGTGGAAGTCCATGTCCCTACGTCTACGTATGCCACTCAAACAAATCTTAGCGCAATGAAACAGTTTCTGAGCTGTAAGCACTGTACGGACCATATTTTCCATTGGTTCCATTGAGTTCAGCATCGATTTAAGGATGTTGGTTCCAGAGTGTAATCAAGATACCTGGATCATCTTTGTTGTTTATGATCATGTTTTCAAGATGTTCAATTCTTGATCCCGGGTAGCAATAGACCTTCGATTCACTATTTATATGTTCATTTATATGACGCACCATAGAGTCTCCTATTATTACTACCGTACTTTTTTCATATAAATGTTCTTCTGTACCAACGGGAGAATCTAAAATACTCAACAACATTTCACTATCACTTTCGCTTACTAAATCCTGTGTAGGCCTACTGTTTGATAGATTAAGGTTATATTGCTCCAGGACATCTTGTTCCAGTTTCAAAAACCTATTTTTTAGAGAAACCACACTACACTGAGGAGTCTGAAGTTTAGATTTTCTATTATCTACACACATCTGACGACGATTACCTTTCACTGTAATCCAAGATTGATTTACAATTTCCCGTGTATCACCATTCTCCCGTTGTTCAACTCGTGTATTTCCATCCGATTTTGCGTTAGTTATTGTTACAAGATCTTTCAATAGCATCTCAATTATTAATCGTAGGGAAGAAGTACTATCCTCGCAAGAGCACGAGCTGTACCGAGACACATGTGGTCCACTATTATTTTGCTAATTACAGTCAGTCCAGGATTCACTAGTAACTTACAGTTTATCAGGTGACTCCCTAAGAGACTGTTTATCACGTTGAATGACATGATCACTCACTGTGGCAGCCGACTGGCTTGCCATGTCACTTACTTTATGTATATTAGCAGCTTTTCTATCAGAAACATAAGCCGTATTATCAATCATATTAATAGCGGTGCTTGCACGAGCTTTTCGTTGATATTGTGCAATTTTCATACAATCCGCAGCACTAGCAGCATTATTCTTGGTATCACTTACTTTAGTCACTATTTCAAGATGGTTCTTTGTATTGTTGGCTTTTTCTCTGACTTCACAAATAGTTGAGTCTTTCTGAGAGAGAATATACTTCACTAGGCGCAAATCAACTTTACCAGTAGCAGCTACAATATCTTTCAGAGTGTCACAGAACTCATCGGTCTCACTTGAAGCGTTACTAACTTCACAACAGATGACCATACTGTCATTTAAAATCACAATATTTGAAAATAATTTAGCACAGTTCAAGTGAAATATATTTGAGCAATTTAGGCATTTAATCGAGTTTGTGACCTTTGATTTACATTGCTTACACACTGCGGCAGTTGAAGCCACAACACCGGGTTTGCTCATGTTGACGGAGCAGAAATATACACGTCCGCTCACAACAACTTCCAACTAGCAACTTCCAACGTGATATTCCCATCACGTCCATTCTGTTTCTTCTCATTTCTTCCTTCAGATTTTCGCTTGCTGAAGAGTTCTTATATTCCATGTTCCCATCCTCAGTCTTTCCTTCTAGTGTTTCACCTGTATGGTGTTTCCTTCGCAGCATCCCCATCCCGGACATCAGAATGATGGAATAGTTTACGTCCGGAGTCTTTTACTGTGGAAAGATTCACCATGCTAATTGTTTGCCGCTTTACTAGGGAAAAATAGGTAATAATAATAATAATATTTATTTATCTGTTATTAAACTTATACAAAGTAATAGACATCATCAGTGTAAAAATTCTAAAACTATTAAAACACCAGATCATCCAGATTTGTCTCATCGAACTCCTGTATAGTGTAAAATGCCTTGCTTTTTAGCCATTGCTTAATTACTGTTTTAAATCTTTTAGAATTAACATTTCTAGCATTTAGTGGGAGTTTATTAAAAAGTTTAATTCCAACATGCTTAAAACAGTAGTTTCCCATTCCTTTCCGTACCACACACTCTCTTTCGCATATTCTAAGATCTTAAAATATCTCAGGAAGGTCCAGGGGGGCCCTCGTGGAAGTTAGGACAGTGGATTTGGCTAAGTTAGGCCCTCAGACTTCACCGAAATTCACCATCGAGGTTAAATATCAGTTCCATCAGGGATTTTGACTAGATCAGAGACCCGGAAATCCCAAATAGCCTCTGCCCTTTTTTTGTATGTACATACAATAATAATATTAATGTTTTATTTTTCCTGGCAGAGTTAAAGCCGTAGGGTTTTATCTTCTACTCAACCAGGAGAGAAAAATACAAACAACTTACAAAATAATTGATTATGTAATAAGTGATCTTATATGTAATATTACACAAAAGAAATAAGATAAGTTTTGAGATACATTAATAATTATTTACAGAAATATACAACTTAGTAATAATTTTTACTATGTAATTACAAGAATATAAGGATATACAAATTGACATCACTATTTTAAAGTAAAGTATATATACATATATAACTATTATTAAAAATAAGTCAATAATTAAGCTAAGTATTTTCAGGAATATGTAAATAATTCAGTAATTTATAATTGAACGATGACATGGTTATACAGGCTCTGACGTGTGGAAGACCGTTCCAGAGGTGGTGATGGTGAAGGATAACGACTGTAAGGTTGTTCTGTGCTAAGGGGTTAGGAGAAGTGTACTAAGTTGTGAACGGGTGTCGAATGTGCTCTGATAACACTAGTCAACAACTTTAAACTTTTTTCTGCATCCGGTTTGCAAATGGCTGGATTTACATAACTTTGGGGTGCTGAATTCACTGGTAAAGCTAGTTTGTCTCTATCACGTCACATTTCAAAGATACACAGCAGAATAAAAAACAAAACAGTTGATTGATTATTATCAAAGATGCATGAAGATATTAGAATCCTAACAAAATGTTTAGATAAAAACAAATTATCATTAAATACCCAACAGGAAGCATACGTGGTCTTCCATCGGCCAAACAAACACTTAAGTATTTATAAACATTTAGTAAATGATAAGAAGCACATGAAGCAAGTAACTGTTACTAAATTTTTAGGCTTAACTATAGACCAACATTTAACTTGGAAAGGATACATTAGCAATATATGTAGCAAAATGTCTCCAGTTATAGGGATATTTAGGCGAAAAGGGGGAATACTGTCAACTTCTGGCTTGAGATCCTTATACTATTCACTAATACAGTCTCACGTAACATACGTGTTATTCATCTGGGGTCGTTTCCATAAAACGGATCTGCAACCATTAAGAGTACTTCAGAGTAGAGCAATCAGAATTTTACTGGGTGCGCATTATTTAACACCAACTCACAACCTTTGTCAACAATCTAAAATCCTGAAGTTTAACACTTTAGTTAAATAAATACCATTACCCATATGCAAAGAGTAATACATGGTAACATCCATAGCAATTTTCCAATAGAGTTTAACAAAGACATCCATAACTATGAAACAAAGCAAAAACATAACATATACCTCACACATTCTTCAACTATAACATATGGGACAAAGGGATTAAAATATTATTTAATCAAAACATTCAATGAATTAGCACTAGAAAAAAATAATATCTTATACTATAACAGATTTAAATCACAAATGTGTTTAAATTCTAAGAATAATTAAGTTCTTCGATATAGTATTAAGTAGATATATGTATCACTATTAAACTATATAACTATGTTTCACTTCATTTTAATCAAATCATTTTGTTCTATGTTCCTATGTAATGTATCTCTTGTATATGTTATAAGTTATTGTATTTGGAAATTAATGTACTATATTTAATATCATGTTACATATAGCTTTGCTCGTTGGGGTTTTCTTACTACCAATGAAAAGAATAATAAAAAATAAGCATATTAAAGTATGGGCAAATAATACGGGGAATATTGACAGAATTAAAAGAAAAAAGAAATACATATTCAGAACCTTAGAAATAAATACTATTATATATATAAGGATATGACGCCAAAAGAAGGTCTAAAGTAGTTCACAACATATTTTCTACTTTAATTCTCTTTGGTTTTCGAAAAATGTGACAACGATGCCTTTTTTTTTGCCGTTTCATCACTCCCCATGACCCCAGCAGTAGTCGCCAATCATCGAAGGTTCCAGTGACATTGATAACGGTGTGCCGTCGTACCATGGCATATGAAAGCGTTCACCCTACCCAACGCTGACGGCTCCCAAATTATCCGGAAAGAAATAAGGTGGGAATGTAAAAAGTGAATTTTAAGCGACATTCTATACCTCATGTTCTTGTAGCAGTCTAACAGATCATTTACAATGGATACATAGTTATAATTTCTTCTGTTGCCCAATAAGTTCATCACAATTGCTTAGAGAAAGGACCAAGCAGATAATTCAATATTTGTGAGTTTGATATCAAAGGTTGGATCTTCCATCGATTTTCTTTTTTCTGGTTCAACAAATATTCCCTCTTTCTGCTTTGCTTCACTCAATTTAGGAAACTTTTTTTCCAATGATTGATGGCCCGATCCCCGTTATCCAGAGCTTTAACAGAGTTCTTGATAAGGCCCAACTTGAGATTAATAGGAGGCAAAATGGTCTTATCGGTCTCAACCAACGGAGTGTTTTGCACATTTTCCTTTCCAGTAACATATGATTTCCTTATAGACATTGCAATGTAGTTCTTGGTGTCACAGCTGTCCCTTAGGCACAAAAACAACAGTATTTATGCCTACTGTCGAAAGAGCAGTAAACAGGGAAACACGGACGATAAACTATAAAAAATAAAGAAGAAACCTTAAAAACTACAAAATCTTATCTGCTAGAACATTTAAAAGGTAGATTCGGATTCTACACACCGAACTACATACTAGTTCATATCTGACATCCCAGATGCAAAATGGCTGTTGACAAGTGTAATTTATGGTAGCGGGAAGCGAGATATGCTGGAGATGATGATTGTAATATTTTGAACAGGTAACAAAGGGAATGCAGTTTTCTACGATCACTAAGCCGAATCCAAGATAATTTTGAGAAAGAGGGCGAGATATGATCAGCTTTTTTAAGGACAGATGAGTATCGAATACACATATTATGAACACGTTGCAGTTTTTGAGAGAGTTGACTCTGAGATCGCTTAAAAATATATAATAATAATCAAATTGGGGCATCACGAGAGTTTGTTTTTGGATTTTCTTCCGCGAAATAGGAAGAAAATTTTTAAGGCGCTTTAATGAATGAATGATCGAAAATATTTTTTCTACATATATGAGTTATCTGAACATTCCAGTTGAGATTTTTGTCAAAGAAAATTCCTAGAATTTTAACAGATGAATTGAAAGGAAGTAGACATTTATTAATTAGTAGGGGTAGTAGATTATTTAATCCTACAATAGACTGTAATCTCAGTTGCTCCAGAATGATTGCCTAAGATTTTTCAGCATTCATACTCAATTCAAATTTCTTACACCAAGAGGATATTTCCTGTAGGTCATGATTTACTTTATTGATGTTTCCGATCAATGCTTCAGGCCGAGAATGCATATAGATTTGAATACCATAAGCATAGAGCCGATGTTTGCTATGAGCTAAGGTTGTGGATATGTCATTTATATAAACTGAAAACAATAGCTGTCCAAGTACGGACCCATGCGGTACTTCTCTCTCCCCATCTTGCCAGAAGGAATACCGGCTGGATGATAAAACACATTGCTGACGATTGCGAAGATAGGAATAGAACAACCGCAGGAAGCTCTCGGATAAAATGCATTGCTCTCATTTTAGCTATAAGAAGATTAAAGCCCATGGAGTCAAAAGTATTACTGAAGTCTAGAAGAATCAGTATTGTCATTTGATTTTTGTCCATGGCTTCACGTATATCCCCTGTCACCGTGTGAAGTGATGTGCTTGTACTACGACCAGTTCTGAATCCAGACTGGTATGAGGCAAGGATACTATATTCATTGGAATAATCTGTCAGTTGCCTGTGTAATATTCATTCCAGGGCTTTCGATATGGCAGGAAGAATGCTGTTAGGTCTGTAGTGACTAGGTGCACTTGGTTTTTTTATTCTTACTAATTGGTCGTTCTATCGCTTTCTTCCATTGGTTCGGGTAAGTTGAAGTCATAATTGAGGCACTGAATATGTGAGTAAGCGTAGGTAAGATGATATCAATAATTTTGTGTAACATTGTTATGCTGATGTTATCTACGCATTTTGATTTGTATTTCGTACGCATTATAGCCCTTTTTAGATCAACAAGCGTCATCCAAACGCGTCTTGTCTTCGTTGGTGCGTACTTGTCGTATGGCTGGATTATGAGGTCATTGAAAGTATCTACTTTTAGTCTACAGTCTACAGTCCAAAATGTTTGCCAGGGCACATTTAATTCGTCAATAGTTAGTAAGTTTTGGTCAATATATTTCAAGTGCCTATAAGTTATGAGAATTGGTTTCTTTCAGGGTATTGTAAGGAATATGAAACATAAATATGTATTAATGCGTAAGAGTGAAAACATCTCACGAATAAACTTCTGAATGATATAAGAAATATTGGAACATTTTATTTGCCAAATATGTGTGAATTACATTTTAGATACGGTACTAAAACGTATGTCGTTAATTTTAATAAATTGAGCACCAACTACCAGAAAGGTAAATCGTTCTTACATCCATAATAAAATCTATAAATTTTCAGATCTCTAGAATGAAATGTTCATTTAGTTATTTATTTCGTTTCGTTATGTATATACAGGGGAAAGGTCAACATAATGGTACACTCATAACACGTCAACACACAAAACTCATAATAAATGCTCGAAATGTCCTCCTCTTTCTTCTAGACATGCATGCACTCGTCAAATCATGGACTGTCGCACCTTTCAAATATTCCGGGATGGTGTCCAATGGTTTCGCAGGCTGCCATGACATGTCGATGAAAAGTTTCTTCGTCCGGGATGTCTGCTCCATAAACCAATAGTTTAAGGTGCCCCCAGAAATAAAAATTCAAAGGATTAAGGTCGGGAGAACATGCATGCCATAGAACTGGTCCTCCTCTACCTATTCATATGTCATGTTAGATACCAGTCTGTACATCTCGAACAATGAGAGTAAAATGTGTTGGAGCCCCATCATGCATAAACCACATGTTTTGTCTTATTTGCAGGGGCACATCTTCGTGACGTAATTCTGGAAGAGTGTTCTGGATAAAGTCCCTATATACAGCACCTGTAAGACGTGCTGGTAGAACGTATGGACCTACCAGACAGTCACCTACAATTAAAGCCCACACATTAATCCTAAATGGTTGCTGATGTCTAGTCTGAACTACAGCACGAGGATTATGATTTGCCCATACGTGTTCGTTCTGGAAATATGTAATTCCATCTCTCCCAAACGTTGCTTCGTCTGTAAACAAAACTGAGGAGACAAACAATGGATTGGCTGTTTCCCATCGGCAAATATTCTCCTGTGGTGGATAATCGGCAGACGAAAGGCCTTCCACACGTTGTATATGATACGGAAATACCCTCCATGCTGTACTGTGAGATGTACAAAATGTCACAGCCAATTGACTTGTACTGATACTTGGATCGTCTACGACACGCTGTAAAATTTGTTCTTCGTGGTCCGGCGTACGAACAACTCTTGGTCTTCCTTGAACGATAGCCTGTCTCAGCAATGACTCGGTTGTCTTCGGTCTGGAAACGCCATCTAATGCAACCGTGAAGCCTCGCGTCCATTACCAGTCCTGCGATCATACATAAAAACCCTTTCTGCCTGATCACAAAATAAATATCCTGCCATTGTTGAACGAAACACGTGCAGTTAACTCACTACATGTACGCAATTAAAGCGTTGAAGAGAAACTAATGACAAATGTACATAAGTCTCCATAGTTACACTTCGCCATCTATTGTGCAGTACATACGATACAATGAATCAAAGCCTTCTGTGATTGATTGCATAGAGAAATGAAGTTGCGAGGTCGGACATCGAAGGTCGTTGAACGCATACTTTCATTAATAAATTAATAACGAGAAAACAAGGATTATGGGACATATGTTCATATGAATTTTTTTCCTTCTTTTAGTGTAAGGAACCCATGCCCGAAGTTTGTAAAAGTATTTTTCAAACGCACTGTGTATGTGTGTGCCGGCGCAAGCTACAGCAACATTAGTTATGTTAGTAAATTTGAACTGCTCGCGACACTTCAGTATGCCAAGTTGCTGAGTCATTAGTTTTCAAGTGCGCTTTGCAGCCATAGTGTGACGCATGGTGAAGTCCGTTGTCTAGAACATGTAGCGTCAAGCCCTTGTCTAGAACAAGTAGCCTCATGCCTTTGTCTCCAAGCGGCGTGGCTTCAGTATTGTTACAGCTGGCAGTCGTGTTCGGTCGCTACTTAAGCTCCCAGTGATGCTAATAAGTTTTACAGGTTTTACTCCAATAAATATCATTCTCG
This sequence comes from Ectobius pallidus, assembly GCA_964059195.1. NCBI lineage: Eukaryota > Metazoa > Arthropoda > Insecta > Blattodea > Ectobiidae > Ectobius > Ectobius pallidus. Next base: position 41,239,071 of record CAXKWD010000012.1, read on the forward strand.
CGACAGCGCAACAATAAGTTAAACCTGTTGTAGTGATTCGTGAGCAATTACATACAAATCTGTCCATAAATCGTCCATTTATGACAGTTTTTAAAATCTGTGCATTCGCGTGTGTACAATTTGCATAGCAGCAAGCTTCTAACCAGTACAAAGTGAATAATTCTTCTTAATTCATTACAAGTGTTTTGACGAAACTTTCAAATTCCTTATAACTTGGTTCTACCAAAAGTACAGTTTTATGAACTGTAATTTAAGACTTTCTCAGGATTACAACACGTTATGAAACGATTTGGCGGAATACAAGAATCCCATTAAATATTAACTTTTCAAGTCCCATTTTATTGTTCTTGTGTTTAAAACAATAATTCCGTATTCTATTTGTCACCTATATATTTATCAATATTATTTTGCAGTAAATTCCTCAAGTCTTCTTTTTTCAGCATTGAACTCCATTATGCATTGACATATTATTTTCGCATTTCTATTACATGATATTTTAATATATTAGATAATTTCGTTAGTTTGTGTGTAATAAAAGCTTCTCAGGATTCCTGAGTTTTAATTTAATTCTAAAATATTGTCTTATCCCTGTTCCAGTGCGCCTCCACAGTCTGCTTTCATTTGATATTCATTGTTTCGTCCTGCGTTAAGAATAAAATATCTTTGAACAGACTATCCCCAACATTTTGGTCCTCGGGCCTCACCGCACAGTCTGTTAGTAGTAACGGAAAGAAATAAATGTCACTTGATATAATTTAATTTGATACCAGCATTCATGACAGTATTATAATAAACCTTACAAGTGTATGATAATATATTGAATATCAATTAGCATAATTGTACTAACTGTAAGAAAGCTGTAATGATTTGCACTGAATAAACTTTTGTAAGAATGTAAGGAGTACGAAGCTGAGTTATTCAATGAGAATTAGTTAATAAGTATTACAACTAGATTTCCCTTCTTTTAAGGTACGCCTATGTATAACTTAATTCGAGTATACCCGAAGCCGACACATACACTGTCTGACTAGTAGGAAGGAAGTAATACATGTAAATTCCAACAGACATTGGTAATAAAAAAAGATAAATTACTGTAACTATTTAATATTGAAAATTATATGTAATGAAGCTGCATGTATAAATGGAGATTGAAAGATCTGACTGTTATTATATGAAGGATGTGAACTTGGATTCCCTAGTAGGGCAGTGAACCTAAGATTAAATCGCAACATTCATTACGATATATTTTGAAGTCTATCCTGCAAGAGGTACATCACGCTACTATTATATAAAGCGCGATTTAATAGCTGATCATGTAATATATTGCTTCTAGATTCATATAGATTATTTTATAACTAGTGTCTTATCCGTTATCAGTACTATAACTAAACTTGAAACATTCTATACTTGCAAAAGGAAAAGAATTAAAAGTCTTTAAATTAGATAATTATATAGAATATCCAATGAAAGATGCTACAACATTATGCTCATCAAATATCTCGCTTGGATTTTGCCCATGCGAAATCTTCCCTTCTGACCAGCTTTTGATTCTTTTTTTTTTTTTTTTTTTACAAAATTTTCATTTCAAAATAAATTAATATATAAGTAAGGAATGTGAGATGACTAAAGTAGACTAAGTTACATGATATATATTTGTACACATAAACATTCATGTTAATAATCCAATATATAAGATAAAAGCATTCAAGAAGCCTATATTAAATAAACATTTTATGAACATTTAAATGAATCAATAAATTTATTGCAGTCCTCAGTTTTTTAAAGGTCAGGAATTATCACGCACACAATGTCCAATTCCATAAAATTAAAAATACAAAAAGTTAATGTTTGAAATTTTTATGAAAATGTCATTTACTAAGTATTTTCTTGTTGGCGGAATTCTATTCTTCTTAGATGATAAAAGCTTGCTTCATCATTATCAGTTCCACTATGTAGTTAAGCACAAACATATTAATGGACGTGTCTCTTGATAGCATAAATTGACATAGAAAGTTTCAGTAAGACTATTTGATAAACTATGGCAATCTTTAAGAAGGTCTCTCTTCATAATGTCTTGAAATTCTCGGCATATAACAGAACAATAAAATCTTCTTGGCTTCCGGGTATCTGCCGCGTCGTATTTAAGAAGTCTGCCGACGTTTTGACCATCTTGCCGTCAGTGGTCTTTATCAAGGCTACTGCAGCTCGCTCCAAAACGTCTTCTGTATATATAGGTCAGTGTATGTTTCTTTCCCCGCCATATTATAAAATATTTGTTTTATCATTAGTACACTTGAATGCATTGTTTATCTTTTTAGCTCATCATCAATTGGTACACCATTCCTGACAACACTGATGGCTACTAGGGCGAAGACTTTACGGTAGTGAGAATAATACTACCAATACGATGGGAGAGAAGAACATGAGAGGTTTGAACCTGATCACACCGTATTGTCGTCTGATAATATGTAGAGCATAGGAACAGAAAGTCTGTCCCTCGAAAGAAGTTCACAACTGGGTTGATAGAACACCTCCGGCCACCCATAAAGAGTGAAAAAACAGGAAGAGCCCGTCCTCTCATGAGAAGAACCATCACAGAAAGCAGAATGTCACCAGAGGACCCAGCTGATGACAAGGCGGTGTAGAATTTTGAGTATGGAGGCCTCCCAACAGACATATCTGAAAATAGTGGTTCAACGGTATGATCAGAAGTACCTCATACACATAACAGGTGTAGAAAGATGCCTACTTAGTTCGCAGATTAGTATAATATTATAATCTGAATTTATGCTTCTCTTATTGCAGCTATTTCTTTTTTGTGTGTGAGTATTATTATTTTTTATTTAGTAATTTTAGCGTTTTCGAGTATTATGTACCCTGCACAATAGATCCTTCTCTCATCTTACTTTTTCTTCATGTAAGAGGGATGAGCGGAATTAATAAGAAAAACCATCTGAAGGACACAAATTAATTAAAGAGACATGGAAAACAGTTTATAAATTCAGTTAAAGAAGAGTAGAAAATTCAAATGACCTGTAATTATATGTAATACATATATGAATACAACTAAGTTTAAGACTCGTTACTAGCATATGAGCAAACATAATAAATTACTGACGCCCAGAAAAAAAAGTTTGATTTGAGATACATGTACCCTCTTATTGTGTTGAGAGGAAGTATGCTGCAGAAAAATGGATACTTTATTATACAAAATTTTCATAATTGTATACGGCATGATGGCTAGAATGTGCGAGACATGTCAGACCGTAACAATTTCATAATCTTATTTTTCAGAACTTTAGTTCAGCAGCAACTTCAGTCTCCGATTTATTTAACTACAATCGGGTCCTTCCCTTTTTCACGCAGCACAGATAATAGAGACTGAACATTTGTTCTGTCCCCAACAGATCACCTCTACCACGAACTTCAAATAATAATTCGACTTTGCACAGTAAACCCATGAGGTGGAATGTTTATTTATCATAGTAAGTAATTCGGATTTTGGAAATACAGTACATTAAATCAGAATATATTCATTAAGAAATGTCTAAAGAAAAAGGAAACTGAAACACAGTACAATATAGCACAACTATACCAACCTCACTTCTAAAACGAGATCCCAGGAATAGTCAACATCAAATTTCCAGAGCAGCCGTGTACAGAAGTCAAAACAATATCTAAACTGGGCAAGAGTGATCCCCACAAAAGAATTTAGAGTAATAGAATTTCAGCGAAGAATCTACAAAGCTTCAAAGTGGAAAATGCCAATAGTTATATACAAGTCACATGTATACTTGAATGCCGTGTGTTGAAGTTATTAATAAGAATAACTATACGCAATGGGCGTTCCCACAGAGCAAAACCGAAATAGTTCTCCTCCACCAGTCGCAGCGAAGCTCATATTATAAAAATATTATACTTATTTATCACCTTAGCTGAGGAACCAAAACCTGTATCTCTATTCTGCTATTAATCTTATTTACACAGGTTTTGTTATATTACATTACAATCTTTTCTTACAGAGATTACTAAACCTGATAGTAGCTTAGAAGCGAATGAATGGTCATTGATATGCTTTATGGTTATAATAGTGTTTATTAGAATAGTTTAATAAATCTTACCAGAATTCGATATTATATTAAATAGCTATTAGCATATATTAACTGCAAGAAAGCTGTAATGCTTTACACTTAACAAACTGAAGAAAGAATGTAAGGAATAAGAAGAAGAGTTATTCAATGAGAATTGGTTAAGAAATATTGCAATTAGATTTCCCTTCTTTTTAGGTGTGTATAACTTCAAGTTGTGTTACTGTGTATACCCGAGGCCGCCAGATAGGAAGAAACTAAAACGGCAAATTCCAAAAACATTGATAATAAGGAAATACAGAATTACTGTAACAATTTTAATGTTTGGAAATGAAATATAATAAAGCTGCATGTATTCGTGTAATATTGCAATCATGGATTCAGTACTAGTTCAGTGAACCTCAGATTAAATCGCGATTTTCATTACGATATATTCTGTAGACTATCCTGAAAGGTGTACATCACTCTACTATTATACAGAGTGTTAATGAATAACACCGAAATGTTTTATCTGTGCATAGAGGCGACATAGACAAGCAACTTTTATTAGGAGATTTTTGCTCTATGACGTAAAATGAGTATGCTACAGGGCATTAAAGTCATTACAATTTGATGCTCGTAAGTCAATAATGAAGCAAAGTACGGTTGAAATTTTGATTACATCTACTTCAAGCCTTCTTGGTGATCGATAAAAACCTTATTCTTAATCATTCATGAACAGCTATACCATAATTTAGAATTGTCATAATCTGCCAAATTTACTGACTAATCACATGATTTCCCGCCACTGCATTATGTTTTTATTCCTAATTCCAGAGCTAACATTAATGTTTCGTTTGTCTTTTTCCCCCCTCAGTGTTGCAAGATATCGATCGTCATTTTTGCCTAGTTGATTATTCTGTGAACAGAATAAGTAAATAGGTTTTCCTCGTACCACGTACACACTCTCTAAGTTAATTTGAAGTAAAGAAAATGGAGAATGGTTACACTTTCGCTGAATTTCCCGACATGCATCTTATTTATGGAGAAGCAAGAGGTAATTCCTTAATATTAGCTGAGCTCTAAAGAGAGAGATTCCCGTGTAGACGACATCTACTTCGACTTTTCTATCTGTTGATTTGCGTTAGCGGGATTCTGGATCCTTTAAAGTAAACACAGCAGACTGGGCAGAGGACGAACTCGCCGTACATCACAATTTGAAGACCATCTACTAGCAAGTGCAATGGGTGTGATTCACATCAGTGTATGGGAATCCTACATGAAGGTCAGCTCCATCCCTTTCACCTTCAAAAGGTACATAGTTTAGGTCCTAATGATTTTAATCCTCGCCTACAATTCTGTAATTGGGCAGTGCAACAACAAAATGATTCTTTTCTACAGTGTTGTTCACTGACGAAGCTAATTTTAGCAGATATGGACTGGTTTTAATTTTAAGGAACAGTCATGTCTGGAATTACGAAAATCCTCATACCACCGTGGAGGCAAGTCATCAAGAGAGGTTTTCCGTCAATGTATGGGCTGGAATAATATCTAATTACATAACTGGTCCATACCTCCTTCCGCAAAGATTAAGTGGCCATGTTAATAAGGTATTCTTACAGGACATACTGGCTGGCCTCAAGGACGAAGTGCATCGAATTGCGTTATATGTAGACGAAATTTAACGGTAATTTAATAGTAAAAATTCACTTTGTTATTTTAAATACAAACTTTTAGTGAACCTAGGTTTGTTACACAAAAGAGTTGTATATGTAGGCTAAATTTCATCAGTTAGCATGACAAATTTATAATTTCCTCAAAGATTTGAAGAGTGTTGAAATTTCGGTGCATAGTTTGCAATTTTTTGCCAACTTCGATGCACTATAACTCTGGAACCAGTTGATGCTCAGTCACCAAATTTTTATCACATCTTTATATCAAAAAGAGGTGTTATCTGTATAAATGTCATAGTTTTTCACTGGTCCCTTTTGAGATATTCTACTTCAAATAATGCCAAAATACGCTTTTGGGCATTTTTGAAAAATTGTTTAAAAGAGCAAAGTTCTCAAGCTTTATACTTCTACAGCAAGTAGTGCTATAGTAGATATATACAAGAAAAAAGGATTAAGAGCTAGTCTTTCTTCCTTTTAATAATTTTGCGGCGCTAAAACTGCCGTTCTAAGTCAATTTTCAATTTGTAGTTGTGGAATTTTTCTTCACTTTCCTCACTACTTAGGTTATATTTTGTTAAAACAAAATCTAGAGCATTTCATCCGGATAATTTTAGTCTTTATTTTCTCTTGTTATCTATAAAATTAACAGAGTTACATAAATTTGTGCAAATTATGTTTTTGACTGAAATACGGGTGCAAAGCAAACTTAAAATGGGCGAAAAAAAAAGTATGAGCCTAAAAATTTTTTACCATAGTTTTGAACTCACCTTTCATTGGGAAATTACTGGTAAAAAAATTATGAAAATTATAAATGTCGAGAAACTTGCCCTAAGTCACATTATACTGTCGTATCGTATTCATAACATTGACAACAATTAAATTCCATTTGTGTTCATTTTCTAGTGATGGTAGATATCCATCGTCATTTTTCACAATTTTCCCGACCACTACACGACATTCACTGTTCCTTTGTTTCGCATCGTTTCAAATATTAGAAGTCAGTGGCGTTCATATCCTTGGGAGATTTTATGTTATAACAGGAAGAATTGAATCCAAAGAGCAAAAATCTCCTAATAAAAGTTGCTTGTCTGTGTCTCCTCTACACACAGGTAAAATATTTCGGTGTTATTCATTAAAACCCTATAAAATACGTTCTAATAACATTATTAAATATTGTCAGTTGAATCATGCAACTGTGTTTTGGAATATATTATTTTTATAATTACATAGATTACTTTAAAACTGGTGTCGTATCCTTTATTATCAATACTATAAATATACTTGAAACATTCTACACTTGCAAAACCTTAAGAATTTAATTCCTTAAATTATATAGGCGAATGAAACAAGGTACAATGAATGCTCATCAATTATCTCTGTAGGATTTCGCCCATACAATTAGTTAATATAAGGACTTCTTATTATTAAAAATCTCCTCCGGCAACCGCAGAGGACAATATAAAGTTTGTAATATTATTTTCTATTCTGATCACGTAGCCTATGAAATTTCTTTAATACAAATATAAAACCTACACTAGAATTTAGCTAGCAGCGGAAAAGACCAATTAGAAAATGAGGAAATGTAATAGTTTAAATCATATAATTATTGATTCCACTCACCCAATTTAGGAGACTCTCCAGCGACAAGTCTCTCACTCTTCTTAGAACATGAGAGAAGGATCGAAGGTCTGACTGCAAGTGTGGATGATCAAGTGAGCAAAACGAGGAAACCTCGAAATGCGCAAAAGATCCTACGCACTAGTAAACCAGTGCGCTCCCAGACGGAAAAACAAAAGCCGTTGCAAGAAGGAACTATAAGACGTTAGAAATTTCCATAAAAATCATTAAAAGTGGTAACTTAAATAAACTGATCCTGAAATTTAATTTGACCCCCTCTCATCTCGTTTTACCAGAATCCTTGAAGTTTAGTATGGGACTTTTGCTATTCATATAAGTATTATCTCTGTACATAACCATGTGCTTTTCTTCATTCTGACATTTCGAGTTCACCAGATAAGCTAATACTATCTACCTATGCATAGAACCCTACACAAATAGAAGTAAAGTGTATTCAGTATTTCTACCATAGGCCTATCGGTATTTTGTAGACAACGTTTGTTGATCTGAAGCACCGTACAGTTTAAACACATTCCCCCTACTCCACCCAAAAACTTGTAGTAATGCCGAAGGTGAATCTGAATGAAAATATTAGGTACTATAGTATTTTTTGTAGAAAAAGGCACGAGGTTTTTAGTAGTGAAGAGATAATTTCTAGGCAAGGGAGCTTCAATGCTGAGTAGAGCCTGTGTTTAGTTTCACTTGCCACGCATTAGTTCGGTGAACAACTCTGATGTTTGCTATTTAATTTTCTTTGCCACTGCTAATTGTTAGCTTATACTGCTTCTACCTCCGAGCAGAGCAGCATTGGATTTCAGGGAATAACTAAACTCTGCTAACTTGTTTGCAAGTCCCGCGAGGCACACACGCATGCACACTCACACTCCCATACACAAAGTTTACGTTGCACATTACGCACAATGATTCAGGTTCTCTTTCCATACTCTCTGACTCCCTCTCTCTATCTCCCCACTCTCTATTTCTCACTACCTAAAATCTTAAGTTAATATTTACATTCAATCTGCATAGTTAATTTTGACCCTTTTTGCACTTCGGAGAAATCAGTTAGCCTATGTGTGTGCATGCTCTTAAATGGAAATTGGAGACTTGAGTATAGAGATTGCATTTTGTTTCCATTACCTCTTATATTGAAGTTTCGGATCTTACTGTAGAATGAACATTTATACTTTTTATTTTATTCATGTTTCTCTTAGGTAGAATTAATATCTCACGAGCAATTTTATTCCACAGAAAAACAACAAAATGGCTGAGTTAACAATAACATCGAGATACAGATTGTAGAGTGTACAACAAAACGAAAACACAAAGACCCGTGTTTATTCGCATGTACGACTTACTGTACGTACAACGCACATTTAAAAAATAATGAGATAAACACCCGACGTTTTAGTGAGGGAATTCACTGCTTTAAAACTTCCATACATCTTAAATCTCTTCGTCCAAATCATACAATGACCGACAGCATATGAAAATGTGCATTTGTAATTTTTATTCCTGTTGTGAATTCGGCGAACTTAAATGTCGTAAACACAAAATTTGTTTCTTTTTTTAGTTAATTACCAGACGCCAACATTGGCGTAAGGGGATAACTATTATAGGAGACGGTATATTTTAGAAAATGTTCTTACTTCAGTCAAGTTTAAGATTCTAACCCCTATGTATAAGATAGAAGATTACAGAAATCTCAGAGTAATTATAATACTTAACTCATAATCACAACACAAATATAAGCACTGTTTCTGACATAATATTATTCTTAAAGCAACACATATATAGATTTATTCTTCGAGAAAATAAATCTTAAAAAAGTGAAAAACACAGTGACTATAATACAAAATGTTAGGGTCACTTTAATTACATTGTGCAACAAATATTTTGTTACAAAGATACTAATAATGAACTTTGCATATTTTGACATAACTGATTCGAAACTGACCACGAAAATGTTTTATTGGTTATGGTTTTTATGTACATGTCGATATTATATTTCATACATTTAGTAATTTTCTATTTAATTATTCTTCTTGCTACTTCCGCAAGCTGCCAAAAACAAAGTGTATCAAAATAAATATATTGAAGACATAATCTTGAAATGAAATATTATTAGTTAACATGCAGTCAAATATATATTAAAAAATACAATACTAGACGTAAAGGAGGCTGAAGAATCATGGCCCATCTGGAAATGGCTATTGAATTTTTGAAAGTCGCAATTAACTGTGTCCGTGATGATATCTTTGTTTAGGCCAAAACTTTTGCAGACGTAACAAAATAAATGCGGGATTTTCCCCCTAGCTCCAGCCATAATGCCTGTTACCTTAATGAACTTCAGATAGTACTTGTCCTTGTAAAATTCAAGGGTTGGTTCATATGTAAGTTGTTCTTCCTCATGCAATTTCTTCTGGTTGCGTTTCATGGCTTTCGAACCGTATTGTGGGATATATTATATAGCATTCTAAATATAGAGGTTCAAAGGCTATAGTATCTATTCTACAGTTGGTACCATTGATCGAAACTCCATGTACTTCCTCACATACAAAGTACCCTTTTTCCCTTTTTCTATTAGAGAGAGCACAGTGTGTTAACGAACATTCCGTAATAGTTAACCCTAAGGACAGGTTTCTGGGACAGGTCTCTCGGTCATGTGCAAGGGTTTCAAACTCTCTGTGGCAACTCCGATAGAGGTTATTGCCCTGGGATCTGCCTGGTACACTACGGACTGCTGCGATATTTGCCTTCATATTTATGGCATCTCTCCATTCGCTACAAGTGAGGTCCTTATGCTTCCGAACTCAATGATTGGCTGGAAATGTTTATACAGAAGCACAATATTTCCTTTGTGTTCCTTCTTGCTCCAGTTTACAAAGGATCTCTCTCTTATCTGATGCCGTATCTTTCGTGTGCCCATTTGACCATATTTATATTTGATGCTATCAGCTTCAGGAATTTTTAATGTTTCAAGGGTCTGTGGTATTTCAGGGGAAATTTGCTTGTGCTATTGAGGAAAGGAATATGTAAAGTAATATTTTCCACGTATTTATGTGCTGTAGGCGCAGTTCTCCGAATTAGACTGATGCCCTTGAACTTTGTGTCTGCATTCAGACAGCTGTAGCGCCCGGAATAATTACCACTCAAGTACTCGTAAACCATTGAAGATATAAAGGTGGTACTTAATTTAAAATAAAATTGAAATATTTCACTAAAACTTTCTCGCTTGAAGTTTTTACGGGACACAAAAATGAAAAAATTGTTGCATAGTCAAATTCCGCTTCACCCTCCATGAACTTAGTGTAATTGGTGATGTTTATATAATGAATTAAAAACACTTATGTCCGCATTTTTAAGTCTCTGTTTTAACCATCAGAAGGACTGTTGTGTAGATTATTTCTGCACAAAGTACACAGAAATAGGACCAAGGGTTAATTAAAGATTGCGAGTTTAATCATTAGATGCCAAACTATCATGATGCAGCATTCAGAAGTTGAAACGCAAACGAATGTGCTGCCAGTGTAACGGTGGACCGCCGCTCTCCCTATACCCACCATTGCCTGAGCGGCCGAGTCATCACACTTTCTCATTCTATTCATTATGGTTCAGGTATAACTGCATTCGTTGATCTGCCTTTTGAGATTGCTCTAAAGTCTTTGTGCATTTGCAGTGTTAGGTCTATTGGCATTATTCCTGCAATGGCTTGGAGTGCCTCCTTTGATACTGTCCTATAGGCTTTAGTGGCAAGTATTAAGAAGGCTCTTTGGTTACGTTTCTATTTTTCTTTAGCTCTCTTTGATATTGAAGTGTACCAGGATTCTGCAGCATGTGTGATGATCGGAAGTATGGCATATTGGAATGTCATCTTTAGGTTGTGGAATGACAAACCCCATGTTGTTTTTGAGCAACGAATTAGACCATTACGAATTCTCCTTTTTTTCTAAATATTGTGCATGTGGATAAAAATCTAGTTTGCTGTCTAGCATCACTCCAAGGTACTTCATTTTAGAGACTTGTTTCCAAGAAACAATCTTCACCTGTTATGATAAAAGGTGTATCTCCAGCATACAAAATTATGATCAGTACAGCAACCCGAAAGCATAATGAGCATAAAAGGCATAACAGGACTTTAGACATGTGGTTGCTACCCGGAATATAAATTTGGCAGTCTAAGGGTCTGGATGGAACTAATTTTAAAAGCAGAATAAAGCATAATTTTAAAAAATAAAGCATAAGAGCATAATATATAAAATATAGCACAATTCTTGGAAAATAAACTGTCTGTTTCATTGCACTATAAAAATACTCAATCAACAAAGAGAAGCTAGTTACTCAACAATGGAAATTTCAAACTTAAGAATTAAAAATATAACTGTAGTTCTGTGAGGAACAAGACAACAATTAAAGTAACCATTATAGAGTACAAGTTACCGGTCTATGGTCAGTACACACTCTGAATCAGAGAGGTTCTCATCTATTTAATACCAGCATGCCGAAAACAATGTAACTGCGATAGAACGGGTTCGCATGTTCCTAAAGACAATTTTGTGGCTGAAAAGGGGAAACTGTTGTGTTCTTTATGTTCAGAGTGCATTAATTTCGAAAAGAAATCCTTTGTGCAGAAACATGTGAAAAGGTTTAAGCATAGATCTCTTAAACAGAGTGATGGACAAGGTTCAACTACAGGTGGTCCTAGCAGTATACGCAACAGTTTTCGTCAGTGGATTGCAACAGCTACATGTGTGCTGCCGGCTCCTAGTGAAACCACTCTAAGAGGGTATCTTACAAAGTGTGCTGAAGACGACTTACAGGAAACTAAGTCAAAAGTGAGGGAAATTCTGTCTATCTAGTGGTTGATGAAACAACAGATATAAATAACCGTAAGGTGGTGAATGTTCTTGTTGCTCCACGGGGTATTGTGAATGAAAAACCATCTTGTGAAAGCTAAAATTGTTGAACAAATGCCGATGTTATTGTAAATTTATTACTTGATACATTAGATTTTATTGGTGTTCACAGAAGCAATTTTGTTGTTTTAATATCGGACAGTGAACTATATATGCTTTCTGCTGGCAGGCGACTGGTTGAATTTGCACCTCAGCTTTTACATTCTACATGTTGGTTTCACGTATTACATGTTTGTGCTGAAGAGATTAGGTTTTCGATAAAAATTACTGATGATCAGCGATTTTTAGGTTTATTCATTGCAGCTGTTAAGACTGCTTTAGCAAAAACTGCAGTCAGAAGGGAGAGATTTCTGGACTGCCTAAAAGAAGCAGGAACATTTGTTTTACCTCCAGTTCCTGTAATAACGCGCTGGGGGACAAGGCTGAAGGCAGAAAATGAATTTGAATGCAGTAAAACACTGGTTTATTTGGAAGATGGTGAAGGCAGTGTTGCAGTAACAAACTTAAATCGACTGGTTGAAAATAAAGAACTAGTGCTTGAACTGCTGTAGCTAAAATTTCTGATGGACACTGCAATCAAATACAGGTTCTGCAATCAGATAATCAAGATGCAACACAGGTCTGGCTTCTTCTATCATCAGTTCTTCAGATGATTCAAAGTTCAAGTGCAACTTGTAAAATATTGACAGAATATATGAATGAACGTCATCCTGCTCTAAATTTCTGGAAGCAAGTTCAGAATTTAGATCCAACAATAGCTGTTCCTGAGAAGATTTTTTCCATTTTTACTTCGGGTGAACTGAAACGTTTCTGTGGCATTGATGTTCCAGTGGAAGAAATATCAACATATGCAGCAATGATACATGGACAACATTTGTCTTCAACGTTTGTCTTATCCTTCTGGCAGAAATATTCCACCAAGATGCCCATCCTAAGTAAGCTGGCATTGAAGACAATTATGGTTCCTCTATCATCTGCAGCTTTGATGTCATCCATTTCCAGTTGTTCCATCTGATCTAGGCTTTTATCAGAAGTTTAGTGGCATCATCTGCATATAAAAACAATGTCCACTGGTATATTATAAGACAGATTATTTACTGTAATGAGAAAAAGTAATGGTGCCAGTATAGTTCTCTGTGGAACTGCACAGTTTATGGATCCAATATCGGAACTTTGGTCGTGTATATTAAAAAAGTGTTTTCTGTCATATAGCAAGGACTTAATTAAGTTGAACTTAGCGTTATTAACCCCATAGTATTACAACATTTTAATTATCAGTTTATGATCTATGGTGAAAAAGGCTTTAGTTAGATCACAGGCTGTTAGTGATAGTAGGCCCTTATTTTCAAAAGCTGTGATAATCGTTTTGACTACACATTCAGTAGGTAACACCGCGGACGTTACTGCCAAAACCCCAAACTTTTGGGGTGATACTATGCCTCTTAGATATGCATAAGAGATTTAAAAACCTTGGACAGAATTGGTCCAGGCCTGCTGGTCTATAATTAGCCGGAAAGTTCTTTTCCCCTTTTTGTAGATTGGATCAACTTTACTTCCTTTCAAACAGTCAGGGTAAATTGCATACTGAAAACTGAAAACAACTAAGTAGTTGGACATGCCATACACATCATTGCTCCGTGAATTTGACAATTTGCTTGTTACGTTGTACACCTCCTCTCTGGTGATTAGTTTCCATTTCAAACTTGTACCACATTGTGGAGCATTCTCACATAGGTTCATGGCCTTTCTTATATCCATTTGACAACTATTAACAATATCATTAACAGATTGAATACAGTACTGTTGTAAACGTGTGGTTCAATTTCAACCGTCTTAGAATTATTCATGTTTACTTCCCTTTTTTCAATATTCGAGCCTGCTTTAGTTCTATTATGGGTTCTATTAATAAAATTATCATAAGCACACTTCTTCGTTTGAACCACTAAACTTTTATATTTGTGATTCAGCAGTTTGTACTTTTTCTTATCGCTTTCCAGGATAGTACACTTGAACCTTCCTCTGAGCAAGTACTAGTAGTTTATCAAGATCATTACTGTACCCCTTAACAGCACTCCTAGGTAGTCTTTTATATTTATATGGAGAGCAGTAATTATACTATACTTGCAGATGACTGATAAAGTTCGCGAAGACAGTATTAATGTCTCCTTCATTAATTAAAATTTCCCACTCAGTATCATACATAAATTGACAGAACATTTCTATATTGGCCTCATTCATATTCCGAAACCTAAACTTTCAGTTTACCCTCATTTTCAATCATCAACAGAGACTCATGATCTGCAATACAACATTTTGTATGTCTAACCGAAATCATTTCCTAACTGATGTCTGTTAAAAGATGACTCATACTAGTGGCATAAGTATTCAAATTCCTGAACAGATCCAAAAGTTGACCAGCCTAACGGATTCCATTTGGAATATTTACATTTAGATAGGCTCCAATGATAATTCTTATTTTAGGCCTACTTTTACATATTTCTTTTAGTATTGCTTCAAAACTATTCAGAAAATCATACAAATCACCATTTGGTGACCTATATAAGGAGATTATAATATTATAATCTATAATTTCTACTGCACAAGCCTCACAGGATTTCTCTATGCAATTGTCATTAACGTCAATAACTTTAAAATTTAGTCTCTTGTTAAGAAATACACAGGACCCACCGTGTTTATGAATAGATCTACAGAATGCAGAGTAAGTCTAAATCCATTAGGTACATACAGATCCATCTCTTTGCTCTGTAACCAATGCCCACTGACACAGATCACATCTGGGCAGAGACGTAAAAATGACGCTTCCACAGTTTCCAGTTTGTTTCTGATACGCTGCACAAATGTGATGGATTAACTTAAATCCATTATGGTTGTCTTTCATCAGTCATTCATCGGTCAGGTTACTTATCGGTTCCTGCTTGAGCTTTCCATAAAATTCCGAATACAGGCAGCCTTCGGGCCTCAGATCGCTCTTAAGTATTCTGCTGAACTCTGATTCGTCTACCTCGACATGAAAAGACGAATACGAATCACATTTAGTTCTTAATTTTGTCATTTGAATACAGAGGTTATGTAGTTCCTAATGAATCTTCATTTCAGCGGCTGTAACCTCGGAGTTCAATGACAAAAAATTACCTTCACACATATCCCTGGTATACTTTAACTTATTTTCTGTTGCGTCATTTTCTTCTGCAACGCCAATAATGCTATATACCATTGCTTGGGGAAAATGACCTCTCGGAACACCATCATGGGTTTGTTTCCAAGAAATCAACCACAAAACAGGGATGTTTACAGCCTTGGAAAAAATCCACCAGAAACTGAATGAAGGCAAACAGACATTAGGCATATTCGTAGACCTGTCGAAAGCCTTTGATATCATTCAACATGATATCCTCTTTGAAAAACTTAGCAACTATGGAATTAGTGGAACTGTTCTTAAATGGATAAAATCGTATCTCTCTATGAGAATGCAAACAGTAGAGATAAGCCATAAATGAGGTAAATCTAGGTCTAATCCATCGCCAGTAACAAAAGGAGTACCACAGGGATCAATTCTAGGCCCATTACTTTTCCTTCTGTACATAAATGACCTTCCATCACACCTCCCTGATACTCAAACAATAATGTTCGCAGATGATTGTACATTAAATATTCAAGGAAAATCGCTCGCCGATATCAAAATTTCGGCATCTCGTACGATGTCACACTTTCATAACTGGTGTACAAAAAATAGTCTAGCTATTAACACGTCTAAAACTAAATTTATTATATTTATGTCCAGATTTTTTAAAGATACAGCGATCAATAATACCGTAGTGTTTAATAATATGGAAATTGAAGAAGTGGCGAACTCTAAATTTCTAGGGCTAACGATAGATTGTCATTTAAATTGGAAGGGACACATACAAAATTTGTGTAAATATCTATCTAGCTATATCTTTTTATTCTTTAAACTATCATCTTATTGCAATACGAAAACTCTTCTGCAATTCTATTACAGCTATATTTATTCTAAAATAAAATATAACATTATTGCTTGGGGATCAGCAGATCAATTCCACATAAATGGAATCTTTGTCCTGCAAAAACGCATAATACGTACCATTTATAATGCCAAGCCTCTCGATTCCTGCAAACCTTTATTTGAAACCCACAAGATCCTCCCACTACCATGTATCATTATTTATGAAGCCGCCCTGTTTGCTTATTCTCATAGACTCCTTTTCAAAGTTAATTCTGACTACCACTCTTACAACACCCGACATAAAAACAGCATAGCACTGTCAAACACTCTACCCATCTATTCGAATCTTCTCCATACTACTTATGCTCTAAGGTATTTAATTCACTCCCCTCTCATATCACATCACAAAAAACAGAAATTTCATTTAAGAAAATGCTTAAATCCTTTCTTTTATCAAACTGTTTTTATAATATAAGTGATCTCTATTCTTTATAAGTGTGTATATACTATATTCTTAAATTTATCATTCAATTTGTATAATTCATCTTTCAAATACTGTAAAAACAGAGCTAGAAATAATATTTAAATGTATAATGTAGTAAAATGTAGCATGTTTAAATATTGTACATGTATTGAATATTTGTATGTAAATTATTAATTTGTAAATGTGTGTGTTAAACTTTAAGAAATGTAGTTTATAAGTATATGTAAACTTATAAGGGTAGGTTAATGTAAAACACTGTACTGTGTAAGAAAATAAACTAACTAACTAACCAACCGCATTGTTTTTTATGAGTTCCACTTTGGATAAAAACTTATCAACATCACCATTGGGTGAACTACAAATACATAAGATAACGAGGACAATATTGTTTATGATTATTTTTGTACCGGTGCATTCAAAATACAACTCTTCATTATAACTGGATATATAAGGCAATTCTGAGGCACACATATTTTATCTGGAGTATATTACAACGCCTCCATGTATACTGTTTGTTCTTGACTATGCAGTTATGACGTTGAAATCTTGAAATCTACGAGATATATTATTAGATATCCAGTGCTCTGTCACACAGATAATGTCAGGATTTTCTTTATATAGTAACAGCTGGAATAAGATCAAATTATTTGTTTTACAATGAACATTGACATTGATCAGCTTATGACAAACAGAGTTGTTTACGTTTTTATTGACGCTGGGGGTTTGTCGAGCTCTGAGGTAAGTTTTTGGCGAGGAAATAAAAAAAACGCGTCACTCATGTCTTCATTGGCCACAAATTAGGGTCAAGTGCTTGTTCATAGTGATTCTAATGTACATCAACCTTGAAGAATGATGCGTTGAGGTTAGTTTTTCGCACGTCACTTCAGGAAACTTAACTATGAGAAAACATGTTACTTGTTCAGATGTTATATCTGGTGAAAGTCTGTATACGTGCAATGATACACATTTAGGAACTCCCTGTAGTTTTACAGTTCCTAATTTTTCATTACTTATATTACCAGTTTAGTATTTCTACTTAAACCTTAGACCAAAGTTCTTTCTGTGATTCAGGGTAAATAATATGAGTAAAAGTAGTAGGTTTATGCACAACTTTAAGGCTGATATTAGGCCTGAATCGAAACACATAGGCACCCTTTTTACGGTTGGAATTATTCAGTTGTATACTGTCATCAGTCCGTTGTATACTATCATCACCCGGTATAGTACAGTCCTTCTCTAAAATACCAGGTTTCATTACGTTTAAGTTACATCTCTGGATATTGTTAAATGGTCGACCTGATGTATTAAACTGTTAACTTATGCTGCAGCACTTCATTCATGTAAGCTAACAGCAGAACAGAATAAAAGCACACCAACGGGCTTGACCGAATCGAAGTTGTGTTTTTTATCAAAGTACATTTCTGTTATTTCAATTTTCAAACAAGTTATGTTGTATAAAATAATCCGTTTTTGTGCTGGTTAATGGCAGCATTTTACATATTAATCACTGCATACTGATGCTTACTTGTCCAGTAAGGAGCAGACTATTTTATCAGGTAAAATAGCCTCCTCATATTAATATAAATTTTGTTATACGATCGTGATTAGTCTATATCCGAGGAATTGCTAAACGTTATTGGTTAATATCAAAGATTCGGCGTATGAGTGGAATAGTTTAAATCAATCCCATTCCAGATTACGAGTTTCATTACATAAACTCGTAATCTCTCTTGGAGTTCCATATGAAAACATGTATCTCATGTGCATCTAAATTTTTATTACCATGTAATTTATATTAATTATTGGGTTACTACTATTGAGCATTTGTTTTACATTAATGTAAAATTTGAATTCTTTCGAAATTCGGAAGGAACAAAATTTTTTTATTGTCATATTCGTATTCTGTAGGAAAATTTAAAACTTATAAGAAAGTTCTATCTTCCACTCTGTAACACACAACAAAATTTAAAAAAAATGTAACGTGTTACTGTTACAATGAACCAACCGTATCGCCACTATAGATGTACACAAACAGGTAGACAGACAGACGTCGTTAAAATATTTCTTTTATACTCATCGTGAACATGTTTTCTCGAACTTGTCTCGATTTCGATTTTATGTAGAGATTTTGATACTTTCTTTGTACTACGTATATATGAAATACTAGAAAATTACCACAGACGAGGAGAATGGTTCAAATATATGGGAAGATTAAATGAAAGGGCTTTCCCATTTTGAATATCAACCATAGAAATTATAAACACAAGTAGGAGGAGAAATATAAGGAGGTGAAAAAAAGTCATTTTAAAATGTGAAATTATATAAGCCATTCGAGATACGAAGAGAAAGAAGGTTACTATAGATAACGATATACCCATGGATTTGCTACCTATAGTGACTAATGACATAAATATAAGTTGGGTATGGCCTCAATCCTTTTTCGATATCACTTCCATTGCTATAAGAAAAACCACAAGCAAAGAAATGTTTATAATTTGGGATCATGGGACCACTTTCTCACAAAGCAAAGCTAGTAGCAGGAATATTAAAAGAAGATTGGAACGGAAAGTGGAGGAA
The DNA here is from genome assembly GCA_964059195.1 of Ectobius pallidus. Classification (NCBI taxonomy): domain Eukaryota; kingdom Metazoa; phylum Arthropoda; class Insecta; order Blattodea; family Ectobiidae; genus Ectobius; species Ectobius pallidus. The sequence goes on from CAXKWD010000012.1 coordinate 41,258,390, forward strand.
ACAGAAAACGAATGTCAATTTGGTCAAAAAAAGGAAACGTCACCAGAGATTTTAGAGGAATAATGATGAAAATCTCCGAAAGAATATTGAACATCAATGAAGAGCTTTGTACATGATTCATCCACTGGCAAAACCCTTTCGACAGAGTCAACTGGGAAAAGTTAAAGATAATACACAAATATGTCGGAATCAGTAGGAGATATAGAAGAAAAATAAAAAACTTTGTATACGGGACACAAAGTGATGATAGGAGAAAATAAAGAAAACCGAAGGTCACAATTTTAGGAACAGGAGTAATCACACCTTTCAATATTATATTGTGTGAAGAATGATTGAGTGAACCTGATTTTAAAGCAGGATCTCAACTCATCACTAGCATAAAGGTATACAGATGATACAGTGTACTACTTATGGAAAAGCTATAGAAGAATTAGAACGGACTTTCGACAGACTGGTGGAGACACAAGATGACATGGAATAGAGATGAATTCGAAAAAGTCAATATTGAGGAAGATTTAAAAATCAAGGGATATTAGATATCTAATAGTGAGCAGAATAGTAGAGAATTTTCCTCAATTCCGAAGTATAGAAGGCTTGAATACAAGAGATACCCCCTGCTCGAAATAAATTAGTGAAAGGATAATAACACAAAAATTGCTTTTAACAAAAGAGTACTATGTCAGTAAACTCCAATTGCATCTAAGAAAGAACCTTTCGAAATGCTACATATCGCACCCGTCCTAGAACAAGTCAACAACTCAAAATTAGCAATTTTTGGGAAATCGCGTTCGAAATTTCTCTCTTGCTCTCCTCGACCTACAGCTCATTAAACACACTGTAAGGTTACAATGCATGAATCGATGAACAAACTATCTGTCCAACGTTTCATGGTCCGAATCAAAGTTTTCGGGCGCGTGAGAAGAGAGGGGGGAGACGTTTTTATTGAATTTCAATTATTTTTAGAGTTGTTTCCTTTTTTAACGGACAATTTTTGCAACCTTCTGAGATGTTCCCTTCTTCAATGGACAACTTGTCAGTCGCTTTCTTTTATTTTACGATTTCCAGTGCATAAAATTTATTTAATTTTTTTTATTTTGAACGAGTCTTCAAATACAGGTACCGCTGATGGTAACTGAAACAATTTCTACGACTTCTAACAGGCGGAATTTACTTTGCCACTTGCGACTATTCATTATTATTCAATAATAGGCCACAGCAATTATTGAATGAATTATTATTACGTTGGTAGGTAACAGTATAATAGTTACGTTACCACCTGCTCATGAAGGTAAATGGTGGGAATCACATTCTAAAAAAACTGTACAACTTTCAAACCTGTCATCCTGGGGTATATAAATAACGATCGAAAACGAACTTGTATATATATATTTTTTATTCAAGGAATTGTTGGTACTTACATGGTCATCTAAGAGGACTAACGAAAAAAAAGACATACAAAAACTGTGGAAGTTTGTATTAAATTAGCAAACTTTCATTCAGGAAAGTTGGCAGGTACCTTTAAAATATACTAAAAAATTCTCAAGGACTGAGAAACGTAGGAACTGCAATTTCACATAATCCTATCTCAAAGGTACGTAAGAAATCACAAAATAATCTCAAGTCTTTATCCACTGAAACGATCAGTCTTCTGTTACTAAACGAAATCTTTGAGCCGTAATCACAGACATTTTGTTTCAAATCATAGGCTCCTTAATCACAGTCATTTTGTTTCAAATCATAGAATGCTTGTCACATTATTTACTTAGATAGTAGATTATTGTAGAACTCAGCGTAGTAAGGTTTGATGTATTTGTTATCAACCAAATACTTCAGGTCTTTTTTCTTGTTTTCTGCGATCGGTATTCGTCCGTTGTAGGCTTTTTGGACAGCCCAGTTCTTCAACATCTCCTTTCGCTCTTCCACGCTCAGATCATTCGAAGCTCGGGTGTTTCTCTTCTGTAGCTTACTCCGCCAGGTATGTACGCTTTCAAAATTGCTGGCTTGGTAGGTTGTCTTATACTCAAAGACGAACGGGTTATCTTGGCACACTTTCACTACTTTTATGTCGCTAAAATGGAATGTTTCGTTCTTTTGATTAACATTGAAGTTTTCTGCAATTAAATAGGCCAGTCCCTTGAAATCGATGAAATCCTTGTTGGTCAGTTCGTTCACTTCGTGGTGAGGAGGATTTTTTTTGCCGTCCTCATGATCTGGTAATATTGGGAGGGCACAAAAATGGGGCCACATTTGAGACTTCTTTTGATTTCTTTCTCAATGTGAGAATGTACAGAGTCCCCCTCATTTTGGGTGTGACCCTTAATTAAAAATTTGTGTTGAATGGTTTTCACGTTGCTAAAGTAGCAAACAGCGTACATGTACATCATTATCATGTATTTGTTTTTTTGTTGACCAGCACAGTTGTCTGAGTAGAAAATGAATTCTATATCACGGTCTCCCGCCTCAATAGCCTTCTTCTCAATGAACTTGAAGATCGATGTAGATATTTCGACTGCCCCTCGATTCCCCTCCCCTTCATGCCACACGTAGCATGTAGCCACGTGGTCTTTGATGTCATATACCGTGAGATTATAGGTAGACAGTTTGCTTAGGTAATAAAAAACGGAAACGTCACCTCTCGGGGTGGGTAAAGCGGCGTGCAGGTCGTATGTGCTTACTATTACGGACTTGTCAGCATTGTTTTTGTCATTCTCTTTCTCGATCCGGGATAAGTTTTTTCTTCCAAGTGTTGCGCATACTCCTCTTGTCTTTCACGATGTTCAGAATTTTCGTAGGCCACGCAAACTTCACACTGATCTTTTTTGGGCACATGGAAAGACATATTATAATCGTTGAAAATTTCAAAGAAGACGGTCCGGGACGCAAACTGTTTTCCTTGTTCTTGACAAGAATCGACGTAGTCTCTGTAAATTTGAGCGATAGTCCTCCCTCCTTCTATGTACTCTCGTTCAGTTTGATCACGAAGGTAATGCGACGGGACGCGAGGGATTGAATCAATGTGAGCTCGGACATCTTCTTTTATTGATTCAGGAAGTTTTTTGTGGTTACTGTGTTTACCGCGTGAATCACCAACCATTACTCCGTCCACAAGTTTTTCCAGGGCTGTAGCTATGATTTTTGGGGATATATCCAACGTCGCCATGAAAAATGTTCTGCAAACTCGCAGTTTTTTCCCATCTTCTGAGAAGTAGTAGGCAACGTTTAGCTTCCTCATTTTCCCGTTCTTCCCGTTTTTAGGGTAGCGGTACTGAGGAGTTATTTCCTGGGTGTGCACAGTGGTCCAAAACGCGAATCTAGCGGGACAAAATTATATTATGTTTTGAAACTATACCCTTACATGTAATATACACATACAATGCAAAGAAACGCACTTAAACATATAAATTTGCTGTATAAATATATTAATATACATTTATACCTATATATATATATACACGCACACATTACTCGCCTATATAAATACATGAAACACACATACATACAAACATACATACATAACTAAACGCACACATATGTAAATAATATAATGTTCATACAGTTTAAGTTCTCTTTTCAAAACTCTAGTCATCGTCATCATTATTTTCTTCTTTATTTTGCACGTCTGGAGAATCTAACGGGACAGAATTATTCGCATCTTGAATATACACATACACAGAACACAGAATGTACCACATTTGTACATACTAATTTAATATGTCCATCAGTGGACAGAAACTCAATTAGCTGTATGCAGACGGATCTTTACTTCCTCAATTCCAGCAAACATTTGCCCTATTGCAGTTACAGCACAGAAACAGCAGAAACTATTTGCGGACTAGAAACAATACTTATGTTTTCGTTTGTAGAAAACGATGGTAAAGGAAAAATCATCTACTTTAGATAAAAACACACACACACACACATAGGCCTACATACATATATACACACTTACATATATACATACGAATAGCCTACAATGTGTTATGATACCATATTATAAGATTACAGCTCTGTTTTCAAATTTTTTATCGTAATCATCATCATCATCTTCTTTATCTTTTTCTTCGCCAATTTTTTCATAATCTTCATCACCACCTTTATCATCATCATCATCATCTTCTTCTTCTTCTTCTTCTTCTTATTCATCAACTTCTTCTTCTTCTTCATCAACTTCTTCTAGAGGTGACAAAATTTTCTTCTGTTCATCATTTCTGTGGCTTTTGATTAGATATGGTTCTTTTAAGAGCTGTCGAACTTCCAAGGGTAGACTGTGTTTCTTCTTCTGGGGCAAGGGGCTTATAGTTGATATCAAAGGATCTGAAGTGATGAGCAGTAGATTAAGAACACTACCTTCAGACAATAATTTTCTCGGTCTTCCAACGTTTCATGAAGATGAAGCATTCAGTGAATGAAATTTCATAACACTTTCCGGGAATATTAGTTCAGAATTTAACCATTTTGTATATTTAACCACAAATCTATCATGCTTTCTACCACATTGTTTCCAGCGTTTCCGGAAATAAGATTTTAACAATAATAGCACCTTTTAAATTTCATTTAAGGCAACATAATTGCAGTCCCGCAATTCAATTTTTTTTTTCACGTAGTTACACAAATCTGGCGTGATGAATTTGTTCTTCCTGAATAATTCCATGCGGGTCATAACCCGTAATTTACTTTTAGTATGTGACATTCTACTTTTTTGGATCCCTTGTTTTCCCTAAAATATAAAAATAAAATATACCTAAAAACACTGTAGAATATTTCCATAAGTTTTATGAAAATTAACTAATTACATATTTTTGGAATATTTTTAATTTTTTAAAATTAATTTAATACATTTATTTATTTAAAATTACTCAAATAAATATCTTATTATCCTTTAGGTATTAATTTTTGCTGGTTCTATTGATTCCGTGCAGCCTACTGATCGAAATCCCATATTTTACTAATAAATATATTCTGCAAGAAGCAATTTTATTTCTTGGATTCTTGGAAAGAAATAGATTTTTCAGAAAAAGGCGCAACTTGCGCACTTTGCGGTTCAAAGCAACTTATAGCCCATGAATTTAACTATGATCTGGTGAATTTTCAAGGTGCTATTCAGATATATATTTTTTATAAGTCAATTTAAAGTTTTTGGAAAAAAATAAATTATCTTTTTTATCTTTAAAGAATACAAACTAATATGACGGACGACAAATATTTATATATGTATACTTGTTATACCAAAAAGTTCCACATACCTTGGATTAAATTATCCAGTAGTAATAAATTCCTCCACTAGTTCACACTTGCTTCCAGTCACTAACAAACCTTACTGAGAAATAAACCGTCTGATGCCTGACGCAAAATCGGCAAACCTTCATTCAACTTTGGGGATGTGTCATGCTGTCATAAATCAAAGTTCCCTTATTTAAAGGTTCATTCCTGTTAAAGGGAGATGTTTTCAGTATTATCAGACTGTTTTTGCTTAATTTTACAAGGGTGCCCAAAATGAGTTTGTCCCGCTAGATTCGCGTTTTGGACCACTGTGGTGTGTCTTGAAATGAAGTACCTTTGCTTCACAATATCTCCCAAGCCCCAGAAGTTTTGAAAAAGCCTGAACCTGGCATGGTCATCAATTTTTGAGGAACATTTAAATGCGCATCCTTCACTACAACCTGGTCGAACTTTTCGTTTTGGAACGGTCTGTTGACTTGTAGGACTCTCCACGATTCTTCTTTTTCTTTGCAATATTGTCTTTCCAGGCGTTGGGGTCAGCAACTTTCCTCCTCCTTTTTTTTCTTTTGGGGAATGTCCTCAAGTGATTCATTTTCGTTTTCACTTTCTTCCTGCACTTGCAGTTTCTTCTTCTTGCTCCTAACTTCCTCTATTTCCTCCATTTCCTCACTCGATGGACTATCACTGTCCTCGCTCAATTTGTCTTCAAAATGGGGATCATTCTCGGTGTCATCACTGTCAATATGATATTTTGAAGAGCTCCCCTCAGAATTTTGACACTTGGAGGGTCCAGGTTGTTCCATGAGATTCAGTGGTTCCCTACTAGCCGATATGGGGAAGGTGACGAGGTAGGGGGCTGCTCTTGGACGTCCACAGGTCCTTCTAGGGTTTCTGAGTTAAGGTCTAGAAGTACACTCGCACTAGTCTAGAACTGCAGAAGAGCAGAAGCGTCATCCAGTCTTTGTAAGTCGGCGGCATTACTTCCAGTTTGGGAGAGTGGGAGATCTGATTGGACTTGAGGATCTTGAACAAATTTCTGGTTTTCAAAGAAATTCTCGGATTCAGCCTCGGTATCCTCCACAACATTCAGCTCCGCTCGTAACTTCTCCAAGTTGTCCATGGTCACCATATATGTAAGAAGAGTTTTCGAAAGAGGTCCTCCTCCAAACCTCGCCGTTGTCTATGTCAAGTCGACCATCCCAGCTGCGTTTGAAGAGAGTAGATTTTCCCGTAGGACGTGCAGAGACTTTGGGCAATTTTTTTTCTTGTTTGTAGCTTTCATCCACCTGTTGAAAAAGTATTTTTTTATTTGCACTGATCATTGCACACAAAAACAATTGAAATTAGGCAGTCTCAATATTATTCCCCACTTGGATAGTTTTAGAGTAGGGGAGTTTGATAGGTTTTAGGGTTATAGAAATTAACGCATTGGAGAAACGTACCTCTTTGGCTAATGACTGAGGTTTGCTCAAATTCTCAATTGGTTGCAGCGCTTGCAGGATGCGCTGTGCCTGGGAAACCATGTAAGACTGTAAAAAAAACATAATTTGTATCGTGAGTTATTTCCTAAAAGAAAGCCAAACTCGGTCCAGTTACCCGTGAAAGAAAGGAACAAATCAAAATGCATGAATGAATCCAGCTTGCGTCATCCGCCGAAGAACTAAGTAAATCAAAATAACTTACGGATCGTCCGTCGAAGAACGTCACATCGACCCTTCTCCGTCGGATCCTGAGTTGGCACTGTGTTCCACTGACAACGCTCCACGGTCCCTTCAATCGAACAAGGACACTAGCGCTATCTTGTGAGCAGGATTGAACTAGTCAAGTTCTCGTCTTCGGCAGACAGAATATGCACCTCCAGATATCCAATGCTGGTCCTAACTCAAAATCGGCATTTTTTGAGTTGTTGACTTGTTCTTGGACGGGTGCGATATGGAGTGTTATATTATATGGATCTGAAACGTGGACGCTGAGGAAAATGGAAAGGAAATATTTAGAGAGCTTGGAGATATAGTGTTGGAGGAAAATGGAAATGATCGGCGGACAGACAAATAACGAATGAAGAAGTTTTAAGAAAAGTGAATGAAATGTATCATGGAAATTGTAAGGAAAACAAAAGCTAAATGATTAGGACAAACATGAGAAGATAACGATTCTGTGGATGCAATCTAAGGAAAAATCAAAGGAACAAGAAACTTCGTAGAAGAGGAAATGAGATACTGGGTGACTTCAAGAAAAAAGGAGCTTTGGAAATACAAAAAAATGCAACAGAATACGGAAAGAACTACAAAGTTGAATTTCGCGCGGGTATAGACCTGCCGCAAGGCAAAAATTAAAATAATAATAAATATAAGTTATCAGTACGCACGCCATATGATTTTAATACAATTTTGGATACTTCTTCTGTAATCATAAGACGTAGAAAGTATTTTCAATAAAACTTGGAATTCTTAAATTAGAATTTCAAAGTGAGCTCCTATAATAAATAATAAAGTCAATACTTAGAAATGCACTAATACGTCATTACCTTAATAAATTCTGGAAGCACATTTTCCTGTGTAACAACATTAGTGGGCCTACAAAAACAAGCAAAATAACTATATATATTGAAATTAATGGATTTTAACAGATGAAATTATTATTATTATTATTTATTATTATTATTTTTTTTTTTTGCTGGGCTTACAACTTTTTCAATAAGTAAAAATAGGAATGCCAGACTTCCATCGCTTTCCACCATCACTGCTGGGTAGAAAATAATTTCACCAAAAATGTATATCTGACTGAATAATTTCAAGAAAATAACAAATAAAATGATAACTGAAAAAAGAACTATGCAGAGTTAGGCCTTTGGTAGAACTGACCAAGTCTGGATTATAATACTATGTGAAGAAGATATTTTTTACCGAACATTTATTTCTTTTTTAAAAATCCGAGCACATAACTGTTTAAGGAACTGCTTTATGACGTAATTTCTTCTTGGCAGTTAAGAAACTGCGGTTATCTGATTCAGGATTTAAGTTAACTTCTAACTTGGAGTAAGTTATAAGACAATGAAGTTGCGGAGAGTAAATCGTTCGAAAATAAACACAAGAGCACAACATGTATGCGTACATGTTCAGATTTTCTTGTGCACATTATATAGCTTACAAAAGCATTATGTTTGCTGTGTGCAAGTTCTTACGGTTTTGTGGAGTTTCCCGATATTAATGAAGTTTCAGAGATAGTCGGAGCGATTTATTGCCCTTGTGATTATCAAGCCAATTAAACTTGTGAAGCTGTGCAGATGGTATAAATCTCAAAGCAGCCACTTGAAAACTTCCGGCTGTATATATGTTCAGAGACAGTTACATGCACATTCTATTGTCCAGACGAAAACATCGTGATTACATGGGTATATTATACGTAAATAACCTTAATATGCCTTTCATATACTTTCATAAAGTTTTCGATATTCTGATCATATTTCTTATTACATTTCCTCTTGTCGTAGGTTATATGTATTTTGGTTTTGCGTTTCTATTAATGTATTTATGTTTAAAATTTGTTTTCGCGCCACCCGGCCTCCCTTGATTAGTGATCATCCCAATATCGGGGCCACACGCAAACCTAAAACAATTTTCTATGCAAAAGGTCTGGGATTCGATCCCGGTTCAGGTCTTTGGCATATTTGTATGTGTGAATAAATATGATACACTCATTCAATATATTTGCTGGCATGTAAGAATTACTCCAGTAGGACAAAATTTCGGCATACCGGCGACGGTGAAAGGACTCAGTTGGAGTAAATAATCACCGAACCAACCGACCTCAGAGATAACGTTCACGAACCCAGAGGTCAATTGACAACCTCACTCAGACAAGGCAAGTATGAAATTAAGATGGGAATTACGGCAAGTTGATATCTGGCGACTACAGGGGCCTGGAGTTTCCTGACGATCACCTTATAGGCAATGAAAAACCCTGGAGAATAGCCCGAAATATACCCACCCAATAAACTTGGAACAATCTGAATGGAATATGAGGCCGTACGGTGAGGAGAGGGGTGAATGTAAATATATACAAATACGTGGTATGTACGTACCGTTAATGAATGACAATAATAATAACAACAATAATGATACAAAAATAATAGCAATAATAATAATTTTAATATAAGTTAATAGGTTTAATAGTATTAATATTAGATAACCATCTTAATGTTGATCTGTATAATAAAAATGACTTTCCAATCAATATATTCTTCGCGCAATTATACCATGATCCTAAGCGCTTAAGTATCTTTTCCTCATTGCATAAAATATAATCTTTAGGATTATTCCTCTGGAGCGTGGACTAGCCAACATTTCACCGACATAACAAAACATTTTAAATTTATTTCTTCTATACATGTAGGCTATGCTTGGGAAGAACAAAAATATTAATTCCTTTTTCACCTCGAATGGTTAAAAGTTCTATTAAGATCGATTGTCAATAAAATCACCTTGACTAATAGACATAACATGCAATCCATAACACTTAAATGTGAACGATGAAACTACATTCAACTTTCTAATTAAAAATAAAGTCCCAAGTAGTGTAAACGGGGGGTCGTACTTCTATATGCCTGAACCGAACCTCATTTTGTTCGGCGGTACCCCGCACCCAAATAAATATAAATGAAATAAAAATCATCTTAACATAAAAGAATAATGAATTTACATTGTTGTCTTGCGGCACGTGACCCACCTCGGGCCATATGTGGCCTGAGTGTTTTCAAAATTTGGAAGCATAACGTATCGGAATGCCGTTTTTATCATGCAGGTAAGCAGACGTGAAAAATTAGGGTGTGGTTTGTGAGAATTAAGAACACTTCGGAATGCTCTTTTTGAGTTAGCAGCTGAATCGAATTAATGTGCGTTGTCGTGAGAAACGAATACGTGAAGGAATATAGTGATAAGCAGTGTAAGGTTTTCAAGGTTGGAAGTAGCGTGCTTTGAGGCAGATGTAATAAATTGGGGCGTGGTTCTTGTGAAGTTAGAACACTTCGGAATGCCGTTTTTCAGTTTATAACTGCGAACAGGTGTGTGAGGCGTATATATAATAGGATCATTCTGAGGGTTTTTAATTCGTACATCACACACACATACATTACACAATGGCTAAGATTTAATGCATAGTTGCAAATGTTTACAATACATACGGCATATTATAAGCGCGTACCAAGTCTGTACATAAATAAGTCGATACAACACTATCGCCATGGAAAGATTTAGCTGTGATCTATGTACCGCATCATATAAATATTACAGCGACCTTTAGAAGATATGTAAGAGAAAAGCATAGTAACATAACATTTATATGTAACATATGCAATCGTACTTACACGACGAAGAGTAATTTACGACGACATAGTGTCGAAGTGCATGAACGTCAGAACTATCACTGTGACCTGTGTGATATAATATATACATACATATATATTCACAAGGGCATACTGAAAGTCTTGAGCAACATTTTTCTCAACTCTAATCTTTATTTCTAAGTATATCATCTCAATGTACAGACCATTCTTTCACTTTTCCACATAGTCTCCTTTTTTTTTCCACACATGTTTCCATCGTTCTGCTTGTGATAGAATTCCGTACCAGCTGCCCGTAGACATTGACGAACTGCTTGCCAAATACCCTCCAGTGTCTCGCAGCGTTGACTTCACATATGTTTCTTCACAAAACCGAAGAGAAAGTAGTCGTAGGGTGCCATTTCGGGGTTGCAGGGATGATTTGGAAGTGTTTCCCACCCAAACCTCCTGATCTGCTCCATAGTGGCACGTGCAGTAAGCGGACGCACATTATCTTCTTTCCATGACGTTTACCACGCAATGCACGACGGAGCTTCAAAAGTGTCTGGATGTAACGGGCAGAATTTATGGTTATGGAATGGAATTCTATTGCAAGGGTATTTTTAAACTTCCAGAATGATGGGAAACATGTGTGCCATAAAACAGAGACTATGTGGAAAAGTGAAATGAAGGTCAGTAGATTGAGAGATATACTTGGTTTTACATACAAATAAAGATTAAGGTTGTGAGAAAATGTTGCTCACGACTTTCAGTATGCCCCAAGTAGAAGGACATTGCTGGAACAAGTTCACAGAGTGCACTGTAGGAATAATCACGTAAGAACCTAAACTTACTGCACAGGTCATTTTATTAGGGAAAATAAAAAAGTTATTGAATACTTATTTTTATTTTTTATTCTCAGAAAGCAGTGTGACGAGAGGTCAACACTCAGCGTGATACTCCTCGCCCAGATGTTAATCATCGGGATCATAGCATTGAACCAGTGTAATACAGACCTTCATGCTCTCAGCCTGGACCGAGACATCAACATGGACATACTCCAATCGCACAACCTTATGCAGTAATGTGCAACAGGTCATAAGAAATAATTTTGCTAAAATATGTGCTGGACCAGAAGATTGTTCCGTTATGTCAATTAGTTCTTAGTAAGCCATGTTTTACTTTGTAGTTTATTCATTATAGCAGGCTTTGCTTAGCAATTTCCTTTGGTTGTTATTTTAACAAATGACATAGTTCATAGCTATTATGATATTTGTTTTTATTGTATGTTAATATCCCATCAGAGGCTGATTAACATAACTTATTGTTTAAAGCAAATTAGGCTTTGCTGACTTCAGGCTTAGCTGAAGTCATTATTACATTTTTAATTCTTGTCTTGTTATCCATTCCATCGAACCTTTTCATTCTTTAAAGACACAAGGTTTCTAGGCTCTTCGTATCTTTTTTATCAAGTCAAATAGCTTCAGTTCTCTTCCACAAGATGTTGCAGCATATCAACATTCTTAAAGATTAATTAATGGGCTTATAATGCCTATTATCCTTCTGAAGACTGCTAAACAGCTTCAAAAATCAATCACCCATCGTGTGACTTAATTGACTCGTTATCTTCAGAGATATTTTATAAATACGTATCTTGGTCTTGGCGTTGCTAGGATTCAGAGCCAGCAATTCAACATAATTATTAGGAATTGATAATTATTAAACTATTCAAATGTACGTCACTTTGATCATTTACCATCGTTTTGAAGAAGACCTCAGCTGAATAATTTATTGAGCAAAATTATTTTCTTTATGTGCTTTGAACGAAAACTGACTTAAATAGCCATCTCGAGGATAATTCCTTTCATAAAATTTAAATGAAGGGCTCGTAATTCAACCAAGAATTGTGCTAATTATATGAATTTCACAAGTGTTATTCAATAACATTTATATATATCAAAGTGATCAGCTTGTTAACGAACTTACACTATTAACATATAAATATGTTAAGATTTTTTAACATTTGATGTATTGTTTGTTCATTACAATTAAAATTGTGATCTCACTTCTCTAAAAAAATGTACTAGGAAATTTAGCTTAATTGTGATAAGTTAAGCATTCAGCATAAGATTAACTTTCAAATAAAATCCATTCTTTCCAATTGGATATTCTGCCCTGCTAGGCAGAAAAGCCTTAACTCCAATTTTTGCCGAAAATGTGTTACATGCATATTCATCATGTACATGTTGTTCTGCATCTGCTGAAATAATAAAATCCCAATTTTTACTTCCCTAAGCCCTATTTTTAGATCTATTAAAAATAACTTATCTCCAAAATGAGCTACATTAAGAAGGAAATCAGCCTTATGTCCATTATAAGAGAGGAAAATACCTTATCTCCTTCTCAAAGTGGATTTAAGGTTAATTTCCTTCATATCAGTAACAAGTAGAAAATCCACAATCAGACACAAAATTACCTTAAGTACCGGGAAGCTTTGAGTTAAGGTAAAATTTCTTCTTTATATAGGCTCAAAACTAACGTCATATGAGAATACAGTTAACACTGTAATGTAAATTGCATTTAGAATATTTAGACTTAAAAACAGATGAAGGCAATAAATGTGCTACTTTTTTTATTGCATGTTGGCAACTTATAATTTTGCAAGATCGGATGTATGCAATCAGTGGTATTATCTTCGTTGGTCAAATGTAATTTTAACCGTTCAAGCCAGACATTTAAATGCCGCAGAGCCGCTTCAGGAATTACCCTCCACCGATATTTAAATGCTACGCCCACCTATAGCACAAATTTTGCCTTGTAACTTGTAACTTAGTGCTAATAAGTATATAAATTTTCAATTGTGTGGAAGCAAGTATCAATATAAAATCCTACTTTGCAGTCACGACAGCAATATGCATCCACCTCATTTCATTCTCGTAGGTTTTTTGTGTTTCTTTTTTCTGTGGGTGGTATTTTTTCTGGAAAATGCCTCTCTCTGACTAGTTTGGGTAAGATTTATTGCAGGCTGTTTGTGGCCCTCCCGTATATGTATTGAAAAGAGAATCAATTAGTAGGATTTTGAGCAAATGGTTTCCCAAGAATTTCTTCTGTATTGCTACATGTTTAACCCCTTTTATTTAAGCTAATGTAACAAAAAATACTTCCGCTCATGGAGTGTGGTCTACATTTATCTTTGTGGAAACAGTTCAAAATCCTGTCAATGGATGACACACATATATCTGAGTTAATACACTGGCATGCTTAAAGTCTTCTTAGTTCGTCAAACCGGTCCACAGAAAGTACTCAGGGGCTTCGTTCTTAGTGAATCAAATCAACTCTAAGGGTTAATTTAAAATGTTTTAAAATTATTTGTTGTTGTGAAATGATCTTAAGTAAGACTATTATCAATCTAGTTGACTTCATTTGAAATAAGATAAATAATGTAAAATGGCTGATGAAAAAGGAAGAATGTGTAGTGCAAGATCTTCAAAAATTATGTCCATGTTAATGGAAGGATTAGAAACTAAATGTGAAACAGATTTGTTGGATATAGCACAACCTGTTAATGGACAAGATGACAACATTGCAGGGAAGATATACACTGAGCTAATACAAGTTAAGTTGCCGCAGCCAGGAAGTACTTCTGCAGCTAACTGCTTTGATGTTCTACTAAATGTTTCAACTGTCTTAGACGATCAATTTGACAATGTCAGCTATAAGATCGTAGCCTCAACATTAGGGGAAACAACTCCACCATCGTCAGCAGCAATTGAATCTGAAATCCAGTTTACAAAACTAGGACATCCTAGGAAACGACGTAAATTTGACACATCACTCGAAGAACGCTATTGATTACATTAATTAAGGTAAAACTATCCTACTTTGAGTGAAACAAAAAGTAATAAAAACTAGTTTCCTACAAAAATAGTTACACATATAATCCGAATAGGAAGGAATTATGCCTTAAGTACATCAACTTAAGGCAATTTTGCTTCCGTTTGAGAACTTAAGGTATTTTTCTTTCAAATGAAGTAAGCAAATGGTAAGGAAATATGCCTTAACTCCACATATTTCCATAACTATAACTCTTTTGTATGTTTTAATGCTCTCATATAAATTTTACACTTTAACTTAACTCATTTATCATATTAGAATTTATAAAACACATTTTTAAAGTTGTGACCTAGATCAAAATGCAAAAAGGCGACTAACTCAAAACTGTGACAGATGGAGTTAAGGTTTTCTGGCGTAGCAGGGCAGTATTACAGTCCGCTTGATGCCACTTTGCCCGTACATTATTCTGGTCCTCCAGGTCTGGATATTTGCCGGAATCGTTCTTAAAAAACATATTAATTAATATAATAGTAATTGACATTACTACTATCTCCGTGTCTTTTGCATGTTTCAGGAGAATGCCGGAGGTTCAATAAATTGACAAGCTAGTGTTGTAAATTTACATATATGTAAAGATAATACAGATACAATTCGTACACTGGTACACATTTCTACATTTGATTTTGTCTTGTTTTCGAAGTCTATTGTATTGGACGTCCATCGTAACTAATCCTGTCTTAACCCGAAATCGGGTATTGGGATTATTGTATTTCAGCCCTAAAGGTGGGCAATAATAATTTCCCATTATATTTTGATCTGTAAATCTAAAAGATGGGTAATCATGATTTAAGCATTAATGCTCTTAAAGCTAAAAGAAGGCTCAGATTACTCGCTGATTCCAAGCCCGTCTAGCATTTACCGATTTGGACGATACATCGCATAAGGAGATCTTTGCCCGTAAGGTTAATTTTAATGAAATTATCATTAAACTTTAAGATGTTGAGTCTCTGATTGAACAAATCTGTTCTTTCTTTCTTTCTTTTTCGCAGTTTCACCTCCAATTTTTTAGGATTTAAGCGACCCATGCAGCCCGGGCCTTACAGGGCCGCGACCTGTCGGGAGAGGGATTATCTTTGGATCACATACATACTTTTTTGACCAGACAAGGACATGGAGGGCCTCCCCGGATGAGTGATCAGCCCAACGCGGGGCCACCTCCGAGACAACACGAACACATAGGACGATACACACCATTCACACACACACTCACTCCAAACAAGGCGAGGATGGGGATGAAGATGATAATGAGGGCCAGATGATATCCAGGGACCACAAGGGCCTAAAGTTACCTGACATTTGTCTGACAGGTGAGGGAAAACCCGGAAAAACCACCACCAAGGCAACTTGTCCCGACCAGGAATCGAACCCGGGCCCGCTGCGTGAGAGGATTCAACGCATCCCCTGAGCCACAGCGGTGGACCTGATTGAACAAATAGAGTATACAACAGCCGAAGAGGCTTATAGAGCAGAGGTTGAGCATGCTTCTTTTTCAGCCGTCTCTCATGCAGACTCTTTAATTGAGACCTATGAGGATAAACTTAAACAAAATTCAGATGCTAAAGTTCCTAAAGGCATCACACTGGCCACCCCTATTGTTGTCAATTAATAAAGAGTTGCATTAACATAGAATAGAATAGTATAATGTATCTTTGTGATTACGGGCGTGAGTTTAAGACTTTAATACCTACAAGTATGTGATAACATTTTTTGTTCTTCTGGGAATGCAGTTACGTTACGTCACAAGGTTAACAGCTTGTTGTCTGTCGTTAGAATGCAACTCCAACAAGGCTATAGCAATGTACAGTTTACTTGCTAGTAAGACATTTATACAAAATATGAATTGCATTTAACAAAATCAAAATTGTAGCATTGATCTTACAGACGCAAATAAATACAATTTAATCCAATCTAATAATTAAATAATGCTAAATATAGCAAAAATGAAATATTGTTTATGTCAAGTCCCCTTAAAATATTAAGAAACTGTCGCCAATTTTTCCGTCACATCTTCAAAAGGTATTGAACCGGAATACAAAATTCTACTTTCATACAATTCTCCGTTCTGGAGCTAGGCTGTTCACACACTCACTCACGGACATTCACACAGACATGCTTCCGAAAATTGTCTTTCATTTCAAGCGTCCTCAAAACGTGTATTTATGTCAAATTCCACGTTGGTGTAGAGAACTATACTTCCTCTTCCTATACCTCCTTTGTATAGTATTTTTCACACTATACGAGAAGTTTGCAGACATCGAGTATTTATGTAGACTTACCATAATTTATAAAAACATAGAACTTCACTGTTTCCAGGAAGAAAAAAATACATAGAGGTTTTATTACACCTTATTGCAGACACGTAACTTGCTAAAGTACAAAAATGTATTTTATAAAACTCTTATAATACTTCCGTTAGTTAAGTTAATGACTCAAATACAGTAATACAAACTTCTAAGTTCATATAAAAAAATTTATTCCGAAAAGAATAATAAACTTCATATACTTTCACGCATACCCAAACATCTTAGACAATAAATATTGACTTTAGTAAAATATTCGTGAAGTATATTTACATTAAAATCTCTGTGGATAATTAGTATACGACCGAGAGAAATGCAAAGCACAGACATGTTAATTTCATGAATAAGTTTATTGTATTCAGAGGTTACACGACCTTCAGGAGCTGACTCAATACATATCACATACACCGTACTTCTGTGTTTTGTAAACAACTAAAATGTACATCGAAATGAGGTTGGGCCTATTAGTAACTTAATGCAGAACCTCATTCTAATTCCCTTGCATCATTCCCTACATAAAAAATCGAGCTCGGACCTTTAAATTGATAACCTAATATAAAATTATACTTATATTAAATTACGTAATACATAAATTAATATATAAAGGCAATATAATACCTTAACATAAGTTACTTCCTTCTGCGCTTTACAACGTGTTTAAGGGTCTCAGTTTTATGCAATTTTTCCTCAAACACTGTTCGCATTCATAGTACCTCACACTATGAAAGTATCAAAGCCGATTATCATATGCAATATACCTAAGCTTCCCAGTTTAATTTAATAGCAAAATCAGTTTCAACAAGTCAATAATGTTGAATAACTGGCATAGTTTATAAACAAATGAGAATAAGAATAAGAATTCAAGAACAATTTATGCAATATGTGGCATATTCATAAAGTATTTAAGTTACATCTACAAACCTGTGTAAAAGCTACATTCATAGCAGCTCTAGTAGGAATATTATTTCGATATATAAAATTATAGTTCGTCTGAAATTTGTACATCAATCGGGATGCAGACTAAAAGTTCATATATACATATATATAGTTATAGTAATAGCGTGTAACTGTTTCTAGGCCATCATAACTGTTGGTGTAAGCAACATGTTCAGTGAGTTAATCTATTCAAATAGCTGCTAAGATATTTCCCCCGCGCTGACTAAGCATTTCGATATGTGGTGCAATCGATTTTCGCGCGTTTGGCTGATGTAATGCTGGTCAACGCCAGAAGGAAGCTACGCCATTCCAGTCACTTCATCGTTAGACTGCATCGCGTATGGAAGCATGCAAGTTTTTTCTAGTATTCGCGCGGTTCATAAGTCAAGTGCAACGCCAAGTTCAATTGCTCTCAAAGCCCACGAATTATTATACAAGTATTATACAAGTATTAATTTTGTTTTCGCTCGTAATTATTCTACAGTAATTACCACAGTAATACCGTTATTTCAACTATCACATCCGCGTGTTAAGTTCGTATAATATTACGTCGCATTGTGCAACCGTGTTCATAGTGAAGTAATCTATTCTATTGCAATTTAAATTTATTCTTGATATTTCAGTTAATTAGCAGCATACAACTGACTATGTCAACGATTTACAGTGTTTCAATATATGATTTACTATCGGAATTAATTACAAATATTTTCGCCCACGTCCAAAGTTTACCGCCAACTCAGTACATTGCATATTTCAGTTCTTATGCAAGTATTTATATCAATCAGTTCCATTTAGTGCACGTGTTAATAAAGTTTGCATCGTTTATTACATGTGAAAGTTTTTACTCCCATTTAGATACGTGGATCTCTGTTCCAGTGCCTACGATAAATCCACTAGCTCTTCAATTGTTTATATACATGATATAGAATTGTCCTCCACCCTATTCCAGAGATTATCTTCCTTTAATTTTTGTCTACAACCAACATATTGGTCCTCCGGGCGGGATCTAGTTTGGATACAATCTTAAACTCTCACACATGTATCGCTTTGCGCTCCTCGGTCACGCTCCATGTGCTTTACGGATTACCGAATTCGTTCATATCATCGCGAGTCCGCTCATTAGATCTTATAGCAACCGCGATGGACAGCAGACGATTCCAGCAACTCTGAATCTATGGTCCAGGTTGTCATCTAGTGGCAGTGACTAGAAAATACAAGACTCCGGTCTACAGCAAGCATAAAGGCTTCAGTGAGTAGCGCTCCAGATTATCATTCAACAGCGGTGACTAGCACATTCAGATTCTTCAGCAGAGAACAGCAACGTCTCCAGCATTCAATATCTACAAGTATTTCTCTCTACATCCTTCATGGAACATGATTTGAAATTACTTACCGAGAAACGTGGTTTTATCAACCGCAAGTTCACTTACATTTAGAAGAACTGTGACAAAATTCTAGAAGAAGTTGATGTGTTTCGACTTAAGGCTGAATATGATAACCTCATTGAACTTTGGGATGAGTACAAAGCCATACAAGGTCAAATAGAAGATCTCATCGAAGCTGAAGATGGAATTGAATTTCACATGCAATACTATGAAGAAATAAGAAGCAATTATAAAGTGTTAAAAACTAAACTCAGTGAACTTATATGTCATCACGAGCAGCAGGTTTATAGGACAAGTTCTGTGAACAGTCAACGATCACATCTCAGTTCCAGATCGAATCAAACAGGTCATTGCTGCAATTCACGGAAAAAGATCATACCTCTACCTACTATAGGATTACCGACATTTGAAGGAGATGTTGCAAACTTCAAACATTTCTATGATACGTTCACTAGACTAGTGGTGAATAATGAATCTTTAGATCCGATTCAAAAGTATCATTATCTGTTATCATCGCTTAAAGGACAAGCGCATATTTTAGTGCAGAACTTACCTGTCACCAATCACAATTTCTCTGTGGCATGGGACTTAGTTTGTGCTCGCTATAACAGTACCAGATTGATAGCTACAGCGCACATTCAACAGTTATTATATCTACCAACAATGAAGATAGACAGTGTAACAGAACTAAGGAACATCCTGAATAGATTCCAGAGCAACGTAAACGCCGTAGAATCTCTATCTTTAAAAGTTCCACTGCACGGCATTCTCTTAATACAGCTTATGTTAAATAATATTTCAGACTGCACGCGCAAAGAGTTTGAGAGTAAAGTCAACTCACAGAATTTTACGTCTCTACAAGAACTCATAACTTTCCTAGAACCTAAAGCACAATCGTTAGAGATTCTAGCGACTTCTAGCAACATGTCCAGCCCATCAACAACAAGAAGAATTGAGCTACGATCACATCAATGCACTGTCAAAGGAGATCGACAGTGGTATACATCTTCAAACAGTAATTCCTGCCCATACTATCAGGAGAATCACAAGCTGTACCATTCTGATAAATTTCGTCAGGTACAAGTCAACGAGCGATGGAGTTTCGTCAGGTCACAGCACCTGTGTGTAAACTGTTTCTCATTGAATCACCAGGTACACCAGTGCAATCTAGAATCATTCTGTAATTGTGGTCATTCAGTACATAGCCAATAATTACATAATGACATGAATAGGGTTTCTCGAGCAGATAATCCTTCGTCAACTTCCGATTAAGAGCCCCAACTGCTTTCATTTGTGGTCATTGGTAAATCTTCAAAACGGCAAGTCTCTCCACTGTGTATTCAAAAGCACGCTTTACATAGATATGGTAAATTCCGCAAGTTAACTTACAAAATCGTTGGAACTTTGTACGCTCTAAGCAACTGTGATTTATTTGCTTCTCTGCAGAACATAAAGTGCAGTAGTGTTCATTAACTTCTTATTGCAAGTGTAACTCAACACACAGCAAATTGTTGCACTTTACACAAAAGCAAGTTCAATCGCCATCATATGCATTCACATGCTTTAATATTAGTAGAAGTAAACAGAACACTTCACATCACGACAACTCTAAATCAGTTAGAGTTTGTAATAACTCAAGCATCTTTTCACAAGAAGATCCAACGCTTCGAGAGAAAGAACCCCAATACAGTGGTTAAATCACATCTCAACAACAAGTACGTCTCCTGCAAGAAAAGGAACGGCCATGAAGGTACGTCTCATCACAGTGAATCTTCCAACAATGAAGAATGGTTTAATAAGAGTGACATTGTAAATTCAAACCTTCCTGTAGATCCAGTCTACACAGTAACAACACATCGAAGCAACACTTCTTCGTGTGTGCCTTCATCAATGCAATAGCGAAAATCATTTCTTATACCTCATGTATACGTTTTCTATCAGATGAATCAGCGAAAGACAATTTTCAACTCCTCTGATAAAATTATATTCCTCCATCATATCTAGCAGATTTATTATCTTGCATTGTATTTTAGAAAGTCATTTTCCATGATTTCAATCTCAAGTATCATATTAATAAATATCATCAGCGGTCTGCTGCCCTGCTTGATATACAGTAGTCATCATACATTTCTCTAACAAGCTTCTCTAGCTTATCGCATATACAACTTATACTTCAACAAACAACTAGATTGTCTGCACTACAATGTGTTACTGCTCCAGCTGTTCCGTACGAGTCGAAGCTTTTTCACTCAAAGAAATTACCAGGATCTTAATGGAGTCCAGTCAACATCCTCGCCTAGACCTGACGTTCACATCATAGCACGTGTGTTGCCAGTCTAAGTAGTGTAGAGTCAGTGCGTATCTCAGTGTTGTATATAAAGTGTGTATGTAGCTTGCACTTTCTTTTCTTCGTTAAAGCAACAGGCTTTAAGGAGGGGAGTATGTTGGTAAATTCACTAGCTCTATAATTGTTTCTACAACTCATTGTAGAATGGTCCTCCACCCTATCCCAGAGGTTATCTTCCTTTAATTATTGTCTACACCCAACAATTACTCACTTTACATACTTTATTGTGATTCGTCCAGATACATGGGAAAGAAAATGGTCCTTTTCAGGAATACCTCCTTTCATCGTTCCATTAGGGAGAAGATGTTGGGTCCATACCTTTGATAACTTTTAGTTTATATATATATATATAGCCGCGTAAACATTTTGTGGTGAATAGTAGTCACCTCACTCGTAACCACTCTATGTTTGTGAAAGATGGTACTTCACGAAAACACATTTGTTGCAGAAGGTACGAGAGACTGGGCCTGCGCAGGTTTCTAAAAGGAAGGAGTGACGGTGGAATGACAGTTAGAAGTGTGAGAGTCGGTAACAAGAGTCGGAAGAAGTGAATTGGAGAAGACGGACCGAGGAGGTGATCTGTGAAGAAGATACGACGGGACAGTATCTGTCGTTGGGGCTGTGAAGGTTTGGATTGGTGATGTTCCAGGAATAGATTTCTGAGGTTTCGTGGTTGTCTTACAACCAAGATAGAGAAGAATCGAAGGGATGTACTACGAGCCTGAGAACCACAGACTGCCGGCATTTGAGGCCGGATTGCTGCCATTGGGTTTCTACTCAGATATAGAAAACGTCTATGTCTGGTGACGAGAGGAACAGCAGACTTTGATAGATGGGAGAGTTATCCGAGGACCACGCTGCGTCCTGCAGCGCTGTGGACCAAGCCTACAATCGAGGTCAGTACTCTGAGAAGTGTATGGACTGATTTTCTAATGTACAACATTACAAATCAGATAAGTATTTTAAGTATGTTTCCATCCGCGGCTGACAATTCAGAGGATAAGGATCAAGGTTCTGTCTAATCAAAACGTGAAGTAATGTGTGTACCGGTAGGACATAAAGGAATGGACAGGATATAAAAAAAGTTAATATTTTCCTGGAGATAAGGTTATGTTATAAAACAGTTGGTTTTCCATATAAAACGCTTGTAAAGTGGGACTGAATATGGTATTATACTGAAAGATTACATAGTTGAGGTTGAAGCATTGGGCTTTGTGTAGTTAAAGTTGGAGCAGAGTACGTAGGGTGTCAGTATTGTAATATATACTTTATTGTAATAGTAATGGGACCATAGGTTCGGTCAGAAATATAGTAGGGGAAGTATAAATTTCATCCAGTGTTAGCTTGGAGTAGACTCCATGTAGAGAACTGGTAAGTGAGGAAGATTTGAAAGAGGGAATGTAATGGAAATAGTATATTAATAAGTTCAAGGGAAGATAAAACAGAAGACCATTTGAAATTAAAATTTGTACAGAATTTAAGTTAAGAGAAGAGACAATCAGACAAAAGGGAGTGGAAAAAGAGAGTAAATGTTAGAAGGTAGTATAAAGCTGGAAGGATCCATAGAAATTTGTTAGAGTATTTGTAGGAAAACCTTTTTATATAAAGATGTTAGGAATTTTTGTAAACAATATTAAGAAACATAGAAGAATCAGTAGTAATTTGGAAGTTACAGTTGGAAGAGAGGAAGGAGTAAACTTAAAACAAATATATTTATGTATATTTACATACTTTTGAAGTCTGTAGTTGGAATTCATTTGAAGGTTCAAATCAACTACGACGAAGAGAGTAAAATCAGTTCTGATATATATATGTTTGTGAAGGGCCGAGTAGGTGTAAATAGAACGAAGTCCATTATGTGGAGAGGAGTAGTTATAATTAAAGCTGCAGCTCTCGAGTGTGATGCATTTAAGAGAAACTAAGGATTCTAGGTTTGGGGGCAAATATCTATCCCATTAGCGTCTACTGAATGGTAGGATCCCTGAAAATGCCTGCATATCATTTAAAAAAATATATTATTGGGGCCTTTACTATTTTCCTGGTTGTGAGGTTGCGGATGTGAGTCACCAGTGATAGCCTGCGTAATCTCATGTCAGTGGTCTGCCGCTACATTCATATTGTAGTCTTGACCAAAATTTATTTTTCTGTTTTCTGGGTAGAAGTTTTGTCCTGTCATCTTTAATAAGTACAGTAATCCCCTTCTTCTAAAATTTGGTTAGGGTTGAAGTAAATTATACTTGTGAATTCCGAAAGGGCGAGTTAAATAAGAATCTCTGTGGAAATAAAACTTATTTGGAAATATGTTCAAATAAAGACAGTAAAACGTACAGTGAGTGATCGTGTACATCAAAACCAAAGACAAAAGTATTACTCTACTTGCAGACTGTGTGCATTTGTGCCATGTTCTTCCGACGAGGAGACCAGTTCAAAAGAAGGTCTGGAAAGTGAGAGAAGTGTCGATTCAGTCTTCAAGAATAAGTTGGAATTATATTTGTTCAGAGACTTGCTGACTGACAATTTGTTTTTTGGTCCCTCAAACCAATATAAATCAGTTAAAGAGAGAGTAGGTGATGCTAAATATTGATGAATTATTGTATATGTTATCACATAAAAATGTGTTAAATTTGTTTTTTAAAATCTGAATATTTTTCATAAGTTTTCTAACGCCCTATATTTAGTGTTGCTATCATCTGTATTGAAATTTATTCCTATTACGAATCCACACCGTCTTCGACTAAGGTTAGTCGGCCAAAGGCTTTGTGATGGACTTTGAAATTAAATTGTATGGTTAATGGTTAAGAATGGTGAGTGGCGCCCTATAAAACAAATTTTTCATCATTATCCCGTTATAATATACATGAGCCTTTTCTACAGTAAGTTGCAGTAACCTTGATAAAGACCACGGCAAGAAGTTCGAAAAATCGGCAGGGAGCTTAGATATGACGCATCTAGATACCCGGAAGACAAGAATATTTTAATACAGTTGTAGTCTTTAAGCACCCAACAACACGTATAACTAATGAGACGCAACTTGCTCGGTCAATATGAAATTAGATATTGCACTCAATGGGGGAACTCGGGATCTGTGATGTCATTGAGTTAGAAGCCTCATCAGTCATTCTTCAAATTCGCAGAAAGGGAGCACCGTAGAAACATGGGTTATTACTGCTATATTTACTAACAAAATCTTTATTCCGAGTCTCACTAGATTTTAAGTTAACAGGGAGTTTAGGTATAATCTTGGGGTTAAATGTGTTAAGTGGTACTTTGGAAGCTCCTGATTCATATTGTCTTCACACAGTAAAAATGTGACAAGTAAAAGAAAATACAAAACAAACAAAAACAAAAGAAAACAGAAACTTAATATATTTTATGCAGGGCAAAATGTGGTAAGTATATTTCCTATGTGCACATACCGCCCACCCCTACGGAAAGTGGAAAGGAGTGCTAAGGTTGCCACCCGCAGGAAAGCTAACCTAACTTTATCAGTGAGCCCGCCCAAAGGATAAATGAGAACCCAGAGTGGGGCAACTAAACTAAACAGAGCAACACAAGAGTCCCTTTTTTGTTTTAGTATATTTGCAGCACCTAATATATTTTTATAGTCAAGCTGCGTTAAGTATCTTTACAGAAAAATCTAACATTTAAATGATTTTACTTTAACCAAAATAATTTTAATTCATTTCTTCACATTTGAATAAAGGACTAAAACAGGTAAAATTTAGTATACGAAATTTCGTTTATAACAAGTGTAATAACTACAATAAATTCTCTTTGTTAATATACACTAAAATTCATGATTTCTTCTTCTGTTTATACATGGGCCTATATTGTGATCTCAAGAGAGTTGTTGGTACCAAAAGCTATTTACATAATAAAATTTTATACATTTTGTTTTCTAAAATACAACTTAAATTAAAAATGGTACTGAGAAGGGAAATAAGTTAATTCATAGGGATGAAAACATGGGAAATAAGGCAAGATGCTGAAAGATAAATACAGATCAATTAACGGAAATGGGAGGCAACACTAAGTTACCGCCACATGGGCCGCCTCCAGACCCAAGCGACAGGATTCCTTCAATGGGTTATAGATATGTGCTAGAAATTCGGACGGAAACTAAGTAATCTAATTAAGAACAAAGTGATGTGTACAGAAATTACAAAAAGAAAACGAATCGATAAGAAGAACAGATTCAGATATGATCCTACCAAAAAGGGGGAAATATTACATTACGCGCAGTGCAAGAGAATTATTCTTGAATAAGAAATGCGAAAACTTACCAAATAGTATTCATAAACTTAGGTGATTACAATTATTAATAATTGAAATAAGGCAAAACAAAACCGGAATATACCAAGGTTAAGCTTCTGCCCCCGGCATGATGACGCCGAACACATATTTCATCATATTAACACTTATTTAACACTGAAAACTAATGCAAAGCACTGTACACATCACATACAAAGCATAAACCGTTCAAACGAAAGGTAATTTCAAATCCTGACAGGTTTTAAACGCGACATAGTTTGCTCCTCGGCGCGAAGCAACATACTTTTGTCCAACGCCATTTTCAGAATGAGGGAAGCCTGCAGAACGGTTCCCAGCCTAGACAGAAGCCGCCGCCAGACAGTAGCACAAGCTAGAACCGCGATGACGCGGGAACTAAGCCACACTACAGTCTGCCCGCGGCCATCAGTACAGCAGCCTGGCCCCAGCTTGGGACACTCAATCAAGAACAGCCCAAGGCAAGCAACCAGTGCAGCCAACTGTTTCTGTTAGGAAGGTGGCGAACTCTGGCAAGAAGGAAGGAACTAATTGCACCGTCCTCAAATACGAGTCGGTGCAATATACCCCTCTCTTTTTTTAAAACCACCGGTTTTAAACATTATACATTTGCACTAACACTTATTTGACAAAAACATAAAACATCAGTGTCCTCTTGATGCTATTGGGAGATAAATTGAAAACTGACATGCTTGATTTAAATATAAGTTTTGAGACAGTTCAAATTTGATGTAGTGAGTATTATAAATCTTCAGTGTGTTTTTGCTTTACCCAATTGTGTTTGCACTATTTTCTTCGTCTAAATCGGTTTAGTCTTCTTCCGGAAACTGTACGATACTTGAAGAAACACCCTTGGACATCAAATCCAAGCAACTATCGCGTCCGATCCCAGTTGAGGAATTTTTGACGTATCCTAACATCAATATCGAACACATTGGAACACTAGCATGCGTCACTCGGCTACACTTGTGGGGGTCATAGAAACATGAAGTGCCATACCTTTTTGCTGATTGGATGCGTCAGGTCCTTCCGACAGCCTATGAACACTTACATATGACCGTCCGTGGCAGCTATACTTCAGCGACACTAGAGCAGGATTGTGATTTTCGTGAGAGGCAGCAATGCGAGGATCCTCTAGTCTATGTTTACTCGTGTACAGAGCCTGCGCCAGACCAACAATCACTGTAGAGTGCAAGCAGGGTAGCTTTTCTGTCCTCACCAATCCATCATCCAGAGCATGTCAGTAACCATTCCCATTTGACAGCTTACAGTATTTCTGAAACATTAATTTTCAAGCGGCAGCCAAAAGAACAAAACAAATTCATGTGAATGTAAAAGAAAAGTAAAGGTAAAAGTAAAAGTAATAGTAAAATACACTCTATTCTAAATTAAAATTTTCCCGTTGTAATAAGATCTTAAAATCTTTACTAAAATTGTAATTTCAAACCAGTATCAAAAATTATAAAATTTTCACATCTTATTTAGGCTTAATATGAGAAACATGGCACTTAAAGGTCTTACCAGTGGTACTATTTCTTACCAAGACGGTGACCGGTGTCAGAAACACAACGACAACGTGTGGACCATGGAACTTGGGAGCGAGCTTCGAAGTAAAATTGGCAGCAGCATCACTGCTAGGAAAATTCTTAACAAAAACTTCATCCCCCACTTTAAATTTTACATTCTGCCTGCCTTTATTATACCTATTCATAACTTTGTCGTGGGAAAGTTTTAAATTTGCTGAAGCTCTTTTCCACATCTCCTTAATCTTTACATTATCTCGTGGGTCAGGAAGGAGGTCATTGATAGACCACAAATTACATAATGGATTATTAGGACGGAAACCTAACATGAGAGAAACTGAGGGGGACATATGGGCTTCATGCTTCGCAGAGTTAAAAGCAAACTGGAACCAATACAGATTCTTATCCCGGGAGGAATGATCCTCCGAGTGATAAGCAATCAGCGCAGCCTTCATATTGCGATTAAAACGCTCGGCAAAGCTGGGAGAAGGATGGTACGGAGAGGTCGTAATATGTCTAATTCCTAATTCACATAAAAACTTGTTGAATTGCCTCGACACAAAGTATGCGGCATTGTCCGACTCTATGGACCGAGGGAATCCAACAACTGCAAAGACAGATATATAAGCTTTCAAGAACCACAGATTATTGTCTCTGTTGGACATTATATGAGAATATAATGAGACCTTTTTTAAACATTTTATGGTAACATTTGAATTAGCCACTCTAACAAGAAACAACCAGACAAATTTAGTAAAGGAATCTATAATGACTAAGATATGAGCATTTCCTGATTTTGATCGGGGTAGTTTTCCCACGTTATCAATGAATAACCGATCCATTGGAGCTTTAGGAGCTTCCGAGGCAAGAAAACCAACTTTCGTCATTTGGGCCGGCTTAGAACAGGAGCAAACCTGACAAGCTTTGACACGCGCCTTGACGTCGGCATCCATACCTTTCCACACGAAATACTCTTTGATCGTACTCCTTGTTTTATCAAAACCAAGATGACCACTTATAGCAGACTCATGAAAAAACTTAAATACGATATCAATCAGTGCTGATGGCAGAATTATTCTAGACGGCATTCTCCTAGAGGGTGCACTATAAAGAATACCAGTCTTTAGAACAAACTGAGTCATCTGCTCACCAGCTTATTCTCCAACAATATTTCCAATCTCCTCATCTTTGCTCTGAAATTCGTGGAAGGACTTGAATGCCAGGGGGAAATCTGACAAGATGCCAGCAACTAACTGGGGCGGAGGATCTGGGTCAGTAGTAATTTCTGGAGGAGGTTCTGGAATTTGGTCTAGATAAAACATGCGGGATAATGCGTCCGCTATTTTATTATCTGAGCCTTTGATATGTTTAGCCGAAAACTTGAAAGCAAATAGCCCATCTAGCAATGCGACCAGTAGTTATAGGTTTAGCCAACACCCAGCTGAGAGCTTGGCAGTCTGTTTCCAGGTCAAACTCCTCATGTTCTAAATACATGCGGCATTTCTCCACCCCAAACAGAACCGCCAAAGCTTCAAGCTCGTACGTACTATACACTCGCTCTTGGGCAGTCAGAATTCTCGAAGCAAAGGCAATTGGCCTACGACCACCAGGAGAATCTTGCAGCAGAACACAGCCTACCGCAACATGAGAAGCATCGGTTTGGAAAATGAACTTATTATTAAAATTTGGCATCATGAGAACTGGAGGATTAGCTATACAAAGTTTAAGATTATCAAAAGCCTTCTGAAATTCCTCAGACCAAATAAACTTAGAACCTTTTCGACGCAAGACATTTAATGGGGAAGCAATGTGGGCAAAATTTGGAATAAATTCATTAAAAAATTAATCATGCCGAAGAATCGAGCTACACCCTTGACATCTTTGGGTGGCTGAAACTCTCGGATCGCACGAGTGCGTTCCGGATCAATAGTCACTCCATCCGCAGAGACTATATGACCGAGAAACGACAATGGCCGGGTAGCAATAGTGACTTTCTCCGGATTCACTGCGAGTCCAGCCGGTCTCAAGCAAACGAGCACCACCAGTACGTGACCTAGATGTTCATCAAAAGATTCTGAATAGAAAACCAAGTCATCTAGGTAGTGGAAGACATATTCAAACTTGACGTCTGAGAAAATGTCATCCAGGAGTCTGGTCAGGACTTGAGCACCCGTTGCTAACACGAAAGGCAAGCGGGTATACTCGAACAAATTCCAGTCAGTTTCGAAGGCAGTCAGTCTCCTTGACGTCTCCGTCAACGGTATTTGATAATAGGATTGGTTCAAATCTAAAGAAGTGAAAAATTTGGCTCAGAAAAAAACCTAAATGACGAATGAATATCCGGAATTAGAACTGAGTCAATTTTAATCTTAGAATTCAAATATCGGTAATCAACCACCGGACGAAACTTTCCACCAGACTTCTCGACTAGAAAAATGGGGCTGCTGTAGTTAGACTTGGACTTTCCAATGACACCTTGTTCTAACATTGTTTGAATTTGTTCCTTTAAGATGTTTAACTTAACTGTGTTTAACCTATAAGGAGGACGCCTAACAGGCTGACCGTCAATTAGTTCAATTTCATACTCTAGTACATTAGTCAGTCCCAATTCAGGAGTCAAAACGTCGGGAAAATCCTTAATCAGTGAAGTAACCTGGTCATTTTGTTTTTGCGGCAATGCCTATAACATTAACTGAACTCTCCACATCAACCGATAAATTATGACTTTCTGACACAATAGGCCTAGTAGGTTTTACCTGTCTAAAATAACACGAGCTCACAAATTTTACTTTAGAAGCTGGGCTAAACCTGAAAAATGCCTGCCGCTCCTGCACATCCAACAACAGGCCGGTACGCTGCATGAAGTCAGCACCAAGCATCATGGGCATAACCAAATTGTCCGCGACCACGAAATTGACCATCCAGGTAAAATCGAGGACTCGGATTTTCAACTTGGTTTTCCCTGCAATGGCGAGGGACATTGAGTCAGCAGTGCTGCAAGGTTCCACGTCATTGGTCAACTCAGGTACTTTCTCCCGACAGCGCAACCTATTGTAGGAATCCAAAGAGAGCAAACTCACGGTAGCGCCACTATCCAAAAGAGCTGAAAAGACATGGTTGCAAGTCTCCACTTCTATAAATGGCAAACTCGAATCAACAAAGCCTTTCACTCCAGTAGACAAATGCTTCCGTTGTTTGTGCGGCAGACAGTTTACATGTTTAAGCCTATTAAAATTTTTACAAGACACTTTCGGTTTCCTTTGGAACATATGGGGTTTTCTATTTACAACATTGCTGCCTGCAGCAGCACTATTTTGGCTAGGCGAAGAAGAACTATTTACAAAAGAAACTGTTTCCCTAAACTCACATACATCCCTATTTACAGGTCCATGCACACTCGCAGTACGACCCGACCTAGGTTTTTGAAGATGCTGAAGGTGGCTCCGCTCGATACCACGCACGCCTAGCCGGCTGGGGTGCGCGTGATATCAACGCCTCTGAACAGACCGGTCATCACCTTCACCACCAGAAGGTCTCCTGCGCTCGGGACATGCATTCCTCAAATGCTCTTCACTTCCGCACTCATAACACCTACGCCTGTCATTTGAATTCATAATACCAACATTCCTCCCCTGGTTCCTGTCAAATCTGGGATTATTATTTACATTTCTAGTCTGTGAGCTTACACGAAGTGAATCTGATTAGCCCACACTATTAACTCGAGCACATAAGTTTTCCAACTCTGTGAAAGAAGAGGGCCTCCTTTGGAAAATAACTTGTGACCTTGTCGCCGGAGTCATGCCATCAATTATATTATCGACAATTTCTGACTCGCTCAACTCAAGGCGGAAGATAACAGCATACTGTTTAATGGAGCAAACATATCTAGCAAAAGATCCACCTTCCTCCTGCACACGATAGAAATACTTATTCAGGAGAGAACTTCTTGCTCTAACGGGAAAATAAATCTCGAGTAATCTTACATGAAAATTCTCCAAGTCAGAACCAGAAAGTACCTTGTCATTTGCGACTTCTCTAAGCCCACCATTAAGCTTGGCCGCCATGATCGCCAGTAGAGACACTTGATTAAAATAGAAAATAACAGCTTGTCTTTTCATCTCATAAATAAATTTCAAAAATTCCAATACACGTTCCAAAGAATTGTCATTAAACCGATAGACCGTCTCCAGGGATTGGGCCAAAGGATGAGGCAAGCAGCCAAAGTTAGGTGATTCAGGAATTTGAACATGACTGACTGGTAATGTGACACGTTCAGGAGTGAAAAATTCATATTGATTTTCAGGGGAAAAAAGCTTCGACTCAACAGCACTAACTGTTAGCAAAGGGATCTCTTTTTGGACTTTACTAGTGATATCTTTACTGGGAGGTATTAACAAATTTTCACTAATTTCTGGACAAACAGACAGCTGTGGAAGGTCCCTAACTTCCTCAAATCCTTCCAAAACTTCTGTGATTTCCTCCAGAATCATTAAGAACTCAGCATAAACCTCCGGTTTTTTTATTACAGGCAGTCTAGCGCTAACAACATCAAAAAGCTGCTTCAGCTTTTGAGCATATTTAACTTCTTGTAGTGGAGTTAATCTCCCTAACTTAGTCAAATTTTTAATATTGTTGAATTTATCCGTTATTATTTTCAATTGAGTTTCTGCATTCGACTCACCTAGGCATTGTAGATCCACTGGTGCCTGGGCCATCTTGTCCAGTTTTTCCTCTCAAACTAGCCACCTTTTTACTAGCAGCAAACGGTATTTTCCTAATATTCAATTCATATTCCAGATCATCCCTTAGTAAATACTGTGAAGGCACTGGTACTCGTTGCATTTTGGACATGAAAATCAAATTCAACAGACTTTAGAATATTTAACAGGATAAAATGCAAATAATACAGTAAAACCGGTCGTTTAAAATAATTTTAAAACTAAAACAAGAAAGGACTTATGTTACTCAAAGTTACTAATGACTAATGGGACAAAAACCAAATGCAAAAGCTAAGGGCTGCAGAGAATTGTGGACTCAACCACGGTCTGCATACAACTATTGCGCCCACCCCTACGGGAAAGTGGAAAGGAGTGCTAAGGTTGCCACCCGCAGGAAAGCTAACCTAACTTTATCAGTGAGCCCGCCCAAAGGATAAATGAGAACCCAGAGTGGGGCAACTAAACTAAACAGAGCAACACAAGAGTCCCTTTTTTGTTTTAGTATATTTGCAGCACCTAATATATTTTTATAGTCAAGCTGCGTTAAGTATCTTTACAGAAAAATCTAACATTTAAATGATTTCACTTTAAACAAAATAATTTTAATTCATTTCTTCACATTTGAATAAAGGACTAAAACAAGGTAAAATTTAGTATACGAAATTTCGTTTATAACAAGTGCAATATCTACAATAAATTCTCTTTGTTAATATACACTAAAATTCATGATTTCTTCTTCTACCCATATTTATACATAGGCCTATATTGTGATCTCAAGAGAGTTTTTGGAACCAAAAGCTATTTACAAAATAAAATTTTATACATTTTGTTTTCTAAAATACAACTTAAATTAAAAGTGGTACTGAGAAGGGAAATAAGTTAATTCATAGGGATGAAAACACGGGAAATAAGGCAAGATGCTGAAAGATAAATACAGATCAATTAACGGAAATGGGAGGCAACACTAAATTACCGCCACATGGGCCGCCTCCAGACACAAGCGACAGGATTCCTTCAATGGGTTATAGATATGTGCTAGAAATTCGGAAAGAAAATAAGTAATCTAATTAAGAACAAAGTGAGTGTACAGAAATTACAAAAAGAAAACGAATCTGCAAGAAGAACAGATTCAGAAATGAACCTACAAAAAAGGGGGGAATATTACATTACGCGCAGTTCAAGGGAATTATTCTTGAATAAGAAATGCGAAAACTTACCAAATAGTATTCATAAACGTAGGTGATTACAATTATTAATAATTGAAATAAGGCAAAACAAAACCGGAATATACCAAGGTTAAGCTTCTGCCCCCGGCATGATGACGCCGAAGACATATTTCATCATATTAACACTTATTTAACACTGAAAACTAATGCAAAGCAATGTACACATCACAAACAAAGCATAAACCGTTCAAACGAAAGCTAATTTCACAGCCTGACAGGTTTTAAACGCGACATAGTTTGCGCCTCGGCGCGAAGCAACATACCTTTGTCCAACGCCATTTTCAGAATGAGGGAAGCCGGAAGAACGCTTCCCAGCCTAGACAGAAGCCGCTTCCAGACACCAGCACAAGCTAGAACCGCGATGACGCGGGAACTAAGCCACACTACAGTCTGCCCGCGGCCATCAGTACAGCAGCCTGGCCGCAGCTTGGGACACTCAATCAAGAGCAGCCCAAGGCAAGCCACCAGTGCAGCCAACTGTTTCTGTTAGGAAGGTGGCGAACTCTGGCAAGAAGGAAGGAACTAATTACACCGGCCTCAAATACGAGTCGGTGCAACATTCATGACAATTGTGTACTAAATTAGATTTAATAAAATCTATAGAATTTTCCTTAACACAATTGTTCACTTAGTCATTGATATTATGATTTTCGAATTAGCCTAATCCTTCTCATGACACCATGGCCCTGGGTCAACTCAGCCTGTAATAGAAACGAGTACCCGGAACAATCCTGTGGGTAAAGGTGGTCGGTGCGTTAAGGTTGACAACCTTGCCACCTTCACGTGACAAATGTATCAATCTCTGGGATCCTCTACTTCCCTGACCCTCAATGGTTCCTTGGCTCGTATGGGATCACTTTACCATTTTACAGTTTTATTCCGATTTTGACATGTCCGGGTTTCGAGTCAAAAGCACCAGAAAATCATCCCCATTCTTTTCATTGCAATAAATAGTTTAAGGTTTTTAAGTGAACCCCCTTCAAGCCCGTGCAACAGTGGATACGCCGGGTAATTTAATAATAAAATAAAAATAAATTAAAAAACGTATAACTAATAAAAAATTAAAGATCTGACATGGGGAATGCTGTAATTTCGTCATTCGTACATCACTCAAATAAAAAATTAAGTTATACGAGGAACAAGAATCATCAGTGAAGGCAGAGTATATTAGCGTTATACAAATTCCCCGAGTCAATGAGTTGCAATTTGCTTTAAGTTTATTTTCGAGATGTACCCTACATTATCGCTTCGCTGAGCAGGTGTTTTCTTAAACTTAAGGGAGAAGCCCAAAGAGATTTTTAGATTTCCCAAACTAAGTTGAAGAATGAATTCAATATTAAATCTAAAATATAATTAAATGGCTACAAGAATAATTGATGATAACATTTATGCTGGTGCGAAACTCAGTGTCTGAGCCTACATAAATAGTCACAAGCATGGATATTCCAGAATAAATTCGGTATTATTTACAATACTTATTTGTATAGTTCTATCTTTATATGAGGACCAAGAAAGGGTTGCAGATAATATTCTGAAACCCGAATTGAAACCAGAAACAATTGTATCTGTATATCAGGACGAGACCAAAAGGGGCAGACTGCATGAACACTCTCCTACTTTTCTCAGCGTGGAAGATATCTAACTTGCTTTCCTCAATAATAAAAATCTTTATACTTAAATGGGAAACAAAATTAATTTGTAATTAAAGAAAAAATTCTTTCCATTTTGCACGCTTAGTAGAAGGATCTTAGTAGTATATTTATATAATCTACTCACTTTGAAAAGAAAGAACAGCTTCCACGCTGACTAAAGGGATTATAGTAGGCTATTCATATATAGATATATAAGCTTTCATGAACCACAGATTATTGTCTCTGTTGGACATTACATGATAATATTACAGGAGAAAAATTCCCCCGACACTGGGACTTGAACCCAGGACCTTTGGCTATTCGCGCCAATGCTCTACCAACTGAGCTAAGCCGGAGTTCAATTCACAGCGCCGGATGGAACCTCTCTCCTATGACTGATTGCCCTGACTGTTCCATCCGGCGCTGTGAATTGAACTCTGGCTTAGCTCAGTTGGTAGAGCATTGGCGCGAATAGCCAAAGGTCCTGGGTTCAAGTCCCTGTGTCGGGGGAATTTTTCTCCTATAATATTATCATGTAATGTCCAACAGAGACAATAATCTGTGGTTCATGAAAGCTTATATATCTATCTTGAATGTCAACTGTACAATAACAGTGGGAGCCCGGTCACAAAAATCACTAATTAGTGTGCCTCACTGTACTGCATATGACATATCTTGTCTGTCTGTGAGGTGGACCATTAGTGCAATCAGTCATAGGAGAGAGGTTCCATCCGGCGCTGTGAATTGAACTCCGGCTTAGCTCAGTTGGTAGAGCATTGGCGCGAATAGCCAAAGGTCCTGGGTTCAAGTCCCAGTGTCGGGGGAATTTTTCTCCTATAATATTATCATATTCATATATCCTTTCACTTCACCAATATAATTACTTTCTAGTTTCCACTTTTTATATTATCTTTCCCTTGGCCAAAAAATCGTTTTCCAGATGTCAGTAAAGAGATCTTAGTTGGCTATATATATAACTTCTCACATTGCCTATAAGATTGCTTTCCCCAGTCAAAGGATCTTAAAAGGCTCCTTTCACTTTGCCAATATGATTGATTTCCAGCTTCCACTCTTTATAATGACCTCTCCCTCTGCCAAAAATTGTTTTCCAGTTGTCATTATTAGTAAAGGGATCTTAGTAGGCTATTTATGTAATACCTTACTTTACCATGCTTTGCCAAACCATTACTTTTATATAGTTTAAAGAATCCATTCTATTTATTGGGCCCTGTTCATCTTTAAAAACAAATTAAATATATCCACAGAAATGAAGGATACCTGATCTATATGCAAGCATCATTCAATTAGACTCTTCCTTGTGAACGCCAAATTTTAAATGGTACACATCCCAGTTTACCCTTGTGTTTGTTGTGCGAATTGAATATGAACGTAATTTTCAATTTATTAGATAAGACAGTGTCATTACCCAGGATCTGCTTTCTCACGTGAGGGAGTCAGGTTTTGCGGATATTGAACAGACAAGAAATCATTCGCTCCAGTCCCTCGTGCCCGCAACGAAGAAACTGCCGTCATCGAGAAGCATTCCCTTAGGGAACGAGTAAATCGCCCATGAGACCCATATGGCCCCAATTTCGAATACCTTATGCTCTATACTGGAAAAATATTTCTCAGAAAATTATTCATAGGCCTACTAATAACTAAACGTTTAGAGAAATAGTGTCATGACTTGACGAATAGTAAATATATAAATAAATAGGCTTGACTATATAAATGGATATGCAAGATAGGATTTAAGAGAAATAAAGTACACTACTAAGCGTATAAAATGCATTATTTCACGTTTGGAAGAAATCCTTTTTTAAAATTAAATTTTAATTGAATTTATTCCATTCTGATGCAAGTTCTTATCACGTAACGAGACCTGGATATATACAGAAAAAAACTTAATTAAACAATTTAAAATTGGATCGGAAGTGATCATAATAAAAGGAGAAAATGATAAATCTGGCATCCTTACTTACTTACTTACGCATTGGCAATAGACCATTCCTGAGCAAACTAAAGGAATATTATCTATTTTATGGAACCCGAAGGTTCATTGCCGCGCTTACCCGAGCCCGCCCTTAAACTCTATTCTGTGCTAACTCCATCCAGTCAACCCTCGCAAATCCGACTTCCTTTAAATATATCCTAATATTGTCTTCCCACCTCCGTCTAGGCCTTCTAAGTGGTCTTTTTTCTTCGGGTCTCCCGGTCAATATCTTTAGATATGTCTTTCCTGCCCCACGCGCGAAACATGTCAGCCCATTTCATACTGCGTGATTGAATTACCCTTACTATAACCGGTGACGAGTACGGGCTATGAAGTAGAGGTGTACATCTCTCGATTTTAGCTTGCCCATACCCGCTTGAACGCCAGGCAAGCAAGTTGCCAGCGGCACAGCTAGAAAGCAGGCAGGTTTCTTTAGGCTTGCATTGCTCAGGGTAAACCCAACTTATGCAAGCCAGAATAAGCTTGCGATATTCCTATCAGCTTAACAACTGTAGTTGCTAAGTGTAGGTAATACTTTCTTGCTTTTCTACATTCTGGTAGAAGAAATTCATCATGCAGATAAATAAAAGTTGGATAAAGTATTAAAAAAAGTTTTAGCATCTTAACACATTTATTATTTTTATTATTCGGTAGATTTCGAAGAAAAATCTACCTATTGCAATCGATACCATGTCATGACTTTCGAAAAATTATTTCATATCTTTACGTTTCATACCTCCCTAAGTACGAAACCACCGCCTGTTCAAAAAAAAAAGTTGTGATATATATACATTATATATCTTTACACGATAGCGGCCGTAATTTTGAAGATATTTGAACCAAATCTTATCATGTTATTTCTAGGCCTAATAGTTCGGACAAGTTAGTTAATGAGCAAAATTGGACCAAGGGGGTGGTACGGGGAAGGGGTAAAGTTTTAAAACATTTATATCTCGGCCCCTATGAAGTTTAGAGGGAAACATTGTTTGCATAAATTAGAGTACTGCTTATGGAGTTCACAGTGACACCAACGATTCGGGGGTTTTGGGGATACTAGTGGGGGTGGGGGATGGAAATTAGAATTTTTTGAAACTACGTCTTGTGGGGTATCGTTGAAAAGCTCTTGATGAGTAAACTACAAATCAATAACTGGTGTCTTGATAGTTCTCATATAAGGGGAGATTTGAATGTTTTAAAAAGTTCTCTTTCCTCTTTTTTGCAGTTATTATTGCGGGTTTGTCATGCCAAGGCTAAAGAAGAAGAGTGCTACGCAGGGACAGTAAAATAAATCAAAAGCATTTCGAAATCTACCTCAGCCTGTAGGCTTACCTAAAGGGATTTTTGTTGTTGTTATTATTGATTTTATGTTTTCTCGAATATGTTTGAAAATGTTTCCCATGCCGGACTAGTACTTTTGTTCATTAATAATTCAAACTCTCCACATTTTAGGTTCTCCTCGGCTTCCTTCAGGGTAAAATTCTCCATTCTCATTTTGCTTGCACTCTAAACACATTTGATGTTCCTCAACTACGTAACTGCACGACTTACCAGTGCATTGATATACCCAGTTTCATATTCATTCCGCGAGGCCTTCCAGTTTCTTTAGGCCCCGTGAAACCCACCTGGTTATGAAGAGCTTGTGACTCATAGCGACAGTATTTCATTTCATCGCTCGAACGAAGCTTGCTCTCTTGTCAAGCAAGTTAAAGGCTGTGGCTGGTTGCAGAATTTCAAAGGGGCAAGCAAGTTAAAATCATAATATATACACCTCTACTATGAAGCACGTCGTTATGCAGTTTTCTTCAGACCCCATTTTCATCTCTCTTAGGCCGAAATATTTTCCTAATCATCCAGTTTTCGAACACTTTCGGATTATGTTATTCTCGAAGAGTAAGCGACCATGTCTCACTTCCATATAATACAACTGGGAAAAGATGAGAAGATAAGAGTTTCTGAACTGCATAAAAGCAGGCATTTCCTGATTTCAGTCTACATTTAACTTCGGCCACAATATATATTTTTATCTGTATTTATTGCTCCCAGATATTTTAATTTATCCACTTGTTCGAACGATTTACCGGCTATTCTAATATTTTGTAAAGCATTATTTTGACGTTTCATGACCATGTACCCTACTTAGTATTTTCTGTATTAATTTTGAATCCAACATTTCTGTATGCATCTAAAAGGCTCTCTTCATATGCTAAAATAGGGTGACAACCATTTAGTTCTAGGCCTACCTTGTTTTCCTAATGGCATATTCCAAAGAGAAATGAAAAATTAAAGGTAAAAGTTCATCTCCTTGCTTCATGCTGCTTCTAATGGCATGCCTATCTGATATAAGTTTTCCTACCTTGACTGTGCTATAGGTTTCATTTAGACACATTTATATAAGCCTAACTAACGTCGATGGTATCCCCAACTCAATGAGGATATTGTACAATTTGTCTCGCCAAACTTAGTGCTAAGCTTTTTAAAATCTATGTATAGGCCTAGGTGGTGAACAGACTTATTATATTCCCACTTTTTCTCCAAGAATTGGCGAATACCAAATATTTGATCAATGTGTTATATATTTCGCCTAAATCCACATTGGTCATCTCCAATGATTTCGTCCACATATGACGTTAATCCTTGACAGAAGTATTTGGACAAAATTTTGTAGGATGTTGATAATAGGGCAATTCCTCGGTAGTTATTACATTCGGTTGTGTGCACATCGGCACACTATTTTTATCCTTGCAATCGTCGTGCTCATCGCCACACACCCTTCTTAGGGGTGGACATAGAGACATAGTTGGAATTACATTATCATATTGAATGCAATGGAGTTCATAGTAACTGCTAGATAGGCAGAAATTCAAACACTTCATTTTTTATTATAGATACATACTATGTAGATTCATATTATAATGGTATCGTTTAGAAACCATTCATAAGGTATCTGCCTACGATTGAATGAGACTTTGACTTAACCTAACCTAACCTAACCTAACCTAACCAAACCTAACCTAACCTAACATGATCTGACCTGACCTGACTAAACCTATCTACGATATCAACGGCCGGTTTCCTTAGCCGCGGTAGCTAAGAGGTGCTGCCTTGGAGCCGTGGAGCCGTGGCTGTAGGTTTGAGTCTCTATGTACACCTCTACCCCCAACGCGGTGTGTGGCGATGAGCACGATAGCCATTACAAGATAACAGTACTATGCCGATGTGCACGAAAATGCGACTGTGCACGACACACCTTACATTCGGCCCAATCTCCCTTTTTATGGATCGGTACAATAATACATTCTTGCCATTCCTTTGGCAATTCTTATTTTCTCCAAATCATAAGAATGCGTTTATGGAACTCTGAGTTTAATCTATTCTCACCTGTTTAATTAATTCTGATGGAATTTGGTCAACGCCTGGAGATTTTTTTTTTTTTTTTAGTTTACCTATAGCTGTTTCTACTTCTGTTAGAGTTGGTTCAGTAACCAACAGCTCTGCTGTGAATATTTCACTTTATACACTTTGGACATCTCCATGTACATTTAATAAGTGATTAAATAATTTTTTCCACCTATTCAAAAATTATTTGGAGCCGCGAGATATAGTCCCATCATTGTCCTAAGTTATGTTTGTTCTATGTTGAAAACCTTTCTTGAACTCGTTTATTCCTTTTGTAGAGATCCCTAACATTTTTTCTATACTATTTACCTCTAATTCGTTTATTTTGTCTTTGAGAAAGTTTCTTTTATTGTTTCTAATGGCTCTAGATCAGGCCTACACAACTTGTTTCACTCTTAGGGCCAAACTAAACTATTGCAACCCGACCGAGGGCCACATCACTGCGGACCTTGTACCTTACATTAGGCCACTGCAGCTAAATTTATAAATGTTGATAGTCACTCTACACCATAGACAAGTTAATATGCATATTTACATTTTAAGAGTTGTAACTAAAATTATATTGACATTATTTACTTACAGATGATGTTACAAGATTACAATAAATACCACATAAACACACACAAGATTTACTATAATTGCACTGGCATTACATCTATTCTTAACAGTTCAACGTGACACATTGCATTTCTTTGTTACAACTATTTTATCAAAGTTTGGTGTCATATTTGAAGTAGCCGTTCTTAATATGGCCTCTAAATTTGCATCAGTTAAAGATGAACGCTGTTTGTATTTGCTCAAGTTCATGTAAGAAAATGTTTGTTCACATGGATGTTTGCTCCCAAAATTACAAAACACCTGGTAGGCAGTATCCAACAGATTTTTAAATTATTCTGATACAGAAAATAATAAAAGTCTTGTAAACTACTTTCCCTATGCTTGACCCGATAGTTTTCAGAAAACTGGAGGTCAATGCATCGACAGAAAATGGATCCTGAATCACTTTAATGCGGATTTAGTCTTCATTACTCAATGGCATTCTTTTCTGAAACTCCTCACTTAGAAGTGATATATGCTTCTATTTTCCACCCGCCACTAAATGACATACAGAAGGAATATTCTGTCGACAAGTTATAAAATACGACATATCCCCATATCCCCTTTAGCAAGTTCATTTTCAAACAGGTTTATCTTCATTTTGAAGGCCTTTATATGAGAAATTAATTAAAAAAACAAATTTATTTTTTCCTGGAAGCTGTAAGTTAAGGTCATTCAAGTGACCCAAAATGTCACACAGGAAAAACAGATCTTGATTACATTCTTCATTCATTATATCTGGAAAATTCTCCTCATCTCCTTCAGATTTCAAAAATTCAACATCTTCATTTTTTAGAGCGAGAAAGCGACCCCAAAACATTACCACTGCTTAACCAACGTACATCAGTGTGGTATGGTAGATCCCCATAGTAGGCCTCATTTTCTTCTAGAAACGTCGAAAACATTCACTGTTTCAAAACCCGAGCTCGACCGTAGCGTAGTGGTTGAGACGCTACGCTACAAACCGGAAGGTCGTGGGTTCGATTCCCGATGAGGTCGTTGGATTTTTCGATTGGCCTAATCTTTCTGGTGACACTATGGCCTTGGGGTAGACTCAGCCTCAAACACAAATGAGTACTAGAAGCAATCTTGGGGGTAAAGGCTGCCGGTGCGTACGGCTGAGAACCGTACCAACTTCATGTGCCGAATGCCAAAAATCTGGGAGTCTTAACCTCCTGGGACCCTTTGGGCCTCCATGGCCGTAATAGGGAGCACTTTACTTTAAGTTGGTGTGGAAGCGCTGTCCTAGATCTTTCTTCAGCTGCCGAAAAAGGTGAAAGTCACTCGGCACGGGAACGAGATTTGAAATCCATCTTGACAGGGGTTGGAACGTGGATTCGTTACGACAATCCGGAATCAAAAGAACAATCCAAAGAATGGATGCACACAAATTTCCTGAAAAAATCCAAGATCTGGGAGGACAGTGCTTCCACACCAACGAAGAATTTCAAAACTCTTCAAAATGCAGTGAAGACCCTTCTCAATACGCTGGCGGCAATCTTCTATGAAGAGGGTATGGTAAAGTTGGTACCACGCTTCGACAAATGAATCAATCGGAGCGATAGTATGTAGAGAAGTAGCTAGAAGGTGTTCCTACATGTTTCAGATAAAACAGTTTTGAATTTCACTGTGGTCTTCATTTTATACCCCATCGGAGCATAAAATAGCCATCGTATTTCCGAAAATGAAGTTACTTTTTCCGAAATTGAAATTAACTTTTCCGAATTTAAATTCAGTCAGTTAATCGTGGGCGTTTCCCAGGGGAATCCTGGCCGAGTTCTCAAAGGAGCATCTGTTTGTGTTGCCAGCTCAGGGCGTGGAACCTATGGACCTATAATTAACCTTTACAGGTATGTTTTGAGTGAAGTTGCTTTTATTTCTTTCTGGTGAGTTATTTTCAGTGATAGGTTTCATTATGCTTAGTTTTGCTTCTTTTGACCCACGAGATTTTAGTTTCATAAACAATAGTTTCTATTTCTAAACTGATAGTATTGATACATACCTATCTTTAAAATACAATTCTGATTTTTGTATTCTTGAAGTATTTTGAGCTTCTTTCGTAAAAGTTTGTTATCTCAAATTAAGTTTATATGTTAACTTTTGTGGATAATTGTATATTTTTCTTTTCTCTCCTATTAACAGATAATATATTTGTTGCAGCCCCTACACACCAGTTGTGCTCATCTGGGGTCTTTCAAGTAAGGCTCATGTCGAAATTGATAATGTTTGCAACATGTAATTGATAACACGTTTCCATCTTGACAACATATAGATGAAACTGGTGTGTCTGACCTCCCTGAATTGTTCCCTCACTAAACTTAAAAAAGGACTAAAACTCCCAACATTTATTTATATTTTGTACGGGCAACAGAGCTCTGGCAGACTGTAGCAAATATCCATAGGGTGATTATACACTTCTTATGAAACGAAGACTTAACCTGGAAGACAGATTAATTACAGTTGACCAATACATTTTTAAAAATTTGATAGAGTTGGCACATAACATTTTATTACCACAATTGACAATACATAATTCATAATCAAATTATGCAGAACCGGATCACTTGGTCGAGATGAATGCTATTTAGAAGCACTATAAAATTATGAACGTCACATTTCTTGAAACAATAATTCCCTTAATTATTAAGGGTAATGTAGTATCCTCGAGATGGCTAATTCAAAGTTAGTAACCACACGAAAACTTTATAAATGATGAGTTTATGTCTGAGTGATTCTCAGATGGTGTTGAATAATAAATAGACATACCTTTGTCTTGAGATATTATAATTACCAATCCTGAATGTTAAAGCTTCAGGCTTGGAGATCCTTGCGACGTCAAAACACCAGATGAGAAGATTCATTGAACCACAAGACGTACGTTGGAAATATTGAGATTACTTTCAGTCATCAAAATATAAAGCATTTGAAGCTTAAACTTGTCTTGAAGAGTTGCCTTCTTTATTAATTGATAGTTGAAGCCATCAAACTTGGTCGATGGATAAATAGGCATTTGCAAGCCTAGAACTCATGTCTTTATGAGTATTTAATGATAAACAATTCCAATAGAATTGTAGAATGTAGAAGACATTTTTAAGAACAATGAAGATAGGCATTTGCAAGCCTAGAACTCATATCTTTATGAGTGTTTAATGATAAACAATTCCAATAGAATTGTAGAATGTAGAAGACATTTTTAAGAAGAATGAAGATAGGCATTTGCAAGCCTAGAACTCATATCTTTATGAGTGTTTAATGATAGACAATTCCAATAGAATTGTAGAATGTCGAAGATAATTTAAGAGTAATGAAGAAGAATAAGCCTTATTGGCTGTTAAAACAATGATAAAAGATTATTCAGTCTCTGATTGGACGAAATTACAATTAGCATAGTTAGAAAGTACAATAGGAATAAACAAATTAAATGATATTCAAATGTTTTATAAATAACACATAATAACAACCAAAGCCTAAAATTGAATTGAATGCATGACCTTCTAAGACATAATACATAACGGATCATATTGCCCGCAAATTATGACACTTGTGGCATAATTTTAAAGAATTACATGTGGAGTTTTGTATGAAAATAAAATAATGAGAAGAGAAAAGAATAAAAATAAAACAAAACATGAGAACAAATAATTAAATAGATTGAAAAATATGAACAAATGCAGAGAATGACTAAGTTATTCGTCATTTTCTGAGATTGGCATTGGCGCCAATTTAATGATTGGTCGCACATGAAAAACCCGTGGCAGTCCGAACTGTTGCTACTCGAACGAGACCGTCCTTGCCAGGGTGAATCTGTCGTGGTGATTGAATGCCTTAACACCAGATGATGAGGTTTGAGGTAGTCGGAATTCTCGTTGGAAACCTGACCAACGGATTCCATATGTCCAAACTTCAAGCGTTTGGACACAGACTTCCTGTAATTCTTAACCAATATAGGAATGGAAGGAAAACGTCTTTTAAGAGACGCAAATCTTGAATGCGATTG
Source organism: Ectobius pallidus (assembly GCA_964059195.1). NCBI lineage: Eukaryota > Metazoa > Arthropoda > Insecta > Blattodea > Ectobiidae > Ectobius > Ectobius pallidus. The sequence continues at coordinate 41,303,160 of CAXKWD010000012.1, forward strand.
GCGATTGGTGCCACCCAAAGATTGAGGATCAGATTTAAATGGTAATTTAGTTGCATGTCTACCCTCAGAATTTATTTTAGGTTTCTGGGTGAAATGCACCTCGCAATCAAAATCTTTGGACTTCTTAGATGCATTAGAAACCCTTTGCAGGTTTGAATTCACAAAGGCTGAATAATGCTTACTTAAAGCATTTGATTGAACAGACACATTATCAGGGATTCCTTTATTAAGATCCTTAGATTTATGACATGTAAGTTTGTTGGACCTACGAACAGACAACCTAGGAGAAGAAGGTTGGGGCAGCTTGCCCGCAAAGTACCAACCCAGTTGCGAGTTGTGAATGATGGGTAGGTTAGGTGCAGAAATGTTACCCACACAATCGATTTGCGAGAAAATCTCAATACCTAACAATAAATCTACTGAGTTAGGTGTATTGAAGTCGGGATTGGCCAGTTGAAAGTTAGGCGGAATATTCCAGTTAGTGACATTAATTGGAGACCTTGGAGGTTTCGATTCTGAAATCTCCGGAACAACAATGGCAACAGTATTACAATACCATCGAGTAGTTCTGGACCTGATTTCTATAGGAGCAAGCTTATGTGTGCTTACTTTAGATGACAATATTCCAGTCAGCCTTGCTTGCTGCTGACAAGGAGGTAGCTTTAATTGCTTAAATAGCCTTTCACTGATTAAATTACAATCAGAGCCGCTATCTAAGAGGGCAGTGGCCTCTACGTGTTGACCATTCTTGTATATTACAAACACATTTGCAGTAGGAAGTAAGCAGCTTTGATGATTATGAGAGGCTGTTAGTTATCCGGTCCGAGAGGAACATGTTAGGTATGGTAACTAGGAACAAAATGATAGGTTTTCGGAGGACCAGGTGTTTTTACACCACTTAAGACTAAAACAAAAGGAAGCTAGGACTGTAGGTCAGCTGGAACAGAGATTTAAGTTTGAGGGTTTTGCAGTAATATATTTTCAGGAAGCCTGAACTCTGAATAATGAAAATTTGTATAAACACTTAACAAGAATATGATAGATGTGGTTAAATACAGTTACTATTTCTAGGAGTAATACAACACTCCCGCCAAGTAGGATTATATAAGCGCTAACACCAGTTCTTTGTTTAACTGCACGTGGTGGCTAGGCTACAACACAATGGAAATAATTGTAAATTACACTAAAAATACAATCTGATTCCCGGAACTTCACACGCAAGCTGCCTAAACAACAAAGGAGCAATAGGTGTGGAATTAGACGAGCAATAAAGCCTGCAAACTAGCTATTGTCCTAAACACACAGGAGCAATCGTGCCAGCGTCCATTGCGAGCTGCAGCGTCTACACAACTGACTCAACTGAACTGGCGTGGCAACGCACAAGCAGGTGCCTGCACAGCCAGGAAATGATGAAACAAGGCGGCAATTACTGGCGGTCGCGCCAATTAACACAGAGGAAAATTTAAACCATATAACTTATAGACTCTTGATCTAACATAACTCCCGCCTAAAATCGACAGATTTTACATAACACTTTGCTGATAGATCAAGATAACACTTTACTAATAGATTTGCACTTTACTGATTAGGCAAGGGACACACTTTTACAATAGGTCGCTTGTATTCACCACTGGACGTACGCACTGTCAACAACACGCACTAAACCGTCGTCACCAGGATGCACTGATGAGATGATTCCCAGCTTCCACTGGAGCGGTGGAGAATTATCTTCTTTCAGGAGGACAAGAGTACCAATCTGAATGTTTTCGCTGGACGCAGACGACTTCTGCCTCTGCTGCAGGGAATGTAGGTAGTCAGCTGACCAACGCTGCCATATGTGATGTATGTAGGTTTGTAGCTGGTGCCATTTAGCAACATGAGAGACATTCTCTGCCTTAGGGGGAGAAGGAAGGGCTATGAGTTTTTCACCAATGAGAAAGTGTCCAGGAGATAGATAGGATGAGTCGCTAGGATCATCACTTTGGCGTAGGAGAGGTCGAGAGTTTAGACAGGCCTCAATGTGGGTGAGAACTGTAGAAAGCTGCTCATAGGTAAACACTTGGCTACCCATCACTCTACGTAAATGAAATGTCATGGACTTGACAGCAGCCTCGTGGAGTCCTCCAAAATGTGGGGAGCTCGCAGGGATGAAATGCCATGTGAATTCATTAGATGCTGCGTAGTCTTGGAGAACTTGTTGATGGGTGCTGGACTGAAGCAAGAGACGCAGTTCACGCAGCTTGTTGTTAGCACCAACAAAGTTCGTCCAATTATCACTAAATATTTCCTTGCAAAGTCCTCTACGAGATGTGAATCTGCGCAGGGCGGCGATGAAGGCATCAGAAGTAAGGTCTGAAACCAGCTCGATGTGAACTGCTTTCGTAGCCCAGCGTACGAAGATAGCAATGTATGCTTTGACCTGAGTTTTGCTGCGGGGGGAGCCGTATTTTATGAAGAACGGTCCGGCGTAGTCAACCGCAGAACGTAGAAATGTTCTAGCAGGGGTCACCCTGTAGCTAGGTAGGCTGCCCATCAGCTGGTGAGCATCTTTGGCTTTTAACTTGAAACAAGTTAAACATCGGTGTAGCGTAGACTTCACAATTCTACGTACACTAGGAATCCAATATCGTTCTCGCAGAGAAGATATAAGCAGCTGATGTGATGCATGAAGCAGTCGCAGATGCTCGGATTCAATTTTCAACTTAGTGAGGTGGTGACCTGGAGGGAGGATAATCTGATGTCGTGCATCATGTGGTAACTCAGCTTTCTCCAAACGTCCACCCACTCGGAGTAGGCCATCCTTGTCCACAAAAGGCACCAAGGAATGGAGAGAACTCTTGGTATTCACTTTCATCTTACTCTGAAGATCAGACAGTTCATGAGAATAGGCTGCTTGCTGAGCTATTCTTATACAAAGCAACAAAGCTTGTTGTACCTCTTCAACTGTGAGAGGGCCGTGACGTTTAGCTTGGCATCTACAGTTGTTTATGAAGCGTAGCATATACGAAGTAACTCTCTGTAAACGTGTCAGCTTGGAAAACCGTAACATAACGTCTTCTGCAGCATGTGTTACTAGGCAGACTGTGTCACGCTGCTCACTCATGTCCTGCAGCTCAAGTTGCTGAGGCTATTTAACTGATTGTTGTCTGTACTCACCCAATGAAGTTTTATCCTGTTTCATTGGCAGACGTACTGTAAAACTACCATCATCATTGCGAGTGGTATTCTCTACATAATGCTGTTCGCATCGTTTCTCTTCTTCTATTAACATTTGTTGTGGAAAGTCTTCGAGGTCACAAAACCGTCGCAGCTGCTTGTCCACATTGTCCGTAGAGATGAAGAAGTTGTGCTGGGAACCCGCATCCAGATTGCCTTTCACAGAGGATTTAGGAATGGTTCCAGACAATATCCATCCTAGTTCTGCACTAATCAGTGTAGGAAACCCAGGATTGGTTAAGGTCTTTCCATGAAAAAGCTCGAAGAATAATGCTCCTCCAATAAGCAAATCAATTTCAGAAGGGATATTAAATTTGGGATCGGCTAATGGAATGTCCGAGGGAATGTTCCATGAGGATGGGTCAATTCGGACTGCAGGTAGCTTCCCTGATATGCGAGGAAGGATTAGGCAATCTAGATTCCTCCGATAGTTATAAACCATGGATCTCACATTAATTTTCGCACTATGACTGGCATTCGATGAGGTACCATTTATACCTTTGACAGGCGTATCAGCTGTCATTGTGGGAAGTTGCAGACGCCTCGCTAGATCCGCAGACACGAAACTGGCCTGACTGGCAGAGTCTAGAAGGGCCTTACACTGTATATAGTTACCATGCTTGTCTTGCACTTCGACCCTTGCAGTCGCAAGTAAGACGTGAAGCACTGGCTTTATTTTCACTGAGCAATAACTCGCAGGCGCCTCAGTCCTGTTCTTATTCACTGTATCACTGCCTTCACTGGAGTGAGAAAACGTTCTCATGTGACCGTTGTTATGCAACATCTTGCTGTGAACTTTACCACAGTTACAAAATGAAGATACATTGCACTGATTCGCTCGATGTGTATTAGAAAAACAATTGAAACACAGATTTTTACTTTTTACAACTTTCCATCGCTGTTCAACACTCAGCCGACGGAACTGATTACATTTAGACAGGTTATGGCCGCTTTGACACTGAGGGCATAACTGTTCAGTTGTCGACACATATGACTGCCGACTGTCATTATGCTGATTCCTAGGTTCACGACGTTCATTTCTAGGTTTTGATGGGCTGGACATGTTGCTGGAATTATTCGACAGCACTTCTAGAGAATGAGACTTCCCTTCTAGAAATAACACAAGCTCACTTAACGAAGTAAAGGTATGAGAATCGATTCTGGATTCCCATTCACGTTGCACGCTTTCTGGAAGGTGCTCCAATAACAATTGCATTAGAATGACTTCATGAAGTGGAACTTCTAATTCTAACGCTTCAATGGCATGCAAGTTGTTTTGGAATTGATTCAATAAATTTCTCAAGTCTGCAACTGTCTCTTGTCGCGCTACAGGTAGGGACAGAAGATGCTTGATGTGGGATATAGCAATTAACCGTTTATTGTTGTATCTTGCACACAATATATCCCAGGGAACTTGGAAGTTATCACTAGTCACTGGCAAATTTTCCAATAATATTTTAGCCTCGCCCTTTACTGTAACAATGAGGTAATGGAATTTTTGAATGGGCCATAAACTACTATTATTTACAATCAAACTTGAAAAGGTATCAAAATAATGTTTGAATTTAGTTACATCGCCTTCAAACACTGGAAGCTGAATCGTTGGCAATTTTATCATTTTGCTTGCCTGCAAAGCACTGAGTTCACTGTTTTTCGTGTGTCACTGTTGCTTGAATTGACACTAACTGATGTAGGCTCACGAGCATGCATTAACTCACTTAACCTTGCTTTTAGATCAATATACAACGTTGATACCTCGTCTGCATATTGTATGTGACTATCAAGTTCTGTATCAGTTTCCACCATAGATTCAATTTGCGTTTGCACAGCTTCAGACTTATCAATTTCATTCAATAGCTTTTCATAATGTGCTTGGATCACAAATACACTAACATCTTCAGGTATGTCTTTGAGAAAGTTCTGTGTCAGTGTAAACTTTCTTTTACTTACACCCTGACGTCTAACTAAAGCCTCAATTTCTTGTTCCATGTTGAGATGAAATGGTTAATTTTACATTGATAGAAGAAAAGTGATTAGGCAGTCAGCTGCAAACTGTTGGAGGTGGCTGTCTTCTCGCTGAAGGTGGTTTCTCGTAGTGAGCTGTGGGTAGGGAGGCGGCCATGAAACACGCGCGCGTAACCCAGCAGAGCTGTCTGGAGCACTTGTATGCAGCTTGAAGGTCAACAGCCGAGCGCGCCACGAAGCGACCCGAACAATCGCGAAGTACACGAACGTCCACACACGTTGTGATAATGTTCAATATTCAGAAATTATTGCAAACAAATCAAACCCTGCCCGGTAGGACCATGTTAGTTATCCGGTCCGAGAGGAACATGTTAGGTATGGTAACTAGGAACAAAATGATAGGTTTCCGGAGGACCAGGTGTTTTTACACCACTTAAGACTAAAACAAAAGGAAGCTAGGACTGTAGGTCAGCTGGAACAGAGATTTAAGTTTGAGGGTTTTGCAATAATATATTTTCAGGAAGCCTGAACTCTGAATAATGAAAATTTGTATAAACACTTAACAAGAATATGATAGATGTGGTTAAATACAGTTACTATTTCTAGGAGTAATACAACACTCCCGCCAAGTAGGATTATATAAGCGCTAACACCAGTTCTTTGTTTAACTGCACGTGGTGGCTAGGCTACAACACAATGGAAATAATTGTAAATTACACTAAAAATACAATCTGATTCCCGGAACTTCACACGCAAGCTGCCTAAACAACAAAGGAGCAATAGGTGTGGAATTAGACGAGCAATAAAGCCTGCAAACTAGCTATTGTCCTAAACACACAGGAGCAATCGTGCCAGCGTCCATTGCGGGCTGCAGCGTCTACACAACTGACTCAACTGAACTGGAGTGGCAACGCACAAGCAGGTGCCTGCACAGCCAGGAAATGATTAAACTAGGCGGCAATTACTGGCGGTCGCGCCAATTAACACAGAGGCAAATTTAAACCATATAACTTATAGACTCTTGATCTAACAGAGGCTGACATAATCCCTGCAGTATTAGATATTTGTGACTCGTTCTCAGCACTATAATCATGAAGAAGAGTACTATGTTTCTCTCCGCACACTCTGCAAGAGAACGTGCTGCAAGCCTTGGTATGACCTCTTGAAGAGTAACATACTCGACATAAATGGTTAGTCCTAACAAAATTACTACGGCTTGCAAGACTCATTGCTTTGAAAACATCACATTGATACACTCGATGCGAATCTTTTTTCCAACAAATACATTTGTTGACAAGCTGAGCTGATTTGCTCTTAACCGATATAGGTGGCGAATTCTGTAAAGTTGAAGGCTGATTTTTTTAAGCAGTTCCTTAAGTTCAGGCAATCTGTCTGACTTCAGCGATGATTCCCATTCTCTAATAATATGAACCGGGAGTTTGTCTAAGATCATTTTAGAAATAATTAAGTCGGATAAATCGACATTAGTATTTAAGGAGTGCAATGCATGCACCGTGCTTATGAAATGATCTATAAATCTTTGCAGAGAGTCTGCAGAATTCTTTTCAAGAGAAGGTGGTGAAAATAGTTTGTCAATGTGAGTATTAGCAATCAGACGAGTGTTGTCAAATCTTTCTGACAACGTTTCCCAGGCTACGTCAAATGTAGCTGAGGATACAGGAATATTCTGTATTATAGTCATGACTTCTGGCGATAAGCATGATTTGAGATATTGGAACTTGTCCATGTTAGAAATATGCTTATGTTGAATGACAAGGGAATAAAATGTATCCCTGAATTCAATCCACAAGGCAGGATTGCCTGTGAATTGAGGAAGCCTGATTTCGGGAAGCTTAGGCAGTGAAGGAGTCAATTCTCTAGATGACTGCTGGACTACAGAAGCTGAGACCTGATCAGGGTCATAAAACTGTTTATTTTTAACAATAGAACCATTTAGAAGACCTATTGCCTTATGAAAAGCCGCTTCGACTTCTCGACCTTGAAGTTTAATAACTTCAGTCACTTCTTGTGAACAGATTAGAGAGAAATTAATCTTATATTGATTAAATATAGCTTCAAATGCATTACGCATACTGACAGCCTTGAAATATGAAGCTTCGTCTCGTATAACTAACGTTTGAATAGCTTCAATATAATCAAAGAATTGAGTTGCTACAATATCAATAGAAGCTAATTTATCCATAGATTCAGCTTGAGCAGCTTCTTGTCTAGCCCTAGCTTCTGATTCTGCTAATTCTAATCTAGTCCTAGCTTCTGATTCTGCTAATTCTAATCTAGTCCTAGCTTCTGTTTCTGCAGCTTCTTGTCTAATCCTAGCATCTGCTTCTTGTTTAAGTTTAGCCTCATAGGCTACAATTAAAGAGTCTACATGAGATATGGCTGAAAAGACCGATTGCTCAATATCTTCTCTATAATCTGCTTCAGCTTCTGAATACTCGACTTGGTCAATCAGAGACTGAATATCTTCGTATTTGATTAGAACTTCATTAAATTAAGCCTTACGGGCAATAATTTCTTTATGCGATTTATCATCAACATCTGTGAATGATAGAAAGGTATTGACGTGGCGAGTGATCTGAGCCTTTATAGGAGATCTCTTGGCTTTAAGAGCATTAATGTTCAACTCCTGATTAGCCATCTCTTTAGATTTACAACTCAGATTACAAAATATATCAATAATTGCCCGCTCTTAGGGCCAAAGTGACAATAAATACAATGCCCGATTACGGGTTAAGACAAATCAGTACATAAACGTCCAATGCAATGGACGTTGAAACAATACAATATCAGGTGTGATATGTGTACTAGTGTAAGTGTTGCTGTCTGTGTAGGTTTTACATGCATGTAAACTTATAACACTAGCTTCACTTGATCCTCCAGCCTTCACCTCAAACATGCAGAAGACATGGAGGTAGTAACAATGTAATTTATTGTTTGGTTATTGTAATGATGAGAACAGATAATAGTCCGGTTATGATTCAACGATCCGGCAATAGGAGGACCAATAAAAATGTACGGGCAACAAAGCTCTGGCAGACTGTAGCAAATATCCGTAGGGTGATTACACACTTCTTACGAAACGAAGACTTAACCTGGAAGACAGATTAATTACAGTTGCCCAATACATTTTTAAAAATTTGAAAGAGTTGGCACATAACATTTTATTACCACAATTGACAATACATAATTCATAATCAAATTATGCAGAACCGGATCACTTGGTCGAGATGAATGCTATTTAGAAGCACTATAAAATTATGAACGTCACAGTTCTTGAAACAATAATTCCCTTAATTATTAAGGGTAATGTAGTATCCTCGAGATGGCTAATTCAAAGTTAGTAACCACACGAAAACTTTATAAATGATGAGTTTATGTCTGAGTGATTCTCAGATGGTGTTGAATAATAAATAGACATACCTTTGTCTTGAGATATTATAATTACCAATCCTGAATGTTAAAGCTTCTGGCTTGGAGATCCTTGCGACGTCAAAAAACCAGATGAGAAGATTCATTGAACCACAAGACGTACGTTGGAAATGTTGAGATTACTTTCAGTCATCAAAATATAAAGCATTTGAAGCTTAAACTTGTCTTGAAGAGTTGCCTTCTTTATAAATTGATAGTTGAAGCCACCAAACTTGGTCGATGGATAAATAGGCATATGCAAGCCTAGAACTCATGTCTTTATGAGTATTTAATGATAAACAATTCCAATAGAATTGTAGAATGTAGAAGACATTTTTAAGAAGAATGAAGATAGGCATTTGCAAGCCTAGAACTCATATATTTATGAGTGTTTAATGATAGACAATTCCAATAGAATTGTAGAACGTGGAAGGTAATTTAAGAGTAATGAAGATAGGCATTTGCAAGCCTAGAACTCATGTCTTTATGAGTAATTAATGATAAACAATTCCAATTGAATTGTAGAATGTCGAAGATAATTTAAGAGTAATGAAGAAGAATAAGCCTTATTGGCTGTTAAAACAATGATAAAAGATTATTCAGTCTCTGATTGGACGAAATTACAATTAGCATAGTTAGAATGTACAATAGGAATAAACAAATTAAATGATATTAAAATGCTTTATAAATAACACATAATAACATCCAAAGCCTAAAATTGAATTGAATGCATGACCTTCTAAGTCATAATACATAACGGAACATATTTGATCCATAAAATGTTTTTCATTTAATTTGTTAATTTGGTAACTTGTACCGTCTAGGTCTAGCAAGTGATATTTTCCCTTTGGGTCTCCCAGTCAATATTTTTTAAAAGTAATTTAATTATCCTTACTATATCCGGTGACGAGTACAGGTTATGGAGTACGTCGTTACGTAGTTCTCCCCGGTCCCCATTTTCAACCCCCTTAGGCCCAAATATCTTTCTAAGCACCCTGTTTTCACATACTCTCAGATTATGTTCATCCCGAAGAGTAAGCGACAATGTCTCACATCCATATAATACAACCGGCAGGAAATTGTCTTAAAAATATGTACTAATAGTAATATAATATTCTAGTTTATATTTCTTTGTGATTGTAAATAGGCTATGCTTTTTTCTAGGTAGACTATGCTTTGTCTCAGGGTATCTCTTAATAATTGAGGGAAGCTGAATGTGAAAATTCAAAATAAATAATTATAGCCTATTATTTTTGTAAGAATATTGAAAACACGCATAAATTTTCTTGTATGCCTATAATAACATTTCTACTTTGTGTTTTTTATTTTGTCCATCGCTGTAGCGTACGGAAGGCGTTCGCTTCTTTCACGCAGCGGGCCCGGATTCAAATCTGGTCGGGACAAGTTACCTAGGTGGGGTTATTTCCGGAGTTTTTCCTCACCTGTAAAACAAATGTCGGGTAACTTTAGTCTCTTTTGGTCCCCGGATATCGTCTGGACGTTATTATCATCTCCGTCCCATCCTTGCCTTGTTTGGAATGAGTGTGTGTGGGTGTGTGTGAATGGTGTGTCTCCCCGTATGTGTTCGTGTTGTCTCGGAGGTGGCACCGCCATTGGGCTGATAACTCATCCGGGGCGGCCCTCCATTTCCTTGTCTGGTCAAAAAAGTATGAATGTGATCCAAAGGTAAACCCTTTAATGCCCGGACGGCCTGGGTCGTTTAAATGTCCCTAAATGGGAGAGGTGAATCTCAGTTAAAAAGGAAGAAGTTTTTATTTTGACGTTTGCATATTTATGTTCATGTTGCAAGCCTTATTCTTAAGAAAGCATTTATTTATACGATACCCTCATTAAAGTTGTCATATGGTGTAAGGGATTGCTGTAGTAGCTTACAAAATGTGTTTCCCTGAGTGTGTCTATAAAGAATGATCCAACTTGAGAGAAGATCAATGATTTCTGGAACATCTTCTTCTCTCTGGTTAAAAAGGAAGCCTACAACAGTGGCGGCTATTCAGGGGAAGTAGGTGAAGTAGAACTTCACCAGCATTGTCCTTTACAATACGTATTTTTAAAGTTTATTTTCCATATCACGAATGTCGGTTTTTACAATAAATGCATTTCTGTAATTTTGTATTGCACGCCAAAACTGGTGTCAAAGCTAGGCACCTAGGAGGCGCCAGTGAGCTCCCGAGTCTTGCAACCATGATGCAGAACAAGTTGTTCTCTTCCCCTGTTGCATGGGTAGTCTGTTCCAAGCAGCAAGTTTGCTGGTGCAAGTAGCATTTTTCTTGCTTATGCCACATCCATGCTGAGGGGATCAGACTACCCATGAAGGAGTCCAGCTCCTTGTTGAGACATTTGCACTTGAATACAGAGCGTGGTCGTCCTTCGGCTTCATGATGGCGCGTGGTTACCACAGCAAGCTGCTACGATTGTAAATTACAGTGTTTGGCGGGTTTCGTACCTACTCCTCTGCTAACAGCTTCATTAATAACAAAGCACCAATTTCACTTCCTCTACCCGTACCAAAGGTAATAAATGTTTTAAACATAAATACCTATTTGAATTCTCCTCTGTCCAATAATATTTTCAGGAACGTGTCTGTGTGGCTTGAGAACTAAACATCGTGTATAAATAAAACGTATTTGGATTAGATACCTTCTGGGGAGATTGACGACTTTTTATTACTTTTATATGGTATCCTTATACTTTGAAGGGTAGTTATAAGCCAGCTATCGTTTGTACAAACTCTGCATTTAAGTCTTCCATCTTTGGGCGAGGCAAGAACAGACTTTCATTCTTCACGATTTTATCAAAAACCAATCTAACAATTTTGTATAAAATTTCCACACGATTTGCATAGACTCTATTATCTGAAAGGTGTTTATAAACAACCATATACTTCATTGAAACATGAACGGTAGAGGAGCTTGGACTCTTCCTCATAAAATTAAATATCATTAATGCAAAAAAAAATCTGATTTATAGGCGTACGATTCTATTAGCACAAAAGTGAGGTATAGGGATGAGACTAAAAGTTAATTTATTTAATGTGTGCCACCATATACCAAGACTACTGTGTACTGTGATGAAAGGGCACTGTCACGAGACACAACACTGAACCAGCTTCGGAGATCGTCACCAATAGGACGCCATAGGACGACAACGCTGGATCACGACGTTTCATTCCTACAATGAATATTTTTCATAGGTAATCATACGGCATGGGACATATTAATGACTACATATTAACGCCTTGAAGTATCCAGTAACGAGCTGAAGTTTATCAGATAAAATTGCATCCTTCCGACCCTTGCAAGCATATTAATTTATAAGATAAAAACAGTCATTGGTCGATATCCGAGGCATTGCTAAAGATGAATGGAATATTCTGAATAATCTGATTAGGAGAATAATAATTAGCCTACGTTAAACATCGATACATTCGTGGCGGAGAAGCAGGATAGAATTTATCTCATAAAACTCATAATCCCAAGTGGGATTTATTAAGAGTACTCCATGAATAAAACGTATCAGATTTTATAAATAATAACTACATTCTTACCCGCATTGTTTAAAATCAAATCATCATTGTGCCAGCTGTCAGATCACGACGTAGGCCTTCTAAATGAAGAATAAAAAATGTTTCCTGATACTAACTAATCTGCCAAGTTTCTTGTTTAGCGAACATTTCAATAATTCAGAAAGAACTTCTACTGCAGCTAGAAGAAAAGCAGTCTTTCTATGATGATATCACCGACAAGTTTGCGGCCTTAAAGGACTATCGAAGGATTGATTTGGTATACAAGACATGGGTGTGATCGGTTATTAACATAAGCATGTGGCATTTTTCTCTTCACCTAATTTTCCGGCCTCAAGCCGCCACTGGCCTATAAGTCATGGAAAATTTAATAAATGAAATATATGTTCTTCCAGACAGTAAAAAAATTAGCACAGTTTTGTATAATATATTATGATAGTTAAGAACAGACTTGAATTTTCATTTTCCGTGCTTGAAAAGCATGTTAGCATTGTAAAGTGTGGAATGTCGCAGCACAGAACTTGACTTGTTATAGCGATGGATGACGTGAGCACAAATCGCATGCGCAACTGCTCGCCATAAATCAACGATCAAGATTAAATCCACGCGGCACATCCCAGTTGCGAGTCCCACCACGTCATTCTTCGTCAACCTGCCACTATTTTCAAAAATGATTTACCGTGGCAAGTGTTTAATAAGAATTTGTCTCTATACACGTCCATGTATTTTGTAAACGAAATTACATTGTGTTCGATGTGTTTTACAGGTCTTTCCACTTTTTATCGGGTAACTCTGAACGGATGACTGTGCGGATATTTCCAACAGCAATTACTCTAGAAATCCGTGAATTCCTCTAGCAAAGTTATGTGTGTCATCTGTGGTTAAGATAAAATATCCTAAAATTCTTCATAGCTCCAAGTAATTGTTATATTGTCTAGTGGTAAATGAATTGAAGAAGAGGAGCAATCGCCAAACAGCATTAATAACAGTATACTATTAACGTTTTCATTCTTCGCCTCAAAAATTGTATAAAAATTTTGTTGTACAGTTAGTAAAGTAAGCTAATACTTTATGTGGAATGTGAGGTTTTTAATTAAAACTTATTTTCTCATCCATGAACACTAATTACTCCATTGACATTTTTCTCATCGATTTGAAGATTGCATTGTTATCCGTGTATCACTTCAGTTCTGTTCAGCAGATACCTGCATTAATTTATTAGGTTAAATTCCTGTTCATGGCCGGCTATAATTCATAACCTATCGAAATGATTCTTTGTAAGTTATTTTGTTCTTAATGTTTGGTTTCAAGCTTTTTATAAGAAGCAACCTTATAGACCTATATTTTATGAGGGTATAATCTAATTTAATGTTATGAGCGTAGAAAACATACTGAACCTCAGCCACAGCCAACGCTTTAAAACCCTAGAAACCAAGGCCTCCACATCGTCGAGTAACGGGTATTACAGACAAAGTATTGCAAAACTCCGTCGTAAGCTTTTATGGATGTCATTTACGAATAAAGGAGGTGTTATTTTCTAGTTCAAGTAAGACTAAATAGATATGATTAATGTGTTACAAGTATAAATTCGCGCAAAATAGTTCTTCATTCTACATGTAGGCTAGGCTAATTTATTTTACATTTAAACCCGGAGAGGACCGAGATGATATTGGCGCGAATTTCAATCTATGAGGTCGCAGTTTCAATTTCTGTGCTTGGCCATTTTTTGGGCAACAATTTTTTTTCAATAATATCATATTCCGGACTGCAATTAATCTAAAAACTACCAAGGACATACTCTTACAATTGACCATACATTTTTGCCTTTCTTAGGAGGAGGCCTTACATCGTATTCTCAACGTCAAGTTTAAATATAAATGTGCTATCCTTAGCACGCATTGCTCCTCTGCCACCAATCGCTTTAGGCCTAAAACCAACGAAAGGAGAGGCAAGGTAGCGTTAAGTAAAGTAAGTAAAATAAGTAATTATAATTGTGTTCACCGCTGTGGTGCAGGAGATGCGTTCGCCTCCTTCAAGCAGAGGCTCCGGGTTGATGGTCGGAACTAGCTACCTAGGCAATAGTCCAGTCACCAGGTACTGAAAATTGGTGTCACCTGGAAAAGGTCCGAAGTTAATGATCTTGTAATATTATGTTATATTTGGGTATTCTGTGGTGTACAATTAAAGTTTTCCAATTATTCGAGAATCCTGTGCGAACTTCAGAGCAGTCGAAAAACCTCGAATTGTTGGGATTTTTTCAGTTGTTTCCTTATAACTGCTAACCAACGGGTTCTAGCCTAAAACACGTTATTACAAAAGTTAAAGAACATTAAATTTACTACCATTTGCACTGTTTCATCGTTTCTTACAACCAAATACGAACCGAGTTATTTCTCTTTAAATTTTGAAGAACGTTTAAAATATCGAAAAATGCAGGATTTTCCCTAGTAACTTTCTTCTTTCAACATTTCTATATGAATAACGTTATTATAACCTACAGAATAGGAAACCCATCCTTAATGAGATGTTAATTTCAGAATAAAGAACACAATTATCAATGTATAAAATATATTTTATAAAAATTTCTACTACATGCAATGACACGTGGCTATATTAACTTCGTAGAAAATATGTAAATGATTACAAATTATCCATTAATATTAATTCATAAAAGCCTTGACGTCTTTGCTGCCGATGGCAAGTCGGCATATCTATCAGTAATTACTCTTCCTCCTGAGCAATGATATCATCGATGATGTCCTCCTCGTCATCGCACTCAATATCCGTGTCCTCCTCGTTGGTGTCGATCTGATGAGAATTCTCGAAGCATTTCCTACACAATTTTTGCAGATGTTTGAGCACCGTAGTCCTGGTTCTTTGCAGCTGCAAGCACTGGTGCTACACTGTGCCCTGCACTTGCATTGTATCATGTGCAGCAACTTTTCTGGAGTTGCATCCATGGTCATTGTTATGTGGATCAGCCCAAGTTTTCGTAGCTGAGCTACGTCTGCACTTGCAGATAGGTAACAAAATAATAGTACCGAACAGCGTCTTGTGCAGGGTGCAATGTGGCAAGGTTGATTTGGATTTGCCAAGGAATTGGAAAATATTCTGTAGCGATGATCGTGCAGAGTATCTGTGTCCATGTTTCCACCGTACAGATCACAAGAAACTTTTCCTCTGCTTCCGAAATTTGGCGTGGTGTTGCTTCGTCATCTTTGAGAACACTAACGATGTCAGCAGAGAACGGTTTTTCTCATAAATAGTGTAAGCTTTCTTCTTTCCTTGTCCAAATGGGTTTGATGTATTGTCACACCCGCTTGTTGCATGAAGGAAAATAATATCCTGAGTATTTTATTTGAACGAAGCTGACGAATACAAAACACTCCGAGCATTACCTCTCCCACTCCTTTGGAAATAAACGTTCTTTTGAGAATAGCGAAATGCAGTCAGTAGTACTAAGAGATCGACGTCTTCACCTATCAAAGTAACACTATCGAAGTCAGCAACCTTAGATATTGCAGTTTTCGCTATCATAACATCGGCATCTTCTATTGCCTGCATAACCTCGACATCCTTTGCTGCAATTTCAGTCATCAGCATTGAAATAAAGTTTCCTTTGTTGGTGTCGTTGGACAGAAATTTTTCTTGTGACAGTGTAACGGCCGTGGTTAACGAATGTGAAAATTTTCTGGACTATTGCAGAAAAGCCCGGCGATATCGTTTAGCTGCTTTGGTGGTCTGATAAGCGACGTCACTAAGATATCCATCGAATACTACTCTGGCATTACACCCAAAATGTTTCTGTACATAGTCAACGTAGTCTTGCACACTGACTCGAACGTGGGTGATGTAGTCTTACCCCATCAATTTTCTTATGTCAAGGTCTTCTTCCTGCTAGGAGTGAATGCTTCGTACAACGCTGACTGAAATGGTAGCTAAGGAGGACGTCATCGATGAGATCATTGCTCAGGAGGAAGAGGAATTTTTTAGAGAAGATGCCGACTTGCCTTCGGGAGCAAGAGGTAAATGCTTTTATGAATCAATATTAATGGATAATTTGCAATAATTTACATATTTTCTCTTTAGTCAATATATCCATATATCATCACATGTAGTATAAATTTTTGTAAAATACATATTATACATCGATAAATGTGTTATTTATTCTGAAATGAACATCTTTTTAAGGGTAGTTTTTCTATTGTGAAGGTTACTGAACGTTATTCATATAGAAATTTGAAATATGAAAGTTATTACGAAAAATCCTGCATTTATCGCAGTTTTACAGTATTTTCAAAAATTTTCAAAAGTTTGAAGCGCCATATCTCGGTATGTATTTGGTCCTAAAAACGTTTAAACAGTGCAATAGCTGGACATTTAATGCTCTTTAACTTTTGTAATGAAGTGTATTAGGCTAAAACGCGTTGTTTAGGAGTTATAAGGAAAACACTGAAAAAACCAGAAAAATTTCGATTTTTTCGGCTTCGGCTAACCCAGGCCTTTCCAACTCGAGCACTCTGCACTGCTGCGCACCATCGCTGCACCCAACGGCAGCCCGGTGTTCTCCTTCCCCATGTTGCTACTGCATGTGCGTGCGTCAGACAGCACAATGGATAGCTGACCTCGCTTTCTTGGTGGATGTAATGTCTTATTTAAATGATTTAAATATTTAGTTGCAAGGGAGAAATTAGTTAATTAGCACCATGTGTGACAGAATTAAGGCTTTCAAAATGCGTAATATATTATTTAAAGATCAACTTAAAGCCGGAAATGTTGACAATTTTCCTTCATTAAAATCATTAAATTTGTCTATTTACGGAAAATTCGGATAGCATCAGACGTTGTTACAGAAATTGCACGATGAATGCAATGCCCATTCAAAGAAATTGATTATATGGCAGCTCAACTTGAATATTTATGACACCATATTTTGTCCTCAAAATCACTATCATGTTTCCAAACAGAGGTGATAAAAGTGCAGGTACTACTACTACACCGGCGATTTGCTTTCATTTTACAATTTCATTCATCCACAGAAATTTTCCAGACTTCACGCACTTGCTTAAAACTTACGCAAGTGTTTGAGACAACTTATGCATGCGAACAGATGTTTTCAATTACTAATTTACCAGGACTTCTCTGTCTGATGTTGCCTTAGAGGCTGTATTTCGAATTTCTATTGCCAAATCGATTGTACGAAATATTGGTAAATTAGTTGCTGCAAAACGATGTTGACAATCTACTTAAATTCTAAATGCTCACAAACACAATATAAGTAGAGAATAAATGTTGTGATTATGTGTTCACAAAATTGTTATTAATAATGTTTTCATAAGCTGAACGCTGGCTAGACCTGTGGAGCTGCCTCTGGTGCTACACCGGTGCTCGCCTGCGCCGTGGAAGCACCTGAGTTGGAAAGGCCTGGGCTAACCTGAAGTTCGTACAGCGTTCTCGAATTGGAAAACTTGGATTCTACACAAGAGAATACCTACATGCAATATAGTGAAAAATCATTAACTTCGGAACTTTTTCCAGGTAAAATTGGACAATAAGGGCTTTCTCCTAATCTGTGAGACGAATGTCGGGCAACTTTAGGCCCTTTTGGTTACCGGATATTTTGTGGACGTAATTATTTATGATCTTCACCCCATCCAGCCTTATTCGCCATGAGGTATGTGAGTGTGATTGGCGTGTCTCGTCCTATGTGTTCCGTGATTTCTAGGAGGTTCCCTCAGCGTTGGGCTTATGACATCCGGGGAGGCCCTCCATGCCCTTCTCTGATCAAACAAGTATTTATGTGATCCAAAGGTAATTCCTATCTCGAAGGGTAGTGGTCCTGAGAGGTCTAGGTGGCGTGGGCCCCATAAACATCCCTACATTGAGAGAGGTTAAAATAGTGAAAGAAAAATAATAATTAATTAATTGGGGAAATTTTACTACAGATTACCCTCAGAAGAACACCAAATAACGTAGCTATTGTTTATTTTTGGGAGAAAAGAGCCACTGGTATTGTGAGTCACACAAAGAGATAATTTGGTACGAACGGAATTCGAAACCTTCACAACGTTCTCGTTGTCTGCAGGTCACACTCACTAACTTAACTACCCGAGGTATAGTCATAGGCTTATGTTGTGTTAAAAATTTCGTTATTAGTTCCTTTATTTTCCTTCTTTTTCTTTATGATTCGTCTAACACTTCTGTCTTGTTATATCCTATCTCTAGAGCTTTTTTTATTTCTTTTTGCTAATATCAGTCAAAGTCCGTCGGAAAGTGCTGTTAACTTATAACTGTTTGATAAAGATCAAAATAATGGATCTGCATCCTATAATACTTCTTTCACAAAATGATAGATCCACTCGTTCCTTTTAAATTCACTGATTGTATTTCAAAACAAACATTTTCCACAAGTTCGCAATATTATCTCTTAAGGCTCTATTTAAGCTTAAAAGAATGCTAGTGTAAAACAATATCCACAGTAATCTCAAATTTCATCTTATAAGCATGTTTAGAAAAAGGCCCTTCAGCTTAGTATTCTTGATATCGTGTCATATTATTTCCAGTACAGTTGACCCACATTAGATTCCCGCAGGGGCGGTACTTCCAATCCGGTTCCATACAATATTTCTGTATCTGCTAGTAACTATCACTCAGATATTTTCGAATAAATCTCCAAAACTTTGCTTCTGGCTGTGCAATTTACAATATTTCCTAAGGACACCTAGACGCGCCTGTAAACTTATGTTTTAAGGAACACAAAATGCTCTAAACACATATTTTAAGTGAATGGTAATATTAATTCTAACGAAACGAGAAACAGGACAAATATAAATGAAACTAAACATAATGCTCAAGTGTGTGGAAAGCCACCCATATACATCTGTTCCAAAATAATATAACCATCTTCCCAAATAAACTCCTATTTCAACATTTCAGTGTCAGCAACAGAAGGATTCAGTTTTGCGTCTTATGATAGGACTATTTCCTTAGTTTATGATACAAGTGCTTGTAAGATATTGCAGAGTTGTGGCAAAAGCTTATTAGCAACCTAGTTCATATGTGTTTTCCAAACTCATATTACAATGAAATTCACACCAATTTTCTTTAAACTCCATCCACAACTACCATAAAACAAGTCTTCAAATATTAATAACTTAATCTTGTTTAAGAATGTGTTCAGGTGCTAAAATTTATTTTTATAGATTACATTATTAAAAATACATAAATATGTGGCGATGACATTATGTAAATATTCAGGAAGATAGTTCGTAAACCCGTCAACGGCAGAGATATTTGTCCTGAGTTATATTTGAAATTGATACCATTGATACCATCTTTACTTTTTTAAACCTCTTAAACCTCCATCTGTGACTTCTCCATTTGTAAAATTAAAATTATTACAATTACAATTTATTGTTCCAAATTACACGAAAAATACATACAAAAGTTGATACACCACCCGAAGAAGCAGAGCTTGTGTTCGGGGGTGGTTCAGTTCAATATATTAGAAAAACTTACACTAAACAATTACTTAAAACAATACATAATTTAGAGAAGTATGACAAAATATTATGAATAAAAGGTTAGAACATGTTCCATTTACAATACAAAGGTACGAGGTAATACAATAATAATATATAACAATTTATTTGTTCAAATTTTAGTAAAAAACAAAGAAATTAAGTTCTATCCAAATCTTAAAGTTTAATATGAAAAATTTTATAACAGTAATAGTAGATAACAGAAGTAATAATTATATAAATTTTCTAATTTTAGACCTAAATTGTTTGTTGTTTAAGCTATTTAGATCAGGATGGTTGGTAATAAATGAATTGAATAGTCTTGGGCCAAAACTTGAACAGTGCTTAGCTCCAGCAGTTGTAACATTTTTTGGTTCAAGTAATAAATTAAATTGATTCCTTCGCGTGTTATATACGTGAGATTCTGACTTGTAATTGTCATGATGCTTATGAAAATAATTCAGTATGACGTACTTGTAAATTTGGTCTATGGCGAAAACGTTAAATTCAGAAAATAATAATTTGGAAGAATAGTCAGGAGGCTTAGATAAACAAATCTTTATGATGCGTTTTTGGAGACAAAGCAAAGGGCTGAGGATCGTTTTTGCAACTCCTCCCCACCTAATTATGCCATATTGAATAATATAATGAATTAGAGCTAAATAAATCGTACGTAATACATGAGCTGGTAAACATGAACGAAGAATAACGAATTTATAAATAACTTTATGTAGCCTATTGCATAAATATTCAATGTACTTGTCCCATCTTAAATGTCGATCAATTTTGATGCCTAGATATTTCACTTGATTTAATTCACTTACGGAGGGACAAGTGCAGCTATTAATACAGCAACCTGAATTGTGTATTTTTAAGCTTAAATTTTTACTTACTTTTAATTGTTCCATACCGGTAGCTGTTAAAGCGAAAGGAACTAGCGTAGTTTTCTCAACATTTAAGGAAAGTAAATTAAAATCCAGCCAAGATTTAACAAGATTTATACCTTTGTTGGCATTTTTCGTAAGTTTCAATCCATGAAGAACCACTAAATATTACAACGGTGTCATCAGCATATGAGTAAATAGAGCCATTAAATATATTCAGATTAATCTTTAGTAGTTCATTTATGTATATTAAAAACAATATGGGACCCAATACTGTACCCTGTACCAAAATGCCTATGGTATCTCTCTTATACGTCAGTTCATGAGAATATTGTAGGAATAACATTCCTCAGACAATGGGATTTGAACCCAGAACCTTTGGCTTCCCCTGCCACTGCTCTATCATCTGAGCTAAGTCAAAGTTCACTTCACTGCACCAGATGGAACATCTCTCCTATGACTGATTGCCCTTAATGATCAATCTTACTGACAGACAAGTTATGTCATATGCAGTACCGTGAGGCACACTAATTAGTGATTTTTGTGACCGGGCTTCCACTGTTATTGTACAGCTAACATTCAAAATGAGAGGTTCCATCTGTCGCTGCGAGGTGAATTAGCTCAGTTGGCAGAGCAGTGGCATGGATAGCTAAATTTCCTGGGTTCAAATCCCAGTGTCAAAGGAATTTTTCTCCTACAATATTCTCATGTAATGTCCAACAGAGACAATAATGGTTCGTGAATGCATATAGGCTATATCTCAGCTCACGATACGAGCTTATTATTGAAAACAATATTTCTGATAATCGGATTTTCTTTTTTATTGTAAAGGTTAGAAAAGAGAGAATACTTTTCAAAAATATTATTGTCCTGGTGGCAAATATATTTGGCTCAGTAATAAGTACATAAAGGCTTAGATCCGTGAAAATGGTTTTATTTTTAAGAAAAATTCGTTTTAAAATTACAATATTTTGGTGTTATTTAAAAAAATATAATCTAAAAATGCATTCATCATTGATATACAGGGTGATCCGTTAGAGATGTCAGAAAAGTAAAGCATTGTGTACAAGAAAATATTTAAATGTATTAATTGTTAATGGTACAGACAGGTGTAGGAAACCTGTAAGTTTTGTATTCCAGGACATTAGCACTCAACATGACCGCCATTGCGAATGCGGCACAGATCATACCTCGCGGACAGGTTCCGCCACGTGACGCGGAGCATTTCTGGAGTGATTTGCTGATAGGCCGCAGTAATCATCTGTCGTAGGTCAGCTACATTCTGTGGTCTTTGTGTGTACACAGTTGACTTGATATACCCCCACACAAAAATATCTGGAGGAGTCAAGTCCTGTCTCTCACACATCACTGTAGGAAAATTCATACGAGCTTCGTAATGATGTTGCGTCAGTGCTTGCACTTGCTGGATACGGTGTGGGAACGTCTTACCGTCCTTTGACATGTTGTGTATGACATATTCTGCTCTTATGATAAGCGGCGGAGTGATTTTTTTTTTACTCTGAATCATGGCTTGTCGAATATCCTCTTCCTTGTTTTTATCACGTAACCTTCCGCCTGTACGAGGCATTTTGAGACCATCTTCCAAGAACATGTGGTACCAGTTAACAATGTCTCGATGCGAAGGGGCATACCGAGAGTTGTACTGACGTCGGAAAGCCCGCTGTATTTGTATTACACTAGAAAACAGAAAACTTCGCATACCATACTACACACTGAGCGCGTGACCACCATTTTGTCTTCTATGCACGAAAGCACCGCCAAGCCGTGTGTCCGAAGTCTGAAACATGAGTCATCGTTAACTCCCATCCTTTCCACTTACATTACAGCAAATTGCACAGAGCTATGTACATTAACCTCTTAAATATAACGTTTTACTTTTCTGACATCTCAAACGGTGTAAATTGTTCTACGAAAAATCATTTTTCTTTATTGTCAACTTAATTCATAGTTCCCGCCGCTTGTATTTTCGTTTATTGTAAGAAACATGTATTCATTTCGAACTTTTCATAAGTTCGTTTCTCCTTAAACCTCCATCTGTGACTTAACCATTTGTAAAATGCCCATGGTATCTCTCTTGGCAGCAACCAACAGTAGGCTGCAATCCATTTCTTTCCCATGTTGGTGGAACCATTCTCCTGTTGAATATTTATTCTTTCACACTGGCCATGTGTACGAAAAGATGGAAAGGTGAAGTCAGACTGAAAAATGCAATACCATAGCCACGATTTCAAACAGGATCTTCGGTTCTCTGTGCCGCTGCTCTTACAAACTGAGCTACAATGGCAACATGCCGGTACAACATTAAATTCTCCAACTGATTCACATGGAGAATTTAATGTTTTACTGGCATGTTGCCATGGTAGCTCAGTTGCTAAGAGCAGTGGCACGGACAGGTGAAGATCCTGGTTCAAATCCCGGCTATGGCATTGAATTTTTCAGACTGACTTCATCTTTCTTTCTCCTGTTCTTCGCTAACAGCAGCAAGGTTTCTGGGAAAGGAGGCCAAATGATAATGTAAGAAGTGAACCTTCAGGCTCAATTAACAACCCATATGTTTAACATGTTGTCCAATATGGACTTAAGTGCTTATAGTTTCCAAGAAATTTCCGTGAAACATTTTAAAATGCTGTCCATGTCATTTCTGAAAGATTTCTATTGATGTTTCGAAAACTTAATTTCAAAAGTTTCCGAATATCTGAACCCACGAAAACACTTTTTTGGGGGGGGGCGGCTTCTGAGAGACCTTGAAATTTACTGCGCAATGCCTTCATAAATCGTTTCATTAGACCGAGCTTTATATCAAGTGGTGGAAGGTGGAATTTTCTTCGATCCATCAAACTTTCTCGTAAAATATTTTCGCTTCCAGGTTCTAAATATATTACAGACGGCCATTCTCTTTTGATCCAGTGCAGAACCCTATCCTTACCATTCCATGAACACAAGAAGCTTGCTTTCGAAGAAGCATCACACCACATTACCCGACCATATTCGTTGTATTTCAGTTTGGAGAGGAATAATGCTAAGTTCTCATAGCATTCTTTCATAATATGCACAGAATGGCCTACAAGCACTAAAGCGTTCTTGTTACCATTAATATTTAATTTAACAAAATTAGTAAAAACATGGATTGGAGTACCGGGGCGGATTATTTCTATCAATTACAAATTCCAATGTGAAACAACTATGAACAGGGGTTCCAGTTGCATGAAAGAAAAGTGTTTATTTTCTGAAGACCTAAACATTAAAATACTAATTTGTGCAAAAGTGATGAGTGGTGGAATTTTGTCAATATTTTTCTGCGTTCAGAACCCAAAAATCTGTGTAAATCAGCTATTACTTTGAAGATAATTATTCAGTTAGAGGCCTGTGACAATCACTAACAGCTGTTCGGGATGGAAGAGAATTTGCTAGAGGTATCAATTTAAAAAAAGTGAATGATTAATCTTGGTGGTGATCGATAAAGAGATTACTTTAGCGCAGCACAACTAGACTCATGTGTTTAGCTTCTGTTTGAATGAAATTGCAGGTTAATATTCTGAAATAAGAAAGATGTAAAGTCTTGGGTAAGATTGAAAAATATTACGATTATATTCCATAATGATAATCAATACAATATACCAAAAGTTGGTAGATAATGGTGAGGGTGGGTTGTAAAAAAGACAAAGAGCAGGTAGTTTGGGTTACTGGCAAAGGGTGCAGGAAATTCGAGTTTCTACCATGAAAACATGAACAGGAAATGGGTGGAAAAAAATTGTCGTCAAAAAGATTAGCATTTGTTTGATGCTGATTGTTTGAAATACTCATTATTATATGCTACCGGTTGGTGCATTTTTTTTCTGAAATCGATCTAAGACTTTTATTAGTAGCCTATCAGCTGAAATGGATTAAGTTGTGTACATAATCGCGTGCAGTACATATTTCTATTAATTGCAAGCACAAAATTTCCTGATTCTCTGATCCCTTAGTCTGTTATAGCGACATTTACAGGAGCTTCTAACAATGAAACTGGTTTCACCCTCTAATACTAGTTAACGACTTTATTTTCGTCCATTTTCCGAGTAGTGAAACTATTTTACTTTGTGGGCGCCATAGCTTTAGTTGTCTTGTCAATAAAGCTGCCCCGACTTTTTTTCAACATCACTTATGTGCCTCTGGAAGCCGATATAATCGATGGATTGAGTGGATTGTTGTTAGCTCTGCGCTGAGGAACGCTAAAAGCTTATCCTGGCAGTGGAACGAACAGTTTTTGCAATAGATAATAAATGGTGCAACGCCATTGCAGAGCCTTGACTGTGTGATTTTTCACTTAATGCATGTTGCTGGATGATAGTGCCCTGTGAGGTTGTACAGGATAATTTATTTCCTCTTTCTAATAATAATAATAATGCTTTGATGGTTAATTTTGTTAAATTATTATTAATCAAGTAGGTAAACATTCAAAGGTGAACAATCTGTGAAATTTTCACTCAAATAATTTTTCTAGCATATTAATTATTAACACCAACTTTGGGCTAATAAAAGAATATAGCACAATTAGCTTAGATGATTTTAAATGTCCTTAATGTGACTTAGGGGTCCTGCGTACGTTCTGAAGATCTCTTTTAAGTCGCAACGGTATTACTACGATATACATTATTTTCCCAATACGTATTTAAAATTAAAGTTCCAGTCATTTTCAGAGCAAAGCTGGAAGGGAGTTTGCGTTTTTTCCAGGACGTTACCCTAAGATTTTTTAAAACCTATATATTATGGAGCAAGACAGATTTAATGGCAAAAGTTTTGTTTCAAAACTTAATGCTAATCTTTTGTGCATATTTCACTACTCGTTTCATAGCAATTTTTAATCAATTACTTTTGAATTTTCAACAAAACTCCCAGAAATACCAACAAATATACCATATCAAATTATTTTTTAAAAAACACTTAGTTATTTATACTATTTATGCCCATGTAAGGTGATGTTTATTATTGATACTTAATAACATTAAGGGCCAATTGTATAAACCTTTAATCTGAGTATACCATGTAAAATTAACTGTTAGTTGTGTTTAACTATCTCTTTTTGGTGTATAAACAATAATCCAATTTTATCTCATCCTAACCCTCAGTTTAATAAAACTGGTGAATTTTTGACACTTATAACATTAACTGATGTTGTGTAGATTTTAAATAATTTTTCAAAATGTGAAAAGACACGAAAAATTAATTTAAAAGTAAAATTGTGAGTTATAATTATTTTAAAACCATTTAGATTCAGTTTGCTTTCATTTTATCTGAGTAATGACACTGAACATACACAGATAGTAGCCCTATTGTTGTAGGCTAGGTTATGCTAGCTATACATTACAAAATGAAACACTTATTTCCAGATTTCTGACTATTCAGATACTTCATCTGATGATGAAATGGAAATCCGACGTGCACCTCGTGTATTTCATGAGAGAAGGAATCCTATATTGGAACAAAATGACAGGCAATTTAAAATGCGATTTCGGTTATCAAAATTTGTAGTAGAAGAATTAGAACAAACTAAGCGGAACCATGCTTTGTATCCTATGTTTATGATACTTCTAACTCTGAGGTTCTATGCGACTGGAAGCTTCCAAATAGTTGTTGGTGACATATTCAATGTTGATAAAGGAACAGTCAGTAGAACAATACATAAAGTCACTAGAGAAATTGCTGCTTTAAGGCCTGAATTTATCAAAATGCCAACTGAGGAAAAGGAAAACAATGTTAGAATTTTACAATATTCGTAATTTTCCAGGAATTATAGGTGCTATAGATTGCACTCACATACCTATTGTATCACCTGGTGGTAACAATGGTGAAATCTTTAGAAATCGACATGGTTGGTTTTCGTTAAACGTACAAGCAATCTGTGATTCTAAGCTACGTTTTCAAAATGTGGTGGCTAGGTGGCCAGGATCTGCTCATGATAGCCATATATTTACCAACTGTAGACTACATGCACAGTTTGAAGTGGGTGAATTTCCAGAAGGAGTACTGTTAGGAGATAGCGCATATCACTGTTCCCACTACTTACTTACCCCTGTACTCCATGAAGAAACTCCATCAGAGCGAGCATACAACCGTGCCCATAAGCAAACAAGATCAGTTATTGAGAGGGCATTTGGTGTCATCAAAAGGAGATTTCCCTGCTTGTGAATGAAGTTAGGAGTGAAATTACTACGTGTTACACCCATCATAGTTGCAACATTTGTATTGCATAACATAGCCATCAATGCAGATGATGACACCCCTGAGATTGACCATGCTATTTTTCAAGGAAGAAGGGTTTATCAAGGACTCCCTATACCTGTTGTTCAAGTACTCAGAAGAGAAAATACTGCATTGTAGACTGCACTGATTGAAAACACATTCAGGTATTATTATTTTTATTTTAATAATATTATAAATGATAAAAACACATTAATTTTCAAATTTATTTACTCTATCATAAAATAAAATAATTTTTCAATCTTCTTCTTCTGATATTCTTTGATTTCTAATTCCATTCTCAAAATCTTCATCTTTATTTCATGTTCAATTTCCAAACATTCTAATTTGCGTTTATAATAACGCTGCCTATTTTTTTTTTCTGAATTTGTTGTTTTAGGCAATGATGGACCAGCATCTGATCTGTGCTCCTCTACCAGTAATGAATAAAATGCAAGATTATTCTTCCATAAACTTGAAGCTTCTTCGAAAGTATGTTATTAAAAATAAGTTCATTTGATTACTTCTCCACCAACCTCATTATGCTCCCTTATGGGGCTTCTTTGTTCTTCTATATCTTCATTCTCAACGACATCAATAAAATATGGTGATTCCAGTTGGATGTTGGATGTTAGAACATTTTCAACTCTTACATCAACAATTTCTTCAGGATGAAAATCTGCATCATCATCTACATTGTTAGAAATAGGTAGAAATTGTGGTTTCAGAGCAGCAATTAACTTCTGTCCACTCTCTGTAAGTGAAGTTGGTACATAACCCCCTCCTCCAGTTTTGTGCATTTCAACCTAAAATTAAAATTAAAATATACGTTAGTTATAGATTTAGGGTTATGGTTGGTTGGGTGTTTGGAGAGTAATTTTTGTATAAAAGTAAAATCTGATAGAAGAGGTAAATGAAAATATTCTGCTCAGCAGTTACATCAACATATTATTTTACATTTTCTGGATACATGCAAGAAGATGTTAACATTTTTTAATATCATAGAACCATCGTATAAGTATCATCATGCTATATGAAAAAAGAAATGAACTTTCCAAATTATAAATGCACCAGGGAACGATTCATGTGAACTCCTGTTATATTACATGGATACAAACTTACAAAATTTGTAGCAATGTATGACAGAATATAAAAAATTGTTACATGTCAGGTTCTTGAATGCACCCACAAAACTACAGTACCAAATACCGGTACAGCTTACCTTATCATGTGCATTTGTCTTCTTAATTTTTTTCTTTATATTTTCATAACACAGCTTGATGCCCTTGCAGTCCCTGGGGGTTGCATTTCTGGAATTAAACTCTGCAGTTATCTCATACCAAGCCTGGTCCTTTTTCTTATTAGTTGTACAATCTGTTTTTTTGTTTTCAATTATGTCTTTTCTTTCCAATACAAGCTCAATTAACATGTCCCTTTCCCTGTCAGTAAAATTAACAGAACGAATCCGTTTCTTTTTTCTTTCTTCCTGCATATTTAATTGGAATAATACTTCAACATACAAACACAGTATTCATAAACACCTCTCTGGATAGGCTAAAGCAGAGGCAATGGTAAACATCGCCTCCTTTTTCAACCAAATCATCTTTGCCTAACAGTTGAATATCACTTTCCAAAGACACAAAAATAACTTTCTCTGCAAATTTCCCTCATCTCTTACACTGTTGCCAGGTGTTTTATTATTTTCTCTAGTTATTTGTAACTGAAAGTTACAGAATTTATGGTTAATTTTATACAACATAAGTAGCTAGTTATCTTCTAACTTTCAGTTTAAAATAATCACCAGTTAGAGAATTTTATACACCTGGCCCTAAGTGAATAATGTTTAAGTTAACTATGTTTTATGAACTACAGTCAACTATATTACAAAATCAGTAGTAACTTTCTCTGTTTGAAATGTGTAGAATCGAATTTGAAAACTCTACCAACAAGAACTAGTCTACTCCTTGAAATCCATTAACCCTTTTCATGCTTGTATAAGCAATCGTCAAGTGAAACTATTAGTGAGCTTCAAGTTTGAAATCAACAAGGAAAATTCCATAAGTGATAATCGTAACACGCAGATAAAAATCCCCACACTTCGCGTAAGCACTACAGCATAAGTCTTATGTCTCGGCTCCAAACACTGTTTTGATATGACTTATTTTTACGCCAGTAGCAGTGAAAAGTTAGAAGTCAGGAAACACAGACCTAATTTGTTTTCTCGAGGTCTAATAAGTTTACAGCTCTGAAAACTTTAACGTTTAACGCGGTAAATACTTCCAGAAACGAGTAAAAATGAAGAAAATCTTAGGAAAATGTATCATTTCTAAATTTCAGAAGCCAGTGCCCTTTCCGCATAGAGATCTCGTATTATTAATACTATTAGACCGCAATTAGTACTACTAAACCAGGCATACAAGTACTATTGCTACTACTATTAATAATAATTCTACTAGTATTTCTAACTTACTACTATTATTATTTTTGCTGCTAATACTACTACTTCCACTTCTCTAAGCAGGTTATAGTCAACCTAAAGCAACAAATTAAATAATGAGCCTTCTAAAAGGTAAAATATGACGTGAATCATTCATAAACATATTTCCATAAAACGTTAGTGTATAGTAAAACGCTTGTTCTCCACCCTATGTGATAATATTAACAATTGGCAAAGTCTTGGCACTATTAAAGTATTTATAGTTCTTTCAGTGTCCAATTAGTCATTTTGTTATTGTTTCAAAAATTAAAATCAACAGAGGTCGTTAGATGTTCGCGGATATTGCTTCAAAATTAAGCAGAGCACGTGGGGTGATTTGGAAAGATATAAGAATCATACATTAAGCATTAAAACTAATGTATTATAACTTCTCACCGACAACTTGAAGCAGGTTCTGTGCACGCAGTCATAGAAAAGAAAAAAAATCTATTACCGACTTGTTCAATCATAGTCCCCACGACTGAACACAATTGACCGAAAAATGTGGAGCCAAGAAGAGCTACAATATTATTGAAATAAAAATTAGAGATTCTATCAAATTAACTTCACATCCGTTCACCTTTAGACAGAAAAATGTCTAGATGAAAACTATAAATATCAGAATTGGTACAAAAACAATAGAGAAGAAAAGGCTTGCTACAATGAAAGTAGTTTCAAGAAAGATTTCAAAGAAATTGACTTATGAAGGAAACCAAGAAATCTATTTTAGTTCAAATTCGGAAAGATATGTGGGTGCATCAGCTGCAATGCCCTTGTTAAAGTTATTACATATTTTCATGGCATTCGATATTCAGATGAATTGAAGGCCAATTAAAATTAAATTAAATAATTTACAGACATAGAGTATTATCAATCAATTATGCTAATTTACAATCAAATCACGGAGGATTAAGTGGACTGGATGTGTTGCGCACATGGGGGGGGGGGAAGATAGACATTCTAATACATATTAATTGAGAGTCCAGAAGGGAAAGACCACTTGGAAGACCTGGACATAGGTGAGAGGGCAATATTATAATATATTTGAGGGAAGTAGGATTTGCGAGGAAAAGAGTTTGCAGAGAATAGGGTTGAATGGCGAACTCATTTAGCGCGGCAATGGAGCTTCGGGTTCCAAGAAATAGAATATATTCCTTTAGCTTACGTACGTAGGAGTTGTCTATTGCCATTGAGTAAGTATGTAAATATGAGTACAGAAAATAAAGAAAACATAGATTTAATGTTCAATAATATCTTTGTTAATATCTTATCTCTTACAATGCATTCACCGGCTAGACACCTGACATTCCGAAATTGAGTGCGTGACGTTACGGCTAATTTAAAGGGTAACTTGTTATTGAACTATCAGAAAATACAAAAATAACATATTATTCGATGGTAGGCATATGGATAGTAAAATCACCTAACCCTACTAGCCCCAAAGCAGTAAATTATTACTTTATAATACAGACATATTTTCAGTCGGAATTCATTCCTGAAAAATCATATTATTTGGAAATGTGTTCCTTTCTAGTTAAAGTGATATTTTAATATAACTTATTAAGGACTTTGAAATGACAAGGGTAATTCTTAAATTAATTGTGTTCTATGTACTATATACTCTTAAAAATTAAGAATAAAGAGTTCCTAAAGTGATGTGGTTCAGAAACATCAACAATTGTTGATACGTTTCATTGTGTATGCTCAAACTGGACTTATTACAGTCAAACTCAAAAAAATTAAAACTAAAAAAGCACACAAAAATTCTTGTCGAAATTTGTAAAAATTAAAATAAAACCATCATAATTAGCTTTATTTTAAAAAAGTAATAAGCCAACAGGTTCATTCAGATTGTACTTTCGAAGAGCTCTATAAAAACTATTACAAAATATTACTATAATTGAAGGAATTATTAAAATAATGTCTGCATTATAATTGTGTAGTGTATTGTGTAATATACTCTCATAAAGGAAACAGAAATTTATAATGAAAACTCAGCCCTCAGTGTTCTGTTTCCCTCTTTTGTTTTTTTATCTGTCGACATTGTTAAATAAAGTTGCGGCGAAGATAGTCGCAGTAGTCTGAATACGAAAGAACACAAATAAATGTGAGTGTAAAACTTTAGTATTTATTTATTTTACTACCAATAACACTTCAGTGGTGACCCCGATGCATCGGCACCTCAGTGGTGACCCGATGGAAGAAGTACAGCAGACTACAGCTGGAACTGCTCAGGAAAGCCAAGAAACCGTAGTAGCCCGCGTATCTATCTAAGTTCCGCCGTTTTGGAAGCCTGACCCGAGGATATGGTTCATTCAACTTGAAGCACAATTCCGTAACTCGAAGATCACCCAGGACCAAACTAAATATGACACTGTGGTGAGTTCAATTGACTCAGAAATTCTGACACAAGTGGCCGATATTCTCACGAATCCTCCGTCTTCCGGTAAATATGATGCAATCAAAAAGCGTCTTATTTCAACTTTCGCAGATAGTGAAACGCAACGAACACAGCAACTATTGACAGACTTGGAACTCGGGGATCGTAAACCGTCGCAATTAATTTGAGAAATGAGAAATTTAGCTTCAGACAAGGTAAGCGAGAATTTTCTTAAAACTTTATGGTTACAGCGGCTACCAAGAGAAATGCATGCTATCCTGTCAGTGAGTAGTGACGATCTGACGAAACTGTCGACCATGGCAGACCAGATTTGGGAGCTAAAACCCACAAGCTCGTACCATGTTGCTCCTATTGCTGTTACGCAACCAATGAACAACTCAATAGAGGAACTGAGGAAGCAAGTTTCTGAGCTCTCACTCCATGTTGCAGAGTTGAGTAAGCATGTTTTCGCCGACCGCCGCCGACAGGGTAGACCAAAGTCTAGGTCCAGATCCAGAGGTAGGAATGCAGAAACAGGACAGACAACAAAGGTAGGGAAATGTTACTACCACACTAAATTTGGCGAGGAGGCATGCAGATGTCTACAGCCATGCAGCATGTCTCTCCGAGCTACACCTCACAACGGACCGGAAAACTAGTTCCCCAACTCTCCACGGCGACAGCAGGGAGCCAGGGGTTAGAGCTGAGTCGCCTTTTTATTAGTGACAAAAGGACAGCAACTCAGTTCCTGATTGATACCGGTGCAGATGTCTCTGTAGTGCCACCAACACACAGTGAAAAGAAGTCACCAAATAAACTTGAACTTTTTGCAGCGAATGGTACTAGGTTCCAGACGTATGGTCAACGACTTATGACACTTGACCTTGGTTTACGTCGAACATTCAATTGGCCATTCATAATCGCAGAAGTAGGTAAACCTATAATAGGAGTCGATTTCCTGTCGCATTTCAATTTACTCGTCGACAGTTCTAAACATCGCTTAATAGACGGGAACACACACTTGACCGCGTATGGTACCTCTTCTCACAACTACAAACTTCAGGTCCAGCTAACGGAAATTAATAACCGATATCAGCGGATTATACATGAATTTCCTGACATTCTGCGACCTAACATTCTCAACACAAAAATCGCAAGCCACCACATTGAACATTTCATCGAAACGAAAGGCCCACCAGTGTTTGCCAAAACTAGAAGACTCTCAGCTGAAAAACTCTTAGCAGCCCGTAAGGAATTTGACTTCATGCTCCAGCAAGGGTTATGTAGACCCTCGAAAAGTTGTTGGGCTAGTCCTCTGCACTTAACTCAGAAAAAATCTGGTGATTGGGGGCCTAGCGGGGATTATAGGAAACTCAATCATATCACAGTACCCGACAGATACCCTATACCTTTTTTAACCGACTACAACCACATCCTGCATGGAGCTTCCATATTTTCATCCATTGACCGTGTACGTGCGTACCAACAGATACCGGTGCAAGAAGCGGACATACTGAAGACGGCCATCACAACACCTTTTGGACTATTTGAATTTTCATGCATGCCTTTCGGACTAAGAAACGCAGCACAGACCTTTCAAAGATTTATGGACATGGTACTCAAAGGGTTAGATTTTGTCTTTTGTTACTTAGACGACATCCTGTTTGCTTCTCCAGACGATAAAGCGCACCTTCAACATATCCGCATGACTAAATGAATACGGCTTATGCATCAATGTTGCCAAATGCATTTTCGGTGTGCAGCAGATCAAATTCTTAGGGTACGAAATCAGTCCTCAAGGTCTGAAGCCTCTACCTGAGAAAGTTAGTGCCATTAAGAATTTTCCAGAGCCACAGTCAGCAACTGGATTGCGCCGATTCTTGGGAATGGTAAATTTCTACCACAGATTCATCCCAGAATGCGCCAAGCTGCAACAGCCCCTCTCAAAATTACTTAGCGGAAACAAGAAAAACAGCACAAAACTGCTGGACGGGAACGAAGAAGCACAAACCTCTTTTTCTGCAATGAAGGAAGCCCTCTGCAACACAGCGGCCCTGGTACATCCTATTCTCGGTGCTCCACTCTCCTTGGTAACAGATGCGTCGGACGTCGCAATAGGAGGAGTTCTTCAACAGGATCCTGACGGCGCAGCCCGACCTCTCAGTTTCTTCTCACGAACTCTCACTGAAGCACAGTCCAGATACAGTGCTTATGATCGCGAACTATTAGCAATATATAGCGCCGTTAAACATTTCAAGCATCTTTTAGAAGGCCAGTCCTTTGTAATTTTCACGGACCATAAACCCTTGGTGTATGCTTTTCAACAGGATTTGGACAAGGCATCACCCAGACAGGGTCGTCAATTACAGTATATTGCACAGTTTACGACGACAATAAAATACGTTGCTGGCCAAGACAATATCGTGCCTAACACATTGTCACGTTTAGCCACCATAGAATCTCCCTCACCTCTAAATTATGATCATTTGGCAGATGTACAATCGGATGAAGACCTCGAATCACCGCAACAGAATCCCAGAATGAAAATAGTAAAACTCAGTCTGCCGGATAGTAGAAAGCAATTATACTGTGACATATCAACAAAGCATATAGCCTACGCCCGTATATTCCGCGCAACTTTCGACAAGCAGCCTTTTCATCTGTTCATCGTCTTTCTCACCCAGGAATCAGAGCAATAACCAAAATTATCACTGAACGATTTATCTGGCCCAATATGAAGAAAGACTGTCAACAGTGGACACGAGCATGTATCGACTGCCAAAGATAAAAAATTTATCGACCTACTAGATCTCCAGTTAGACAAACCCAAGTTCCCAACGACAGATTCAAACACATAAATGTCGACATCGTTGGACCTCTACCTGTGTGCCAAGGATTCAGATATCTCCTCACGGCTATAGACCGATACTCTAGATGGATGGAAGCTGTACCAATAGTAAACCAAACAGCTGACTCTGTTGCACAGGCTCTAATAACCACTTGGTTTTCACGATTTGGTATTCCTGTAAGAATAACTACTGATCATGGTCGACAGTTTGAAAGCCAATTATTCAAATCCCTAAGCAAGTACCTACCTATGTTTCCAGAGCATCAGGACAACCGCATACCATCCACAAAGTAATGGTCTTATCGAACGACAACACCGCACTATGAAAGCAGCACCCAAATGCCATCTGCTACAATCCTCATCGTGGGTAGACTCATTGCCTCTAGTCTTATTGGCCATGCGATCTGTGGTAAAAGAAGACTTGGGTCACTCAGCCGCCGAGCTGGTCTATGGTACACCGCTCCGTCTTCCAGGAGAACTGTTCACCGACCAGCCTACCGTATCACAGTCTGACTTCGTGAGACATCTCCAAGAGACAGTAAGAGGACTTAAACCAAGTCAGACATCAACCCATGGCAAGAAACCTGTTTTTGTGTCCAAAAATCTCGCCGACTGCTCTCATGTTTTCGTACATCATGGACCTCCATTATCCTCACTCCAACCTGCATACGACGGTCCCTACCCAGTAAAGAGTCGAACTGATAAGTTATTCGACATTAACATCGGAGGGTTAATAAAGCTAATCTCAGTGGACCGCCTTAAACCAGCTTTTCTATTGGAAGAAGGTCCCCATATTGTTACTAACCCTCAACAAGAAACTCGTATTGATGTGACTGGACATTTCACCAGATCAGGACGCAAGGTCCACTTCCCTGCACGTTTCTAGGACACTATCGCTGTCACTAGGGGGGAGTGTGTAGTGTATTGTGTAATATACTCTCATAAAGGAAACGGAAATTTATAATGAAAACTCAGCCCTCAGTGTTCTGTTTCCCTCTTTTTTTTTTCTCTGTTGACATTGTTAAATAAAGTTACGGCGAAGATAGTCGCAGTAGTCTGAATACGAAAGAACACAAATAAATGTGAGTGTAAAACTTTAGTAGTTATTTATTATACTACCAATAACACTTCAATTGCATTGTGCCGAATTCCCATTCTAAGATGAAATTGCCCTAATTAATGCTTAGAAGTCCCTATAGAGCACTTCTTTCACGAACTTACATGTTGTCTAATACAATAAAATTAGTTAATTCATTACTAATATGTATTTATAGAATACGCATAAATTCAATCATAGAATATATTTTTATAAACACCAACACAGACCTGATAGGGTCTGTCATGTTCCTTCCTGGCTTGGTGAAAGTGCAGCCACATTTCTGAAGTTGGAACACCTTTTAGGCGGAGCTACATTATCCCTATAAGATAACAAGAGAGGGCGACGATATGAAAGCTAATAAGGTCCAAAATGTAATCCTATTTAAGGTATGCGTACACCACAAGAAACCAGAAAAATTGCAATTTTTAAAAGGACGTATTTACATAGACGGTTATTTTCTCTTTAATTTCATATATTAATTTTTAAATTCTGGCTACTAGTTTCATAGATAGAGCTTGTTTCTAAAAACCTTCATTTTGCCATGCCCCTTCCCTAGCTATCATGTTTCAGAATTTTTATTTTTCCTTCTACGCTAAAACTCCTAACATTGACTTTTACTTCTCACTAACACACTAGTAAGTATTTGGAGTCATGCGCAGAGTATGAACGGTTTGAACTTCCTGTTTTCTCGTTTATCCCTACAGGTTTTTTTCATGCGATACGATATGAGGTTTAAGCATTTCAAACATCATAATTCCTCTAAAACTTAACATATCAAGGTGATTTTGGTGTCATTTTGAAGTTTGAAATGTCCTCCAGTGAGTGAAAATTTTCTGATAGATGATTATTGTACTGTAAATAGACTTTTGTTAATAATATATTTTCAGTATATATATATAAATCTATGTAAAAGTTTTAAATCTTAAGTATCCAAAAACGCTATATTTCAGACACAAGATAATTATTTTATCTACAAAACAGTGCAAATTTGGTGTTTTTTTTCTTTCATAGTTTTGAAATAAACGTGGTACAAGTATATAGTCAAAATTTAAAAGAAAACAATTTTTTAAATGAAATTATAAAAAATTTCCACATATTACGTGATCCAATCCAGCCAGCTTGTACAAAACTCTTAACGTATGTACCAATGATTCGAGTTCATAATAGGATTCCTTATGACGTAAGCAACACTTAATAAACAACTCATTAGCTTTGATAGAATAATTAGTTGGATATACAGTATATTATGATAAATTACCGGTACATGTTTTTAATTTTCTAAATGATAGTATGTTTTGCTAATTAAATGCAAAATAATCTGAGATACAATAAATATAAACCCTGGAAATAGTGTACTTATTATCGAAGCTGATGTCACATTCAGAAATCTCATATTTTAATAAGGCTGGTTATGTGGATAGCCGGAAATTAAACCCTAATGCACATTTCCGACTGAGGCTGATATTCTAGTGCATGATATTATGGAATTTCCATGTGGAACTATATCCACAACAAGATTGAATTGAGATCCCAGACAGAGTCATGGTATAGGTCAATTGTAGTTCAGTGTCATCTGGGACACAATTTGGTTCGTAGCAATTATATTACTGTACAGTCTCTGTACATGTTTCCGGAATATACTCTTGTTACTACTATACCTGCGGGCAATTCACTCGCCTACGTTTTCATATTGTGTTATTTTTAATAGCTACACTCGTAGAGGAACTCTGCAGATTAATAGTTCTTGAAATAAAGGGAGCTTAAGTATGACATAGTCCTGGAAATTCTAGTTTATGTATAATTTTTAAACAAAAAAAGTGAGCAGATGGTAAATAAAATGGCACGATGCTTAACACATTATTTCTTAGAAAAATATAGGCCTACGTATGAATGGTGGACATTACACGAAAATCATTGATATTGTTACTGTAAAGACCAAAAAATCACATGGTATGAGTGCACATTATAATAAACATGAACGTTATATTTTTTGTTAAAATATATTTGGAAAATTGGCAAAGAGTTGGATATTTTTAGAAATTTTAAGACATAGTAGGCGTATCAATTACTATAAATAAATGTTTACTCGTCTATTTTTTGTTTGTTTTGAATCCCCAATATTGGAACCGTAGTACCTATGAAGAGGTAGGGTTATATTTTTCTGTCTACCTAATACTCAATATATACAAACAGCTTATAAAATTTGCAATACAAAGTACCTACACGGCCTCTTATTCTTGAATGCCATCAATTACAATCTTATACTCTTCTGCTAATGGTGCAGGTTACTGTTGGTGCTTGTATCATGGCAGGTTCCACAAACAAATGAGTATTTCCTGCCGGCTTTTCGCCATCCAAATCTTCCACCACACCCAGTTGCACAGCAGCAAAATATGATGTTTGGAATTGTATGAGGAGCCACATAGACACCCCTAACATCGGAGATATTTTGTATGTTGTTGAGGACTCGCCCCCGACACCTCTGCCAAATTTCAAAACTACACGTTTTATCCCCTAGTTTTCTTTCATTGCCTGGACTATATTGGTTCAGCCCTTGAATCTCTCTATCAAAGGGGTTTCAAAAACAAGCTGAATTTTAATCCCTCAAAAACTACAGCTATGCTGACTACCAGGAAAAGAAAAGTGCAACAACCAAAACAAGTCATGAATGGAGAAGAGATTAAGATGGTTAACCATGTGATGTATTTAGGAGTTTTTTTTTTGTGCCCACCCTTACCCCCAGAGTGCCAAGCAATTAAGCCTAAACCTCTTGTCAAACCCAATTTTGGTAACCATATGTGATGTGTGTATACCTATTGTGCCCTTATGTACATCCGTAGGGGATGTTGATTGTGTGACGTGTTTGGGCTGTGTACTTGTGTCTTTGTGTTTGGGCGCAGGATAGACCTAAGTGCGGATAGGTCTTACGTGCTATATTTTCCGAGTGTGTTTTTTAGTGTCTTGTAGTTATGTATTCTAGAGTTTTATAGTGCGTGTATCTGTTTGAGGGGATTATTGACCAGTCCGGCATTCGCCTTAGAACGAGGGAAACCCCTCAAAAACCTCGTTCGGACTGGAGTAGTGGCCAAATGACCGTCTACTTTGGTGTGTTAATTTACTATAGACTTTTCGAGAAGTGCTGTTTTTGCAAAGGTTTTAAGTGCTGGGAAGGTGTTTTTACGCATCCAGAACGTGCGGTCCGGTGCTCAGGCTTCCTCCTCTGCCCTAGCGGCTTCGTGGAGGAGTAGTTTAGCTTCTCCATATCGAGGACAAGTATACAGCATATGATACATGTATTTACGAGTAACTCTGGACAACAAACTCACATTTCGAGCACATTTTTCCGCCCTTACAACGAAAGCGGTAAATTTCTTACTAGACTGTCCATCGCCACTAAACCTTCGTGGGGGTTAAACACTTC
This sequence comes from Ectobius pallidus, assembly GCA_964059195.1. NCBI lineage: Eukaryota > Metazoa > Arthropoda > Insecta > Blattodea > Ectobiidae > Ectobius > Ectobius pallidus. Next base: position 41,342,179 of record CAXKWD010000012.1, read on the forward strand.
AATACTTAAAACTATATATCGGGGGGCTCTTGAGACAATGATACCATACTGTGCATCAGCCTTCAAGGATACTTTAAACAAAAAATGGGCTCAACAAAAACTCACCCACATTCAAAAAGGCTTCTTATTACAGATAACGAGGGCATACCGCACAGTATCTACTGACGCTGTAAGAATCATAGCTGATATTGAACCCCTACATTTATCCGGTTTATGCAGAGCCATGCTAACAAACATCAAGAAAAGCCGAGAACAACTAGCACTAATTCCCGACTGCGAAATAGAACAAAAAGCACCCTTCCTATCATCCGGGCAACCAAGCACGTATTTCAAGCCTCCAGTACACAGTGATTATAATCATCTCCATGATCACCATATCTACACAGACGGCTCTCGCATGCCAGGAACAGAAGAAACAGATGCTCTGGTTGGATGTGCCTATGTTGTGTACACAAATAACACTGAAACCATTACTCACCAGTACAAGCTTTCCGCCCAATGCACAATCTACCAGGCAATGCACTGCAATGGAGCATAGATACTAATTGCTCTTCTCGCATCCATTGCGACTCTCAAGCAGCACTCCTCGCCATCAACGATAGGTTTAATCGTCATCCCATTGCAACCAACATTCGAAATAAAATAAATGAATATCCTAAACATATATGCTTAATCTAGTTCAAAGGTCACATCGGAACCACAGGAAGCGAAAGAGCAGATCACCTGGCCAGATGTGCTGCCAACTCAAATATGGAATACTACTACTCTAAGTGCCCTATCTCTTATGTTAAGGAACTACTTAAAAAAAGACTTGTTAGAACAGGGGAATACAGAGTGGTTGAACAGCAACAATGGACGTCTAACAAAGGAGTTATGTTTCCCTTCAGTGTATGAGAGATTAAAATGTAAATTCACAACACCTAATTTTGAAACAATTAAATTTTTAAGTGAACATGGTAAATTTGGAAATTTAGGATAGGTAATAACATTTGTATCTGTGAACACAATGACCAGACAGTACCACATCTACTACTTGAGTGTACCGCCTTTGAAATTCGAAGATTTGAACTCATTATGCACTTGGACAAATGCAATAAGACATTTGATCCACCCTTCACCAGTATACTATCGCAGAAGTGCTGCTACAGGAAGCTCAATGATTTTTTTAACTATATTCATAAAGAATTATAAACAATAAGTATTTTCTCTATCTAATGTAAACACACTTCGAAAACTGATCTATTTATCCATCTTTGTTCATGACTACATCGTATTAATATCTAATTCTAGCATAAGGAATGAGTATATAAGAAAGATGTAATTTAAAATGGACCGCCGGCGTGGTCTTGTGGTTAGCGTCGCTGACAGTCCAGTACCTCCTCTGAGGTAGGGAGGACTGGTAGGGGTGCACTCAGCCTCGTGATTGAAATTGAGGAGCTACTTGATAGAGAAGTAGCGGCTCCGGCCATGGAAACCACCATTAGCGGCCGTGGGTATCGGCATGCTGACCACATGCCCCCAGCATACCCCCAATCCTGCCATCTGCCTATATGTAGATGACGCAGCGGTCGGGTGGTAGGCCTTGTTCCTTCGGGGATGTTGCGCGACGGAATTTAGTTTTTTTAGTAATTGAAAATGTAACTATAACCCTAACATACCGAAAGGTGAAATAGGGTTTTATGAAAAATAGGAGATACAATAAATAATAATAATATATTGGTTCAGCCCAAAGTTGGTTTCATTCTTTGAAGTTTTAAAGTGAGAACCTCATTGTATTATTCAAGTATGTTTACATTCTGTGATAATGTAAAAAATGGCCTTTCCTGCAGGTTCCTTATTATCCTTGTTTTACTCGTCCCCACTCCGCATCTCAATCGTCGGCATTTCCTCTTTGCGGTATACCGAATTATATTATTATTTATTAAGGGTAGTAGTTTGCATTTTCAAATCCAAGAAAGTGGCAGGATCTTTTGCTAAGTCAATCCAATAACAGTAGCATTAATCATACAAGATTTCAGCGTTTCTTAGCTTCTCGTTTCCGGCTGACACATGACAACGTTAGCGTTATCAACGATAATGTATATATTGAAAAATAACTTTACGAGTTGCTTTAACATATCATGTTAAGACCTAAAAATAAGAAAAAATTACTCTCATCATATCTTCATTTGCTTTGTATTTTGGTTGAGATGATCTTAACTTTCTGCATGAAGTAACATTTTAATAAAGAAAGCCTGGTTATAGCGAGACAAGTTAAGAATCAAGATACGCAGAAGCACCAGCAGAAGGGAGTTTGGCGCATCAAAACTACACGTTTTATTCCCTAGTTTTATTTCGTTGCCTGGACTATATTGGTTCAGTCCAAGCTAGCCCAAGCTATCCCACCAACCCGCAAGCTGGCCGGTGGCCCACGTGTTTCTCAGAGAGCAGAAAAAGGCATTGAGTAATATTAGCACTAGAATCTCAGGAAAGTGCAAATATTACATAAACAATTAAACTCATGAGAAGGAGATACAACATAATTATTTTACTTCTATATGCGGCTGGCCGGTTCGCGTTCGCCACCTATAGGCAACGATTTGAAAGGCACATCATAGATTTTAACCATGGAGGATTGTTTGTTCCACGCTTTCATGATAAAGAAGATAAGGTAACCAACATGGTTGAAATACTGGAAAATTACTTTGGATACTATTAACAGTGCATTCACATCCCAAATAAGATCGGCAATAGTTTCCGCTAACTTTTACATAGAAAACTGAGTTTCTTACAAAAATCTTTGATGTAGTGCGATATCATTATTTCATTTAAACATTAACCTCAAATCTTATTCAAATCCTTCGATTAATACGTGATAAATATACTTTGACAATGCAAGATCGATTTTACTTTATTGAGTTATATAATTTGTAAAGGTTTGGTCATGAACTCAAAAGGTAATGACTAGCGCTCGGAAGTTGAAGAAATGTATATTTTTTCTAAGACATTACAGACAATGCAAGTTGTAGCCTAGTATAAATTTATTTTGCCTCAAAATAAAAAAAGAAAATAGCTTACTTTTATTTTACATTTTGTTCTTTCGGCATTTTTATTTATTTTCTTTTATAAATGTTTTATTCTTTCATAATATTTTCCCCCATTTTTCTTCAGAGTGAACCTTCCCAACATTGCAAAGAAACCTATCTCATAACTCCTATCTATGATGGATTCTGTAACTTTATACATAAAGTTAGAAGCATTTCTGAATTTGCTTTAATCTACAAAATTCTGAATATGCTTTAATGTTTAGAAATACATTCTAGATTTTAGATTAAGTCCATAAACTACTACTCAAACGGATCAATTTATGAAAGCACTTTTCAAGGTATCTTAAATTAACCATGGTCTTAAAGTGTCCACCTTGACTTTAAGCATGGAGATATCCGTTGCAGCCCATATCAAGATATCGATCTTTATCTTTCCTTAAATAACATTAAAGTTCTTTAAGTCTTAGCAAAGATTTCGTACGCTAAAATACTAAAGTAATTTTCTTTAGCTTTTCAGATCTTCGTTATTCAAATAGATCGTCTGGCTTGCATTCAGAAGCCTCTAGAAACTTTTAGACAAGATTCTCTATGATTTTTGAAAGTGCGCCCACTTTTGTAATGGAGGGGAGTGAAATATCTTCTTTTTGACCGTTTGTCATTCTAACTATAATCGTCTTACGAGACGCCTCAGTCTATCTACAATTGTCTTTTAGACGCTACATTCAACCATAAGTCGCCGTATGGTACGCTTCGCACCCAAGTTCAAGACGCCGAGTCGAGGAGCAGCATGTACCAGGCAGCTTCTTCAAAATGGCTGAACACTTCGTAAACCACAACGTATGCTAAATCTACGCATACTTTAGCCAATACATCCAAGCAAGAAGTCAACCGCAACGCAGCACAGAAGACGGGACAGCAGCCTCAATAGAATGTCTACACTTGCAACGCAAGCTTCATTATCTGGAGGTCCAGATCTGACCATTCACGCCGCCTCCAAAGGTGAGTAATTTGTTTTATATTATTGTAATTCAGCTTGTATATTTATAGAGTCGTTGGTATCTATTGCGAGACTCTCTTTTCTCATTCATATTCGAGTATATAATATACTTATGCTGCCAAATAAGGCAGTGCAATTTTGCTACAATATAAACTGTAATTCTGAATACATAAATTGGTTTGGAATTTTTGGGCAAACAGCCAATTCCGTTTTTTTTAGATACATCACAGTCAGCTGATCTTGTTTGAGCTTAATGCTTAATGCTCTACTTTCTAATCTTTAATTGTAACTCAAAATAGAGTTTGTATGAGTCAAAGTAAGATTCTTATTTAAAAATATTGTTAATTTATTGTACAGTTCAAAATATAGAAATAGTGTTCTCTTCTGTGTTTGTTGTGCCATTTCAACTGTGCCGTGTATATTTTGGCACCTGATTATTTATCTTGGTTTTCACTGTTTCTATATATATATAATGTTTACTTACTTAATTATGTTTTCAGCTTTGTTTACGTACATTCTCAGTTTTCTCTCGGCAAGCCATCTTTCTTCCGTGTTTTGTTTTGGGTGCGTTTTATTATTGCCCTTCTGGTATCTAGCGTCCTCTATATTGATATTGCTTGAGTATAAAGTTTTTTTTTGTCGCACGCCTCTAGTGGCTGTGCGGGTATTATCCTGAGTGGGCGTATCTCGCTCGTAGAGTTCAAGTTTGGCAATCATCGAGAGCCATTTCGCCATGGACCTTCTGCAAGCCGGCATGCTGCTACCGTAAGCCTCATCTATTTTACCAGCAGGTATTTTATATTATTTTTCTAATTTTATAGTTTGTTTCGCTGGTGGATTGTTCGGTTAATTCTAGTACGTTTCGGTTTTGCCCACCAGCTTTTTATTTAGCTTTCGGTTTATTTTACCAGTTCAGGTTACTTTCATGTGAGATTATTTTATTTTTATTTAGTTTTGGTGAAGGTTGGCTCGCCATATTTATGCCGTAATTCATACCAGGCCTTATGCCGTTTGTCTATTTTGGCCCTCGGCCTCGTCATGTGTTTTCTTATTTTCAGAATCATTCTGCTCTCTGTATTTACCACTAAAGCTTACTGTATTGCGCTTTATTAATCTACTAACAGTTTTGTAATAAATTCTTGAAACTGGTACTCTGATCTACTGTATTTATATTTAATTTACGCTCCGAGAAGCACGTTTCACAACTGAGCCACCCATATACAGTCCACAACCAGAGATCCTTAGTTTCCTTCATGTTTGTCCTTATTTTTGTTTACTTTGTTCTATGTAAACCCTTACAGATTTATTAAAATACGAGTGTAATATAGTAAACATAACAATAATAGAAAATATTACAATAAAAATAATAATATAAAATACATAAATCTTATCGTTTGTTTATTATTACTTACTTTTGTACTACTGTATATTCCCTTCGTAAATACATATTTAGAAATATCAAATCTTTTTGAAATTTTTCATGTAATATTTTAATAAATTTAAGGCAGTTTTATAGGTCATTTTTCAGGTATTTTTAGGCCATTAACTTCCGAGCCCTAGTTATGACATACGGAGGAGACAAGTGTTCTAGATGAAGGGATGTCTTTGTCTGCGTTAGGCATATACAACTTTATGTTATTTTGTTATAAGAATGGAAAGATTCAGATTGAAAGCTCTTAAGCGTAAACTTCGTAATTAATGGTGACAACTATCAGACAAGACTCAGGGAGCAACTTCCGAACAATGAGCCACTGGTTATAAAACCAGAAATAGCGACTACAATTAGATATACCTGGTTATAAGAAAGGCGGCCAATAAGGCAACACAGAAAACGGTCTCAAAAAGAACCACGACTGTTATGTGGTGGACGCTTCAACTAATTCAGCTCAAACGGGACACGTACGCCCACAGGCGTGCGTTCCAAAGAGCGAACGGATAGGAAAGACAAAGACTCTACGCATTATATCGACAACACAGAGAACGATACATCCGTGCAGTATACGAAGCCAGGAGAGACAGCTGGCATGACTTTGTATCGGAGCAAAGCATGACTAACACATGGGGAGTGGCTTATCGCATACAAGCAAGCAAAATTAGACACAAGACTGTAACAAGTAGTCTCAAAACATAGGGCGGGAGATCAGTAGAAGCATGTGACGAAATAGCCGACATACTACTTACGGCGCTTGTGCCAGATGACGACCTACAGAATGAGACAGCTGAACAAAGGTAAATCCTTAGGCTTACTCAAGAATTCATAGAAGGCGGAGAACAAATCCAGCCATTTGATAACGCGGATTTACAGATAGCACTTGACTCCACAAAGACAAAGAAAACCCCCGGACTAAATGAGATTAATCGGGGACGAATAACTAAAATTATGCATACTTAACGTATGCATTCGGCTAGGTATGTTCCCGAAAGCATTAAAATGGGATAGCTGTATCCCATTCTGAAGTCGTACGATAAAGGCACAAATTTACCGAAATCATGTAGACCTATTTGCTTGCACCCAGTACTAGGGAATATCTTAAAGAGGCTCATTCTCTCTAGGATCGAAGACCTACTCGAAGCATAGCACTCCGATACCCAGTTTGGGTTTAGGAACGGAAGGAGACCGGAGGATGAAATTACAAAACTACAAGTCATCATCAGGAACTCCCAAGCGAAATGCGTGGCAGGAATATTTATTGTTATTGAAGGGCCCTTATATAATATACGGTAAATAGACTGGGAGGGATGGGGTGCCCTGGAATAGCCCAAGATTATTTTAGAGACAGGGAAGTTACGATTAAAAACAGTTATCATATTCGAACGAAACAAGTCACTAAGGGCTTCCCACAAGGCTCAGTACACGGTCCTAAACTTTGGTACCTAGTATTTGATGAAGCAATAGGAATAATAAAAGAAAACCAGGATGCTAAGCCAGTAGCTTTTGCAGATATGGTCCTCCTTTTCGAAGCAGATAGCAGAGCCTCAATATAGGAGTAAGGAAATTACATCATGTTAACATTCACCAATTGGTGCAACAAGGCCAAATTAAAACTATCACCAGGAAAAACAAAGTGCCTGCTCCTGAAAGGGAAATTACACCCAGGAAGACCTCCCAGAATATTTGCACTGGGAACCCGAATCCAAGGTGTAGTATTCCTGCTCTATCTAGGCGCAGAACTTCAAGCAGGCAACAAGGTGGAACGACAAGTAGAAAATATATGCACTAGCAGTATTCTTGGCACTAATTACATATACAGCTCACGGAAGGGCTCCATACATAAATTCACGCTATAAACGTAAGTTAATTACGGCACAGAGACAAGTTCCACCTAGAATCATCAGAGTATATTCGACTACATCAAATGACCTGCTAGCGGTCATTACTGGAGAAATCCCAGCAGATCTGCTACTAGAGGAAAAAGTAAACGCTTACAAAATATGAAAACACCTCCCTACTAAAATTGCAGAGCGGGAACTAAATCATGACACTTACGAAAAGTATAACCGTTCAGAACTAATGAAGCAGCTTAGAAGCGCAACTGTACATGTGTGTGAACGACGCTGGAAAGATGCCCAAAAAAGCCTTCTAACAAAGGACTATTTCCCTAGCGTCCACAGACGACTTAGTAAAAAATGGATCGTTCCTGATTTCTCAACATCTGAGTTCTATTCGGGGCATGGTTACTTCACAGCAAATCTATTTAGGTTTAACCTAGCGGAGGATTACCTCTGCTACTTGTATCTGCTACTGTGCCTTATACAATGTACCACGCCCTCTGTACATGCGCCATATATAGGGAAGAACGCATTAGCTTAAGAGAGGTAGCCAAACAAGCAGGGGAAGATACCCTGGGGCCCTACCGAGCAAGACGGATATGGCAGATTATCCAAGACTTGCCTCGGAAGCTGCGGGATAGCCTCTCAGCAACCGATCCCCCGCGACAATAGAATGATGAACAAAAGTAAAGTTAAGTGAATAAAATGCGAAGTCAATTCATCAAATATTTTCCCTGTGTTCTATGAACAAGAGAAGGCGACGCGACGACCTTAGAACAAACGCGAAATCTGTTGTTGGCCCGGAGATACAGCCAATGGCTCAGGTACTCGGAGGTGGAAGGCGGGGCCAAAAAAATTATAGTGACAGAGGGTTGTAACTAAGCTACCGTTATACGCAAGCTCTTACGCTAAGAATTAGGAAGGTGCCACTCAAATGTCCGTGAAGACTTGTGATATTAAAAGTTATCGGTGGTTACAGCATTTCTGGTGATGAAACTGAAATACTGCCAAAAATTTGTCTCGTCTGAATAAAGCAATAGGGACTCCAGAAGAAACCATATTCGTAAAATTACAAGAAGTAGATGTACATATTATAAATAAGTATATTTATACTTAGTTTATATTTAAGTATATTGATATAATAAAATAAATTCATTAAAATGGCAAAGTATGAAATCAGCAAACATTACATTTTCTAATTGACTGGTATTTGATCATAGTTGTATTTTAATTATAAGACAGGCTTATACCGATAAATAGCTCAATCAAAATAATAAAATTAATTCAATAAATTCAATGTTACCTAAATGTTTGCTTATATCTTTACAATTAGGTGTTCGCGAAATTCTTATATTCTTTTTTGCTAATTTTACAATTTCTTTTAAAGATCACACCTTGAGAGGTTCATTTCGCAGAGAAAGTAAACAAAAGGTGGAGACGGATAAGATGTCAAGTAAGACTGCAAATCTCCTTTAACAGCAGACTGACTTTGTTTGACAATTGATGATTTTTGGTCAGCGCAAAGAGAAAGAACAACTCCTAACAGAGAATTTGCTTCAGACTTGTCTTGTCTCTTATAGAGAGCGTCAGCGTATTATGAAGGCAAACATCAATTGCCATATTACTTAAATATTTAAGTTCTTGATTTGTTTTTGATTGCCATTAACGTTGATACAATCGCAGATAGGCTTCCATGCATCTCACTAACGTAGGTCTACACCATTGGGATTTTGATAATCTGAATCTACTTGTGATTATCATTTGAAAAATACCTGTTCGTTGTAATGTTCAAAGCACATGTGCAGCGTTTTGTTATCTGTATACAAGGCAGAGATGATAATTTTACACCATACTGCATGTACTGTGTTACCAACATGTTTAAATGGGTCGTTTAGCAGCCATCCATAAAGAATGTTATGAAGTGTAAAATTTAAGTATTCCAGCATGCGGGTTTACCATATTTGCGCTGTAATTAATTCGTTTTACGTTAATAGCGCCTATTGATTCAAACTTCAGAAATATGTTTACATTCTTGTTAACGGTCCATGTGTAAGTTTGGTACCAGGAATACAAATAGGGTATATATTTTTTCCTGCATAAAAGATTCTTTGTCTGTAATTAATTTTGGAAAGTTACACACACATTACACAGCCTTGATTAAATCGTGCATAAGAAATTAAGAAAACCAATATGTGTAGATTCCGAATTCTTCTCAGATTAATTTTATTACAGTTCCTTTGATTACTTTGCGATTACTCCGAGTATTCGAAGCGAAGTCCTGTTTTAACTCGACTTTTTGGCATTTCGTGTGTCTTTCTGTCTGTACATTTGTTTGTAACTCGGTCAAGATCTAGGCGTTTTTCGATTTTCGATGTTCCTTGAAGTCATGAAAAAGGACGCATACGAAATGATTTTCTTCTTCTTCTACAATGGGGCTACAGCCAAAATCGGGCCTTGACCTGCTCCATCCTCCTCTTCCAATCATATCTATCTAGCGACACTCTTCTCCAGGCCGCTATTCCCAAAACTTGTTTTGCATCCTCTCTCACTGCGTCGACCCATCTATCCTTCGGTCTTCCAACCGGTCTTTTACCATATATCCTTCCCTCCATGACTTTCCTTGGTATCCTCTGGTTTTCCATCCTATTAACATGTCCAGCCATTTCCAGTCTTCAGAGTTCGATGTAAGTTACTACATCCATATCTCGATATTGCTCCATCAATTCCTGATTATACCTTATCCTCCATTGTCCATTTTCATTAACCGGCCTCAGGATCTTTCTTTTGAATGCACCTAGGTCTGATTCTATCTTCTTGTTCATTACCCAGGTTTCACATCCATAAGAGAGCTCTGTTCTTATCACTGTTTTATAAATTCGGATTTTGGTTCTCCTATGTACGCATCTTGATTTCATAATATCCAATAATGCAAAGTAAGTTTGGTTTGCTGCTGTCATGCGTGTATGTATGTCTGTCCCTTCTGTATTATCTCTAGTTATAACCGATCCAAGATATTTAAAATCTCTTGTAGTTCCAAATCTTTCTGATTATATCTGTTGGTTGGATATTAGGGCTTTTCTGGACTGCGTCATCCACTTAGTCTTACTATTGTTAATATTGAGTCCCATTTTTCCAGCCGCTTTTTCAAGATCTTTAAGAACCTCTTGTATTTTGTCTTTTGATCTACCCATGATGTCCAGATCATCTGCGTAGTCAACTACTTTTACACTCTTGTACATCAATGTACTCCTGGTTTTTTGGTTGTGTAGGATGGTGTGGAGAACGCGAATTATCCTATTCACTGTTATTGACGTACATATGCGTCGCCGTAAAAAATGCATAAAGGCTGAGATGTAAATTTAATACAATAATGCTTTATATAATGCTTTAAAATATGAAAATATTTAACCACGTATGAAAACTGTCATGTACGGAAATCAGCTATTCCGCTATAATTTTCGTAGTTGATATCAAACTTATAATTCACGAGTGAAACATGTATTCCTCCAGGAATACTTATATTGAAACATAAACAGCACTGTAAAGATTAATAATAGCTAGGCCTATAATATGTACCAAGAAATGAAATAAATAAATATTAATAAAAATATGATCACTCCTTCTTTAGAAAACAAGCTTTCAAACGTGAGGAACCACAGAACACATGTGAGGAAGGAACGTAAGACGTCCTCAACTTCCTCCATATGAAACTGGCTTCTCACCATCTTTCCTCTTCCCTGCCTGCCCCTTCACATGCCCAAGAGCTTTAACAACGGCATGGACCAGGTAACATCAACACTGAGGACATCCTCGCAAATACCAACCTGCTCAAAACAGAACTGCTAACTTCTTTCCCGAGTGCTCAACAATAACGCCGTTTTGTCACTTTACTATTTTAATTTTGACAATGAATGCTAGTAAACATTTATGTAGATCAATTATGAAGTGTAGGATGATCCTCACATCCTATATGGAATAATCGCCACTGTTATTAATATCTATATCCGTTTCCCTTATCACCCAGTCTAGTGTGATATTGAATAGCATCGGTGCCAATCCATCCCCTTGTTTCAGCCCGCTGTTAACAACAAAGGCTTCAGATATGCCACCGAAATCTTTGACTTGTGCTCTGGTTTCTAACATTGTCATTCTAATAAGTCTTATTATCTTCGGATGTATTTTTTGCTGGGCTAAGATCCTATATATTCCAGTTCTGTTTACACTATGATAAGCTGTCTTAAAGTCTATAAAAGGATGGTATAAGTTCAGATTATTTTCCCAGAATTTCTCTGACATAATTTTAACTGTGTGTATTTGATCTATGGTAGACCTGCCTTTCCGAAAACCAGCTTGATATTCGCCTATTATACTCTCATAGTATGGTTCCAATTTTTTCCGCAGCACATATGTGAAGACTTTATATAATATATAAAGTCTTCACATATCGTTGCTATGTACGCAATTATCGTACATAGCAACGATATGCCTCTGTAATTATGACAGTCCAGTCGGTCACCCTTCTTGTGGATTGGGCATATTATAGCTGTTTGAAATTATTTGGGCATCTGTTCTTTTCTCCAGATATGTATTATCATTGATTGAACTGCCATTTCCATTGGTTCTCCCCCTGCTTTAATCAGTTCTGCCGGTATATTGTCAATTCCTGGTGCCTTGCCATTATTTAATGCTTCAATTTCCAGTGTTATGTTTATTCTATCTTGTTCTTCCAGTTCTCCTTCTCTTGAACCTTAGTTAAAATATTCTATCATCTCTTCATTTCCTGTTTCATTGTTCAGTAATTGTTGGAAATGATTTCTCCATCTATCTAAAACCTGTTCCTGCTCATTAAGGATGTTCCCACTTAGTTCCTTAATCATATCCGTTTTTGGAACAAATGATTTTATTCCGTTACAGGTTGGTAGCCGTATAACTCATTAAGAGAAGATTTTTATTCTTTTTACCGATTCTCCATAGAAACAATGTTATCTTCACAGTGAATTTTTTTACGTAATTCTAAATGGTAACTTCAATTTCGTATGTTTATTTGCAAATTTATGCGAGGGCTATTCTTTTTCAACCCCGATGGGGCATAAAATGAAAACCCTAGTGAAAATCAAAACTCTTTTATTTGGAACATTTAAGTACACCTTCTAGCTAATTCTCTACATAGCTAATTCTCCAATTGAGGCATTTGTCGAAGCGTGGTGCAACTTTCAATTACCCCCTTCATAGAAGATTGCCGCCAGTATATTGAGAAGGGTCGTCACGATATTTTGAAGTGTTTTGAAATTCTTCGTTGGTGTGGAAGCTCTGTCCTCCCACATCTGTCTTCAGCTGCCAAAAAAGATAAAAGTCACTCGGCACGGGTACGAGTTTTTGAAATCGATCGTGACAGGGGATGAAACGTGGATTCGTTACGACAGTCCAGAATCAAAAGAACAGTTCAAACAATGGATGCACACCAATGTCCAGAACAAACCGAAGATCTGGCTTCCACTTCAAAACGCAGTGAAGACCCTTCTGAATATGCTGGCAGCAAGCTTCTATGATGAGGGTATTTGAAATTTGCACCACGTTTCGAGAAAAGTCTCAATCGGAGAGCGACTATGTAGAGAAGTAGCTAGAAGGTGTGCCCAAATGTTCCAAATAAAAAAGTCTTGATTTTCACTGTGGTTTTCATTTTATGCCCCATCGGAAGTTGAAAAAAATAGCCCTCGTATATTACGCAGTCTCAACTAAATGCGATGTCTCATTTTCTTCAATTCGCCACTAGTGTTATTATAAGTTGTTAAAATCTACGTATGTGTAATTTTTTTTTTAATTTCTTTTCAAAATGGTGGCTGTTTTAAAGTTTCCGTTTCATATAAAGTTAATCTTCTTTCAACAATGATGGCCGAATGTTTCATGCTGTAACAATTTAAACTTCATTCATTCTCGAATGTACAATTTTCTACAGCATTGTTGCAGTAGGCCTACATTTTGTTTCGACGTAATTCTAATGCTATACCGGCAGTTCATCTATATATTGTTTTTTTTTTAAATTTGTTTATTATGCAGTCACAACAAAACACGTTGTTCAGTTCTTTTCCAATTTGTAGTGGATCTTTGTTGAAGTCTTTGTAAACGACGCAGATTTTTATTTTTATTACGTTTGAAGATTGTTCTAATGGTTTCTGCTTCTAGCCAGATGGCTCTGTCTATAAAAATTTTAATAACACGTCCACTCTCGAGTTTAAAACTTTCTACTATTTTTGAAGTAAAACTTCTTCAGTCGCGGTAGGGGTAAATCGGGAACTTGTGTAACGCTCTAAAATCGTCACGAAATTAATGTAACGCTGAAACCGTCACGAAATTACTAACGTGTTTCGGAGCGGACTGCACAGAAAACAATCAACTCAATGATTAGGAGTAATCAAAGGACATTTTTCAGACCTAGTATGAAGACCTGCAAATGGGAATAGTAAAGTGTGTCCCACGCAAGAGTTGGCCAATGACGCGGGTTTCTGCGTCGCGGCTGGCACAGCTCCAACTCCCAAGCGATTGGGTAAAATATCTATGCTAATAATGCCGCGGTCGGTGTAATGATTCAGGTTCTCCCATTTACAGTTAAAATTACAATGAAAATAAACACGTACCTCATCACAAGAAATGTTGGAAATGTTCTCCTCTTGCATTCACACAATACTGGCACCTTTTCAGGAAATTTTCTTTCATGCGCATAAGTTCAGCTTACGAGACAGAGTTACTTTCTCTTGTGATAGGCCTATGTGATTTTGTCTTGAACTTCTTCTAACAGTATGTAAATATTATTTATGGGGAAACTTGAAAATGAAGTGTATAGGTCAATTTCCCATACATTAGAAGAACTTAAAGACAATATCACAAGAGAAATTAACTTTATCTCGGAAGCTGAACTTACGCGCGTGAAAGAAAATTTCCTAAAAAGGTGCCAGTATTGTGTGGATGCAAGAGGAGAACGTTTCCAACATCTTTTGTGATGAGGTACGTCGTTATTTTCATTGTAATTTTAACTGTAAATGTGAGAACCTGAATCATTACTCCAATCGCGGCTTTATTTGCGTAGATATTTCACCCGATCGCTTGGGAGTTGGAGCTGTGCCAGCCGCGACGCAGAAACCCGCGTCATTGGCCAACTCTTGCGTAGGAGTCACTGTAGTAGTAGTAGTAGTAGTAGTAGTGGTAGTAGTAGTAGTAGTAGTAGTAGTAGTAGTAGTAATAATAATAATAATAATAATATTAATAATAATAATAATAATAATAATAATAATAATAATAATAACAACAGTAATAATAATAATAATAATAATAATAATAATAATAATAATAATAATAATAATAATAATAATTCTTACTTGCTCAATGGCAATAGACAATTCCTAAGCAATCTAAAGGTATATTATCTATTTTATGGAACCCGGAGGTTCATTACCACGCTTAAAAAAATCAAATAATAAAATTAATTAAAGATCCAAAATTTAAAAAATCCAAAATTCCAAAATTAAAAAATCAATGATCCAAAATAAAATTCCAAAAATTCAAAATTTAAAAAATAAGAAATCCAAAATTAAAAATCCAAATGTCCAAAATTTAGAAATAAAAAATCCAAAATTAAAAAAATTAAAAATCCAAAATAAATAAATAAACAATAAAAAATATAAAAAATAAAATACTAAAATTGGAAAAATCAAAAAATCCAAAATTAAAAAACTAAAATACACAATTTAAAAATCCAAAAATAAAATATTCAAAGAATCAAAATTTAAAAAATGAAAATTAAAATATTCAATGGTCCAAAATTATAAAATCCAAAAATTACAAATTAAAAAATCAAAATATTAAAAAATCCTAAATCCAAAATCAAAAAATCTACAAATCCAAAATTAAAAAACACAAAAAATAAAAATTTCAGATCCGAAATTTAAAAAATCCAAAATAAAAAATAAAAAATTCCAAAATTAAAAAATTCAAAGGTCCAAAACTTAAAAAATCCAAAATTAAAAAATCCAAATTTTCAAAATTAAAAAAAAAGTTAAAAATAAATAAATCCAAAATTTCATAAATAATAAAATAAAAAATTTAAATATCCAAAAATCCATAATTTCAAAAATAAAAAAATAAAAATTCAAAGATCGAAAATTTAAAAAATCCAAAATTAAAAATTCATAGATCCAAAATTAAAAAATTAAAAATCCAAAATTTAATAAGTCCAAAAACCCAATATCAAAAAGTCCAATAATGCAAAATTGAAAAATTCAATAATCAAAAATTGAAAAAATAAAAACTAAAACAAGTTTTACTTCCGTCGCGTGTCGTTCCACGCACACTTTTTTTACAGAACATTTGGACACAATTCTAGTGGTTTTCCGTTAAATTATCCCTTCTAGGTTACACATCCACATCGCAAGGTTTCCTTTGTTATAATCTAAGTCCTAAAGGATCCCAAAGTCGTCGTAAACATAGGTGATAAGCTGATTCCAGGTTGTATTTACGTGGATATTTCACGATCCAAAAATATATCATAGGCGATCATTGATCCCGGCTTGAATCTGGACTTTCTGACTCGCATCAGCCAGGTGAACTTGTTACGCCGAGAGTAGAGGAAATGGAAGAGATTGCTCACTTTGAGATAATGTCCTTTTGAGGCACTCAGAACATAAGTGCTTCAAGTCCATAGAAACTGATACTGGCAAGGGAACGGTACGAATTGTCATGTCGAAACCTACCCTCAAATGTTGCACATCGATAGGTCTTCATTACAGATTGGACACATACAAAACATTAGCTGCTCATACGAACTGTAAATGGGTGAAAACACGTTTGCTATGTTTCGTAAGTTAACAACGGGTGCCACTTGTAGAGCTCGCTTGAGTAGCCTGCATTCTGTGTTAACGTGATAGCGGGAAGGAGCTGCCTTTTTGCTCGCGGAATGTGTTTCACTAAATAACATTTATAATAATCATTTGTTCTTATCACTTCCGCATTGGTATAGTCACTGGGGGTTGCCTATGATTGTTAGTGTGTGTAGACTGTGACCACTCAAGTTGCGTGATGCACTGTGAATCACAATACCAGTGCTTCAATCAACTTATTCTCAATGTTGAAATTTATTGTCCAGATTAAAGATTTCTTAAGTATTAAGAACTGGAACTAACATACTACGTAATAATAAATGCTATTGAACTCGTCATTATAGGCAAAAGTAAAAAGTAATGAACTAATGTAAACAGCACACGATATTCACTTAGTTAATTCTAAAGATTTAAGCACGTACTAATTAATTCATAACTACCGGAATACAAACATGTGTATCAGTGGAGGATATTGTTCATTATCATAATATTATTCCCTCCCGTAGTAATAACGAAAGGTAGAGATACGGAAAATACATATAAGCGTACATCTGACGTGGTATTTGGGAACATTGTGACAGTGGATGCGAAGCGCGCACTGGATAGGGAAAGGCAGAACTGCTGTAAGAGCAGCTGTAAGAGCAGCTGTAAGAGCTGCTATACATTTCGAATTTACGAAATTAGCAAGCAATTTTCACCCACTAAAAGTTTATATGAGCAGATAATTTTTGGCATATCTCTATGTGCAATGAACATTTACCGATGTGCAAAGTTTGAGGGTAGGTTTCGACATGACACCCGTACGATTCCCTTGTGAGATATTTGGGGTCAAAGAAATCTTTCTCCGCAAGTCTTTACATAATCACTATCTGTATCTATACAAATGGGAGTGAAATAATCAAGTTTAAAATTACTGCACTTGTTCTCTGAAAACAACGTATGCTGGTGAAACCGGTACACCGTCGTTTAACAATTTTGCAGATTCCTAAATTTACAACACTTTTATTCTGAGTGCTTCATTTAAGAAGTTTATTTATAAGTAGGTGTAACGTTTTGTAAATGAAAGGCGTAAAATCTATAGATAATACTGATGTGGAAAATGTAGTCTGATTAGCTTAAGTATTTAATTTGAGTGCTTAATGTTAGTTTTTAATTTAGATTACGTGTTTACAAGGTTATTAAAAAGTTAGTGTATCTGTGCAGTGATTGGTTTAAGATTGCATATCAATTTATTTATGCCTTTCTCTTCTCTCGTATATTTGCATTATCTTTTTTTGCCGTTCTCCTCTTTCTTTCATTATAACTATAAATACAGTATAGCCTATTGTTACTTGAAGATAAGTAGACTTCAGTCTATGTCAATATCAATTGAATCTCCAGCCCATTAGAACACGGAAGCCGATATCTTTTTGTTGCTAATATATATTTACTGAAGTCAACATTTCAGGGCTTATGGGCGTGATCTGTCACATTTTATATACCGTCGTTTCACTTCGAGCTGCATATAGGATTACATATGTATTAATGGAAATCATCAGTGTAGACACATATCGGAATTCCATTGTAAGAGATGATCAAGTGCTGGGAAGGTTAAAATATAATACATAATATATAATTCATATGATATTGCAAATATGGGAACAAGAATGATCTCTTTAGAGACAAATTATGATGTTCGTTGCCATGGAAACGATGTTGTTCTCAAAATGAATTTGAACATTGACTAAAACGTTGGAGTCTGCAACGAAGAGAAGATCAAGACTTTTTAGGCCTATTTTTTTAAATTCTATGTCCACTGTTCACAGAACATTACATGCATGTATAAAGTAAAATGCAATAAACGTTATGGATAACAGAACTACGATAATAGCCGTTTCTTATTTCATTATCGATGAAGTCTACTTCTCAGAGGTGGGACCAGGCTTGCGCATAAGACATCACAGATAAGTCGCAGATTCCTCATCATTTTAACAATGACCTTATTAGGTTCTTCCACATTAAAATACGCTGCATTAAGCAGAGGCTCTCTCAGTGCCTTTTTTCATTTTTTGCTCAACCCCTCCAATGTTTTGATATTGATGGTCCAACCGCTTACTAGCACTCCACTATTGGTTTGTCCGCTATTGGTTCTAGTGCATGTAGGTATCCCTGCTAACGTACTATCTAATAAGACAGCTAAGGTTGGTGCATTGCAATCTGCGTTTGATATTGGTACTGTTCCTTTCCGTTATCTGCGTTCCCATATTCGCAACCGGACCTATAAATTGGGTGGGGTGAAGCTGCGTGGCAAATCACTCATTCATCCAGACCAATTAAAGAGCGTTCAAACTCCATAACGCCGACCGGGATTAACGTAAATAATTTTTTCTTTGCCATTCAATGAAGGTGTTCATATTGGATCATGAACGAAGCTTTATGACCCGGGAGTTCTCGCAAGATAATTCTTTCAGACAACTCCTCGAATTGCTTCCTACCAAATGATGCGATTAGATCTTGAATTTGAACAGCTGTGTGCGGCCGTGCACTGTTATGAACCAAGAGGCTTAAATCACTCATTATTCCCCCCATAAACCTCACACAATAATTGTTATTGGCGATTAATGTTTTCTGGTGTAGCATTTCTCGCATTTAAAAAACGAATCACTCATTTGAGTTCACAGAAGTGCGATTGTTTTGAACATTTCGAAACGCTATAGCAATAGGAAAAAAAAAAACAAGGTTGCGATCGCTGACACTGAGTCTGGCTTGCTAATGAATGGAGGAAGTGTGCATGCTCAAAATCGCGACTGGAACGCTGCAGCGGCAAAATACATAAACCTTATACAGATCTGTCGTAGAAGGAGAAAACAAATTTCCCCTTTTGCATCGAACATGTCGTCAGGATTGTTACCGGCATAATGTAGAAGACAAAATTATTTCATGGGATGAATAGTATTACGATTTTGTCTTATAATTTACTCTTATAAAAATTATGAAATAAATAGTGAGAAACAGCTATTTAGTAGGTAACATGGACAGCTTAGAAGCCGCCTCTCAAATATTCTACCCTAGACAACTGCCTACTCTGCCCAAGCCCACTCTCTGCCTACCTTTCCAGAGTTAAATTGTAGTTGGGATGAAATGGTTATTTACTCATTTTATACTACGAGTATATTAAGTTAGTACTTATCGGTGTTATAAAACAGAGACATAGATGGTATTACATTGCAACGATATGCGTTTTTACTTCTATTTCCATACAACCTCAAAAAGGTAAATAACATTAATTTAAAACGTTGGTTTGTCTGCGGAGGCACTAGGGAGGATATTTCACAACACAGAATGAAGAGGTGCTCGGAGTAATGGAGTAGTATGCAAGTGGGCTTCAACATAATACCACTTTACTTACTTAGCCGTCAAAATTGTGAGCAGGTTTGTTAGCACAAGTGAACTATGCGCATTACTGCTTTTTAAATAGTTTAAACTATTGTTCCATCTCTATTAGTAGCATTTGGCAGAAATTCCAATTTGCATGCTTGTAATTTCGTATTATATTTAATATGTGTTAACTGGTTGCTCTAAATAGTTGTCGAGATCAGTTAATTCTATGCATAACAATGCAGTTTCTTAGTCTAAAAGCGATACATGTGCTTTGTACTATAATTCAACTAGAGATATAGTTGTCAAATCAAGGTGGTATATCACATTATCGAAGGAAGGTATTTCAATGATACTGTAAGAATTCAAAAGCGTAAAATATTTTTCTGAGTGTAATAAGAGTAGGATTTTTTAACTTAATTATATTTCCTATTACATTCGGACGAAAACCATTGGTCCACTCCATCCTACACTATGTTTCTTGTCTGACGAACGTTAACATTTTATTGGTTTCTTTTGAAATCGATAGATTTCCTCTTTTTCTTCTCATTATATCGCATATGTAATGGATGTAAAGATGCCCTTTTGCGTGGATTTTTTTGTTTAATGGACGTAAGAAACCAGACAATACTGCAGCCACTAAGACACCCATGGTCGTAAGCTCATAGAGAGCTGGCCGCTAGGAAGGTGATTGACCCCATTTGCGCTCTTGGTACCGTGAAATGCAATGGTTCACTTCCCATCCACTCACTCTCCCCCTCGACGGCGGTGGATATCTTCCTAGTTAGACCGCTTCTTACTATAGAACAGCGATGCCAAAACACTAGTAGCTAAGAAGTCACAAGAAAATACTGAAATAGATTAGGAGTTTTGACTGGATTATATAAAACTGTCATGAAGCAGGAAACAACCGAACCGCAGACCCACTACTAAGCTTTAAAACGATTGCGTTTTTGATTATTTGTATTGTATCCCAACCGCATTTAAAAGTTAAACTAACTACTATGCCGTTTATTTTTTAGAAGGTTTGGTTAATAGTATTGTTATTATTAATATTAGGTTATTATTATTATTATTATTATTATTATTATTATTATTATGATTTACGTTAAAATCTTTACTCTGGCATTTCTTTTTTTGGCCGCGAATTCCACCCCCAGATTAACTGAGACATACGCTCTATCTTCGTCCAACAACCGATTTAGCATTTGTTCCAAGATCGTCGCGTCGTCTTATTTTGATCATAGAACACAGGGAAAATGTTTGATGAATTAACTTGGGTATTTTACTCTTGTTCAGCTGTCTATTGTCGCGGGGGTCGTGTCCCCGATCTTGTATTCGCCTAATAGAGCCAGGAAAACCTCACTCAGATCGGTTGCTGCGAGGCTATTTAGCAGCTTCCGAGGCAAGTCTTGGGCGATCTGCCACATCCGACTTCCTCGGTAGGGATCTTAGCATTCCCCCAAAGTGGATTCGTCTCAAATTCGGTGTGTGACCTTGAAGATGGTAAGTCATCTGCAAAACGACATGGAGTGAACAAGAATAAGATTACAACCGCACCATACATACTATAAAATCACTGCATTCATATACCAGTTTTAAACATTGTTAAATTCAATACAAACTATTAGTATTATAGAATAAGCTGAAAGATCGCGTAATACTTGGATCACGCCGGCTAGGACCTTGAACTATAATGCCGGGCAGTGAACTTGATCTGAGTCATATATTCCTCCCGATATATTATATTCTCTACACCCTAGGATAACATAACGAGAACCTAATACAGGGTGATTCACGAATAATGGAAAATATTCAGGGAAATGTTTTGTCACGTTATGCTGATTAAGAAAGTTCATATGAACAATATGCCTGATTTTCGATACTTTTGTAAAAAATTATGAAAATAGTAATTGATGGCTGTTGGGATCATGAAATGGACTTAGTACAAGCGATCCCAACTGAGTAAAATATATGCCAAATATATTGTATGGATTATATAGAGTTGCTATTCCATTCTCACAGCTGATCCAAGGCGAACGAGAATTCTTCGCGAAACCTAAAGATAAACCTTGAAACACGCATGCGCTTCGTTATTATTGAGAAAAAGATGCTACATTCTGGTGGGGAATACTGAGGCTTTCTTCGCTCTGACCCTCTCTCATTAAATTAATTGCGTGTATGGATTTGTCTGCGAAGGATCTTCGACTGGTTTAAGACGTCATGTAGTTTGGTTTTCTTCAGCTTCTACTTTAAGGCCAGGTAAGACTTAAATATTGTTTCCGCTTCGGCATGGTTTCGGGACATGTGAAATACGATTGTACGGATCATGTCCCGGGGTCATGCTGTTATGGAGAAGTTTAGTTTTTATCTCGTCTTAATGCTTTTGTGTTTCGGGTTTATTTAGTAATTCTTGCATATTAAATTTAGTCAGTTTTGGAAATATTGAACCTCCTTCCGCTTGACAATGGATGAGGGGTGGTTAGGGGACTAAATCACCACACTACACCTAAGTTCTTATGTTAGTCAATACTGAACAGTGACCTTCATTCATAAGAACTCAAGAACAGAAAGTCTTCTAGTAAGCATTTCAGCACTTGTGTGAATTCATATTCAGTATGAGTAAAATTATATTCCTATGATTTGGAATGTGCAGATATGGTTTACGTGTACGGATATTGTGCTGGTAATATGACGAATGCTGTCAACTTTCAACGACGTATTATTTGTATTATGTGGTGCGGTTATCCACAGTTCTTTCAAGGCCATCTCTCCGGGAAAATGTATTTGGCATTTTTTTAAAGAAATTCCATTGCACACACGACAGAGATTTCACTTCCAACTTGATTGAGCACTTGCACATTTTTCACGAAAGGTAGTGAACTTATTAAAAGAAATATTTGGAAGGCGGTGAACTGGACGTAGTGCGCCCATTGATTTGTCAGATAGATTCCCTGATTTAAATCTACTTGACTTTGTTTTGCCCTCCGCCGCTCCCTAAGCAATCGACCATAGGCCATACTCCGGTCCCAACAATTTTTCGGCGCTTGTGTTCTATTTCTCTAGGTTTCGCTCTTGTGTACTTTAAGCTTGTAGGTAATGTGTTTTGAGCTGTCTGTTTGATTCAGCACTAATAGAACTGTGTAACTCTGTTTGTGTTTTCTCATCTGTCTGTAGGGGTCGTCTCTGCGATCCGGTATTCACTTAATAACTGAGAAAAAAACCCGAAAAACCCCAGTCGGATCGGCTGCTCCGAGAATTTCCTGCACCAACATGGGCACTTGTGCTAATCCTCATAATTGTGTAGCGTTTGGTTTAATCCCAAGAGTCTGAGCTTTCTCCAGAGATACGTCTCACGATTAGGTTGTCTCGAATATGGTAAGTTTATACATCATCAATCTCCTGTTGTTTTCTAATTCCTACTACATAAGTTGCAAAGGCTTTTAATGTATTTACTACTTGAGTTGTCCAGAACTTAAGTTGTCATTCTCCTACTTGTGTTGTCACATGTGCCTCTCTCGCGCGTACATAGCGCAGGCTCATTTACATTAGATGCCATTTGGAAGATGACAGATACCTTACAAGAATGTAAAGCCTGGAACATAAAGTGCTGTGTAGTCGTTCTGGGCTTTAAGGGGGCCATTCAAAGGGCATGACATTAAAAAATACTTACAGTACAACTCTAAGGAAATACAACTGTCCCCGTAATATCGTTATTGTATTCACAGACTTCCTGAAAGACCGCACCGCAAACATAACAATATCGAACTGCAAAAAGACCAAACAAGTTTCCAAAGGTTGCCCACGGGGATCCATGTTTGCCCTACACTAAGGAATCTCATATCGGATGACCTGATCGACACTCTACCCCACCTATGAGAACACCTTGAGATAGCTATATACGCAGATAATGTAATGTTAGTTATCAAAGGGTCATCACATACTCAGAGATAGCTAATATCATCTCCAACGCCATCTCAAAATCAAGGGATGGTGCAGAGAAAACAAACTAGAGTTAACAACTAAAAAATTTGGTTCAATTCCAATGTTCAGTCGCTAGCTACAAGCATACCGCACACACCAAATAGTAAATAAGTTACGAGTAATATACCAATCCTAACACCTCTGCGTTATTTAGGTGTTTGTAGATTGCAACCCCACATGGAGCCACCTCATACAAAACCTACAACAAAAAACATTGAATATTCTGCAGAGGAGGAAAGGAGAGGATTTTTAATGCGTAGTATTAGTGTCTAATAAGACCAAACACCGAAAGTTCACAAATATCTCCTACTCCACCGGATGTTAAAGTTAAATCAAGATGGAATGCTGTTTCTATTTACTTGAATAATTTAAAATTTTGTTTGCTTTCCTGTAAATAATTATATTAGTGTATTTCACTGTATTGAACTGCACGACCCCTTAGTACAAACTTTGCTTTTTCGGGTGGCGTTCAAATTCAAGTTTGTTAAAGGTTAGAGTGCAATTTGTAGTAATCAGGTTAGTATTATTATTGTTGCTATTATTTCAGTTGGAATTATTTTTTTCCATTTCTATTCTTCTCTAATAATAATTATTATTCAGAGACGAAAACATACATTTAAATGAATAAATCTGTGATAATTAATCAAAGTTTGACTCGCAAGATCACTAAAATAATGCGGATAAATTTACTCTTTAGTATTATTAAAAATCAGGTAAACTGATACAATAAAGTGCCAGAATGCTTATGTTGAGCCAATTATAATTGCAATTATGATATGTAGAAAATAAGTTTCTTTTATCACATTAAAATCGACCAGCGTCAGTAGAACTACAGATTTCTGATATCTTGACAATCGCGCACTCACATAAAAATAAAAAAATAAAAAATAAATTCATGTCAAATCGGCCGGTTCCGCGATTTTATCCAGGGGCCTCCAGAATACGAGTCCAAGACGTTACCATTCGGCCACCTCAGTCAGTTTGACGGTCTAGTTTGATAAGCATACGTGAAGGAATAGTGTTATTTATCAAATCTAAATGTATTGCAACTTGAAATTATTAAAATATGTCAACATTTCACAAAACTCAGTGACAAATAAATCCGCTAATTATTTCACAGCAATGTACCTTCTGTATGTAACAGTTTTCATGTAAAACTCAATTTAAACCAGATCAACGAAGTAAACAAACATCTGACTGCATTACATACAAATCCCTCAATGAATAAAAATGCGGCATTGTAGTACTCGTATAGACATGATTAAAAAACATGTGACTTTAATTAGGTGTTACTCTGGTACCGGTCAACCGATTTGCTCCAAAATAAACAAGCTTCTTGCCATAGACGTTCTAAATGCATATACAAAGTTTCATGAAAATCCAATAAAGCGTGTTTGAGTTATCGCGCATTTTGTTATTTGATACCATAAAAAAGGCACTAAATTGGGCATTTTTCCGGTACCGGCAAACCGATTTGGTCCAATATCATCAGACATCTTTCCATTAGCATTATAAATGCGTATACCAAGTTTCATTGATATCCGATAAAGCATACTTGAGTTATGGCGTTAAGCATATTGAGTTAAAATATACACTAAATTGGGTTTTACTCCGGTACCGGTCAACCGATTTGGTCCAATATCAATTGGCTTCTTCCCATGGACATTATAAACGCGTATAGGCTACCAACTTTCATTAAAATCCGATAAAGCGTATTTGAGTTATCGCGCACGGACGGACAGGCGGACAGGCATTTTTCCGCCCCCACACAATCTCATGAAGTACCATATTGGCACTTAATAAATGATAACATATTATGAAAACAATTGAGTATCACGGTTTTCTCACTTCGTAAATTTTGTACGAATATTGTTCTAATGTTGTCCTTATGTTATGTCGATGGATGTAAAATAAATATGCAACATAATTTCTAGTTACAACAGGTTAGCCCTCTCATTACCCTGCCTCATAGGCAGGCAACACGTATAACGAGTTGTGCTAAAAGCCTCTTCAGGGCACCAGGTAAATAATGACTAATGACCCTAGACAGGATTACTCACCAAATTTTTATATAGACACTCGCTGATTACCCAGAAGTCAGTCGAGATTCAGTATATTTTATTCTCTTCCCAAGGTGTTGACCGCAGAGTATACCAGGTTATCTCAATCATAAAAGCTGATATTTGGGTTTTGATGAACAACTCCACAATTTTATCTTTACTTAGCACAGTACAGCACAATTTATCCAATTCGATTGTCAAACACACTTAGGTTAGTAGATCGCTTGGAAACGACTTGACTTACGCACTCGTCTGCCCCTTAATTCCCACATCATTGCTGCGTGGCCTCCCATTTCACGACACTATGCAATGGTTTTGCATGCCTATCTAAACTCTGCACATGTCCCTAGTTACACCGTTTGGCATAATGACTATACTGAATCTGCACAATTGTATACTTAATTTGAATCTACTGGTCTGATTACTTGTGGGATTTCTCACCGCCCCCTTGAAAACGCACTCCCCCGTCGGGATACGAAAACACAGTATTTCCTCTCAATTACTTGAAAACATTTCTTAATTCCCTAAAAATATTAACATCCCCTTCCTTATACATGATTGGTTAGAGGCAATCACGTGTCTCGGCCGATGTCAGTCTTTTCCATTGAGGTCAATGGTCTTTTCTGCCCACCGTGTCATAATGAATATATTTACGAGCCCAGATGTTTTCAAATCGCTTTCCAAGAAAACTTAATTGACACATATGAAATACAGCTTAATAGGCCTACATAGATTTAATCCTATTTCTACCTAGTCCCTCAATTGGTGTCTGCCCGCACCAATATCTCTTCCTTTCGGAAGCGTATCGGACAGTTTAACAATTTTGAAAACACAACCTCCCAAAATAGCGCACAATATTTGGAACAAGGGCAAGAGGGTATGGTATGCCGTGCACAGGTTTTCCTTCCACTGAATAATAAAAGTAACTTGCAATAAACACAATATGTCACTACTATAAACAACAAAATAATATTTCATAATAAAAAAAAAACCCTTGCAACAAAAATCATATTTTACAATTATAGGAGTGGGAGTGGAAAACTCGTGCGCGGCATAAAATACCTTTTTCCCTGATCATGTCTTTCCTCTGAATAGGCTCCAATATGAATGCTTATTTTGACAGTATATTACGAACCCAAGGCTCTCTACTGCTTCCAATGTACAATATACCGCCTTACTATAACTTCCACTGGTCAATTAACAAATTTTAACAGCAATAGCCGTGGTAGTAGCTGAAAATCTCTCCTTTAATTGTAGAAATGACTATACTTATTACTGTTAATTGTTTGTACGTACTGATCAATTTATTATTTGCCCTCACTTTCTCCTTACGGGTTCTATAAAACCGCATCATAGTGTACATACATAAATGTACAACATATTTACATCTAAAACGACAAAATTATATGAATCTATAAATAACGATTTTTTTAAAATAATTCTTTCCTTCGTGATGAAATTTTTAAAACTACTTCTCTGTTAACAACATACAACAAAACACGATTCTTAACATAAACGTTCTGTATGAAAATCTGTTTTTAGATAACCAGGACTTGAATCGTTCTGTTATGCCTAGTGCTTGGCAAGAGTTCTTTCTTGCGTTTCATCTCACTGTAGGCAATGGAAAGAGTATTTTCGAAAATGTGCAGCTAGGAAATTATGTAGTATATGGACTCCAAAATAATCAATAGAGCCGTAAACGAGAATGCAATGGAGGTGTGTGATAAAAGCTGACGGAGTAGCAGGATTAGCGCGCTCGCAGCGCTACTTAATTGCCGTGTCAGTTTACACAACTCCAATTACTGGCTTGCATAGGATCGCCATGAATGAGATAAAAAGGTGTGAAGCTTATAGCTATCGTGATTTACATGTTTCATGTTATTGCAACAGTTCACTTTTTTAACTATGGTCACAATATCTCTCTAAAATAAAATAAAAATTACTTCAAGCGAGGAAAATATTAACAACATTGTTGTTAATTAATTTATACAAACTTTTGTACCTTTCAGATTGCGATTAGATCGTGGTCTTCGACCATTTTTAACTAAAGGACCATTTTCGTTTTGGTAAAAGACTAGCGGGCTGCATTGACTTATTGAATTATGAACAACATGATACTTACGTAACACAAATGCATCATAATTAAATTACAATATCTGTAGGGATTACTTTATATTATATATGTGTGTGTGTGTTTTATATTAATTTGTCTTCCATTCTCCAATGTTAACGAATAATTAAAGAATTTGTTAAAACTAGTGTCTGTTACCAATAGCATTGTAGTTAAAATTAGTATTTGTTTGCTGGCCGCCAAAAATTAAGTCAAGTGCTGCATGCGGCCCCCGGTCCAACCGCTTGAAGACAACTTGATTAGATGACAGGTTAGTTCTTATTAATTTTAAATTAATTTTAAAATGAAGGCCTACAGGACTTATCATCAACACAGAAAATATGTTCAGCAGAGCTGTTCATTCCGCTGGTATTAAAATCGTTTACACGTGATTACAGTTCGAAATGAATCTAATCTTAACTCAAGGGCAATTTCCCATTTAAGGGGAAGTTTTAATAGTGATGTTACATAACTTGGATAAATTAAACACTCGAAATTTATTTTCCTTGTTATTAAAAATTGTTACAAAAGTATTGTTTATATTCATAAGTTCTGGTCTCTGTGACCGAAAAAGTAACAGAATAATTAATAATACCGTACAGTCAGGCCAAGATCTTATTAATCACAAGTGATAGGAATGCAAGATAGTTGTGGGAAAATGCTGCTCTGACTCAGCTAGTCCCGGTGCCCTCTGTATTCATGTATTGCTTGAACGAGTCACGACCTACTGATTCCTACCATAAGAAATGTGAATTGCGTGGCAGTTTAAATGTTATGATTGACCATGAAAATGATAAAGGTGTAAAGGAAGAAAAATTATTAATGCAAAGGCCTAAATCAATTGTTTATTCTGCCACTACGCATGCACAGTATGAACAAAGTGAAAATTGAGAGAATAACCAGAAAATTTGCGTCTTTGTCAACAATTAGACTCACTGTAAACGCACAACATACCTATCTTTACGAATGAACAATTGATAAGAAAATATTAGAAAAACCTAATAAAAAAATTGGATTTATGTATTGTCAATAAAAAATTTATATTTGGGAGTATCAATTACAAATATTGTGATATAGTGTTCAAGTGGTTATGATCAGTGGCTTACAAATATTATAAAAAATAATCAAAACTAATCAGTAATACTGTAACAATTACTGGAAATAAAGTTCATAATCATAACACTTGCTACTTTTACACATGTTATACAAATTACAATATTTTCACGGGGTACAATAGTAAACTCACCTCCTTGTGGTGTACCCTGGAAACGTTCTGTGAACGGCTAAGTAGTTTACTAATCAGCAGAGACAATGACAAACTTTATCAAAAACCGCCCTTTTCAGGGTGAATCCTTGAAGATATCACAGTGGAATTGTGGAGGCCTTACTCAAAGCAAAAGAACTGAATTTATCAAAATCCTGCACACTAACAGCATATACGTCTTCACCCTAATTGAGGCAAATAAAAGGAAAGAAGATTTAGAAAGATTTAATTTTCCTGTCTTCACCTTTCACATTCTAGAGAAATATAGACAAGTCGCAAGTGGGCTAATCCTAGGAGTAAAGAACTCACTATCCTCAACATTTAAAATAATCAAAGAAATTGGAGACTCAGATGATAAAATGGATCTCGTGAATGCTCAGATATGGAAAGCTGGTCTTCACTTCAATATATATACAGCCTACAATCCACCAACAAATAGACCAAACCTAGACACTATTAATGTAACCAGGAAAACTATCCTCATAGGAGACCTTAATGCCCCCTCAAAGACATGGGGATATACCACCACTACACCGTCAGGACAGGCTGTCGAGGACTTCCTAAACAGCACACATATGGAACTAGTCTATAATGCAACAGACCCTTCAACCTACCTTCATTACAATGGTAATGGGACAAATCCAGACCTACTACTTGTTTCTTCAGATATCAGCGACTTAACCACACGGAAAGTAATCGAGGACCCAGGAAGCGGACACAGAATTGTAATAGTAGATATCAAGCTGCCAAAACATACTATTCAAGAAACTTTTCCCAAAGCATCTTGGAATTTCAAAAAGGCTGACTGGTCAAAATATACAGAAACCCTAGAAACTCTTCTAGACACCCACGAAGTAGACTTTGAACAGAACCCTGACATGCTATGTAATAGCATAAACAAAATAATTCTAAACACTGCCAGCAAATGTATACCAATCGGAAGGCAGCGCCGCTATAAATATTTCTGGAACCAGAAGTTAACCAACCTTAAAAACCAACGTGATGAGCTCCGCAAAAGAGCAGAAGAAACAAGCGACCCCAAAGATGTTCAGCAATGGAGACATGCAGCTGCAGTTATGAAACGAGAAATAATGGAGTTAAAACACAATAGTTTTAACAACTTCATCTCCAAAATCAATCACAGAACTGACATAAAGAAGATGCACAAATTTATTGGAGGAGCCCAAAACAAAATCTATTCCTAGCAGAGAACCAATTCAATACAAGAACAAAACCATACATTCAGACGATGAAATTGCAAACACTTTTGCAACACACTTCTCCCTGTCTCAGAAAAAGACAGCATATATAAAAACACATGAACGAATTGCTAAAAAACAGTTAAAAGGACACACTACCCAGCCACCAAACCAAAGAGAACTCTCTTTAGACAGGATCTTCTACGAACACTTCTCTATGCAGGAATTAAATATTGTCATATAGTGAACGTACCAAAGTCAGCCTGTCAGACCTTTTCACTATGTCACAACCAACTAAAACCAGACGTATTCTTTGATGATACCAGACTTGAGAACGTCTCAACATTCAAATACCTGGGTGTAACGCTAGATGCAAAACTAACCTGGAGAGAACACATAGACAACATCTCAGGAAAAGTTCAAGGTAGACTCAGCATCTTGAAACGATTAGCAGGCTGTAAATGGGGCTGCAGAACCTCTACACTCAATACTATATAGAAAATGTACCTTAAACCACTTATTAAATACAGTGCAGGTACCTTAATAACAGCAACTCAACAAAATATCCAAAGATTGGAACAGGTACAAAATCAAGCCATGAGACTTATTACTGGTGGTGTGAAAACAACACCCATCTCTTCCATGTTATTCTATACGGGAAATCTTGAAATAAAGTTGGAGATACAAGAATCAGCCTTAAAGCTCCATGAGAAACTAATCCGTGTGCCTGGCACAAACTACAACTACACCACTCAATACCCTCGAAAATTAAAGACACAGGAAGGTCTTGCTCAGAAAGTACTAAAGGAAAAAAAACTAGACCTAATCCTAACACCTGAGCCAATACTACGCCCAGAAAACACTCTAGACATGTACAACATAGACCATGCCCTCGACTTATCAGAATCACTACAGAAAGGTAATACTGACCCGAATACTCTTAAAACCATCGCATTAGATACCATATATTCACGATACCCGGAAGAAAAATGGATGCATATCTATACCGATGGATCCAAAATAGATACAAATGGAAATACTGTAGTCGGAATACACTGCAGCCTCTTCTCACTCTATTCAACGGTTGGAGCAAACCACACAGCATTTGATGGTGAAATTAGAGCCATCCAAATCGCTTTGAGACAACTCCTATGCAGACCAACAGATCTTTCTAACATCGTCATACTATGTAATTCACAAGCTGCAATTACAGTAATTTCAAATCACAACACACCACCTAGCCATGATATACTGAACTGCAGAAAACTTATCAGAAACCTACTTGATCAACAGAGAAAGTAGTCCTGCAATGGATTCCATCCCATTGCGGCATTGCCGGAAATGAAGCTGCTAACACACTAGCAAAGAAAGGGACCCAAATCCATCCCTATCCAGTTAATACTGAATACAGAAGTGCTGCGAGAGTCATTCATCAGAAAATAGAAGCTACTCACCAGAAGAACCTGGAGAACCGCATCAAGGATTATCAGTGGAAAGACACCATCAAATCTATCCCAGACTGGCCAAGAAAAGAGGCTGTAGCAAGCTTCCGCATGACAACTGGACACGACTGCCTTGCAAAACACCTACATTATGTTGGCATTTTCACCATCCCAAATTACATCTTATGCAACACGAACTCCATCATGGATTCACATCATCTTACCATCTGCCCTGCCCTCAAATGTACAACTTTGGTGGACCGATACTGGGAGGCAAGAGGGAAGATGACTATACTGTAAACATGTGCCATCCTTGTTTCCAATGTTATGCTATGTATTTTATGTATTTTGTATTAGGTGTATCGCTTTGTCATTGTTACTTGTGGCTAATGATGTACATCAAATTGCCCCTGCATTAAATTAAATAAATAAATATTTTCGCTATATAATTATTAATTAAAATTAAATTAAATTTTTAAGAATTCTTCAGATATTTCAATGTGAAATATTTCCATTTTAGTATAAAGAAGGATGGTGCAAAAGTCAATGTTCATTTTATGTATTAAATGTGTCAATAGCAGGAATTTGTATATGAGATGTCGATTAAAAGTTTTAATGGAAAACTTAAATTACTAGCGATAGTTTTTGTAGTGTACATTTGGGAATGCTAGTTTCTTCTGCCCCATGCATTGTTGTCATAAAAATAAAATCGGTTATCACTCAGTAGTTACACAATGCATACAAATATGCATGTCTCCAAGAGCAAAGAATAGTTTTGTTTTCTCTTTTGGGCCATGTTTTTAGGGATTACTGAAAATATCTGTGTTATTGGCTTCTGCCAGAGAGGATCACATACTCTCATGTTTCTTTAATTTACTTGTTTCATGAAAGCTATAACCTAGCAATCAACAATAGCCTATGGAATCAATTTCTGAAGATGGCTGCGTATGTAGTTGAAAGCCCTCCAACAAGGTAACTCGCATAACAAATAATAGAAGTACGTCTCAATTTAAAAAGAGTTAAAAGGTTTAATCAATGTAAGTTTTAAATAGGCTATAATATAATATCCTTATAAGGGTCAGTGATGTCTAAATTGGCTGGATATTTATCGTTGTCTAACTTATTTGGGGCATGATTTAATCCTCTGCTCAGGCAAGGCTAACTGCTAGCCGGTGGCCATGTTAATTGATATGGAGGTAGGTGTGAAGAAGGCATCTCTGAAGTACTTGAAATACAAATCAATTATGAGGTTAATGCCACTCCAGGTTGTCACCGAGATCAGATTCTGCCCTCACATGACGTTTCTCGATCCAGTACATGAGTATCTTGGTGATGCGGAACCCAATATTCCCTTATAATATGAGTTGTGTATTCTGTCTGTAAACATGCTGGAACATAAATCTGGAAGTCATTAGTCACACAAATAGACACAGATATTAAACACCTACTTACATACTTAAATATAAACATTAAAAAAATAATAAATAAAAGAAACCCTTTGTAAAATATGCACAAAAATATGCAGTTTAAGATTGTAATTACGTTAAACTGGGGTACAATACAGGTTATAGTGTAAGTTACATTCAAAACAGTACAAATTTCGGAATTTTCAAAATCAGTACCTGTGCTTAAATTCAGTTCTGACGGCTTTATGAATGGAAGACCACAAACATGTGGGATATACAAAATATAATAATAATAATAATAATAATAATAATAATAATAATAATAATAATAATAATAATAATAATAATAAAAATAATAATAATAATAATAATAATCTTATTCAGTTCATGGGTGAGGCACTTTGCCTGTATGCCTGTATAGTATAATAATATAATATACGATTGAAATAGTGACATTTGCACCGATTATCGAGTCATATACAACAGATGAATAGTGAAATAGAAACTCAGTTGAATAAATCCTGCGATAATGTTCAACAGCAACTTGCTGAAAATAAGCAATTGATTTCCGATCAATCTGACAAGGTTCCCCAGTGTATTTTAAAGATGGAAAGCTTCCAATCAGAAAACTGTACTCTTCGGAAGGAACTCATTGAAACAAAGAAACAATTAGAAGAGTTACAGCAATATACAAGGAGGAACATGGTAGATATTGTAGGTATTCCTGAATCGCCTTTAGAAAATGTATCAAATCTGGTCATGAAGGTAGGAGAAGCTCTGGGTACTGGAATCACGCCGACTGATATTGAAGCTTGTCATTGACTTAAGCGGCATCCGCATCAACCAAGTGCTCCAATTGTGGTGAAATTTGTTCGCCGGGTTATAAAGGATAACTTGATGCGAAAAAGGAAAATTGTGCATTAGCTGTGCTCCAGTAGCATTGGTTTCAGTTCTAGCGAGCCTATATTGATTAATTATAGTCTCACTCCGTATAGGCGAGGTCTTGTATCTCAAGCTAGAAAGCTAAAGAGGGAAAAAGATTTTGCTTTTATAGGGGTAGATCCAACAGGAGAAATTAAATTAAAAAAGAAGGCAGATGATAAATTTACATATCGTATCCGATCAATTACTGATCTGGAAAGTTTGCTTTGATTCTGATACATATTTAGATTTAGGAAGATTCTCGTTCAAATTTCGATATCTTGTTTGCATGACAAAATTTCAATTTACTATCAAAATGTTCGAGGTCTAAATTCTAAATCTCATGACTTTTACACTAGTGTGCTATTAATAAATTATGATGTCATCCTGTTGACTGAGATATGGTTAACACAGAGTGTTAAGAACAGTGAATTATTTCCTAATGATTTTAACGTTTATAGGAAAGATCGGATACTGAAAAAAGGGGGAGGAGTGTTAATTGCTATTCATATTTCAATTCCAGCAGTTGTAATAGAGTTTCCAAATGATACTTTTGAAAGCGTACGTGTAAAATGTAAATTCCCAGATAGTGTATATTATATTATCTCTGTATATTTTCCACCAAATAGCTCAGTGGATTCATACTTGAGATTTGTTTCTTTAGTACATGGAATTCCAGGTATTCATTAAAGTAAATTGCTCATTGTTGGAGACTTAAATTTTTCTGTTGTCACGGGCAAAGATTACGATTTTCTTCATGGGGATTATCTAAATCCCTTTCTCTGTATAACATGAAATCTGAAAATAATATTTTCAATTGTAACAATTGCACTCTTGACCTAATTTTAACAAATATGTCTTTCGTTGAAGTCTTTAAGGACGTTGATCCTATTCTTACTGAAGATTGATACCATCCTGCACTCAATATAAAAATTCAAGGACTTAAACAGAAATATCGTAGTGGATCTCATATTACATTATACAACTTTCAACATGCAAATTTTGGTAAGTTTTATTCGCTACGTCGGAAAGTAGATTGGAGTTATCTTGATTCTTTAAATAATCTCAATGTAATGCTCTCTAGTTTTTATGATCGATTAAACACTATTATTGACGCGTCGGTGCCTGAGATAGTTATAAATAACAATTCAAAATATCCTACTTGGTTTTCCAAGGAGACAATTCGAACTCTGAAACAAAAGGAATATTTTAGGAAAAGAGAAAGCTATTCCTCATATTATATGGAGACATTTAAAGAACTTCGGAAACTAGCTAAAACCCTTGTAAAAAAAACGTACAATGAATATATGTTTACTTGTGAACAAAATATTAAACTTAATTCGAAATGTATGTGCTTAAGTTTTCAC
Organism: Ectobius pallidus; assembly: GCA_964059195.1. Taxonomy (NCBI): domain Eukaryota; kingdom Metazoa; phylum Arthropoda; class Insecta; order Blattodea; family Ectobiidae; genus Ectobius; species Ectobius pallidus. The sequence continues at coordinate 41,377,452 of CAXKWD010000012.1, forward strand.
GGCCGACGTTTAATGAGTTCTGCACTTCTCCGGGCTGTGTGGCCGTGGTCTATGAGTGTCTTGTGCTGCCGTTTCGCCGCGAGCTGCCTCGGACATCTTCAGAGCGATGTATCTAGCTGGATGTTCGGCTGTCAACTGATAGCGACAGCACTGGAGACAGCCACATTTGAACCCAAGGTATGGTGGAGATACGTAGACGACACATTTGTCATTTGGCCTCATGGGGACGAAAACTTGAACCAGTTTCTACAACATTTAAATGGTATCAACAACAGTATTCAGTTCACTATGGAAAAAGAAAACAATAGTAAGGTGGCTTTTCTGGATGTACTGGTAACTAGAGACTCCAACATGAAACTAGCACACACCGTCTACAGGAAGCCCACCCATACGAACAGATACTTACACAAAGACTCCAACCACCACCCCCGCCAAAAATGTGGTATAATCAAGACCCTAACACTAAGAGCTAAGAGAATCTGTGACCCCCACCTACTAGAAGGAGAAATGATTCACCTGCAAGAATCAGTTCAGGTCAATGGATACAGCGCGAAATAAATAAAACGGGCCTCCAATCCTATTGGACCTGAAGAGGCCCGATTGGAAAAAGTATCAAAAGCCACGGTATTTCTCCCATACGTAAGAACAGTCGCGGACCGCATTGGCAAAACACTGGCTAAGCATAACATGAGGACGGTCTACAAACCGACGAAGAAAGTAAAACAGTTTCTCAACTCAGCGAAGGATAAACGAGACCATCTCTCAACAGCAGGCGTATACAGGATACCATGCAGCTGCGGAAAGGTCTACGTTGGAACCACTAAAAGGATCATTAACACCAGGTTAAAGGAACACAATAGTCAATGTAGACTGAGAATCATAGAAAAATCTGCAGTTGCAGAACACGCACTGCAATCAGGCCACGACATCTGCTTCCAGGAAACAGAAGTCCTCAGCACCACATCACATAACTACCCCCGGTTATACCGGGAAGCCATAGAAATCCACAAACACAAAAATAACTTCAATAGAAGGTCGAAAGATCGACTTTGACAAACTTTATTGACTTTATTCAAGATATATCAGAATCTCTAGATAAGAAGTGTAGGGTTGATGTTATCTACACTGATTTTGCAAAGGCATTTGATACATTACATCATGATATTCTGATGATTAAAATGTCTATGTTGGATAATAATTCGATGCTTTTGAAGCTGATAGCATCTTACTTAAAAGACCGTAAACAATATGTTGTTTTTAATCATTGTCCTTCCTTTGTTTATAATGTAAATTCTGGTGTACCACAGGGCTCTAATTTAGGGCTACTTCTTTTCTGCGGCGGTCTGGTTTGTGGTCTTAAACACAACCAAACCGTCCCCCGGTAACTCGGGTTGTTTTCACAACTACACCGGTCCACGGGCGCCAATCTGCTTTTGGCAGATAAAATTTAGATTGTGGACCAGTTCCGAATCACCATGAAGTGGTTATCCTTGTTCACGAGTATTTGTAAACATGGCTGGTTTCCGATTTTCTTTTGTCTTTACGCTGCGCGCGCAGCCCTTGCTAGTTTTTCGGAAGGGTTGCCGTGAAGCGAGAGTTGCAACGTTAGTATGTTGCCTGGAGTTGATCGATGTAGTTCTTTGAAGTTTGTTCTGCCGTTTCACCATTTGCTATTCGAGGTGAGTTATGCTTTATTGCGAGTACATTTTTGTTAGTTAATGCATTTTACCATGCCAGTCAAATATCAGTCTGTGGTTTTCTCACAAACCATGTTTCGCGATTTATATAGTTAAAGTTCACTCGGCCATGTTGAGAATGCCGTGACATTTTAATTAATCCAGATTATTATGCTTTGAATTAGAATCAGTTCTAGCCAACTCCAGTTTTCCCATTATTTGTATTTACATTGAAGTAAGAATGTTTCTAAGCTAATACAGTAACATATAAGCAAGTTTACTATTTTTCATTCTACGTAACTTTCCACTGGTTTCTTGCGTGCATTTTTCCTGTACAGAAATATGTACGATTCAGTATGCTGTGATTCAGGCCGTTGCTACGTAAGAATTTCCTTTTAATGTTTGCTCGCGTGTATATATATAGACATTCACAGTTCTTTGTGTATTTAATTGAAATCTCTTTTTCCTGTCTATGAATAAAGATTTTGAGAATTATATTCTTATTATACTGTAGCTAATATTTCAGCATTTCCGTATTATAACTGCCATTGCGTTTTTTGTGTGAGGCTAGTTCTCATTTCCCCTTTTTTCTTAGTGAAGTTTTCTTAAGTACAGTTCCGGATGTTATGCTCATAATTAACTGTGGATATATTTACACCCTTATATTGTAAATCTGAGATTTCTATTTCTGTCTTTACTTGACGTCACGCGGCGTGTTCTAGATTTTTCCTGTCGCCATTTAAATTATGCTTGTACTTTTCCGTTAGGAATTCTTTGTGAAACAGTTATTGCTTTTATCAAATATTTTCCTAATCAGTATTTCTCTGTTCCTTTTCTTAACTTGAAATTTTTCTTATATTTAAATTTTGTATAATTATTACCCAGTCTATATCTCACATTTATATTTTCTTATTTGGAGTATTACATATTTAGCTATTTCTTATTTATTGATTTTTGGTGACTTCTCCCAATATAGATTTCTGTAACGTTAAATATTTTTCATAATAAGTATTTAGTAAGCTCAAGTAAATGTACCTAAATTTACCTTTTTATTTTTACATTGGTATTATTTCAGATATTACATATATTTAATTCTCTGTTAGGTTATTCAGGTTCATAATCCAGATGGTTTGGAAGGTCGTGAATTAGAGTTTTCTGCATCTTAGGATTGTAGTTCAACATTTTGGCGTTTGACTAGAACTGAATCTTTGACATCGCTCTTTGTGAATAATATGTATTTTATTTCATATATGTAAAATTGTGATTGGTATTTATTTAAATGATATATATATACACTTATTATATTCAAATATATTCAGTATACATCACTAGTGACTTTAATTAGTATTCTACGCATTCCTTCTCTTGATCCCTGAATGAGACGATCTATGTTCTCCTTCGGGAAAGTTCCCAGTGGTTGCTTCCAGTCTGTGCTACATTGATTTGATTATTTTCTATCCAGTTTAGTTGCTGGTTGTAATGTTAATATTATGCTTAATTATTGCTATTCTGAGTTTTAACCTAACCTTCAAGTTTTATAAGTATATTGGAATTTATAGTTACAAATTATTCTTGATATGATAAATAATTTCACCCAGTATTACAAGTAATGAAGTCACGTTATTACAAGTACATTCAAGTGTTATTCAATTTATGAAAGCAATTATTCTATTCCATTTCAAGAGTTATTCAGAACTAAATAAATAATTTTTATATTACGATTCCCAAAACTTTATCTTAACCCAAAACTATTTAAAACCCGTTACAAGTGGTAGCAGACAGCTACCAACATTCTTTAATATCGGCCTTCTGCTGATCCCCTTACTTTTCATGTTGTTAGCTTATCTCATTCTGGCTGACAGGGGAGGAATGCGCTCTTCGATCGCATGGTGTTAATTAGAGGATCAATTTTTTTTCCTTCTTATTGGAATTATTGAATCTTGATTAAATATTTAACATGGATTTACATTACCCTCTTTCGTGGGATCTTTTAAGAAAAGATGAGTTGCTTTTTGAACTTAGGATTCGTGGTGTCCCTGTTAGTGAGACTTTAGATTTGCCCTCTTTATTGTCTTTAATGAAACAAGTTGCTACTACAATTCCCGTTAAACAAATTATTTCTGAGGGAGCAGCATTGGCTGAACTTTCTTCACTTAAATTAAAGGTAGCTGAGTTAGTTAATTTAGCCACTGATCTGTTTGCTGACCCAGAGGCTACGGTTAAACAAAAGAGACGTTTCCGTCATCGCTTATGGCATGTAGAGAATCGTTGGTTCATGTTAAGCGATATGCCTAATACTCAGACGTTTTCTATGGATTTAGATAAACTGTTTCAGGATTTACGTCCCCTTCTTTCTAATCCTGAGGTAGAGTTAATTAATTTGGCAGATGATAATATTATGCAGACTTCTCCTCATGTTTTAAATAGGGTTAATGATCAGCGAGATGTCTTAGTTCAGACTACCCCGCAGTTGCTAGATAGGCCTAATGTGGTTCAGGATACGTCTGACCAAATAGCTAATGATTCTACATTTATTTCTTCGCCGATGACGAGGAATCTGGAAGCGCCTCTTTCAACTGACTTAACATCTGCCTTTGCGCCACTTAAAGTTCCTCATCCTCTGCAAAGATTAATAGATAGACAAACCATGTTTGTTGTGTCCCAGATTTCTGATGTTCTGGTCTTTTTGACTTTTTTAGTGACGTTCTATCAACAAGCCCTTTACTTTAAGGTTAGGGATAGTGTGGTGTTACAATTATTATTGGGTACAGTTTCAGATAGTGTTCTTGACATTCTTTGTAAGGCTGTTTGTCTTAATCAATCTGTAGCTTCTTTCCATGCTCAAATATTAACACAGTTTATTCCCTCTCGTATTAGATATGACTTATTGAATGAATATTACTATAGACCGCAGAGAGTAGGCGAATCATTATCAGAATTTATACAAGATATTAGGCTTCAGGCTGCTGTCTTTCAGATAACAGATTCTGAGTTACAAATTATACAAGTTATTCTTTCGGGTCTCGAGCCTAATACGAGATCTTGTCTTACGTTTGCCCAAAGACCTACTAATTTTGATGAGTTGTCTGATCTTATTTCTCAAGCGGCTGAAGTTGCCTGTTCAGATAGTCGTAGGCCTAATTCTTTTGCTGGTCCTGGGGTTTTGAGGGGAAATTCTAGTAATTTCAGTAATCAAAAATTTTCTGTTCCTCGTTCTCTTAACTCACGTTCTAATGTGAGGGATGTTTCTAGTAATAGGCATAGCAATAATGCCCTTCATGGAGACAGGGTGCATCGTGAATATTCTAACAGTAACTTTGCTAATAATAGTTTTCCAGTTCAAAGATCTATTAATAGGGGTTTTTCCCGTTTTCATTCTGATAGTAGGCCGGTTAATGATATTCGCAACACTACTGTGTTAGGTAGGAGTAATGATCGGTCTGAAGCTAGAACGTGCTATTTTTGTCATCAAGTAGGACATTTAGTTAAAGATTGTCATCAGCGTAGGTTTTCTCAAGGAAACACTCCTATGGTAGCATCGATTTCTATGGTGCATCCTTCAAATAATAATAATAATAATGAGAGTTCTGGATTAGAGTTACCATTGAATTTTTTGCAGAAACATGATAGTCAGCGTAATTCTGTGTTATATATTAGCATGGGCTGTAAGGCCAGACGTCCTCTTTATTTACCCATGATAGATATTTTGCTTAATAAGTATCACTCGGTAGCATTGTTGGATTCGGGTGCTGTGAGTTCGTGCATTGATTTGAAGACCTTGCTTACTTTAGGTATATCTGTTGAAGATATTGATCCATATCTGTGTTCTGTGGTGGCTGCCGATGGCTCACCTCTTTCAATTTTGGGTTGAGCCTCCCTTTATTTGAAGATTAGCAAGTTTTCGTGGAAGTTTTCTTTCATTGTGATTTCTAATCTCGTATGTCCAGTAATTTTGGGAGTGGACTTTGCTCGTTTTACTGGCTTAGTTTTGGACTTGCAAAGAGCGCTTATACATTTTCGTTTTGCTCCTGATTATAAAATTAAAATTCACTTTCCTAGACCTTCTGTCAGTAATAGTCATAGTGAGATTCAACGGCCATTAAATGCTGTTACAGATAAAGTTTCTGATGTCAGTTTGGATCATTTGTCCGTAGAGCAAAAGAATGAAATTCAGAATTTAATCTCTAGTTTCCCTCAAGTATTAACTGATAAACTTGGCCAGACAAACGTTCTAGAATATGAGATATTGCTGAAGGACCGAGCTCCAGTTCGGTTAGCTCCATATCGTATGTCCCCACCTAAGCTTAAAGTCATGAGACAGAAAATTGATGAAATGCTGAAGCAGGGCATTATCCGTCCGTCAGTGTCATCGTATGCCAGTCCTATTTTCCTCGTGCCTAAAGGGTCAGATGACTTCCGTCCTGTTATTGACTATCGGGCTCTGAATCAGAAAATCCATATTGAAGCCATGCCGCTACCCGATATACACTCTGCCGCTCATTGGTTTGCTGGTACCACTGTTTTTTCTTCGCTAGATCTGAATAGCGCGTACTATCAAATTCCTTTAAAAGAGTCATCTAGACACATTACTGCCTTCTCGACCGAGTGGAATCATTTCGAGTTTTGCCGCCTACCATTTGGCCTCGCCACCGGTGCTCAAGTGTTGACACGCCTCCTGGATTCCATCTTTTCTGATATCAAGTTCGAGTATGTATACAATTATTTGGATGATTTGGTCATTAATAGTAAGGATTTCACATCTCATATCCAGCATCTTCATGAAGTTTTTCGTAGGTTGAGGGATGCGGGTCTCACTGTTAAACCAGCAAAGGTTCAATTCGCCAGGCCCCAATTGTCATTTATTGGTCATCTTATATCACCTCAAGGTGTAGCGATTGATCCCGAGCGTACTGTAGCCATCAGGAATTTTCCTAAGCCTATAAATGTGAAGGGTGTGGCTCGCTTTATCGGGATGCTTAATTTCTTTTCCAAATTCATCCCTAAGTTCTCTGCCCGTGCAGCACCATTGAACCGTCTTCTAGCTAAATCTGCTCAATTTGTATGGTCGAATGAGCAACAAGCCGCTTTTGAAGACCTTAAGAGCGCCATTATGAATCCGCCAATTCTGGCGATGGCTGATTTTTCGAGGCCCTTCATCGTGCAGACTGATGCGTCAGCCTTAGGGTTAGGTGCTGTACTATTACAGGAATTTCCGGAGGGACGTAAGCCCATCGCTTACGCTTCGAGATCTCTCACCAGGCAAGAGCAAGCCTTCTCCATATACGAAATGGAAGCTCTAGCTGTCCTCTTTGCTCTTGAAAAATTCAAGATGTATGTTGAACACGTGAATTTTACTCTTGAATGCGACAATCAAGCTCTATCTTGGTGTCTTGGTAGGCCCCGAAAGACTGGACGGTTGGCTCGGTGGGCAGTCCGCCTTTCGGCTTTCAAGTTCACTTGTGTCCATATTAAGAGTACTGAGAATGTTCTGGCCGATACGCTTTCGCGTATGTTTGAAGGTTATCCTTCGGAGCCAGAAGAACCTGTTGACTCTGTTGCGACTCCTGCTTCTCTTCTTCAGCATGATGTCTTGGCCCCTCTTCTTTCTAATGTTCCGCTGGCTTTTTCTGATATATCGTATTATCAGGGTTTGGATCCTGATCTTGCTCCTCTTATTACCAGGTTAAAGGCTGATGAAATTATTGGTAACTATCGTTTGGTAGGTGACACTCTTCAGATTCTTGTAGGTAGGCAAAAGTCGCCTAAGGTAGTTCTTCCTCCTAGTCTCCAACCGATGGTATTTAAGTATTTCCATGCGTCTTCTTTTGGAGCTCACCTGGGAATAAAGAAAACCCTGGCTAAAATTCAAGTTGCCTTTTGGTGGCATGGCATGCCACAAGACATCCGGCATTGGATAAAGGCTTGTCAAATTTGTGCCATGGCCAAACCCGCTTTGAATACTCGGGTTGGTGAGCTTGCTTCTTCTGTACCACAGAAACCATTCGAGAAATTCTTTATCGATTTCTTAGGTAAGTTGCCCAGATCTAAGAAGGGGAATGCTTTCATTCTAGTTGTGGTTGACGCCTTCTCTAAGTTTACATGGTTATTTCCTTTGCGGGATTCCCGTGCGGAGAAGGTTATTTCATCCCTTGCTTCCATCTTTCAGAATTTTGGTGTGTGCCAGTCTCTGGTGTCGGACAATGCTCCGCAGTTCCTGTCGCATGTATTTAAGAACTTCTGCTTTCGTTTGGGTGTGCAACATATTACAACTACACCTTTTTACCCCAACCCCTCACACGCAGAGAGAGTGATGAGGAATCTGAAAAATGCCTTGATTGCCTTTCATCATCAGGATCATACCTTATGGGACAGAGACCTATCGTGGTTGCAGTTTGCTTTTAACACTGCCAAACATGAGAGTCATGGCCACACTCCGTTCTCCTTATTGTTTACTTTCCCACCGAACAATCCTTTAAGTAACTTATGGAAATTGTCCGACCTTCTTCCTGATACCTTTTCTTCAGAACACATAGTTAAAACTTGGAAGTCTGCTGCCCGAAATTTGAAGTTAGCTCATCGCAGAAGGGCTATGAGATATAATAAGGGTAGGGGTCCCTGTTCATTCAAGGTGGGAGACATTGTTATGTGTAAAAACTACCCTATAAGTAAGGCTGCGGCCCATTTTGCTAAGAAACTGGCACCTCGTTTCTTGGGTCCCTATCGAATTATTGAAGTGTTACATAATGGAGTTTCCTTCTTGTTGCAGCATTGTTCTGATCAATCCATCCGTCGATGCCATGCGACTCAACTTAAATATTTTCATAATGATTCTCTTGCAGGAATTCAGTAAGCAGCTGTTGGTATTGCTGTTTGGTAAGAAATTCTAGTGATGTAAAGAATTTTTTGAGTGTATATTGTTTTAAATTGTGTGCGTAAAGATATCATTTATGTCTTGGTTTGTGTGGATTGCCCCGAGACTATTTCATGTTATTGTCCAATTTTGAAACTTAAATTTCTGTACTCGCACTAAATGATATAACTCTTCCTCATATTTTGGTGGCAGTAAATATTTGCTTGGCAACATACTCGTTTTTATGAGAACTATTTAAATTATATAAATATGTAAATTAGATTTTAAAGTGTTGTAGAAGATATATGTTGAAATATATGTTGAAAGATTGTAAATTTTGTAAATGTAATATGAAGTTGACCAACTTCAAAATATTGTATTAATTATTCTGCAGTATTCAGAATAAACCTTGATGCTTAGGCTTTGATGAAAAAAGCTGAACTTGAACAAAGACAAAATCTTCTTGGCCAGGAAGTAACATAATTTAATTAAGAAGAATAAGAAGAAAGAAAAAGAAACCCAATTTAACAAGAACTTATATAAATCATTTATTCAATATGATTTAATCCCAAGAAGTAACTACTTTAATACAAACAAAGGAACTATTGACAAGCCACAATGTAATTTAACCTGAATTATGCGGTTTCGGTGGAGCAATTCACACACCTCCCCCCTTTCCTCACAAGAAAATGGATACTGTGTGGTTCTGTTGGTGTTTCAGTGTAACATATGGACATGTGGAGTTTGTGCCTGTTCTGGATGTGCATGTCCGCGGCATGCTTGTCTGGACGTTTTTGTGGTCTGTATCTTCGGGTCGCTACCGTAGGATCAGCCACTTTCTTCTGTGCCCGTCTGTCTCCTCTGTGGCGCACTTTCTTCGCTTGCAAGATTTCTTCACTGAATATTTCAAGATGGAACATCTGATCTGTATGCTCTCCGTTTGATCATGTGATGGGTGAAAGTTTGGACTCACCTAATATATTCAAGTAAACGAAATTTGGACCGCAAGAGTATTTCTTGTGTTTTTCTGTTCTGTCCCATTCTTGGGCAGGTTAATTGTTATATGCATACTCTCTGTTAAGAAGAATAGACTCTTCAAACAAACTAAATAAGCATATTTCATTATATCTAGTGTATAGACACTGTTTCATTGTGGGATTGAACTAATGCCTAAATTCATATCGTCATGTCCTCATATCAAGTTTATAATTACAAAGGACTCTTGTCAAGGAATAATCATGTTTTGACTGTGGAATTAGAGAACTCTTAGTTGGTCAATTTATAATATTGTGATGTGTTTGCATATGAATGCGTCTCGTTTTGAATGCCTTTTATATATTTATATTTATGTCTTGTTTAATTCAAGAAAAAGTTTTCAATATAGTTCTCATAATAAGTAATTATTTTACTTTTTAATTATTTAAAGAAATTAGATTTGATAGCCAGATTGCTGGTTAATATAAAGGTGTATATTCTGAAGTCTATTTATCAATCTTATCAATTTTTATGCTGGTATATGAAACTAAAAAAAGATGTTGTTTACCTCTATGTCATTAGCTAAACTTCGGAGTTAAACAATAAGTTACATTATCTGGAATAATATTGAGTCTTAGCTTGGTATTATTTTTTGCTATAGCCTTTCATTCCTTTCTGGCTGGACGGGGAGGATTGAAGTGGTTATCCTTGTTCACGAGTATTTGTAAACATGGCTGGTTTCCGATTTTCTTTTGTCTTTACGCTGCGCGCGCAGCCCTTGCTAGTTTTTCGGAAGGGTTGCCGTGAAGCGAGAGTTGCAACGTTAGTATGTTGCCTGGAGTTGATCGATGTAGTTCTTTGAAGTTTGTTCTGCCGTTTCACCATTTGCTGTTCGAGGTGAGTTATGCTTTATTGCGAGTACATTTTTGTTAGTTAATGCATTTTACCATGCCAGTCAAATATCAGTCTGTGGTTTTCTCACAAACCATGTTTCGCGATTTATATAGTTAAAGTTCACTCGGCCATGTTGAGAATGCCGTGACATTTTAATTAATCCAGATTATTATGCTTTGAATTAGAATCAGTTCTAGCCAACTCCAGTTTTCCCATTATTTGTATTTACATTGAAGTAAGAATGTTTCTAAGCTAATACAGTAACATATAAGCAAGTTTACTATTTTTCATTCTACGTAACTTTCCACTGGTTTCTTGCGTGCATTTTTCCTGTACAGAAATATGTACGATTCAGTATGCTGTGATTCAGGCCGTTGCTACGTAAGAATTTCCTTTTAATGTTTGCTCGCGTGTATATATATAGACATTCACAGTTCTTTGTGTATTTAATTGAAATCTCTTTTTCCTGTCTATGAATAAAGATTTTGAGAATTATATTCTTATTATACTGTAGCTAATATTTCAGCATTTCCGTATTATAACTGCCATTGCGTTTTTCGTGTGAGGCTAGTTCTCATTTCCCCTTTTTTTCTTAGTGAAGTTTTCTTAAGTACAGTTCCGGATGTTATGCTCATAATTAACTGTGGATATATTTACACCCTTATATTGTAAATCTGAGATTTCTATTTCTGTCTTTACTTGACGTCACGCGGCGTGTTCTAGATTTTTCCTGTCGCCATTTAAATTATGCTTGTACTTTTCCGTTAGGAATTCTTTGTGAAACAGTTATTGCTTTTATCAAATATTTTCCTAATCAGTATTTCTCTGTTCCTTTTCTTAACTTGAAATTTTTCTTATATTTAAATTTTGTATAATTATTACCCAGTCTATATCTCACATTTATATTTTCTTATTTGGAGTATTACATATTTAGCTATTTCTTATTTATTGATTTTTGGTGACTTCTCCCAATATAGATATCTGTAACGTTAAATATTTTTCATAATAAGTATTTAGTAAGCTCAAGTAAATGTACCTAAATTTACCTTTTTATTTTTACATTGGTATTATTTCAGATATTACATATATTTAATTCTCTGTTAGGTTATTCAGGTTCATAATCCAGATGGTTTGGAAGGTCGTGAATTAGAGTTTTCTGCATCTTAGGATTGTAGTTCAACATTTTGGCGTTTGACTAGAACTGAATCTTTGACATCGCTCTTTGTGAATAATATGTATTTTATTTCATATATGTAAAATTGTGATTGGTATTTATTTAAATGATATATATATATACACTTATTATATTCAAATATATTCAGTATACATCACTAGTGACTTTAATTAGTATTCTACGCATTCCTTCTCTTGATCCCTGAATGAGACGATCTATGTTCTCCTTCGGGAAATGATCCCAGTGGTTGCTTCCAGTCTGTGCTACATTGATTTGATTATTTTCTATCCAGTTTAGTTGCTGGTTGTAATGTTAATGTTATGCTTAATTATTGCTATTCTGAGTGTTAACCTAACCTTCAGGTTTTATAAGTATATTGGAATTTATAGTTACAAATTATTCTTGATATGATAAATAATTTCACCCAGTATTACAAGTAATGAAGTCAAGTTATTACAAGTACATTCAAGTGTTATTCAATTTATGAAAGCAATTATTCTATTCCATTTCAAGAGTTATTCAGAACTAAATAAATTATTTTTATATTACTATCCATTTTCAAAATTAAAATAATAAAACCGTTACAACCAGAGAAGTCGTGTTTGCCTAGCTAGTCTCAGGTGGTAGAGAGAGAACTCCGTCTCCGTGGTGATCTCGAATTAAAGGAATGCCGGACGCTGAAATCTTTAGAAATAACACCACAAATGTCTCTAAAAGTTCAAGATTTAATGTTCACTTCTTAGGTAAAATGATTTCTTAGGCTTTACAAATGTTCGTTGCACAGATGATACGATGCCAATATTTAGTACTTTATACTTTCGCAGAGCGTATGAGTGACGTGTATGTTATCAACTTCTTATACTTTATATGTTTAATGGCAAAATAATACGTTCAATTCACAATAACTTAATTGTTATTATGACGCGCTGAAATAAATTTAATTTCCTAATTCACTTGTAAACATAATACTTGGTGACTATCTGATATGATTAGCGCGGACCTGAATACGTCTGTATCACTCGATGTCTGATGCCGTAAGAGATCTTGAGTCGCGTCCCTAGTTTTCGATCTTCATACTATCAACGATGTCCATTACTTTCTTTCTTTCATTCCTATTGGATATCTTTACCTTATATTTGCTATTATTGGATAGCTTAAATTTTCTAACATACGCTTCTCTACAGCATTTTTCCGTTAAAAAGGGTGATTCTCCTCTACTGCCATCGGTCGAAGTTGATATTAATGAGTTAGTTAGTTAGTTAGTTAGTTAGTTTATTTTCTTACACAGTACATGCCATGTCGTCTATGAACTGCTCCACCCATTTCCTGTTCAATCTATATCGGTTAGTAAGTCCTATAATTCAAGTCTGGGGTTAATTTTATAATTTTAATATGTCGGTCTTCTTCGTGAGAGTCTTTTGATATAAATCTACCTTCTGTTCGATAATAATTAGTCCATATCAATTAATTTTGATATCAAAGAGGTATTTAATCAAATAGTGCGACGTTGTGTGATATGTCACGTTATAGGTCTCAGTGTCCTCTGTCTGATGGTGTAATTCGTTTGATTGCCCTATTTGTCGTTTTGGCGTAATTAGTCATAAATGGTCGCAGGTGTAGTGTGTGTTGCGTGCATTTAGGGTTCGTGAGTGGTAGTCCAAGTCGCGGAACTGCTGCATTTTCTAATCTTTATAAATGATTTACCAGATATTGTTAAAAATTCTAAATGCTTATTGTTTGCAGATGACTTAAAAGTATATATAAAGAGATAAGTTTATTATCAGATGAGATGGAATTACAATTAACAATAGACATGCTCTTTGAATGGAGTATCCAAAATAATTTGGCGTTTAATGATAGAAAATGCTATTTCATGAGTTTTCACAGATTTTCACTTCACCCGAATATTCAATACAGTATGAATTCGGAAACATTATTGAGAATATTTACCATTAAAGATTTAGGATTAATTATTACGTATAATTTAAATTTTCGAAAGCATATTGATAAAATAATAGATGAAGCTTATGGACAGTTAGGATTTATTTTTCATAATTAAAAAATATTAAAGACGAACGGGTTTTACAATTACTTTATAATAGTTTTGTACGCTGTAAGTTAGAATATGGATCATTGTATGGTCATCATTGTATAAAACTCATATTAATGACATAGAAAATAATAAGAATGCCAGGACGATAGAAATGTGACAATGTTGTCGCATCCTCCCACCCCGCCAAGAAAGAAAAATCTGTATAGAATTCTCGGACAGCAATGAACCTAACAATACCATTTTACAAGAAATACACCTAAACATATTGATACACAAATAATCCTTAAAAGAGATTATACCTTGTTCAACTACCATTCTTGTCCAATATTAGAAGAGAACAAGTTTCTGATAATTTCTTTCTTTTTTACTTGCAATAGAAAAAATTTAACATATCCTCAAGGAATATATTCAATTGCTGACATTATGCCATTACATTAAGTTTTAGTTTTTTACTCTAAGATTGAAATACCATTCTTGAGGTTCAAAGTTTTGTTATGTCCAACTTCACTTTCATAAAATTTGATACTTCCAATATAATTTCCGCGGATTATTAATGGAAGAGACATTCGCTGAACTGCTCAATAATTATATTTCACTGAAATAACTGCTAATACCACTTATATTTATACAAAACAGTCGTTGACACACGTAATCGAATTTAGTGGCTCTGACCACAAAGCACGTCACTGAATACACGAATGGACGGCTGGACTTAACGAGTGTCCAAGTATTGGTACACCAAATCACAGGCCAGCTGCCCAAGCGAAGCACAATATAATATAAGATATTTTCTCAGGCTGATACATAACACTTGCCTGATGTCAAACAGCCTCCGATGGAAGACGCTATATCCCAAGATCGAAAAATAACAGCTTACAGGAGAGGAGAGGCTCCGGCCATCAAGGTAAGTTATAGTGGCAAAACAGAAGGTGCGGCCCACACCATGAGCCCGACCACAACCGCTGAGCGTATGGGGCCCTCACATCACAACAGCAGCAAAGGATACAGTCTTCATCCTGAGCAGGCAGGAACAAGAATCCACGTATCAGTCATGTGTCAAGAGAAGATGCGACATGGCAACTGGAACAATAAACAGGAGCCGCACAGTATATCTTGGATCATGTCAAGGATAATAGGAAGAGCACTAGTAACAAATTCCCACACATAACGTTGAATCAAATGGTTACTACGTCATTTCTTTCTTCATTCCATTTGTTGGAAATGATGTATCAATATGTTTTGAGTTGAAATTGAATCATTAATGTCCTTTCACTTTACACAGGGTGAAGTGTTCATCATATAAACTAAATATTTGCGGTTTAGTTTAAATATTGTCTATAGAATCTTCTTATTCTGTATGTAATAGTAATTTCTTAATAGTTGGACTTGACACATTTCATGAGTCCAACAAAATCGTACTATATATATATATCCATCTACATTTAGTAGTTTGTTTTAATAAAATGTCTCTCTCTCTCTCTGAATTAGTTAAATAAACAAATATATTATAATTTGACTTTTTATTGTTTGTCGAATTACATATCGTGTTTCTGGTTCTTGTAATTATAATTATTTATTTGTTGACAATTTTATTTTGTGAGAGTAATACTTAGCGGGCAAGAGGCAGAAGTAGCATTCCCGGCCCATGTGTCGACGGCACAAATACCATGTGAGTCAAAACAATAAAGCAATTTTAATACATTGACAGAGAAGTTAAGAAAGAAAAGAGATGCTAGAACCAAAAACATATGCAAATTATCTACAATATGAGAATTTTATAACAAATGATATAAATCCTTACAATACGAGCTCAGTAATAAGCAAAATCTTTTACAGGTAACAATAGGCTAGGTAGAATTTAGCAGCTATGCAAGATAGTGAGAGAAGCCAAAGTTAAAGATTTAATATATGTTACTACAGACTTCAATATTAAAGAATAATTCAAAGAAATAGCAAATATTATATCTTGATAAAACGACATTGTTTTTACACAGCCTCTTAGTTGACCTGAAAAGTCCTCAACTGCGTGGCGTGACACCTCCTGAGAGATTGACCTTGCAAATTTTCCACAAGAAGGAGAGTACGAAGCATTCATTTAACATAGCGTACTCGCCAAAGATCGGAAAAATGCACAAAATAGGACAAAAATATACATACTAAAATTCAACAATCTACAGTTCATTATTATGAATAGGTACTGATGCGAAGAAATGAGCATCTACCTCCCCCAAAAATAAGATACTAGAAACGACTATAAGTTGAAAACTTGCTACCACTGTGAAGTTAATTTGAATCTAATGTCTTTTTAACGTTTCAGGATATGTTAATGGAGGCAAGTGATGACCCACTCTCTAAGGCACTGATCACTGGCCACAGGGGGAAGAAGTTGATGGCAACGAAACATCAGGTAACCACATATAAATCTTTAATGTCCAACCAGAAAAAATAAAAAAACAGTAAATAAAGTCCAACAAGATTACAATCCGCCTATTGGCAATTGATTCAATTTCAAATCTATACCATCATTAACGTGACCTGACCATCAAACCATAACTCCCCAATGTTGCTAGGGATATCAAATAGATCGTACTCTATATAAGATTTGTACTATGAATGTTTAGAATAGTAACTGTAAACTACAACTTAGGCAATCTAGTTAAGATATCCAATTACTAATTCAAATTAATGTAATAATGAAATAGTACGGTAAATAAATGTGAAGCAACTGAAAATTCGTACACTTAAACAAATCTTAAAAGGAACAGGTTAATTATTATTCTATTGTAGAATAACAAATTGATGAATCAATTAGAATTTGAAAATAGTCAACACATAAATATAAAAAACCCGGGGAATTAATAGAGTAAGATACTATCTGCAAGATTAGGCAATATGAGTTTAATTGACATATCTGAATATGGACCCAAAAGGGGCAAGTAATTTCAAGTATATTTACTAACAGTAATGAACAACTTCTCTATGTAGGTCTATATAAGTGAGGTTATATATATATATACATATATATATATACATGTTACCGGCAATGTGTGAAATCCGGCATTCTATATAATGCCTAAGTAATGCATAGAATACCTAAAATCGAACGTCAAAGTATGAAATGATTGACATTTTATATATTGTCTGGGCATTGTATACTTTGCCGGATTGTACGCCTAATCCCGCAATTGTTCCCCGCTACCACTGTTTAATAATAAAGACAATAATTGGTAATTGATTGATAATTGATTGAACTCAGATCAGAAGAATAAAATATACTTAAAGCATAAGGAGGAACTAATATTTCGATGGAGTAGAATTGAGGGTAAATTTGTATAACATTTTTAAAAAAATGCAAACAACCAAATACCCTGAACTGAAATTACTAACAAAATCACTTTGTACGAAAAAATTTCCCCTATATATCACAAATATTTAGTTTGAATATCTCATATCTTTAAATGCATTTTGACTTTTTACAATAGGAGAATTAAATAGTCTGCTAAATTTGCTATACGAGATTCGTTATCACGATATTCTGATAAAATACTTTTTCGTAAAAAAGAAATACATTTTCTGAAATCAAAATTCTATATTGAAATATGGTGTAGTGAAAAATTACAACTGTGATTATGTAGTAGGACTTCCTTGTCAGGCTGCTGAGAAAATTAGGTTGCAATATCATTGGTAAGTGAGTACTTGCTGTAACAAGTACTTCAATCTCAGTTCTGCTTTCATTGTTTTCCGGTAAGAATATCCTGTGTTTTATTTCGTAGTTTCGTTCTTTCAGTTTCAAATGCGTATTAATTAATAAAGGCTTTTCATCTTGTTCCCTTTTAACACTTTACCTAAACGGTACTGGTCATTCTGTATAATGCTTAGGAATTGTATAGAATGCCTAGGAAAAGTATGTAACATTTTGATAAAAAACTTATTTTAATAGTTTGCCTAAAACAACCAGGCATTCTATTGAATACCGGGATAATACCCACATTGCCGGTAACGTATATATATATATATATACGTTAAAAAAATAATATATATATATATATTATTTATTTTATTCTAAACAAAGCTTTTAATTGTCTTAACTAATTATTAAAAGGCGGATAAGTGTAGGCCTATAACAAAGCAAAGATAGATCAAATATATTTACATTATTTTACGTAGAGTATTAAGATTTTCAAGGATAGGCCTATAACCGAGTCAAGGTAGAGCAAGTATATTTACTTTATTTTAAATACCGTTACAGCATTGAATTGTTCAACTAATTATTGAAGAACCGATAAGTATAGGACTATAACAGAGACATGGTAATATCCTATTGTTCAACTAATGATTAAAGAACCGGTAAGCAAAGTCCTATAACGGAGTTTAGGTAGCCCAAGTATATTTACTTTATTTTAAGTACAGCAATGAAATATTCAACTAATTATTGAAGAACCGATAAGCACAGGCCTCTAACAGAGTCAAGGTAGCACAAATATGTTTACTTTATTTTAAGAAAAGCATCCAATTGTTCGACTAATGATTGAAGAACTAGTAGGCATAGGCCCATAACCGAGTCAAGGTAGTCCAAGGATGTTTACTTTATTTTAGTACAGCATTGAATTGTTCAGCTAATTATTGATGAAGCGATGAGCATAGGCCTATAGCAGAGACAAAGTGGCCCAAATATATTCACTTTATTTTAAGTAAAGCATTTAATTGTTCAACTAATGAATGAAGAAGTAGTAAGCTTATGACTATAACAGAGTCAAGGGAAATAAAGGTATATGGGAAATACCGCATTCAGTAGTAACAGAATGCACTATATTAACCAACAGGATTGAATAATACAGACATCCTATAAATTACATTCAATAAGTGATAAAATTATATAATTAATAAGCAGGGGCTCGCTCTGAAACATGTTTAATCATGACCAAAATGCAAGTGACCACATTATTTGCAAGTGACCAATAATGCAAGTGACCAATGCAAGTGACCAAAATGCAAATGCATGACCACTCCTACCAATGACAAAGGACATGTTTAGGCCAATTATATTAATGATTGGGATTGATCTACAGATATAATATTAACTAATTTATTCATAAAGAGATCGTGCCTTCAGCAGTGGAACTAATATAGTTATTTAAGCCCGAGACTCCTATCAGAAAATACAAGCTTGATGTGACTGAAAATATAGGTAACATTTATTTATAGAAAGCCTTCAGTAACGGCGATATCACTGGCTTGAATACTGAGATTAAACCGAGCAAGGATTTGTGTTACAAGAACTCAGCCTGACAGCCAACTTTGGCCAATGACAAAGTCAATGAATTTACAAGGAACTGGCATCTGAATACCTTTACGACGAATCAAATAAATAGTTATACATGATAGTAAATGGATCATGTCAGAACGACAAAATCTCCAATCTGCTGAATACGAAAATTATTAAAGATTCACCTGGTATAAAATGCTCATGACCGGGAAGCCTCTTTTCCGCCGTGTCAAAACTTCACAGTCAGATCCAGAATTAACGAACGCTTAACAGAATAGTAATGATAATAATACTTCATTGTCAAAGAGCAGCTTGTTCCTGCTATAGACATGGTCAGTGTACATTAAAGTAAATCCCTTAAATTAACAATTCATATAAAATCTATTAACTACATTAAAGCTCAAGTAGTCGTCAGTAGAGTAAAATGGATGCCTTAACAATCAATCAAAAAGCTTTCTGTTAATACTTAAATTTCTGGTTTCAAGAGATAGTCGGTTGTAAAGCACCATACCTTTTACGAAACACGTCTCTTTAGTACGGGTAGGCCGACAATTAGGGATATTCAATTTGTAGTTTGTATTTCTAGTATTAATTTTATGTACATAAGATCGCAAATTATACTGGTGTAAATTTGAATGAATATGAAGCAAAGTCTAAAATACGAAAAGGTTAAAATCAGTAAGTATTTTTAGTTGAATAATCAAAGGTTTACAATGTACATCAGGCTTTTTGCCTATAATATTATTCTAATTACTCTCTTTTGAAAAAGCAATATATCCTTAACATGTGAACTACTTCCCCCTAAATGTATACCATACACATTATGGCTATGAAGAAGTAAATAATAAATATTTCTAAAACCATCAAGCGGAATATAACATGTGAGTTTTCTGAGAAGGTAAGTGGTTTGAGACAGCTTCTTGCAAATTTTGTCTATATGATACTTCCTTGAAAGTTTTGAATCAAGTTCAAAGCCCAAAAAATTAAGATTATCAAGATCATTTGTTACATCTTAATGTTCAAAATACATGACCTGTGTTTTACTTTCGTTCAAAAGAAAACCATAGACCACAAACCAGTGTTTAGCCAAATTAAAATTAATATCAATGCCATTATTTAATTCATCCAACTTTTTGTGTTTTGCCCTTATAGTGGTGTCGTCTGCGCACAATACAAGGGCATGGGGTGCATTATAACTAAGATATTTAATCATTACAATAAACAGGAGAGGGCCCAATATTGAGCCTTGATGTACGTCAAGGTTTATATCCACAAGTTGCGAATTGGTATTATTTATAGATACATACTGCTTTCTTCCAGTCAAATAAGATTGTAAAATGCTTAAACTATTTTCACTCGAACCATAGTATCTTAACTTACAGATGAGTAATTCAAGTACCACACAGCCATATGCTTTAGTGTGATCACAAAGTATCATTGGCACAAGGCATTTATCCCCATAGGCATGTAAAATATAGTTTACTATATCTTCTAGAGCTCAAGATGTTGACTTATTCTTTCTAAAGTCATATTGTGTAGACGTTAACATTATCATTGACATCCATATAGCCTATTATATAAGTTGTCTATACACAATGTACTAAAAAACTTTGATATAGTAGGAACCAGTAACACTGTGCGATAATTTTTCAAGTTTCAGGTATCACCTTTCTTGGGTTAACGTTAACTATTATCAAGGCACAAGGAAAAATTATTTGTAATAAACACCTCTTGAACAAAACCATCAGTGGTAAGGCAATAACTAACTGGTATGGTCCTTTCAATAAGGCGAATAGATAGACAATAAACGTTGCAGCTACCAGACTGTGTTAACCTATTCCCTGCCACGATTACATAATCAGCAGAGGCAGTACTTCAATTATTGAACTCAGTACTGTATTTTGGTTTTGATTTTGTACAAGAGGTCATGGCCACGTCTAAATTATATTGGACGGGTGTTATGTAATATCCTTCACTGACTGTACACAATACTGATTAAATTCATCAGGTAGTATCTCAACTATACTTCTATTGCTGACATAACGCTCCTTATTTTGCCAGAACAGCTGAGCAAATGGCGAAAAACAAGGAAACCGAGCGCAGGCGCCAAAGTATACGAAATTTTACTGACATCCATAGAACAAGATAGCAAGGACGGTAGAAATTCGACAATGATGTCAGAAGAGCTACTGTACATAATTCCAAAGCGGCATAAAGTGATAATTTTTATCGCGTAATTATTTTCATGCACATTTCTTTGATTTTTGGTGCACATAAGTCAACACCATAAAGGTAACAGTAGTAGACGTATGAATTTGGTCGTGTTACGTCGCATTCGGAAGTAAAGGAAATGAAGCCCAAGAATTATTTTCGTGATGCGTGAAAAGTTATAAACATAGGTTCGTTTTAAGAAATATGATTGTAAACAAAGTTTGTGTCGAGGAGGTTTTAATGAAAAACCTAATTACTTTGAAACGTGAATTATAGCACTGATTAGCCAATTTTATATTATTAATATTATTATTATTATTATTATTATTATTATTATTATTATTATTATTATTATTATTAAATCCTATAATCATGAAACACGCATATATCCGAAAATATATGCCTGCTTCCATTCATAAAGAACTTTATTTCAGTTTATTGGCAGCAGAGATAATATTTGACTTTTGCAATCGTAAAACATCCTGTATGTTAGACTCTCTGCTGGTCACATGGAGAAGTTCTAGAAAAACCGAGTGAGCCGAAGGGATGTTCTGATATGTTCGGAACTGTGGGAAAAGAGAGCACTGAGAGAATGCATGGGTTCGAGCTTTGACTTCGACAGACTCTGTTACAGCTCTTGATCGAGGCAGTATGTAGGCTCTTCGGGTCAGATCTTGTTGGGTGTGGAGATTTAGCCACTCTCATGTTCGTCGAAAATGTAACTAGGTAAGACAAGTGAACTGTATTGTTTCTATTTATTTCTTATTGTCTTGGATTGTGTTAGGGCATTCGTTTGTTACTTGTTATCTTTCCAATTTTCTATTTCTATCGTCGAGGTTTTATTGCTTGTTCGGTTAGTAATAGTTTGTACATTTGTACATTTAATTGTGAATCAAAATTATTTACTGAGCTCTAAACAACATCGATAACATGAAGCTTCCGTAAGTTCAGGCGAGGGGCAAGATTTGTTGTTATTGTACTACGAGCATATTTTAATATTATCGAGAGCACCCGGTTTAAGTAATTATATTTAACTAATAATGTATGTACATATTTAAATTAATTGATCTGTCATATGGTGTGCATTGTATCCTCAGTTAAGCCGTCATATCAAAATGTAAATCTATCCAAAGTTAATCTGAAACCGCACTGGATAAATACGCTGTGAGTAAATTCTTTATCATTAGTAGCTTTCTTGTTGAGCATTTCAGATAATTATGTTAATTGCGGATAGTTAAGTTATTTATTGTAGCTAAGTAACTTTGTTTTGATAAATCGTAGTCCTTACTACGTAACGTGTGTATTTAAAGATTGCTTATACATGATGCATTAAAGTATGTAATCATTGTATAGTGCGATACAAGTGCCGTAAGCGGTGCATACGGATCGAGGAAAGAGTTTGAAAAAACGAGGCGCTTGAGCCTAGTTCTTTTTTTCAATTTCCGAGAACCGTTATGCGCTTTCGGCACGAGTATTGAATGCTATTTTTTGCACGATGATTATTTATATCAATTTAATTATATTAATTGAGATATTACCTGAAAATATTATGTATATCCATTATTGAAGATAGATGTTTATTTCAGAAAGTAATTCGCATGTGTTTGTTGTTATGGGAACCGAATATTTGTCCTGTTAAAGTCGCCACAAACTGGGGGCCTTGGTTCATAAAGGTTTGTATTATGATTTTACTTACGGCACAGTGTGCTTTTTGTAATTTTTACCGCACGGAAATTTGTTTTGTTTCCAAAGCAACAAGATTGCGTGCGGGAATGTCAACTTACGATCCACAGCAACAGTATTCGTAAATACCACTAATTTGTTACGTCGTGCAAAAAAATTATTTTCTACCTCCTTCCTGATATTCTATACACATAATGTTAGCTGCTGTTACGAGTTATCGAGTTACGTGTTCTGTTTAATTTCTATGTACCTTACGCTCTTTTGCTAGTTATGCAATATTTTGCTTTCGCTGTTCTGGCCAGCCGAGTTCTCTGTTATTGTTTACTAAGCGTCTTCACTAGCACATAAGTTCAGTCCGATTTTCGGCGAAGCCTGGAATGTATGGCTTAACGTGATAATAAAGGACAGGACAACATAAAGAAGGGTTATATCACTTAAGTATTATTTAAATTACAGTAATTAACTTAATATAAAAGAATTTACAATATGTAAGAAAACAAATATTTTATGACTATGTCCGTGATATTTAAGTAGATCTGTACACAATAATTTAACAATATTCATTTACTTTGTATATTAACATCAGTATGTTTCGTGCAGTTAAATTATATCAATTGTACATATTTCTAGTTAAAGACGCGTGTGCAGAATAATAAGGAAAACACTACGAAAGATGAAAGAGTATTTGTCGGTATCAAACCACGGACGGCATCATTTGAAAGAGCTCTACTGATATGTAGGCCATAGAAATCCCCTTTGATGATGGTGTTACGAAGCACAGTGTTCCCCTTGAAGAATTTTGGTACTCACCCAAGAAGAACAGCGCTGCGTATATGTCCAAGGACGCCAGTCTTAATAATAGTAGAAGGAGATTCTAGTTGACTTCCACACCTGTGCATACCTCGGGTGGAAAGAGCTCTTAATGTCAGGGAACAGCTTTCCGGGAATCAATGCCTTTAAATCACAGGCGAAAATACTGGTAGGAGATGTCTATTTTCCTCTTAAACACAGTTTATGAATATGCAACATTGTTATGGTCTTGCTTGCAAACTATCACACGGGTGGTGAACGGTAATGTTTATATTAGGTCGCGCCGGGAATATGTTTTAATTCTGATTCTACGCGAGCGGATATTATTATTTTATGGCGACTGTCCATTTAGTAACCAGTCGAGCAAAGCACTGAATATTTAAAATAAACTTTTTACGATCCAATTTTAATCTTATGCCCTCGCACTAAGATTCACTTGTATATTTATCTACTTACAACTATTAATTCACCTTCATTGATCCCGCGTCGCGGAACCCCCGTGATCTCAAGGGCGACCGGTCTGTCCCGTCGTCACCAACTCTCTTGGATTTGACGTCTTCGCCACCATGTGTCTATTGTTTTCAACAAGTCCCCACGAAATAGTTCCCGAATTCCTGATTGGCCTAAATGAAATTTGGTATTTGTTCGCCGGTGAACCGGCTCGACTCTTATTGTTTGAAAAAGACCGTAGGTCTTAAATTTTCTAAGTTTTTCCAAGTATTTCCTAAGTAACCGCCAACCCATTGTAACCAATTTCTTCAGCGAGTTCAGGCTTTCCCTGACAGACAATAAAATTTCTCCTTATCTTACTTTCTTTTGCTGTCCTCTAAAATTTTCAACAATGGATTTCTGTGGAAACAGTATAAGAGAGTTTCACCATATCTTTGTACTTCTTAATTGCTTCTCTGGATTACTGTCGCTCAGCTTATTGTGTTATGTATTATTTTCTATCCTGAATTTCCTACCCAGAAAATAAATTTAATATACCATAATTAAAACATTAATAATTCCTCTATCCTATGAATATCTTGTTGCTAATTTTGCTGATTAATTATTTATGATTATTATTTCTCTAAATTGATTTAATATAATTATTTTGCCTTTCCCTAAGATAATTGTGGTAAATTGTAGGGCCAATTTATTTGTTCCAAAGATCAGGACCATTTTCTAAATTGGGTTATGTTTGTTCAGTCCTTCCTTAATTACTATTTCACGTGTGTTATTTGTCTTTTCGATTTCTGGAAAGCTAGATTCAATGGTAGCATGTTGGTTAACCTCCTTTAGGAAAAAGAACACAAATAGTCATCACAATTATTATCATCACCCGGAATGGAGAGTCAAAAGTTGACAAACCTAAAAAATGAGACAGGTTGAGTGCAGGCTAATGATTTAATTGGAGAGTGGTAGTTGTGGTTACTTGACGCCAGAGTACACAGCTTCTTAAGCCTCCGTGCCAGAATTTTGTTCTGTATGTAAATACCTGTACAATTACAGACATGGACCTGTCACATATCCCATCGAGCTTCCACGTTATTAATTTCGGAGACTTAGGCATAGAAAATCAGTGCTATAGTGACTACGCCATCAGCAAAGAACTTACTTGCCATTGTTGGATGAGTATAGGTTCTTCAATAAGCTTATGCTCGTTCTTTCTTCTTTCGGATACAGATTTTGGATACAATAATATTTCGGAAATATATAACGCTGTTTGAACAATGTAAATAATACCTACACGTTTTATTGGTGTTCTAACATACGTGATTCAATATTTTTAAATTTATTTTAAGGCTTGTAATACACATTTTCTAGCACAAAGAGGGAAGTGGTGTCAATACTTTCTTCTGCTTGGCACGCCTCGAAATGAGATGCTGTTAAATCCTGACTTGAAATTTCTCCATGTCTTGAGTCGCTTCAGGCAACTACTGCAAGATTATCTTAACCTATACGCCAGCACGATCGAGTAAACCCGATTTCATGGACGATCTATTTCACACTGGTTTCCTACTGTGTTGACGTCAGGGAATCGAGTTTTGTTGAATGACACTAGTAGCAGCGGTGACTTGAAATGAGCCTTCATTGCGACGGCTCTGTTTCCTGTCATTTCTCAAATTTAAAACTCAGAGAAAAACGTCATTCTTGGCGACAAAATAAGATATAAGTTTACGTATTCCCATATACATAGCTTAAGGGTTGGAATATGACATATGTAATTTCCAGGTTGTACTGTAGAATTCCTTTCGTTGATTACATAGTGTTGGAATATCTACAGAGTGGAAGTACTATAACTGTCCAGATTTTAACAGCTTGTTCCTTCATAAAAACAAACATAAATTACAATGCCTTTTGTCTAGAGTGAGTACTTTTCTCAAAGAAAGAAGTGTGATAACTCTGACCGTGCTTTACTTGTTATTAAGTATTATCCTACTTCTCTAACTTTTTTCACATTGTCAGATGAAAGAATAATGAAAAAAATTTCAGATCTTCCTATAATATGGCAATGATATTCCGTCACGTAGTGTGCTTGTGGTGTATGTTGCAATCTGCGAATTACCTTTTTAACCGTTGACTTAACCATTCATCGAAAAATACGTTTCATGTTTATCTTAATGTTATCTGTTGTTCGTCTAATTATCAAAATTATATTATTTCCACCGAGTGTGCAGTAATGGTAGTAGAAATAAGAATTCATCTTTACAGTAAAAGAATAATTCTACCAGTACCACCAAACGTAACTAAACGTTATGGTTATATTGGTTACTAATAGGGGCCGGATTCTTAGGTTTAATTTTGTTTTGTTTCTTGCTAGCTTATTGTGATATCTTAACATAATCATCCGTTCATTGTGTTGGCAGTCACATAGTCCAATCTTATAAACCCTAAAAATGGCTAACTGTGGATTTAAGAACTAAAAATGGCTAAAACTTTTAAAATTAAAATAAGATAAAATACTTAAACTAAACATTAGTTTTTTAAATATCTGCTTATGGTTTGCATTTTGCAGTTTGCATATTGTAATTGTGTCATTTTGTAACTCCGTTATTCGGTAAAGGCCATCGTATATTAACAAAAATCCCCTGTTTGTTTAGAAGCAAATTAAATACATTCTTAAGAAGTTTACACTTTCAGTTTATTCACAGTGTTTGCTCAAGCAGGATGCCGAAAGAAAAATATTGTAAAAGTTGGATGATTAATTGAAAAAGTTCTTATAGAGTTTACGTCACAACATAGGGAGCATAGGGAAGGGACAGTAGCGGTCGGCTCCTTTGATCTCGCAAAGCCCAGACGCAGCGCTGGCCACCATTTTGGAAACAGGCAATCGAAAGCTAGCTTCCTACCACAGCCCGGCAATCTGGGTCACGGCGGTGAAGCCTAGCCTTGCGCTATGCCGCCATCTTGCCTCACCTGAAGACAATCATTGAACTACACGTAATTCAATGGGAAACTATCACGAGAACTTAGATTAAAGTCTATTTTCACAATTTTCTATTGAAAATTTTGTATCCACTAGTGAACACACTGAAACCACATTGAAAAAGCACGTCCTCTTGCTATTTTTCTCAAGTATTGGTTCCTATTACTTGCTAAAAATTAGGTTTTTGATGTGAAACTTCTTTAGCCGCAGTAGGATTAAATCCAGAGCTTGCGTTACGGATAAAATCGTCACGAAATTCGTGACAGAAAACAATCAACTCAATAATTAGGCTTATCCAAAATTTAATAAAACCGAAAATTCCAAAATTTAAAAAATAAAAAATTCAAATTAAAAATCGGAAATCCAAAATTTTAAGTCTAAAAATCCGAAATTTAAAAATAAAAATAAATTAAAAATATAAAATTAAAAAATCAAAAATTCCAAAATTAAAAAAATCAAAGATACAAAATTTAGAAAATCAAAATTTTAAAAAATAATCCAAAGTAAAAAATCCAAATATCCAAAATTTAAAAAATAAAAAATTTAAAAAATTCAAAAAATAAAAAATCCTAAAATTCAAAATTTAAAGAATCCAAAAAAATAAAGAATCCAAAATTTAAAAAAACTCTTAAGGAAGTTTGAATAATACAACAAATAGCTATCAATGTATGCTTACAGTTATTTATAAAAATATAAAACATTCCTCGTAACTAAAGCATAATATTATTTACAATGCAAAAAATACGCATAAATTGAGGTTAAGTTTATTTTCAATTTCTAAATGCTAAAGTAATATATGACTATTTACAGTGTATGAAATAGTTAACAATATTAGGTTATGGTTATTTACCACCATATAATACATTCCTAGAAACTAAAGCATGTATAATGCATGAAATGGCTAACCAGAGGTGTCCACCCCCAAACGTCATGACTCACCCCCAAACTTCACTGCTCACCCCCCAAACTTCATTGCTCACCCTCAACCCAATTGGATGTCGACAAGGGCGCCCATATGATATTTTATAGGGGGGGCAATTTTTTTAATTAATTAATTTTTTGTCGCTTTAACTTCTTGGGCCACTTTGTAACGTTATATTAATGATATAATAAGTGCAACAATGACTTAGCCATAAAATAATTGCGGGGAGGGTCGGAAGTGCCGGGGGGGTTTGGAATACCCCCAAAAAGGGGGTCGGGGGTCCATCCCCAGAAATTTTTTAAATATTGACAACTAATGAAAATCACATTTTACGCTATTTTAGCACAGAAAAACTAGTTACGAAATTTGTTTACCATACTCGAAGACATGCCAATGTAAATAAGAAATCATTACCTAAGTGGGGGTCCACCCCCGGAAAATTTTTAAGTACTGAACTAATGAAAATCACATTTTACGCTATTTTAGGACTCAAAAACTAGTTAGGAAATTTGTTTACCATACTCTAAGACATGCCAATGTAAACAAAAAAATATTACCTAAGTCGGGTGTCCACCCCCGGGACATTTTTAAATGTTGAACTAATGAAAATCACATTTTACGCTATTTTAACACTGAAAAACTAGTTAGCAAATTTGTTTACTATACTCTAAGACATGGCAACTTAAACAATAAATAGTTACCTAAGTTATAATACTTATTACTATTTATAAGAAAAGTTGAATAACACATGGAACAGTGGACATAATAGGCCTACTCATTAGGCTATGTTATGAAAAGAAAATAACTGCTATATCATATTTGACACACCAACAAATCTTGTTTAATTAAATATATATTTTTTTTTAATACAAATATAGAAATTTAGGTTTTGACTTTTGGGGGTCCAAACCCCCTGAACCCCCCTTTCCTAATCCACTGTGGATTCTGCTTCCATGTTGTTGATTTGGTAAAACTTCTGCAATTCAAATAATTGTCTTAAAAGAAAAACATCTGACTATAATAATTATTAATATACATTTTTTCCTTGCGCCCCCCCCCGCCCCCGGGTATGGGCGCCCGTGGCTGTCGAAATTCTTCATCTTTATCTTTATAAAGAATTAGAAGAGACCTTTTGAAGTTATAGAACTTGACTGTGTTTATTTTTAACATATAAAACTATAATTTTGCAACAATTTTCAACCCCCTCCCAGAAAATTCATAAATGATAATATTTTGCCCCCCCCCCCCAGAAATTTCAATGACGCAGTCTGCGTCTTAACCCCCCCCCGTGGGCACCCCTGGGCTAACAATAATAATGAAAGACCTACTTACGAATGTATTGAAACGTGTTCCTTTCCTTGTTTCTTTCTGCCGTAGTAAGAAAAATTACACCCGAATACCACACAGGTATTCACCATTTTAGAAAAAGTATTTGTACTCCTCAGTCCAATTGCATTATTAGCTAAAATGCTAAAATTCACATCGCTGTAACGCTATTGTGGCTTGTACTCGATAAGCTGCTACAGTGTAGTAATATGGCGGTCCGTGCATCAGCGTGGCTTCACTGCCGCCAATAGTAAAGCATACACCATTGCCGATCTATCTCTATATATCTGTGCTTCCTACCAAAGTAGCTGTATATAGTTAGATATCAATCGAGGATGCGCAGTGGCAAGTTTATGTAACTTTTAAGCAAGCTTCTGCTCCCACTAGCTGCTAGCATGTTACGATTAGTGTAAGTAGCCTTGTGAAATGTATGGAAATTATTTATGTGAAGTGTCCTATTTGTCTTATTGTAACTTCAAGATGCCAACAAAGTATTTCATGTTAACGTGTTGAAATACAAGTAAAATTAACGATGATAGGTTAGTGACATATATCACAGATTTCCTAGGGAAATCTGTGAAATCTAGCGGGGTAGATAGATACATTGGTGTAGAAAACAGACTCATTTAGACCAGAGAATAGTTGTGTATTATCTAATCACTTTAGCAATAATGATTATATGCATGACCTACGAGCTGAACTTTCAGGTTATCGCTGTAACTAAAATTTAAAAAAAATAGCCTAACTCATATTTTCTTATCTGTTAGACGTAGTGATGAAAAACGCTCTGTTAGAAGTGCTGAAAGAAAGAAAGAAAAGGAAACTTCTCTATCAAAATTGTTACAGGAGACATCCCTTAAAAACGGGCAATGTAAGAGTACAGTAGTACTATCTGACTGTGGCATTTTTGTACCTGCATTATCAGATATAGATGTTGCAAAACCATTAAAAATAAAATTTCAAAATGTCTGAGAAAAAAACCTTTTGATTGAAAATAAAATGTCTGAACTAGAAAATTAATTAAGGATTCTAAAAGAACAGTGTACTATCTATAATAACATATTTTGAGAGTTCGTTGGTATGTGGTTATTTAACGACGGTGATGTACTACAACTTAGGTCTGTGACCGTCGCAGGAATTTTGTCGCACAGGAGTTCTTTTACATGCAAGTAAATCTACAATATGCCTGTCACATTTATGCATACATAAATACCATTAACCTGGGCCGGAATCCAACCAACAACCTTTAGCTCAGAAAGCTAGCGCGCCAGATATCGTAAATTAATTATCCAGGGTAGCGGTACATGGAGGAAATGAGACAACAATGATATTGCAAAAGTCATTACACTTTCTAGAAAGGGCTTTGACTATTTAAGACCATATTTTCAATATTATTTTCCTAGCCCCAGTGTTCTATTAAATTTCCTCCAGGCTTACTGAAATTTAACTTGACACAACAAAAACAAACTTAAAGACGGCGACCTGAAAATATTGTTTTGCCGCTAATTTTCCTGCTCTAAGCTCTAATAAAGAAAACATTTATTCAACATGTCTGAATGCTTGAAGATTATGTTCACAAATATAAAAAGTCAGGTAAACTGATGTAACAAAGTGTTAGATCAAGAGTCTATAAGTTTTTATGATTCAAATTGGCCTCTGTGTTAGTTGGCGCGAACCGCCAATTCTTTGCCGCCTGCTACTCATTTCCTGTGCAGGTGTGAACTTGTAGCGCGCCATACCACGCCAGTGTTTAGTTAGTTGGGATCGAGCCTCTGTCGTATATAGTCAGCGTCACAATTGCTCCTAGTTGTCTGGACAGTTTTCGCTCTATATAGTTTTGCTCATCTGCAATTCCACACCAATCGGCTTTTGTATTGTTTTGCAGCCTGCGTGTGAAAGTTCGGGAATCACTTTGTATTTTTAGTGTAATTTACAAGTATTCCATTGTCTCGTAACCTAGACGACACGTGCAGTGTACGGTGCTTTGTCTAGCGTTGCATATATTATAGGGCGGGAGAATTGATTGTCTCCTAGAATAGTAACTGTATTAATTCATATATATCTTATTGTGTCAAGTGTTGTATAATTGTTTTAGTGTTCAGAATTCAGGCTTCCTGAATATATATTATTGCAAATCGCCCAGGTCTAAATCTCTGTTCCAGCTACCTACAGTCCACTCTCCCTTCGTTTAATTTAATTGGTTTTCCTCCGTAGTGCATTTCCAGTCACATGCTCCTCACGGACCGGATCCTATTAAATCACCTTCATTTTGGTCCTCACTGGCACGATCTGAGATATATTTGCAATAATTTTCTGAATATTGAACAGTGTGCGACACATATTTGATTTTCATAACGTGTGTGGACGTGCGTGTAATTCGTGGTTGTTCGGGTCGCTTCGTGGAGCGCTCGAGTGATGACCTTCATGCCGCTTCCAGCGAGCTCTGGACAGCTATAGCTGCTTCTCTCCGTGCGCGCGTGTTTCATGGTCACCGCCTTCAGCCACGCGAGAACAAGACTACCGCCTCCCTACTGCCGCCCGCAGCGAGTTTACAGTTGACTGTCTAATCACTTCTCCTCTGTCAATGTTAATTGTTTCATCTCAACATGGAAGC
The DNA here is from genome assembly GCA_964059195.1 of Ectobius pallidus. Taxonomy (NCBI): domain Eukaryota; kingdom Metazoa; phylum Arthropoda; class Insecta; order Blattodea; family Ectobiidae; genus Ectobius; species Ectobius pallidus. The sequence goes on from CAXKWD010000012.1 coordinate 41,409,318, forward strand.
AGAAATTTCGGCTTTAGTCAGACGTCGTGGCGTATGTAAAAGAAAGTTTACATTGACACAGAACTTTCTCAACGACGTACCTGAAGATGTTAGTATATTTGTGATTAAAGCACATTATGAAAAACTGTTGAATGAAATTGAAAAGTTTGAAGCTGTGCAAACGCAGATTGAATCTATGGTGGAAATTGATGCAGAACTTGATAGTCACATACAATATGCTGACGAGGTATCAACGTTGTACATTAATCTAAAAGCAAGGTTAAGTGAGTTGATGCATGCTCATGAGCCTAATTCAGTTAGTGTCAATTCAAACAATAGTGACACACGACAAACAGTGAACTCTAGTGCTTCGCAGGCAAACAATATGATAAAATTGCCTACGATTCAACTTCCTGTGTTTATAGGCGATGTAACTAAATTCAAACATTATTTTGATACTTTTTCGAGTTTAATTGTAAATAATAGCAGTTTATCACCCATTAAAAAATTCCATTACTTAATTGGTTCACTAAAGGGTGAAGCTAAAACATTATTGGAAAATTTGCCAGTGACGAGTGATAACTTCCAAGTTGCCTGGGATATATTGTGTGCTAGATACAACAATAAACGGTTAATTGCTATATCCCACATCAAGCGTCTGTTGTCCCTACCTGTAGCGCGACAAGAGAAAGTTGCAGACTTGCGAAATTTGTTGAATCAATTCCAAAACAACTTGCATGCTATTGAAGCGTTAGAATTAGAAGTGCCACTTCATGAAGTCTAATGCAATTGTTATTGGAGCATTTGCCAGACAGTGTGCAGCGTGAATGAGAATCCAGAATCAATTCTCAAACATTTACTCCATTAGGTGAACTTGTGTTATTTCTAGAAGCGAAATCTCATTCTCTAGAGGTGCTGTCGAATAATTCCTGCAACAGGTCCAGCCCATCAAAACCTGGAAGTGAATATCGTGAACCTAGGAAACAGCATAGTGACAGTCGTCAGTCATATGTGTCGACAACTGAACAGTTATGCCCTCAGTGTCAAAGCGGCCATAACCTGTCTAAATGTAAACAATTCCGTCAGCTGAGTGTTGAACAGCGATGGAAAGTTGTGAAAAGCAAGAACTTGTGTTTCAACTGTTTTTCTCGTACACATCGAGTGAAGCAGTGCAACGTTTCTTCGTTTTGTAACTGTGGTAAACTGCACAGCAAGATGTTGCACAGCAGTGATCACAGGAGAACGGTTTCGCACTCTAGTGAAGACAGTAATACAGTAAATAGCAACAGGACTGAGGCCACTGCGAGTTATTGCTCAGTGAAAATAAAGCCAGTGCTTCACGTCTTACTTGCGACTGCAAGAGTCGAAGTGCAAGAAAAGCATGGTAACTACATACAGTGTAAGGCCCTTCTAGACTCTGCCAGTCAGGCCAGTTTCGTGTCTGCGGATCTAGCGAGGCGTCTCCAACTTCCTACAATGACAGCTGATACGCCTGTCAAGGGTATAAATGGTACTTCATCGAATGCTAGTCATAGTGTGAACATTAATGTGAGATCCATGGTTTACAACTATCGAAGGAATCTAGATTGCCTAATCCTTCCTCGCATAACAGGGAAGCTACCTGCAGTCCGAATTGATCCATCCTCATGGAACATTCCCTCTGACATTCCATTAGCCGATCCTAAATTTAATATTCCTTCTGAAATTGATTTGCTGATTGGAGGAGCATTATTCTTCGAGCTTTTCCATGGTAAGATCTTGACCAATCCTGGGTTTCCTACACTGATTAGTACAGAACTCGGATGGATATTGTCTGGAACCATTCCTAAATCCTCTGTGAAAGGCAATCTGGATGCGGGCTCCCAGCACAACTTCTTCATCTCTACGGACAATGTGGACGAGCAGCTGCGACGGTTTTGTGACCTCGAAGACTCTCCACAACACATGGTAACACAAGAAGAGAAACGATGCGAACAGCATTATGCAGAGAATACCACTCACAATGACGATGGTAGTTCTACAGAACGTCTGCCAATGAAACAGCATAAAACTTCATTGGGTGAGTCCAGACAACAATCAGTTAAACAGCCTATTGAATCATGGCCCAAACAGCCTCAGCAATTTGAGCTGCAGGACCTTGGTGAGCAGCGTGACACAGTCTGCCTAGTCACACATGCTGCAGAAGACTTTATGCTACGCTTTTCCAAGCTAGCACGTTTACAAAGAGTAACTTCGTATATGCTACGCTTCATAAATAACTGTAGAAGCCAAGCTAAACGTCACGGCCCTCTCACAGTTGAAGAGTTACAACAAGCTTTGTTGCTTTGTATAAGAATAGCTCAGCAAGCAGCCTATTCTCATGAACTGTCCGATCTTCAGAGTAAGATGCAAGTGAATACTAAGAGTTCTCTCCATTCCTTGGTGCCTTTTGTGGACAAGGATGGCCTACTCTGAGTGGGTGGACGTCTGGAGAAAGCTGAGTTACCACATGATGCACGACATCAGCTTATCCTCCCTCCAGGTCACCACCTCACTAGATTGATAATTGAATCCGAGCATCTGCGACTGCTTCATGCATCACATCAGCTGCTTATATCTTCTCTGCGAGAACGATATTGGATTCCTAGTGTACGTAGAATTGTGAAGTCTACGCTACACCGATGTTTCACTTGTTTCAAGTTGAAAGCCAAAGGTGCTCACCAGCTGATGGGCAGCCTACCTAGCTACAGGGTGACCCCTGCTAGAGCATTTCTACGTTCTGCGGTTGACTACGCCGGACCATTCTTCATAAGATACGGATCCCCCCGCAGCAAAACTCAGGTGAAAGCATACATTGCTATCTTCGTATGCTTGGCTACGAAAGCAGTTCACATCGAGCTGGTTTCAGACCTTACTTCTGATGACTTCATTGCCGCCCTGCGCAGATTCACATCTCGTAGAGGACTTTGCAAGGAAATATTTAGTGATAATGGGACGAACTTTGTTGGTGCTAACAACAAGCTGCGTGAACTGCGTCTCTTGCTTCAGTCCAGCACCCATCAACAAATTCTCCAAGACTACGCATCCTCTAATGAATTCACATGGCATTTTATCCCTGCTTCCTCCCCACATTTTGGAGGACTACATGAGGCTGCTGTCAAATCCATGAAATTTCATTTACGACGAGTGATGGGTAGCCAAGTGTTTACCTATGAGCAACTTTCTACAGTTCTCACCCAGATTGAGGCCTGTCTAAACTCTCGACCTCTCCTACGCCTAAGTGATGATCCTAGCGACTCATCCTATCTATCTCCTGGACACTTTCTCATTGGAGAAAAACTCACAGCCCTACCTTCTCCTCCTATGGCAGAGAATGTCTCTCATGTTGCTAAATGGCATCAGCTACAAACCTACATACATCACATATGGCAGCGTTGGTCAGCTGACTACCTACATTCACTGCAGCAGAGGCAGAAGTGGTCTGCGTCAAGCGAAAACATTCAGATTGGTACTCTTGTGCTCCTGAAAGAAGATAATTCTCCACCGCTCCAGTGGAAGCTGGGAATCATCTCATCAGTGCATCCTGGTGACGACGGTTTAGTGCGTGTTGTGACAGTGCGTACGTCCAGTGGTGAATACAAGCGACCAACTGTAAAAGTGTGTCCCTTGCCTATTCAGTAAAGTGTAAATCTATTAGTGTTATATTGATCTATCCTCAAAGTGTTATGTAAAATCTGTTGATTTTAGGCGGGAGTATGTTAGATCAAGAGTCTATAAGTTTTTATGATTCAAATTGGCCTCTGTGTTAGTTGGCGCGAACCGCCAATTCTTTGCCGCCTGCTACTCATTTCCTGTGCAGGTGTGGACTTGTAGCGCGCCATACCACGCCAGTGTTTAGTTAGTTGGGATCGAGCCTCTGTCGCATATAGTCAGCGTCACAATTGCTCCTAGTTGTATGGACAGTTTTCGCTCTATATAGTTTTGCTCATCTGCAATTCCACACCAATCGGCTTTTGTATTGTTTTGCAGCCTGCGTGTGAAAGTTCGGGAATCACATTGTATGTTTAGTGTAATTTTCAAGTATTCCATTGTCTCGTAACCTAGACGACACGTGCAGTGTACGGTGCTTTGTCTAGCGTTGCATATATTATCGGGCGGGAGAATTGATTGTCTCCTAGAATAGTAACTGTATTAATTCATATATATCTTATTGTGTCAAGTGTTGTATAATTGTTTTAGTGTTCAGAATTCAGGATTCCTGAATATATATTATTGCAAATCGCCCAGGTCTAAATCTCTGTTCCAGCTACCTACAGTCCACTCTCCCTTCGTTTAATTTAATTAGTTTTCCTCCGTAGTGCATTTCCAGTCACATGCTCCTCACGAACCGGATCCTATTAAATTCCCTTCACAAAGTACCAGAATGTTTTTCTTTAGTCACTGATAATACCAACTACGATAGGCCTATGAAAAAATAAGTTATTTTTTGAATCGATTTCCGAGTTAAGCTCCAGATCGACGAATTAAGCAGGATTTACGGAAGAACAAAGTTCTAGTTGAATATGCAAGTGGTGTGGTTTTATATGTGACGTCATTGGAGGCGCTTGAGGGGAGGGAGGCGCGGCTAAGACGTCACGACCTACGTCATTGGTGGGCATGGCTATGGCAACACGTGATTCAAAACGGCTTCGCTTCCGGTTCCTTTTTCAAATGGCGGACCAAGCGCGCGATGTACATTTGGAAATTCATAATGGTGGAATATTTGAAAATTGTATATTAAAAAATAAAAATGGCAACGTTTCCGGTTCCTATTTCAAATGGCGGAAAAAGGGAAATTTGAAAATTTTATATTGGTAGAAGGCGGGGGATTTGAAAAATCAAAATGGTTGAATGTGCACACTATGAAATTGGATATTACAGTTGCAAATGGTGGATGGCGGTAAATTTGAAAATTGCAAATGTTGGAAGGAGGGAAATTTGAAAATTGTATATTGGTAGAAGGCGGGGGTTTAAAAATTCAAAATGGTGGAAAATTGAAAATTGTATATTTGTAGAAGGCGGGAGATTTGAAAATTCAAGATGGTTGAATGTGCACGATATGGAATTGGATATTACAATTGTAAATGGTGGATGGTGGTAAATTTGAAAATTTCAAATGGTAGAAGGCGGTGGATTTGAAATTTCAAGATGGCGACATTGCTTATGTTACGGAGGGGATGGTGTAGTGGCTTACGACCTATGTCAACGGTGGAATGAGAGGGGAATTTTAATTGCTTACGTCATTGGTGGAGTGGGAGGGGAAGATGGAATGAGTGGGGAAATGGGAGTGGAGTGGGAATTCTTCCGTCACTGGAGAGATGCTGACGTCATTAATCAATATGGCGGGTTTCACAAAAATATTTTTAACTTTATGTCGTTTTTCCATGAAAGCATTACAGAAGAAGCAGGAAGTGTATATTACATTATTTCCTTGTTTACACAAGGAACTAGAACGCTGATTCTAAATGATGCAACGGTAGCGATATTTTAAATCATATATGGATACAAACATGCAATAAACAAAAATACTCAAAAGGGCGACCCCAAGAAGGCTTTTGGCTGCCAAAAAACCTCGAAATATGAGGACTATTTTTTATTTTTCGCCTATACCTCTTAAAAGGTGCATCCTAGCGAATAAGATACGATGCCAGTAATTAAATACCATTAAATTTTGCGTCGAATGAGGAATACTATGTAACAATTCAGTCAGGTGGTATGGTCGAAAACCACGGTAAAAAACGACGATTTTTTCCAACTTTGTCAAAAACTGAGAAATAGTATTATTTACACCTATTGTCCAAAATTAAAGCAACAAACCGAAATTTCATCTTTGGTGGTTTATTTTTACACAAAACAGTATAAACAATATGAGGAATAAAGAAAGTAAATTATTGCAACGATTGTGCATACCAGTAAAACAAGGCACACGTAATGACTTTCACACACATCCATAAAAACGCCTTAATGTGCTCAGAAAGGGGTGTGACCACCTCTGGCAGCAATACAGGCCTAACAACGGAGTGGCATGCTGTGAATAATGTCATCAATCTCACTTGAGGGAATAACGCCCATTCTTCCTGCATAGTAGCTCGCAAGGCCTGGAGAGTGGATGGTGGATGTTCATGTGAAGCAATTCGTCTAGCTAGTGCATCCCAGGCATGCACTATAGGATTCTAATCGGGAGAGCAAGCAGGCCAATCCATGCGTGGAATATCTTCAGTTCCAGGAAAACATCCACCTCCTGTGCTCTATGAGGACGAGCATTGTTATCCATCAGTAGGAAGTCTGGGCCCACAGCACCTCGAAACAACCGCACATGAGGTGCCAAGATCTCGTCACGTTACCTGACAGCAATTAAACCTTGCCGAAGAGCTTCATGAAGAGGTGTTCCGGTAGTCAACAGAATTCCTGCACACACCATTATTGATCCACCTCCATATCGGTCTCTTTGCACAATGTTTGCGTCCCGAAATCGTGTTCCAGGTTCACTCGAGATGCGAATCCGTCGAGAATAATTTTCAAGACAAAATCTGGACTCATCTCTAAAAAGAACATTGGCCCACTGTTCGACCGTTTAGTTGGCATGTTGATGACTCCACTCTAAAGTACTCTTCCGTGAATACTTCCAGGAAAACATCCACCTCCTGTGCTCTATGAGGACGAGCATTGTTATCCATCAATAGGAAGTCTGGGCCCACAGCACCTCGAAACAACCGCACATGAGGTGCCAAGATCTCGTCACGTTACCTGACAGCAAATAAACCTTGCCGAACAGCTTCATGAAGAGGTGTTCCGGTAGTCAACAGAATTCCTGCCCACACCATTATTGATCCACCTCCATATCGGTCTCTTTGCACAATGTTTGCGTCCGAAATCGTGTTCCAGGTTCACTCCAGATGTGAATCCGTCGAGAATAATTTTCAAGACAAAAGCTGGACTCATCTCTAAAGAGAACATTGGCCCACTGTTCGACAGTTTAGTTGGCATGTTGATGACTCCACTCTAAACGTACTCTTCCGTGAATACGCGTCAGGGTACACATACAGCAGGTCTCCGATAATAAAGGCCTCTCTGCCAAAGCCTTCTGTACACTGTTTGCCACGATACAACTGTTTCAGTGGATGCTGTTAGGTCAGATGCCAGTTGTCGTGCAGTACTACGGTGGTACCGTCGTGCCCTTACAGCCAAATAACGGTCCTCTCTCTGATATCACTCTTGGTCGTCCTTGCCCTGGTCTTCGGGATACATCCACAAACTGTTGCACATCCGAGAAACAACCGAACTATTCACATTAAGCCATCTGGCCACATCAGCTTGAGATTGTCCTGCTACCACTCTTCCTTTGACTCTCCACCGAAGAGAATTTTCTAGGTGTCTTCTCTGTGCCATCCTGTACCTGCAGTAAATGTGTACACTGCAAAAGTTTATATTGGACAAGCAACAAACACTATGCTGCAGTACCCCTTTTCATAAGTGCACTGCCCTTTTTATTGGTGCACTGACGTCATCGTTTGCATGTTAGTAAGATGACAGAAATGTCATCTTCAGTTAAGAACACGACTGTACGGACATAGACTTACATTTTATATGAATATGTTGTATAATAGACACAGGAAGGAGATATATAATTTTGTTGCTTTAATTTTGAACACTAGTATTTAAACCTTGTTCTATTTTCTTTTCACAGTACCGGCAAGATCTAAATTTAATGTAACTATCATAACAGCTTTTAATGAATATATAATATGGAACTAGCAATTAAATACATTTGATGGCCAACAGGTGCTAATTTTAACTGATTACTTTGCAATCGTCTACAGTAAGTAAAATGCCACAAACTGTAAATAGCATGGCCATGACTTTGTTTCAGAAACACATTACTTTGCTTCGAAACCACCAATTTTCGGATTTTCGCGTAGCGGGTGAGAACCTTCTTTGAGGTAGTCTCATCAATAGGGGATAGCGGCCATTCGATCGCTAGCTCCAGGGCACACTGATCCGGTGTGCAGTACCTGGCCGAAGGGTCCCTTACACAGGGTACGTGTGAAGACCTCAACGGGAGTTTCGGCGGAGACGAATTCTTCAGAACGGTGAAAGTTACAGAAGAGGCATCTCTCCTAATTGGGGATAATACATTAGGAAGTTTTGCATGGGGTTAATATGTAGCGGGAGGAGGACTCTCGATGGCCTATGTGAGGCAATCTTCTAAGAGACGGATATCCTGACAGAAAAACCTGGTCCTCCAAGTTGAGGGTTTTGCGTTGGGTTAGCTCCCCAAACATTGTAAAAAAATGGCTGCAAATTCCAGAATGGAAATAGCCAGACGATCTTAAATTATGATGACCGCAGAATGAGAAAGGACAATTGATAAATATATAAAACTAGCAGCATGGAATGTTCCAGGAATTAATAATAAATATCAAGCATTGGAGAATGAGTCATTGAGATATGGAATTGATATTGCTATTATAACTGAGGCTAAAAAGAAATTGAAAAGGAGCCTACATTTAAATAAATATGCAATTATTTGTAGTGGAGTACCAGTTCAACAGGGAACAAAGGCAGGAGTAGCCATAATGATACAACAAAAATGGAAGAAGGATATAATTTCATATCAATGGATAAATAAAAAATTGTGATAGTTAAATTGAAAACCAATAGGGGCAAATTAGTAATAATTTGAACATACTCTCCTCAAGAAGGGTAAACTCATGAAGTTGGAGAGTATTATAAGTGCCTTCAAGAACTAGTAAACAGCACCTCAACAATGAATATGTTATAATTGGAGGAGACATGAATGCTAGGGTAGGAACTTCCGCTATTCCAGAGTTGAAGGGAAAATTTGGAGAAACAACATTAAACAATAATGGCAAGATGATGATAGATTTTTGTGCATATGATCAACTAAAAATTATCAATACTTTTTTTGATAGAGACATAGAGACATTCACAAATATACATGGGCTGCAAGAGACCAGATATCTATAATAGACTATATTTTAGTAAATCAAAAGCTTAAAGATAATGTAAATAACACTATATTGTACAGGGGAGCTGTTGAGGACTCAGATCATTATTTATTGGTATCCACTATAAAATTATTTTGCCCTAGTAAAAAGTCTAATTTGACCCGGAGATATGAAAATGAAAAAACTTTCAAAGTACATCTGCTTCAAGAAGATTCCATTAGAGCTCTGTATAACAGAAGATTAGACTTATATATTGAAGAAAGGTAGTTTAGTGATATCATTGAAGAAGAATTAAATGAGTTTATACAGAAAATTATGAAAACTGCTGCAGAATGTATTGGTACTAGATGTAAAAAGAGAAGTAAGAAAGACTCTATGCATGAAATAATAACCTAGAAAAAAGTAATAAAACAGAAAATGTAGGCATATCTAAAATACCTCCAAAATAGAACTTTAGAAAATAAAATAGCATGTAATACATTAAGGGCACAAGTTAAAAGAGAGGTGAAGAAAGCAAATAACGATAGCTGGGATAAATATTTATCTGAAATTGAAAATGATGTTCATGGCCGTCAAGATAGAGCCTATAAAATAATTAAGCATTTAAATAGAGAAGAAAAATGTAATCTGGAGTTGACATTGATCACAACGGAAGAATGGAGTAAATATTATAAGGAATTATGGACAAATAGTGAAGAAATAGGAAGCTCTGTGTGTACCAAAAAAGTGGAAGGAGTTGATAACATAGACATTTGTCAACTGAATGAAAGTCTAAAAAAGAATAAAAATAAAAAATCTGTTGGTACTGATGGGATAAATATAGAACTACTCAAATATGCATCTGAAAGAGCAACACATTGGTTCCTACACATTATAAATCTATGTTGGAAACAGAAAGAAATACCAGAAGAGTGGAAAGCAGTTCTTATTATGTCTATATATAAAAAAGGAGACATAAATATTTGTAGTAATTAGAGGGGAATTAGTGCATATAAGATGTATACAAAAATAGTAACAAAAAGACTTAGAATGATTGCTGAAACCCTATTGATTGATGAACAGATGAAATTTAGAAAATAGAGGTCATGTATGGATTACATATTCACCTTAAGTAACATCATTGAGAAACATAGAGAGTTCCAGAAAGAAGCACATTTACTTCTTATTGGTTAAGAAAGGGCCTTCGATCAGGAAAGAAGAGATAAACTTTGGAATATCTTAGAAAGAAGACGCATTCCTTTTCATTTTAAAGAAGTTTTGACATCATTTTACGGAGGAACATATTTTAAAATTAAACAGGATGTAAATAATATTAAGTATGATATTAATTCTAGATTGAGACAAGGCTGCAGTTTGCCGCCACTTTTATTCAATTTTTATATTGGTGACAACATTAGACAATGGAGAAAGAAGACATCTGGTATAACTTACGAACCAGGAACACTCTTAACGTTACTATTTGCTTCGGGGACCTGTTATCAAGGTTGAATAACACACCAGAAATACCAAAAAAACTCGACAAACCCACGTATGAAGTTAAGATCATGAAAATCGACATTCAACATGAAAAGCAGATAGTCAAAAGATTTCATGAAATTGCTAAGATTCAGGACGAGGACGTCTAACTGGAACCTTTGAAAGGAAAGGCTAGGCCTATAGTAGAAACGCCAGCAGTAGATAACGCTGACAGGGACACCAACACTTCAGTCAATGATAATGACGAACAACTTGTGACAATAGAAATTAAAGATATTATCTTGTACATGTTACATGGCAAAGGAAACCCATGTGGAAAACATACGTACCAAAGTCATTAGAATCAGATCTTATAAACGCATATCATAAAAGCATGAACCATGCAGGCACAGAAAGGCTGATAATGAATATTTCAGAACACTTCTACATCAAACATATTTCGAAGAAAGTGAGGAAGATAGTAGCTTGTTACTTGTTATGCCAGCAGTGCAATCCACTTAACATTAAGTATGACGTAATGTCCCAAGCTATTATAGCCAATAGGCCTAACGAAATCGTAGCGTTAGATGTACATGAATTACCACCAGGGAAATTCGGATCTAAATACATGCTAGTCTTGTATGACATTTACACTAAATTTGTCAAAATATACCCCATGAGACGTGTAAATAGCATAAGCTGCCTACACAATATAATCAAACACACATGGTTCATTACGGCCAGATTTTTTCGATTTTGTGACAATGCCAGTATGTTTTGCAGTAAGTTGTGGGTGAATACACTCAAAGATAAAACAATTCCACTCGAGTATCCATAAGCCCCAGGCAAACAGCTCAGAATGAATTATCCGCGACATAGGTCTATCAGTAAGGATCCTATGTCACGACAAGCACACCAAATGGGAAGATGCATACCGAGCCATTGAAAAAGTCTTGAACAGTAGCATTAATGCGACGACAGGTGAGTCACCGATCAGGTTGATGCTAAATGTAGAACCGCAGCGTAAAGTCGATAATTTGCCTAAAGTAACACCCAAGAATGCTAAAATGAACTTGACGCTGGAGCAAAGATCAAACGTGCGCTAGAAAGAATAAGAAAGAAAGCGGAAAAGCGAATCACAACAGCAAAGCGATACAAGCAAAAGGAGAAGCCCGTAGTCAATGATAAAGTTTTAGTACGAGACCGGAAGATTTCATTGTAAATTCATAAGAAAGCTACAAAATTGAGAAATTGTCCAGTGGTTCATACAAAATCACAAAACTGGTAGGTGAGCACACATATGAATTATCAACATTGGTAGGCAATAAGATTATCGGTAGATACCGGCGTCAAAACCTCATACCCTTTAAAAAATTAAATATGCTTCAATAAATTCGAGTAGGAGGTCGTGAAGTTTAAACTAGTGTCCGCGACATCAACATTCCACATTGCACGGTTGAATAAGGTCCCCTGATGTTTACGTATGTTGTATGTTGCGAAGTGAATAATGTATTTGTGATATCTGCAAAAATTAAATGAACAAGACGTCATGGAGATCAGTGTATACGGAGAGGCAGAATCCGATGAGTATTCAAGTTGCCCATTTGACTTGAACCAAACGTCATATCAATTGAGTGATTATGACGAAGAGCATACGTGTCTAATAACTGGTGAAAAGTGTGTATTTCCTTCAAGATGTAATGTGAAAGTTATATCAGTGTTGAAAGTAGTTATTCAACCAACGTAAACAGTCATCAAAGTGAAGGGTATTTATTTATGTATTTTTGTATTTTATGTTGAGAAGAGTAATATTTCATTATGTAGTATGTAATCTACGCAAAGTCCATTTTCTTTTCAAAGGTAATTTTAAGTATATTTTGTAATTCTATGTGTAATGTTGCAAGTATACTGTGCTATACAAAATGGAAGTAATAGGTCTTGTGCCCCTAGGGCACGGGTGCGCAATTCGTGCACATTGTGCCACTGTGCGATGGGGTAATGTCTCCCACTACAGTCGCCCTTGACGTCAGCATAAAGCAGTTTCGACGTGAGGTGAAAACAGCGCAGCACTAACTCAGACAGTGTTCGATGTTTGGTCTTTACTGCAGTTCACTAGACCAAGCGTAGTGAGTGTTGTAGCGAGCGTAAAAGCACACAACAGGTTATCATAGCCACGACTTTTACATGTTACCTGGGAGAACAATTATTACGTTATACATGCACAATTACACAAAATAATCAGAGTATACTTCTTGCAGGACGTAGTAGGGCCAGAATTATCACAGCCCCAATGGGTGTGCGGCCTAGTATTTATGACGAACCTGTGTGGTAATTTGGATTCCTTGAATACAGCTCTACAAGGAGAGAATTAAAACAGTTTCATTAACCGTAATAGTAAATATTCTTATAGGGCGCTATAGCAGGTGCCCGCGGCTTCGAGCACGATAATAATTTCAAAAATAGAAAGCTAGGAGCATAATAATTAAAGCATTATATTTATTAACACTTACACGCAAATCATTCATAAACTAAATGATTAATAATTAGAAGCAGCGCAAATTCAGCTTTGGAGTGCATTCCAATATAAGAAAGCGCCGCCTGGGAAAAGACCTCAAATTAGAGTTCTCTGGCCCAGAAAGCCCTTCATGGTGAGTTCTCTCGAATTGATCAATGTTTGCCCATTTAGGACTATATTTACTATCCCTCTTCCGTCTATGTTGAAAATTTCAGATTTCTATGGGGCCTGACATTATAAAGAAATGAATCTCCCAGAATGGGCTTACAAAATTGAAACGATCGTTAATTTCATGCAATATGTATGGACTATGTCGAACAAATTGCGATGCTCTTATTTTCAAGTTGCGACAAAAATAGCAAAGTCACCTGCAATTGATTAGTCAATTGTAATGTATTACCGAAAACTGAGAAAAACGTTTTCTGCCAGTTTTTCATTCGAAAACGAAAATAAAAAATCCGGCAACTAGGTGCATTTGGCCATTCTTCAGTCCATCTACATTTACAATTTCAGATCTCTGCATGCAGTAGATTTTGCTGGGCATCGCGCATAGACAGACAAACAGACAAACACTTCCTCTTATTTTCATATTATTACAGGTTTGAAAGGTTGGATAACCAACTATCTGTCGGAGATATGTGTAATTTTTGGCACGCCATACTTATGTGAACAAACATTTTCTTAAATGAGTTTCATAAAAAGTGTCTACATTAACCGACAAGCGTTTATGTTCGTTAATTCGACTGTGTAAAACATCTTTATTCCCTGCCATTCAAGAAATGGCGAGATCCAAACGCATGCAAATGTCATCACAGAGAAGTAAATAAACTTAACTTCATATAAAATCAATTACTAAAGAAGGATGATCTTTCACGATTTAGTAAACACACAAGTATGCACATGGGCGAAGAATTTCGACACTGAACATGAAGAGCAGGTTTCATACGTCACAGTAGTGGATGGGGGACTAAAACGTTTCCCCTCAGTTGCTCAGGTATGCCCTAGGGTCACTAATTATGTATGTTGGAAGCTAGTACATACGGTTTTGAATGTAGATCTGGTTTCGACCATCTTTAACTAAATCTGTAAACGCCACAGCTGAATCTTTATAATTGGCACCCATAATTCCCGTATGAAAACCTGAAAATCCTTCATACAAATTACGAGAAACATACTAGGTCATAACCAACAACTACTGAAGTCATAATGCCAAAATTTCTATAATGGTTTTATTCTCCAAACTGCGCTGAATATTATTTCGGAGCTAAGATATTATAATCTTCGAATATTACAAATTGTATACACGTTAGAATAAATACCAATAAATGACTGTTTAAAATGACAAAATATTCAAAACATATTAAAAGTGTTTTATTAGATGCAGGAGTACTCAAATGCACCCTAATCATTAGACTTATACACAGATTTTCATTCACGCATTACTAGGCGTGAGACATTGATTTTGAAGCGACAATTACAATAGGAAATTTAATTCAATTATTATTAATTGTAAACTGGAGACCCTAATTATGATAATAACTCAAAATGTTTGAAAATTATACCAAGTATAGCAATGCAGCACTGACTAGAACAGATAAAAGTTACTTTAAATTCCAAGAATACGGTTTCCTTAACAAATTTACGTCACTGTATCTGATCCAATAGGCTATTAATTATTTTTTTTACATTAATCATTTTACTCCGAAATTAATCATTCACAGGAAAAGGTTCGTAATTCAGATTTATGTAAAAAAGAATCGGTTAACTGTTACTACCTTTGGGCGTTGTGATCACCCTGTATTTTCATCCATAATTAGTGAATGATAAAAAGCATCCAACCCTGAACTTTCACTTATATTTCGATCAATTTGTTCTAATAGAAAACTGAGTTTAAAATAAACATTTATTTCAACATTAGCCTTTATTAAAATATCCTGCTATTCGTATTTTAAGCTACGAAGCATCCTGGTATTGTTTCAAAATTCAATATAATTCGTAATTCATAAAAAGATTCTGAACTGGCTAGAACGCAGGAGAACTGAAGAGAAATGTTTAAAGCGGAACGGATCGGTACAGACGGACAGACTAGACATGACGGACAATTCAAATTCTGATTTTCTTTGATACATGATATGAGCGAGAATTTCAACAGCCAAACCAGAAAACCGGAAGAAAGAACTTTACTTGAACTTTAAGGCATACTAAATATTTAGACTGCAATTTTGAATCCAAGTTTGGGTAAGAAGAAGTTTAGAAAATTGAATAATTTAGTAAGTTAACATAAAACAGAAAAAGGAACAAGCTCACCCAAGAACAGCACTGGAAAATACATCTTCGCACAGCTGAAACGCCCACCAAAATCACTGTTACCTTCAGTTACATGCTTGCTTCACGACTTCATGCTCCCAACTGCCGTTCGCAAGAACACGTCTCTCCAGTTACTACTAGCTTAGGGAGCTTTGATGAAACACTCACAACCCCTTGTTCAGCTCGGGCGCGTTTCTAATTTACTTAAAAGTCTATTGTTTCAGAATTGCTATAAAATACTAAACATTTATTTTGCATGGTCCACATTCACGGCTCAAACTGCCCTGATTGCACGAAATAAAGTCGATGTCTTTATTTCTTTATTACCGTGGACCTAACCCTTTCTGAAAAAAACACACAAACACAATATTTTATCATGACCTAAGACTTTGAAATAAGAACACACTAAGCACAATCTTTTATCTTGACACTGCCGTCGAAAGTTCCCTGCCTTGACCAGTGCCACAGCAACTTCAGAAACTCCATTTCTCTCAATTCTTCGTGAATTCCATATTTCATGGACCACTCCACTTATTTTCCCCGGGTAGGAGATAAGCACTAACACCAAAACTGAAGAGAGAAACGCACCAAGAACTTTGTCCAGACACACTAAGACTGTGCTAACATCCTGAGCAGCACTCCCAGGAATCTGTAACTCTGCACACTAGCAATCCCAAGGAGATTAATCTTTGAGGGAGCGAACTGGTAGTGTCCACTAAAACCAGACACCCAATCAGCAGACAGTAGACGAGGAATCCATGATACTCGAACCGAAGAGTTTTATCAGTCCAGGATGGAAAGCTATCTGACAACTGCAATGACCATCAAGTCGTTATAGTGGAGCCATTTCAAATTAAGGCCGCTACTAAATGCATTTTCTTAAAGACCATGGCTCCGAATAATAGCTCGTGTAGACATCAGGTAAGCTAGGATGGCATCTCGCCAAGGAAAGGCAAACTAGGACAAACTCGATATCTTCAGAGTGAAAACATCACTTGGAACAGATATGAATCACAGGTTTTGGGGAAACGATTATCATAAGGATAATCGTATTGGAATCAGAAATATACTGCACAGAAAGTTGTTTTCAGCAGCTCTTAACCGTTGTGAATCTAGAGTTCTGCTTGCTAGAGATTAATTTTAGCCTTTTTCTTGATGCTAGGCTTCACATCTGTGCCGGCTATGACTGTCTTGCAATTACATCATGCATGGCCTTTAGAATATTGGTTTCACCGATTGCATGGAACATGGTCACAGCTAGAGCTTTTGCTTTGAAGTTCTACTGTATAGAGATTCTCATAGCATGACTTCCACCTGGAAATTCTTGCAGTCTCCAGCACTCAGCTCCTCTCGTCCTGATTTTTTTGCCTACTCCAAACTCCCTGCAGACATCTCCGCTTATAGGTGCAGCTGCATGTTTCTGCAACACAGTTTGTAGCTCTGCGCCATCTTAAATATGCATTCTCTTTTGATACAGGAACCAGTAACTCCAGACGTCTACAGAGCAGGAACCAATGTGATGGGCACGGCACAAGACAGGACTCAGACAGACAGCCAAGAGAAAAGAGAGGGTAATAGAACCCCCCTTAGAACTTATGTCTAAGTCAAGACTGGGCCGAAGTACACGGCCTCTGAACATATCCATTTTGGCAGATCACAAGCAAACTGAAAGATAAATCAAAACACACAGTATGCGCCCAAGCAAATACATTGTATAAATACTTTATCTTCAAAAAGAATTAAATTTAAAAAGTGAGTTGAGAGCAGGATACTTTATTTCTTGAACCCGATTCCCTAAATGAACTATTCAGTATCTCCTGTATCCTATGCCTACCTACAAAATTTCAGTTCCTTTCATAATTACATTTATCTTTAACAAAATGAATACTAGGAACGTATAGAAAACGCAAGGGTAGTGATTAGTGAGGCTATTTATTGGGGCCCCAAAATAAAGAAACTAAAGATTGACGTCTAGGGAATTCTCACGAACTACAACCTGACTACGGAAACAAATCGAAACTTCCAGCTCAATGGGTTCCGGAACTACCAGTGAACAGCCTGCGACGAAATATCTTAAAACGCGACCTCCTTACAGGTATTAGCAGAAAGATATCAAAACGTATTCGTGGATCTATCTTTCTTTCTTGCCAGCAAGAAGTAAGAGGGAGCCCAAAATACCTTGCACAAATGCAACATCCGTTTAAGGAACTTTACCAAAATATTTAATTATTTGAACCCAACCTGTATTATACCAAAGAACTATTCAAAGAAAACTCAAAACTATAGCTAATTTAACCCTAAACCCCTAGACAAGGACTGGTGGACTCCAAAACCGACTGAGGAAAACAAAACATTAATGTAGGTGTAAAACCAAACCATAAGCCGAATACCGTCAAGTTTTCATAAAATTCGAAACATAACAAAACGGAATTTATAGCCAAAACTTTTGGTTGAGTAATGAATTTTAGTAAATAACAAAAAATTGGATTCACTATTAAAAAATAAACAGGAACAAGCTCCCCCAAAACGCAGCGAATATGCCGTTGTTCTTCGTGTTGCCACGCCCAAAACTTCAGCTGTTACAAACTTTAGATCAGAGTTTCACGATGACATGCTCTAGATTGCCGAAGCAGCGGCGAACGTATTTCAGTACTCTTCACTAGAAAAGTTGGCTCTCGCACCCCTGAGCACATTCAGTTAATATTCAGCGCTAAAACCCTGTAAAACGGGCGTGTTTTACAATACTGAAGAACATATTATGTTTCAGTATTAATTAGAAAATATACTATTTTAACCTCAATATGCCGAACTCACGGCATACAACCAAACTAAAGGTATCTTTTTCTTAATAATAATAATAACAATAAGAACAATTCTACTACTGCTACTACTACTACTACTAATAATAATAATAGTAAATAAGAGAATTTTATTTAATTGTTGCCGTCTCCCTTCATTTCAATGACCGTTACAACTGTTACGTTCTCAACTCAGATTAACTGTGATTTTCAATCCGAGGTACCTAGTTTGTAAAAATGGGTGCCCCGACCCAGGAGTGTGTTTTATTTGTAACTACAGTTTTAGTGAGAGTGAAACCACTTTTGTGAAAGAAAAGGTTTGAAAAAGTCAAGAAATAAGTTTTAGACACATGAAAGAAAGAACATCAGCAGTTTTTGAAGGGCCACAAGCAAGTGTGACTACATTATGCCTGTCGCAAATTTATAGAAATGAGTGAATGATTGCAGTATCGCTGCAAAGGGATCTTCCTCTCTCGTTTCATAGAAAAGCAGAACTACCAATAAATACCGAACCTAATTGAGTGCTCTACTTCCTCGAAGTAAAGGACAAAACATGTTTATTCTATTACTGAATGACATTCTTCTTGTGGTGAGGAATATGATGTAATGTAAATAGATTATTGGGCAGCACTCATCGATGTTTATTAATCCTTTTGTGAAGCCGTTGTCAATGGCTACTTAATCTTGCGTAGAGCCTTCGTCCTCTTCATAAGATAATAAAATAATAAAACATAACCACTAAAAATGTCAACTTCACAACAGAAATCACATCACAACGTTTCGCGAGATACCATGAACGTCTCGCGTTTTCAAGTGAATCTTATTAGCGACGAGATGTCACAGTCACGTTTAGACGTTCGGAAAGACTTCGCGACCTAACATCTCGTCAATTTCAATCGTCCTAAAAGTTTTCAGAGTAAGCAACCTAATGCTATATCATAACAGGAGCCTAGTTGTTTATACAGGCTTACGCTCAATTCGAAGTTTGCATACAATTATGTTAACTGAAGCTTCGAATTAAAAATAGAAATATTGAATTACTGAAACCATTAGCAAGAATGCATGCCCCACTTACATGAAGCTATGGACGGACTGTAACTATTAGAAAACTAAGTAAGTTAATGCAGAATTAACAAATGGTTATTCAATCTTTCAATCAAGCATATCCGCAGCAAAAAGAAAAAGGGAACCAAAAACCCTAAACTACTGTCTGCATTACCGCCTTAATTAAGCGACCACTCCTCGAGGCCGGAGAAGTAGGATTTTCTCCTTTACTTTACTTTACTTACTGGTGAAAATTTAGTGTTGAGGCGAACTACTGTGTTTTGAAGCAGGATAAGGGTAGTATATTGCTTTATTATTATTATTATTATTTTTTTTTTTTTTTTAGAAAATCTGGGTCAGTAGTAATAAAGATTTATTTTCAAACTAAGAAGTTCAAAATTTAGTAAAGTAAGTTAATGTATGTATAAAATTAAAACCAGGTAAAGTTAGTTATTTTATGACCTTTGGATTCTGATCTTGTTCTGGCGCAAGAAATCTGGCATATTCTGGCTGGTGATTTGTGGTATCAACATCACCTCCAATTTCAATTTAATCCAACCCCATTCTACGCAAATTTTGAAGAAAAAAAACTCCCTATGAAATATTTAATACTACCAAAGATACGCGATAGTGGGCGAAATTTCCAAGAGCCCAGACAATAATTAAAAAAATGATAATAAACCTTTTCTTCATACAGCCAAGACAAAAAATATAGATATCTAAACACAGGTAAGCAAGAAATTTATTAATTATCCCTTGAAATGCAAGTTGCTTACCAGTAAATTGGCCATGTTAGCAACACGGCAACGCCCTCAAAGTAAACACTGAACAGATAGGAGCTAGAACCACAGCTAACAACTCGGAGCTCGGTCACTAGGCACTGGTGGCGCTACTAGCGAGCCAATCAACCCAAACGCCATGTTAACGTTCTTTAAATTATTATATTTTAATCTAAAGTAGAGCAAGAAGGAACTGTGAGACGAATTCTTGGCTCATATTGTAAGTAATAAAATATAATACGTAAATAAGTTGAAATCTTGCTGAACATATTGTTTTTTTAATGAACCAACAGCAACAACAACAAAGCTGCTATTAATTTTTTTTTGTGAAATGATGTATACGAGAATCGTTATGGACTACATTTAAGAAAATAAACGGGGTAAAATGTGCTGATTTCTGACATAGACTATATGTGTGAAGATTTGAATTGAGGTTTTTAGATTTACAAAAGAAACCGTTAGAAATGTATGTACCGTGTACGTATAATGGTCATATCACATGTTTGGGTGTACCAGTAGGCTCTTGCAATAATATTCATTCGTGCGCAACTGTTTCTATTGTTGCATGACGTCTTCTTGACTGATATTCACAGTAAACTATTGTGGAAAAATAGGTGATGATAGCGGAGATTAATTATAAAAAGTAAACAAGTCCTACACGTCCGGCGTTTGCCTTTGCGAATGCAGAAACCATGAGAAATTCAAGTCAAATTGACTGATCATGGGGATCTCTTACCTCTGCCACCTCGCTCGGATTGGTTTCTTTGTGTTTCATTTTGAACAGGTATACTGCAGTTCAAAACCAGTTAATTACAGTTTTCTCGTTACTATGGGAAACAAAATAATATCATTCAAATTTGAGTTGATGTATGATCCAACATTCTGCATTTAAGCCGTACTTACTTAGATTTTATATTCATGGCTGTTAATTTCATAAAAGACATTTTACGACACAAAATGTTAATTTTAACATCATCCTCAATTTTATTCTGTTAATTTTTCATGTATCGCCAACTGTAATAGGAATAGTTTAGAAAAATAAAAATTGACTAGAGGAAAGTCCACTAAGTAATTTTTATAGAAAGAAAAATAATCTGGCATGGGTGTATGATAGATAAAGAACAGAGAAGGCAAGGTAAACCGAATGCAAAGAGAAAACGCAGCGGGACACTTGCCACAGGCTAAAATTATTATTATAAAAAAAGCAATTCATGCGATTGAAATGATTTGAGTTAGGAGACTATGTGAGAAATTTGCATTTCTATGCAGAAAAAGTGCAAGTGCCAGTCACTTGTTCTTCACTTTCATCTCACTGAGGTTCATGTGTCACATTAAAGCGCTTAACATAAAATATTTCTTGAAACTTTTCTTTGATGGTATTACAGATTGTTCTTACAAGGAAACTGTTCGAGTCCTACCGATATTCTAAATTTGAGGGTAGATTTCAGCATGACAAACCGTATGGTTCCCTTGTTAGTCAATAATCATTGAAAGTGTATCTTAATTTTTTTAATTAATGTCTTTGAGTGTCAAATTTGATTTTCGGGTGGATAATGAGAACACCTTACTTTCTTTCGGTTACATGAAGACATTCATAATAATAGACGATTCTTACTTGCTCTGGAACATGGTGGGTATCCAACTATCATCCGACAAATGCGATTTGAACGTCCTTACATTCACCGTAATTTTATATATGTGGGTAGTCACTGTTAAATTATCAATCTTTTGGTCTATGATGTAATTTAATATGTGATCGGGCAATGACAATGTGGAGTGTGCGATTTTTACAGATCAGACTGAAAAACAAGTGAAACTGCCGTTTCCATTCTTGCCAGTGTTACATCGGGCAATTTAGTGTAGGTGAATTTCAAATGAAAGGTTTGGATCTTCGGTAAGCGTATGGGTGAGAAACATTTATCTTCATGGATGGTAAACAATTTATGATATTTGCTTAGGACGGCACGTGACGGATATAGGCTTAAGCAATTTCAGCTAGTTTGGCACTATAATATTTTTCAATAAAACGCCAATTACTTTAGGAAACACTTGAATAGATTTCGCCATAATATAATATCTTTACTCCCTTACAATTAGACTCAGAATAGATTGTTGTAGAATCCGAAAAAATTGACAATATTGATTGTTGACCATCGTTTCCTTATAGTGGAATTGAGACCAGTTTATTCATGATCCAATGCAATAATTATGTTATTGTAAGTAACAGAACCATGTTGAAATCAGAAAATTTGAACTTTTACAACATGAGTTTATTTAACCAGCATTCGATTACAATATGTAACAAGAGGTCCGGATTTATCGTAAACGAGACAGCTTGCGGCGAAACAATCGATATACTGACCATCCAGACATCGTCGATAGCCGTGTGGCGTGCGACTTTTCATTTTTTATGCGCTGATTAAAATAACCATATAGCTAAAATAACATAGTGTTATTAATGTAATATTGTATTGATTAATATACCGGTACGAGATTTGAAATGCTTCACCACACATATAAATAATTACATATTATTTGTATTACAGTAATTTCATAACTACGGGTGGGACATTCTAGCAAATTATAAAAATTATTTTTGTTTATTACATATCATAAATAATAAACTAGGATTGGTTCTTCACATTCTGTAAAATTAACAATGCCTTCTCCTCCACACTACATGCAAAGTAGTATTAAAAATTTATTTTATATATTTTAAATTTGTTTTTCAAAATCTGTTACGGGTGGGACATAATTGGACACTGATTTTAATGATACAAAACAAAAGCTCTTTTTCTGTTCTGCTATTACTGTTAGGGTCTTAATGTTGTTATTAATGAAGGTATGAAGGATTCAATACAAATTATAAACTGTTTCCAGGTTAAAATTAAAATGAGTCAAATATTAAAAACACTTCTTGCTCCACTTACATTATTTATGTAGAACCGGTTTCCAGGGAAGCAGCTCCCTCACCCTCAGTTGATGGTTGAGTCAACCATTAGCTGAGGATGAGGGAGCTGTCTCCCTGGAAACCGGTGCTACATAAATAATGTAAGTGGAGCAAGAAGTGTTTTTAATATTTGACTCATTTTAATTTTAATTGAATATGCTCTACTGTATAAAAGACTTCATACTGATTTTTATGTTTCCTGGTTGTCAGAACATTTATTTAACGCATTAATAATAATTTAACAAAACTATCACTGTTACGGGTGGGACAAAAATTCCCTTGTTTGTTATTTTACACAGTAATTAACCACACATATTTTTTGAAGTTAATCTTATACCAAATTGTACCTTAAGATGTATATTTTCTCAACTGAAAATGGACATAGCTGATTACTCTTGATTACTTGGTATTAAAGAGTGTTAAAATCATGCTAAAAATGGCAAAGAAAAATTAACTCAACGCAATACATAAGTAAATCGACAGATTTTACGCATGAAACCACTTCAAATACACCGAAGTCCTTAAAATTCAGATAATTTGAGGTTTGAAACTTATTTTTGACCACCCAATTACAATAATTTTATAACTTCTCTCTTTGAGGAAAAAATCCCCATATTTTATGAAATGGTTGATTATCTTCTTTTGTTCATCACTATGATCTCTGATTATTTTTAGTCTTCAGGTATGAAGATGTTTAAGCGTTCAGTAGTCTGTTAAAAATAAAACGATAAATTATGACGATATTCAGTTGAAACTGGTTGAAATTTCACATATTTTTTACACTGGATTGAAGACCGATTCTTGAGCAAAATAATTACAGTAATAAGTATCGTACAGTAATATCAATAATAGCGACAAATTGATAATAATAATAATAATAATAATAATAATAATAATAATAATAATAATAATGTGTATAATAAGAGTACATTTTTGTTAATATAATTGTGTGCGATGCGCAGCTAAATGTAGGTCACACAGGGATCTGGAACTTTTAACATAGATGGAATGAAGGGTGTACGAAAGCACCTTAATGATGGATTTTTAATGCTCAATTACGTTTGCGAGTTAAGAGCGAAAAATTGGCAGAAAACGTGATTTTTTGCGCTATCAAAGCACCAGTTTTTTAATAATAAATTTTAATTGTAAAATTAATTGCAGGGGGACTTGTAGTGCTGCCACAGCAACCAGGAAAGAAGAGCATCGCATAGATATTTTTTTAACTTTCGCATTAAATTGTGGAGTTAAAACTTGAGTGATTTATTTGTTTATAACATTACTGCATGCAAAGATCTGATTGTTTTATATAGGCAGATGGAAAGGGGATCGTGAAAGTAGGCCTAAGTGGGAAAACATTTGGAATGATTTGGAAGGAACTCACTATGCATGAAAACTTTCGGCCAGAGCACTCGAATTTGAGGTCGTTTTCCCGGGTGTTGTACTCTAATCGTAAAATGCACCTCGAAGGCGGATTTTGTTTTAAATTATTAATCACTTTAATTGCTTGCAAATCTTAACAAATACGAGGTTCTGATTATTTTTCTCTTAAATAAGTTATTTAAAATGATCTAGCGATTGAATTGGTAACCGCTGGTAATGCCGCGGGTACCTGTTATTAGCAATAATAATAATAATGTTGATAATGATGATAAAATTGTTATTATTATTATAATGATATACCAATATCACTGATACCCAAAACGGATGCTGGCTCAGCTAACTGAGATACTATGGAGATTTTACTTGTGGATTTAATAGTTGATATTCCATTTTTTTGGTGATATTAAGTATTATAGGTATTTGAATTATGAGTATTTGAAGGTCGAAAAATACTAATAAAAATGTCAGCACATCGTACAGTCAGTGATTACAGATCTGCAGTTATATAGTAGATTTATGTTTTTCAATCCAAAAGGAATAACATTCAAAAGTATAATCTTGTTTTCTCGTAGGCACTTGAACCGGATTGTAGCTGCTCCAACAGCAAGCAACAATGATGTTAAAATAAATCAGAAAATCCTTTTATAAAATGCAATGTTCCCCCTCTTCAAACTACGTTATTTTGTATCTTCACTACACTACCACTGTATAATTTATTGCGTGGAAAGCAGTTTTTGCGATAACTGGATACAAACTATTACAGAAGCTGGGGTGGTATTGGAAATGATAGAGATGGGAGGGGGCGTCGGATTTATAGGGTGCACTGTTGCAATGTGGGGGAAGTAGATTTAATTCCTGTTGTAATTGTAAATCGGTAGCAGATAGCCGCTGCTTTGTTTGTTTAAATGGGAACACACTAATTTACTTCAGTGACGTAGAAACATGCACCCGAGTCTTCCGCTAACACTTTGAATTAACACTAGCCCCGTATTTAACTCCATAACATAGTGCGAAGGGCTACCTATATCGTACACGACTGGTCAGATACAGTTAATTATTTTAGTATGTGGTGGTAAAAGTCTGTTAAATCTGCATATGTGCATATTATGGGGAATAAATAAAAAAAAAACATAACTGGTTAAACCTTCTTCGTGTATTGTCTCGAATAAGACTCATTCCTGTATTATACAAGTCTGAAGTCCTATCCATGTTAGCATTTCTTTAAAAGGCAAAGATAAAAGTATACCCTCTTTCACTGTACAGCGTTTGAGCTTGGAAAAGTGTTTTTATTTTCCCAGAACATTCCCGAAATTAAGCAAGGCTTCCTCCATCCCGAAACATTTGTTCGAGACACTGATTGTTCCGATGTTTCGGATGTTGTAAATGAATAAACCTGCTCTTTCTATTCTATTTATACCAATAATCTATTTTATAATTTAATTCTATAAAATTCTATACTGATATGGATCATTTACCAGGCATTTCCAACTGACTGAGGAATGACGTCAGAGCTTGTTTCTCTTGCATAAAATCGGTACGGAGCAACATGCGAGAGCCGTGGACAGAGCAGTGGCGCGGTAGTGTGTTTAGTCAGTATATCATGCTATTTGCAGTGTACAGTCATATGGCTTCAACTAGTAGTATTACTGAAAAACCATCTACTCAACCTAAATTTCTTTCTATTTGGGAAGAATTGTTTATGTTTACGGAGACTGGAACAGTAGCAAAATGCAGTATGTGAAGAAATTCAATTTGCAGAGACATTACTCGTGCCATGCTGCTGAATACATCAAATGGCCGCTAGAATGCTGTGTATGTTTGGAACAACATATGTCTGCGAGAAGTGTTTTCTGTAATGAAAATTAACAAATCTCGGTATAGAAGCCAGATGTCCGATAAGAGCTTACAATCTACACTTAGGTTATCTGTGACTCGACTCTCTATCCAAATATTGAGGAACTTGTGAAGTCGAAACATTTACAGAAGTACCGAAAAACTATGAAAAATAATTCACAGCAATGTGACTGGTCAACTTAATTTGTTGTTTCATTTCTTTTTTCGTTCAATTTTGTTTGTTTGCTATTCGCAAAAGAAGTTGTAGTGTTTCCTTTTAGTTACATTTTGTACCATTTTACTGTTATTTTTAAGTTCAACATGCTATGCATTCAACGTGTTAACACATTATTATTATAGTAGCATGCATCACTACTACACTCCGTTGTATTTCCTTATTTTACGCCACTGCTCTGACAGGGTGAAGTTGATCCATCTGCTCCGTGTTGTCAACCTGCCTTGCTACGGAGCACCAGAACGCAACCTACGAGAAACAGGCCTCTCAACTGCTTCGTGACGTCACCACGCGTAGGGTTACGGTTCGGCCAGCTTAGGTGGCATTATTGCGATCGTATTTCTGTCTCATTCCTACGATATGAACACATTGTAACTACCCTTTACCTGTACTAAAAGAAAACATTCCTTTCTCTCTAGAAACACTGATAAGAATTGTATTTTGATAAAATACAGTACATACAATGTCTACTAATTATGAACTGCATGGAAGGTAACTTGCGTGATACTGAAATATAAGAAGACAGGAGTGGGAACCAAAACTTGTATACATAATTGCAAGAAATATATTTGCTACAAAAATGAGAGAAACAATAAACACATTGTCAGAGAACATACATTTTACTAAAATTATGCATTTTCTATCACTCAAAACATCATCTCAAAAAATCAATATAATCTGTTCCACAATATTTTCAAATACAGTTTTATACAACCCTTTTCATTCCATCTTAAAAATGGAAAAAAAAAATGTTTGTAGACAAATAATCTGTAAAATATAAGCACGAATAATAATAATAATAATAATAATAATAATAATAATAATAATAATAATAATAATAATAATCCATTATTTTAGACAGGCAATGGCAATGTTCGGTTTTTCATGTACCCTGCAGGAGTTTAACCTTTAGGTACTGTTTACAATAATGTATTTTATGAACAATTATCAGGCTTATTTAGTTATAACAAAATAATACAAAACAAAACTCAGGAAATTCAGTGAGTAGGCCTATTTAAGACATTTAGAGCCGAGGGCTACCATCAATTACATGGACAAAAACAAATTGTTGAATTAATAAGAAATATACAACAATATTTAAACAAAAGAACATATGGCTGCTCCAGAGGACCATCAATGCAACTGCAAAAGTTTGAAAAAACATGTTAACTGCATAACAGCCATTCCATAAAAAAAGTGAGCCTGTTTTACCATTATTATATTTCTAAGCAAGGTAGAAATGTGTACAACAAATGAAAGCTAAAAGCTTATATTTCTAAACGTCAGTAATAATTTCTTATGATCTACAAATAACATTTTGTTATTGATTGTTAAATTTGAACATAACGAAAGCAACCAATTTCTTGAAAAGTAACAGTTTGTATTTAAGCCTTATTATTGACATCCTGGAGAATCAGGTGATTATTTCCCTCTAAAAGTTGTTGTTCAGTAGGCCTATATTAGTAAACTTGTGAAGTATTATTATTTACTACCAAGAGTTAATTATACATGTTATTACTCATATTTGGGTTATTCTCCAGAAAAGGGCAGATTCATGTCGCAGTTGATTTTCTGGTGTAAAATAAGTACTTATGGATTATGAATTATTATGATAAGTTAGATTGAAATAAGGTCTATTTGATCCCATATTCCACTTTTTAAACAAAAGTTACAATTTTCTGCATTTTAGGGCACAGTATGTGAGATCTCACCTCCGTGTCATGTCTCAGTGCTTGACTTGTCATTTTCATTCTTTCATAATTCAACAGGGTTTAATTTTTATTCCATTTTAGTGTTGTAACAAGAACAAACAACTCAAAAAATGAGTCATTAATAACTGAAAATAAAATATATCATTTTGTAAAGACAATTTTTTGCACTAAACATGCTTGTCCCAAGGTGAGACCTCACCTTCGTGAAACAATATAAAAGTTCAATTATTTCCACAGATATGGCACTGTAGTCTTTCTATTTTCCTTGGACTCCAACTTTTGGTAGTTTTCTTATCATTTATATAAAGCCAAGATGTTATTGTGATTTTAAGGGTTGTTTTGTTTGTGGAAAAGGGCTAAATGCAGAGTTGGTAATTGGACTTCCTCACCTCCGTTACCTACACCCAACGGTAAAGTTGTATGTTTTTATATTTACTTTTGCTACAAATTATAATAATAAGGAATGCTAAGTTAAACTCTAGAACTGAGATTTTCTAACCTCAAATGTTCCCAAGCTGTTTGACAAATTAGAGAAAAATCTCACCTCCGTTACTGTTACTCTCGAGTCCTATCCATGGAGGTATATTTAATGTTGTAATTGATGACATATTTAACTGTCTGCATTTTTTATTTTTGTTTAAAGAAGATACTGGTATAGCCTAATAGTTTATGACAATATATCATGTTTTGATTCAAAGTTTTCATTTTAAGGCGATAATCTATTTTAACATAGATAAAAATAAGTAAAAAGTTGTGTGTTAATCCATTTGTATGGTAATAAATATTGTTCATTTTCATGATAACATTTAATACAGTAAATTAATTCTAATTCTCACATAACTTCTATTATAATTACTATTTCATCCTATTTTCTCACCTCCATGAATGCGCCATTTTCT
Organism: Ectobius pallidus; assembly: GCA_964059195.1. Taxonomy (NCBI): domain Eukaryota; kingdom Metazoa; phylum Arthropoda; class Insecta; order Blattodea; family Ectobiidae; genus Ectobius; species Ectobius pallidus. The sequence continues at coordinate 41,438,191 of CAXKWD010000012.1, forward strand.
AACCTTGTTAATTTAATGCAAAATACCACTTGGTAAGTAGGGCAAGTACCTCAGTAGTACTCTGCAGAAGGAAATATTACATAACAAAATTACATGATCCAAAATAAAAAATATTTTTTTAAAAATATTCTAACATTGAAATCTGCCCTTTTCTGGAGAATGACCCATTTCCGACATTTTATTAGATTCTTTTATCCATGCAACTTTTTTGCCTTCTACAATAGTTATTTAGAAAAGAAAACAGTGTGTGGATCAGACAATATAAACATTGAACTATGGAGAACAAGCATTGGAAGAGAGATTTCTAAAATCAATAAATGAAATCTGAATTGAACTACAAATTAAGACATAATCTGCAGTTTTCTTACATTTTTTGACTGAATTCTTTTAGGCATGCTACTTTCTTTATCATTTTTTCTTTTACAATAGTTATTTAAGAGTGTATTTGTAGAACACCAAAGAATACTCACTATATTTTTTTCCATTGAATGGCCATTATCACACTGTTCTTCGAGTGGCAGATCTAGCTGATTCAGAGTTACTGACAGTGCTGTTTGCCTTTGATTTTGAGTCTTCAGGAACTGCGATTCAAAATCTGAACAAAGCTCTTGTATAACAACATAATTGGCAACTACAGCATTAACTACAATTTCTTTTGGATAACACAAAGCACCCCTATCTACACTCTTTAGAAAATTGTAGGAGTCACTAAAATCTAACTCTTTTGGAAGTAGGAGGGCTTCTCTACACAGTTCACATTTTAATCTTTTCAGTAGTGAAAAGGCACAGTATCCAGCCACGTACACCAACACTGGCAGTACTTCTTCATTGCCCTCCCAATCATCAGGCTCCAATACTACATCATTCAACTCCTCGCACAAGACTACCTCCGGTTCTTCCAATTCACTCTCAACATGCACCTTTTCAATTATTATCTCACCAAATTTTTGTGATCTAAGTTTGAGGTACAGATGAGATTGCAACCTTAACTTTGTTTCACATTCGTAGAGCTGTCTCAATGAAATGAGATATTGACTACCAGCAAGTTGCCTGTACATCCCAAAACGGCTTTCCAAATTTTCAGTTTGGAATTTGCCAGGTAATATATATTGTAATCCTAGCTCTGTTGTGCAGTAGGAACACAATTCAGTCATGGCATAAGTGCTTTGTTTGAGAGCTGAATGGGTCTCCCTTGTAAGTTTACCTGAAGATAGGTTCATAAGTTTCCATTTGTCTAACCAATCCATAAACTTATTTAAATATATAAGTTTATCATCATCAGGAGAGTTGGTTAGAGGAGTTTGGTACTTGTTTTTTAAGCGTTTGCCTGTGAATGGATGTTTTACATTTAGAATTTGCCACCATGTTAAAATTATTTGTAAATAATCTGCAGTTTCTTTGAAATGAGGCAAGTCATGCCTATTTCCCATTTCAACTAGCCCCTTAATAACAAAATCATTAAAAACTTGCAGGACAAGTTTCACATTTTGTCTCTCCAAATGAGTGGGAGATAATGCCTTGAAGGACAAATTGTACCCATACTTCACTAAACTATCCAATTCTATGGCATGCAATTTTTTAAGTGTTGATAGTGATGCTGTACATACATTTGACTCCTCTGATGAATTAAATTTTGGATACAGCATGCACTTGCCATCATTGGTTTGATTTAACCAATTATTCCTGATGCATTTTAATAAATGAACAGGATCAATAACAAAAAATAGGGGTCTTGTGGAATCAACTGGATGGGGGTACAAAAACTGCATGGATGGAGGAAATACAAATTTACTCATAGCTGCACCATTTATACTGTTGTTATCAGTAACAACACTTATAATTTTGTATCCAATTTCCTCCAACCCCACAATTAATTTCCTGATCCACATGTGCAGTACCTGCGCATTTAAATTTGTGACAGGAAGAATGTGCACAACATCCTTGTGCACTGATGTTACACTATTGATCATAAACACATGTGCACTTTTAGCACATTGTTGAGAGTCATGTGCATTACCAATAATATTGCCACCTTTATAATCCATATACTTCTTTAAGTATATTTCATCTACTAAGAGGCTGACAGTTTTGTCTCTATCATCTAACATTAAATACTTTCTTCTGGCATAAGAAAGAAAATTGGAATTAAATTGCTCATCCATTGGATTCATATTGCTTTGCAGCATTAATGACTTTATGGTAGTCTCACATGGCAAAATTAAACAGCCAGAGTTTCTAACAAATCTGTATGCTCTAGGTGAAAAACTAAAAAATAGAGAAGAAAATACTAATAGGTCTGTAGAATGCCTCCTTGCATGGTGTTGAATTCCAAACAGTGAAAGTTGATCTACTAAGAATCTGATAACAGGATCATTCTCTACATTTTTCCTTAGAAGATCAATAACAATATCTATTACATGTTCTTGACTACCTTCCACCAAGCAAGATTTTAAATCATTCAGAACACTACTTACTTCATCGATATGTGAAACTTTTTCAGGAACTGATTTACCCCCCAACCTGTACAACTGGATGCCTTGTAGAAACACTGAAACATGTAAATCACTACTTACTCTCACAGAATGAGTTATCTTAGGCACAGGAGTACATACCACACTACATATAACAACACTGTCATCATTTTGAATTACAGTCCATTCGTCTGTATCAATAAAGTTCAGACAGCTTTTCATTTCTTCCAAAGATGAAAAACGTCTTCTCCTATCATACTCTTCTTGTTCTTTCACACTCTCAGTAAATGCTTGCTGCAGGGCTGCCTCTTCACATCTAGATCTTCTACTGTCAGGGTTCTCTCGTGGCACCACTGGTGTAGCAGAAAAGTATGAAGGCAGATCAGGAAACTGAGATGGAACAGCATCAGCAACCAATTTTGGTATGCTGAGAGGAACTTTTAAAGTTTTCCCAGATTTTGCATCGTATGCTTCAGAATAGCGAATAAAATCACTTTCTAAGAAGTGTTTCTCACATACCTGGAAATAAAAATGAGCAGAATATTACAATTCAATTATGTACCAACAATATTGGCAAGTTAGTACTTTGCGACTCACCCTGCTCTCCTTTCCACTCGCCTGCGATGTCACCTAATATTTCACAATAAAAAGAAATATCCTTGCACCTCCACATAATATTTCATAATTATAAAAACGACCCTTCCAACAAAATAGGCTATTTCGGATTGAGAGTAGGGGTGGGGAACTCGGGTGAGTCGCAATGTACCATTTTCCCACAATATTATTGTAATAATAATAATAATAATAATAATAAAATTTTATTGTCATTAAGCAAATTGCAATAGACAAAGTCAAAATCTTAAAATAACTAATATACACAATCTATCATAACAATAAAATGAAAACATGATAAACCTATTAAGACAAGAATATAATAATATAATAATATGAGCAAATGAGCAGTACAAACGGATATGTAAGCATTTTAAAAATGTTAGTGTTATTAATGTAAGCAATTGTGATCGCAATTTCCATACAATGCATGGCCAACATTTTAACAGATCAGGCAAAGCTAGGTTAAGTAGAATAATTACCAATATTGTTAAAGTTGAACATGTAAGTCGTGAACCAATTAAATTGGGATTTAAGGACTCCAATTTTTTAGGTTAGGTTATAGGACTACATTGGAGATAAAGGCAAGTACTATAGAGGATGCTAAACAAGAAAAAGGGCTTGAGTTGGACATAAATGCTAGGCCTAATACAACTAATAATAATACAACTAGTTTGTCATGTATATATGATAAAGTTACCATAAAATTTAAAATTGCATTTTTAAATATTCAAGGTCTAAGGCATAAAAATGTTCTACTGAATGAATTTTCAAATGAAAACATGTTTAATGTACTTGGTTTAAATGAACACTGGTGTAGGCAGGACGAAGTAAATTTTGAAAAATTAGATGACTATTGCTTAATTAGCAGCTACTGCAGGGATAAACATATTCATGGGGGTGTGTCACTATATGTTAGTAAATCATTAGTTCATAATTTTTGTAAGCTTGACTTGAATTACTTGTGTAAAGAAATTCACTTTGAAGTTACTGGGATGTATTCTAAAAAACTAAAACTGGCCATAGTATCCATTTATAGGTCTCCTGATGGTAAGGTTGAAGATTTTCTCGATAAAATGGAAGATCTGTTCTTGTTTTTTAGCAGGTCCCAATGGAGTAGTGCTGATAAACAGCGTCCAGCAAATTACAGAAATTACAGTACAAATTTCTTATTTGTTTTGATCAAAGAATTCTTGAAGGGAATAATAAGGGGAATTTACTAAGAAATTATATAGATTATTTTTAAACAAATTCACTGGTTGCTCTGCTATTTCTAAAGGAAGTTTATTATACATAACTAAACCTAAAACTCTGTAGCTATTGTGAGATTTCGATAACCTATTAAATGGAATGTCCATGTGTTTATTTCTCCTTGTATTGTAGTTGTGAATGTCTTGTCTGAGTTGATGTTCTGCTATGTTATTTTTTGTGTGGAGTAATACGTGATATATATAGAGATTTATTACTGTCAGGCATTTTTGTTTAATAAACAGAGGTTTACAGTGATCTAATTTTTGTGCATCCGATATTATTCTAATAGCTTTTTTTTGAAGGAGTAGTATATTATTAATGTAAGCACTATTTCCCCAAAGTAAAATACCATACGAAATTATACTTTGAAAAAAAGCAAAATATGCAGATCTCATATAAATACTTGGAACATGATTTTTTAAACTTCTAAGTAAAAATACAACTCTAGATAATTTGGTTGATATATATGATATATGATGTTCCCATGTCAACTTCCTATCAATATAGACCCCTAAAAATTTGACATTATCTACACTGATGTGTTCAGGTAAGTTTCTTAAGCTGAGGTAAAGTTCCTGTGTCTTGTTTTCATTCATTAAAAAACCATTTACTTGAAACCATGTTGATGCCTCAGACAGAGTGACCTTTGTTAAATTTTGAAGCGTTTGAAAATCTGAACTATTATTTAAAAAAGTCGTGTCATCTGCATATAGTATTGTAAGACTGTTTATAGCCGACGGTAAATCATTTATCATTAGGGTAAATAATAACGGCCCCAGTACCGAACCCTGTGGTACTCCATGTTTGACATTGGCTATGTTCGATTTTTCCCCACCTATACACACTATTTGTTTTCTATCGTCAAGGAATGATTTAATTAGACTAATACTTGATCTACTGAAGCCATAATAATCTAACTTATGAAGTAACATTGTGTGATTAACAACGTCAAATGCTTTACTCAAATCACAAAAAGTTGCCTGAGCATAGCCCTTCGACTCAAAAACCTGCATTACATTTCTAACCAACAATTCCAACGCATCGGTTGTGGATCTGAATTTTCTAAAACCATATTGTTGACTAGAAATTATACTAAAATCTTCTAAATAACTAGACACCTGATTAAACATGACATTTTCTAGGACTTTTGAAAAAATTGGGGTCAAAGAAACCGGTCTATAATTAGCGGGAGAGTCCTTCTCACCTTTCTTAAAAATAGGTACAACTCTAGTCAGTTTTAGGATACTTGGAAATACACCTTCCCTTAAGCACTTGTTTATGCAATAAGTTAATGGTTCGCAGAAGCTATCAATAACCTGTTTGATTAAATTGCAAGAAATTTCGTAAATATCAACACTATCAGATGTCTTGAACTTATTTACAATACCAAATACTATATCTGGTGTTACTTCATTAAAAGTAAATTTAGGTCCATCAATTTTACATGGACTAATATTTTTTAGGAAGTTTGCAGACTTTTCAAAATCTTTATCAATGTTGCTTGATATTTCCTCTACAGATTGGACACAAAAGTCGTTGAATTCATTTGGGGTTATTCCAATAGCTTCCTTTGAAGTATTTTTAACAACAGTATTTATTATCTTCCAAGCCCCTTTACATTTGTTTTTGGAGTTTTCAATCCGTCCTATGTTGTATGTTTCTTTTGCGTTATTGATAGCTAACTGATATTCCTTCCTTACCTTAGTGTAAAGTAATCTAGTGGAATTTGTGTTTTTTTTCCTATGTACATCTAAGAAGAGCATTAATTTCTTTTTATATATATATATATATATATATATATATATATATATATATAGGCCTATATATATATAATATTTAAAAAAAATAAAGGTTTAAATCCTGAACTCACCTTGGTGTTCTTATTAGGTTTGAAATTAACCCTCTTGATAGCATGCAACCATTGTTTATGCAATTCTGGGCGAGTACTTTCATCAGGGAATCCATACACACTAACTCGAGGGCCAGATTTGTAATTCCCTCTGCATCGAGGCACACAGCATGAGTAAGGCATTGTGTGTAAAATGCCTGCTGAAACGAAATAAAAACCATACATCAGAAGGACATAATGATATACATAACCTCACTAAATCACATGGAAAACACAAACACAAGGGTTTGCAAAGCTTACCTCAAAAATACTGAGATAATATTCACTATCGCTTCGTCTTCATGCTGCAAATGATGGGTAGCAATAAAAAAATACTTTGAATAGAACCTCACACCACTAACAATATCACAAATAAATCCACAAACACACTGGTTCACTAGTCACGCTCGCTGCTCAGTACTCCTCTGGTTTACAATATGGCGGAAACAACCCTACGAGCCGTGACGTCACGGTGAAAGTGGGCGTGTAGTTGAGAGGCCTGTTTCTCGTAGGTTGCGACCAGAGACGCTCGCTATGACGTCACTGAGCATTTAGCTGGAAACCCCTGTTTACACAATAGTGTATTATAATCGTTACGATGGAAGGACAACAGTAAGTATTGTTCTTACTATAGGCTATTCCACATTGAGAAAAAAGCATTGGGTTGTATGGGAGAGTTGCAGTCGATCTTTACACGTATTTTTCCTTGTTTTCTAAACTTCAAATAATACATTTTAATTCACTAAACACATCTTCAGTAAGAACAATTTCATTTTCATATGCTAAATGTTTCTATACTATTAAAATTAAGAGGAAATACATTTATTTTAATAACGTAAGAAAACTATTTTGCCGAGCGGCATTGAGCTGCATTGCCAATTTTAACGAAGGATAATCCGCTTTGGAATGCAGGCCAGAGGCGTGAAGAGGAGGGATGGTACAGTTAAGGGTAAAATTTTACAGTTAAGCAAATGCAGCTACAGTAGCACTTATCAGTGGCAGCTGTGTTGTACGGTGAAGATGTTTGTGAAACGCAAACAGGGCAAAGTATTAAATAGTGATTCATGAAAAATTGTGTTCCAAGTTTACGAATATATTAAATGTAGGGATCCTAGACATAGTGTTAATTACTACACAAAAGATTGTGTTAATTACTACACAAAAAAAGAAAAGATTGTGCCGAGCCCGTCGCCGTGGGTGAGTCGGAAGCGCGCCTTCCTTCCACTCCGGCGGCCCGGGTTCGATTCCCGGCCGGGTCGAGAATTTTTCGGTAGTGAAAAATCCATTTCCCGGGTTCAGGACCGGGTGTTTGTCAGTAGGTTAAGATAATGCACATTGTGCGCGATTCCTAAATTAAAAGATTGTGCCGAAGTGACAGGCGCGTCACTGGCGTCAATATTTAAAATTCGAAACGAAGCTTCGCGCGTGCCTATTGTGACTCCAAGAAAGAAGAAGAAATTGAAACGAGTAAGGAAGAACAGCAGGAAAGGAACATATTCTCATTTTGTGAGGGGTGGAATCCGCCGGAAAGTTCATGGTTTCTTTTTTGAAAACCGACCTTGACAATCACGTAAAAATTAATATTTCTACAAATCAACATGGATTCATGCCTAGAAGATCAATGCTCACAAATCTTTTGAATTTTACACACTATGTTTCATCAGGATTAGATAAAAGAAAACAAGTCTATGTGAAATATACTGACTTTCAAAAAGCGTTCGATAAAGTAGATCATGACATTTTAATTAACAAACTAACGGACTATAATTTTGCCTCACCCTTGCTAACACTTATTGTTTCATATATAGGCCTAAGCAACAGATCACAGGTTGTGTCATATAAATGTCATTTATCAAAAATAATAACTGTCAATTCTGGTGTTCCTCAGGGATCAAATGTAGGTAGTTTATTTTTTCTCCTATTTATTAATGACTTCTTTGATCAGGTCTGTTTTTCAAATATTACTGCATTTGCTGATGATATCAAATTATTAAAAATAATTTTGAGTCCTAATGATTGTATGGAACTGCAGAATGATTTAAATAAATTAAGTGAATGGAGTGGACATAATAAATTACCATTAAAGATTAAAAAATGCAAAATTATGACTTTCTCTAGATCTAAAAATAATTTACCACTATGAATGATTTAGGTATATTATTTAACAATAATTTAACTTTCTCGAATCATATTAATAATATTACTCTATTTGTAAAACTCTTAAAAATCTCCATTCAAAATAAATTTCTAAAATATACGTATTTCGAACAGTTTAACTACTACCCTAAATTTGAATCATCTTCAACTATGTTACAGTATTACAATATCCCTGAATTATCACACAGACGAAATAGGCCTATTCATACATTGTTGTTTTTACACAAATTAATTAATAATGAAATAGATGATATTAATTGTCTCAAAGAAATATATTTTTATGTTCCACGTTATAGATCTCATAAATTGCATAATCTTTTTTTCATCCCAAAAGTAAACACTGACTCTCATAATAATTCTGCTCTTTATAATGGACTCCGACTATACAATCACTTGCACAAAATGGACAATATAGATATTTTTAATACTAAGAATAAGCTGTTTAAAAATATATGTGAAAAAAAATTTTAAATTTTAAAATAATAATTATTAAATTTTGCTCCATGTCATTTTCTTTACTTGAATCTTTCTGATATGTATATTTTCCTCCAAAACTATTACATTATTATTTATATTAATATTTATTTTTTCATATTATGTTCCCTTGTGTAATTGTCATATTGTTTGTGTTTCTGGTTTTCTTTTCTGTGTTCTTTTCTTTTTGTTATAGCATTAGCCTAATTATTTTGAATATCAATTTAAATATTTAATTTTAGAATCTGGTGTATTAATGTAAGCGAGAATATTGTAATTGGGCATTAGCTTGTAATATTCATAGTACAATAAATAAATAAATAATGACGGTCAAATGATATCCTGGAACCACAAGGGCTTAAAAGTTACCCGACATTCGCCTCACAGGTGAGGAAAAATCGCAACTTGTCACACCCGGGAATCGAACCCAGGTCCGCTGTTCGAGACAAGATAATGCATCCCATGCGCCGTATCATTAATATTAATATTATTTGTATTATTATAGTAGTATTTATGGTAATATTTGAACTGACGTATATAAGGCATCCACAATAGAATGAATGCAAGGAGTTCCCTCTGTGTCGTACCCGACTTCCAGCGGTGACGAGTATTCAGAATATTACTGTCTGCTGTTAAGTTCATTTAAATTTAATAATCAGTCCTTAATTTTACTAAGTTTGAGTACAGCATAATTCAGTGGTGGAAATACCAATTGTCATGGCTAGTTGTGAAGCGAAATTAAACGCAAACGAAACACTGTAGGCCTACTATTTTACTTTTATTGATGCGCGAATATCTCATCGTTTCATTATACTATTAATAGAATAATTTTATTATTATAGTTAGTTATTACCTCACAGAACAGAGTGTCAGTTGGGAGGCCTAACGTTAACTGATGTAGGCTATTTGTGTCTGAAAATTATGAGCACGCTGTACTTTGTTAGAAAGAGAGGTGCTAACGGTACTACTGTCATCTCTGTCTTTCGGATCGGTGATTCACGGCATCGCTGTAGCCCATAAGAGCAATGCTTTTTTCTAAACGTGGAATTGTCTATAGTAGTCAGTGAATTTTCTCTTTCGGTCAAGATCGTGGCGAAGTTATGAAGTTAAATTAATTATCATACTCCTATAGTTAAACTGTTTTTTTGTTGAATGTATCTGTGTTTCCGTGCGTGCATTATAGTCCTTTTTTATTTACATTACACGCAAAAAATTGTCTGCTTGCTACAGGGTTAGAATAGGATATTTTTCTTGTATTTAAAGACCTGTTTGAAATATTTTCATGTTTATTTTCATATTAATTGGAAATTTCTTGGCAGTGAAAATAGATAGAATATTTATAACCATACATTTTAACTTGTGCAGTTTTTTTATTAGATTCCACGTTTTAAACAATAAATCTTGTTTATTTCTGCATGCTCTAGCCAAAATACGACATTTAAACTTCTAAAATCTCAGGCCTACATTGGTGTCTACATTGAGTCCAAACTATGCTTTTTAACAAGAAGTCCGACAGGATGCTCAGTAATTTACATGGGTGGAGAAAGTGGGAGGATGAAAGTGGTGGAGGTTTCAATAATTGTAATTTTAGGAAGAGAAAACATAACTTAAAGGATATTGTTAATTGTACTGCTACTGAAGTATAAATGCGTTGCCCCAAGAACTGTGTAACAAGATAACTATAAGTATAATAGTGTAATGATTTATGTAAAATGTGAGGATTTTTGTATTAATTGATCAACTAAAATCTTTTTACGCCTTATAACCTCAAATAGCAATAAAAGGCCAGGAAGTATATATATATATATATATATATATATATATATATATATATATATATAAATTTGTGGACCACCTTTACAGATGATAGGCTAGGACGTCCACATTTCTGGCTATGTGCTGGAGGACTTCACTTCTTATTGTATTCATGTTTCTCGGGCTTCCAACGGGGTGAGTGGGAGGTTTGATTCCAAGCTTTCGGCAGCTATCTCCGTTGCAACTCCTGGGAGAAGTGAGCTGGGTTGGGAAAAACTGTTTCTTACATAGGAAAAGACTGGAAATACTAGAACGGGTGGTGGGCCAACAGGAAAATTAGAAATTGGATTCATTGAATGGAGAGTTCTGATTGGTCGGGAAGGGAAAATATAATTTAATAACGTTGTTGGATGTGAAATCGGTCCTTATCAAGACCAGTAATTTATTGGGGAGATAGAGTGTCCAATATTGGCTTCCAGACCTGGCTAAGTTGTAGACCGCCATCCCTATTGAAGTTTCAGCTTTGGATTTGGATTTCTAAGTCCTCTGCAACAATGCGGCTCTCCTAGAATATCTGCCTTCCTAGGATTCTGGTATGGTCGAATTGGATTTTGTGGCCAGTGTCGACACAGTGCTGGGGTACTGCGGACTTTACAGGATGATACAGCCTGATGCATCTGCGATGTTCGTTGCATATTTCCTCTACGGTGCCGCCCGTGTGTCCAACGTAGACATCTCCGCATTCGCAGGGAATGAGGATTTTTGTTCTGAAGCTATGTTATCATTCATGAAACCAGCTATTCAATTGAACTTTTCTTCATCGATTTCGAACTTAGAGCATATTGCCATTTGCATATGTTATTACCAGTGTATAAATTCAAATCTGAAAGGGTGAACATTTTCGTTTTTGCTGTCTTATCTGTCCAGATATTTTTCCGTCGGAAATGGGGTATTAGGGAAATAGGCCTAATTGGAGAAGTAAGGAGCCAAAAGTCTATTCAGCACAATTATGATTTGTGATGAACGTAGTGTGACCTCTCTGCTCTCCTGTTTCGCTTCTTAACCTCCAGAGAATCTGTGCTAAAATAAACTTCGAACTCCAGGTAGTTATTTGGACAGAAATTCTAGTCAACCCTAGCCAGTTCTGGGTGCTACTTACAGTAGGAGAGAAATTCCTTTGAATCCCCAGGATAAAATGAGGATCATCTCATCATGCCACACCGGGTATCAACTTATTTTATCAAATTTATAGTAACTTAAAGTTTGTAATAGGTATATAGTACGCACCAAGCCAAGTATTTCAAGAAATTCTGGGTATAAACGCAGCGAAAGTCTACCTACATAGAAGAATTTGAAACATACTTTTCATCTGATGTTTTAGTTCGGTACGGGTAAAGTGGCGTCGATAAGACTAGTTTATGAGGTTTGCAGGTAAATAAAGTAGAACTGTGTGGGTAACTAAAACGGTGACTGGCAGTACATATTAGAAAAGAAGTTTGCGTTATTATTCTCTTGTAGTATGGGTAAGCCACTCTAATTAACCGCATTTGGTTACTTATTACTTATTAAATTACTTACTAAATCCGATTCTTCCAGGGGAAATCCGTTGCTGAATCTATTGAAAATAAACATATAGACCTAGTATAGGGGAAAAGCTACAGTTTATAATCTGCATTTATTCCTTCCCTCACCCCGAATGTTACACTGATAAAGCAATCGGTGTCCGGTAATGATACGCCTGCGTTTGCTACCCACAAGCAAATTTCAGTGACACAAGATAAAAAGAAAAATTAACTACTCTAACAACAAGTGTCTGGAAACTTTATTGGCAGTGAACTATTCGCAGTGAAGTAATCGCAGTGAACTCAGACGCATGCGGATTCTGATAAGTTGGTAACAGAAATTTGGAGGTGGAGAATTGACCTTTATCAGGTAGCGTCCTCCCTCCCTCTCTGCTCCCGCTTTAATAGGTAATGTGAGAACTGTGTGGATGTGCTTGCGAAGTGAAGTCAAATATCGTGTAAGGTAAAATACTATGTGGTTGAATGATAATTCTTTCACACTGGCTGTGTGTTAGGCTAAGTTGGAAAGGTGAAGTCAGACTGAAAATTTTATGCCATAGCCGGGATTTGAACTAGGATCTTCGGCTCTACGTGCCGATGCTCTAACCAACTGAGTTACCATGGAAACATGTCGGTAGAACATTTAATGTGGGTCAAATGGAGAATTTAATGTTGTAATGTTGTTAGAGATTTAATTAGTAAATTCCATGAAACTGGATCTGTACATGATGATCCGAGTAGAGGCTTGTGTAAATTTTTAACAGAAGCTAAACTGGACAATGAACTAAAGCAAAAAATCACAAATCAGGTACTCTCGATCACACGAGAAACCCCTATACAAAATGTTCGAAAACAAATGCTGAAGAGTCGGACGCTGCCTACAAAAACGAAAACATCATTTCTAACATCTTCAGTAACAGTGCTAAGTAATCTCAATTGTAGTTGAGTTCCTCTTCATTCCCAATAAAAATTGAACGGAGTAGTGAGTGATCATTCATCTCACTGCGAAGAAACTTTTTAGAAACGGTATTTCTACTAGAAACCCGAACTGAATATCATATGATGATGATAATGATGAAGTGTTCGGCCCGGAGGCCAGTCCTATTATGGGACAGAGCCGTGGGGGGAGGTCCACGACCCGACTGAGGGACACTAGGCCGGATGATACCACGTAGGGTGAATACCATATTTTGTAACAGAATAATTAAGCCGAAAATACATTCAATTTTATGCACACTTCTACAAAACACTCATGTGTGAGCGAATGGTAATGTATCGTTCTGTGTTCGTGTTGTCTCGGAGATGGGACCGGCATTGGGCTAATCATTCATCCGAGGAGGCCCTTTATGACCTGGTATAGTTCAAAACTTATGTATGTGATCCAGGAAACTCTCCAACAGGTAGCGGCATTGTAAGGCCCTGGCGGAATGGGCCACATAAACATCCCTAAAAGGGGGAGTTACCTCTCTGGTAAAGAAGAAGAAGAAAATACTCATCTGAGTTCTAGCTATGTCTTCGCCGCTTTAAATCACCCTATAAATGATTCCTGTCTAATTTACTAATTTCATAAGCACTATTATGATTTATATATTACTAGAAAAGGAGAGTCCATTTGTTCACCAATATTATGTAGAAGGAGGTTTTCATTACAAATAAGATGCAACAACCGTTTTTCTAGAATTCCAGTGGACCAAGCCATTGAAGAGACCGTAAACAAAGACACCCAAACTCCTGAAGGTACTAAGGGTTTCAGTCTGAAAAGTAGGCTGTAGTACGGTAATATGAATGCTGAGTAAAGAGCTAAAAATCATCCTCAGCATTCTATCATCCAGAGAAAGAAATCAGTGCCACCCTGACCTCCTAAGCCCAAGGACACTTAGAGATGAGAAAGACGTGACAACTCTCACTGAACTTCTTCCCCTTCGATCCAAACCCTTCAGATACTGTATATTTGCCTACTGGAATACATGTTAATGAATCAACAGCTTCTGATCACATTGATTCGGAAAACAAGGAAAAAATAGCTTATTAAGAGTTCACGTTTCGGCTAGCTAAAGGACAAGGGTTTCATAAACGTATTAAGGAAGTGGGCTTTAAAATTAGTAGACTAAAGAAGAGCAAACAAACAAGGTCGGCAACAAAGAAGTAATCCTCCAGTGCGATCTAAATCTATTTAGCAAAATGACCTATATTGCAGAAAACCTACAACTGGAAGTGTTCAGATATCCTTTGGCGCTATTTCTATGGACTCTGGGAAATGTTAATGGGCCTTTGAAGAAAACCTGCAAATCAGTGTTTGCCCATTTTTTTGGAAATATACACCACCCCCGCCAGTCTGCCGGAAAAAGATTCGGCCTGCATCATTGATTCAATGGCTGTCCTTCAGTCCATCAAAGGAGAACAAGAAACCTTATACGAATTGTCAACGAATTTTCTCACGCAGGTTTTGAATATAGGTCGGAGGGTTGGCATATATTATCCAGAGGTATCGGTCAAATCTTTGGAGCGGGGAAAAAGCGAAACAGCTGAAGGTATCAAATTTAGTGAAATCAAGGGTGGCCACACAGTGGTTTGTTGGAGGACGCTTCTACGGAACAGTTACGGCGAAACTATAATGATAAAATTCTTTTTTTACAGTTGGTAAGAGGATAAATTTGAAAACATTATTGGAAACCTAGAAATCTTCACAACAGTTGGTGAAATCTGCTTCAGGATCACTTATATCAGGAGCAAAAATGTTTCTGAGCTGTTCTGCACTCAAGAAGAAGCTGATTCCAGAATGATGCTGCATGCAAGGAACGCCGGTACGTCATCTGAATAATTTCTTTTCTTTTCAACCTATACAGATGTATTAGTTTTGGCTGTAGTTTTTTTAAAAACATAAAACGCAAAAACTTCTGAATCGGGAAAGAAACAAAACAGTTTTAACATAGCCTATATGCAAGTTTTCCAGATAGTATCTGCCTTAGGCGAACAGCTTTTTACAGCTCTTATTGGGTATTATTGCAGGTCTGGCTGCGACACAATCATTGCTTTAGCTGGCCAGGGAAAAGTTAAAGGATTTAAGCTTTTGTGCAAAAAGGAACAACGATTTATTGAAGCGTTCAGCAAGTTAGGCAGAGATTGGATGATGTATAATGATGTTGATGACACCAAAGAAGAATTTGTCTTCCAGTCGTATGCCCCCAAATGCAAGGTGAAATCTGTTTATGAGCTGCGCTACAAGATGTTCAGAGGGGCAGATTGAGAGCTTCCAAATGTCTCCTTGTAAAGACATCTTGAGACAACACAATAAGCGTGCCAACTACCAGGCCGGAATTTTGATCAGAAGCCTGGAAACCAAACCACTAATTCCGGACCCTTTTGCTAAAGGGTGAGAAAAGGACACATCAGGTGTCAAGTGGATGGAAGGTCGGCCAATACCGGCGTGTATACTTTCCTTTTTCCGGTGCCACTGCAAGAGCAACAGTTCACCAGAAAGTTACTCGTGCTTAGCAACTCAAGTCCGAAACATAGAGAGCTGTGGTTGCAATGGGTGTACCGAAGCAACGGCAGTTGAGGAAGAGAGCAGTTATTATAAGAACTGATTTAAGTGATTCTAGTGAAGAACATTTGTTAATAATAGGCCTATTGTATGAGGCATTTTATAGGCAGTTTTATTTCTTAGTTCCTTACATCCGGTGTTCATTTCTGAAAGTATTGTTAAAAGCCTCCGATATATCTAAATTGTAGGCCTATTTACTTTTTTTAATTATTTCGCCTATTTGATGTTCCTTTAACGATTTCATCTTAAAAATCGAAGATAAAAGCCTTGACAGTATATGAGTTGGTAATTATTGATGTCCATTTCCCAGATAAATGATATAATTGTAAATTGTATTTATGAATAAGTGTTTAATAATCATGTTAAAAATAGTGCACATTAGTAAGTAATGTAAATTTACCTAGTAATAAATCAATTACTGAGGCTGAAAATAAATAAAGCGCAGGATTTTACGCCAAGTCTTGCCTGTCGCTAGGCTGAACCGAGCGTTCGGTCAACACGCTGACCCCCGCCCCGCCCAATTTGAATCTGGATATCTCGGATTCTATTGATCCGATCTCCTATTTCATTTTTGCGTTTTAGACGTGAGATGTTTCTCTACAGGGTCATTCCATATGAAATCATCCAAATTTTAAAAAAATGGTTGCATGACCATTTTAGAAAAAAAATAATTTTTTGTATATGAGTTCATACATGTTTCAAGATATCAAAACAAGTTTTCAAAAAATCTTGTGTTCTTGGTTTCCCAGGGGTGTCCATTTTTCAATCCTGGTGTAACACATTTTTTGCGAATATAGCTGATTACGAATATTTTCATAACTCAACAACCATAAGAGCTAGAAATTTGAATTACGAACCATTTTGTAACTATTGAAGCGTACTTTCAGAAATATTTTATTGTTTTCTTCAACACAAAATTTTTCATATGAAAATATGAGTTTGAAATTCGGGTAAATTTTTCCAAAAAAATCACTTTTTGGACCAAATTTTATATGAGAAGGAAGTGATTGTAAACGTTCAAATTTTTGTTATGTTCAAACCTGCATGTGATTTGTATGTGGGGAAAAAGTCATGGTCTAAAAATACATCCCTTATTTCTAAACTGGCCTCGAATATTAGCGTTTTTCAGATTTTGACTACTTTTGGGCTTAAATATCTCTGGTGACTACCCTTAAAAAAATCTGAAAAATTGCATCAAAGAAGCCTTTCATTTCCCTAACTCACAGTTAAAATTTCTATTTCTTGATTCAACTCCTTCTATTAATTTTATAGAACTGAAATATCACACTTTTTAGGGTAGCGTATTTGGGAGAAACTACATATAACTCAACAACCATAAGAGTTAGAAATTTTAATTATGAATAATTTTATAACTGTTGAAGCTTGCTTTCAGAAATATTTTATTGTTTTCTTCAACACAAAATTTTTAATATTAAAATATGAATTTGAAATTCGGGTAAATTTAAAAAAAAAATAACTTTTTGGAACAAATTTTATATGAGAAGGAAGTGATTGTAAACATTCAATATTTTTTTATATTCAAACCTGCATGTGATTTGACTGTGAGGAAAAAATCAGGGTCTAAAAATACATCTCTTATTTCTAAACTGGCCTCGAATATTAGCGTTTTTCAGATTTTGACTATTATCGGGCTCAAATATCTCTGATGGGTACCCTTCAAAAAATCTGAAAAAATCGCATAAACGAAGCCTTTCATGTGCCTAACACACAGTTAAAATTTATATTTCTAGAAACAACTCCTTCTATTAATTTTATAGAACTGAAATATCACACTTTTTAGGATAGCGTATTTGGGAGAAACTACAAAATATGTGATAGTGTGATATTTCAACTCTATAAAATTAATAGAAAGAGTTGTTTCTAGACATAGAAATTTTAAATATGAGTTAGGCACATGAAAGGCTTCTATTATGCAATTTTTCAGATCTTTTGAAGGTTATCCATCAGAGATATTTAAGCCCAAAAATAGTCAAAATCTGAAAAAAGATAATATTTGAGGTCAGTTTAAAAATAAGGGATGTATTTTTAGACCCTGATTTTTTCCCCACATACAAATCACATGCAGGTTTGCACATAAAATGTTTTTGAAAGTTTACAATCACTTCCTTCTCATATAAAATTTCGCCCAAAAAGTGATTATTTTTTTTGAAAAATATACCCGAATTTCAAACACATATTTTATTTTGAAAACTTTTGTGTTGAAGAAAACAATAAAGTATTTCTGAAAGTACGCTTCAATAGTTACAAAATGGTTCATAATTCAAATTTCTAACTCTTATGGTTGTTGAGTTATGAAAATATTCGTAATCAGCTATATTCGCAAAAAATGTGTTACACCAGGATTGAAAAATGGACACTCCTGGGAAACCAAGAACACAAGATTTTTTTGAAAACTTGTTTTGATATCTTGAAACATGTATGAACTCATATACAAAAAATTATTTTTTTCTAAAATGGTCATGCAACCACTGTTGGATGATTTGGCATGGAATAACTCTACAACTTTTATAACAGACACTTTTTCGATATATCCAACGGTTAGAGTAATAAACCGCAAAACGTAAATGTCCAAAAACCTATTTTTCCGATTTTTAGACTTTTGACCAATAAATACTGGTTTCTTGGCCATACACATGTAGAACAAGAATGTAGCTCCAAGAATATCCTACATTTTGAAAAAAACAAAATTAAAAATCGATGAACACAGTCCCGAGATATTTGAATTTAAAGATTCACAGTCGTCCGCCATTTTGAATGGCCACCATGTTTGAAAGCTACCTCCTCATGATGCCCCCCCCCCAAATTACAATGACTGATGGGTCTGGCACATGGAATATAAACAGAAATGCAATATCACTTTAATACTTCTCTCTCCAAAAACCTGCGACATAATAATATACATATTACCATACCATGTATTGTTTTCTCTATGTCCAGGGTAGAGAAAGTTGTGTGACAACATTATTTTCGTGGATTTCATGATTTAATATTTATTTACAACATGAATTATATTGATAGCTTTTCTAACTTGTGGAAGTCCCACTTCATTTACAGTATTTCCAAACCCATCTGAGACCATTGGAAACAATATGTTGCAATGCCAACTGTGATTTGGATTTGATAATTCTGTGTAAAAAGGGATTAAGTATTCTCAAAAACATTTAATTTTTGGCATTTAAAATTAACATTTTTCAAAATCCTTTCTTAGTGAGCACGTACATTATGAAACAAAGGTACTGTCAAAATTCCAAGTCTCTACCTGTTATAGTTTAGGCTCTACGTTGATTCTCTGTCAGTCAGTCAGTCAGTCAATCATTCATTCAGTCAGTCAGGACAAAGCCTTTTATATATATATATATAGAGATTGTATCTCATATAGGCCTAACATCCTACTTAGAAAAAAAGTCGATAAACAGATAAAACCAGTAGGCCTACCCATATTCTCATCCCATAAGTAAAGAATTACTGAACGATTCCCTGAATTCAATGCATTTGAATGGAAAACATAAAACCAATTTTGTCAATTTTATTACTTCTAAACCGTACCATAAGTACTTACAGCTAGAGGAAGTATTGTGTTCGACCGCGAAATTCTATGTCGCGTTTTCAACATAAGTAGACATTTTGAGGTGTCCTGGATCCCAAATTTTATTTTCATAAACGTATATGTATGTGTCTGCAGGTGTATTTGTGTGACAGTAGCCTATATGTCTGTGATCAGCAAAACTCGAGAAAGATTAATATCTTATAAAAACAACATTTTATATTTTGGATTAGTGGGCATGTGACATGAAGATTGTCAGTGACTTTCTCTTCTTGTAATGCCACTTCATAACAATCTTTTCATTTTTCGCAGTTTTCTCGAAAAAAGCATATGATTCTGTTTAAATTTTGTGCACAAAATGCTTATACTAATAAAGAGCTAAACTTTCATTCGTATAAACTCAGGTGTTATATTTTGCGAACAATACACGCTGAGGATGAGGCAATTTAGTACTCACTCCCTGCAATGTGGCCTTTTATTAAGTGCCAGTATGGTACTTTATGAGATTGGGACGTGAAAATGTCTGTCCGTCTGTCCGTGTGACTTTACGCGCTATAACTCAAATAAGCTTTATTGGATTTTCATGAAACTTGCTGTACGCATTTATAACGTTCATGGGAAGAACCCTATTAATATTGAACCAAATCGGTTCTCCGGTACCGGAGTAATGCCCAATTTAGTGCCTATTTTAATAGGTTATATTAGAAAGGCGGCATAACTCAAACACGCTTTATCGGATGTTCATGAAACTTGGTATACGTATTTAGGACGTCCATAAAAATTAACCAGTTGAATTTGGACCTAATCGGTTGACCGGTACCGGAGTAAAATCCAATTTAGTGTCTATATTAAAGGCACGATAACTCAAATACGCTTTATCCGATATTTATGAAACTTAGTATACGCATTTATATAGTCCACGGGAAGAAGTCTATTGATATTTGACTAAATCGGTTAGCCGGTACCGGAATAATGCCTAATTTAGTGTCTTTTATGGTAATATATTACAAAGTCGTGATAACTCAAACATGCTTTATCGGATTTTCATGAAACTTTGTATATCCATTTATAATGTTTACCAGTACCGGAGTAAAACCCAATTTATTGTCTATCTTAAAAACGCGATAACTGAAATACGCTTAATCGGAATTTCATGAAATTTGGTATATGCATTTATAATGTCCATGGGAAGACGTCTATTGATGTTGGATAAAATCGGTTGACCGGTATCGGAGTAATGCCCAATTTAGTGTCTATTATATGGTAATATATTTTAAAGAATTTAAGAAATACAAGTCTTTTATCCTGACAACATATCGTTTTACACTCTTCATATACGGCTTTGGAATGGTTAGCCATGAAACATCCCTTCGCATTTAACCTGAGACGTACGGTGATAATAACGAAGTAAATTGGAAGATTTGATTTTCAAACTAGTGAGATGTATACTTCGTTCATCAACTTGAATACTGTTATATACAGAAGATATAAACTCTGAAATAATTAGGCCTACATACATTAAGGGGAATCTTCGCCAGTGTATTTTGTGAAATGTTGACATATTTTAAGAATGTCTTATATCTTTGTATACGAGTTTGAATTAAGGTTAAGTATCAAACATTAGACCTTTGTTCTTCCGTAAGTCCTGCTTAATGAATCGATCTGCAGCTTAACTCGGAAATCGATAACAAAATGAAGTTATTCTCTGCATATCATAATTATAATTAACTTTTACTGACTAAACAAAAGCATACTGGCACTTTGTTACATCAGTTTACCTAATTTTATTCTACATCAGGATATGAAGTAGCAGATGGCATTCCCAATGCTCAAAGTATAGAAAGGTATGTAAATGCATTTTATCAGATTTATACCGATTTGATTTGTGAATTTGATGTATATTTTATGTATTTATGTAGACTATATTGTGTATTTTAATTTTAATGTTTTTTTAATAATTTGTACGAATTGAATAATATGCCTAAGTGATTATATTGTCATGTATTATACGAAGATGCATAAGTGTTTTGAAAAATTTTCACAATAATTTTTCTGAAGGGTTGCTAAATATATAATCTATATTAATAAGAATGAATTTCCAAACTGTATGACGGAGCATCACTTGAGAACGGCTCGACCGATTTGGATGATTCTTTTTTTGTTGTGTTCGTAATTGTCAGGACAAGGTTTGTATGAAAGACAATTTTTGGAAAATCCACGGGAAAAGTCGGAAATGTGAAATGAGGCAAAGTTAGATAGTTCTGCTGTTAATTGTTTGCATAAACAAAAAGATTAAAAAAGGGAACTGTGACATATTCACAGTTTGAGAGTAACGCTTTCACATGTTTTCATAACAAAACAAACAAATAAACAAAAGTGAGTCTTGCAACCAAACCAAATCGAAAGTGTGTTATCCATTCATTTTGAGAATGCAAGTCCGTGTAAACAGATGCACGTGATTTGAACCCCACCAGACATCATGCTAAAAGACAATATAGTGCGGTATTAGATTTGATTTTTATAACAGTAAAAGCTCATAAAATGTGAAAAAAAAATTTAAGATAACAATATCAACTTATTGCAAATGTTTCAATGTATTGCGAAACGTGACATTCGTGCTTTAACCCTCCAGTTTGCGAGAGTCATTGTTGTGAGTAATGTAAACATACAAATTTCATTGAAGAGCGAAACGTGGTTTATAATTTATAACCCAGCCTATGACAAGCATTAATCATAATGACTGAAAATCACCCAGGCCCAAGTGGCATAGTTAAAAAATAAGATAGGTATATCTTTGCGAAGTGGACAGAAGGAAATTATATTGAATGTGTTTAATGGGTTAAAAAAAATATCCAGCACTTGCAATTGAGGACGTTGTAAAATTGACATCTGAATTCACCGGTATATCTACCAGAAGTATCTGGAAAGTGCGTAGTGAATACAGAGACTCTGGTGTAGTGAAAATTCCTCAAAGAAAGACTCAAAAGCCGCGTAGTGTTTTAGAAAACATTGATGAATTTGTGAAAAGTTCTATTCGAGCAAAAGTTCATCTATTCTTTTTTGATAACATACCTCCAACTGAGGATAAACTTCTTTGTGCTATCAATGAGGACTTCTACCTACCTAATTTTAAAAGAAAAACATTTTATAAGTTATTGCTGGACATTGGAGGTTAATGTTATAGTAGATCGTGATGACATTGCACTTTGGAGAAGACGATATCTTAGAGCTGTACGGCAATACCGAGCAGTGGGTCGACAGTTTTATTACTTAGGCGAAACATGGGTAAATGCAGGACACACCACCCCTAAAATTTGGCTTGACACTACTGTTGAATCAAAGGAAAAAGCTTTTAGGGCAGGATTAAGTCAAGGTTTAAAAAATCCTATGGGTAAGGGGAAACGCCTAACAGTTACGCATACAGGTAGTGACGCAGACTTCGTAGATGGGGGTTTGCTCATTTTTGAGTAAAAGAAAACAGGTGAGTACCACGAATACATGAATGTAGAGGTATTCCATAACTGGTTTGCTAATGTTTTTCCGAAACTTGAACCCAACAGTTTAATAGTTATGGACAATGCATCATACCACAGTGTGAAGCTCTATCAGCGTCCAAATACTTCTTGGCGTAAACAAAATATTGTGGAATGACTACAAGAAAAGAATGTAACATTTAATGATAAAAGTTTTAAGGCAGAGTTAGTGAGCTTGGCACAGGAATTCGCGGACAAAGATGAAAATAAATATGTGGTTGATGATATGGCAAATATAGCGGGCCATCAAGTACTGAGGTTGTCCCCTTATCATAGCAATTTGAATCCAATTGAACTGGTATGGAGTTTTATCAAAGGGTTTGCTGCCGGAAATAACAAACTTTTAAATTATGCGATGTTAGGAAATGGTTTGACAGAGCAGTATTGATGGTGACGTCAGAAATGTGGCAAAAGAAAATCATGCATGTAAAGGCTATATCTAGCGTTTTCTGAGGAAATAGTTTGAGTGTGATAAGTCGTTCTTCCTCATTTCAAGTTCTATGTAGGCCTACATGTTATACAAGGTCCTAGAGTTTGAAAATCGAAAGTCCTTCATAAGTTAATTTCAAATTACAAAATAAAAACCCGGGCGGCGCCGGGCCTTTTAAGCTAGTACATTATAAGAGAGAGAAACTCTTTCACATATTATAAACTTAGGTTTAGATCTCGCCTCGCGAATGATGAGACTGATTGACACTAAGCCAACTGAATGCGCACTGCTTCAATATAACCGGGTACTCTATGCTGGTAAGTTGTATCTTAGGGGTAGGGGAAGTTATATGTTTCACATCAGATTTCTTACATTTTCAATACAATTTCAACTTTCTTGCAAACGCATATACATACTAGGGCCTATAAAGAAGGATTGTGATCGCGATAATCGAAATCAAAATGAAAATACCACCGGGAAGACATATTTAACTAAAAAAAAAGGCTTTCACGGCCGGAGATATTAGATTGGAAAATTCGGGGCTGTTGGGGCACAGTTCATGGCCCCATAGCCCGGGAGATTTCCAATCTCATGATTAACCCTCGTCTAGAAATCTAAAAAAAAAAAAAATTGGAATGGCGTCTAGGCTAATATGTTTTTTTCTGGTATGACTTGAATGCACACTTATCAGAAATGACAATAATTGAAATGGGTATCATGCTACTATTTTGTTTTCCAATGTAACGAGAAAAGTACGATTAATTTATTATTTTAAAATGCAGTTTATCTAGATAGTAACGCACACACTAAAGCTAATTATGAGGTAGATGACAGAGGTAAGAGTTCCCAGGATCAAAACTCAAACCTCATGTTCGGTAAATTTGACCTGGATTTTTCATGGTTTCCTTATTCGCTAAGGTAAATGCCGGACTTTCGGCTAAGATTACTTGTTTAACTTACTACTGCTATGTCACCCAATATCATAAACATTTAACCTGAATATCAGTCAAGGAAACATCACCAAACAATAGAAGCAGATGCTTACGAATGTAGTATAGCCTATTGCGATACAAGTGCCGTAAGGCATGCATACGGATCGAGGAAATAGTTTGAAAAAACGAGGCGCTCGCGCCGAGTTTTTTCAATTTTCCGAGATCCGTTATGCGCTTACGGCACGAGTATTGCATGCTGTTTTTTGCACGATGTTTATTTATGTCAATTTAAGTATATTAATTGTGATATTACCTGAAAATATTATGTATATACATTCTTGAAGATACATTTTTTTTTTCAGAAAGTGATTCGCATTTGTTGTTGTTTATGGGAACCGAATATTTTTTCTGGGGGGGCCTTGTCCATAAGGCTTGTATTATGAGGTGTGGCGTAATATTCATAACAGCACGTAAACTCTTACCGCACATAGCAACAAGACTGCGTGTGGGTATGTCAACTTACGATCCACGGCAACAATATTCGTAAGTACCACTAATTAGTTAAGTCGTGAAAAAAATATATTACTATAGTTCTAACCATCTGAAAACAAGCCTCAAAACAAACTTGACTCAAACTAAGTTGTCAATGTGATGGCATGGTCACTGGGAGAAGGGGACACTACTTCGCCAAAATTCCCAATAGCAAAGTAATAGTCCACTCATTCATGGTTATAGATCTTTAAGAATTTTGGGTTCTCTTTGTGTGTCACATAATTAATAATTATTTTTTTCAATAAAACGGATTTATACTTATATAATTATACTGAGACTTTTAATTAATTTGTAATGTGTGTAATGAAAGATTAATGTTAGATTATATGAGGAAACAATAATATTAAATTATATAGACCTATAACTATTAACATGTTGTGCCAAGTGTATTAAGCTACTAAGGTCATATTATGCTAGATATAATGCAATAATATTAATACATTGATGAAAATTAATAAAATTTGCAATTGCATTAAAATTACTAATCGGAGGAAAACACTGAAGTTACTCTCGGTGGTCAAGGGGTTTCGATGTCCACTTCTGGACTTGATGTACGCAATTTCCATCTCGGCCAAGAGTAATTAAATGTTTTCGGACGAAGAAAATTTGAAATTTTGAAGAAAAAAAATCATAGAGCTTACTGACAAACCCATAGTTCCTAAACACGTGATCTGATGTACATGCAGTTAAAGCATTGAATATAATATAACTAGTAGTAGTAATAATAATGTCGGCCGCGGTGCTCTAGAGGTAGCGAGCCCGCCTCTTGATAAGGTCACGGGATCAAACCCGGTCGCGGTCGATGGATTTTTCAGGACGTAAAAATCCTGGGCACGGATCTTGTACACAGGAAAAATTCCGATATTCTGCGTGGCCTATATTGCAGGGGACAATACGCACGCTACAGTATTTATCCAGAATTATAAACATGAGCAAGCTGGAAATAATAGAAAAGAATAAGTTAAATTGGCCTCATCATAATAGAGTAGAATTCCTGACTAAAATAAATAATGCCTACTGTATAATAAATAGTTAATCAAATCTTAGAATTAATTATACTATGCGGCGACCAACACGACAACTAAAATGGATCAGTCTTCTTCACATTTACTGACTGCATCATATAACATTATATAAAATTAAAAGAGACAATATATTATATAAAATTAAAAGCAAATAACGAAGAACTGAGCAAACTGAATTAAAAGGTTAAACACTAAATTTGGTTCCACTCACCGCCAGTAATTGCAACAGAGACTTTTCTTGATAGCACTGACAAGGCCCACTGCTACTGAAGTCGGAGAGGACTTCACTCCTGAAGAGCTCGGAGTAGAATAATTTCCTATGAAACAATGTCCTTATGAAACCTCGCACATCACGCAAATATCGCGCACGCCATCACTCGTCAAAAGTCAAAACCGTCTCTCAACGGTTTTCGGATTGCAACAATGGTTCATAATTCAAAGCAGACACCGATTGTGGCTAAATAACCTATATATAGTTCTATATCATTAATAAAAATCTATTGGAACTTTTGAGTCTATACTCATTCACGCATCAAATACTCAATTAATAGAGCTGAATATTTGAATGGCCATAGTTCTTATGTTTGGAAAGAACACTGGATTACAGCCTTTTTTAAATATTTCACCGTTTGATGATGGTGGCAAGGGCGCCCATTTGATATTTTCTAGTTGGAAGAAATCATGCATAGTTGATTTCGACTTATTTTCTGAAGATGGACTTGAAATTGACTTCGAAACTGGTTAAATAAAAAAATAGTACATCATAATTATATGCGTGTTTGTCTGGACACTCCACATCATTTACAACAGAATTAGGCTAATTCATTAACCACACACGAAGGAGAAAGGTAGTTAAACTATGTTTAGGTTAGACTATGGATTTGACACTAATATTTATGTGAAAAAGCAAATTGTACATTTCTTTTCTTCTTGCCAAACAAGTCATTCACTCTTTGTTCGAAACCAGGGCTGCCCTGCTATGCCAGAAAGCCTTAACTCCAGCAGCCACAGTTTTGGGTAAATCGCCTTTTTGCATTTTGACCTAGGCCACAACTTTTAAAATGTGTTTTGTATATTCTAATATGATAAATGAGTTGAAATAATGTGTAAAATTTATATGAGAGCTTTAAGATATTCGAAAAGGTGTTCAATTATGGAATACGTGGAGTTATGGTATAATTCCCTACCATTGTCTTACTTCATACGAAAGAAAATACCTCAAGTCCTCAAACAGAAACAAAATTACCTTAAGTACATGGATTTGAGGTATACTTCCTTCCTATCTGGGTTATATTTTAACTATTTTCTTTCCCTCAAAGTAGGACAGTTTTACCTTTATTAATCTAACCAATAATAAATATTTGCGTTATAGATTATTTTCCCAAGCAGATAGATTTAAAATATTTTAAATTAACCCTTAGAGCCAGTTTCATGTGCTGAGTACCTTCTCTGAGCCGGTTTAACATGTTATGAATGCTCTGAGTAGGCTATGCCCGTCTGTTATATATCTCAGTCGTACATAGACAAAGTCTGGAAGTTTTTTCATCCCTGATGTTCCTCCACGAGCGGAAATATTTTTGTTTCCCTAACAGAAGAAATTCTTGGTTTCTGTTGTGCAAACCATTTCCTGTACTGTAAATAGATTATTGGGCAACACTCACCAATGTTTGTTGATCCCTTTGTGAAGCCGTTTTCAATAGTTGCTTAATCTTGCGTGAAGCTTTCGTCTTCTTAATAAAATAATAAAACACACACATTATATAAAACGTAAACACTAAAAATTGCAACGTCACAACAGGAATCACATCACAACGTTTCACGAGACAAGAAGAACGTCTCGCGTATTCAAGTGAATATTAGCGACGAGATGTTCGGTCGCGAAGCCTTTGTGAACGTCTAAACATGACTGTGACTGTAGATGCATCATTTGAAGTTGAAAGTGGAGGGGGTGGATGTTCTTATTCTTATTCTTTTTCATGGTTGTTGATACAACTTTACTTTTGCTATTAGCCTCTTTAATGTCTTCGTCAACTAGTTTAAGATAAGCCTGATTTATTTCAATAGACGGTTTAGATATTGGTGATGATTCCATGGCCATGAACAGAGATTCTGCTATATTTCTTTTTTTCCAATCCGTTTCTTTATAAACAATACATGATTTGTCCTAATTAATACTATGTCCTGTTTCTAGTATATGTTCTCATAATTTTGATCCATAGGGATTGTTTTGTACTTTTTTATGTGTTCTTCTATTCTTATGTTAACCGGCCTCGAGGTTTGTCCTATATAACTTCTTTCACATGGTATTTTATAAACGACATTTTTTTTTTGTTTCTGTTCAAGATTTTCCGGTTTTATTCTTACAACCTTATTTCTGATTGTATTATTTGATTTGAAAACAATTCTGATGTTGTATTTATTATTAATACGTCGTAACTTTTCAGACAAATTTCTGATGTATGGAATGCATACAGTGGTTGCTGGTTTCGGTCTAACTATTGTATTCTCTTCAAGAGACTTGGAAGCCCTATTTATGGCTCTATTAATGGTTTTGTTTGGATAACCACTCTTGGTTAGACAGGTTTTTATGAACCCAAGTTCCTCTTTGAAGGATGTGTCATCACTGCAGATCTTTTTTGCTCGTTTTATGAGGCCTATTGCTACCCCTAACTTAACATGTTCAGGATGATTAGATTTGAAATTCAAATATTGACCAGTGCTGGTTGGTTTTCTATAAACAGTCGTGGACCAAACTCCCGATGTTCTTTTGATGATAACATCCAAGAATGGTAATTTATTATCTTTTTCAATTTCAAGTGTGAATTTAATTGAGTCACACTGGGTACTTAGAAGTTCTTTAAATGACAACAACTCGTTTTTAGAACCTTCCCAGATACAAAATACATCATCAACATAGCGGAGCCAGAGACGGGGTTTATGGGACTCTTTTTCAGAACCTCTTCTTCAAAATCATCCATGAACAAATTGCTTAAAATGGGGCTTAAGACACCCCCCATTGCCAGACCATTAGTTTGTGTTCACACTTCTTGTGAATAATTCAAGAATACGTAATTTAGACTTTTAAGTAACAGTTCTATTTGCTTTTCTGTACTAATTGCATTTCTATTTTTTTATTCTCTACATTTATCTGACGTCAGCCAAATAGACAGTTTGTATTGGGTATCTTGGTTTTTGTAAAGACTTGATGTTATCCCCCACCCTTCTAAACCATTCCTTGGTGACGTGGTACGTAGTCGCGGATGGATATTTTGCAAGCGGGACTACTTCAAGTCTGTAGCTGCCCTTCACTTCTACTGCATCGCCCAGCTGAGCCAGTCAAATCATGTGATGGCTATTCGTTACCAAGTTTTTGTAAGGCTGCGTGCTTTAACTTTCATCGAAGCTCATGTGTCTTCAGGCCTACAAGTTTCTTAAAACTAAGTAAGAAGCAATTGCTACAAGTATTCTTATTGTGACAAAATACACCGCCGTGTAATAATGAAGCCATCGCCATTTCTTCACTAAGAGCCAAATTCAGGTTTTCTTAGCACTTCTGTACTCTTTAAACACTAAGTTCCACTGCGAGATTGATTCTGCTATAAAGTGAGTACGCATTAGTGTGAAATTCCCAAAACTGTGATACACGTAACAAGATTGAACTTTAAATATCAAGTCAGAAAGGTGCAATTTCAACTGCCACGTTGCAATTTTATTACGTGGTACTATTTGTCTGTCAATTTCTGCCTAGATTATCATCACGAACAGTAAATCAATTCGATAATAAGTTAGTGTCTGGTATCTCAATAAAAGAGAAAGTGAATTCTTATAGCCTTTCTTTCTACTATTTGATGTACTTTATTCGAGAATGACGTCATCTATCTCTTCTAGAAAGTTCGGCCATCTTTCTATACAAGGTGTTCGAATCAATCGTGAAGTTACATGGTGATTTACCTAGAATATCATCCTGAACTGAATCCTGCAAGTATAGTGCTTTGCAGAGAAATCAATCTTATACTTCTTGTAAGATAATTCTGAAGTGCAGTTTATTTTATCATTTGGAAGAAGTAGAACTTATTTCATGTGGTCTGCGAAAAAGAAGAGATTTACACTTGTATCTTCTGTTCAACTGCTCGTTGGAATATTCTGAAAGACAATATTCACGCATTGCAAGGCCTGCTAGTCAAGATAGGTGATGTGAGCATGATATGTGGATCCTCATTCAACCGGGTACATCCAAGGCCTTTGTAGGAATAAGGGCCAGTCTACTACTGGACACCATATGGATGTCGCCAAGGCAGGAACTCCATGAAATCCAGACAAAAAAGATAAGTTGCCAAGTCACCTTCCTTGTATTAACTTGATACCCTTTTGCATGAATATTGTAATATCTTAAATGCTATTGTCATATAAATTTGTAAAAACTCAAGAAATTTTCATTTACTATTACATTGTGATTAATTTTATTAAGCAAAACTAATGTTATATAAACATTAATTGAGAAGATAAATAATTACCTACATTGCTTTGCAATTGGATAATGGCTAAATCGCCAAGAAATGACCAAATTTGTTTAAGTTTAAAACCAAGAAAAGGATTTTTTATTGTAGTAATATATATTATTATCCAGCAAAGGGCCTTTCTTTTTGTTTGTATGTAAGTATGAAAATCCAATAAAAAATTGGTAATACACTGACTGACTTTTACATAATACATTCTATTTTCTAGCCTATGGTTTCCAGTAATAAATTTCATTCCTGTATACCATAAGGCTGGATGGTGACCCCAATTCATAAAAGGTCAGCGAACTTCATAGAGCTAAGTAGGCCTTTCCTGAGCCGGTGAGGATTTCACAATCTACATGGCATTTTTAACTCATTGTAGGTTTGTGTACGTCTCCTTGGTTGAGGTTAGGTTAGTGCTGGCTGACTTCGCTGATCACACTTGCATATTTAAATATTATGGTTAATCAAATTTCATCCATAAATTGTTTGGTGACCGCCCGACGTGATGTGTACCTGCAGGTTAAACTCCTGGTCAGGTCTTCACACTTTACCTTCTGATTTTTAACCTAAAATTTGCCTATCATGTATAAATATTCTGATTTCAATAGGTCCTCTCCTAAAACGAATGAGACTGACTGACTATTGACTAAGAAACCTGCCTGACGGTTAGACTTAGTTGTTTTGCTTTTCTAATTCAGTGTCAATGTTTTCAGATTATGAGCTGTATGTCGGTGTGAAAAACATTGTAAAGAATGAAAGAACTCGCCCGCTTGGAGAGAATACGAAGCAAGTTAAGTACCACATGAGGAGAAAGACTTTTTACACACACTTCATGAGAATTGGTAAGGCAAGGCCGATTCTACTACTCATTTCAACGACCTAACTGTAAGTGTTTCTGTGCTTATTAGTCTGTATAAAGAGAGTAACCATGTCCCAAACATTTGAACAACTAGTAGCAGCACGAGCTAATTACAAAGGTCGTGTGAGACAATTTTCAAATTATCTGTCTCGCTATGATCCTAGTGTTTCCAGCCCTAGTGAATTGAAAGTTAGGTTACAACGGTTTGAACAACTTTTTGATAAATATGATGAAGTTCAGGTGGAATTGGAAACACTTCAAGAGGAACAGTCTAAAGACAGGGAACAATTTGAAGATCTCTATTTCCCAATTCTTGCAAATGCTAGAGATTTTATTTATCAAAGTGAACAATCTCAAGAAGTGCAACCCCCCCAGACAGAACATAACCAAACTCAAAGTGAAATATCGAAGCCTATATTGCCTAAAATTGAATTACCAAGGTTTAGTGGAAGGATAGAAGATTGGAATACCTTCATTGAACTCTTTAATTCATTAGTAGATAGTAATAGTACTATTCCGTTAATTCAAAAGCATCATTACTTAAGATTATCATTGTCTGGCACTGCAGCTAAGATCTTAGACTCAATACCCATAACAAGTGATAATTATAAGGTTGCTTGTGACTTGTTGAAACAGCGTTATGACAATCCTCGTCTCGCTGTTCATCGCCACATAAGAAATCTTTTTAACCTGGATCCTATAAGGACCGAAAGTGTTATTGCTCTTCGAAACCTCTTAGATGAAGTTCAAAGACAAGTGCGATCCTTAGAAGTTCTGAAAGAACCAGTAGAACAATGGGATACCATCTTAATATATCTTATAACCTCTAAACTTGATGCTTCCACTTTACGGTCATGGGAAATTGAGATAGCCTCCACTGCTAAGCCTACTTTCAGAAATTTGTGTGACTTTCTACACACAAGATGTCAAGTATTGGTCTCCTTATCTCAAGGCCCTGAACTTAGAAGGTCTAAGCCTATTCAAGCTCAATTTAGAAGTTCAAGAGTTCACAATGTAACTGAAACTTTCAAATGTGTACTTTGTGACTCCAGCCATCCCTTATATCAATGTTCTTCTTTCAAAACCAAAACCATTGATGAACGAAGGAAGTTTCTTCAATTAAATAAACGATGCTTTAATTGTTTGTCTCCAAGCCATCTGATAAATAATTGTAAATCAACCCGCAATTGTTTCTATTGTAATCAGAGGCATCATACCTTGTTGCATAGACCCTCTTCAAACCCATTACCAGAGCAATCTGCCCATGTCACTAAAGGCAGAAAGTCCTCTTCTAAAAGCAAAATTTCTTCAAACAAGATATATGCTCCTGTTGAAAAGTCAGATCCTCAGCCAGGACCTTCAACTAGTAGAAATTCTGAAGAAGTTCAAAGCATGAATCAAAATGCCAGAACTATTAAAGGATCTCACGTTCTTCTTTCAACTGCTATAGTCCATGTTCAAAACTCAAAGGGGCAGTGGATTCAAGCAAGATGTTTATTAGATAATGCTGCTACGCACGATTTCATATGTTATAAACTCGTGAAGCAGTTGAATATCCCCATGACTGAAACAAATGTGAATGTTATTGGCATAAACAAGGGAACCTCTAACGCCCTTAGTTATGCAAAAATAAAACTAAGGAATTCTCAAGGTGGTAACTTCCAGTTCAATCTAAATTGCCTCGTCATTGAACATATAGGGTCAAACATACCATCTGCTTCCTTTTCCATAGATAAGTGGAAAATTCCTCAATATCTAAAACTGGCAGATCCTAAGTTCAATTGTCAAGCCCCTGTAGAATTACTACTAGGCGCAGAGATGTTTTGGAAGGTACTCCAAAGCCAAGCCCTCTACATACAACCTGGCGTTATAGC
This sequence comes from Ectobius pallidus, assembly GCA_964059195.1. Classification (NCBI taxonomy): domain Eukaryota; kingdom Metazoa; phylum Arthropoda; class Insecta; order Blattodea; family Ectobiidae; genus Ectobius; species Ectobius pallidus. Next base: position 41,471,177 of record CAXKWD010000012.1, read on the forward strand.
CAGAAGTACCAAGCTCGGCTGGATTTTGACTGGCAAATGTCAACCATCAAAATTCAATCACAGTAATTCTCAATGCCATTTCACTGATGTCTCGCTTCAAGGGAAGTTAGAAAGCTTTTGGGAAATAGAAGAAGTGCCTAATACCAAGGAAGTTCTAGAAGAAGAAGAAATTTGTGAAAATTTGTACCAACAAACAACCTACCGGAATGAAGAGGGTAGATTTGTGGTTACAATGCCCCGTAAGCAGGACTTCTCTCCAGTAGAGAACACACGGTCAACAGCTCTTAGATGTTTTTACTCTATAGAAAACAAACTAAAAGGAGATCCTGTTGCCCAACAACAATATGCCAACTTTCTAGACCAGTACGAGGCCTTGAATCATATGGAAGTGGTAAAAACTTATACTCCTAGTGAGAATCAAGTAGGCCATGAAATAGTTTATTTATCTCACCACCCTGTCTGGAAGGATGAAGTTAAAAAAGACCAAATAAGAGTGGTTTTTAATGGATCCCGTACTGATACTCATGGAAATTCTCTAAACAACACTTTGCTGACTGGGCCCACTACTCAAGCTGACTTATTTTCTTCACTTGCCAAATTTCGAGTTAATAAAATAGCAGTTACTGCTGACATTGAAAAAATGTACAGGCAAGTATTGATAAACCCAGAACAGCACAATCTTCAGAGAATATTATGGCGTGCTAGTGCAGATCAACCTATCAAGATTTTTTCATTGAAGACTGTGACTTATGGTTTAAAACCTTCCAGTTTCCTGGCTACAAGAACACTCAAAGAATTGGCCTTGCAAGATGGACATTTGTTTTGTAAAGAAGCCAAGGAAGCTTTGCTCCATTATTTTTATGTGGACGACTATCTTCAGTCCTTTACTTCTGTCGAGGAAGCTAAAAAGGTTACGTCAGACTTAACCTTACTTCTTAATGGAGGTGGTTTTTCCCTTAAGAAATGGCACTCTAACTCCAAGCAGTTCTTGCAATCTGTACCTAAGCAAGATCAGGCTTTGGAGCCCTATGAAATGTACCAAGACAATATAATGGTTAAAACGCTTGGACTGTTTTGGACTCCTTCAAATGATGTTCTTAGCTATAAGGTTAAATTGAAGTCTCAACCTTCGACCACGAAAAGAAGCATTTTATCAGAGATAGCCAGTATCTTTGATCCATTACACCTTCTAGCTCCTGTGATTGTAACCGCCAAGATTATTATGCAGAACTTGTGGGCTCTCAAATTAAGTTGGGATGAAGATGTTCCTCCACCAGTGCTGTCAAAATGGTTGAAATACAGAGAAGAATTGCCTCTATTAACTAAAATAAATATTGGTAGACTTGTTTACGACAACACAGGTGTTCAGAAACCCAACTTGCACTTGTTTTGTGACAGTTCGGAAAAAGCCTATGGATGTTGTGCCTATGTAGTGAGTGAGAAAGATCACTTCGTCACAGCAACCCTTCTCTGTGCTAAATCTAAAGTTGCACCGTTAAAGAAGGTCACTTTACCAAGATTAGAATTATGTGGAGCCTTAATGGCAGCCGAGTTAAAATCAAAACTTGTTAACTGTTTAAGAATGAAGTTCAACAATATTTTCCTGTGGACTGACTCTATGATTGTGTTATCTTGGCTGGCAAAGCCATCCTCCAACTGGAATACTTTTGTAGCAAACAGAATTGAAAAAATTCACAGTAATACTTCAGCTCAACAGTGGCGTTATGTACCATCATCAGAAAACCCTGCTGACGTCATATCTAGAGGCTGCTCTCCTTCTAATCTACAATCACAGAATCTCTACTGGAATGGTCCTCACTGGTTAACTTCACCTGAAGAATACTGGCCTATATCTTCTAATTCAACATGGGAGACTACTTCAGAAACTCAAACCCATGCTGATATTCATCTCTCTGTCGTTAAAGACGAACATTTCATGAATAAGTTTTCATCTTGGCTTCGACTTATTCGTGTTACAGCTTATATTCTGAGGTGGAAAAGAAAAGTCTTAGATAAAACACAACCAATTGAAACGTATTTGTCTAGTGAAGAACTTCACCAAGCTACTAATATAATACTTAAGGTCACTCAGAAGCAAAGGTTTGCAGAAGAATATTATGCTCTTTCTCATGGCTCATCTGTTCCCAGGAAAAGCCATATACTATCTCTTAATCCACTCTTAGGAGAAGATACATTGCTAAGGGTTGGAGGTAGATTAAGCCATTCTTCTCTACTGCAAGATCAGAAGCATCCTATAATCTTGCCATCAAACCATCACGTAACCACACTCATCATTAGATACCTGCACTATAAAAATCTTCATGCAGGACCTAGATCTCTGTTGTACTTTGTTAGAGAACAGTATTGGCCAGTTAACGGTCTTCATGCTGTGAATTCAGTTACAAGAAAATGCATGGTTTGTTTCAAAACTAAGCCAAAGCCATTGCATCAACTCATGGGAGACCTCCCTGCAATTCGTGTTACTCCTCAGAGGCCATTTTCCATAACTGGCATTGATTATGCTGGCCCATTTTTTCTAAATGTGAGTTCTCTAAAGAGTAGAAAGCCTATTCCTGAAAAGGCATATATTGTATTGTTTGTCTGCATGGTGACAGGTGCAGTACACTTAGAATTAGTGACAAACTATTCTACTGCTATGTTCCTCGCTGCTCTGAACAGATTTGTATCTCGAAGAGGTAAGCCGTCACACATATATAGTGACAATGCAAGAAATTTCACTGGTGCTGCAGAAGAACTCAGAAAATCGATAGTTTCCAGTGAAAGACAAGCGGATGTACAAGACTTTACTTATCAAAATGGTATTCACTGGCACTTTATTCCACCGTATCATCCCTCGATGGGTGGTCGTTGGGAATCCTTAGTGAAAATTGTAAAACACCACATCAAGAAAACTGTCACAAAGCTATATCTTCGGTATGAAGAATTTAACTCTCTTCTAATTTCCATAGAAGGCATTGTCAACTCCAGACCTATTTCGCCCTTGTCCATGGACCCTTCCGATTTCATGCCTTTGACACCTGCACATTTCCTTATAGGTGATTCCTTCACCTCACTTCCAGATTCTGGTCTTAAAGGCAATGACAAGACATTTCATGTTCATTGGAGACAAGTGCAAGAGCTTCGCTCTCAATTTTGGAGTCGTTGGAAACAAGAATATTTGAACTTGTTACAACGCAGAAGTAAATGGCAAACTTCAACCCCTAATCTAAAAATAGGGGATTTGGTGATGTTAAAGGACAGTACGAAGCCGTTAGTTTGGAACTTGGCTCGTGTGGTGAAATTACATTCTGGAAGTGATGGGCTTTGTCGTATTGTTGAACTTCGCACACCATCTGGAGTGATAACTCGCTCTATAAACTTAGTAAGCCCTGTTCCATATCAACGTGATTCATCGCAGTGATTCAAAGTTTTAACTCGAAGGTGACATAGGGACATGTTGTTACTTTAATCATGTTGTTACTCTCTTTTAACAGATAACTTGATTTGTTATTCATGTGAGTTAAGTATTCTCTCCCCGAAGTATAAACTGTTTCCCTGTATGCTGTATGAAGTATGCTGTATGAAGTATGATGTGTTTTTAACTGACTTTTGGCTGATGTCCTTCTGCCGGCCCGGCAGTATGTTCACACTTCTTGTGAATAATTCAAGAATACGTAATTTAGACTTTTAAGTAACAGTTCTATTTGCTTTTCTGTACTAATTGCATTTCTATTTTTTTATTCTCTACATTTATCTGACGTCAGCCAAATAGACAGTTTGTATTGGGTATCTTGGTTTTTGTAAAGACTTGATGTTATCCCCCACCCTTCTAAACCATTCCTTGGTGACGTGGTACGTAGTCGCGGATGGATATTTTGCAAGCGGGACTACTTCAAGTCTGTAGCTGCCCTTCACTTCTACTGCATCGCCCAGCTGAGCCAGTCAAATCATGTGATGGCTATTCGTTACCAAGTTTTTGTAAGGCTGCGTGCTTTAACTTTCATCGAAGCTCATGTGTCTTCAGGCCTACAAGTTTCTTAAAACTAAGTAAGAAGCAATTGCTACAAGTATTCTTATTGTGACAAAATACACCGCCGTGTAATAATGAAGCCATCGCCATTTCTTCACTAAGAGCCAAATTCAGGTTTTCTTAGCACTTCTGTACTCTTTAAACACTAAGTTCCACTGCGAGATTGATTCTGCTATAAAGTGAGTACGCATTAGTGTGAAATTCCCAAAACTGTGATACACGTAACAAGATTGAACTTTAAATATCAAGTCAGAAAGGTGCAATTTCAACTGCCACGTTGCAATTTTATTACGTGGTACTATTTGTCTGTCAATTTCTGCCTAGATTATCATCACGAACAGTAAATCAATTCGATAATAAGTTAGTGTCTGGTATCTCAATAAAAGAGAAAGTGAATTCTTATAGCCTTTCTTTCTACTATTTGATGTACTTTATTCGAGAATGACGTCATCTATCTCTTCTAGAAAGTTCGGCCATCTTTCTATACAAGGTGTTCGAATCAATCGTGAAGTTACATGGTGATTTACCTAGAATATCATCCTGAACTGAATCCTGCAAGTATAGTGCTTTGCAGAGAAATCAATCTTATACTTCTTGTAAGATAATTCTGAAGTGCAGTTTATTTTATCATTTGGAAGAAGTAGAACTTATTTCATGTGGTCTGCGAAAAAGAAGAGATTTACACTTGTATCTTCTGTTCAACTGCTCGTTGGAATATTCTGAAAGACAATATTCACGCATTGCAAGGCCTGCTAGTCAAGATAGGTGATGTGAGCATGATATGTGGATCCTCATTCAACCGGGTACATCCAAGGCCTTTGTAGGAATAAGGGCCAGTCTACTACTGGACACCATATGGATGTCGCCAAGGCAGGAACTCCATGAAATCCAGACAAAAAAGATAAGTTGCCAAGTCACCTTCCTTGTATTAACTTGATACCCTTTTGCATGAATATTGTAATATCTTAAATGCTATTGTCATATAAATTTGTAAAAACTCAAGAAATTTTCATTTACTATTACATTGTGATTAATTTTATTAAGCAAAACTAATGTTATATAAACATTAATTGAGAAGATAAATAATTACCTACATTGCTTTGCAATTGGATAATGGCTAAATCGCCAAGAAATGACCAAATTTGTTTAAGTTTAAAACCAAGAAAAGGATTTTTTATTGTAGTAATATATATTATTATCCAGCAAAGGGCCTTTCTTTTTGTTTGTATGTAAGTATGAAAATCCAATAAAAAATTGGTAATACACTGACTGACTTTTACATAATACATTCTATTTTCTAGCCTATGGTTTCCAGTAATAAATTTCATTCCTGTATACCATAAGGCTGGATGGTGACCCCAATTCATAAAAGGTCAGCGAACTTCATAGAGCTAAGTAGGCCTTTCCTGAGCCGGTGAGGATTTCACAATCTACATGGCATTTTTAACTCATTGTAGGTTTGTGTACGTCTCCTTGGTTGAGGTTAGGTTAGTGCTGGCTGACTTCGCTGATCACACTTGCATATTTAAATATTATGGTTAATCAAATTTCATCCAGTTTGTTAAAAAAAAATGGTTTTCTACCTGAAAGTAGTTGGATGAAACACATACATTAAGCAGTTCCATTATAGTATTCACCGGCAGTTTTGTGTTTATAGAAAACCAACCAGCACTGGTCAATATTTGAATTTCAAATCTAATCATCCTGAACATGTTAAGTTAGGGGTAGCTATAGGCCTCATAAAACGAGCAAAAAAGATCTGCAGTGATGACACATCCTTCAAAGAGGAACTTGGGTTCATAAAAACCTGTCTAACCAAGAGTGGATATCCAAATAAACCCATTAATACCTAGGTAGAGCCATAAATAGGGCTTCCAAGTCTCTTGAAGAGAATACAATAGATAGACCGAAACCAGCAACCACTGTATGCATTCTATACATCAGAAATTGTCTCAAAAGTTACGACGTATTAATAATAAATACAACATCAGAATTGTTTTCAAATCAAATAATACAATCAGAACTAAGGTTGTAAGAATAAAACCGGAAAATCTTGAACAGAAACAAAAAAAATGTCGTTTATAAAATACCATGTTCATGTGAAAGAAGTTATATAGGACAAACCTCGAGGCCGGTTAACATAAGAATAGAAGAACACATAAAAAAGTACAAAACAATCCCTATGGATCAAAATTATGTGAACATATACTAGAAACAGGACATAGTATTAATTGGGACAAATCATGTATTGTTTATAAAGAAACGGATTGGAAAAAAAGAAATATAGCAGAATCTCTGTTCATGGCCATGGAATCATCACCAATATCTAAACCGTCTATTGAAATAAATCAGGCTTATCTTAAACTAGTTGACGAAGAAATTAAACAGGCTAATAGCAAAAGTAAAGTTGTATCAACAACCATGGAAAAGAATAAGAATAAGAACATCCACCCCCTCCACTTTCAACTTCAAATGATGTACCTACAGTCACAGTCATGTTTAGACGTTCACAAAGGCTTCGCGACCGAACATCTCGTCGCTAATATTCACTTGAAAACGCGAGACGTTCTTCTTGTCTCGTGAAACGTTGTGAAGTTGCAATTTTTAGTGTTTACGTTTTATATAATTTGTGTGTTTTATTATTTTATTAAGAAGACGAAAGCTTCACGCAAGATTAAGCAACTATTGACAACGGTTTCACAAAGGGATCACCAAACATTGGTGAGTGTTGCCCAATAATCTATTTACAGTACATATCATTCCTCACCATAAGAAGAAGAATGTCATTCAGGAATAAAACCATTTCCTCTCACTAGATAATTACTTTCTTTTCAATATATATGGGAGGGTCTTAAACACACGCATACAAGGTTAGCCTGCAATAAATTTTACCCAAAATTAGTCACAGAGAGACATTTTATAGAAAAAATACTACCCAAGAGGGGAGAAACATGAGAAACACAAAAAGCGAGCAATTAGGAGACCTGCTGCATATTGCTGCCCTGACTGACAAGTGGGATTTTCTATTGCGACCTGCTTTCAAGATAGTCCACAAAACTGTAAACTAATATTTGTATACAGATCTAAGTTATAAAGCAAAATTTGTGTTATAGCTGGGCGTAGCATTTAAATACCGGTGGAAAATATTTCCTGAGGCGGCTGTGGGGCATTTAAATGTCCGGTTTGAAGGGTTAAAATTACATTTGAAGAATGAGATAATATCACTGATTGATTGCATCCATCCGACTTGACAAATCATAAGCTGACAACATCCAATAAAAAAAACTCATTCATTGCTATTATATGTTTATAAATTTAAAAAAAATCGAAATACAATTTGCATTACAGTAGTAACTATATTCTCACATAAGGTTAATTTTCAGTCCAAATAAAGTTGACATTTACCTTAACTCCAAGCTTCTCGGTACTTAAGGCAATTTTGTTTCTGGTTGTGGGTTTGTTACTTCTTACTAATAGGAAGGAAATTTACCTTTAATCCACTTTGAGGAGGAGATAAGGTATTTTCCTTTACCATAATGGACATAAGGCTGATTTACTTCTTAACGCAGCTCATTTTGGAGATGAGGCTTTTAATAGGCCTAAAAAAAGGGCTTAGGGAAGTAAGAGTTGGAATATTATTATCTCAGCAGATGCAGAACAACATCTACATGATGGATATAAATGTAACTCATTTTTGACAAAAATTGGAGTTAAGGCTTTTTTGCCTAGCACGACAGAGGGGACTTCCGATCCGGACGGCTCGCTGTAGTGATGTGTGTGCGATTATGCTCTGTAATAAAAGTTTTAAATACGGGTAACAACGGAGGTAGGAAACTAACATACATATCGATTAATACGCGAAGCATCAGGAAGTCAGTGCACATTAAATCACTTCCTGAATATTAACATTAAGTGATATTATAGAGTAAAATGTAATTTCTCTAATTGCGTCAAAGCAAACATGCATGGTGACATTTCCTTCAACGACAATCATATAACATAAATTAATTTAAAACTGCATTTCACAACTAAAAATCATAAGCAAAATACACTAATGGCACAGGCTCGCACTTTATGACATTAAAATTAATTTCTTATATTAAAACAATACCTAGCCCCTGTAATGCGAACTATATGTTTTGTGTATGCCTTTGACATCATGTGACCTCTCATTGCATCCCAAACAGCTACCAACGTATCATTTTGCCATAGCTAGAAATCAAATCAAAACATTTTACGATTTTAAAAACATAATTGCTGTCCATTACAACAAAATATTATTAGAAAAATACACCAAAGACTCAGTTTCGCACCTAAAGACATTAAAATAATTTATCATATTAAAGCAATAGTTAACAGTTTTGAATATCGAACTACGTGTGTTAGCGCAGGCCTGTGTCTTCCTTTTACCCGCCTTTCCATCTCAAACAACTACAAGTTCGAAATAATATTTGCTCATAGAGTCTTACAAATAGCTACTGGTCTAAAAATATTATTCAGGGTTGAGGAATATTTTTAAAATCAGTTAGCACAACTTTTGCACAAATAATCATACCATTTTGCTGATATAACACTCAGGAATTCATGTGCATAACAAGTATGACTTCCCCACCAGCTAGAAACCAAAACAAACCCTTCAAGTGCTAAAAACACAACTAAAGATTGCATATTACTTCTACGAAGGTTTTAATAATAAGGAGAAAGGTTCACCCGAGAGGGAATTTTATCTACGAAGGTTTTGACATCCCCTTTTCTAAACGCATGCCATATTATATTTCTCATCTGTTACAAACCAAAACAAAACCTTTATGATGCGAAATCGTAATTTCGGCCATACATCAGTTTTCATTTAGTAGATATAACAGTTTTATACCTATTATAATCACCTATTAAACTTTAATAAGTCATTCTCCTCTCTATTATTTTAATGAAAAATTCCGATGGCCTATCATTGCACACTACATGGCACAAAGTCTATTTTGACACTAGATAGGCCTAAAATATCCCACAGATAATAGTGCAATTTTCTGTTAGGTATGGCATCCTCTTTCATAATATACTCCATACAATATCTCAAAGTATTACAACTCTATTTGGGCTTACGAACCTTTTCCTGCGAAATGAAATATATTATATCCTTAATTGTACAAACAAAACATATTATAAATAACCCTTCTCTTAATGAACAAACCAACTCTTTTGACACAATAGCCTACAGAAGCATCATCATATTAGCTTGGAAATAAAAGTAAACCTTGAAGTAACACACCCCATTTAGGCCATATTGACTCTCCAATATCAACCTGTACAGGTGGAATGTTCGCCCCCTCCCGAACGAAGGGAGTTGCGGGAAGTGACAACAATTCCTGAAGCGAAACAAGTCAATGAGACCCCTTAAAGGGGCTCCAACCTCCCGAACATATTCGGTAACGGAAATTAGTACATTTCTCATCGAGGTCTTGCCCAAAGAAGCAAAAATATACGCTTCACGTCTCCAGCAAGTGAAAGACAAATTTTTGGAATGTGATTTAATAACAGCGCATAAAGATGGCCAAATAAACGAACTGCGAAGAGAGAATTCAAGGCTACAACAGCAAGTGGCAGCCAACAAAAATCATGAAGTGTTCATCACCTCAAAAACCAATGAACAGCCAAAACATCTGCAGGAAGAACTTAGAAAAATAATCAACCCAATTGAGGGCTGAATTAAATTTAAAAAATAAAACAACACCTAGGTCAGTAATCATAGAAACCGACACTGAGGAAGATTTAAAAAAGATCCTGAAAAAAAGGAAAACAATGCTTAAATAAAAGTGGAACTGCCAAAATGAAGAGACCCCTGTAAATACTGTACAACATTCCAATTACTCTAACCAGTGAAGAGATAACAAATTTGGCATATCATCAAAACTGTTATGAGGAAATGAACCTAGAGCAATTTAAAACAAATTCCTACCAAGATTCAAAATCGGAACAAAGGAGAAGGCAACAGTCAACTATGTAGTTAAGATAGATCCAACCATGAGGAAGCAGATACTACAAAAAATGTACGGTACTTATATCTCTTCTACACTGCCACAACACTAAAGAATTTCTTGACAATTGCACGTTGTGCATGATGTCAGGACCTTGGCCATGTAGAAAATTTTGCAGACAAGAGAAATCAACATGTGGGAACTGTGGAGAAGAAGACCATATGAAAGCAAACTGAGCTAAAATAAACCAGGGTGCAGTATGCAGACCGTGCAAACTACGATGAAAATGCTGTAACCAACAAAATTCAAAGAATTGTTCAACATACCGAATGTTGCTCTACCGGCATGTTCAGAGAATAGTTTATGGGTAATTCGAAATATAAACTCACCATGTTGAAGAGCTTAAAAGAATCATTATGGATGTAATGTACGACATTCTGCAGTGTGGAGAAGCTACGTTCTTGGGTAGCTGATCAGTATGATTTTACGTATATGTAGATCGTATCTTTGCCCATCCTTCCAAATTCAGTAATTCGCATCCACTTTCTTTCAAAACTCTGTTACCCTTACTACCTAAAAGAAATGTTAACTTCAAACAATGGCCAATGATAGGACGGGATTGAAAATTAGCAAAGGTAACACACAATTTGGTTAAACAGATTTTATTCATTAGAGGAGCCCCTCAAAAATAATATTCAGGGTTTAATACAAATTCATAAAAGCTTCCTACAGAGAACTTTTACTGAAAATCTCAAATTTTCTTAAAAACTTTCAATACATATTATAAGATGCTCTAAAGTTTAATACAGTTTGCGTATTTTACACTGCCGTAAAATGACCCTCTTTGAAGACTCCAGACTTTCTATAAGACCTTCCATAATCACACATTTTCGAGCTTAAACACGAAGTTAAATTTTGAAACCCAGTTTTCTAATACGTTAAAATATTCTTGAAAAGATTCCCAGATTATTCATCCCTAAAAATTCTTTAAATAAAAACACTACCTATCATTATATAACGAACATTAACTATATCCAGTAATCCACCCACAATATTCAATCCACATCTAAACAATCTTTAATGTAGTATTGTCCATTAACAAATACCCTTAACTATTTTTAATTGCTTTCTTTTTCGGCTCGGTAAGAAATTAAAAACACGGTCTGAAAACTATCAAACACTCTGTACATAACTCTACCTTGAAAATCGCTCTTTCTGAGCACAAAACAACAAGATCCCCTATAGCGTAAGATATGTTGTAAACAAAGATCACGGATCTCAACAACACATAACCCGTTGGCATAAATAAAGATCACTGACCGAAATATTAACCGGCAACGGCACTGATGTATGATTTCGTCATTCCTGTTAAATCCAGGAACGAACCTCAAAAAACTTATGAATTTTGTTCAGGCACTTTACTTTTTAAATCCCAATCTAGGTAAACTTCAAACACGCAACAAATAGTTCCGAGAATCTATCTATAACTAGGTGTAATACATTGCAAATGCTTAGGACCTGAAAACTCACATAAACTAGTTACTATCACATAACTTCAGAGGAACCCTGCCTCATTTCTTTGCTAAAAATAGTACACTGAAAACAAAATCTGTTTCCTAGAAAATTTCTTGCTAATTTTTCTTACAAGTCTTCTGTTTAATTTAAATTTATTGAAAGCTCCAGAACTTCTTACTGGGTCTTAAGTTTATTTTCTAAATTGCTTCAAACTTTATTCTTACAACTTCTTACTACGTTTTATGTTTAATTCTATTCATTGAATTCATTCTTTTACAACTTCTTGCTAAAGTCTGTGTTTATTTGAAATTTATTAAAATCTTTCTTTATAGAACTTCTTACTGGGCTTCTGTGTTTACGTCTACTCATAGAATTCTTTCTTTTACAACTTCTTACTAAATTCTGTGTTCAATTTAAATTTATTAAAAGCATTCTTTATACAACTTCTAACTGGGTTTTATACTTACTTCTATTCATAGAATTATTTCTTTTAAAACTTCCTAGTAAATTCTGTGTTTAATTTAAATTATTAAAAGCTTTCGTCATACAACTTCTTACTAAGTTCTATGTTTAATTCTATTCATTGAATTCATTCTTTTACAATTTGCTATTGAGTTTTTCTTTATTTAAATTCATGCGAGTTTTGAAACGAGAGACCAGGAAATAATTTTCATTTGCGTAGCGAAATTATAGCAATAAAGAAAGGAGAAAACAGACGGACGGATTTGATATTATACATTATTATTGTTAAGGTATTACACAATTATCAGTTTTTCTTTAGAATTTACAATTATAATACATAAAATGTTTGTGTAATAAATACTTTTTTATAGAAAAGTAATTTTATAAATTATCACCAATCCTTTATCGAGGTTACTAAGTAATGTCATAGATCATGCAGATTTTATTGTAAATATTCGTATTGTTACTGCATTTATAATGATAAAGAAAATAAAAGGCTGATTTAGACCCGCAGGGTCCTTATAACTAGGGCCCGGTTTTCTATGTTTTTATAAACCCTGTTTTATTGTTTAAGCTTATTAAAATAGTTTCATTTTAGTTTCTTTAGAACTTTCATGATTTTTCTATTTCACTTTAATAAGTACATTAAGCGTATTAAAAATATTAATTCATGCTATATTTAATTAAATTTTCATTTACTTAAATATTCCACAGTAAAATATTTTGCTTAGTTTTAGAATTAGCCTTGTCATTTCCATCTCCTCCACATAACTTAGGGCTTGTATTACCACCTGCCGACAATTCCTCCCGATACGTGACTTCCAGATAGCTTAACTGGAAGATGCCTCGTAATACCACCGCTGAACTGCTACCGGCAAGAACGCAGTAAAAATTTGTAAAATGGTCCATAGCTGACTGAGCGAAGAGGTCTGTTTGTTGTAGTTCGGTAGACCTCCGGTAGGTGCGGCAGCTCGGATTTGTATTTGTTCAATTATATTATATAATAACACATCGTTTTAAGTGCATTCATTGATTTGTGCAATTCTATTTCATTCATATGTGAGCCTAAAATGACATTTTTGTGTAAATTAAATCTTCCAGCATCAATTCTGAAAATCAGATGGCGAGGAAGCTTCCGCATCCTGCCATCTTGTTTCAACCAAGATCCCTAACTAGCAGTCAGTACTTTGTCAGCCACTCCACCCTCCTGCTAGCTTATCTGGAAGTTGTCTTCCCAGACGGACTTTGTCAGGAGACCATAATACGCAATTCTTGGCCAACTTCCAGATAGGTTCTCTATCTGGTAGATAAATACGATATCTGGAGATCGTCATACGGGCCCTTAAACTAAAAAAGAACGTATTTCAATTCATCGATCTACTTTTAGAATAATTCGTTTTCGCGTGTTGCAAGTTAAATTTCTTGAGAATGCCTTTAATTTGCGTCTAAAGATACCGGATATTTCGGTTCACTATTTCCTTTACCGTCAAAATGGGGTACAAAATTACAAAATTACAAAATGTAATGCTATATTTTATATTAAAAATAATATAGGCCAAATGAGCAACAATGAACAATATGCTAAATGTAGCAGATATTTGAAAAGTAATTTTCAGTACAATATTAGTTCGAATAGTTACATATCACTAATTTGTTAAATATTTTATCGAATTTTAATTAAAAAGCCATTTTAGCCAATTTAATTTTGAACGTCTTATTTGGAAATGTTTTGGTTTTATAAGATTTTTCTATGGGACTGCCATGACAATGAAATAGATAATTGTGTTAGAATATCACATTTAGCTAGCAAGGAACAAAATAGTTTATGCTTAGCTTAGCTCACATACAGTGAGGGATTTCACATATAGTTGTGCCGGATTTCATATGTAGTTTTGTCGGCACAACTACATATGAAATCCCGCACTGTATGTGAGCTAAGCTAAATAACTTAGCTTAGCTCTTGGTCGACAACCGGAATAAAGAATATAATAATCCGGACCCTCCTTATAACTATGTACGCAGTTCCGGTCTTTCTAACGTTTGTATCCACAGCTAAACCATAATTTTAATTAGATACTTCACTTAAATGGAACTGAAAGTGTAGTGAGGACTACGGTTTCCACAATGGTGAACATCGAAATACCTCAGTATTCCAAAACTTTACCTACTGACCACTCTGCCATAGTCTTGCTGTGATTGATCAATTAAATCTATATTGCAACACAGGAGTGCTTGCCGTTCACTATGTAACAGGCTATTTGGTTTCCATCCCTGTAATGATGGAATATCATACTACACAAAGCGGTGCTCTGGAGCATAATCCTCGGAAATCTGCTCCTTGACCTGATCCCTTTCAAGAACATTCCTCATCGCCATACTTGTCAATATAAGATATTCTTGTGGCACGAAATAGTAAAAAAAAAAAAAATTATCTGCGATGGAAATATGGGCGGGATGTTTATCAAACCTTGCAGCTGAATATGAAATGGAAATGGATATTGCATAAGAACTAATTATATGTTAGATAACGACTAGTGCTTATTTGAGATAGGTGTTTAAATTTCTTACAAAAGACTAAGTTAGAAACAAATTGGTGGTATAATAAAGAATACCATGAATATAAACAACATCGGCTAAATTTTGCTATAGCAAAGACTATTAATATATTAAATATATCCACAAAGTAAAAAATAATTCAATAATTAGTAATTAGTAATCAAACAATAAGCTTTAACTAACGGGCTAAGAAACTTCAAGCCACTAGAAGGTTATAGAGAATTCCAATTATTTTGTGATCAAAAACATTGTTATTAAATAACAACAGAAAAGAACGAAAAGGTAACTTTGTATTTGGAAACTAATGAATGGAGGAGTAAAGGAATTTTCCCACGTTCTATTAATAAATTGCTCGAAACAGAGACGGGCAGGAAAATATTATAACTACCTAGGAACATAATTTAAAAACTAAATATGAATAATTTAAGTTCAATAAATGCAACATTTTTAAACTTTCAAACTGCAGTGGCCGTGAACATGAGGAAAATTAGCTCAAATGTGCCCACATAAATTAAGTAAACAATTATAAGTATAATAGTAATGGTTTATGTAAAAGAAGTGCAGATTAATATCCTTGTGTTACAAACACCAGTCATAAAACACAGCTGTTCTATAGAAATTTCCCTGAGAGTTAAAAATTATCTTCCAGGATTTTTATACGAGGGTAAGTCAGTAAGATCAGAACTTTTTGTTTAATCTTTTGTATGCTGGCTGTACAGGTTTGTACATGTTTGTACTTGCGCTCATCCACATTTTCATTTGTCTCCGCATGTGGAATGTTTGACCATTATGCCTCCAATGATTGTTCCGCTCTTACACATTAAACTAGCTGCACAGCTCACCATATGCACCAAATAAGATCAGGATGAAGTTCTTTCCTTTCTGAAGTTGTGTCAGGAGCTGAAATCCATCGAACATTTTCCGCACAAAATGGGGGCAATGTTTTACCACGGCGGAAGCGTGTACAAATAGATTGAAATTTTCAAAAATTGTCGGACAAAAGTGCCGGACGCGGAGATAACAAAACGCCCATCCACATCCACTAGTGACGCCAACATTGAGCAAGTGCGTATCATGATTCTGACAAACCGACTGTCGATGAAGAGGCAAATCATATGCGAACTAGCTATGTTTCTGTATATGACATTATTCATAACAGGCTTGGCTTTCGTAAGGTCTGTGCAAGGTGGGTCACAATCTGCTCTCTGAACAGCACAAGCACAATTGTGTGTACATCTCCCAACGCTTACTGGACCCCCAGGCTAATGAAGGTGAAGCTTTTTTGAAATGAATAGTCACTGGAGACGAAACGAGGATTCATCATTTTGAGCCTGAAAGCAAACGTCGAATCATGGAATGGGAACACCCTGCATTTCCAGTCAAAAACAAATTCAAGAGTCCAACCTCTGCAGGAAGAGTGATGCTCACACTTTACTGGGACTCACAGGGGCCAATACTGCAACATTACGTGAAGAAGAGCTCAGAAATAAACAGTGCACGTTTTATTGGTAATTGAGCAACGAGCTGAAGTCTGAAATTCGAACCAAACGTCGAAACGTTGCATGACAATGCCAACCCACATATAATATTGCCGCTCACACTACTCAATCTATTTTGAGGTGTTAGAGCATCCTGCATACAATCCCGATCTCGCCCCGTCAAATTTCCATCCTTTGGCCCACTTAAAGTCGTCTTAAGGGGCCGTCAATTCACCACAGACGAAGAACTGAAGGAAGCTGTGCACACATGACTTGCTACTCCGCCATAGACTTTTTCTGAGGGCACCAGGAAGCTTGTGCATCGATGGACCAAGTGCATTGAGAAGGAAGGGGACTATGTTCAGTTCAGTTCTAACGGCTGTAGAGACTGGACGCATTGTCGCTCGCCGCCTCAATATGGGAAGAAACAAAGTTGCTAAGCAAGATGGATCAAAGGCTACGAATCTTATTGAGCCTACAGATGCATTGCAAATAGTTAAATGTTTGATCGAAGAATTCAAAGGGACTTTTCAATCAGCGTTGAGCAGTTTGAGAAAATCAATTGAATTCATGTCAGACAAATTCGATGATTTCTGTCAAAAACTCTCTGAATTGAAAAACGAAAATTAAGAGATGAATAGAGAGATGAAAAAGGTGAAACAAGAAAATGAAAAGTTGAAACATGAAATCCAAAGCCTACGACAATATTCACGAAGGGATAATGTAAAACTGCATGAGATTTCAGAAACAGGAACTGAATCTGTGTATGATATATATTGGAAGTAGATATACAAATATTCTACATGAATACGGATTCAAAAATAATTTAAATTCCATAACTAGACCGGTATCTAATTCATGCCTAGATAACATAATTTACAAAGATCTATATAATGGTAGTTTTGAACTAGGAATTTATAAAAGCTCAAGTACTGATTGTTATGCAATTTTCGCCTTGTTCCAAATTAATAATTCACCTACCGGTAAAAATACTTCAAAACAAATTTGTGAATTTGATATATACATACGCAAAAGCATGCAAATTATAACAAATTAGTCTATGAAATAGAAAAAGAAACATGGATAAAGGTATTGGACCGTAATGATGCTGATAAATGTTTCCGAATATTCCGTGAGTTGCTGCAAAATTATGTAAAAATGCTCTTACACCGGCAATAAAAAAGTTCCTTGCAAATTTAAGAAAATCAAGCCGTGGATCTCGACAGGAATAATTTTGTCTATTTGGACAAAGGACAAATTGGCAAATAATATTAGAAGAAACCCTGCAAACGAAAATCTAATATTATACTACAAGAGGATGTAACGTATGTTGCTGCTTGGGCTGGTAAACTTATCACTGGGGAATATGTGGTATATACTGCTATGGAAAAAACCGTTATACACTAACCTACTCAACAAAGTGCTCAGTCCCAAAAGCTAGTATCCAAGAAGTTAATCAATATAATAAAAGAAATATTGTATGCTACCACTATGAACCAGATTTAATTATACATTAGAAAAAACTGCTAGTTGGAAACGGCCTATGGTCCACAGTGTAACCCCCTCTCTCTCTCCACCCTTTGGGTCACAGACTCACAAGATCTTCATCGCTGGGCGCCATGTCTTCCGCAGAGGCTCTTAAATATAGGATCCTGGAGAGGGAGAAACAAAATACGGAGAGCTTGGAAATAATTCCAGCCTCCTCGCCTTAAAAGAAGTAAAACGTTTACTTCAAGCGGAAGCTAGTGACCAAATATATATTCAATAAAATCCCTAATACATTAAAATCTAAACATCACAGAATAATAATAATAACAAAAATCAATGACAGTGGAAATTAAAGTGTTGTGTACAAAATATATCTGAAAGAAAGACAGAGATAGGTACAATACAAGAAATATGGAAAGAGGGTACTCAGAAAACACAACGGTCTGAAGCACCTTATTATATTACAAATAGATAAAATGATGCAAGAGAAAGGACATTAGTTTACAATAATTACAGTTAGCTTTTAAGATGCGACTTCATAATTTTAAAATACAGAATGATGTTAAGCAAACTGAAAATATACTTTGATTCTAATTTAAAATTTTGAAATACAAACTATCAGCCTAAAAATAATTCATAGATAACGTTTCACTGAATCATAAAATAAACAATTACATGGTTTACATAAAAATGCATAATTACAAGATGGCTGCCAGAGAAATTAATTTTTAGTTCAATATTAAAAACATATATACAAAGAGCAGCTAAAATTCAATCAACATACCTTGTAATATCTTTCATCCAGTATATCCTTGCGCAGAGATACAAATACACACAGTCACACACTAGAGCCTAAATGATACAGAGCCTAAGTCAAGACATACTGTTCTTCCAATAGGCTAAAATGAAGGAACAGGCTCAGATGTGCATTGGCCAACAAAAGGAGAAACAGAAAATTAATCTAAAGAAAAAATATATAATTTAGAAACACAACATGTTCAGGAAGTGGCAGTAAATAAAGACTGCATGCAAAATTAAAATGTTAAAGATCCAAACCCCAGCAAACAATATCTAAAAAAATCCCACGATATCAAACGGGAATAAGTATATTTGCCTTAAAGAGCGTGGTGGCCAAGCAAATTAATCTACATTTATCTAAGACATCCACAAATCAATTCACATTGAAAGGAGTCTACTTAAAATATCATACACCACCATGACATTACACAAAGCCTAGCCTACAAAAACATGCTGGGATGCACAAGACAATTAAAATTATAAATGCATTAAAGTACCATGCAGTCCTCACACATATTTAAGAGATTAAATTACTCTATACAAAACTTCCACATACCTGAAACCTGAAGCAAGAAACGGAGCCGAAACGATGCGTACATTTTTGGCGGCAAACTGATACTAAAGGTTACATGATGTTCCTCGGACCAATGTTGCACAAAAGAGGGCGAACAAAGGAACGGCTTCTTTTTCATAGCCTTAACCCTATAACGTCATGCCGCACACCGTAATCACTATCTCACAACCATTCCGAAACAAGTTACCATTGATGAAAAATACAAAAGGCTAACATTATTTTTTTCTCAAATAGAAAGAAGTTACTCACACATCCAAGACACTCTTCGTCCGACTGAACCAATATCTACAATGCGACACAACTGACCATGTTGTCAAGTCGTGCACACAGAGGGTTAGAGAAGACAGAAGGGGGAAGGAGCAATAACCCATACTAAAGGCAACCAGCTGATAGCCCGGAACACTGAATACCTCCATCCGGCTAGTTAATCCCATAAGCTAAATACTTCATGTCTATTGTTGCGGCTTGACAAATTTCCTATTGTTAACTCAAAGTCACAACATAGAGAAATAATAAAGGAAATGACGCAATTAAAAATGTACTTGAAAAACGAATTGCTACAACCTCCAGCCACGTGAGTTGGAATATATTCTGGATATATTCCACACTAAAGTCAGAGACTGTCCCACTGAAAAATGGTGTCCAAAAACTGAAAAGGCACACCCTATGAATCTTCCTGACCACTTTACGAGCACTCTATAACTATGAAGTATTATACCTGCATACAAGTGTCCCCTTTACTTGCATATCAGACTTCATGTTTCATTTAATGTCCAGTCTTCGTGCTCACTGACCGCCACTGAAGCCTTCATGGAGACGAGACGCATAGGCGAGATCACGTCTACTAGCCTCCTTCAGCAGACAAGTCAGCTGGTCAGGAACCAGATTCTGGTAGCAGCCCACAGTCAAGGCACTTCAGTGATACAAGATCTGCCTTAGCGGAACAGGCCCTCCAGAAAATATGAGCTTAGCGGCAGATAAGGGAATTCAGAAACAAAAGCAACATGAGATGACCCTCCAATCCTCTCTTCTAAAATAAAGCTCAATTTAAAAACTTTGAAAATTGCTACATGAGAGAAGTTATAGTGACTACGTGTGCAGAAGATAAAGAAATTTCTACTGTTTACCAGAATCAAACACTTCCCTAACCTAACCTCTCATTCATATATTCACTCTAACAATTAAAATACACAATGATTCCTATACAAATTAAATTACAAGTTACGCTACCTGACATAACCTACAAAATAATAATTGTAATAACTTTGCACATGGGTTTGTTTCCAAAAAAAAAAGATGTCCTATTTCAGTTCTATTACAGGTTCATAGTTTACCTTATATAAATATACAACTTGGGATGTTACTTTGACCCAAAGATGAGATAAGATTGCACAAAGTTTTTTCCAGATGCCTCCTTCTACTTTGGAGTCCAGCACAGCTTACTCATACTGCAAATCTCATCATATTGTATGGCCAAATAACCCAAACCTGTGGAGAGAGTCAATATCATGATTATCATTTAATACCTTAGCAGTAGCTTCCTTATGGTTCGAAATGGACCCATCCACAACGACATGATAAGATGTCGTTTTTAATAGCGTCCTCCAAAACTACCGAACAGGGCCTCATACATCTCTAAGAACCTAACTACAAATGCTGAAGATATAAAGAATTTAGTCCTAAGGACTTTAAGAAACAGTAGGGAAGTATTCCTCTCCTTTCCAGGCAATACTAAAAACCTACAGAACGGTAAGCATTAACGCTATAAGCAGCAACAAAATCTCAAGAAAGCCTAAGAGGGCGTCCTCCCTACAATAGGCACTATTGGAGAAAACTCAGATAGCCCCCCCCCCCATGAAGCTACTGAGCCAAACTCTCCCCTAGAGAATTGTTTAAGAAGCTGCGTTCTAAGAAAACTCTCTCAGAGCATCTTAGAACAGAAACAATAGAACAGAGTGCTCCTAAGGTCACTGGCGGCCATCCATAACCCGACTGGAATCCTTCATCAATCTAAGCCACTCAATCCTACAGTACGGTTTACTTAACTGCAACACATGCAGTTACTTCCACACCCTTCACTGCTCCAGGTGCAGGAAAACATCTCTTACATCATATCACAAAACCTGTCACAATCGGAATCCTACATATCCTCACTTTTCAATCACAAGTTTGTTTACACAGAAAAAGCTGAGCTGAGTGTGCTCCACCTCAGAAACCATTTATATAAGTCACAGTCAGTCTTAAAGTCAGAAACGTCAGTCATTAGTCATTTCTTCAGCTTTGCAACACACAAACCCTGATCCAACATGGTACCTCTAGAAGGATCAGACAGCTACGGGAGCGCGGTTGCCCCTACATCACATATTGGCTCAACAAACTTCTATCATGTTTAATTATTTCATTATTTTAAGTCACATCCAGTATTTTAACATTTACTTTAACTCCCCTGGCAGAAAGATCTGTCCAGAACAGCAAGCATAATGCTTAGCTGCATTAGAGCATAGCCTATTACGAAATCTCAAGAAAAAATGCATCTCTTTGTGAAGAATTTACTAAAGCGCAGACAGATAAAACTTAATAGGGTTCCAGTGGGGCCTTTACAGCAACCGAATCGGCCACAGGGCACACAAGCTCCCAGCAGTACCTCACCCCCACAGGCAATCCCAACTACAAAAGGAACTACCTGACGGTCTACCCTAACCTCACTTTCACCACGTAAGGCTACACAGAGTAAAATATTATAACAACAACTTCACTGGCACCTTGAGAAACCCTAGGCCTAGTTTCTAAGTAAAAATTTTCTTCAATAAGACTTAGGCTGTCACTGATTCATTAAAGGAGAAACTACCAAAGAGATAGGCGCTATACAACTCTGGCTCGACACTCCACATTTACATTAAACACTGGGAAAACTAAAACTGTTATTGCCTACACAACATTAATAAAAAAAATAATAGAAACAAACTCACCGAATAGGCTATTACTGATGTCTGGCTTAACCAGATTACTCCTACAGAACCTCTCAAGTTACAGGAACTTCATTTTCCCAGGAATCGACCACACAACCTGCGGCAAGCTTTATTCAAGATTAGATGCAGGCTACTATTTACTGGTGCCTACTTTCAGCTAGCAACAGACTCAGGAAAGCCTCGCGCCAATACCAAGGAGATTACATGAAAAATAATTTACACAATAATAGTTAAAGTTCATGGAAACAAACCCAACAACACAAATATAAGAATACCCTAACATACATAATTAAACAAAATCCTACACAAAAATAAATACACTTTTCTTGTATACACAACATTCCACTGTCATAGTCTATTATTTACAAAAAAATAAATAAAAGCAGGAGCGTGGACTAACCCAATTGGCTATTAACCACCGCTCTGCTTACCAGTTTGTAACCCCTTACTTTGGGTCACCTACTCGCAACATCTTCATCACTGGGCACCATGTCTTCCGCAGAGGCACTGAAATATAGGACCCAGGAGAGGAAGAAACAAAATACTTGGAATATATCCAAGCCTCTTCGTCAGAAACAAGTAGACTTTACTTCTAGTGGAAGCTAATAACCAAATATATTCAAAAAAATCCCTAACAGAATAAAATCTAAACATGACAGAATAATAATAACAAAAATCAATGACAGTGGAAATCAAAGTGTTGTGTACAAAATATAGCCTGAAAGAAAGACAGAGAGACAATACAAGAAATATGGACACAGGGTCCTCAGAAAACACAACGGTGTGAAGCACATTATTATATTACAAATAGATGAAATGCTGCCAGAGAAAGGACATTAGTTTACAATAATTACAGTTAGCTTTTAAGATGCGACTTCAAAATTTTAAAATACAGAATGATGTTAAGCAAACTGAAAATATACTTTGATTCTAATTTAAAATTTTGAAATACAAACTATCAGCCTAAAAATAATTCATAGATAACGGTTCACTGAATCATAAAATAAATAATTACATGGTTTACATAAAAATTCATAATTACAAGATGGCTGCCAGAGAAATTAATTTTTAGTTCATTTTTAAAAACATATATACAAAGAGCAGCTAAAATTCAATCAACATACCTAGTAATATCTTTCATCCAGTATATCCTGGGCAGAGATACAAATACACACAGTCACACACTAGAGCCTAAATGATACAAAGTCTAAATCAAAACATACTGCTCTTGCAATAGGCTAAAATGGAGGAACAGGCTCATATGTGCATCGGACAAGAAAAGGAGGAACAAAAATGAATCCAAAGAAGAAATATATAATTAGAAAGACAACATGTTCAGGAAGTGGAAGTAAATGAAGACTGCATGCAAAATTAAAATCTTAAAGATCCAAATCCCAGCAAACAGTATCCAAAAAAATCCCACGATGTCAAACGGGCCTAGGCATATTTACGTTATAGAGCGTGGTGGCCAAGCAAATGAATCTACATTTATCTAAGACATCCACAAATCAATTCACATTAAAAGGAGTCAACTTAAAAGATCATATACCACCATGACATTACACAAAGCCTAGCCTACAAAAACATGCTGGGATGCACAAGACAATTACAATTATAAATGCATTAAAGTACCATGCAGTCCTCACACATATTTAAGGAATTAAATTACACTATACAAAACTTCCACAGACCTGAAACATGAAGCAAGAAACGAAGCCTAAACGATGCCTACATTTTTGGCGGCAAACAGATACTAAAAATTACATAATGTTCCTCAGACCAGTGTTGCACAAATGAGGGCGAACAAAGGAACGGCTTCCTTTTTATAAACTTAATCTATGACGTCATGCCGCACACTGTAATCACTATCTCACAACCATTCCGAAACAAGTTAACATTGATGAAAAAGACAAAAGACTAACATTATTTTTTTCTAAAATAGAAAGAAGTTACTCACACGCTCAAGACATTCTTCGTCCGACTATACCAATATCTCCAATGCGACACAACTGACCATGTTGTCAAGACGTGCACACTATGGCTACAGTGGGTAAGAGAAGACAGAAAGGAGGAAGGAGCAATAACCCATGTTAAAGGCAACCTGCTGATAGCCCGGAACACTGAATACCTCCATCCGGCTAGTTAATCCCATGAGCTAAATACTTCATTTCTATTGTTGCGACATAATGCGGCTTGACAAATTTCCTATTGTTGACTCAAAGCCGCAACTTAAAGAAATAATAAAAGAAATGTAGCAATTAAAAGTGTACTTGAAAAACGAATTCCTACAACAACCAGTGGAGAACACAGATCGAAATATCCTCTCAAACAGGAGGACAAAGGAGGGAAGGATTATTAACAAGCAACCAAAATATAACAAGATAGGTTATGTAGAAGAAGACAGTTATTTCAGATAAGAGAACGGAAATATCTCTGTATTCAAAAATTGAACGAATATATATATTAAGAGAGGCAATATCAAAATGTACATTTATACTATTATTACAACAGAATAGCTAACTGGGTTCATGGTCTGTTTCCAAGAAATGACAGCTAGTGAGAATATCAAAACCTACTATTTATAACCAACAATAAATCAACTATCGAAATACTTGAACTTCATATTTTCCAAAGATAACTAACATAATTTTATCTGAGCAAATGAATATGACACAATGCCCAAAAAACTTGATTACAGATCCCATCATGTTATCTGTAATATCTTGAATCTATAAATGAAATACCACTACATTTTCTATCACTCAGATACCATGATATTGTAGAATTTTCACCAAATATTAATGGAATAATCTCAACATATGCACTGATTAAATATATAAAGTGAACTATTCACAATCCAAACTTACTATACAGAAATAAAAAATTCTTTATTTCATTTTATCCCAAATTACTATACAGAAATCCAAAATTGTTTATTTAATTTAATATCCCCAAAGAAAACCGCAAAGCCAAGCCGTAGCGCAATATATTTTACTGAACTAGAAAGGACAATAATTTATTCTAGAATTCTCATCCCAGCAAATATTTCACATAACTATAATTTAATCTGACTGAGAAAATAAACCATAATAATTCCGAAAATACTCAGATCTCTGAAGTTAATACCAGAATGCAATACTGGAAAATCGACTTCAAAATTGAAATACCAAAAATTAACATGTAACTAGGAAAAACTTCCAATCCGGCATTAATACGAAAAGTTAAGTAATATATCCCGATTTTCAAACTATAATTTCTAGAGTAAAGTACAGCCACGCAATACGGATCTTTAAGATATTTGAGAACTCAAACATGACAGCACAGAAAATGTAATTACAATAGATATAGGCAGAAAAACAAGATCATGAATAGGCAACATCAGCCCAAACTTACATTTTATAATTCACAGATACCAAAAGTGTAGATAACCTCTAGATTATCTTAATCAAAGAGAATCAGTGCCACACCGATAATATCCATAGAATTCCTTCAAGTAAGAAAAAGCATGACGAACGTAAACAGAATACTTGCTGCAGAGACAGTACTATAGACGTGAAGCGATAAGTGACGAGACGAATAACAAGAATCTTAGCCACACGCACGACTGAAAACTGAATTTTAATACACGATGTAACTTCGGAAAACACTTCAAACGTAATTAGAACAAGAAACTACATTATATCTGGCTACTATTACTACACCCTACTCCAGCTAGAAACGATAATACTTATTCACAATATTGAATTATCTTGATACGGCGAAGAGCCAGATCAAATTTCTTTGAAGTTACGAAACTACACACATTAAATTCATTATTGTAAGTCAGAATGCTGAATGCACATCAAAATTCTGTACAAGTACCATGAATATAAGTAATATTATCTAGTACCATAAATTTACGTAATCTATTATAGTCAGAAATGTACGCAACTAGAATGAAGTTAGGACAAATGCTTGCACCGGTCAGCAACAGCTCACAAGAGGTGAATGACTCAACCTTGAACTATATAAGTGCTGCTCGCTAGACAACAAAGCATTGTATGTTTATAAGTCTTTCTATAAGTTGTTTGTCTTGGAAACACAACAAGAAACACATTTACATTAACCACTTAAAGAACATTAATATTCCTAACAGAGCCAAGGATGTAATACTAAACCGAGATCTATTGTATTAATTGCCGCACTACTAAAAGAAGTTTGATAAAAAGTAATGGAGGTGAAACCTTACAGAAGTTATTAAGATAATCATTGTTAGTTTGACTTTAATTATGTAGATACATGTAACTTACCCCGGAATCCCCATGCCTGCCTAAAGCAGACCAAATCTTTATTTCTTACATCTTGATGAAAGGTCGCCAACACACACTGACCCTCTGAACTTAGCCGGGCAGAAACAAGAGAAGGGGGAAACTACTCCGCATGAGTGGACTAGAATGTTCTAAGCTACGTAATTCTTTACGAAAGCAAAACTCAACGCCACCTATATTAAAGGGACAGAAATATATTAACAAAAGCTATACGAGCCATGAAAGTTAATTATTACAAAAAGAAATTTGAAAGATATAAAAATAACGCAAGAAAATTCTGGTCCACTGTCAATGAAGCTACTGATACTAATTCGAATAATAAAATTCCAATCTTAGAAATAAAAAATGAAAAAGGACATAATATTAAGCATAGCGACAAAATTGCAAATGAATTTTACTCCTTTTTTTCTAAATAGGAAAAAGAATCACTTCGAATATTAAGTTAGCACCAAACAATATACCTGAAAATAAAGGAAAAAATGTGTACTACAACCTGCTCAGCATTCGTTAATGTTCCTTCTCCCTGTATCCCAAAATGAAATCAATAAAATGATAATATCATTGAAAAATAACGTTACCCCACTTACGGACGGAATAACAAACAACACCTTGAAAACAATTTCGAAATACATAATGAAGCCCCTCGAACATATGTTTAATCTTTGCTTATCACAAGGAATTTTCCCAGATGATCTTAAGAAAGCTGTGGTAGTACCTATATATAAATCCAGAGAAAACTTAGTTTGAATAACTATAGACCTATATCCTTACTCCCCAGCATATCTAAATTGTTACGAAAATGTATAAAAAATTGACTGGTGGACCATAAGTATATTAAATTCAAATCAATTTTAATTTCGAAATAACTTGAGCACAGATCATGCCATAACTAATGTTACAGGAAAAATTATCGAAGAATTAGATGCGGGAAACAGAAGTCTAGGTATTTATTTATTTATTGCAAAAAGGTTTTGACACTGTAAACCAGAAGACGCTTATAGAAAAACCAGAGAAAATTTGAGTAAGAGGCGCTTCACTAAATTTATTTCGTTCTTATTTACATAATAGAACGCAAATAACTAAAATGAAGTATAAGATTAATGATGTCAGAGAAGTAGATATTACGGTAGTGTGGCACAAATGTCAACTTTGGGTCCAATTCTTTTCGTTATTTATATAAATTAGTTGCTGCATTTGAAGTAAAATCATTTCCATGGCCGTCTTTGCTCTTATGCTGATGATACCGTGTTGCTATTTTCTGCTCCAACTTGGCAGGAAACTTAAAAATGGGCTAATAAGGGATTAGGAGTAGTTAAAAGTTGGCTTGACTGCAATAGGTTAGTATTGACTATAAATAAAACAAACTGTGTTCCATTCTCCTTAACAACTGCTGGTACTCCATAATTAAATATGGATGAAATCTTGTGCGCAAGTCTCCACGATATCAACGGTTGAAAATCTGACTCATGTACCTGCCAGGCTGTGAAGGAAACAAATCATGTCAAATACCTTCGTACTATTATAGATCGTCATCTGAAATTATTCGACAAACACATAACTTATTTATGTACCAGACTAAGAAAGGATTATACAAATTTGTCTTAGTTAATCCCATGAGAGTTGACGAGTTTATCGATAGTTGCAACTCGTCAACTCGAGTTGGATTTATTAAGACTATTCCATGAATAAAATGTAACGGATTATATAAATAAAAATTACTTTCGTGCTTTGTTGTATAAAAACAAAACTAACAGTTTTGAGATCACGGCATACTGTGAACCAGCGATCCATGTATGGATTCGAGCTACCCTGGTTTAATCAGTGCTACCAATGGTGAATAGTTAACTTCATTCATGTGAGCTAACAACAGTGCAGAATAAAAGCACACGAACTGACTTGCACCGAATCGAAATTGTGTTCTTAATCTATGTACATTTCTATTATTTCAATTTCCCAACAATAATCTGATTTCATGCCGCTTAGTGCCAGCAGTGATATTAATCACTGCACACTGATACTTGCATCTCCAGTAACGAGCAGCACATTTTACCGCGATAAAATTCCATCCTCTCGATTCCTATAAGAATATTGTAAGATAAACGGCCGTGATTGGTCTATATCCGAGGAATTGCTTTACGTTATTGGTCAATATCAAACACGCGGCGTATGAGTGGGATAGTCAGTCTAAAACAATATTTTCTGACTAAAGTCTTACGGATAGTCTACTTAGCTCTAATACAATCTGACAAGTACGGTATCATTGGCTGGGGAGGAAGTGACACTTCTGTGTTGACTCCTTTGAATCTAACACAGAAGAGAATTATAAAAATTTGTTTTAATTATCCAAGAGAATTTATATTTCCTGAATTTAATGTTATGACTGTAGAACAAATTTGTAAGTTCACAGTTTTAAAATACTTTCACAAATACCGTAACATACATGTATCTGAACCTATGAACAATACTAGAAGAAATAAAACATTGCCTTTAATAGAACCAAAAAACTTCACCTCTTCTGGCTCTAAACATAGCAATTATTATGGTCCAAGACTCTATAACTCCATAATTAGGTCATATCCTGAAATAGTTTATATGAACAACAACAAATTCAATACGTTTATCAAATCTATTTCATAGTTTAAAATTATTACACAATTAAGGAACCAGTTTATTTGTTATAACTCAGGATTTCAATATTGTTCTTTCCACTTTTCGTTTTTATTTTTTATTTTTTCTGTTCTTTTATTATTGTTCCTCTAAGTATTGATTTCAAATTAGTTATATTTTCTTTTATTTATTTCTATTTAATAGTGTATTTCATATAAATAACTGAACTGTGCCTGAGTCTTGTATTCTATATAAAATTTATATACATATAAAAATAAATAAATAAATAGAATAAATAAATTGGATAAATAAATTGAGGTAATTCAAAGTTTAGTATTGCTTTTGCAATACATTTTAAGAAGAGAGTGTGGGTACTTGTTGAGTTACCCTCGTAGGTTACATTTTAGATCTATTGGTTACCAAGGATATCACTATATCCCAACAGATTATTTTATTAAGCATATTATATGAGTTGCCTTCTGCCAACCCACTTTAGAATTTTCGAGGCTGCCCAGCTGCACTGCTCTTCTAACTTTCACAGTGATATAAAATAATATGGAAGCTGATTGCGTGCCGCTTGGCCGAATGTGTAAATCAAACATAATCACTCAAACCAAACGAAATTGACGCAGACTTTTTCGAGTGCATTAACTATGCTTACATTATTAATACTTAGACAAAATGTCACAAACACGCTCCAGCGTAAAAAATAAAAAAAACTTCTAGAAAAAAAATGTTAGAGTTATCACGTCATCTATACTCAAAACATTGGTCTACAACCGTATGCTCGTTTAATTCAGTTACTAGTACGAGAGAATTTTAATTCCAAGTGAAAGCAAATATTTACACACCACTTATCAGACATAAATTATCCCATGTCTCCTCAACCTTGTCACTAGCAGCTAAATGACATATATAAAAGGTACAAATAAAGGTACTAGAAAACAAAGTGCTCAGGCTTATGTTGCATCATAGCAGACGCAGTGGGATTAACAAGCACCACTGGAGACCCTATACGGAGCACATGGAAAGACTAACCCGCACTCATGCATGGCAACTCCACATCCACAATAACCCCCTTGTAAAAAGCATGGCACAAGAAAACTACGTATCAAAAAACATAAAAGACGTACCGTAGATGATATTCAATAGGGCCCTATAATAATTCCGGGCATATACAAGATAAAGAAAACGTAAACCTACAGTAAATGCAGTTAAGGAACATGCAGTAATTAATAGTTTAAGAAACAAAAACAAAATGTAAGACAAGAGACAAACCATAGGGCTTATCAATGGACTAAGGAGTTATCTCTTACAAAAATAAATAAACCTTGTTAAATAAACAGAATTTAATGTATACTGTTATAAAACTTAAAAGTGAGTTATATTATATATTTGTTCATTTGTGGGAAGTTGATTAGTATTATCTGCACCATCACCATTCAAGGGAATGAAGTTTCTGTTATAGATCGATTTGTGTAAAACACAGAAGATCAAGTAAAAGTGCTTGTGCAAACACTACCTATTAAGTGCTCACAGTAATCATAATAGCTAATAAACCATTTTATTTAAGGGGAAGTTTCAACTCTCAGCATACTGAATGATTGGCTATTTATTAAAACTCCTTTGCAAGAGTTTCGATGAATTGGCGGAAGAGGAAATGAATACATTCCTGTGGGTAATTGCCTTCACAAAAAGGTAGGGCTGACAGTAGATTTTACCCAAAGTCGAATTCGTATAAGATTGTTTCATATAATTATATATTTAAATAAAAGGATTTTTTACAGTTATAATGTTTTAATTAATAATTTCGATGGAAAAAGTATTTCATTGTGAATTAATAGTCTCTTAATAGTATTCCCTGTGGTTTCTCTTCAATCTAATGTTTTTATGGAAGTAGATTTACTCTCACCTTAGTTGCTATTATGCAATTCATAGGCCTATGCTCATCCATCTCGATTGAATTGAATGTAAATGAAAATACATACATTAGTCGTCTGTCATCTTTTTGCTATAGCTGGAGTATAATAACTTGCACATTTTATAACTAGCACGCTATTTGAGAGTAGGTACTTAGAGAAGGAGACCGTACGGGATGACAGTCAACCATCTGGATACACAAGATCAGACCACAACCCGCAGTACGAAACATAACATGACAACACTGCGTCACATTGGTCAAGTGTCGGTCATCCAAGTCACTTGACCGATCAGTTCCACTTCTGCTTTCAATGTTATATTAAATTAAAGTGTAGTATAATAGTGCATAAATAAAAATGCATTGTCAAGAAAATGAAAATCATTTCCTGTAGCCCTATAAGGAATTCAATTTTCCTTCCCAAGAACTTTTCATTAGTAAAGAATTTTTAACATCTTGAAGAATATAATGAAAAAAATTGTGTTTTATAAACACAGACCTATAAAAATGAAATTCCACAGCCACGTAGCTATATTCTTGAAATACAAATCTAACACTGTAATACCATATTCAGAGGTATTTAAGCTTCGTAGCCTAATGTGAATTGTGATGTGGAAATACTGGTAAGAAATCAAGCATTATCCCATTTCTGCTGAGTGATTAATGAGCAAACAAAACAATAAAAAGAAGCATTGAAATAAAATTCTACTATTGGAGGCGAGCACAGCACAATAGGAAACCCGTTTGTTATCTTTCCTATACAAAGGATGCATACCGTAATATTTCCTTTTCGGAAATCACAACTGTCCGAAGAGGATAAATAAAGTTCATCATTCTATGTACGTACGTGTTGAAAGTTGACGGAAGCATTTTTCATCTTTTGTTCGGACGCTATCTCTCTACCTTTTCACAGAAGTTCAAACACTAGAACAAAGAGAGGCAGTGATTTGTGTAATTTGTTTATTAAAAGATACACAAATGAAAGTGTGTAAATGAAAGTATTTAAATGAATTTATAGACTACACTGAATCTATTTTCCGCATAGGCTACTGTATCCTTAATATACTACTGTCTAGTGTGTTATTTGACGAAAGCTTTGAACTGCTATTTAGGAATTTGCCGCTGGCATGCCTTTACTTTAAGCAGCCTTTTACATGCCTGTAAATCTACAGACTTCGAATTTACGCACACATAAATGCCATCGATTTGATTCGGGATTCAATACATGGACGTGGGATTAAAAAGCGGGTATCTACATAGCTTACTATGATACTCACGAGTTATTAGTACTTCATTTTATTTTATTAAATTTTAATGAAATGAAAATGTATACCTACTCGGCACATCATAGAACTAATCAAAATGGCGTCCGGTTGATAGAACTGTGCGAAGCGCATAAAATGATCCTGAAATCCACAGCCTTTAAAAATCTAACTAGAAAACAGAAAACATGGATCCCACCAAACCCACACTTAGGTGAATTTCAAATCGACCACGTGGCGATCAAACAGAATTTCCATAAGGAAATACAAAATGTCAGAGTCCTCAGAGGAGCCAACCTAGTTTCTGATCACTACCTTTCTAAAATAAAATTCAAAATACTCCCAAAATGGAGAAACAGTACCAACAAATCCAAAAAAGGCCGAAAATACGGTCCAGAAAAGTTAATGAACTCGAAAGATTTCAACCTCGCAACTGAAGACTTGCAAAACCAAAACTGGGATCAAATAAAAGAAAGCTTAATAACTAAAGCCGAACAATTGGCTCCCATAACCAAAGCCAAAAAGCATGCATGGTGGACGGAAGAATGTGACGACCTTATTGAACTAAGAAAGAAAGCATGGCAACGGTGGCAATCACAGAAAAAACGAACATAACAGGCAACATTTTTTAAGTGTAAGAAAAATAGTGAGCAAAAATCTCAAAAGAATAAAAAAAAACTAAAGAAGATCAACTCATCTCTCAGATCAATTAAGACTTCATCAGGAACAACACAAGGAACTTTTATAAAGCTTTCAAACAAAGATAACCAAATACAACCCACCGACCCTACAACTCCAAGACAAGAACGGAAATATTGCTCATAATAATAAGGGTAATTGCAAAATATTGACAGAATATTTCGGAAATCTCCTCAATTGTAAAGAACCCATATATAAAATGGATTTTAACCCCTCAACAACAACCAGCCCTAACTCGGAACCCCCACCATTGAGGAACTAGAGACAGTTATAGCGAACCTTAAAAAT
Organism: Ectobius pallidus; assembly: GCA_964059195.1. NCBI lineage: Eukaryota > Metazoa > Arthropoda > Insecta > Blattodea > Ectobiidae > Ectobius > Ectobius pallidus. Next base: position 41,504,103 of record CAXKWD010000012.1, read on the forward strand.
TATAAGGCATCGGGAGAAAATCAAATCACAGCTGAACTATGGAAAAATGTCAATACAAATGCAATAGTCTCACTCAAAAGCATCTTTGATGAAATATGGATAAAGGAAAAATCCCAGATGAATGGAAGATGACCCTCATCCACCCACTCCATAAGAAAGGTTCCAAAACGGACCCAACAACTACAGGGGATCTCACTCCTAGACATAACATACAAAATATTTTCTATAGTACTACTAAACAGAGCAGAACCCCAACTAGACCATCAGCAAGCGGGCTTCAGGAAAGGAAGGTCCTGCCCGGAACAAATCTTAAACTTAAAAAACATCATGGCCTACCAAAAATCAAGAGCGAAGTCATATGTTATCACTTTCATTGACTTCCAAAAAGCATACGACTCAATAGATAGGGAATCCCTCTTCTCTATACTAACAGAACTAAACCTAGACAACAAAACCACGAACCTAATCAGAGAAACACTTACCAATACACAATCTAAAGTTAAATTCATGGGAGAACTCTCTTACCCATTCGAGATTAGAACTGGTGTTCGGCAAGGAGATGGACTCTCACCGCTGCTATTTAATTGTGCCTTAGAAAAAGTAGTACTAGAGTGGAGCAAGAAGACTCAAAGTGGAATCAGGTTTGGAACAAAAAACAAAGGCATCAAAATCAAATGCCTAGCCTTTGCAGATGATATGGCCCTACTAGCTGAGACCTGGGAAGAAGCCAAAGAAAAAGTCTTCGAACTACAAAAACAAGCAAGAAAAATGGATCTCAACATTTCTTTCGAAAAGACCAAAATAATTACAAACATGAAGAATTCTCCGAAACATGTCAAAGTGGGACATCAGAACATAGAAATTGTCAAAGAATTCAAATATCTTGGAGAAGGATCAGCTGGAATGCCTTCGAGAAAAAGGCAATAGAATCTAGAAGAAATAAAATTGAACTGGCCTTCCAACTAACCAAAAACACATATAACAAAAAGTCCCTCTCATGGAATGCAAAAATAAGACACTATAACACCGTAATCAAACCAGAAGCCCTATAAGCAGCCGAAACACTGTCCATCACTAATCATGATCCAATTGAAAGACTTGAGATCAAAGAAAGAAAGATATTAAGGAAAATTCTAGGCCCTAAGTTCCATAACAACAAACTAATCCATATCAGAAACGAAACACTCTACCAAAAGACTGAAAACCTCTCGGACTCAATGAGGAAAAGAAGAATTTATTTTTATGGACACATCCTCAGAATGGACCCAAATAGACTGACCATTAAAATCTTTGAATGTTTTCGCAACAAAAAGACCAAACCAAATTGGTTTAAGGAAACGGAGAAGGGCTTAAAAGAACTCAAAATCACAGAAAAATTCTCATAGATAAAACTAAAAAAAAAAAAAAAACTAAAGTCAAGAAAGAGAGGTTCCAAGTCAAAACCAAAACCAAACGAATGATTCAGATAGGTGAAGACGAGAGAAAAGCAAGATCAGAAAGAATAAAGCAATACTGGGCTAAAATTAAAACACAAAACATTAAGAAGTGATTGATTCAACTTACCCCAAAGTTGGGTGAAACGGAAAAAATAATAAGAAGAAGAAAATGTATACAGCATAAAAAAAAATCACATCAGAGTAACTTCACCGTGACATCCTTTTGGGGATAATAAGGACTCCCTTTGTATTCTCCACAGATATCTGAATTCTACTCAATATACTTTGTGATTATTCCTGTAGGAGAAGTAAGCTGCTGAAATCAGTATCTAAATTGTATACTTATATTGTTTGTACTGTAACCTCTGAGGCATATACCCTAACCAAATTCAGAACAACCATGGTCAATCATGTTGCAATGACCTGATGCCATTTTGTTGGAAAAATAAAAACAATAGTTCATTTTACTTAAGATGACAGAAAATATGCTTATCTTTTATCAATATTAATATTAACAGTATTAAAGTTGGGTTAAGCACTGAGAATCGAGATATTTTGAGATTAGTGTTTGACTTTTTAATGAGAGGAAAATTCATATTAACACTTGATTTATTTCTTATTATCAGAATTTACACATTTCAAAGTGTTTACAAAAATTAACTTCAGGGCACAGTGCCAACATATTGTCACCTTCTTAAGGTTTTTTCCGCAGTTTTTCGATATTTCACAAATTTTTCAAAACTTTGAAGCGCCATATCTCGGTACGTATTTGTTTTAAAAAAAAACATTTAAACCATGCAAATGGTAGGAAAATTAATGCTCTTTAACTTTTGTAATTAAATGTTTTAGGGAATAACGATTTGTTTGGGAGTTATAAGAAAAAACTACAACATTTCGAGGTTTTCGATTGCCCTGAAGTTCGCACAGGGTATTCGAATTGGAAAACTTGGATTCTACACCACAGACTACCCACATACAACATATTAAAAAATTATTAACTTCGAACTTTTTTCCAGGGAAAAGTACCTGGTGACTGGACTATTACCGCGCCCTGCACATCACGTTACTAATTCTTCCGAGCTGGCTTAGTCCACTCTCTCACTAAAGAAACGCCATTCCCTTAACTTATGAAAATTTCTTTCAAGAATAGATAAGGAAGGGACCCACACAAACCTTTAATATTAAGTTTACAGTAAACGACTATATGTACTACACAGAGATGACAATAACTGAAATTTTAAAACTTTTGGCTTAGCCCACTCTCTCACTGGATGCCACAATTCTTTATTTTGAATAGAGGGGAACATGGAGAAGTTATGAGGACTTACTGTGCCAACTGCACCTTACAATCCTTGAAATATCGGCATCCTGAACGCGATTGTCTCATAATAATCTGCCAATGCCAAAAAATAAGTTCGAAAACATTTGAACCGTAAGAACAGTAATGATAAAAAATGGTATTAAATCAGAAAGAAATGAAAAGTCATAAGTACCCTATTCTGTGCAACTTTTATTCCGGAGGAATGAGAGAAACTCAGGTTAATACCACAATTAATAATAATTTACAGCAGGCGAATTTTAACCACCAGCGTCATTGATAAATGTAAATTAGACAAACATTTTAAAGAATTACACCTTTACTAACTAAAGTTGCTTATACGGGCAATGAAAGTTTGTTTGGTTCAACACCACACAAGTTCAACATAGGCCGTGTCCTAATTTTTCTCTATGAATCCTCGTGTATCTAGTAAAAGGTACAGCAGTTTTTCATGAGGAACGTCACCAACGATGTTATAGAAACATCATGGTGGGAGAGCAGTTTCTGGTCTCCTGCACTGAAGGAAGAGATGTGATTGCATTCCGCCAGTGGCCCAACTCTTCAAGGTATGAATATCAACAGTATGTCTCTCGTCGTGAAAATCTAGTTTCAATATATTCAGAAAGCTTTTGTCATGAATAAAGTTAAGAAAATAAGTCCCGCAAGGAACATTATTGGTAACAATACAGTAAGGGCACCTGAAGATGTTTCTAGAAAACTGCTTTAAGATGGATGCATATATTGCATACTCTCATATTCACTCGCTCATCTTGCCTAACGATCGTCTGTTACAAGCAATTTCCCGTCATTATTTACATAAAATTTAAAGACGAGTGCAGGTTGTATGTTTCAACTTGCTAATATTGAGTTGCGCACATCCGGTAAATGTTGCAGTTCGATTGTTAGTTAGAATGGGTACGTCCCAGCCTTTCTTTAATCCCAGCATAGTTTTTTTGTTGTTGTTGCTGTCGACTGTATCAGTGGCACACCAACGTACTGGTTGACAAGAGTATTCAGAAATAGAAGAAGCAGTGAATATTTTTTTACACACTTCAGAAATACGTACTCGTGCGAAATGGGGTTTTCGGCACTGATGAACATAAAAGTTGGATTGAACTATTGTGTAAAAAAACGACAATCTCTTATCTACCAATTAATTACTAATGTACACTTTTGAACATCTCTGGAAAATCAATGTTTTTAGGACTATGGAATATTTTTTCTTTATTTTTTACATTGATATTGAATTGTATCGCTATTATTTATTGCTTCCTCTATTCGTGCCATAGGCACTATAGTTAGAGGAAGTATTGAACTTGACCGCCAAATTCGAAGTTGAGTTTTTAAAATAAATGCACATTTTTAGGTCTCCGACTCCAAAAACAATTTTCAGGAACATATCCGCGTGCATGTTTGTGTATCTGCGAACTTCCTTTCTTCAGAACGAAAAGTCTCATGAACATGAACTTTTGTATTTGGGTTTGGTACCTTCTGAGGATATGAAACAAAGATTGGTGATTTTTTAAGGAGACTTTATATGAAGAAAATTTAGTTTTTCGCGATTTTCTTGAAAACGGCTCTTACAACTTTGTTTAAAGTTTGTACAGGGGGTCCTTATAGCAAGAGCTAAACTTTCATTTGAATTACTTTTTCAAAAAAATCTTAAAAATCTGTGAAGGGTAGTTATAAGCTACTCACTGTTCTTAGAAACTCAGTCTTGCTTGTTGAAAAATGAAGCTTAGCATCAGGTTCAAACAACTGAATAATCACTCTTTGCAATATGGCCTCTTGTTCTATATCAGAATGTGAATTGATACAATGTTTTGGCCATGCTTAGGGTAAAGAAATTCACGTGAATGAATTAATCATATTTTATTTGGGTTATTATCCTTCGGGAATGCGACACGATGTGGTAACAACATTCTCTTCATTTTTATAACCAATTTATATGAAAAGAATGTCATACATAATATATTTCAGTAAGAGGCAAACTTTCATTTAGGCAGAGAAAGTAGTTCAGATACACTGCCTAATGTTAAGCTTTTTGGTATTATCGATGATAAGAACTTAAGTTAGGCTTTGCACATTGACGCTGTATGTATTAGACTGTCCAGAGATATTTACCTATTACGCCATTTAAAAAATTTACTCCCAAAAACATCATTAATAACGCTTACTATGCATTTTTCATAACATCTTGTTTTATGGTATTCGTCTCTGGGGAAACGGCACAGGGATTTCAAATGTTCTCGGCTTTAAAAAAAAAAAAGCAATATGTATAATAACAGGCTCTAGTTACAGTGCGCACTGCAAGCCTTTATATATGAAAGAAAGAATTTTAACAGTAATAAATATGTAGGCTTATATTTTTACTTCTTTGTTATACACAAAAAAATCTAGATCCTGTTACTCTTAGAAAAAGACATCCATAATCATCACAATAGGAATAACCATCCCACACGTCAATCATCTATTGGATTGACAAAATGAAGAACATGGTTACATAATTTAGCCATTAAAATGTTTAATAAAGTACTATATGAGGTAATTATATTTCACAAAATATATAAATTGTTATATATAACTGATTTCCGAACATAGATTTATAAATTAATGAATTTATTGAACTACCTGATGTTTTATGTTTTGTATTATATATTTTTGGTTTTTTATTTACTAGTAGTTTGTGTTAGTTTTGGGTTCTACTTAACCTCTATCATTATTCACAGCGCTCATGACATAAATGTAAAATAAAAATAAATATGGTTGCAATAATTTTGTACAATTGTAAATTATAAAACTAAGTGTAAAGTAGACGTTACATGTATTGAACTTTTGACTTATTTATTTTGTGGTTTTGGTGGACAATTTATTTATACTCAATAAATAAGTGAGTTTTACATCAGATTTTTAATTTTCTTTTATATAGTCGCATTGCCTCGAAAGTTTGGCGGCTAAAGCACGGGATACCACGGAACGCCGGATGAGATGTACCGAGTTAGATTGTTTACTGATTTGATGCATGTTTCAATTTGCAGTTTCAATTAGATACTGGTCCATTGTTTAACTAAACTATAAATTAGAATCCAGTAATCTGTACAAAAGTCAGAAATCAGTTCAATAATTAATAAATTAGAAGTTTCTTTCGGGCTGTTTTGCGAGGTCTGCTTCAGTATAAAAGAATCAATGATACTTTCAAACAGAAAACTTCGACCACTGAGAATGTCCACCGCAGCAGTGGATGAATGGTCTGGTTATATTACTCCAGCAGACCACTGCAAAGCAGTTCGAAAGAAGCTTATAATTATGATAATAAGGACCCCGGCCGTGAAAGCATACACTTATTCAATTCAATAAATTATACGTAGTAATTTCCGATCCTGTAACGGGACATAGGCTATAACTTAATGTGTAAACATAATGTTCATTGCAATGGCTACAGTTCTTCGTATGAAGACGCTGACAATATTTGAATGGTTAGATAGATTTTCAGGGAAGGGAGATAAAAGAAAACTCATGTTGTATTGTTTTGGGGTTTCATATTCTCAAGCTTCAGTTTGAGGTAATCTGTCTTCATTTACCAAGCGTGTGTAATGCGTCAGGTCTTACGGTTGCCAACCTGATCTTCTTTGACAGTTTCAGTTTACTGTGAGTCGAAATAGTATTAAATCACACGAAGCAACATCAGCTTATTTTACATGTAATTAAATGTAGATACTTCAAAATATTTTACATATTGTCAGTAAATGTTGTAATACAGTTATTATTGTAGTTATGAACAATTCTTTTTAATCTGGATTTTCATTTAGATTAAGCAGTATTTTCTTATGTCAGTCATTAAAATGATAGCTTTGCCTTTTTTTAGTCTCTGAAAAAAACCTTAATTGGCTACATACTCATAAGTCTCTTTGACTTCTTACTAGTCTAACTTCCTCGACAAACATAACCCACCTTCACTTTTTACTAGTCTAATTTCTGCTCAGTTTTCAGGAAAACATGAAATGAATGAATATTTCTCTACCTTACACAATGTTCTGGCTTTAAATTCTGATATATAATAAAAAGTGTAGGTCTATTGTAGGGAATGCATATTCCGTTGTCAGCCTCAAACATTCCCGCGCTTAACTGAGCCCGCCATTCAACCCTATTCTGTGCTAACTCAATCCAATCATCCCTAACAAATCCCACTTACCTTAAATCTTCAGAATACAACATTTATACAAAATCCGTTTCAAGAAATGGCGAAAATGAAATTTTCTTTCTGTAAAGTTGTAGTAAATGTTATAATGGTGGTCGACAACGTTTGGGACACATTCCCGGAAGATATCTAACCGAAAATAAACTAATTTTGTTCTAATACGATTTTTCGTTTTCGAGCTATGCTGTTCGTAGGGACATCCATACAAATATTTCTGAATATTGTGTTTTTTGATTGAGGACAATTCAAAACATGTATTTATCTCAATATCGAATATCAAGGTCGAATACAGTACTTCTTCCAAAGTGCGGGTGGTGAACTGAAAGTAAAAATATATTATAGGTGAAATAATAAATTTCACTAATCTTCATTTTCACCTTGAAGGGGCGGGGGCTCAAACACGTATTTCTCATAACAACTCGATACAGCCAGAGAAAATCAGATTAGTGCTTCGTATGAAGACATTTTTTATAAGTTTGGTTGTCCGTGCAAAAATGTAACGAAATTACTAGTAAAACAAGAGCGAAAATAACGGCTACGCAGGCCTCACGAAACGGTGGGATCTTTGATTAATAAGACATATATATGATAATATGACATAGTAAGAAGATTATCGTTGATATAAGAAAAATGTTGTTTTACTACATATTAAAACACACGGCCAGCCACATAGACATTGCATCCAAGAAGAATCTGTGATCTGCTTTTCATTAGTTAAAAAGGCCACCAACTTGAAAGTATTAATCGCACACTTTATTTTGAGCTAAACACTCCATAATGCTGAAAACAGTCCATATCAAGAAGGCCTCGCTCGAGAAAATGAAGATCGCGGCCCGTTCCCAGTGTTGCCATACCCAAAAAAGTCCCTTAGCGGCATTCTTGAACTACCGTCTATTTTTTTTATTTGTTTACAACATGTTTATTAAATGCACAGAGTTTTGACAGCTAGCCATTCACTCAAAAACAATGACAAAGTAACAACAAAATACAAAGTTAAAGGAAACACAAAAAGATTAAAAGAACAATATAACAAGGCATTATAGATTCATATGAGGCTCATCTTCTCTCTTGCTTCCAGTATTTTTCTGTCAGAGTAGACTTTAAAAGGGCTGGGCATTCTTGCAAGTGTCGGGCGTCCATAATCTTGCCTAGGGAACAGAGTGAGCAGTCAGGAGTCTGAAGAATACCAATCCGATGGAGGTGTTTAGCCAAGCAGTCATGTACAGTTGCTAGACGCAATTTTGCAACTGCCTCTTTTCTTTACCAATCTGGGACTGATTTGAGAGCTTCTCTCCAGTGACTCGCCTTTGTCAGATCTTCCGATGTTTTGTGATGCTCGTCTTGCACTTTATGATGGATCACTGTTTTGGCTCTGTTATAATTTAATTTGCAGCAGAAAGGTGGGATGTTTGTGCCCTTTTTAGCTAGTTGATCTGCAATCTCATTGCCAGCTATTCTACAATGGGATGGAATCCATTGTAAAATCACAAGTTTCTGATGTGAAAGAAGTGTTCTTATTAATTTTCTGTTCTCTGAGACGTCTGGAGAAGTAGACTGTCTTCTGTAGTTTGATATTGCTGCAATTGCTGCTTTAGAGTCACACAGGATGACTGCGTTGGAGAATGTAGTAAGTCGGCATATTAGTTGATTCAGTGCGACTAGAATTGCTCTTACTTCGCCATCGAAAGGTACATGATCTCTTCCAAGTGATGAGTATGAAGAGAAAAGGATGAAATATATTCCAAACCCAGCGTTACCATTCTTGTCCAATTGAGATCCATCAGTGAAAATGTGGAGCCAGACGTCTTCTGGATATCGGGAGAAAATGGTCTCCAAAGCAGTAGCTTTCAGGAAAAGTGGAGAAACCTCAGATTTAATTATTGGATCTATAAGATGCAAGTCGTATTGTATTAAAACAGATCAAGTGGGTTTTCTGGAGGTATTGGTGGACAAATTTTGAATGGCAATCCGAGCCTCTTTTTTTTCAATATTTTCTGAAAGAAGCCTTCCTGTGTCTTCAGTCGTCTAGGATTTTTATCAGTTGTGGGGTAATAAATACCAGGTATAGAAGACAGTTGCTCATGGAGCTTGATTCCTGCCTGGAGAATGTTTGCTTTAATATCAGTGTTAGCTGTGTGCAATAATATAGAGGTGATAGAATTGGTTTTGACAGCGCCTGTGATTAATCTAAGAGCTTCATTTTGTGCCCTTTCAAGTATTTGAATGACAGGATGAGAGGCTGTTTTTAAGGGACCGCAGCAATATGTAATGACAGGTTTTATGAAGGTTTTATAAGTTGTATTTAACGTTGAACTTGAGCAACCCCATTTACAGCCTGCTAGCCTTTTTAGCACACTGAGCCTCTTTTGAGTTTTGTCAACTGTGTGTGATACATGATTTCACCAAGAGAGTTTGGAGTTCAAAGTAACACCCAAGTATTTAAATTCTGTGAAATGTTTTAATGGGGTGTCGTTGAATTTTATAATAGGTGTAATCTGTTTATGGCATAAGGAAAAGGTTTGGCAAGCAGATTTGGAAATATTAACTGTCATACAGTTTTCTTTGCACCAATTACTAAGTGTGCTTAAAGCATTATTCAACCTGTTCTCTATTATTTTTGTGGCATTTTTCTTTGGTGCTTCAGTCCACAAAACAAGGTCATCAGCATATAAAAGCACTCTGACAGGCAAGTCTACTGATAGAGTTGTTATCAAATCATTGATATATATATATATATGTTAAACAAGGAGCAGCTAGTAACTACACCTTGTGGGAGAAATGTTTGTAGCTGTTTATATTTTGAGACAGCAGAATCGTATCGGACCTGGCAGTAGCGTTGACCAGTGAAGCCTTTAAACCAGTTTAACAATGTTTCCTTTCACTCCACATTTATTGAGCTTGACCAGGAGATTTTACTTCCAGATGGAGTCGTAGGCCTTTTGAAAATCAATGTATACTGCAGTAGTGATGAGGCTTTTGTCTAGGTTGTCTTTAATGTTCTGGCTCAAAAGTGTGACTTGTTGATCAGTTGATCGGTATTGCTTGAAGCCTGCTTGAGCGGGATGAATTATGTTATGATGTTCAAGATACCAATTTAGTGTGTTTATGATCATTCCATAATCTTTGCAGGAATACATGTTAGGGAAATTGGCCTGTAGTTAGAGAGGTATTTTGAGGATTTGCCCTTCTTAAGTATGGGAATGACAATGGTTTTTTTTCCAAGGCGATGGGACAGTTGTGTTCCAGATGTTATTAAACAATTTCAGTAGTGTGTTTCTTGCAACTAGGCCCATATTCTGTATAAATTCAGAAAATATTTGATCAGGCCCTGGAGATTTTTTAGGTTTTAGCTGGCTTATTGCTGTGTTTAGTTCGTAAATGCTGAAATTCTCATCAAAAATAGGATGTACAATATCAAGGTCGAATACAGTACTTCTTCCAAAGTGCGGGTGGTGAACTGAAAGTAAAAATATATTATAGGTGAAATAATAAGTTTCACTAATCTTCATTTTCACCTTGAAGGGGCGGGGCTCAAACACGTATTTCTCATAACAACTCGATACAGCCAGAGAAAATCAGATTAGTGCTTCGTATGAAGACTTTTTTATAAGTATGGTTGTCCGTGCAAAAATGTAACGAAATTACTAGTAAAACAGTAGCGAAAATAACGGCTACGCAGGCCTCACGAAACGGTGGATCTTTGATTAATAAGAGGACCTTTGAAACTCCAAATATAACATAGTATGACGATTATCGTTGATATAAGAAAAATACGTTTATGTTCACAACATATTATTCTGCAAATTACATAATTAAATCCAGGGACATTAGAATAAAGTCGTTGTGGAAATGGTCGATATAAGTGACAACGAAGATAAGAATGAAGATTCTTTAAACCAAGAAGTGTCGGACATAAGCGAATAAACAATAAACCAAATAAAATAATTGAAAGGAAAAGCATTTTAATGAGTTTTAAGATGAATCTGTCGTTGGAGAATAGAACAAATCAGTCTTGATTATTTTTTTGGAAAGTTGTATTAATTGAAAAATATTTAGTTATACTATATTAATTCAGTCATGTGAAATGGCGCATTCAAATAGGCCTTCATGTACAATGCCATGACTTTTAAACCGATTTTCTATATTCTGAAGACTGGGAGAGAGATTGTCTAAAGAAATATAGTACTTAATTCCTTTCTCCAGCGATAGATTATACTATAATATCTGCATCAATAAGAACTCTTTAGTTTGGTAGTGAGAGTCGAAATTGCTACGAATTACAATTAGTTCCATTGTGTGCCAGCATAAAACTAACGTTATATTTTCTAGTAGTTAACAACCCTTCAGAAATGACGTCAATTTCAACTCACCGCCTTCTGCAATAGTCAGTCTCCTAAACTGCATGCAATATCAGCTCCCCTCACCCCCGCATTTTTTCCGGCTCAAGATAAAGTGTGAGCATAATAATAAAACTCCAAAATCCCTACACATATGTCGTTTTTAACAACATCAAGGAGCATTCATGTTTTATTGAAAGTAAACTGGACAAAGCGGTTGGTCGTCACGGCGTAACAACTTCACAGACTAACAGACGAAATGCTGAACGATCGAGTTTAAACAATACCTCGCATTCTAAATATTTCACCTCTTCAAGATGGTGGTCGTTTAATGGTTTGTGGTAACAACCAATGTTTTTGCAAAACAAAATGGCCAGGAATAGGCAAAATCATTCAACAAAGTCTACAAAGTCAGAGAACTGACGTCTGTATGAAAAAGCGGCATCAAGCTCGGCTATAAAGATTAGACTAAATGGTTTAACACATTTGCACAGAGACACCGGAAGCACATTGTATGTACATCCACTAGAGCTGGTATGTCAAACTCAACTTATACCAATGGCCAACTCGACTTGATAATACGAAGTCCAACCGCATGCCGAAATGAAAATATAACTTTTTCTTATGAATTTTAAGCGTGTTTTTTTATATATTGTAAACAGAAACCCCCCCGACTTTTAAATTTTAACACACTATATAATAAAACACTATAAGTCTTGATATTTTATGCTATGTACTTTCACAGGCAATAGGCCTACATTCTAAATACAGCTAATTTAAAATGTGTGAATAACTAAATTAATAAAACTTTAATGTAAAATTGCATATAAATTTTAGACTTACACTTCTTATTCATTAATAATTGTGTTTAGTTGGAAGCATACTGACTGGAAACAGAAGCATTACGGGATTCTTGAAAATCATGGTAAGGAGGAAAATGAATTTAACTCCTACTTACCAGATGCCCTTCGCAAGGCCTGAGTTTTAATATAATTTTTTAAATATTAACGTACAAAGAACTTGCAGACTCATTTTCCTCTTAGTTACTTACTTACTCAATGGCAATAGGAAATTCCTAAGCAAACTAAAGGAATATTTTGGAACCCGGAGTTTCATTGCCCCACTTACTTTAGCCCGCCATTCAACCCTATTCTGGAATAACTCCATTTAACCATCCCTCGAAAATCCTACTTACTTTAAATCTACCCTAATATTCTCCTCCCACCTATGTCTAGAGATATGTATTAACTCTCCACCCCCGGGCGCAATATGTCCAGCCCATTCTATCCATAACCAAAAATAGCAAACGCCCCGCATTACCTACATAGAATTAAAAGAGCTGACAATCCAAACTGTTCCTGTGGACAAATTGGAAATCTTCAACACATTCTTTTTCCTGACCGGTGATTAATACAAGTGAGCATGACTTTCATGACGACCTGCGAATAGAATATGGACACAACCCATGGAATATAACAGCTTTACTACGGATCAACCACACAAAGCAGTTAGAATATAAAAAAAAGATTCTTATACAGATACAAAATATGACTATGAACTAAGGAAAGCCAATATCTGTATATAAAAACTAAACTAAACTCCATGGTGCTACATCTCTGAAGGGACTAGGCCTAACACCCAACCGCTGCGTCATCTACCATAGGCAGATGGCGTGATTGGGGGCATGTGGTCAGAATGCCGACATCCACCCAATACAATATTCGGTGAAGATTACAGGTTATGGAGCTTGTCTTTATGCAGTTTTCTCCTGTACCTATTTCCATCACCCTTAAGCCCAAATATTTTTCTAAACACTATGTTTTGGAACACTCTCAGATTATGTTCTTCCCGAAGAGTAAGGAATTTTAAATTTAAGCAATATCTACCATGAATGTGAATCTGCATGCCAATTAATACTGTGCCGTGTGTTTTTCGGCACCTTGTTTTTTCTAGTTCTCATTATTCATACATATATTATTTTGTATTGTTTACTTACCTTTTGCCAGCTACGTACATATTTTCAGTTTCTTTGCGGCAGCCATCTTTCTTTTGTTTAGTGTGTGTTTAGTTTTCTTTTTCTTCTTCAGCGCCACCTATATTATTTTCTTCGCGGGCTTGTTTATTTTTCCGGCGCAGCGCCTCTCGCGGCCGGTTCGCGTATTCTTCTTTGAGGGGCGTTTCTCGCTTGTAGAGTTGAAGTTTGGATCTCGTGGAAGTGAGACGTGCCCTGTCATCGTCCCGCTGTGGTTCTTCTATCCGGCATGCTGTGATCTCGTAACTTCTTTATTCCAGCAGGTACTTATGTTTAGTTTCTAATTTCTAGTTTCGCTGGTGGGCTTTTGTGTTTTCTAAATTATTTCGGTTTCGCCCACCAGCTTTGTGTTAGTTTTCGTTTTTTATTTTTTTTTTATTTGCTCATTCTAAATTTTTTTATGTTAGGTTAAAATATTATCTTTGGTTACGAAGAAGGATGGCTCGCGGGTTTTTTCACTACAATTCATGATAGGCCTTAAGCCTTATGCGTTGGACCTTCAGTCCTATTGTTTTGAGGAATTTTTGCTGTAGTTTTGCTATTTATAATTATAATTAAAGCTCCATATTTTCACTGAACATAGGCCTTTACCTGAGCTTTTGGTATCAGTTTCCCTTCAGGATTTTGAAAGATTGATATTTGTAGTGCATTCTGGATTTTCATTGTATTTTGCTGTATAGTAAGCTACCACTCCTTATAAAATAAAATTTTGATTCTAGTGTTCAGAATTATTGTTTTGCATTTAGAATTATTCTATTCTATCCTGACTTATATGGTTTTGGCATCTTGTAATACACCTCTTGGGAGAAGCCCTTACGGCACGCGTCTCAGAGTGGTAGCAGTCGCGAAGTCGATTGCGGTTTTTTGCATTAATTAATTATTTTGAACTTAACTGTAATCAGTATGGAGGAACGGGCTATTGTGCCTGACGCTTTGCGCAAGGATGAGCTGCGAGCCGAGTTTATGTGTAGGGGATTTTCCACTGAAGTTGATTCAGATCTAACAAGTTTGCTAGCTAAATGTAAAGAAATCAAACTTCTAGAGAAACCTGTTATTATGAATTATTGTAGCGACGGGGCGAAAGAAGAATTTAATAGAGTGGAAATAGCCCTTCATGAATTTACTGACATGATTACTGAATTTCAATCCACCGGAGTTACTGATAGGCAGTTGCGTAGGTTGTTACACAGACTTACCCATTGGAAGAATCGTAACTATGCCTTGTCCGGGATTATTGAAGATGCTTCTATGCTTCAAGTTCAGCAGGACCGAGACAAAATTTTTATGGATTTGATTAACAATTTGAAATTTCTAAAAAATAGTGCTGTTGAGACTAATGTAAGTAAGGATAGAAGTCAGGTCACTGTTATAGAAGTTCCTCAAACTAGGGATGAGCACGTGACTAGTATTCTTGATTTACCTAATAATATGACCGGTGTAGATGGTGAGCAGTCTAGCCTACAGCCTAATACTGTTATAAATCCTGCTTGGACCCAAGCCAGTAATTCTGAACAGAGATCTAAAGTAGTAGGGAATTTTACTTTTCGTACTTTGGAACTTCCCAATCCCGTGGATTTGCTGATTAAGAATTTACCTATATTTGAAATTAGAGACGCTGAACAGGCTTTTCTTTTTCTCAAACAGTTGATTATTTTTTGTAGACAAGTGAAAGCTTTTCAGATAACAGATTTTTTACTATTCCAAATTCTGTTCTCCCATACAAGGGGAGCTTTAACTAATTTAATTACTGAAGCCATGCAGTCCCAGTTAAGCGTACAGCGTTTCCAAGAACTTGTTATTCGGGAATTTATCCCCTCTCGAATTTTCCATAGCTTACTTACTAGACATTATTACCGGACTCAAAAGAGTACCGAAAGGTTTTTGGAGTTCGCCGAGGATATTGAAATTGTCAAGGAAGCCTTACTTGTCCCTCAAACTGAGTCAGAAGCTGTACGTATGGTGGGAGTGGGGGCTCGTTTACCTGAAGTGAGGAGTTTGTTTTTGGGATTGTTCCCCCCTACGTCTTGGCGCCAGTTACGAGAATTAGGACCTAACCTGAATGACGCTGCTGCTGCTCACCAAAACCTAGCGAGTAGCGATACTTTTGATTCTAGAACGGATAGGTCTGGACGGATATTACGAGAACCTGATTTTAGTCGTCCCGCTTCTAACCTAACCTCACAGAGTTCGAGATTGCCTCGGCAATGTACTTGGTGTAGGAAAGTCGGGCATTCAGTGGACCGATGTTGGGCCAGGCTTGGGCGGAGGCCTGCCAATAGGCAAGAATGTAATTCCAATCAAGCCCCGAATAGGAATAACAATAATGCCTGACAATTAGGGCAACAAGTCAGTGAGGGCGCTAATAAGGCTAGATATCCGATTGTAGCTAAGGTAGGTAGTAAGCTACCTTTACTTCAGATTCGTTTAAATTCCCATGCTTGTCAAGCTCTCATTGATTCCGGAAGTAGTTACTGCCTGGTGAATTATGATTTTGCGTCAAGTCATTGCTTTCAAGTATCTTCTGGCTCTGCGGTATGTTGTAGTGTTGATCAGAGTCCTGTTTTTACCTATGGTAAAACTATTCTTAGGGTTAAGATCCAACGATTCACCTGGAATTTTGAATTCTTTCTGATTAAGAATTTACCCGTGCAAGCTGTACTGGGTGTAAATTTTCTTACCAAAGCACGCTGTATTTTGGACTTGGCCGAAGGGAACCTGCGCTTCGGGTTCGACCCGGCGACCGTGGCGCCGTTTCTCTTCGACTATCGAAATGCCGATTACGAGGTTGTTGCGGCCACCATGGACCCACTGTTTGATGAAGGGCTTTCAGTGGAGCTGAGTCTGGCGCATCTTTCTACGGAAAGGGCGAAGGACATTGCGCAGTTGGCCAGGAGCTTCCCGGACGTCCTGACCAACGAGCTGGGGCTCACCAACCTCGTAGAGTATGACATTGTGCTTAAGGCTCACCAACCGGTTAGGTTGCCTCCTTACAGGCTGTCCCCCCCTCGCATGCAGGCTCTTAAGATTAAGGTGCAGTCAATGTTAGACCAAGGCATAATAAGACCATCCAAATCTGCTTACTCCAGTCCAATTTTTCTGGTTCCGAAGGGCGACGATGATTTTCGTCCCGTCGTGGATTATAGGGTATTAAATAGCAAAATTTCTGTAGAATCCGTCCCACTACCGGACGTTCATAACAATTTTCATTGGTTCCAAAAAGCAAAATTTTTCACAAGTTTGGACTTGAACAGTGCTTATCACCAAATACCGCTTACCGAACGTTCCATGCAGTTAACGGCTTTTGCCACAGACTGGAATTTGTTCGAGTATACCAGAGTCCCTTTTGGCATTGCTGTTGGGGCCCAAGTCTTGACTCGGCTTCTGGACAATATATTTTCTGACATTAAATTCCGCTTTGTTTTCAATTACTTGGATGATCTTATTATTTACTCGGAGACCTATGAGGAGCATTTGGAACATTTGAGAGAAGTATTCTCTAGGCTTAGGAAAGCTCGCCTTACGGTGAAGCCTGCCAAAGTGAACTTTTTGGCCAAACGTCTCTCTTTCTTGGGCCATCTGATTAGTCCCGATGGGGTTACCATCGACCCTGACCGTACCCAGAAAATTCGGGATTTCCCGGTCCCGGTAAATTCTAAGGGTATAGCTAGGTTCGTCGGGATGGTTAACTATTTTGCCAAGTTCATCCCGAATTGTGCGGATATTTGTGCCCCGCTGAATGCCTTGCGCAAGAAGAACATTAGGTTCAAATGGGGTGAAGCTCAGCAAAGTGCCTTTGATCTATTGAAACAAAAGATTGCTAACCCTCCTGTGTTGGCCATGGCAGATTTTTCACGCAGTTTCGTCCTACAGACTGATGCCTGTGGTAAAGCTTTAGCTGCCGTGCTCCTCCAAGAGTTTCCGGAGGGCCGCCGTCCCATCGCTTTTGCCTCTAGGGTCCTTACGGCCCAAGAAAGGAAATTGTCAATGTATGAACTCGAGGCGTTGGCTGTTTTGTTTGGCGTTGAAAAGTATAGGATGTATTTAGAGCACCTTGAATTCCTACTAGAGACCGACAATCAGGCGTTAAGTTGGGTCCTGGGGCGCCCGAGAAAAACCGGTAAAATCGCTCGTTGGGCGTTGCGGATTTCCGCTTTCAAATTTAAGGTTAGCCATATACGTAGCTCGGCAAATGTAGTAGCTGATACCCTTTCTCGCATGTTTGAAGGGCAACCGGAAGAAGATGAGTGTCCTGACTCTCAAACTGATGATGATTTCCACCATGGTTTGTTATCTGCTCTGTTGTCGGAATTACCGGCTTCCTTTGTTACTATCAAGCAAGCCCAAGAGGCCGATGATATTTTGCGTCCTATTTTGAAGGACTTATCAGATGGTAAATTATGCCCTCCTTACTCTGTGAAAGATGGGGTGCTGATGTGTAGAGCTAGAAAAGATGGCAGGAATAAGATTGTTATACCGGATGCTCTCGTCCCTATGATCTTCAAATATTTTCATGACTCCCCGTTAGGTGGTCACCTGGGGGTATATAAAACTGTGGAGAAAATCCGGGACAAATTCATTTGGAAGGGTCTGGAAAGAGATGTGCGGGCCCGTGTCAAAGCCTGCCAAATTTGTAAGGTCAGTAAGCCCGCCCAGCAAACTCACTATGGGTTTTTGGCTTCTCAGATCTCTACACGCCCTATGGAAAAGCTTTTTGTAGACTATGTCGGCCGGTTACCGCGGTCACGCAAAGGTAACGGGTATATTTTGGTCTGTGTCGATGCCTTTTCGAAGTTTGTGTGGCTGTTTCCAGTCAGGCAGGCCACTACTAACGCTACTATCTCCTCTTTATCACGTATCTTTGCCAGTTTTGGCCCCCCCACCTTTCTCGTTAGTGACAATGCTACCCAGTTCACTTCACGCATTTTCCACAAATTCTGTTTTGATCAGGGGGTTACTCATATTACTACCACTCCCTTTTATCCTAATCCGTCGTTAGCGGAGAGGGTTAACAGGAACCTTCGTTCTGCCCTCATTGCTTTCCATTCGACGGATCACACCTTATGGGATACTAATTTGGAGAGTTTAACTTACGCATTTAACACTGCTGTTCATGAAGCTCATGGTACCACCCCTATCAGTTTGATGTTAGGTTGTAACGACGCAAATAGCGACGTGCATAATCAACGATAGGAGACCATTCCTAAACAAAGGAAGGGTTGGGGGACCGCAACTAATCGATATTGAACATTTTTATGATTATCGATACTGCCCTGAATTTTATTTGAATTACAGAAAAGGAGAGGTGCGCATGCGTCGACGGTGAATCGACGAGGGAGACGTGCGGAACCTGAAAGACGGTTAGTAGTACGTGCCTGACCACGAGAGAGAGAAGTTGAAAAGGCAGAAGGGAGAAGACGAGATTTGGGATGTGTGACAGCGGTAGAGGCGTTCTGGCATAATGGTGTGTCAGACTTCCATCTAAAGGAAATTCTGGTTGTGAACTTCCTTGACACGGCTATATGGAGATAGTCATTAATCAGAAGAATACACCAAGTCGGCCAGTACGAGACACCGCTACAGCGAACATCAGCTGTGAGAGTGAGTCGTGACTGCTCGCTCTGAATAAGAGCAGATATGGACATCAGGAAGTAATGGAAGACAACTCAGGATCGGAGGATAAGTTGGACATCACTGGTTGAGTATAGTCGTCTAGACTTTTTTTTTCTTATTGTTTGGGGAGTGAGAAAATTGAGATATCCTTTTTTTTTAAGGATGGTTTCTAAGTCATGTATGGCGATTAGACACCGTATGGAATAATAGAATAGAATAGAATAGAAACATAGAAGTGAGAATTCTAGAAGTAAAGTGATGAGATCCAGTAATCCAACTATTTTCTATTTCTGGTCTAAATTAATTATAAAAGAGCAGTCTAGAGCCTAACAACTGAATGCCAAAGATATATCTCTTCACTTTAAGTTTTTTTGGGTAATTGTCCCACGAATGAATACATAGCTAGGGGCAATTGGTGATGCTCATATAAACTTTGTTATTTTTGAGACAGGACGCGAGGGGAGTAAGGAAGAAAGGTAATTAAGGGGCATGCTTAGTACTTCTTACGAGGGCCCCTCCCTCTTGGGTTTCGTTCAGGTGACGGGTGACTATCTATAAATAGATTTCATGCTGGCCTGTAATGTTAAGTTATGTTTTTTATAGAGATTTATCTACAAGCGAAGGTGTATGGAATATGGTAGAGGGGGATAAGAAGTGGAAAGATTGAAGGGCAAAAGAAGGCCTACGAGTGGTAGTGCATTAGGTGTGTACCATTGGAAAATTTACATGTTAGGGTAGAAGTAGAAGTCACTAAAGGGGTTATAGAGAAGCTTACTAATCTGGGCGTGAATTAGTTTCAGTTAGAATTCTAGGGAATTTAGAGACAAAAGAAGATTGGGTGCCCATGCTAAAGAGTAGTAACGTAAGAAGTAGGAAAACTAGAATAACCACCGAGTGAATTAAATCAATGGTATAAGCTGAAGGGAATTCTACTTAAAGAAAGAAAGGGGTTAAAAGATAATAGCTGATGACTGGTCAGGTTAGAAAGAGGTGAGTGAGTGGAAAGATAATAACAAATGATTGGTTAGGTCAGAAAGAGGAGAAAAGGTAATTACGAGTAGTGTACTGATAAGTAGTTTATGGACAGTACTAGAGATTGTAAGGGTGAGGTGAGGGAACGCCGGAAGTATCCCGAATCAAACAAATAAAATCTGGTAGTAGGCAAGGCCTATACTAGTAACATATAAAGAAAAGAAATTTATGAGAGATTGTGAAAGCCATCGATGTTGGAGGCGAACAACGGCCCCACGTGCCTCTAGGAGAGAGTGTCAGGGACCTCTGACGTCGATTTACAAAATTGTATTTTTGTTTGCGGCCCATTAATATTTTCCCGGTTGCAGGAGAGGAGTCAGATTGTTTGTAACTCAAGATCTAGACGTCGCTCCTGTATCGGTGGTCTATCGCCACAGTCACTCTGTGGGTATAGGCCTAAACTTCTATTTCTTTCTTCGTGAGACTGTCTTTCCTATCTATCTTTAAATACAATTC
This sequence comes from Ectobius pallidus, assembly GCA_964059195.1. NCBI lineage: Eukaryota > Metazoa > Arthropoda > Insecta > Blattodea > Ectobiidae > Ectobius > Ectobius pallidus. Next base: position 41,524,522 of record CAXKWD010000012.1, read on the forward strand.
TTCATGGACTAAGCTGACAAATAGACTAATATAGGAGACATAGGTGGGATTATTGAATGTAATCTGTAGAGTTAAGGACTGGATTATAAATTGAAAACCTTTATTTATTCTAAAGAGAAAAAAAGGGGGTATAATATATATATTGAAACATCTTGAAGTTGCAAATGTAAGTGACTACACAAGTTAATAGTAAATAATACGAGACGTTCTAGTAGATACCGGGAAACACAAAAAAAGAAAGAAGGTTAAAATAATTAATTAGGAATTTGTTATTGTTGAACAGAGAACGTACTTATACAGTTAAAATTGGGTATACTAACCTTGAATAATCAAATATTATCCTACCAATAAAAGTGTTGAATGGTTAATGTAGTGTAAATGTAATTTATTGTATATAAGATTGTTATTGTTGAAAAGAGAAAATAATATATTAAATAAATTATGGTCATTGTTATGCAGAGTAAATTAACGTGAAGTCTAGCCATCAAAAAGTTTGGCGCTCAGTGAGTTATTGTATATAAGATTGTTATTGTTGAAAAAAGAGAAAAAAATAATATATTAAATAAATTATGGTTATTGTTATGCAAAGTAAATTAACGTGAAGTTCAGATTTTTGACCCTTATCCTTGTAATGGTTTGAGAGTCGCTGATTTTTGGGCCAAGTATATACTTTGGTAGTGAGCACTGAAAAAGGAGAAAAAGGAGAAATAGAGAGAGAAGCAAAATAATTAAAGAAAGATAAACCCGAACCCAACTCCCGTCTCCACTGTTAACTTAAAAGCTAGTCGAGGGGCATGTAGGTACATAGCCTGTGTATCTATAATTTAATTTGTGTCTGGGCTGATACAAAAAAAAAAAAGAAGAAAAGAGGAAGCGTATTGATGATGGCGCCCGTTAATATAAATTTTCATCAATATTATCAAGACTGGGTAAATTGTTAAAAGAAAGAGAAAGTAGACTGAGAGTAGGAAATTTGCAATCACCCGGTGTCAAAGGTAGTTGTACTGAACGTTGGAATGTGGACTATGCAGGCAGTGTTATGATGACACGACAGGTGCATGAGTGACCTTGTTTTGTAGGAGTTCAGTAAACTTATGTACTACGATTGAGAATAATCACATGTTAGTCGTCACAGATTTTGGCGAAGAATTTTTGCGAAGATTTAATTCAAGAAGTTAGGGAACTTTATAGCATAAAGTAAGAAAGCCCGTCACAAATTTTGGCGCCCAGCGTGGGGTTGTGATAGTTTCATAGTAGGATAATTTTGATAGTAATTTTGACCCATAGCGTGGGGCGAGTTGTGTTACCACCACATATTTTGGTCGCCCATAGCGTGGGGCTGAGTAGTGTTAAAACAAAACAGTATTGCTAATTGTTGCAACTTAATTTAGTTAAAATTGTTAAAAAAAAAAAAAGAAACCTTTATTCAGTTGAAGTTCCATATTATGATAGCCCATAGCGTGAGGCAGTGATAGTTTGATATCCTAACGTGAGGCGAGATAGGGTTAAAAGAATTTTGGGAGTTAGGTTAGTATAACTGAAATTTATTCTCAAAAAAAATAAATAATAATAATAACATATTTTTGGGAAAAGAATAATGACTATTGACAAGTAAGGACTTCTATAGATGACTAAGACAGACGACTGAACTATTGTGTGTTCTAATCTTTTTTTTCAGTGGTATTGTTAATATATAAATATGGCTACTTCTGTTGATCCGTATGCACAAATAAGAGCAGCTGAGCTAACCCAAGCTATTAGGAAGTTGAGGAAGGCGGATTTAGAGGCAGAATGTGATAGAGTAAAGTTACCGACCACAGGTACAAGGGATGAGTTAAGACAACGCTTGTTAGATTATGCCCGTAAGAACCCTCAGTCATTTCAAGTGTTAATTACGGCTTTTGCTCTGAGTCAGGAAGTTTTGGAAGAAGATTTAGTTGAACATAATATAACGGTACCACAAGATTCATATGGAGATGTAGTGTATACATGGGTTAAGTTAATGCGTAGGAAGGCCATGGCGGTAGCTGATTCAGAAGAAGTTGTACCAGTAGTACCATCGTTTACAATTCAGTTAGAGCCACATAAACCAAATACTTTGGATCTGGTTCGTAAATGGAACATTAAATTCAAACCTGGGGATAGTATTTACTTATTTTTGGAGAGATTGGAAGATTTAAAACAAAGTTCTAAGTTACAGGGTGTAGAGTTATTGTCAGTATTACCCGAAATTTTACAAGATTCAGCTTTACTTTGGTACAGGAACAGATTAACAGATTGGCCTACATGGGAAGCTTTTTTGAAAGAATTTAGAGAATATTATTTGCCTATTGATGAGGAAGACTCGCTTTTGGATGAGATTAGACGGAGAACGCAAGGTCCCAAAGAATCGATTTTTGATTATGTTAATGCTATTCAAACGTTAATGAGGAGGCTGAGTACTCCAATGAGTCCTCAACAAATGATGAAGACTGTTATCAAAAATTTGCGTCCTGATGTAAAATTGTACCTTAGACCTGCAGAGATTCAAACTATAACAGATTTAATACGTGTAGGTAGACAGTATGAACAAATATTGTTAGATTCTGAGAGATATATTCCTCCTCCAACGCAGGTTAGAGCTACAATTAAAGAAACGGCTTATAAACCTCAGAGACAAGTTGTTATACCTTCAGTTCATACAGCGCTAGGAATTCAGGGAAAACAGGAACTTCCATCGTCCGAGTTACAAAAGAAACCCAATGTTAGTTTTTCTGCAAAGACGTGGGATAAGGAACGGAATTCAAGTCCTGTAAATGATTCTAGAATGGTTAAAGTAATAGAAAATAAAGAGAGACAGGATGAGTCGAGGGATAATGGTAAAAACACCACTTTGCGTTTTTCAAATAATCAGCGATGTTGGAATTGTGATAAAACAGGACATAGGCAGTTCGAGTGTAAAGCACCTCGTAGAGTTACTCCACGCGCTACGATTAAATGTTATAATTGTAATAAGCTTGGACATAGGTCTATTGATTGTAGGATGCCCCAAGAAAGAAAAGTTAGGCCTACAAATCCCTTATGACAATTAACTAAAAATCAGGCTTGTGTGATGTTAAATATAAATCCTACAGATTTAGTTAATGGAGATAGATGTTTTGTTGAAATTTTGCTGGAGGATATTACATTTATTGCTTTAATAGATTCCGGTTCAGATAAAACTTATGTGGGAGAGAAGGGTGATTTTTTGTGTAAAATGTTAGATTTAGCAGTAGAAGAATCTGAAGTTAGGGTGGTGCAATTAGCAGATAAAACTTATAGTTCTATAACAGGAGAGAGAACTTTTGAGATGAAATTGCAGGACAGGATCTTTCAGATAAAATGTAAAATTATGCCAAATTTAGCAGTAGATATGATTCTGGGCATGGACGTTTTGAAACAAATTGGGTTAGTAGTAGATTTGCAAGATGGGACTTGGTATTTCAAAGATGAACCAGCAAAAATTTTTCAATTTGTTAAGGCTATAGATTTAAAAGAAGAAGATCAACTACATAATATTCTTACCTTACCTACACCTCAGGAAAGGGACAGATTGAATATGTTTTTGGAAAATCAGTTACAGAAATTTGATCAGTGTACTGGACTTACAGACTTGATTTCTCATGTTATTGATACAGGCGATGCAAAACCTATAAAACAAAGATATTATCCAGTATCACCCATTTTGGAAAAAGTTATACACGCGGAAATAGATAAAATGTTATTGGAAAAAGTTATAGAGCCTTCAAATTCACCTTGGTCGTCTCCGGTAGTTATGGTAAAGAAACCAGATAGAACATGGAGGTTCTGCGTAGATTTCAGAAAAGTAAACAATTGTACTAAAAGAGATAGTTATCCTTTGCCATACATTGAACATGTTTTGAGTAAATTACGACATGCTAGGTATATCAGTACAATAGATTTGAAAAATGGGTATTGGCAAGTTCCATTAGATGAAGCAAGCAAAGAAAAAACAGCATTTACCGTACCTGGTAGAGGATTGTATCAGTTTCGAGTTATGCCTTTTGGAATCCATAACGCACCAGCCTCGTTTCAAAGATTAGTTGATACTATATTAAGAGAAGAGATAGGAGAGAAATGCTTTTGTTATTTGGATGATATAGTACTTATTAGCGAGACATTTGAAGAACATTTGTCCTTGTTAGAAAAAGTCTTAGAGAAATTAAGAAAAGCTAACCTGAAAATTAATAGGGAAAAATCAAAATTTTGTAGAAGTGAATTAAAATATTTGGGTCATATCATTACTCCATTAGGAATTGCTGTAGATTCAGATAAAATCTCGTGTATCCTTGAGTATCCAGCCCCTACAAAAGTCAAGGAAGTACGAGCATTTTTAGGATTGGCATCTTGGTACCGACGATTCATTCCATTTTTTTCTGAAGTTGTAAAGCCCCTCACTGCACTTCTGAAAAAGAATCAGAAATGGCGTTGGACTAAGGAATGTCAGGAATCTTTTGATGAATTAAAATCGAAATTATCTAGTAGTCCTATATTAACTTGTCCAGATTATACTAAACCCCTAGTGTTACAGACCGACGCTAGTTTTTCAGGACTAGGAGCAGCATTAATTCAGACAGGAGAGGAAGGAGAGGAAAAAGTAATAGCTTATGCTAGTAGAACTTTAACGGTAGGTGAGCAAAAGTGGGCAATAGTTGAGAAGGAATTGTTAGCTATATTGTGGGCAGTTCAAAAGTTTCGTCCTTATTTGGAAGGTTATCATTTTAAAGTATATACTGATCATTTTGCTCTGAAATGGTTAAATACATTACAGAATCCGACCGGACGATTAGCTAGGTGGAGTTTATTGCTCCAGGAGTATGATTTTGAAGTAATACATAGGCCTGGTAGATTACAAAAAGTTCCGGATGCTTTATCTAGAATACACGAAGGGAAAGTTCAAGAGAAAACGGTAGAGGAAGAATTTTGCCTCTTGTTGACTGATAACTCTGAAGTAGTGGAATGGGAAAATATACAAGATGTTTGGTATATTAAGCGGAAAGAGCAAGTACAAAGTAAACCTAAATTTTGGCCAGATTGGAAGGTCGTAGATGAGAAGTTGTACCATTTAAGATTAGATCAGTTAGAACAAACTTTAGAGGGAACAGTGAATAGGTGGAAATTAGTTATTCCGCAAGATTATAGGATTAAAGTATTGCAGGAATGTCATGATGCACCTACTGCAGGACATATGGGAATAGCTAAAACTTTCTTTAGGATAGCAAACAAGTATTATTGGCCGGGAATGTTTAGAGATGTTGCTAAGTATGTTACTGCTTGTGAAATATGTCAGAGACAGAAAGTGTTACAGACGGCTCAAGCAGGACCAATGCATTTTTACCAGAAAGAGAAACCTTGGATGACTGTAGCTACTGACTTGTTGGGACCTTACCCACGTTCCAAAAAAGGGAACCGATACATTGTAGTATTTCAGGACACCTTTACCAAATATGTAGAATGTAAAGCGTTAAGGAAAGCAACCAGTAGAGCAGTTACGGAAGCATTTTATGAATTGATTATCCTTAAATGGGGAATTCCGGGATATTTGCTGATGGATAATGGACCGCAATACACTAGTAAATTAATGCGAGAGATAGCTAAAGCTTTTAATATAACTCCTTGTTATTTACCTGTATATTCGCCACAAGGAAATCCAGTAGAAAGAGTCAATAGAGTATTGAAAACAATGATTTCTAGTTATATTCAAAAGGATCAGACAGTTTGGGATGTGTATTTGAGAGAATTTAATTTTGCTATAAATACGGCTAAGCATAGTTCCACTGGATGCACTCCTTATATGCTAAATTATGGGAAGGAGCCTGAAATTATCAGTAGGATTGAAAAGGTGGAAAACCAACCGATTCATAAAGAAATTCCAAAAATTTGGGTGGAGAGACTCAATAAATTGAAAACGGTACGTTTGATGGTTAGACATAACTTAGAAACCGCCTATAAGAATTCGAGTCATTATTATAATCTTCGGAGGAGAGAGGTGAGATTTCGTCCAGGAGATCTAGTGTTAAGAAGAAACTTTAAATTAAGTGATGCCTCACAAGCTTATACAGCAGGTTTAAGTGCAAAGTTTGTCGGGCCCTATATTATAAAGAAAAAGTTCAGTGAAAATAGCTACGAACTGACAAACCGTTTTTGTAAAAAGTTGGGGAAGTGGCACGTCAAAGACTTGAAACCCTTTGTTCCTGGATAAACATTCTTTAAGGCTGGTAAAAGAGACACGCACAAAAAAAAAAAAAATGAATGTGACCTGTGTCAACATTATTTTTTTATGGTGAGTGAGGGAAGAATGTAACGACGCAAATAGCGACGTGCATAATCAACGATAGGAGACCATTCCTAAACAAAGGAAGGGTTGGGGGACCGCAACTAATCGATATTGAACATTTTTATGATTATCGATACTGCCCTGAATTTTATTTGAATTACAGAAAAGGAGAGGTGCGCATGCGTCGACGGTGAATCGACGAGGGAGACGTGCGGAACCTGAAAGACGGTTAGTAGTACGTGCCTGACCACGAGAGAGAGAAGTTGAAAAGGCAGAAGGGAGAAGACGAGATTTGGGATGTGTGACAGCGGTAGAGGCGTTCTGGCATAATGGTGTGTCAGACTTCCATCTAAAGGAAATTCTGGTTGTGAACTTCCTTGACACGGCTATATGGAGATAGTCATTAATCAGAAGAATACACCAAGTCGGCCAGTACGAGACACCGCTACAGCGAACATCAGCTGTGAGAGTGAGTCGTGACTGCTCGCTCTGAATAAGAGCAGATATGGACATCAGGAAGTAATGGAAGACAACTCAGGATCGGAGGATAAGTTGGACATCACTGGTTGAGTATAGTCGTCTAGACTTTTTTTTTCTTATTGTTTGGGGAGTGAGAAAATTGAGATATCCTTTTTTTTTAAGGATGGTTTCTAAGTCATGTATGGCGATTAGACACCGTATGGAATAATAGAATAGAATAGAATAGAAACATAGAAGTGAGAATTCTAGAAGTAAAGTGATGAGATCCAGTAATCCAACTATTTTCTATTTCTGGTCTAAATTAATTATAAAAGAGCAGTCTAGAGCCTAACAACTGAATGCCAAAGATATATCTCTTCACTTTAAGTTTTTTTGGGTAATTGTCCCACGAATGAATACATAGCTAGGGGCAATTGGTGATGCTCATATAAACTTTGTTATTTTTGAGACAGGACGCGAGGGGAGTAAGGAAGAAAGGTAATTAAGGGGCATGCTTAGTACTTCTTACGAGGGCCCCTCCCTCTTGGGTTTCGTTCAGGTGACGGGTGACTATCTATAAATAGATTTCATGCTGGCCTGTAATGTTAAGTTATGTTTTTTATAGAGATTTATCTACAAGCGAAGGTGTATGGAATATGGTAGAGGGGGATAAGAAGTGGAAAGATTGAAGGGCAAAAGAAGGCCTACGAGTGGTAGTGCATTAGGTGTGTACCATTGGAAAATTTACATGTTAGGGTAGAAGTAGAAGTCACTAAAGGGGTTATAGAGAAGCTTACTAATCTGGGCGTGAATTAGTTTCAGTTAGAATTCTAGGGAATTTAGAGACAAAAGAAGATTGGGTGCCCATGCTAAAGAGTAGTAACGTAAGAAGTAGGAAAACTAGAATAACCACCGAGTGAATTAAATCAATGGTATAAGCTGAAGGGAATTCTACTTAAAGAAAGAAAGGGGTTAAAAGATAATAGCTGATGACTGGTCAGGTTAGAAAGAGGTGAGTGAGTGGAAAGATAATAACAAATGATTGGTTAGGTCAGAAAGAGGAGAAAAGGTAATTACGAGTAGTGTACTGATAAGTAGTTTATGGACAGTACTAGAGATTGTAAGGGTGAGGTGAGGGAACGCCGGAAGTATCCCGAATCAAACAAATAAAATCTGGTAGTAGGCAAGGCCTATACTAGTAACATATAAAGAAAAGAAATTTATGAGAGATTGTGAAAGCCATCGATGTTGGAGGCGAACAACGGCCCCACGTGCCTCTAGGAGAGAGTGTCAGGGACCTCTGACGTCGATTTACAAAATTGTATTTTTGTTTGCGGCCCATTAATATTTTCCCGGTTGCAGGAGAGGAGTCAGATTGTTTGTAACTCAAGATCTAGACGTCGCTCCTGTATCGGTGGTCTATCGCCACAGTCACTCTGTGGGTATAGGCCTAAACTTCTATTTCTTTCTTCGTGAGACTGTCTTTCCTATCTATCTTTAAATACAATTCTTCATGGACTAAGCTGACAAATAGACTAATATAGGAGACATAGGTGGGATTATTGAATGTAATCTGTAGAGTTAAGGACTGGATTATAAATTGAAAACCTTTATTTATTCTAAAGAGAAAAAAAGGGGGTATAATATATATATTGAAACATCTTGAAGTTGCAAATGTAAGTGACTACACAAGTTAATAGTAAATAATACGAGACGTTCTAGTAGATACCGGGAAACACAAAAAAAGAAAGAAGGTTAAAATAATTAATTAGGAATTTGTTATTGTTGAACAGAGAACGTACTTATACAGTTAAAATTGGGTATACTAACCTTGAATAATCAAATATTATCCTACCAATAAAAATGTTGAATGGTTAATGTAGTGTAAATGTAATTTATTGTATATAAGATTGTTATTGTTGAAAAGAGAAAATAATATATTAAATAAATTATGGTCATTGTTATGCAGAGTAAATTAACGTGAAGTCTAGCCATCAAAAAGTTTGGCGCTCAGTGAGTTATTGTATATAAGATTGTTATTGTTGAAAAAAGAGAAAAAAATAATATATTAAATAAATTATGGTTATTGTTATGCAAAGTAAATTAACGTGAAGTTCAGATTTTTGACCCTTATCCTTGTAATGGTTTGAGAGTCGCTGATTTTTGGGCCAAGTATATACTTTGGTAGTGAGCACTGAAAAAGGAGAAAAAGGAGAAATAGAGAGAGAAGCAAAATAATTAAAGAAAGATAAACCCGAACCCAACTCCCGTCTCCACTGTTAACTTAAAAGCTAGTCGAGGGGCATGTAGGTACATAGCCTGTGTATCTATAATTTAATTTGTGTCTGGGCTGATACAAAAAAAAAAAAGAAGAAAAGAGGAAGCGTATTGATGATGGCGCCCGTTAATATAAATTTTCATCAATATTATCAAGACTGGGTAAATTGTTAAAAGAAAGAGAAAGTAGACTGAGAGTAGGAAATTTGCAATCACCCGGTGTCAAAGGTAGTTGTACTGAACGTTGGAATGTGGACTATGCAGGCAGTGTTATGATGACACGACAGGTGCATGAGTGACCTTGTTTTGTAGGAGTTCAGTAAACTTATGTACTACGATTGAGAATAATCACATGTTAGTCGTCACAGATTTTGGCGAAGAATTTTTGCGAAGATTTAATTCAAGAAGTTAGGGAACTTTATAGCATAAAGTAAGAAAGCCCGTCACAAGGTTACAAACCAAACTGCCCTTTGTCTAACTTGTGGGCCATCAATGAATTGCTCCCTGACCAACCATCGGCCGAACTATTGAAAGAACGTTGGGGAAGAGCCCTTCGCAATCTGAGGAACAGCCATGGGCGTTCTCAGGCTAAATACAATCGATGCAGAGTCCCCGTTCCCTTCAAACCGGGGGACAAAGTCTTTCTCAAAACTCACCCTGTTAGTAGTGCTGCTAACAGATTTGCCGCCAAACTAGCCCCCCGTTTTTTTGGTCCGTTAACTATTTCTCGTTTTACTACCCCTGTGTCAGTAATTCTGGTGGATGACAAAGGCAAAAACTTTAGGGCTCACGTTTCACAGCTTAAGCTTGGAACGTAATTGGACACCCTCAGGGGTCTCCATGAATGGGCATGGGGATATGGGAGCCGACGTTCCCAAGTGGCCCGAGTCAGTTAGGCGGGGATTTTTCTCTTATTTTCTTCGGGTTTTCTTTCTTTGGGGTTTTTCTCTTTCGTCTACTTTTCTCCTTCCCTATCTTTCTATAAATTCTCTGTCTTTTCAAAATTTTGCCGAAGTTAAAATCTCTTGTTTAGGTACTATACAATTTTGCTATTTCTTAAAATGTATAAAATTTGATGCAAATTTTTTTTTTCTATTTCGATCAGATAGGTCTTGCTTTTCTTCTTGCTCTATAGCTAATTTTCTTCTTTCTCTTTCTTTTCTCCTTTTCCGCTATTTAGTCCCATTATATTCCGTAAAACATGAATAGGCGAAGTTTTCAAAATTTCTAATTGTCCCAATTTTGGGCTTTTCTTGCTTGTGTAAACTCTTCTCGTAATATGACATGATTGAGTAGGTTGTTTCGCGTATTCATGTTTTTTCATTTTTATTTTCTTGTTTGTGCAAAATATAAGATGGTTTACATTCCAAATAATGTGGCTCTAAGTTACGTGTTATTATGATATTTATTACCATATATAAGTTATAGTACATATTATGCATAGTCATTTTGATTTTGGTATTCTATTTTCTTCCGTTAGTTGTACTGTGCCGCTACGCTGCCAGGGTTCCTTTTTTTTGGCCGCCATCCTCCTTCTTTGTTTTGTTTAGTTTATGCGTTTTTGGTTGTTTGTTTTTCTCTGCTGGTAATTTTCTTTCTGAAAAAAAAACATACAATTTTCAATGATTCTCTTTGTTTTTTTTACATAGTATTATCACTACTTTAATTTCCGTCAAATAAGATATATATATATATTTCTTTTCGCATGCCGGATGGATATCATGGCAAGAGGAAAAAAAAAACAACATAATATATATTTAATCAAATAATGCATATTTAATGAAATGAGATTTTTACTGATTATCATGGCACTAAACTAATAGGATTGTGTCGAAACCTTGGGCGTGACGGAAAGCATTGTCCAAGCTTATTAGGCGTTTGAATGAAAGAAAGAAAGAATATAAAAAAAAAAAACATAAATGAAACAAGATCAAATATTTCTACGCAATTTCTTAATTATTTGTTGCTGTTTGTTTTACTGCCAAAAAGCGTCTTGTGTTTTGGTAAAGTCCCAAAACAACAAATCTAACTTAAATTGAACGTGACAAAACTTCCAGACTTGGACTACTGCCTGGAAAATTTCAAATCTATCTTTAAGATTTGCGCTGGTTTTGAATTATCTTGAGCTGTTCATGCTGAATAAACTTATGCCAGCGTATTTATCATTGCTGTCATTTCAAGTAATTTTTTTTTCTACTTAAATTGCTTTGTGGTTGTTTCTCGGTCTCGTTGTGCCGTTGTTTTGTTCGGGTTGTCTCAGACTGCTCCATGGGAGGACGTGCCTGGTTTCGGTTCGCGGCTTCTGGGCACGTCTGTTAATTCCATGGAGGAGGTTTCCTTTTCCTTTCTTTGTCCTCGGGCGGCTGAGGAGTCTCCGGGAATTTTCCTTAGCGGGGCGTGGACAATGGTTTCCGTTTCCGGGGTATATCCCCGAGGTTTCGTTTGCGTTATTTTTTTTCAGACCCCCGTACGGCCATACGAATTCTATAGGGTTGAGTGCGGGATTTCTTCGAGGACTGACCCGAGAGGGGATATTTCGCTTCTTCCGGCTGGCCCGGACGTGGAAGCGATCTACAAGGATCCTGCCTCCTTTTCTATTCTATATTTGCCATCTCGAGATCCGATCTCCAATCATTTCATTATCACCTTTCCTATGTTTCCATCCTCTCTAACCCATCTAAGTCTAGGCCTAGCATCATCATTTTCATCCTCTATCTCTCATTTCATTTTATTTAAATCCTAATGAAAAAAAAAAATCAGCCTACCAAAAATGTGGTAACAAAATAAAAGAAACAAAAATCTTAACATATTACTTAAATTATGCCTTCACTCTAGGAAGGTCTTCTTAAAATTTTGCTGAATCTTTCTATCCTAGATCAGCATTCATATTGTTAATATTTAATTAATTTATTACTAATTTTATTGTATTTTGTAAATAATGTAAATAACTTTAAAACTAATTTTCATGTTTTGGCCCTCATTAGTTGTATTGGGTCGTTGTAAATATATTTTAATAATTTTTCAAACATTTAGAAATATCAAAAAAAAAAAAAATCTAAGAATCCCTTCAGGACTTTGTTTTAGCTCCTTTCTGGAGATTTAGTTTTTTTTGAAGCAGTTCTGAGTGTGTACGTACCTGTGCTTATATTTGTCTAATTTCCAGATTGTGTTGTGCCGCCGTGTGCTGCCCTCCTCCTCGGCCCGTTCATTCTCTGTCGAGCGAGCATACTCTCTACCACCCCTGTGCTGGCCACCTTTTCTCTGCTGCTGTTCTGACACTATGGGGACGCCTTGCTGTGTCAGTCTGCAACAACGCAAGCTCCGGCTATACTATATGCAACTACAGCTCTTCACATCAGCAACAATGTTTCTACGCTTACTCACCAGCTTTATCTACTGCTCCGACTACTTCCAACACCAAATGGACTTGGTTAATTTCTACATACTATTACCACTGTTCTACAATAGCTACGGTTATGGTTATTCACTACATCTAACTACTATGTACAAGGACACATGGTTTGCTGTGCTGGTGATGTGTTATGACTACGGATATGGACTCCGGAAAATTTTCTTCAAGGCTTATTACAAAATGTTCTTCTGGTTTAATACTAATTATGCACTTTTGGTGGACCTTATGCATTTTGATGGGGTGATGACATAAACTTTGCTCGTTCTGACTAAATTTATAATATTTTCACTAATGGACTAGTTTTGAAAAAAAAAAAACTTTTGATTCTCAAAATTTTTTTTTTTTCTCTAGGGTCGTGGAGGATGTGCCGTGTGTTTTTCGGCACCTTGTTTTTTCTAGTTCTCATTATTCATACATATATTATTTTGTATTGTTTACTTACCTTTTGCCAGCTACGTACATATTTTCAGTTTCTTTGCGGCAGCCATCTTTCTTTTGTTTAGTGTGTGTTTAGTTTTCTTTTTCTTCTTCAGCGCCACCTATATTATTTTCTTCGCGGGCTTGTTTATTTTTCCGGCGCAGCGCCTCTCGCGGCCGGTTCGCGTATTCTTCTTTGAGGGGCGTTTCTCGCTTGTAGAGTTGAAGTTTGGATCTCGTGGAAGTGAGACGTGCCCTGTCATCGTCCCGCTGTGGTTCTTCTATCCGGCATGCTGTGATCTCGTAACTTCTTTATTCCAGCAGGTACTTATGTTTAGTTTCTAATTTCTAGTTTCGCTGGTGGGCTTTTGTGTTTTCTAAATTATTTCGGTTTCGCCCACCAGCTTTGTGTTAGTTTTCGTTTTTTATTTTTTTTTTATTTGCTCATTCTAAATTTTTTTATGTTAGGTTAAAATATTATCTTTGGTTACGAAGAAGGATGGCTCGCGGGTTTTTTCACTACAATTCATGATAGGCCTTAAGCCTTATGCGTTGGACCTTCAGTCCTATTGTTTTGAGGAATTTTTGCTGTAGTTTTGCTATTTATAATTATAATTAAAGCTCCATATTTTCACTGAACATAGGCCTTTACCTGAGCTTTTGGTATCAGTTTCCCTTCAGGATTTTGAAAGATTGATATTTGTAGTGCATTCTGGATTTTCATTGTATTTTGCTGTATAGTAAGCTACCACTCCTTATAAAATAAAATTTTGATTCTAGTGTTCAGAATTATTGTTTTGCATTTAGAATTATTCTATTCTATCCTGACTTATATGGTTTTGGCATCTTGTAATACACCTCTTGGGAGAAGCCCTTACGGCACGCGTCTCAATACTGTCACATAGCTTATCAGGTGATTCATCTTTCATTTCTAAGAAAACTTAAATTTCTTCTCGAACAGGCTAAAAGCGTTTATAAACATGATGACAAGAAAGCCAGCGAACTTCTTAATGTCATGGAAAGAACTCAAAATCACCATCTATATCACTAATCCAAGTGAGAAAGTGAGGATGTTTCAGTCCCCTGGAACAAACAAAATTCATTGTTTTCTTTTCGAAATTACAAATTCGGCTTATTTTTATTGTTTTCTCCACAGTGTTTCCTGGTGAAGAATGAACTATCTAGATCTCCCAGTAGTTTTGAGTCACTTGTCTTCTGTACTGAGGAAAGTCAGGTATTAGAAAACATAATTTTACATTACATATTTAGCGGACATGTTTATAATCTTTACATAAATAATTTAGGGGTCACACTTCTTAGCTGAGGGGGCCGCAGGACCGCGGGCCGCATGTTTGAAACACCTGCTCTACAAATAAAACTGTAAATATTGCATAGAAGTCCATTATTTAGATTACCTTATTACCAAACTGTTCCACGAAATCACAGAAAGTTATGAAAAACCTCATACAAATGAATAAGTACCATGCAAAATGTAGGGATCCGGCCCGGAGGACCAGAAAATGTAGGCTAGTGTGCCTAACAGAATTTGCAATAGGATTTTCGGAGGACCACTGGATTATAATCCAGAAAATATATAAGTTTAGAAGTGTGAGGATATTGAAGGAAGCAGGAATAATGGGGAGAGAGAATTGTTGCTTTATTCTTCTTTTCTTGTAGATTACTGCTTCTCTTCTTACTTGGAATTATATTTGTTATAGATCAGTATTGAATAGCACTTTGCTATTTGCACTAAGTAGATTTCAGGAATAACTGGAATTCCCTAGAAAATACACTATGTTTTGTGCTTTGAAATACTAAATGTAAAGTTCTTTATTTTGATCCCAAATGGTTACAAAATTTTTGGAATAATTGAGCTGTACTGGCTCAAAATACTACTGCAGTATACTCTATCTGTCAGTAGGGAAAAGAGAAGCTGCAATTGCTTGCCAAAACTTCTTAACTTTATAAAAGCTGAATTACTTTTAAAAATACACTAATTTGCTAAACCATTCCTTGGTCTTTATGCTATATTCGTTCAAAGCTAGAACGGCAGCATCTTTAGCTTGCACGTAGAGAAAAAGAGGAGCTGCAAGGATGCCAAAACTCCTTACAATTATATAAGCAGAAATTACTTCAGCTGCAAAAACTTGTTAAGCCTTATTTGGCTTTTGTGTATTAGTACATTGCTAGAATTTGAGTTACTTAACTTTGTTTGTGACTGCATCTGATGAGAATGTGACTGCATTTAGCCGGACTGTAGTTAAGTGAGGATGTACAGTTATAGATGCTGAAGTTCTATGGTGATGTGGATCATCCTGAACGGTGGCCATTAGCGAGTCCTTCCATGGCTACAAGCTACGCTCCACGAAGTTCTAGTGATGTCCTAGAATCCACCTCCTGGTAGATTAAGTAGTGGCTGCTAATGCTGGTTCCATGCGTAGTTGTATGTAGAAACTGTACAGTAATATATTCAGACTTGTGGTCTGTTGCTAAATTGGGGCTGTGCCCTTACGAAGCGACGATCGGTGAGAGAGTGATTGAAGTCTAACGGCCAAAATGCGTTCACATAATCATCTTACAAAGAGTCAGGTTCTAGAATCCTATGGAAGGCTCTTCTTGAAGTTTCCAGTAGCTTCCATCCAGAATAAGAGTACATTTAAAGATAATAACATGCTGTAATTATTCTGTAAAATAAAGAATCTGCGTGTGAACGTTTGCATTATAATTGTAATGTATAATTACAGAGAAATGTAATAATTTTAATATGGTAAATAATCGATCTATTCATAAAGCTGCTTCTACAACCAAGTGCAATAATCGATATGACGCTTCTAAGTGAGCTAATGTATTCTGGCTGTTACGCCAAGTAAATGTTAATGAGCTGTCACTCGACTTATCGATATCAGTTCGATGTCGGCAATGTAGCTTTCTGTTGCTAATTGACAGTAATTATTTAATCTAATGATAATAGCTAATAGTAACAGGAATGAATATGTAAAACTATTCCTTATTTTATTACAATACAGAGTATAATGGATATTTTCTTTATCTAAGTGTAAATAAATAGATACAAGCGTGCCAAGAATTCTGTTTGCTGGTAACTGGCATCAGTGCCATCTAGTGACTTGTATGAATACTTCATTACTAGTATTTGCTATAAAAGTATAATAAATGGGCTCTAAGCTCTACGAGCTTACATACTGGGGGGGGCCCAAGAAAAGAGAAAAAATTTACTGAGCAGGCAGTGGACACAGCTTAGATATAGGTCTTTTTAGAATTGAATTGGCAGTTTTGACTGTTGCTACTCTAACTTTACCATCTGGCCCAGGATGAACTTCTAGAATCCTAGCCAGTGGCCAATTCATAGGAGGAACATTGTCTACCATTAATATAACTAATTGATTAGTTTTCAGATTTTTAGTTTCTGTGTTCCACTTCTGTCTTTGTTGCAAAGTATTTAAGTATTCTTTGACACTTCTGGTCCAAATGCATTGAAACTGTTGATCTAACAACTGATATCGTGACAGCCTGGATAGGTTTATAGACTGTAAATCTGGGTGAGAGATAGGATTCAAAGGAGCACCAATGAGGAAGTGACCTGGGGTCAATGCCATGTAGTCTTGCGAGTCGCTGCTCATCGGCGTCAGTGGTCTGCTGTTGATGATGGCTTCTATTCTGCATAGAAGGGTGCTGGCTTCTTCATAGCTGTAGATAGTATCTTTCATCGCCTTGTATAGAATAGTTTTCATGCTGCGGTTAGATCTTTCTACCAGTCCTGCCATATGGCTTGCCCTTGGTGGCAGGAAATGGAATTGTATATTTAAATTTGCTGAAAAGTTTATGATCTCTGTGTTAGCTTGTTCTGTCTGGAATTGTTCATAGAGTTCACTCAGCTCTCGTGAGGCTCCTACGAAATTCCTACCATTATCTAGGTATAGGTGACAAGGTAGTCCCCTTCTAGATACAAATCTTTGTAAAGATGCAATAAATGCTGCTGAAGTGGCTGCTGTTACCAATTCAATATGTACTGCTTTGGTACCGGTACATAGACATATGTGCATAGATATATAAGCTTTGTATACTGTTTTGCCTCTCCCATGATCCTTTAAAGAGATAGGACCTACAAAATCTATGGCTGTGGTGTCGAAAGCTCAGTTGGGAGTAACTCTGGCTTGGGGCAAAGTTGCCATGATTTGCTGTGCTTTAACAGGGCTGTGTCTAAAGCAAGTAAGACATCCTTTTAATGCTGATTTTACAGTTTGAACTCCATGGATGGGCCAATACTGTTGCCTTAGTGTGTACAGTATTCCTTGAGGACCTTCATGTAAGTTTTTCAGATGTGTGTCTCTGACAATAATATTAATTATGTGGTGCTTGGCAGGTAATATAATTGGATGCTTAGCATTGTAGTTTAGATCAGTATGGTGCAGTCTTCCACCAACTCTAAGTATGTTATCTTTATCCAAATATGGATGCAGTGGCAATAGTGAACTGCTTCTAGAAACACAATTATTCTTTCTAATATGAGCTATGTCTTCTGAGAAGGCTTCTTTCTGAGTAGCATGTATGATAGCATTGTGAGCTTTCTGTAGCTCTTGTGTGCTGATAGGGCCAATGAGTCTATCAGATTTGTTTAGACAATTGTGTTTAAATCTGAGAATGTAAGCTGTATTCCTGATTAGCTTTCTAAAGGAGGAATATCTATGCAAGTATTCATTATGTGTACTAGTGATCATGAAAGCTTTGGCAGTTTTCTTGGTTTCTGGTATTTCTTCTGTCTGAAGTACTTTATCAGTGGTTGGCCAAAAGCATTATTCTTGTGTTAGGAATTCTGGACCATTCCACCATAG
Organism: Ectobius pallidus; assembly: GCA_964059195.1. Lineage (NCBI taxonomy): Eukaryota > Metazoa > Arthropoda > Insecta > Blattodea > Ectobiidae > Ectobius > Ectobius pallidus. Next base: position 41,542,253 of record CAXKWD010000012.1, read on the forward strand.
AGTTTGATTATGTAATTTCTTAGGTGTGACAGGTTTAGTGATTATGTCTGCAGGGTTCTGCTGTGTTGGCACATATCTCCATTGACAGTTTTGTGTAGCAGCTTGAATTTTGGTTACTCTATGTGCTACAAAAGTATTCCATTTGTGTGGAGGATGTGTGATCCACTGCAAAGTTATAAGACTGTCAGTCCAGAAATACTCGTATACTGTTGATATTGTGATCTGCAGAGATAGGGTAACTTTTTGGTATAAGCAAGCTGCCAACTGGGCTGCACATAGCTCCAGTCTGGGCAAAGTAATCTGCTTGAGTGGGGCTACTCTAGATTTGCTTGTTAGTAGTTGAACTTGAGTGTGGTGGCTTTTATCTTCAGATTTTATGTAGCAGGCTGCTCCATATGCCTGTGGGCTTGCATCACTGAAAAAGTGTAGTTCTACATGACTGAAATTGAGTATTAGAGTGTTTCTTGGAATCTTGTATAGCTCTACATAGTGAAGTTGTGAATATAGTTCATTCCATGCTTTCTGTATAGCAATAGGAGCTTGTTGATCCCAACCTATGTCATTCAGCCAAATCTGTTGCATAATACATTTAGCTGCAGAGATGATGGGGGCAATTAGTCCCTGAGGGTCATACAGAGTACAGATGGCAGATAGAATCTGTCTCTTAGTAGTAGCTTCTGGTAATGACTTCACTGTATACTGTAGCAAGTCTTGTAATGGTTTCTAGTGTAATCCTAGTGTTTTAACTGTATTCTGCTCTTCTAACTGAGTAAGTGAAGCTTTAGAAAGCTTTTCTTGAGGCAGTGTTCTCAAAACTTCTTGTGAGTTAGAGCAAAACTGTGTTAAGTTAAATCCACCTGCCTGTAACAGTTGTGATACTTCTGTGGCTGCTAGTATAGCTTCTTGCTCTGTAGAAAATGATGCAAGGAGATTGTCAACATGAAAGCAAGTAGATAGCAATTTGGATGCTGTGGGAAATCTGTTTCTCTCATCCTCGGCTAACTGGTTGAGTACTCTGGTTGCTTCAAAAGCTGAACAGGCTTGTCCATATGTGATAGTGTTAAGTTGGTATATCTTCACTGGAGTAGATTAAGAATGTCTCCAGAAAATTCTTTGGAAGTCTTTTTGCTGTGGCTGTACCATTACCATCCTGTACATTTTCTCTATGTCAGCACTCACAACATATGGGTGGCATCTGAACTTCAAGAGTATGGTGTAGAGATCAGGTTGCACACAGGGTCCAGTGTAAAGAATATCATTGAGTGATGTACCTGTAGAAGTTTTGAATGAAGCATTGAAGACTACTCTGAGTTTTGTGGTCTCTGAGTCTTCCTTTAGGACAAATTGGTGTGGAATATAATATGCTTGTGGGCCATCCTGGTAGAAACTTTCTTCTACTTGGGTCATGTGACCTAGGGCTTCGTATTGTTGCATGAAGTCTGAGTACTGTTGTAGTATATTAGGCTGTTTATGGAGTCTGGTTTCATTGGAGAAGAAACATTTCAGAGCTCCACTTCTGGAGGCACCAAGATTATCTGTGGGCTTCTTAAATGGCAAGGTTACTGTGTAACGTCCATCTCTGTCCCTCTGCACTGTTTCTTGAAAATGCTGCTCGCATATGGTGTCTTCTTCAGATCTTACTGGTTGGATAATTTCTTCCATTTCCCAGAATTTCTGCATGTTCTTGTGTATTTGTTCTGTTATGCTTAAGTGGCAACGTGGTTCTTGTCTTCTGCCTTGTGCATAATGTATTTGTCCTGAGAGAATCCATCCCAGTCTGGTCTCCCTTATGTATGCTTTGTGTTTGTTGGTTTTGTTGATGGGTATAGTGTGTCCCATTAACAAGTTCCAGAATACATCTGCCCCTAGCAATATGTCAATGCTACCGGGTATGTGAAACCTGCTGTCTGCCAGTACAATGTTTTGTGGTATTCTTAAATTGCTGGTATCTATAGGAGCACTAGGTATGTCCTTGGCAATCTGGTTGATAATGAGGCACTGTAACTGTCTTCTATAGCCATTGCCATGGGCGTCCCTTATCTGTATATGTCCAATTTCCAAGATATTGGAGGTGTGTAGGTTTACACCGGTCACAGCTATGGTGGTAGGCTTGGTTTGTAACTGTAGCCTATCAGCCAAATCTTGGGTTATGAATGTATGAGTGGCACCTGAGTCCAATAATGCTCTGGCTTTTATGAGTCTGCCATTCTGAGCCTTGACTAGTATTTCTGCTGTGGCAAGAAATGTATGAGTTTTAGGAGTGATCTGTGCATTATTAGCAAATACTGAGCCTGTAGCATTGCTGCTGGTAGTAGTTGGAGATTGTCTAGTACCATTGTGGCTTTGGTTTCCGTTCTGTCTGTTGTTAGGCAATCTACTAGTGTATTGTGTAGTTGCATGTTGCCTATATTCATTGCTGCGAACCTTGTCTTGGTGTAGCAGAGTGTGGTGGCGTTGTTGGCATTTATAACAAGATGTAGATGTGCAGTTTCTGACGAGATGTCCTGCTCTGAGACAATTACTGCATAGTTTATTATTGTTTACAAAGTTCCATCTCTGTGTGTTGTTAAGGTTATGGAAGTCTTCGCATTTGTGTAGTGGGTGCTCTAGCCTGCACAGTATACAATTGTTGGGTGCATGGGCAACAAAGGTACGTGGGCTAACTTGTCTGTGGTAGATAGGCTTATTCTGTGTATTGTGTACAGTTTTAGGCCTGCTGGAGCTGTCTGGTGTCTCCAGAGCTTGTCCCCTTTTTTGTAGGAAGATACAGAGTTCTTTGAATGTGTTTAGTTGATCTACTGTGCCCTCTAGGCTCCATGCTTTGAGCGTAGCAGGGTCAAGTTTAGACGTGAGAAGATGAGTAAGCATGTAGTCCCATCTAAGGTTCTCTGGTGTGATAGATTCTATTGACCTAACCTGTCTGGCGAAGTGGTCAAGTAAGTCCATTAATTGACTGGGTGATTCCTTAGGGATCTTGCTATAGTCAATCAAAGATTGTAATAACTGTTGCAGTATAATTTTGTTGTTCTGAAACCTTTCATTTAGCAAGTTCCAGGCGGTTTCATAACCATTAGCAGTTAAGGGTAGTGTGTCAATAAGTTTATTGGCTGAGCCTTGCAATGCTATTCTCAAATAGTGAAACTTTTGAACTGGATCAAGCGAATTGTTGCTGTGAACAAGCGAGATGAACAGTTCTCTAAATGGTAGCCAATCTGAATGCTTGCCATTGAAGTGTGGCAAATTTATCTTTGGTAGCTGAACTCTAGGAGTGCAATTAGCTTGAGTGTTAGGTTGAGTTGTGTCTTGAGGCTGAACTTGTGGTATGTTAGTCTGTAAGTATTGTGTTTCATAGTCTCTAATTTTTCTGCGAGCCATGCCTACAGTTGTGTAGTATGTCTCTTCGAAAGCTTGTCTTTCTCCTTCCCAATCAGGGTCTGTGTCACATGTTTCTATTTTGCCCCGTATTTCCTCAAAGTCCCTTAATAATGTATTGTCTTTAGATAGTCTGTATGCAGTTTCTTCAATATTGTCTTGGTCAACTTGAACTGACAAAACATATTGGTAGAATCTAGTTAACTTTCCTTTGATGACTGCCCTCTTCTGCTTGTAGTTCTTAAGTCTGGAGGCATCTGTGGCAAGTTCTTGTGAGTCTGGCATTGTGAGGGGTGGTGTATGACAGTGTGTTATAAGGAAGGCTGTCACTTACCTGATTATCCAGTAAGACTGTTGTCCCTTGCACTGCTCTACCAGAATTGTTGCACCTTTTCTTACCACTAGGCCTGCTATGACTGCTCTTAGTGTGTAATCCAGTCAACATAGGCTGAAAATACAATAGAGTATTAGAATTGTGCAAGTACAAGTTATGTTTTACAAACAATGTACACTGTTGGTATGAGGAGAGGACAAAGTGATTATCCAAGGTGTGGATAGAATCCAGACTCGTTGAGGATCAGAAATGTAGTTTTTTGGTCCGAAGAGTAGACGAAGTATATTTCCACGGCGTAGGTAGAATCAGGCTCGGCAAGGACCAGAAAATTTAGGGATCCGGGCCCGTTGAGGACCAGAAAATGTAGGCTAGTGTGCCTAACAGAATTTTCAATAGGATTTTCGGAGGACCACTGGATTATAATCCAGAAAATATATAAGTTTAGAAGTGTGAGGATATTGAAGGAAGCAGGAATAATGGGGAGAGAGAATTGTTGCTTTATTCTTCTTTTCTTGTAGATTACTGCTTCTCTTCTTACTTGGAATTATATTTGTTATAGATCAGTATTGAATAGCACTTTGCTATTTGCACTAAGTAGATTTCAGGAATAACTGAAATTCCCTAGAAAATACACTATGTTTTGTGCTTTGAAATACTAAATGTAAAGTTCTTTATTTTGATCCCAAATAGTTACAAAGTTTTTGGAATAATTGAGCTGTACTGGCTCAAAATACTACTGCAGTATACTCTATCTGTCAGTAGGGAAAAGAGAAGCTGCAATTGCTTGCCAAAACTTCTTAACTTTATAAAAGCTGAATTACTTTTAAAAAGACACTAATTTGCTAGACCATTCCTTGGTCTTTATGCTATATTCGTTCAAAGCTACTACGGCAGCATCTTTAGCTTGCACGTAGAGAAAAAGAGGAGCTGCAAGGATGCCAAAACTCCTTACAATTATATAAGCAGAAATTACTTCAGCTGCAAAAACTTGTTAAGCCTTATTTGGCTTTTGTGTATTAGTACATTGCTAGAATTTGAGTTACTTAACTTTGTTTGCGACTACATCTGATGAGAATGTGACTGCATTTAGCCGGACTGTAGTTAAGTGAGGATGTACAGTTATAGATGCTGAAGTTCTATGGTGATGTGGATCATCCTGAACGGTGGCCATTAGCGAGTCCTTCCATGGCTACAAGCTACGCTCCACGAAGTTCTAGTGATGTCCTAGAATCCACCTCCTGGTAGATTAAGTAGTGGCTGCTAATGCTGGTTCCATGCGTAGTTGTATGTAGAAACTGTACAGTAATATATTCAGACTTGTGGTCTGTTGCTAAATTGGGGCTGTGCCCTTACGAAGCGACGATCGGTGAGAGAGTGATTGAAGTCTAACGGCCAAAATGCTTTCACATAATCATCTTACAAAGAGTCAGGTTCTAGAATCCTATGGAAGGCTCTTCTTGAAGTTTCCAGTAGCTTCCATCCAGAATAAGAGTACATTTAAAGATAATAACATGCTGTAATTATTCTGTAACATAAAGAATCTGCGTGTGAACATTTGCATTATAATTGTAATGTATAATTACAGAGAAATTTAATAATTTTAATGCGGTAAATAATCGATCTATTCATAAAGCTGCTTCTACAACCAAGTGCAATAATCGATATGACGCTTCTAAGTGAGCTAATGTATTCTGGCTGTAGCGCCAAGTAAATGTTAATGAGCTGTCACTCGACTTATCGATATCAGTTCGATGTCGGCAATGTAGCTTTCTGTTGCTAATTGACAGTAATTATTTAATCTAATGATAATAGCTAATAGTAACAGGAATGAATATGTAAAACTATTCCTTATTTTATTACAATACAGAGTATAATGGATATTTTCTTTATCTAAGTGTAAATAAATAGATACAAGCGTGCCAAGAATTCTGTTTTCTGGTAACTGGTATCAGTGCCATCTAGTGACTTGTATGAATACTTCATTACTAGTATTTGCTATAAAAGTATAATAAATGGGCTCTAAGCTCTACGAGCTTACACAAAATTATAACCGTAACGTACCGTATGGTACTCGTATGCCCGTACGAAGGGTTTTAAACCAGGGCATAGTACGAGCACAGCGCTACTCAATATTTGTGAAGACATACGCCACGCTTGTGACGAGAGGAAACTGACAATACTTGTCTTACTCGACATGACCAAAGCTTTTGACTCCGTAGACACTGACATTCTTACAGCTAAACTAAAGACATTAAACTTATCAGATAGGGCTGTCCTGTGGTTTCGCTCCTATCTAAGCAAGCGTCAGCAGTATGTTGTTTCTAATAATCGTTCTTCATCATGGCGTTTCGTAAGGGCAGGAGTCCCACAAGGAAGCATTCTCGGACCATTACTATTCTCTTTGTATATAAACGACATTACAGACTGTTTACGGCACAGCAAATACCACCTGTACGCTGACGACTAACAACTATACATACATTCCCATATTAGCAACATGAATGTTGCAATAACAAATATGAACGAAGACCTTGACTCAATTGACAGATGGACACAAACATTGGGACTCAAACTGAACCCAGTGAAGTCACAGGCAATAGTTGTGGGGCATCAGCGTCTCTTAAATAAACTTGATGAAAATAATACTCCACAAATCAATATCAGAAATTCAGTCATCCCATTCAGCGATTGCGTTAAAAATCTTGGCGTTCTTGTAGATAAAAATTTAACATGGGAAAATCACATTGTTGAAACGTGCAGAAAAGTTAATTCAATAATCCATATGATTAAAAGATTAGATATGCCCCTACCCTCTGCAGTAAAAAAGACCCTAGTACAATCGCTCGTCATGCCCCACTTCGATTACTGTGACTTGCATTCTAACCTGGCCCAAAGACTGCAACGTGTTCATAATGTATGGGTGCGTTTCATTTGTAATGTAGGCCTGTTTGATCATGTATCGCCATCCTTTGAAATGTTGTCATGGTTTCGATTGAACGATCGCAGAAAACTTCACTGTCTTCAGGTCCTTTTCAAAATTGTACACACATCTTCACCAACATACCTATCATGTCGCTTCTCACACCTGTCCTCTCATCACAACCTAAATACACGTTCAGAATATAGTCATGTACTTTCTATCCCTTTACACCGATCATCATCGTATTCTTCATCTTTCACCGTCTCAGTTACCCGCATCTGGAATTCCATCCCACATAATGTCAGAGGCTGTCAAACGTTGGGACAATTCAATAGAAAAATCAGTAAATTAATTCATGATAATGTTATTTAAATTTTTGTTTCTGTCTTAAGCCCAAAATTTTTCTTAGAGTGTAATTTAGAAAAATTATCAATCTAATTTTGTATTCAATTTTCTATTCAAGATTAACTTGTAACTTAATTGTAATTAATTTAGTTTTAGGTTCAACTATCTTCTATTTAATTTTTAGTAACTTAATTGTATTTTTAATTGTAATTTTTTTACTGGCAAAGCGGAAGAGAAGGCCAAATGGCCTTAGCTCTGCCAGGATAAATAAACGATTTTTATTTTTATTATTATTATTATTATTATTATTATTATTATTATTAAGGGAGGATAAACAGCTGTTATCCAAAGAAATGTCCTTTCAAATACAACTGTACTTGACGTCACTAGCACCCATGAAGAGAACGCACTTCTCTTCACTTCATATTTATTTAACGACGCGATATATATATATAACTTATATATATACAACTTATATATATATATATATGTCCCCTGATGCAACTGTCCTTGACGTCACTAGCACCTATGAAGAGAACGGACTTCTCTTCACTTCATGTTTATTTAACGACGTTACACTAAGTTTTATATATATATAACTTATATATACATATACATATAAATATACAATATCTTACCCCGAAAAGTGATACTTGGGCCATCAAAGGGGTAGAAATGTGAAATGTTCTATTACAATCCCAAAGTATTTTTTCCGTGTTACATCAATTGCATCTTCTTTCATGTATCTTAGACGCGAATGTCCGTAGGTGAGGGAACATCGCTTTGGAATACACATATTCAAACAGGACATGGACCATTGATTCACTGGTGTATCTTTATATAATAATGCCGTCAGAGAACTTCTTTTCACTAACCGTGAGAAGCTCCGCCAGAATATCGAGCAGAATATCCTTCAGAACTGGCCACATCGCTTGATAAAATACATAAGGGATGCCATCCGGTCCAGGGGAGGATTTTTTGCTGGCCCCAGCGATCGCCTGGTGTAATTCGTTTTCCGTGATTGGCATCTGAAGATCCTCCCGTTGATCATCGCCAATGGCTTCAAAGCAGTTTGCGACGTACGCGGGCGTATTGGCTGTATCAAGTTCATCGTCTGCAGAAAACTTCTGGCGATAGTACTCCCCTAAATGTTGCAATATATTTCTGTGGTCCTTCATGGTCCCTTGGGGAGAGCGAATGGAGACAAGGGTTTTCGTGGACCCAGATCGACGTTCATAGGCGAGATGATAAAACGTCGATCGTTCAGAGTCTGGCTGTAAAATTAGTTTACTGCGAAGTTGCGCGCCAGCAATGTGATGCAACTTGATATTGTGGAACCGTCCTTTAATGGCACGCATTTCTTTGTCAACAATGATCCCCTGTTTTTGTTGTGCAAGGAGTTCTTGAATAGCGACGTAGTAGAAATCCAAGACAGAACGGCGATCCATTGTGGCCTGGTAAGATTCTTGACGAAAAATTCGGCTTATCAGTGGCATCCCCCGCATCAACCACCAGTGCAACTTACTAGGGGCAGTATAGTATTGGGGCATAGAATTTTGCCACCGGGTAAAAAAGCGGTTTTTAATGTCCGGTGAAGCTAGCAGAGACGTGTTCAATTCCCAATAGCCACGCCCCTTTGGGGGAAGAGTGAAATCATTTTCCATTGTAACCAGGAGGGCATGACGGTCACTAAAGGCGGTAGGGAGGACGTGAGCACTATGCATAAAGGATGCAAGATCAGGAGTGACGTAGAAGCGATCAATTCGAGATGCAGTCGTATCACGAACAAAAGTGAAACCAGCAGTATGACGGTGTTTAAGTTCCTCTACATCAGTAAGGGATGGTATGGACATGTTCGGCGGATGGAAAAGCAACGTTGGCCACAATATCTGCTCAATTGGTCACCACCAGGGAGAAGATGGCGAGGGAGGCCAAGGGCAACCTGGAGAGGGACAACAGCTAAAGCTATGAGAAGGAGAGCCCTTTCTGAGGAAGGTTGGCAGGATAGATAAAGATGGAATCTGAGAAGAGGCAACTGCTGAAAGTGGAAATGCCTGAAAAAGTAAAATTAAATACTTCACTAAGGGAGAGTTGTGTAAACAGAGAGAATAACATAGTACTCGTGTTCGGAGTACCAAGTTGATCTCTCCTGTTAAGAGTGCAATTAAAGTGACCAACAATAATAATAGAGCTGCCTTTCCCCAAGTGAGGAGTGAGGCCCTCACGCCATAAATCCTCTCGTTCTTTCTTCCGCTGGGAGCCAGCGGGTCCATAAACATTAATCATAACTCTTGAACCATATAACGCTGAAAGAATACGTCCTGAAGGATGCCAGTCAAAGCTATGGAGGGGTAGGCCTTGACGATACACAAGAGCAGTGCCGCGGTTCTCAGGTCCTGTATTAACATGATAATCAGAACCATATAGGAAATCCAAATTGAACCCGTTCACCTCTTGTAAAAAACAGATGTCGATACCATTCTCGCGGAGAAAGTCACGGAGGAGTGCCTGACGAACACGATTGCGTAACCCATTAACGTTAATTGACGTATAAGTGATCAATGTGATCTACAGAACCAAGAAAAATGCCAGCTGGAAAGCGGTTATGTTATCGAGTGTTCCGGGCATTCTTTTCTACATTTTCCGAGCCTCATGGTTATTAATGGGACTGGTAGAGCATTTTCGGTTTGGACGCACCACTACACTGCCCAAGATACCGGCCGAGTCGAGCTCCATGTGATTATTCAGGGTCAGTGGTGTGATGGATGAAACAGGTACACATGCCTTCGGGGGGAAGGGGCCTGTCCCATCAGGTGGTAGAGCCTTTTCGTTTTCGCTATCACACGTCACGGTTGATTCAGAACTGGAACCATCATGTTCGGTTGAAGACAATGTTCCTTGCGAAAGGCCGAAGGCTGGACATGTCGCAGGGTCCACTCTAGCAAGATCCGGAGAAAACAGAGTGACGGTGGAAGGAACAGGAGGTGAAAGTACGGAGCCATCAATACCATCCGCTGCCGGCACCATATCCGCAGCGGATGAAGTGGTAGGAACCTCAGGTGTAGAATCCATTAGGTCGTCCGTAGTAGCACTGTCGGAAGGCCCAGCCATAGGGTTGCCCTGATCCGGATTGCCCGATGTAGCAGGCATCATATTGGCTGCTGTAGGGACGTCCGGCGCAGTAGCCATCAGGGTGGTCGTGGTTGGGGCTACAGGCAGTGGGGGAAAGTTATCCTCGTCAAAGGGACTGAGAGAAATCCGTGGTTGAATAAGTGGCCGGTGAGCGAGCGGGGTCCACGTGGGGGTGTCGGAAGTACGCGGATAGTATTTACGTTGCTTGGGGCAATCAGCACGCAGATTGCCAGTAACATGATATAGAGCGCATTTAATCGGCTGTCCTGCGTGTGTAATTAGCACTCTATGACCTGCAATGTCTTGATAAGAGGGAATATGCTTTTCTAAAGCAATCTTCACCGTTCGGACAACATTAGGTATCGCGTAACGGAATTGACCTCTCTAAACATCGTCAGTAATATCCAGGACATGTCCGTACAGTTCTAGGTGAAGGCCAATGTTGTGGTTAGGAACTTCAGTTGGTAGGTTGTATACTTTAACATAGCGAATCCCCATGCCAGTCGAATCAATGGTTAACCTACTACGGTGTCCCCCTTCATGTACGAAATAGGACTTGCAATTAGTATCTCGAATGATCGTGTCCACTGTAGTAGCAGTCTTGCACTTTATATAAACTTGTTGTGTGATGCCGATAGCTGCAAGACAGCAATGTCCTCATATCGTATCCGTAAGGTATCGTGGATCCATTCATGTATGTCATACGCACTCGGTCTGGGGGCATCACGTTCCACAAACGAAATGACTATCGTGTTCTGTCGTTTGATGACCATGGTGGCAAGGGAGTTCCCGAAGCACAACCCTCACGACGTGTACGAAGTTGTGACAGTCAGAACAATCACAAGGCCAAAAAAAGACACGAATTGGAAACAGTTACAGAACACAAGTGAAAGTAGGTTAGAAGACTCGCACTCGCTGAGACGTCTGTTCACCTTGCCTACTCAAACACGACTGTGTTATGTTTGGTTTCACCGTCCGTACGGGATGTAATAAATTTTGTCTGTGTATATACAAATATTAAGTATCGGCTCTGGTCATGGAAACCACTATTAACGGCCGTGGGTGTCAGCATTAATAATAATAATAATAATAATAGTTTATTTAACCTGGAGAAGTAAAGACCGTAAGGGGCTAAAAGGGGCTAAAAGTAGGCTACATTAGTTGTTACATTATGGCATAATAAATAACATAACATAAAATACGTTAAATGACATTACATAACACATTAAATGATTTAGGATACATTAAATGACACACAAATGATACGAAATAAATTAAATGGTACAAAAATAATTTAGTTACACATTACACATAGTTACGCATTCTGACCACATGCCCCCAATCCTGCCATTTGCCTATGGTAGATGACGCAGCGGTCGGGTGATAGGATTAGTCCCTTCAGAGATGTAGCGCCATGGGGTTTAGTTTAGTTTTTATATACAAATATTAGCTTTCCTTGACTGTTAGTTCGTGGTTACATTTTGCATCTGTATAAGAATATTTTTTTTATATTCTAACTGCTTTGTGTGGTTGATCCGTAGTTAAAGCTGTTATTTTCCATGGGTTGTATCCACATTCTGTTCGCAGATCATCATGAAAGTCATGCTCACTTGTATTAATTACCGGGCAGGAAAAAGAATGTGTTGAAGATTTCCTATTTGTTCACAGGAACAGTTTGGATTGACAGCTCTTGTAATTCTGTGTAGGTAATGGGGGGCGATTGCCGTTTTTAGTTACCTTTGTACATAATGGATACTTCAGCTCTTGTTTTGATGAACCAGGGTTTATTCTTCTCCATTTCTGTAGCTCGATGTGGACTGATCCTGTTTGTGATTATAATCTTGTATGGTTATTAAGAATTTATCCTGAGAATGTTGCATTTTAGCCTGTTTTGCCAATTGGTCAGCGAGTTCATTTCCCTTCATATTGCGATGGCCCGAGATCAAAATGAAGTTCACTGAATTACTGTCTTGAAGATTATGAAATAACTTCTTTATGTTTATTTCCAGCGAAGAAAATTTGGTATGTATATCCGTATGTGTTCAAAGTTTTTGTGAATCGGAAAATAGAAATATGTTTATTCCTGTAATAGTTTTCAGACTTATTAGTGCCTGGCGGATAGCTATTAGTTCAGCTGTGTTAACGCTTGATAAATTGTTTCCTTTCAATAGTACTAACATTATAACAGTGGTCTCCAACTCGCCATATTTTGTGCGCGTATTGGCTTGCACTGTGCGACCCCTGTGCACCATGAGATGTCAGTCTGAACCAGGGTTCCGTCGGCAGAGGTGGGTCGTCTATTTCACCAGCTTCCAAACAATTATGTTGGGTGTAGAATGTGTTCCAATATGTAGGTCATCGACTCCTACATTTATGGTAACAAATACCTATATAAGGTAAGTATGAGTGACATTTTTACGGACTTTCTCCGAACTAAATACCCCCGACTGCATAGACATATTGCTAGTATTTTTTCTATGTTCAGATCTACGTACATATGCGAGCAGTTTTTTCACTAATGAAAATAAAGAAAACCCGCAGCAGAAGTAAATTGTCAGATGAAAACTTAAAATGTGAAATTAGACTGGCTGTTGCACAAACATTGATTCAAGATGATGAAAACTTCTGCGTGAAAAGATACAACAAAATCAAGAAAACAAGCTTCCCCTAATGAGTGATTTTGTAGTGTGAAATGCTTTATTTGAGCTGTTCTATAATACTGAGTATTAAAAGGAGATATAGTTTCTCTGAATTTTGTTTCAAATATAACTTAGTATTAATATTTATGTTCAATAATATAAATGTGAAAGTGTGTCATTTAAAGGAATGAGTGTAGATTTGGTTTTAATTTCGCAGAATTTGTGGCATTACAATTTAATTACTATAAAACTGAATAAAACCAGGAACTTTTCAACTACGTTCAAAACCATAGAATTAATTTGTGTGTATTATCTTGCTAGGAATATATTGTACATCATGACTTAACGAATATTCTCTGTAGAAAACATAAGTAAATGATAATGAATTAATAATGTAATAAAACATTTATACAACAATTATCTGTTGATATGCCAATATGATTTGTGAATTTCAAAAGCCTACTGAGCATACCGATACTGAACTCAAGAGAGGCAGTATACCACGCGGTGTGTGCACACTAAATGATTCTAGCGTGCAATGGGTAAGCTTGTACATACTGCTGTACCCAATGTGCAATGAGTTGATGGCCGCTGCATTATAATAAGCAGCTTTGGTTCCTTCAGAAGTTTTCGATCCGTCAGTGAAAATAATCGTAATTTTGTAAGGGGGAAAAGTAGAAATGAGATTGAAATTGGTCTGGTTGGAATTAATATCTTGTTTATTCAAAGTAATAATACCGATATCGGGGTACGCCGTGGCGTAGTGGTTGAGGCGCTACGGAACAAACCGGAAGGTCGCGGGTTCGATTCCCGAAGAGGTCGTTGGAGTTTTTCAATTGGCCTATTCCTTCTGGTGGCACTTTGTCGCTTGGGTCGACTCAGCCTCTAACAGAAATGAGTACCGGGAGCAATCCTGGGGATAAAGACGGCCGGTACTTAAGGCTGACAACCTTACCACCTTCTCGTGCCAAATGCCCAAAATCTGGAAGCCTCAAACTCCTGGGACCCTCTGGTCCTCCATGGCCTGTATAGAGATAACTTTAATAATATCGATTTTAGGAGGCTTTGAGCGTATTATATTTCAGTGCAGTAAAGAGGATATTTAGGGAAAATAATAGGAAGATTGTAATTATATCGGTCTTCGTTGTTTAATTCCCGTAGTTCCATAAAATGTTTGAGTTTTGAGTCGAGTGGATGGGCACTGTTGAGAAATACGAATTATATAGACTTATGCTGGCTTCTATTGCGCTGTCCTCGTGCGTTTGCAGCTGGAGTTCATTAAACAATTGGATTTTATTAGGTTTCCTGCCAGTTCCCAACATGACTTTTCCAATACTGTATATAAGTTAGCTGATGTTTTGTTGCCATTTCTTCTGTTGTATAGTAGTCGGCTGCAGATCCTCACTGCTGTATAGTAATAACTTCGAAGACCAATGCAGCAGAGCAAGCCATCCCTAATTTGCAGGTCCCTCGATGTATGCATACATACTTATGTATGTATATATACATAGATATATATCTATGTATATATATATGTATATATACATATTATGTATGCATACATAAATGTATATATGCAGCAAAGTAAAATCCTAGCCAAAGGAATACTAGGGGAAGGCATCACTATACACTCAAAGGAATATAGTGGAAGGAACTGGATATAAATATATATCCAGGGCCCACAAAATATTATTAATAACCAAAAGTGAAATTTTCAGAATATTGAGTTAATTGCAATAAAGTAGCAGAAAAATGACTTAATAATATATTAGTGCATGACTAGAGAAAAAATCAAATACAAGCAGATTTAGACAGTTGAGAATTTTTTTTATATAACTTCATTTCACATTAAGAGAAACTAAACAAAACTATGCAGTTTAGACAATACAATTTTTTTAAATTGTTACCCATTATAATGACTATGTATTTCTCAAATAAATGGCTTGGAGCCTGGAATAAAAAAAAATTTAATGACGGTTGAGATAAATCAAGTAGTACCGCTTGGTAGACAAGATGGCAAACGGCTATGAAGGTCATGACCGGTACATGATAGAAAATTACTTGCTTAGAAGATTTAGTTAAGAAAAGAAAGAAGAAAAGCTAAAAGAATATAAGAGGAAAAGAAAAGTGTGCCGACGAGCATACATCCGTTATCTCGCATTCGTTACAGACGTTAAGATTATTTACGTGGTAGAACAAAGCAATTTTGATAACATGGCCGAAAAACACACTAAGTCCCTGTACCAAGTGAGCAGAATAAAATGACTACATAATGAATTTATAAATAGCAAAAAGCAATATAAAACAAAACTAACAAATGAATACCAGTACAAAAGTAAAGAGTATACTGCTCACCTGCATACTGAATACTGAATGTACGTTCTGTGGCGGCAGAAGTGACTGCAGCTCGTAAGGTTAGGATGGCCACAACTGCCAAATAGCAGGTTCCTCTTAGCATTCATAAGTCATGAAAAAACTAAATTTCCCCCAATACTACAGTAGGATTATTCTGGACCATGGGACTGATTTATAATTAATTATTAGACTGTAAACGTATTATATATAAATTTGTGTTTGTGTAATATTGAAGGTGTTGGCTTTAGGCATTATATTTTAAATACCAACACAATAACAAGGAATGTTAATTTACTTATCTTTAATCATGTTGAATTAAGTGTGAGGCATCACTTTATAACACATAAGTTTATAAAGGAAACCTAAAGTCTGACCATTCTAAGAAGGAAGCCTGAAGTAAACAAAAAACCAGTACATCTGTCTCACTGTAGCACGATACTCGTATGTCTTAAGAGTGAGACAGACATACTGGCTTTTGTTTACTTCAGGTTTCTTTCTTAGCTCGTCTTGGG
This sequence comes from Ectobius pallidus, assembly GCA_964059195.1. Classification (NCBI taxonomy): domain Eukaryota; kingdom Metazoa; phylum Arthropoda; class Insecta; order Blattodea; family Ectobiidae; genus Ectobius; species Ectobius pallidus. Next base: position 41,557,862 of record CAXKWD010000012.1, read on the forward strand.
TATAAGAGATTATCACGAATAAATTATTATGTTTTAAAAGAAGATGACTTACAGTATATTGCTTTTGAAAGTAAGTGGAAAATTATATCCCTAGACGATTCCTAGATAATCATGTGGAATGTTACTGAAATAGTTTAATTTTAAGGTACCTGAACCATTAATAAGCAGTAAAACATTAAAAACTAAATTTTTTTTATAAATGCTCCTTTTTGGGAATATTTCCTACGCAATATTTCCGGCCCATATCACTACTGTGCAGAACCAACGTCTTTTTGTCTCTCTGAACTTTAGTTATATAACCTATTTGTTCAACAAAAATTGCATATAACTTGTTACGTTTTACATATAACTTGTTACATGTAATACGTTTATTAAACAAGTTACATAGTGTAGACGCACCTTTACATTCCCTTAATTTCTCATGACTTCAAGGAGCAATTATGCCCAATTGGAGGAAAATCGAACCTCAATACTGAGTAACAATACTGGTCAATACTGAGTAACACACAAAATTACAAATCAGCCTACGAAATTCTGAACGATAGAGTCGAAGAAGACCTCGCTTCTCTCGGTGAATATATTTAATTCGAGTTATTACTGATGGTGTTTTCATACGGAGCCTCTTGAAAACGGCAGTTCTGTACACAAACACACCATCGAAAATGACCTCTGAGGGTCTCAAACCTTTGATCCGATAAAATAAAGTGAGTGTTGTTTTTGTCTTTTGTTTGCCTGTTTGCTCTCCGACGAGTTAATTTTAAAACAAGTAAGGTAAACTCTGGTAATCCTGTAATAACTTTTGATTTCTTGTGGAGAACTCAAGAATCTAACCTGTGACAGTTGCAGTAGAACGAAGGTGAAACCTATATTATCTGATAGCTTTCTTGCAATCTTGCAAGTTCTGAAGTTTCTTTATAGAATGAAAGTTGCAGAGATAACCCGTCATTGATTTTAGCGAACGTATTTTGATACGATATGGTAGGATTTTGTTTTTCTTCGTTATCTTTATCAGTTGTTCTTTATATTTTAAGCAATTCAGCTGTTCTGTAAACTTTAGCTGGCCTATGGAAGTTCGTTGAACATAAACTTTCTTAAAGTTAAACTTAGTTAAACTTTATAATGCTTGAATTTTTTTCTTTAAGAGCGAATGTCTTCTAAAGATTTAAATTATACCAGATATCGGTATGTGAATCGAGCAATATTCCTCGAAAGTGGAAAATGTTTAGTTAACATGATCTTGTAAATAATTACGATCGCAAAACTACCTTACGGCATGCTTTTATTTAATTTTAAATTAATTACTGCTTATAAAAACTACATTTCCTCACACCTGAGATAACTACCGATTATAATTCTTCAAATGTAGCACCTATCGTAATATTTCGATAAATTATGTGTAAATTGGGAAATCCTTAGTGAATAATGATTTTCAATCACCCTCAGACCTTTATTATGTATTGCAAGATTTCCAAAATCGTCATAAAGAAGACTATTTAATTTTATCTTCAAGTGGTATATCTATTATAGAGATTGAACTGATAAGTATAATTTCCGTTTAAATAGGCCTACTAATAAAAAGGTATCAATTCCGGCAGAGCAGCTGAGTACGATGGAAGGAGAAATAGAGAATACGTAGGTATCATATGGAATATTGACTTACCGTACTTTCGTTGTTTGTTAGCAATGAGTCGTAGGCTTTAACGCTAACATATATCCTAGCCTATTTTATTAACTTATTTTCCATTCGTATATTGATTGTTTAACTTATGAGAATTTTACTTTTTAATGATGATTTCGAATAATATATTCTATTACAGTAACGTAACAGTTTTAATGGAACAGCATCTTAATTACACTATTTTATGGTAGGTTCAGAACTAATATTGAAATGTTACAAAAATAGTAGTTTCATGTATATTAGTCTACCCCATTTCTTAGGTACCGGTATTCAATACAAGTATTATATTAAATTGTACGTTAGATTATAAATATTTTTATTGTTTAATTTAAAAAAAAAATATTATCATGAACAGTAATGAGTAGTGTGTTTAAAATTAACATTCAGTTTACCGCCATATTCATTAAATTAATAAATTACTTAATTATTGCTTTATTTTTGTTTATTGTAAATACAAGCACAAGATTACAATTTCATGTAGAGAAATAAATATAAACACTTTAATACATATTGCAATACTTGTACAAGATAATAAACCGAAATATATTAACGTGAATACACCCGAATGAACAAGACTGCTTGTGCTGGGGTGCAGTTCCAAAAAAATCAGAGATCAGAGTGATGGAAAGAGGAGAATAAAGTGACCTAATTGATGAAATAGTTAACAAAATTCTAAAACTTAGAGGATTAAATTAAATTACAATAGAATCAGCTATCATGATAAATTATATCAAACTTCTCCAAAGGGGTAATGAGCAAAATAAAAAAAGTATTATATAATGTTTGAAAATATAAAATATCAAAAACAAAGACTTAAAGGAATAATAAAATTAATAATTTACTTTAGAAACAGCTAACTTTATCAATTATATATAAATTTCACAAAAGAGACAATGAGCGGATTGTGATATAATGATACGTTTATGAAAAAAACAAGTACAGCACTTAAAGGAAACATAAATACCATAGAAATGTGTAACATTTAAATTATAGACGATTTTTATATACCTAATTAATCTAGCTCTGGAATAGCCTATGTTGAAAATTCAGGATACATTTTTATCATAGTTATAAAAGTAAAGTATGACGTAGAGGCCACCTACAAACCACTATTAAAATTACACGAGGAATAGAATACTGAAAACAAGATCCTTATACGAGGGGCAGTCAAAAAGTTCCCGGTATTTCGTTGTAATTATTTATTACCACAATATAGGTACACGTTTACTTAATCGCCTTCAATATATGCTCCTGCAGGACACACACACTTGTTCCACCGGTGCTGCCGTTGCTGGAAATAACTATGTAAGTCCTGTTTTGGTAGCGTCCGAAGTTCAGCTGTCAGAGAAATGGCAAGGAGGATGGACACTGCATGGCGACAGTGCTCCCTCCCACACATCGCTTGTTGTGGGGATATGACTGACAGAAACGAACATTCCACTCCTCTACTAGCCTCCCTACTCACCAGATTTAGTACCAGCGGATTTCTAAAAAGAGCCTCAAAGAACCGTTTTACCACTGTAGAAGACAACAAAACCAACGCTACGGCTGAACTTCGGAAGCTACCAAAACAGGACTTTCATCGTTGTTTTCAGCAATGGCAGGAGCGGTGCAACAAGTGCGTGTGTCCTGAAGGAGCCTGTTCAGAAGACGATGAAGTAAATGTGTACCTATATTGTGGTAATAACGAAATTCCGGGAGCTTCTTGACTGCGCCTCGAATAACATATAGTACTAATATATTCTGACCACATTTAATTGGATTTACAAGATATATACATACGTTGTCCCCTAAAATATTTATACACAAACAAATGGGGATATCGTACAGTATACTACGTTGGCTACAGTAGATTATCAGTTCAATAAAAAGTTAAAAGAATAAAACGTGCACATAAAACAATCAATAATACTCTAGAATCATATAAAAAAATTGATTGTGTTATTTGTTCACAGGTGTGCACTAGTCATAATATTTAAAAGAAAATTAACATTAATCCTCAGTTAAATTATTACACTATATCATCATCATCATCTACTATCAAGGTTTAGACCATTACTGATCTGTTCCGGCTCCTTTTATTTTAGCTGCTCCCTCCATCTTTTAGCTGGTCGTCCTCGACCTCTGTGTCCTTGGGGATTATAATTCAAGATCATATGAGGCAGCCTCTCTTCATTCATTCTGCTGATATGCTCAAACCATTTATTTCAATATTCTTCAATTTTTGTTACTATGTTGACTATTTGTAATTCTTTGCGGATATCTTCATTCTTCTGCTTATCCAATAGAGTACATCCCGCTACACAACGCAGAAACTTCATTTCTGTTGCCTCTAATCTTCTTGTGAAACTTTTAGTGAGAGTCCAACATTCTGAACCGTACAGTAAAACAGGTATAGCCAAAACTCTATAAAACTTTAGGAGAGTTTCTCTACGGACTTTCTTTGCTAATGTTCTTCTAATTGTACCACAAATTTGCTGAAATAAATTCAACTTTCTGTTAATGTCTTTTGTCCTATCATTGCCTAAGAAAACTCCTAAATAGTTAAAATCCATTACTTGTTCTATTAAAAGATTATTCACGACTATTTTGGCTCTTATTGGATTCTTTCCATGGAACGCCATTACTTTAGTTTTACTTGGGGATATTTGTAGGTTGTATCCAGCAGCAATTCTTCCTAATTGAAAAATGGCTCTTTGTAAGCTGTCCTCGTCCGTTGCTATCACTGCCTGATCATCTGCGAAAAGGAGTGTGTATAATTTCCTATTACCAATTTTAAAATTTTCTAATAAAACACATTGCCATTTCCTTATGACGTCGTCAATATATAGGTTAAATAAAGCTGGTGATAAAGGACACCCTTGTCTCACTCCTTGGTTTATCTCTATGTTGGCAGTAGACTGTCTATTTCCATCTCTAATTTTTATGGTGGTTCCAGCATACAGACTCTGGGTTGCTCTTATTATGTGATTTGGAAAACCTCGTTGTTTCATTATGTCCCACATTATATTTCTATTTACTTTATCGAAGGCTTTAACATAATCTACAAATGCTATGTATACTGGCAAATTAAATTCCTTTCTTTTCTCGAGTAATTGCATCATAGTAAAGATACAGTCGCAGCAAGATCTGCCTTTCCTAAACCCATGTTGTGGTTCTAAGAGAACTGTTTCCATTATAATATTTATTCTATTTCTCAAAATTTTTGCATATATCTTGTAACATGAGTTCAGCAGACTAATTCCCCTGTAATTATTGCAGTCTCCTTTATTTCCTTTCTTAAACAATGGGATGACAATTGCTTCTTTCCATTCATCTGGAATGTTTCCTATTTTCCAGCACTGATTAAATAGGTTTAGAATTCTTTTATATAGAGATGGTGGGCCATATTTTATAAGTTCTACATTTAATATATCTGTTCCTGGCGCTTTTCTATTCTTAAAACTATCTAATGATTCTTTAAATTCTTCTTCTGTAATAGGATCAACATTTCGGTCATTATCCACTAAAGAAAAAGGTTCCTGATCTTGTGCTGTCCACAGTTCTTTATAAAACATTTCCCATTCTTTTAACTCTATAGGGTTAATTTGGACTTGATCCTTTACTTTCTTATTCATATATGTCATGGCTTTAAAGGCTTTTTCTTGTCTTCCATGTACATCGTCCTCTAAATAAGATATATATCGGTTCCAATATTGTCTATTTATTTTCCTAGTTTCTTTCCTTACTAATGCACGAAGTCTGTTGTATTCCATTCTGTTTCCTGTCGTTCTAGTGTTTAGGAAGCGTAAATATGCTTTCTTTTTATCCTCCACTAGTTTCTTTAATTCATCATTCCAAATATTAAGCCCTTTTTTCGAACAATTAATTTTCCTTTTGCCCAATGCTTCTGTAGCTGCTTTGGTAATGCAATTCTTTATGACATCCCATTCCATATTGATGGTGTCATTCCGTGGTGATATGTTAATATATTCCTCTATCCTTCTTTGATATATATATTTTATGCTTTCCTGTCTCAGCAGATGTACTCTGAATCTTTCTTCTACTTTCCTCACTTTATTTAATACTATTTTCCATCATTTATACATCATAAATCTTCCCACAACAAGAAAGTGGTCTGAACCTACATCACTACCTCTAAAAACCCTTACATCTTGTGCCATTTTAGCTGCTTTTGCATTACCAATTATATAATCGATTATTGATCGCGATCCTCTTTCACTCCAGGTATATTTGTGTATTTCTTTGTGTTTATAAAACGTATTGAGTATTTTCAGACCATTATAAGAAGCAAAATCGATTAAAAAATTTCCATTTTTATTTCTAACTCTTTCTCCATTTGTTCCTACTACATTCTGAATCGATGTATCACCTACTCTTCCGTTAAAATCTCCAGCCAGTATAATAGTATCATTTTTGTTCGTTTTATCTAATTGTATCTGCAGTTGATTATAAAACATTTCCGATCTACCTTCTCTTCCTGATTCCGGGGCATATATCGCAAATATAGTTATATATCCTCTATTTTCTTTAATACGTACTGTTAAAATCCTTTCATTGACACAACAGTAGTTTTGGATTCTATTCTTCAACCTTTTGTGAATATATAAAGCCACACCAGCTGATGCTCTTTCATCTTGTTCTACACCGCTGTAATACATTATGTAATCAGTCAGCTGTTTTGAGCCCTTCAGTTTTTTCTTAGTTTCTGATATTGCTGCTATATCTACTTTCCTTTCTTTTAATTCTTTTTCTAATAAGTTTTCTTTATGACATAACCCTCTGACGTTCCATGTAGCCACGTTAAATATTTCCGCATTTCCTACTCGTTTGTCCTGTTTCTTTGCCAAGGTCCGTTTTCCATGTAGATCAGTCCGATTAGCAACTATTTGGAGCTTATGAGTAGAATAATTTTTTACATGAGAGGGGTACCGGCCCTCAGCACAACCATTAACCACCTATGTATACACTATATACATTAAAAAATTTAAATGATATATTCTGTTGTGAACACACTATAAAACAATGTAATAAAATTTGGTCAACAATGTCTATATTGTTTGCTACGTGTAAGACCTGCTTGCTTCAGTATTATAGTAATAGCCTATTGTTGTATTATCAACTTGCGGTTATGTGTAAGATCTTGTTGACTTCCTTTAAGTGTCTAGTTTTCAGCGTCTTTTTCCTGTCCCAGTATTCAGTAAGGTTATCAGCCTTATGCACCAACCGCCTTTACCCAAAGGATTGCCCCTGGTTCTCATTTATGCGAGAGGCTGAGTCTATCTCAGGGCCATAGTGTCACCTGAAAGATTTGGCCAATTGAAAATCTCCAAGGATATCATTGGCGATGGAACCGGCGACCTTCCGGTTTGTAGCGTGGTGCCTCAACCACTATGCTATGGCGTACCCTCAGTTATAAATTTGGGGACGAAAATTAAAACTGTGTCCTAGTCATGCCGAGATGCTTTTAATTAGAGGAAGATCAGTATATCGTCTAATGCTGTTGGCTATACGTATTCACTGGGTATGTATTTTGTTCCATGTTTATGAAACCATTTTAATAAGGACAAAATGTAAAGTCGTTCAATTTTGAAAAAGTTAAATTCCGAAAATGTTAGGTTAGTTAGGTAGTCAACATGTTTTCGAGAAAGATTTTCATTATTCTTATTTTATAAAAGGCAAAGTTGCTCAATAATAGTTTTCGCTAAACCTCGAGAATGTCATATTGGATAATGGATTGGAAAATAACTATGTAACGGAACATAGAATAATGATGGGAATACAATGTCGTAAAAGGAAAAATCCGTATATATTTCTGATTAGGTAGATAACGTGGTACAATGGTTTATAATATATTGATGTTTGTATAAGAAATATTACTGGTTGTGGTTGTGTATGTAAGAAATATGAAAAGAAGCAACTATGTGAAATAAATGAATATGGAGAAAATAAATAACACAATTACTCAGCTCACACAATTCAAATACTAGGATATAGGGGAAATTTATATATATATATATATATATATATATATATATATATATATGAGTTGCAATTAAAAATGCAAGTTGATGTTTGAATTCTTTAACAAACACAATTAGTTATAATTAACTTCTAAAGACAGACCTAAAAATATCTGAGGAAGGACGTGTTGAGTTTAAACCGAGAGTCGCCAGACCTTTTAAATTCCAGGTGGGATTGGATATGTCAAGTTATAAATAAACTCATAATCTTCTCCAGAAAAAGTATAAACATTTATTTATATTTTCAATCTATATATTTATAAAATTCACCTAATATATTCAGCTATAGTTAAATAAGAAATGTAGTATATCAAACACCTACATAAGCGTAACAATCTCAATAAGATCTATATATATAAATCACATTGACATTAAAAATAAATTATAGAATATGGTGAGAAATATTAAGGTAATATGCGTAACTAGGATTGAAAACCTGGACTGAGTGCAGAAAATCCTTGAAAATGGCCAGAAATACTAAAATGCGGAAAATATTTGCTTGAGAAAAATTTATAATAAGAAAAAGAAATAATTATTAGCTAGGAATTATATATTAATCCAAAGGCTTATATATCGGGAAGTTTAAGAAAAGGGTACGGTGTACCAGAACTCAAAAACAGAAATATCTACCAAAACATACGGCTGGAAAGCATACAATATAAGCTTACGGTAGGCTTTAATATTTTACAAGACGAAAAGTACTGAAAATATATAACCACAATTCAAGTATAGAGAAACATTCACGTACTGACTACCATGCGTATACACTATACTGACAAATATGGACAGGCAATACGAAAGAAATTTGAATTTAGAACTAACGGGAGCATCTGAAGTTTACAAACACTATAAGCAAGTTAAGGACCTCGCACACAGAAAGATATCAACCAATCACGCGTGCACAAACAGAGGAACAGAGTTAATGACCACGAAAAAAGGCAAGTATTCTACAAGGAATACAAACTACGTGCATCTTAAACTTGACGATGAATTACATCCTATAAATGGTACGCACGCCCACATTCAACAACATATTTGCAATGCATAACACAGAAAGATATCAATCAATCGGAATACAATTTGTATTTTAAATAGTTGCCATATAATAATTTAGCGGAGAAAAATTTACAATACTACATTGCTAGAACTCGACTACTTCAGAACAACCGATAAGCCAAAATCAAGAACATTTAAGCTGACAATCCAGACCTGATTTCCCCGTACGCAATACTACTAGCATTCCAGAAGCAATAAACAAATAGAAAGCTATTATTATGACATAGCGAAATAAATGAAACATTCGCTTACAGCAACATTTTAGCCTGCACTCAGAACAAACGTGAAATAATAACGTGATATTAATTAGTACGTAAGGCGAATATGAAGCTAATGTCCTATATACTTTAGCGCCATCTGAGAAATTATGTTGCACACGGAAGTTTAAATACAAGAGCCTAACTAGAATATCAGATTGGAATAATGCGTACATGGTGACTGAAAAACTCCTAATTACGGAATTTACTTGTCATACTGCGGTGCCTTAAACAATTTTGGCTTTAACAAAGGAGAATAACTCCAGCTCAATCCTGAAGAGATATTTCAAATTAATTTAGACGAAAAAATGCTCAACTCACCATATCTTACAGCACAGGATGTCACCACAAGGTTAAAGCTCACATCACGACGGGTGCTCGTATCACTCTGAGTGATCGAACACTGGAATCGCGTACAGGTAGACAAAACCGAGCAACCACCGCCCATGCGCGCCAACGAACTGCATAATGAAACAAACGTAGATGGCACTAACAAAACGCACCCAACAAATTTAAAAACATTTCAGTGGTGAGACCATTAAGGTATTCATCAATAAAGATACCCAGGTATTGATCAAGAAAGATACCCAAAAATTTCACTATGGCAGCTACTCTCAATGGCTAGCATTTATGGTTTGCTACATCAAAAGTGTTATCATTACAATTATATATTATTAAATTTAAATTACCATATTTTCGTGATCCCTGACCAATAGGTGTTAGTGAGAGAGGAACCAATGTTGATTTCTGTACATTTAGTATAGCTAATCTTGTGTTAGCATATTTATGTTTCTTCCCAAATCTTTTTGAAGATATCATCTACGTTTATTAAACTTGATCGTCATAGTTTCCAGATATGCGGTAACAATTTTACAAAATACTGTGTGTAAAATGAAAAATTTACACAGAACCTATAGAAGACTGATTTCTCAAGGAAGCGGGAAACCGGGTTCTAGCATAAAGAATGAGGTAGTTTCGGTCCTAACTAGACAAAACTGTTATTTAAACTTAATCCAGCCTACTACAGGATGCGGCATTTATCGTTTCCCATTTTCAAAACCGTGTAACACATTTATTTAACAAAGAAATAAGCTACATTGAACATTTTTAAATGTCTTACAGTCTTGGAATTTGCAATTCTGGTATTACTTTTTGGAAATGATGTCCTTGAGATGCCCTCAAATGACTTCAACATATTGCTGCAATCTCCCTTGTACACTGGCCATTACGGGATGTGTGGTGTCTTGCGTAACATTTGCATTTCCTGCAATTCCACGCATAATCCACGAGCGGCCACTGCACAGTCCTAAGGTCGTGGTGTGGTGTGCCATTACAGCGCAGGGTATTATTGGCCCCTATGGTGCTTCGGTCACTGTCAACTCTGAATGTTACAATCACATGCTGCGAACATTTTTCTTACCAGAGTTGACACATCGTAACTGGGATAGTGAGAGATTGTGGTTTCAACAGAATGGTGCTCCGACGTATAGCCTACTGCACGTCTTTCAATGGACACGCTACATTCTGCTTTCCCCAGCCGAATTCTTTCCAGGTTTGGTGATATCCAAGGGTCCTCCGAATCTCTCGACCTTAATGCATCAGATTTTTTTTTTCGGTGGGGATTACTGAAGTCTAAAGTTTTCGCTCAAGCCCTCCCTGACATTAACAGTCTTAGAAATCATATTCAGACCCCACACATCGCATAATGGCCCGTATGTGAGGGAGACTGCAGCAATGTGTTGGAGTTAATGGGGGGCATCTCAGTTAAATAAATCTGTTACACGGTTTTGAAAATGGGAAACGATAAATGCCGCACCCTGTATTAAAATACATTACGGTCTATTAAAGACATATTAGTGGATGTCGTAGTAAATTAGACACTACCTTTGGCTACCTAATTCCCTTATGTTGATTATTTTTGCCAGTTCAGTGCCAGAACCAGAGGCATAAAGCTGCGTGTTGCCAACCGTCAGTTGAAATTTCTGGGCCATATCTTAACTCCTCAAGGTCTTCGTATCGATCCTGATCGGACAAAGTCGATTAGAGACTTCCCGCCGCCCAAAAATGTCAAAGGCATCGCTAGATTTATGGGGATGATTAATTTCTTTGGCAAGTTTATTCCTAAGTTAGCAGAAGTTGCTTTCCCTCTTAGTAAGCTTCGTAGGAAAGAGGAACCTTTTGTTTGGTGACCCGAGCAGCAGGGTGCTTTTGATCATCTTAAAGTAGCAATTTCCAATCCGCCAGTTTTAGCTGCTGCTGATTTTTCTCGTTACTTCGTCTTGAAAACAGATGCTTGTGGGTATGCGGTTGCTGCTGTTCTTCTCCAACGCTCTATCAGATGGCAGGAAGCCTATTGCTTATGCGTCCCGTACCTTAAGTAAACAGGAAAGTAAATATTCTATCTATGAGCTTGAGGCGCTTGCCGTCCTCTTTGGGATTGAGAAGTTCCGTATGTATTTGGAGAATGTGCATTTTCAATTAGAGACTGATAATAGGCGCTTTCTTGGGTTCTTGCTCGTCCTAGAAAATCTGGTCGTTTGGCCCGTTGGGCGCTTCTTATCTCTGCCTTCACATTTACTGTTACCCATATCCGTAGTTCTCAAAATATTGTTGCTGGTACATTATCCCGTATATATGACGGTTATTCTCAGATTCAAGAAAATTCTTCCACTTCTGTTAACACTCCTATTCTGACGGTCATTTTGTCTGATTTGCCATGGGCTCATGAGGGTTTATTGTCGGCGCAGGACCGAGATCCTACTATTGCTGCCCTTAAGCAGCGGATCGAGTCTGGTGAGGCAGTCTATCCTTATGTAGTTCGCAATAAGATGATTTGTTGTCAGACTAGGCGTGCCACTTCTCCTAAAATTATGTTGCCTAATAGTCTTATTGATGTGGTATTTAAATATTTCCTTTGTTGTCCCATTGGTGCTCATTTGGGTATTCATAAAACCATTTCTAGAAACAGAGAGAAATTTATTTGGTTGGGCATGTTTGCTGATATTAAAGCTCGACTTATGCCTGTAAGGTATGTGCTCTCAGCAAGCCTGCTCAAACTAAGCTATGGGGTCAACTTTCTTCTAATATTGCATCCAGACCTATGGAAAAGGTTTTCGTGGATAATGTGGGAAAACTTCCTCGTTCTTCTTCTGGTAATACATAAATTCTTGTTCTAACAGATGAATTTTCCAAGTTTGTTTGGTTGCGTGCTGTGAAAGAGGCTATATCCAAAACCACTATTGCTGTCCTTCGTTCCATCTTTGGATCCTTTGCCTATCCCAAACTCTTGGTTTCTGATAATGGGACACAGTTCACATCCCATAAGTTTAAAAGTTTTTGTTTAGATCCTGGCATTCAGCATGTAACTACGATACCATATTACCCCAATGCTAATCAATCGGAGAGAGTAAATAGAAATCTTAAATATGCATTGATTGCGTTCCATTCTTCTAGTCATACTCAGTGGGATACGCAAATGGATTGGTTGCAGCTTGCTTTCAATTTGTCTCGCCATTCTGCTCATGGATTTGTTCCGTTTGAGTTGCTTTTTGTTTACTCTCCGCATTGTCCATTGTCAAATCTTTGGTCACTGGATGATTTGCTTCCTGATGTTTCTATTGGATCTGATATTAAGGATCGTTGGCGACGCGCGAAGAATAATCTTTTCAGCACTCATCTCCGCAATGGGATGACCAAACCCATCATTCACCTAAGTTTTCCATAGGTCAACACGTTTTCCTGTTAAACCATCCTAAGATCAGTGCTATTAATAAATATTCTGCTAAATTGGCGGAAAGATATTCCGGTCCCTATCTTATTACTGGACAGTATTCTCCTGTATCCTATTTGTTGCCTGATGTGAATGATCCTTCCATTACCCATAGAGCCCATGTGTCTCAGCTAAAAATGTACCATGCTGCTCCCCAGTAAGTAAAGCAAATAGCTTATTATGGTATGTCTAAGCTTTTCAAATTTAAAATGTTGAAATTATTTGTAAATTTTGGTAGCGCATGGGGCTACAAAAGAAAATTTTGGTAGAGCATGGGGCTCATATAAAAATGTAGTATGGCATAAAATATATTTATTTTTAAATCATTGAAAAAAATGGATATAATTTTGAAAATGCTTAGTATGATGCTTTGTAAAGAAAGAAGGCATATTTACCTTATAATGTAAAATTGTCATGTACAATTTAAGATGCGCGCATCGAGGACTAAATAAGTAAATAATGAGGAATTCCTAATACAATTTCAAATTTAACTTAAATAATATATATATACTATTTGTAATTTGATATAATTGAAATAAATTTTGAAAGCTTTCTATATATATGTGTGTGTAAGAGTGTACTCCACTGAATTAGGATACTGTTCGAGTGTTTGCTCCTTCAGCTCTTTCACCGTGGAATTCCATATATATATATAACAGCCTGGAAGAAGATTTTCTGGTTAGCTCCAACCTTGCATTGGGGAGAACGTATGCTCCCTGCTTGATTTTGACCTTAACGGGTCCGGAAGGCGTTTGGTGTTGAACCAGCTCCGGTCAAATAATACATCTGGAAAATCAAGCATATTATAATCTGTATCTTCTGGTTCTGCGATGGACTGAGGTGTCAGCGAGTGTTTCTCTGGAATGGACTCTGGGACCTCTACACTTCAGACAAGTATTGTTTACACAAGTATCTGTAGATGGAACTGCAATTTATATTACACGCCATACACAATCTTCAAAATCTTAACTGCATCTTTTATGTTAATCACTACTGTGCTTCATCCTCAGTGACTGCTTTGAATTTGGAGCCACGGGTGGCCTTTAAAGGGGGCAAGTCTGTAACAACAATATCCAAATTGAACTTTACCACACATTACCAGACGTAAATATTCATGCGTGGAGTACACATTTTCTTTCAAGTTTAAAGATATATAAAGAAAGTGAAATTATTTATATCTAATTCCTTATTTGAAATTGAGTAAGCATATGTATTTTCTTTATTTTATAAACTATGCCATATATTGAAATTATTTTGTATATGTTTTGCTAATAGTATTCTACCCTGCCTGAATTTCAATTAACTTCTTCGCGCTATCTTCTTGTGCTGCCACCTCTAAGCTCTATTATATCTTGCGACTGCCTTTGCCTGGTTGATTACGTCACGCTTGGGTAGCTACGCGGCCTTTGTCTCTCTGTCTTGTTCTGAGTTGACGAGTGAATCTCTTCTTGTATACATGTGCAGAGCGCTTGGGATTGTCCACATGGATTTCGCATCGTACAGGTGAGCAAAATAAGTTGGTTTATATTATATTATACTTGGTTAATGTAATCTGTTTATTTTTTATTATTTCTTTGCATATTTAATTATCATAATGTAGTTATTTATTCTGCTCATCTGTCGTGCCTGCCTAACTGATTTCATCCGTTATGCAAAATTATTTGTTTCCTATATGGGCAATCAGCGTGATTGAAATGTATGCGTGTTGGTGAATGTTGCTTGCCAGCCCAACTTACTTTCTTTCTTCTTGTCTAAATTCGTCATGGCAGTTTTTCGGTAGATTTATTTCTTTTCATATATATATATATATATATATATATATATTCTAAATCATGAGATCTCATGTTATTTATATGCGCTGCCATATTGCCTACTTGGCATCTCTACTCGAATATTCTAGCCCCATGCTATTCATTTACTTAAGTGCTATATACAATTTTGAAAAATGGATTGAGTTGTTAGATTGCAGAATTGCATTCATTCATAAAGTTGAAATATATTAATACTCAGTATTTTATTCTAACACATGTAACGTTTTCCACTTAAAATTTCCCATTGTCTGTAATATTAAAATAGTATTCAACACATGTTATTGTTTCGTTTTTCAAGAAATGTAAAATAAATTATTATATAACTTTTCAGTGTTAAGGTATTTATACCTCAAATTTGTTGGTGCTGAGATTATTAAAATATTGCCCTGTGATAAAACTTATACAAAATTTCAAACATTAAACTAATTTGTAATCAATTTATATTTTGCAATTTTCATTTTTAATTCTATAATATTGTTGGGCTATTATATATCCAGACCCTTCCACCGTTCCTTTTCTTGTGTAATGTGTAGTTGTGCCTTCCCTAAAATTCCTTGGCTAGGATATTGCTATATTAAGAGATCTGCCGAGTGGGAAAGAGTGGCTTTATTCCAATGGTCTTCGAAGAGATGCCACGACTCGACGAGGCACTGCCACTACTTTACAGTTACTCACTAGAATTCGTTTTTAAGAGCTGCCGGATGTGTGTCAAAAACCGGGCTATTTGTCAGATGGGATGCTAAGTTGGTTTGGAGATTATGAGTTTTAGTTTTAAGAGAAACAGTTCTACAATGACTAAGTTAACTAAAAGTCTGATATACCTACTTATCTGAAAGTATCAGTACTTTCATAGAATGCTTGCATAAATGTGTGGTTTACGGACTTGTAATAGACAAAAGGGATTATTTGTACTGCTGTAATCAGCATTTCCTGTGAAAAAGTTTCACCAGTACTTTCAGCCCCAAGGCAGGGAGTAATGCTGAGTATTACATTCCTGGAGCATCCGGTTCGTAACGCGTGTCGAGGTGTATGAACAAGAGGAGTGGACAATGATGTGGAGTAGTCAGAGTGGTGTGGTTGTAGAGAAGCGTGTGGGAGAAAAGATGGAGGAGGACGTGTATTGGTGGGGTGTAAAAACCCCTATTTGGGCGTTAGGGATGCAGTAGGAAGAGTTTAGACTTGTAAGTGTATATAGTGTAGAATAAACGGGTTAGTATGGGAAACATGTGATGAGTTATTTTAGTCTGTAGGTCCTAGCCAATCCTACCTCTAGCCTGGGACGGGGGGGGGGCTTTACAAATATTAGAACCACCAGCATTATGAAGCAACGAGCCAGGACAAGGGAGAAAGTTACCCCGGATACACCACACACCAGAAGAACCACTGACATCACCTGAAAGAGATAATTATACAAAACGGTATCTGTAAGGGTTTCCACCCGACCCTTACATTGCTATAAAATAAGTAATACGGTTTTTATAATGCTTTTCATGGTGGAAATTTAAAAATACGTATTGAAATGCATTATTTGTATTATTTCAACTTTTGTTCTACAATCATGTTTTATAGGCTACATCTCTTGTTTGTTAATTTGTTTGATTTGCTTTATTCCTTTTTCAGTATAATGACTGACACTTATACCGGATTTTTTCCTAAAGGTAGGGGACATAGCCCTGTATAGAGAGTTATATAGAGGTACATAACTGTCTTAAATAATTTATTTTGAAACTGTATATAATATGTATTTCACCTCCTTGTAAAATCTTTTCCCATAGCGTAAAATAAAACACACAAAAAATAAGAGCATGGAATTTTCATTTTTCACATACAATTCATTGATTTTCTCAAAACTTACGATTTTGCACTTAGCCTGATTTTTCCTTGTGCTCTACGGTTCATTCAGACTACATGTGGAAATATGAAATAATGCATCAAATAATTCTGTTTCTGTTAATTATTTTGATTTAACGTATTGATATTTATATGAATATTTAAAGCGTATTCAGACATATCACATTAATATGGTGTCAACCACCAACATAATAATGAATTAATAAAGGAATGTTTTAGGTATTTAACTGTTATCCGCATCTTTTTTAGAAATATATGTTTCTTTTTCAGACTTCATGTGAATCTATTTGAGGTACTTGGGCACTATGTTTATTCAAGTACCGGAACTGACGTATAGAGACAATGGATGTGAATCGTCTGATATGCCGTCCTTAATAAACCACGAATCCTGTCATCGCAAGAAATAGTGAAAGTGTATAAAGTGTATAAGTGTAGCCTATAAATAAATAATAATTCTACTCTTATTGGTTGATCTAGACTAGTGACGATTGTATTCAATTCATTGTCCTCTTTAGACTTTCAAAGTACGGTACGGTAACTTAATAAAATAATGTTACATATATATATATATATTTCCTCTGGGGACAGTATTACTGAGAGAGAAATCTACCGAGTAAGATAATGCTTTAATGCTACAAACAACATGTTGGAGAACGAAGGGAAGAAATAGAAATCGATGCTTTTGAGAGCCTAAAGATTAAGCTAGTGGTTCTGGTTCGTTTATGAGCCGTGACTTAGATTTCGTGTTTTTTACAACAGATTCAGTATTTCAGTGAACAACAAGGACACGGATGATAAAACAAGACTTCTAAACTGCTTATTTCCAAACCGTTTTTTGTGTTGAGTGTGAGATTTTAATGTGAGTGGACGGTACGTTTTGTGAAAACCTGTCACATTAAAAAAAAATCTTATAATATTCTGTGAATATAATATGCCCTAACCAGACGTTGAGAGGCCATTTTTAAAGATATTGCGCACCCTTTCTGCAGTGCTGCTCAGGAAAGTCTCCTCACCATAAAGTTACTGTATCCACAAACACTGGAGTATGATCTATGGAGACAAAGAATTAAATTACGAAGAGGGCAACAGCTTAGAAGGAAAGTTTGATGTAAGTCTCTAAGACAGAATTCTGAAATTTATGCTAAACTTTGATTGTCATTTCCTGTAACATCATTATTTGTTTCTAAAATATTAAAGATACATTCATGAAATTTGAAACATATATATTCTAAAGTACTAGAACACTTTCTGAAGAAGATAATTCTGCTAATTGATTTCATTGTAAAATATGTATGTCTAATTTAAAAAAAGGGAAGATGAAAATATGGTGTTATATTCTAGTTTTGTACTTTATAAATGTAGGGACTAAAATCAAAATTCTGTTTGATGCAATTCGTGGGGCTTGTTTTTTCAAGTAAAAATGTAAGATGTTTTTGAATTATTCTTTAAAAATGGCCTTTATGTATTAATTTCAACTAATCAAGACCCCTCGAGAGGAAACTACCCATTCTACACCTCTGCTCTCTCTCGGCAAATAAGCGTAACCAGATTAGTCCTGGGTACTGAATTCTCCACTCGAAGGCCCTAGACACCCTACGGAGGTTCAGGATGCTTACTTTCATACTAAACACACGAAACGTGATTTTCAAGTTACTCACATCCCAATAGTGTATTGAAAAATTCGTATAGTATGGCTCCTTAAATTTATATTTTGTGATTCTTACAATTCTTGTAGTAGAACTCATATACTACAGAATGGAGCAGTGAATTAAATCAGGAGACTCTACCATGAAAGGCCAGCATTATTGATTCCTGGAGCTGAGGCACTCGAAGTTAATACGCCGAAACTATGCTGTAGCAGAATGACAGAATGACAGATAGAGAAAAGATTTATACTATACATAACAAAGATAAGGGGTTATACTCACAGGACCAATGTACTAAAGATGAGTTTGCTCGTCTTCTACGTGATCCTTGCAATAAATTGAAATAAACAACAGAACATTTATGAACGCGTCAAAAGATATACTTCACCTTCTTTAACCTAAGTAATATTCATGTTTCACATAACCGTTAAATAATTTCTGATGGACAGTTGAATTCAGAAAACCTCAAATGAGCAATTAAATTTACGGGAAGACGTGTTTTTTTCGAACATACTGATTCTGTGAAATGACAGAAGCAATAACACGACAGATAGGGTAACTAGTCACAAAATACGTAACTTGTGGCTTAACCAATCAAACATAAAAATCTAACTTCCTAAAACATGATCTTTACAGGACAAGAAAATAACTTAATATTAAATTTAAAAGAGCAGTAAAAAGACGACAGTAACAGATTTTTTTGTTCCAAGTAGTGTTGCGTCCCCAGTTACTGGAGGGCGTTCTTGCATATGTTGGAAGAACACATACGACTTATGAAGAAGATCTTAGTTTTGAGTTAATGCTGAACCCACGAAACCCCAGTAATAATCAAAAACTCTGAAATATGAATTTGGGAAGACATAAGTTACGATTTCTACCATAAGATACAACAGAGGTTTTGGTAACAGATTTATTGATAACAAAATTGTGATCTATAATTGATATTATATAAGAAACACTGATTTCAAAGTTAAATCGAGACCAAGTTATGACAAGTCTCCCTAAATTATTAAAAATGTTATATATACATAGAGAAATACCAGATCTAATCTCAAGCCTCTGTAATAGAATCAATTATTTTGAGTATCTACAGTTCATTTATCTGAATATATCAAAGTCTATTTTATAATCTGTTGCCCACAAAATATGTTCTAGAATTCAATATTCACTCTGTATATGGTGAATGCTTAGGTTATTATTTCAGATACCATTCTCAAAGGCTAGAATAAATTAATTTTGAAAGAGACACATCTGTATAAGTTTCACTGAATATCACCCCCATTCAAATATTATCATAAAATATATTACAGCAGATACACTTCCTACACATAACCTTCCCAAAAATGTCATTATGTGAATTATCGGCTACAAATTTTATCCATGGAAACTTTAGTTACTCAAACTACACCACTGGTAACGGGTATTTATTTTGAATAATACTTATTCTGACCTAAAGTTCGGTTTAGAAACATATGTCAATGTTTAACATTACAAAATTGGAATCTGTATGTGACATACAAATCTGGCTATTACTGAACCTACCCACAATTAACACTTTATCTCTCTATGATAATATCTGCGAATGAATCAGCAGAGATTCTTTGCTCCCACAAGAATTCACTGTAATTCCCTAACCTAACCATAAGTTTCCATATCTCAGTATAATAGTATACCAAGCTAATTCCCCATTAAGGTTTTCTCCAATATTCAAAATTTAATGAACCACATTTCTATCGTGTGTATCTCTGCCAATCTATTTTCCTTTATACAAAATTCTGTTACTTATAAAGTTTCCTAATTTTACTTTGAGGTAAGATGCTGGTCTGTAGAATAACTTTTAACTATTGGTTACCGGAACTAATTGCTTCGCGTAGAGAGATCTGAATAATGACTGAACCTAAATAATCAAAAACGAAAATTATTAACTTAACAAATTTACTAGAGGGGGCGAAATTTCAAATGCCAAAATCACGTAACAAAAGATGGAATTTACCAAAGCAAGCTTTAAATAGAAATACGTAAATTTAGACAGGCCAAAACGGTGAGATGACTGTATTAATCATAATTTAGAATGATATTACTTAAAGATAGAAAAATGGTTTCATCTCACCCAGAAACAGCAGTCACACGCAACGGTAGAACGCTGACACGCCCCTCATCAATAAGGACATTCCTGGCTACATGTTCTCGCGGCGAAATCCAGCTTCCAACTCAACTAGCTATACGCGAGCTCCGAGAGACCCCGTGCATGGAACATGTTCAGAAATTACCGCCGGTAACCACTGTGAAACGCAGACCAGTTTCTTTTCTAATACTCTTTTTCTTTTTAAAAGCAGTTATGCCATCTGAATCCTAATGCATGATCCGGCTACACGGATCAGTAGGAAGCGACTTCGAGAATTTCACGTAGCTCCTATTATACATCTCGCTACAACAGCATTGTCATATGAAATTTCATATGAAAACTAATACCTTCTTATAATAGAACAGTTAAAACATTCGTCTTCAATATTATAGTTAACAACAAGATTTTTCAAATATATAACAAAATCAGGTAAACTGATAGGCGTATAACAAATTGGCAGACGGAGTTAACAGCCCATATTTAAGAAATTTAGAGTTCTAGACCATGGGTTCACGAGAAAATTTCATGAGTATTTCATTCATTCATAGTGTTCATCCCAAGGACAGGTATTTCACTACAAACTCAGCATTCTCCACTCTTCCCTTCTCTCAGCCTTCCTTTTGGTGTCTGCATAAAGTCAATTTATTTCAATGTTGTCTATCATTTGGTATCTTCTTCTGCCTCGAAACTTCTTCCCATTTATCATCACTTCTATGACATCCTTCAGCAGATAATTTCTTCTTAGTCAATGCAACATCCAATTTATTTTCCTCTTCCTAATTACTCACAATAAAACTCTTCTTTCTCCCTCTCGCCCTAGTAAGTCTTCATTTTTAACTTTATCTGTCCATAGTTTCGCTCCATTCTTCTCCATATCCAAATCCCAAATGCTTCCAGTCTTTTTTCTTCATTCCGTCGTAATGTCCAAGTCTCTGCACCATGCAACGCTACACTCCACACAAAGCACTTCATTAGCCTTTTCATTAGTTCCTTCTCCAATGGACCACAGAAGAATTTCCTCAACCTGTTAAAAAATTATTTTGCCATTGCTATTCTCTGTTATACTTCTTGACAACAGCTCATGTTGCTACTGATAGTACAACCCAAGTATTTGAACCTGTCTACTTGTTCAATAACCTCATCCTTCTTGAGTTCTCTTCCAATAACTTTGGTCTTCGTCTTATTTATATTTATCTTCATCCCATAGTCCTCACATTTGTCATTCAGCTCCATCAGCATGTGTTTCAGTGTTATTTCATCTTCAGCTAGCAAAGCCATATCATCTGAAAATCTTATGCACTTTATTCTCCTTCCTCCTATGTTTACACCTCCCATGTTCCGGAAACATGTCTTTATTAAATTTCGAAGTATATGTTAAAGAGAGTAGGTGATAGATGGCATCCTTGTCTTACCCCTCTTCCAACTACCCTTCCCTCTGCTGTTTCTTCTCCTATCCTGACTTGTATCCGCTGTGTCATATATGGATTATTTATGAGTCTCCTCTCCTTCCAGTTCACACAAATTTTCTTCAGGATCCTCATGAGTTTAATCCAATCCACTCTGTCGAATGTATTTTCCAGGTCAACAAATACTGTGTACACTTCTTTACTTTTCCTATATATATTTTTCTTTTTATTGTTATCAATCCAATTGCATCTCTCGTGACTTTCCCCTAAATCCAAACTGTTATTCTTCCAATTCATCTTCCATCTTAGATGACCACATGCGAAAGAATTTTTGGAATAACTAGAATATTAACAGAACGAGTTTACAGAAAATTCCTCACTTCAACAATAGGCAAATTCCTTTATTTTTCTTAAAACATCTAAAGCCGTACAAATATGCAGTGAAAAAAAAAGTTTAATTTGGAACGAAACAAATGAACATTTTAAAATTGTTTGCCAAATTTCACGTTCCCAGCTCATCTGGAAGTGAGTAAATATCAATGATAATACGTGGTTGATTAGATGTCGTCTGCAAGTGATGTCACAACTTTCCAGCCAGTTATTAATACTTATGGGGCAGTTAGAAACACCAAATTATGCAATACTGACAAATATTTTTCATTAACGTGTGCTTACGTACCACGAGTAATCTGAAGGTATAAAATTCTCTCTGTGAATTGCAGATATCCATTTTAGCTGACTCATGCCTGCTATGAAATAATGATGTTTATATTAGTGAATGTGCTGGGAGGCCTTGGTTATGGCTAGCAACGCGGCTTTGTTGTAGTATAGTGGTGATTTGCCATTTAAAAAGCATGTGACAATTGATTAGTCGTTACTCCGGTACCGGTCAACTGATTAAATGGAAAATCAACAACCTCCATTCCAGGGATGTTATAAATGTGTATGCCAAGTTTCGTTAAAATCCGATAAAGCGTATTCGAGTCATTGCTCGTGGAGTAACACTGTCCTTGTACAGGCAGAAAGAAGGAAGGACACAGTTACCGCCAGGCGACCCTTCCTCTGTTAGCGGACCGTAAAGAATTAGTTGTGGGTTCGATTCCCGGCGATAATATGCGGGAAGAAATAATATGAGGAGGAGATTTGATACACAAATCTATTGCATTTCCAATCTTGAATAGATAGAATAACACACAACTTTTATGAACACATGGATGATGACGCTGCTCGAATAACATAAACGTGAGGTTTGAAATTGTAGATGCACTTCTTGAATCTTGAAGTTCTGATTGTATCCAGGTACACACATATAAATGCACTAGCAGACTGTATTAATCGGAGGACCATTTATTGACGTAATAAAAATAGCGTGTGGAAATTGTTATTTTCAAATAGCTAGAAGATTGTAAATTTAATGCTTAATGCTTAATGCTGAATTTAGACTATTCACAGCACTAGTTCAAAGCAATGTTATGAATAAGCGATTAACACTTTATTTCTAAAAAATAAATCGTCTGTATTTATTCACAAGTCGCAGTTACATAAAATCCCTTTATGACTGCTAATCTCACCGAACTAAACTAATCGTAGTCCTTGGAAACGTACCTTTGGTTTTGTGAATTTGTTGTGTTCAGAGACAAGTTTTCAATTTGAGTGGACTGTATGTATAGCTGTGATGTCGGCCCAAGAATCCAAGGAGTGGCTTTCTTCACACAAATTAAACACAACACAAGTAGTCAAACAAACAAGTCCTCTAGTTGATTTATTTATACACACGTGAATATTATACTTGCAATATGATTTAACATAAATAGATGATTGTGAATTACTGTGAAACTAGTCTAACTTCAAAACAAGCCAGCGCACCATTCTACGCTGGTAACTAGCAGTTCGCCATGTTGTCTTCTACACAAGAGTTCCCAGTACCAACATGCAACACGAAAGACACTACCGCGCAGGGTAGCCAACTTAGAGAAAAAGTCTCAACATACTCCCCCCCCATGGGGGATTCAACACTCAACTAATACAAAACAAATGATTAAAGCAAATAAAATGAACTTAAATTATTAAAGAGTAAATTTACAAATAATTAGTCAACATCTTTAGGCAATGGGCAAAGTTTCACTATGGCGCGACGGAACAAACCAGTTTTTGTTTTCACCGTAACCACACGTGTGACATTATCACCATCGGGATGCAGTTCTTTCACAACTCCAGTCTTCCAAACAAGTGGAGGCAGGTTGTCTTCTCGTAGGAGGACTAGATCTCCTACTGCTGGCTTCCAAGATGCAGTAGACGACCATTTACGTCGCTGTTGGAGCGATTGCATGTAGTCCTTTGACCACTTCTTCCAAAAGTCCTGATACAATTTTTGAACTAGATTCCACTTTGTCAGACAGTACAAGGGACTGTTGGATATGTCAGGTGAAGGAACACCAGTCAATTGTCTTCCTACTAAGAAATGTCCAGGAGTCAAATAACACTGGTCATCTGGATCATCACTCATGGGACAAAGAGGTCTCGAGTTTAACACAGACTCAATCTGATACAAAAGCGTGGATAATTCCTCAAAGTTAAGAATGGAATTTCCAATTGTTCGCTTCAACAATGATTTAGTTGACTTTATTCCAGCCTCCCAGAGCCCACCGAAATGAGGACTAGAGGGTGGAATAAATTTCCATTTTACATTCTCATTAGCTGTACGTTCTTCTATTTCAGAATTGTTATCCCTAAAAAATCTCAACAACTCATTGTTGGCTCCAACAAAATTTGTGCCATTGTCGCTCAGAATTACATTAGGAAAACATCTACGTGCAGCAAATCTTCTGAATGCAGCAAGAAAATCTTGAGTCGTTAGTCTCTTTACCAATTCAAGATGTATTGCCTTCACAGTGAGACAAACAAAGAGAGCAATATATGATTTTAATTTTATTTTACTCCAGGGGTTGTCACCCTTTATGATGATTGGACCACCATAATCAACACCAACCTTAACAAAAGGTAATGAAGTTTCAACTCTATATGAGGGTAAGTCACCCATTATGTGAGTAGTAACTGGAGGTTTGTTACGAAAGCAATTGTAACATGAATGCATCACACTGCGCACAATTGTTTTTCCGCGTGGAATCCAAACCTTATTCCGCAAGGAAAACAATACAGCTTGAGGGCCAGAATGTAAAAGCCTTTCATATTCATATTTGATAACCAGTTTAGTAACACAATGCTTTGGTGGAATCATAATAGGATGTTTGTTGTTGTATTCCAACTGTGAATTCCTAAGTCTACCACCAACACGCAATAAGCTGTTATCATCAAGGAAGGGGTTTAAAGACCTTAGTTTGCTTGTCGAAGCAACTACATTGTTAGTCTTCAAGTCATGAATTTCCTTCATGTATTCACTAGCTTGCATCAAGCCTAGTATTTTCAATTCAGCACCGTTCAACTCTTCAGGAGTGAGTGGGCCAATATGACGAGAGTCCTTTGCAGAGCGAGCATTAGTAATGAATCTCATAACATAACTGTAGGCTCGTTTCAGTTTAAAATGGGATGAGAAACGTTCCAAGTCAGGCGAATGCACATTAACTAATAGCACATTCAAAGACGTTTTAGTTTCTGCCTCAACAGATGATGGTATGTTAGTAGCAACAAAGGTTTCATATGTTGGAGACAATTCTCGCAACCAAGTAGGTCCATGCCACCAAACATCAAGCGAAAACATTTGTGAAGGTACAATTCCTCGGGACAAGTAGTCAGCTGGATTACTATGGGTAGATACATGTCTCCACTCTGAGACTGAGGTGAGAGATTGAATTTCCGACACTCGATTACCCACAAATGTTTTCCAACAATTAGGAGGTTTCTGTAACCAACACAGGACTATAGTGCTGTCCGTCCAACAATATGTCGAGAATGGAACTGACAAGTTTAACGATTTTATGACCTTAGCCATAAGACGAGACAACAAGAGAGCAGCACACAGCTCTAGTCGTGCAATAGACTGTTGTTTCAACGGAGCAACTCTTGACTTGGAAATCAACAATACAACTGAAACTTCATCACTGTCAGACACTGTTCTGACATATACACAAGCACCATATGCAACTTCTGAAGCATCTGAGAAGCCATGGATTTCAATAACCTTGTTCTTAACAAAGGGCATTACCTTTCTTTGAACTCGAAGTTTATTATGAAGAGGAAGTTCACTGTAGATAGCATTCCATGTTTCAAGAATGTTGGTGTGTGAGTCTAACGGTTCATCCCAATCGATTTTCAATTGCCATAGAACCTGTAGAATAAGTTTGCATTTGACTACTGCACAACCTAACAATCCAAGAGGATCAAATATGGATGCGATGATGGCAAGAATGCCTCTTTTAGTGACAAGATTAGGAGCTTCCTTCAAATTTATTTGAAACTGAAATTCATCAGACTTAGGGTGCCAAACAATAACTAAAGTCTTAACAGCTTCGTCATTGGTAAGATTACAAGGCGACGAGAGTTCTCGGTCTTCCAAGGGTACATTAGCAAGAGCTTCAGGACAATTTGACGTCCATTTTCTAAGATGGAACTGAGCACTGTCCAATGTAGAAGTGACATCACATTGAAGTTGTTTAGCTTCTTCAACTAAATCTGTACCAGTCAATAGATCGTCAACATAGAAGCAAGATCGAATAGTTTCTGAAGCAATGGGGTGAGAGTCTTTGCACTCATCAGCAAGTTGAACTAAGCACCTGGTAGCAAGAAAAGGAGCAGAACTGGTACCGTATGTAACAGTAGTCAGACGATAATCCTTAATTTCCTCATCAGCAGATTCACGCCAAACAATTTTCTGAAGATTTCGATGTTCAGGATGGACCAGTACACATCGATACATTTTTGCAATGTCAGCTGATAGGGCAACAATATATGTTCTGAATTTGAGGATAATGGACAACAAATCAGGCTGGATGGTAGGTCCGACCATTAACATGGAATTAAAAGATATTCCGTTTGAAGATTCACAACTTCCATCAAATACAACTCTCAATTTCGTTGTAGTACTAGAATCCTTCAATACACAATGATGGGGCAAGTAAAAATTCAACGAATCAGAACTTTCAGTGGGTGCACTTTCCATATGACCTAAGTCAATGTATTCATGCATGAAATCAACATACTTCTCCTTTAACTCTGGAGATTTCAAGAATCTTGTTTCAATTTGCTTAAGTCTTACTAAGTCTTGCTAATGGCATTACATTTAGACTCAGCCACAGGGGATACTTCTGAACGAATTGGAAGTTTGACAACAAATCTTCCAAGTTCATCTCTTTGAACATTATTTACAAAATGTTCTTCGCAAGCTTTTTCTTCAGGAGTAAGAACTGGCTGCTGCAGTTCTGCAAGTTCCCAGAACCTTTGCAACTTTGTGTCAAGAGGGTCAAGTTTCACAAAGTTAGTACAACGAGCCTTGACATTAGGTTTAACGCATGACTCAGGAAAAGTACCAGACAGTACCCAACCAAATCTAGTGTTTAGCAATGTAGGATAATTTTCCCTACGCAAGGTATTACCAGACACAATTTCATAATAAACATCAGCTCCCAACAAAATGTCTATAGGTGAGGGTCGATTGAAAGTAGTGTCACTTAGAACAATATCAGTGGGAATGTTCCAAGTCGAACAATCAATTTTCTGAGCAGGTAGCGGACTTGTGATGGTGTCTACTACTGCACAATTCAAATTCAGAGTATAGTCTGATATCTGTGAGCATAAAACAAGATTGCAAGCGGAACTTATAGGAGAAACGTTTGAATTGCTTATACCAACAATTGGTAACCGGCAAGATTTTGTTCCAATACCAAGACATTTGACAAGATTGGAGGTTACAAATGATAATTGACTCGCTGAGTCCAACAAGGCTTTAACCACTAAAACTTCTCCAGTTCTAGTTTTCACTCCAACACAAACCGTACTCAGCAAAACATTTGAGCCTAATCCTGAAATCACTTTCATTGCTGCAGGCGAAATGATTGCAGAACGATCAATATTTGAATTATTATTATTAGGAGTTATTTGTTCTTTATGAACCAACAAATTGTGATTTCCATTACATTTCGTGCACCTAGGTTGCTTACATTGTTTGGAAATATGAGAAGTTGAGAGGCACAAGTAACAAAGTTTATTTTCTTTGACAAATTCACGACGATGATCAACATTTGCTTGTTTAAACTTCCTACAATCAAGAATATTATGATTTTCAAGTTTGCAAAACTTACAATTCAAGGAGGTACTATTGTTAGCAATATGAAGTGCCTTTAGTTTAGGTTTGAACTCACGTTTGTGCTCAACAACAGATTTGTTAGCTTCTGTTAATTCCAATGTCTGACATTTCCTTTCCAAGAAATCAATTAAATTGTGTAATGTTGGAATATCAGAGGAGGCAAATTTGTTTTCCCATTCACTTCTATGATTAACTTTGACTTTATTCAGAATAAATTCCTGCAACAAGATTTCATGAAGTGGAATCTCCGCTTCCAAATTCTCAATGGCACTAAGATTGGATTTTACCTAATTTCTCAATTTGCGGTAGTCACTTGAAGTACCACTACTACAACTATGAAGATTAAGCAACTGTTTCACATGCTGCGAAACAATCAACCGTTTATTATTGTATCTTTCATCAATCAAATTCCAAGCAACCGAAAAGTTACTATCACAAATGGCCAAGTTACTTAATAACTCTTTGGGTTCACCTTGAAGTGAATACAGCAAATAATGCAACCTTTGCACATTATCGATGCAAGTATTGTTGATAACTAAGCTTTCAAATGTATTCTTAAATGTCAAATATTTCGTCAAATTTCCCTTGAAACAAGGTAATTCTATGGGTGGTAGTTTCAAATTACTACTGCTTCGAGTGGAGTTATTCGAAATGACAGATGCATTACTAGGACTTATGGGTCTTTCCCTAGCATCAATGAGTTCTTGAATTTTACCGAATATTGCATAATATCTGTTTTCAAATTCCTCGTGCTCTTCAAAATGAGCTTCACTAGCTTTTGAATCTATCTGAGATTCTAAATATTCCCTAACATCATTGAACTCTTTCCAAGTTTCTGACAATGCATTTTGCCTGGGTATCAATTCATAGCTAGATATATCCTCACGGTTCAAGATCATTTCAAGATGAGTTAGTGATCTTTTTAGTAAGCCACGTTTTTGAATAGCCTTTGCTTCCGATTCAAACGACATGATGAATAATATGACAGTTGATTATTATTAATGAAAAACAAATTTCTATGATATGTACAACAGCGCAATAGCGAACAATTGAATATTTAATGAATGCAAGTCCGTCAAACAAGATTAACAAGCAAGTCAGTACTTATTTGTTTCAGTGTTTGAAGTAGGTTTTAGGATTTTAGACTGGATGTCTACCGTAGTCAAGTTAGGACAAGCAAGACATAAATGGAACAAACTTACAGTTGGTTGAATTATTGTATCACTAATGGTAACATCAGACAGCTCCATGAAGTCGTAGATTTTGTCCAAGATGTCTGGCAAGATTCCCAGAGCGTGACGTCATCTGCGATGTAATATTGCTGAATGTGTTTTCAAATTAACCTTCAAAGTACCAATAATTCAATTACAATCACTGATGTTACAGCTCACAAAGTTTGAAATTATTCTTCAACGGGTACAGTTCCACAGTTTGCTAACCCTTCTGTGCTGCGACACGTTTTTAACAATGCAAGGATGATGCAACACTTCACCGTGTTATAGTTCCATGTATTAGTAATACTGTTCGTAATTGTCCATTTTATGCACAAATAATACAAGAATTTTCAATTGCAATATCTTCTTATTATTTATATTACACACAAGTAATATCAATGTTCAATCACACACGTGGTGTCAATGTTCAATTACAATAACTGTTTGCAGATATTTCCCGCGTTTCAAACAAGGTAGATGCTAGCTTATGGCGGCAACGCTTCATAGATTGCAACACAATGTTTCCAGTACAATCTAACTTTGCAATATGCAAATTTTCACAATCACAATCAATGTTCCAAGTTGCACAAATTTCCATTCACGGCTCGAGATCCAAGTTTGCACAAATTCCCAACACGGCCGGCAGGACCAAGAATTATGTTGTGTTCAGAGACAAGTTTTCAATTTGAGTGGACTGTATGTATAGCTGTGATGTCGGCCCAAGAATGCAAGGAGTGGCTTTCTTCACACAAATTAAACACAACACAATTAGTCAAACAAACAAGTCCTCTAGTTGATTTATTTATACAAACGTGAATATTATACTTGCAATATGATTTAACATAAATAGATGATTGTGAATTGCTGTGAAACTAGTCTAACTTCAAAACAAGCCAGCACACCATTCTACGCTGGTAACTAGCAGTTCGCCATGTTGTCTTCTACACAAGAGTTCCCAGTACCAACATGCAACACGAAAGACACTACCGCGCAGGGTAGCCAACTTAGAGGAAAAGTCTCAACAGAATTATAAGATTACGCACAGAATTGAATGATTGATTTATCCTTTTGATGGCACAAATGTCCAGAAAATTGAATGAAGCACCTTTAACAACTTCGTAGATGAATCCTTGAGATGTTTAAATTGTGTTGAATGTGATGTTGAAGGTAATTGATCTCTTAATCCAATAAAGATGAAGTTGGAAGGATTTTTCGCCCGAAATTAGCACTGTGTGACATGCTAGAAGGTTTGTTGATTAAACAAAGCCCATTGCTCTTGAATATGAAGAATGGAACAGCCATAACGTTGTCCATTTTGAAGAGGTGATATTGGAATATAATAAAAAACAACTGAAGGTTGAAATAATTAAAATCGCTAACCCAATAATAATAGCTTGACCTAAACATTAGGTTAATTAATCAATACATTAAAAAACACACTATACTAAATATATAATAAATAAAATAAAGACAGAATTGTCAAATGAGTAGTTATTTTAAAATAAATAAAATCATTTTGGTGTTGAGGTTAAAGCAACAATTGTCAAGACATACCTTGAATTAATTAAAACTGTAAGCCTTTAAGATGACAAATGAAAAACCAAAGTCATCTGAACTAAATTCATGGCAAGCATAGATAAAGGTATTACCTGACGTGACAGACACAATGCTTCTAAACTGAATACATGTTGCATATTCAGGCGAGTTTATAGGACAGGGGACTGCGCCGAGCAGGCGGATATGTGACGTCCCGCGTTTCCAACTCTGGCTATTCCCGGTTAACTCAGTCAAGAATGCTCACACGTTATGATTAAGCTCGCAACCTTTA
The DNA here is from genome assembly GCA_964059195.1 of Ectobius pallidus. Taxonomy (NCBI): domain Eukaryota; kingdom Metazoa; phylum Arthropoda; class Insecta; order Blattodea; family Ectobiidae; genus Ectobius; species Ectobius pallidus. The sequence continues at coordinate 41,588,785 of CAXKWD010000012.1, forward strand.
ATTAACTCTTGGTCGGATTCCTGTGAAATTTTTGCATAAACAATCTACACACAAGAGCCCTACTGATGGTTAAAACAGAGCTTTAAAAAAGAGGAAACAATAATGTTTTTATTTTATTTTATAAATATCACCAATTGTACAAAATTCATAGACAGTGAAGCAAACATGGCTATGCTACATTTTTTTTTTTTGCCCCTAAAAATTTTCAAGCGAGAAGGTTTTAGTATTTTAATTTTATCATAAATAATGTACCAGCTTTATATCTTGAATGGTTTAAGAGTAATTGAGTGGTAATTATTGTGGGCGCTACAGCTGTCTGAATGATTTGGCACTTCGAGCACGGCTTGACACTACAGAGCATGGGGCCGCTCTCCATCTCCATTTACGATAGAAATTAGTAATATATTGATTTGAAAAGAACAGTAACGTCAATTATTTAATGTATGGTTTTTGTAATATTAATAATATAGTATTAATATTCATTATGGAATATTGTAGAGTATTAACTTGTATTAATATTGTCAAAGTTGGTAAAATTATATATCGATTATGTAATAAGGGTAGAAATCTGTTTTACAGAATCGGTTTCTAAAATCTTTCAAAGAATGATGTCTCACAACATACGGGTAGAAAACCGCTCATATATGGATTGTTCTGTTTTTCATGCCGCCTAAAATGTACTTCTGATTCTACAGGATTTATCTATAAATTCTGGTAAAAATTTGTCGAAGTATGTAGATTTGAATAGAGATTAAGCTATATAATATAGGAAAAAAACAGCTAAGGGTGACTTGATATATTTGTTGCCTAGAAAATATTTATCATACTAGAGGATGTATTAGTATAATTTGATGATAATTTGTTAAAGAGTGTATATTTGTATAAAATTACACAATATAATAACGGTATAAAACACCTAAGGGTTTTTTTACATTAATATTTATATGTAAAGTATTAATATTAATATTAAATTGTGTAGAATATTGTAGAATATTAATTTGTACAGTGTGCGGCAGAAAGAACGCCCCGATTTGGGAGATAGATATCTACGTGGAGGGTGGGAGTTAGAGTAGGTGCCGTTTTAGTTTAGACCACGGCTTGGTCGGAGTGCATCGCGCTTATGCCGTAGAGCAGTTTATTCCAAATGGCGAGTCGCCAACAGCAACGCAGCGCATGAACGCAGCGTGCCTTTAGCGTTCATTTCGGGCTCCAAAGACGGGACATCAGAAAGTCAAGGTGTACCAACATCGTCCCCAAACTTTGGAAGCTCTTAAGGAGACAATCCAACAGGAATTTTCTGCTGTTTTCCCCCTGAAATGACAATGAGAGTCATGTACAACCACCGAGATAGGCTCAAGCAGTGTATAAACAATGGAGGCCACCATTTGAATGATGTTCTCTTCAAAACACGTTGATGTAAATGGCATCATGTGTAAATTCATAGAATTACATAAGTTTTTTTCATATTAAATTGGGTTTGGAAAAATTACACAATATTACAAAGCATTTCCCCCTGATTTTTCATTAAAAATACCATCTTCTTGCCTTAACACTATAGCCCCATAAATCTCTTTAAGCCTTGACAATTCGTCGCCTGCTTTAACTGATGTACGTTATTATGTTGTTAAATTATATTAAAATATGAAAAAGGCGTAATAACTTATTAAATTAATAAGGCATTTTCTAAGCTAAGTAGACATAAAAATAACTAACATAAATGAACAAAAAATATAATAAATAAGCCAATAAATATCTAAATAAAAGTAGTGCTGATTTACGAATTTAGGACAAATTTTATTCATTCCTTTTCCTGAGCGGTTCAATTTGAGTATGGGTTCAAATAGTCAGTCACCTACTTGTATTATTGAGTCCACGAATAATATTTTTAGGGATTATTACGTTATTGCTGGTATTTCATGGAAAAGAGGCTTGCTAATACCTCAGTACTGTTCGGATAGCTCTAGCCAGCAGGGTTTGCGAACTAGCACTCATTGAGTGCCTGAAGCATTTCCCTCCATTCCCTTTTCCACTTAACCCGCTTAGGGCACTTCTACGGAGCGTGGAAGCAGTCAGTGGTGTACGTTATCTTTAGGTAACTGCCAGGAGTAGGGCGCAGCCAAAGAAAAACTATTATTTCCATAGAAAATGGGAATTACATTTTTTATTCCACAAGATGAAAATGCGTTTTGTTTGATTTGTTGTGCAACAATTCGCTTTATTTTGCATTTCAACGACAGATGACACATCAATACGGATCATGGAAAAAGTATCGTTTCAGGTATTTATTTTTTATAAGCTGTATGTAATAAATTACGAAATGAACTTATGCATTAATGTTTAGCCGCTGCAAATGATTTTTACTAAGAAATGTAACGATCAGGGTAATTAAGTCACTCTGCATTAACATCACAATTTATCTATTATAGGGTACGAGATGTAGCGGTTGTTGGAAAGCCTAAAAAGTCAAATCACAGAAGGGAACAAATTAATAAGCCACAGAAAAACAATTGGTGCGTGTCAGCAACTAAATTTATAAATGTATTGCGGACAAATGAAACCACTACGAGGAGAACGTTAAAGACAGTTTTGTTTTAGCTGCCTTAACATAGTTGAACGATTTAAATCTATCAGTCTGTCACCTCACACTGTTTCTGACAGAATAGTGGAACTGAGTTCTCATGTAGAGTCACAATTTATGAATAGAGTACAAACTATAAAGGGGTATTCCTTAGCACTGGATGAGAGTATAAATCATGAAGATACTGCTCAATTAGCTATGTTTTTCGGGGGCCCTGATGAACACATGAATATGACAGAAGAGTTTATAGATTTGGTAATACATAACGATCACACACGTGGCATTAATATATTTCAGGCAGTTTTCCGTGTTACAAAAAAATTTGAAGTGTCAAGTGGTAAATTAGTTTCAGTAGCCACTGATGAAGTACTTGCAATGATAGGAAATCTGAATGGTTTTGCTGGACGATTGAAAGATTTTGTAAATTAATCAGGCGTGGATACAAAGAACTTTAAAATCAAATATTGTATGATCGAGCGAATCTATGTGCACCGTCTGCAAATATGATATATGTTATGTAGGTACATTGTAAAGACGGCCTATTCCATTTTACAAGATAAATCAAATTAAATTAAACACACAATGCAACATAAGTGATTACCATTTAGTTTTAACTTTACGATTGGTTAACACTACTTTAGAACTAGACTACTGGAAAACAAGAGGTGCCAAAGATCTACTAATTGTGACAGGACCAAGTGAAAATTCCCTTCAATCTCAAGGTATATTTTAGTATGGAGAAGGATTGTTATACAGATATCACTAAATGTTACCAATTGCATTTTCTTTACTAAAATAATAATTCGAATCTTCAAATTATATTTCTATGCTACTGATGAAGCTTGTGACTGTATGGAAGTGACTTCGTATTGTGTACATGAACAGAATGAGGAGTGAGACGCTACGATAATTCTCCCTCACCGTGAGCTCTCGTAAACCATTCAAGATATAAAGGTGGTACTTGCTTTATAATGAAATTCAAATATTTCGCTAAAACTTACACGCTCTAACCTTTTCATGGACACAAAAATAAAAAGTCGTCGCATAGTCAAGTTTGCTTCACTCTCGACATTTCACGACCGTCCCAAATCATTCAGACTGCTATAATGCCCGGAATAATTACCACACAATTACTCATAAACCATTCAAGTTATAAAGGTGGTACTTGATTTATAATAAAATTCAAATATTTCACATAAACTTCCTCCCTTGAAGATTTTTTTGGGACAAAAAGAAATCGCATTGTCAGATTCGCTTCACCGTCCATGAATTTTTTGCAATTGGTGATATTTATAAAATGAATTAAAAACATTTGTGCCCTTTTCTATAAAGCTCTCCTTTAACGCCAGGATTGCTGTTGGGTGGAGATTATTTTTGCTCAATGTTCACAGGAATCCTACCAAGGGTTGCGAGTTTAATCATAAGGTGTGAGAATTTTCTAGACTGAGTTAAACCCCGGGAATAGCCAGAGTTGGAAACTCCTGACGTCACTCACTCAAGTGTTGTGATTGGTCTATCCCGGAATACGCAACCTCTTGGGACGGACAGACATTTCCCGTCCGCCATACAATCTCATAAAGTGCCAGAATGGCACTTAATAGAATCAGATAAACTGATGGAACTAAGTGGCAGATGGAGTTAATAGGCCAATATCTGAAAACTTACACTTTATATTCATAACTCCTAGATGAAGTCTTGTGTTCTTTACTTTATGTGTCATGCTTTTATTTACTCTGTGACAATTGCAATTGTGATATGTAGACAAGAAGTTATTTTTTAAATCGATCTCCGATTGATTAAGAAGGGTATACGGAAAAACAAAGATATAAAGTTTGATAAGCATGTGTGAAGGAAAATGTGGGTAGTGTCATTTGTCAAAGCCCGTTGTATTGTAACTTCCAAAGCCATTTATGAAAAGTTAAAAAAATATTGTCATTAGAACTGACATGCATTTCATGAATATTTTCACATATTAGCCCCCTACTGGGCATTACCCCGGTACCGGTCAACCTATTTGGTTCAAGATAAACACGCTTCGTCCCATGAACGTTGTAAATGCGTATTCCAAATTTCATGTAAATCCAATAACATTTATTCTAGTTATCGCCCGTACAGGCACACGGACGGCGGACGGACAAGCATTTCCCTTCCACCGTATTATCTCATAAGTAGACCTGGGATTTTAAGGCAAATGCCTATTTTGTTCCTTATGAAATAACATGAATTTTTTTAAATATGTGGACGTTTCTTGATAAATCACTTACATTTATAGAGTTTTATAGTGCCCTAAAATGCCTATTTGGACCTTTAGAGCCTATTTTACTATTTTAGTGCCTAAAAATGTCCATTTTGTACATTTAAAATAAAATTCACCTTCTGTAACTTTTACAATAATTTAATGGACAACCATGAATGAAGAGCAGAACAGCAAAGGGTGGGTTTTTCACAGAAACTTGATTATTCCAAACAATTATCGCTAAAGAAATGCTGACTGACGGGAGAGGGGGAGGATTAAGGGGAAGGACTACTGTGTCAAGTCACCAGTGAAAGAACATCTGTTTAAGTGAATATAGTTCGTGATGGCTAATTTTGGAGTTAATTCTGTTGAGAATAGGTATACCACGTTTCTTGCAGTAAAAAAAAGCCATATTACAGTTTAAGTGTACATTGTAATATTTTAAAGTCTATTTTCTGTCTATCTACACATTTTAAAGCAGTTCAGTTTAAATAACGGCAGTGAGCGGACGTGTTCCTGAGAGCTACAACAAAAATTAACAAGCCAATATAGTCAACAATGGGCAAGAGACCGACCGCATCTGCAGAATCATCTGAGGGTAATGAGAATAAACAAGTAATTTCTACCCTCAAGAAAATTTTTGAGGAACTAAAATCCTCTATACACTATGAGGTTGGGGAATTGAGAAAATCTGTGGAATTTATGTCTGCGAAATTTGATAGTCTTCATGAGGAACTCAAACAGACTAGATCTGAACTTAAATCTACTCAGGAACAACTACGGGTCATTACCCGTGAAAAAGAACTTTTGAAACAAGAAGTTAATGACCTCCAACAGTACACTCGGCGGGATAACGCTATGGTCTATGGAGTTCCTGAAACTGCTGGACAATCCACCTACGAGGATATAAATAAGATTGCAGCACTCATTGGAGGTACTGAATTACTTAACGACATCAGTGTTGCACACCGCCTACCGACTACTCCTGGAAAATGTCGACCTATTGTCATCAGATTCTTCAAAAGAAAAAGTCGTGATATATGGCTGCAACGTTTCAGGGATGAAGCTAGAAGTGACGCCTCCGGTCCTGGGATTTCCGTTCAAAGATATGATGATAAAGTGACAAATGGAAGAATTACAATGGGTGAACAATTAACTATGTTTACGCGTGATCTGCTGAACAAAGCTAGAGATGCAGCCAAGTTGAAAGAATACCAGTTCGTGTGGTCTCGGGACGGAAAGATTTTCGCCAGGAAGAACGAAATGAGCCCTGTATACAAGATCACATGTCTCCAGGATATTAATAAATTGTAAATATCTAGCCTTTTGGTTTCCGTATTGGCTGTCTATCCTATAGATTTAAAATGGCTGGTAATCCAATGTTGAATGAATTAGATGACTATCTCCGTAATAATAAACAATGCACAACATTTTTTAACGACTTAGCTGAATGTAACAATCACATAAACGCCGCTCCCTCAGATTTAAATATTATTCATTTAAATATTCGTAGCATAAATAAAAACTTCTCGGAATTATGTATTCTACTTGAAACTTTTTCTTTCAAGATTGATATTATTATACTAACAGAAACCTGGCTTGACCATGATCTTGGATTTGAAATTAACGGTTATAGGAAATATGTTAAAATTAATAAGTATAATAAATGTGACGGAATTGTTGTATATTTTAGAGAAAATCTTGCTGTCTCTCTAATTACTGTTGATATTTCTCATTGCAATTCTATCCATTTTAATCTTACGTTAAATGATATTATAATTAGGTTAACTGCTATTTATAGATCACCAAATCTTTGCAAAAATGAATTCATGAAATATTTGGAGAAATTTTTAATCGAATCTAAAGATACCAAATATCATATTATCATTGGGGACATAAATATTCAAATTTTAGAAAATCATTTAGATAACGTGGGAGAAAACTATCTGAATATTATGCACGAGTTTGGGTTTATAAAATATTTAAACGCAGTTACGCGCCCTTCGTCTGTAACGGATTCTTGTCTTGACCATATCTTTTTTAAATCTACCAGTAATTTGAACTTTAATCCTGGTGTTTACACTTGTGCTATTACTGACCACTATATGGTATTTGCTAGTCTGACTATGCCTTTTACAAACTTAAAGAGAAACCCATTTGAACCCCGTCACAACTATAAACAAATTATCAATTACAACAATCTAGTATCCCATTTAAAAACAATGAACTGGGATTCTATACTCAATTGTGAAGATGCTGAATATTGTTTCGATTACTTTTACAATACTTTATTACATCTTATTTCTAAATTTAGTACTAATGTCTCACTCAATATAGCCCGTAAATATAAAAAAATTAAACCTTGGATTACCACCAGCATTGTTAAATCTATACGAACAAGAGATAATTTAGCAAATTTAGTTAAAAAGGATCCACTAAATCTTGAATTATTATCCTATTATAGAAGGTATAGAAATACCTTAACCAGTGTAATTCGAAAGATGAAAATCCAACACTTTACTAAAAAAATTATTGACAATAAAAACAACCCTAAAAAATTTTGGGATACCTTAAATGAGGCTACAGACTCGCATTATATGAGTAAAAATAAAAGTATGCCTAAGGAAATCACAAGTCGCAATGGGTTAAAAGTCTCTAACAATGAAAATATAGCTAATGAATTTAATGCACATTTTATAAATATTGGCAACGAAATTGCTTCAAAAATAAATTATAAAGTGTTTGATCCTCATCACTATAAGTTTTCTAATGATTGCCTGAGTTCCTTTTTTCTGTTTCCTGTGAATGAATATGAAATTATAAAAATTGTAAAACATTTTAAAAATAACGTATCTCCTGGTTTAGATTGTATTACTAACATCACTCTAAAGATGATTATAGAACATATTTCGAAGCCTCTTGCACACGTAATAAATCTATGCTTGTCTCAAGGTATATTTCCCACCGCATTGAAACACGCAATTGTGATTCCAGTATACAAATCGGGTGATAAATGCAATCTCAGTAATTACAGACCTATATCTCTTTTACCTTGCCTAGCAAAATTATTTGAAAAATGTATAAAGTCCCGTTTAATGTCCTTTCTTGATAAACACAATATATTAAGTAATAATCAGTTTGGTTTCAGGAACAACCTCAGCACAGATGATGCTATTATTAGTGTTACATCTAAATTAATTCAAGAATTGGATGCCGGTAATAAATGTTTAGGTATATTTTTAGATTTGCAAAAAGCTTTTGATACTGTCAACCATGATATACTTATAGAAAAACTGGATAAAATTGGTATTAAAGGCGTTGGACTAAAATTTTTTAAATCCTATTTGAGTAACAGGACGCAGTCAACAAAAATCCATGATTACTGTAGCGAAATTCTGAATATTGATATTGGTGTGCCGCAAGGTACTGTATTAGGTCCTATATTGTTTTTGATATATATTAATGACTTATTAAATATTGATTTGAGCAGGTATTCGGGTAATATATATTCTTATGCTGATGACACTGTAGTTATATTTAGCGGTAACGACTGGGACGTAACTTACCAAAACTCCAATAGAGGTATCAACATCGTTAAGGAATGGTTAGATGCAAATTTGCTTTCACTGAATACTTCTAAAACTACGATTCTTCCTTTTTCTTTAACTACCCAAGGTCTTGACTTAGTAAAATTAAATAATACGATAACAAGAAACATTACCATTCATAATAACTGTAATCGTGATAACTGCAATTGTCTCTCCTTAAATTATTCAACTGAAACCAAATATTTAGGCATTATAATTGATGAACATCTAAGATGGAATAAGCACATTACTTATGTTTGCAATAGGCTTCGTAAAATAATATATAAATTCTCGATCCTCCGTTTTTATTTACAACCTCATATCTTGCGTTTAATTTACATAGCTCTAGTTGAATCTGTATTACAATATGGCATATTGGGTTGGGGAGGAATGGCTAAATCCAACCGCTTGCCTTTAGAAATTCTACAGAAAAGGATTATTGAAATATGTCTGAGTAAACCTGCTGATTACCCCACAAAACTAATATTTTCTGAATTTAATGTCTTAAATATTGAACATATATACAAACTCAAATTACTGACTTACTTCCATAAGAATAGAAATATTTTCAAAAATAACAATCCTCATCATTACCTTACCAGACTGAATCAAAATTCTATTCTATATGAACCCAAATGTTCTACCTCTGCTGGATTAAATCACAGTATAAATTTCGGCCCAAGATTATACAACTCACTAATAAGAGCTCATCCTGAACTATATTATCTAAATTTACACAGATTCAAGAAAGAAACTTATAAAATTTATTCAACCTAATGCATGACTCATTTTACAATATCCAAAGTTTTTGCTTTTAATTTTGGCTACTCGTGCTTGTCATTCCTCTCTTACACATAATTTTTAATTATATTTTTTGCTTTTGATTTATGTTATTTACTATTTGCCTTGTTTTGTGAGTGTTTTTGTGTATGCCATGCGTGTGAGTGTGTGTTTGTGTGTTTTGTAACGTCGCTTTGCCCTGAATTTTTTGTTTTATAATTTCCAGTGTTCACTGTTTTTTGTTTTTGTGCTGAGCTGAGCCCGAGCACGAGCTTTTGCTCATTCGGGCATCGGTTATGAATATTTGTTTTGTACTAATAAGGTAAATAAATAAATAAATAAAAAATAAAAATATTTTAAGTGCCTATTTTATCTATTAAAAACCTATTTACTTGTTTTAAAAGCCTATTTTAGGTGCCTAAAACTAATTTTTTTAGAGCCTAAAATCCCAGGTCTACTCATAAGGTACCATACTGGCACTTAAGAATAGGCATATCGAATAGGAGGAGATACAGCAGATTGAAGGACGAAGCTGGAGATAGGGAACACTGGCAACAGAAATTCTCCGTACGAAGACATGGAATACTAAATAATAATAATCGAATGTAATTTATGTACATATGTTTATTTCAGTAATGCTGTCTTTGTAATTGAGATCTCAATCCAGCAGTTAAATTTATTGAAACATCTCGTGGAGTCATAGTTCAGAAATTTTATTTTGTTTGACATCAGACTGGCGCACTTTAACAAACAAAATGAACTGAAAGAATAACTTCAATCAATTTAAAATTAACAAATTAAGTAAACCAAGTGCCCTCACAAAATAATGAACCCATCTAGTCACAATTTTCACCAATAATTTAATGTAAGTTCTTTTTTGTAGGTGTTCTCCAAAGTATAGCACAGAGATCACTGCAACTGAGCATTAAATATATTATAACAAAGTTCAGCCTTAACCCATGACATACAACTTATCTGGATCCAAGGGTTAAGGCTGAACTTTGTTGTAATATATTTAATACTATAACCCTTAACGGGTGAAAATGAAATTTATTAATTATGGTGAGTAATATTTTTCACAAGATCCTACTGTATAATTATTATATAGGCTAGTTCAGTGGTCGCCAAACTTATGAAGCTTCTGCGCTACAGTACCGTTTTAAAATCCTACTGTGAGCTACCAACCAAAAAACTACCAACTTAAACAAAATCTTGCATTTATTTATTATCTAAATATGAAATAAATTTTAATTAAACTATATATAACAAAAAGAAATTGAAATGGAATTTTAAATAAAAAAGAAATTGAAGTGTAGTTAGTATTAAGTAACAAGTGTACGGGCAGAAATATTTTATTGCACTTATTAATTTCAATGAGAAGGATGGAACTCTTTTTTTGTCAACAACAAGTTTTTTTAATGTTGGAAGAGTAGGTAGTGGCTGCCATTGAAATACAGTTGTCCAAGTGTTCATCATTGAGTACTTATTTTTAATAAATTTAATACTGGAAAAAGAAACCTCACAGAGATATGTAGAACATCGTCTTCTCTTTGAGAGCAACCTGGACCAAAATTGGATATTTTTCTTTAGGAACAAGAGGCCAAATATTTTCAGAGCTTGAAGAAAACGATTTTAGAGATAAATAATTTTGAAAATCAGTTAGTTCGACTTCCATTGCAGCACTGTCTTCTTCAAAATCAAAATTCTCCATGACACAAGTAGAGAATTCTTGATGCGATCTACCGAAAATGTCCCTGCGAGCTACTAGTAGCTCGCGATCGACGGTTTGGCGATCACTGGGCTAGTTCTTAAGAAGTTAATATATCGGGATCACTACATCCTGTTAAGATGTATCTAATTCTCTTCATTTAAATTATTATCGGGGTATATTACGGCACTCTGCAAGCAATCTCCTCGATGCACACCATCTTGTTATGTTTGTTTTCCGATTCTTTCATTGGCTGCCATTGGTTATTCTTCTCTCTGATGCCGCGCGCAATGTTGCGCATACTATACCAGAATCAGTGAGATGTAGTGCCAGTGCCATGACATGAGGTGCCAGTATCATCAATGATATGTAATGCTAGTGCTATTGTATATGTAGTGTCATTGTCAGTTACATTGTATTATCAATGTTAGTGGTAGTTAGGTTCGAACTGTGATATTAGTTTCTTTACAGTATGTGCTGTATTAAACCCCGCGCATGCTTTCTTATTTTGATCACGGTATCATCATGTGACGTCACATGACCAACGTCCACTCATGTGTTTTATTATATCGAACAGCCGATCCTGGTGATTAACCGGTATAAATGATATTTTACATTATAAAAGTGTTCAAATCTTCACGATATTCTTTAAATTATGAGTATTTTTAGGAACAAACTGAGTTTATATAATGAATTCCATAGGTTCTAGAGAACATTACAGCCTCAAATATGGTCGTTTTGGGTTTCTAAAGAAAACACAGCGTGCAAAAGTGTATGGGAATCGATATTTACTAAGCTGTCTTCTCTTACTGTAGTCATTGTCCAGAGATATTTAGTCATCGGCTTGTACGAACGGATTGGACACATCATTGGAGGCTTAATGGTCTATGGCAGGGATCAGAAACCCAAGTCATGGTGTGCTATATTATGGAGCCTACAACAAGCTAAATGGTACAGGAAGAAGATTTATAACTGACAAGAACAGATGGCGAGGATATAATTTGGCATTTTACACAGTTCCAAACATTATAACACATTTAGTATTTTCATTGCATATAAATATACAGTGGACTCTTAGTAATTCGAACCCCAAGAGGAATTAGAAAAAAATCGAATTATCCAAATTTCGAATTAACCAAAACTATGATTTTTTAAACGAAGATACCGTAAAAATGTTAAAAATAAACTCATTGCAATAAATAATAATTATTGGATACTGAATCTTACCTTAATGAGTGCCATCCTATTGTTAGGATGTTAAATGAAACCTTTTTTTGTTCACACTAAAACTGTAACCCTAAATTTTATAAAGGAACTGGTGTACGCTCCACGCTTCGACATTTTCAAACACAGTCACATTTGGAGGATAGAATGAACACAAAAATTTTCACAGAAGTGTTGAATCTCTCCAAGACTTTAGCGGAGGGGGTGAACTTCGGATTCCATTTAATATCTATTCCGCTGGAGGAAGATAACGGTGGTTAAAAATACACTTTAGTACAATACCTGCTGGCTGCTTGCGACTTGGGTTCTTCAGCGAAATAGAGAATTCTTGTGGAATTCCTGGAAGCAAAGAACTTTTGGAATCCTTACAACATTAACATGAGACAAATTTTGGCTTCGATTTATCCAAATTAAGCCTAAAAATTTGAATTAATTGCAATTGTTTGACACACATTTATATAGGAACTAGCTGACCCATCAATCTACTCCGCTGGAGGAAGATAACGGTGGTTAAAAATAAACTTTAGTACAGTACCTGCTGGCTGCTTGCGACTTGGGTTCTTCAGCGAAATAGAGAATTCTTGTGGAATTCCTGGAAGCAAAGAACTTTTGGAATCCTTACAACATTAACATGAGACAAATTTTGGCTTCGATTTATCCAAATTAAGCCTAAAAATTTGAATTAATTGCAATTTTTTAACACACATTTATATAGGAACTAGCTGACCCATCAATGCTTCGCATTGTTAGATTTATGTGTATAAGGTTAAGTGAACACAATTTAAAGTCGATTCGATGAACTTCTATAAATCATCAGCCAACACGGTGGACGTATTTATATTCCACGTAGTCCTCCACCCGTAATTTAGCCTACTCTGATTATGTCTTAAAAATTTAATCGTAGTTTCAATTTTGGCAAACATGCAGTCAATAGCTGGGCGTAGGGGATGCGTTCTCTCCTCTCTTGCAGCGGGCACCGGTCAGGACAAGTTACCTAGGTAGGGATTTTCTGGGATTTTTCCTCACCTTTGAGACAAATGGCTGGTAACTTTAGGCTCTGGTAACTTTAGGCCCTAGTGGTCCCCGGATATCATCTGGTAGCCATTATCATCCTCATCCCATCCTCGCCTTGTTCAGAGTGAGTGTGTGAATGATGTAGGCCTATCTCGTCCTATGTGTTTGTGTTGTATCGAAGGTGGCCCCTGCATTGGACTGATCACTCATCCGGGAGGCCCTCCATGTCCTTGTCTCGTCAAGAAAGTATGTATATGATCCATAGATAATCCCTCTCCCGACAGGTCGCGGCTCTGTAATGCCCGGGCAACGTGGGTCGCTTAAAAGACCCCAAATGGGAGAGGTAAAAACTAAGGTAAAGAGAGAGAGATGATATGGTAAATGAAAATTAATCAGGAAATGATATCTATTGATATTGTGTGAACTACCTTTCGTAATACAGTCCTAAGCTAGCTATAAGAAAAGAGTTCAACTCTTAATAATAGAACGCAGGACCTTCACAAAATAGTTGGTAATCATTTACAGGAATTATATTGATAGCCTTTCTCATAATTTTATATCTATTAGGTCTACATGAAATCATAGTGTCATGCCAAGCCACCTGTGTAGTTTAAAAAAAACAATGTTGCCATGGGGATTGTGTACTTGGTGTATGAATTCCTTTTGATGAATATCATAACTTTACAACCCTGTTTTGGCCCCTATAGGCCCTTAGAGGCCAAAGATTTTGAAATCCTTTCTTAGTGCGCATCTAGAGCCTAGTAGCAATATGTGTACCAAGTTTCACGTTCCTAGGCTGTATGGTGTTTGAGAAACTGTGATCAGTCAATGAGTCAGTGGGTTTTGGCTTTTATATATAGAGATTTCAAGGGGCATGAGTATTTATTCCAATTATACAATATTTCGAATTATTCAATGTCGAATTAACCAAATTCGACTGTATTTTATACTTCAACGTAACGTATTTTATTGTCATAATTTCTTTATACGTTATGTGAAAACCTCCCTGTTGCAGTTTCCAAGTTTTTCTCTAATTGGGCTTTTCTGAATTGAAGAATTATGAATTATTTTATGATTACGTGAAATAATTTAGGGTATAAGATTGTATAGCATGATTAGGGCCAACTCGTCCATATACGCCAACTAGGTAGCTGTCTATGGCGGGAAACGTTTAAACCATTTTTGTGTGGCAAAATTTAGATTTAAAAAGAAACTTATATTTCCAACGCGCCGTCAAAATTTAAAAAAGGAGAAAGTTGTAGAGTAAGAGTAAAAAGCAAAGCAAATTACATAAATGTATTCAGAACATTATGCCAACGTATTTATTGGCTTCGTTGAATCATAAATTTGCGTTCTGGGAAGAAATCTGTCTATGAAAAGTTTTATGTTTGTTTAGAGTAAATATAAAGATTTATAACCTTTTTAATGTCATGTACTTCTATCGTCCATTATCGAACACGGAACTATCTCCAGACCTTGAAAGTAGCAGCTGAAATCTGCGTAATAAATAGCCTGTATTTAAAATAAAATCAATTCTATTCTTGTTCATTTTAATATCGTACAAAAATGAATTATTTTCGTACTGTCAAAATCCGTTGGTTTCATGGAAATTACGAAAAGGAAGCTTCGATATGACCGTCGACACGAGATGCATTCTGCCATAGAAGACAAGAACTACAACCAGCTTGTACGAAGGTTATGGCGCGCTGAAGCATGACCGTCTGCTTGAGTGTATGTATAATAGTAATGTACTTTTGCCGATAGCGCCACCCGTTTTAGTCCATCTCGTCTTCCGCTGATGTCATCCAAGATGGCGGCGCACTAAACCACATGACCGGAAGTGTGTATCACATACATTAGGGTTTCTCACGAAGCATAAATGCAACGTCATCAATATTTGTAGCCTTCAAGTACTTTTATAATTATATTTCGCCATACAATTTTATCCATAATATGTCTATTTCTCTAGAACAGTAATTTTTCACTATAGACCTGGGGTCGACTCAGCCTCTAACAGAATCCTGGGGTAAACGCGGCCGCTGCGTAAGCCTCATCCTTTGTCTTTAGAGGGAATAATAAAATGTTATACTTCGTTATTCATTGGCGTACAGGTTTTATAAAGCCGATATTATATTTTATATTCATATATCAACGCAGAATGATTTAAAAATATGGAACTAACTTTGCCTCAATGCACAGAGACTTTGATTAGTTAAGCTAAACTTGGCGGATAACATTTCTACTGATGTAAGATTACGGTAGTGAGTATTCTTATCATGCGCTCAGGTGTAACATATTCATTCAGTCTCTTTAAATGATCACTCAATATGTCAAAACACTGCTAATACAGACATAACAGACTCGGCTCTATAATCTTTAGCGATTCCTTCCTATTACTATGTATAATAAAACATTGTTTTATCTCCGATCGATCTTATGTTCAATGCTTTACCATGAAATTGTAATAATACTGACTGTTCTTGTATATTAGAAAAGCGTATAACATGCTACTACAGGGATATATAACTTATCCATACAACTTTTAGATACATTATTCGATATGCATTGTAATTAGTTTATTAATCTTCGTATAATAATATGCATAACCTTCTTTATGTCTAGTGCTTTTAAAAATTCATTGTTTCATTCTCCGCTTTGAATAACGCTGTTCCCGCTCCCAAGGTAGTTCGCGGGCGAATAGGGAACGACGGGAAAGCCTCTCCGGGTTGAAGGATGTAATGCTAATCAGGTTAAATAAATCTTTATTGACCCCCTTGATAAGAGAACATGTGAGCATAAATGGACATAGAATAAACAGAATAGACCCTTTGACACAAGATAGAATCATCTCAGTTCTTGCTTGACACGGCGTACTTCCTCTTCCGTGCAGTGCCAGGGTAAATGCTGAAGTACTGAGGGATCAAGGGGAGGTTAATTAGCACGATCCTTCTTGAGTGGTAAGGCGTGCTTGCCTTACGTAGACTAGCGTAGACACGGAGGACCAAATTACAGATAAGTGTAAATTCTTATTTCACGTCACAGGTGAAATCATTCTCAGTCGTTCAGCAAGGGCGACTTTAAAATAATTGCTAAAGTGTAATGCCGTTGTGGTGAAGTCGCAACCCATACAAGCCTAATCATTAAACTGACTCAATCACTCAGTCGTTTGAGCAAGTCCGACTTTTAAACAATTGCTCTGGTTTCAAGTTTATATGTTCGTCATAATTAGATAAGTTATGCAATACAACAGGGACAAATGCCTGACTTCTATAATTTAAATTGCAATTTCTGTCAGCGGCCCCTCTAAACCGACCACTGACATGGCAATGGTCCCTTACTTTATAGTTCACATCCGTAAAGTTACCCTCGCCACATATATGACACAGTAGCACTATTATATGCTCTAATTTTATCTTCTGTCAGAGGGATCATGGGCTTATTTACAGCGTGTAATACTTTGTCAATTTCTTTGACATCAGCGACGAGCGAGCGCATAAACTCGCCGCTGGCATCCTCCCCTCTAAACAATCTCAATTGAGAATATGCGCCCTCAGCATATTTAATGATATAGCAAAAACTAAGATGTTTATGCTTCTGATAAGGTGTAGTCCAGCTTTTCTGCGGATCTCCCAAACATCCTGATATCGGTTCCAATAAACACTCGAATCCGGATAGATGACAAACCTCATCTTTTGCGAATATTCGGGCTTATTGGACACGACTTCAGGATTTTTAGGAATTGCGCATCTGACTGGGCTGAAAGAGTTGCAAAACGCTAAGTTTTCTTTCAACCTTACGTCAGCAGACTTGCCAGCGTACAATATTCGAAATGTGTAAAACACCGTTTGCACACTCTGATCTGATGACTGTGAGATGTCACAAAAGTCTTACAAAAGTGTCAAAATCTGAAATGTCCATATAGTGAGAATTTTCCTCATTAAATACATAAAAAAGGTCTCTATGATCATCTAACTCCTTTTAAACAATTTTGATAGGAAACACGAAACGAGAAATGTGATTCCTATCCCGTTATTCCTCTAGGCCGAGAACATTGATTGAGATATTATTTATTTTTGAAAACTTTTCGATGTCATGAATCGAATCGGGAAATTTTACACAGTTCCAATCGTACTTGTTATCCAACTCGGGTCTATGAAGGCAGCTGGCCCACAAAACCTTACCGGAATCCAGAAATTTCGATAAAATGCACTACTTGAAACAAAAGTCATCATCATTATCAATATTAATTAACGACTTGAGATGCTGGAATTTTTCATGGAGGGTCATATGCCTACGCCCTGCAAATGGTATGTACTCATTGACACGAATTTCAATTTTGTGGATTTTATTGTAAAACCACCCAGACCCTCGTAATTCACTGTCCTGCATCTCAGACTGAATTTTAGAAATGTGACTAGATATTACTTCATGAATGTTTGATGTTTTGAGCAGCGATTCGTTTTTAGTTTTAAAATTTCTCAAACAAGAATTTAACTCTAGATGTTTAAATTCACACTCTGCAAGAAGATTAAATTTAATTGAAGCAAATTTTGACAGTGACTCTGACAGA
Organism: Ectobius pallidus; assembly: GCA_964059195.1. Lineage (NCBI taxonomy): Eukaryota > Metazoa > Arthropoda > Insecta > Blattodea > Ectobiidae > Ectobius > Ectobius pallidus. The sequence continues at coordinate 41,606,482 of CAXKWD010000012.1, forward strand.
AGAGTTTCAATTTTATACTGGCACGACTACAGAACAGATTCCATATCGCCGGCTGGGAAAATTTTTGCGGCGTATGTTGCCACTCGTTACCTTCACGCTGTTTCGATTGGTAAAACCTCACCTGTTTCTACCCATGGTGAGTCGGTACCAGCGGTGCGATCCATTCCATTTTCATTCTGTAATAAGGAAGAACATCAGCATTTGCATTCGAGATTTACATAAGCGTATGGAATAATAGAATACTAAGATATTTTATTGTACATACTTGTGGAATATCATGCGTAAGGATGGTGACGCTATGCCGCGACTGGCGTTTCGTCTCTGTATTAGGTCTTGTATTCTGCAACAAAGGAAAAATAATATTGAGTTTTATTCGATGCACTAGGATAAAAATAAAAAAAATAGTTTTAACCCTTTTATTTAATAATAATTTCACTACATACCTGTGGTTTTTACTATGGACGGCCCAGGATGGTATACTCCCACACTTGGATGGGTGGATGACGGCTGATTAATATACCTGTTCAGATCTTTGTTGTGTCTATACCTTGAGGCACACTCCTCACTTTGGAAGACGGCGGCGGACGAGCTCTCCATGATGTGTAGTCGGCGACGTTCTGCTAAGAAGTGAATGTGATGCGACCACGACCACGACCACGACCAAATAAGCTAACTGAGATCAGAGCATTGCGGGCTCGCCCGCAATGCGATGATCTCGACTCTGAGTCCATACCTGCATACGAAATGCATTGCTGGAAATGAAAACGGGTTCCTATCCTATAACTTATATTTGCTTACGCTAACTGTGTTTCGCATAGGACTTGAACCTATGCAGGGCAACTGTATTTAATTTTGGGGTTCGGGCCGTGTCCCTTTTTTAACTTAAAGTTCCGGTATTCACCTTACGACCAGGGAAAACTGAATGTGATGCGGTGACGTCGTCGCCTTATATAGTGACGCTGTGGGTTAACCGAAAAATGTACAAGCTTGTTCTATAATATGATACGAACTTCTGGTCAGAACGTGTACATACTTGTTCTCGATGCATACCTTGAAGCAGGAATGAGCCTGTCTGTAATGATGACGTCATAAATAAAAAAAATTGTTGATTCAGCATTATCCGAAGATACATAATTTCTTGTATATGAATAAAGAAATTGTGAAAATAGCCTTTTGTTGGAAGATACGTCTAATATGCATTTAAAAAGAACTGCTGACGTAGCATCATGTCTCACTTCGTATAACATATATGAACGAAGAATTAATATGATACGCGAGGATGACCTGATACGTGAAAAAACGTGGAAAATACAGTGATCAATTTTGTAATATGATACATACTTCCGTTCTGTGCTGTGAAATGTTACTCATAACAGACCTCTCTCGTAAGAATATATTACAAATCCACCACAATGTGTTTTGTTCATAATTTTAAATTGAGCGACAGACGCCATCTTGTTTTTTCTTACATTTGTATTGAGAATTACGTATTAATTCGAAATATACAATTTTTAATCTCCCGCTATAAGTCTTTTTAATCTTGCGGTGGGAGCCATTTTTGTATTTTCATCAGGATCATCCGGCAGGACTGTTACATGTTTTCTATTATATATAAAGTAAACATTTTGACCAAATCTGTTCACAGCATTATTCAAAGCGGAGAATGAAACAATGAATTAATAAAATCACTAGACATAAAGAAGGTAATGCATATTATTATACGAAGATTAATCAACTAATTATATTACATAATGAATAATGCATTTAAAAATTATAGGGATAAGTTTGATATGCCTGTAGTTGCACGTTATACGCTTTTTTAATATACAAAAACAACCAGTATCAAGTACAATTTCGTGGTAAAGCATGGAACATAAGATCGATCTGAGATGAAACAAAGTTTTATTATACATAGAAATAGGAAGGAATAGCTATAGGTAATACGCAGAGATTAATAAATTAAACACATCATGAGGATTAAAAATTAAAGAGCCGAGCCTGTTATGTCTGTAGTAGCAGTGTTTTGACATATTGAGTGAATGTTTAAAGAGACTGAATGAAGATGTTACACCTGAGCGCATGATAAGAATACTCACTATCGTAATCTTAGATCAACAGAAATGTTATCCGCCAAGGTTAGCTTAACTCATCAAAATCTCTGTGCATTGAGACAATGTTAGTTCCATATATTTAAATCATTCTGCGTTGATATATGAATATAAAATATAATATCGGCTTTATAAAACCTGTACGCCTATGAATAATGAAGTATAACATGTTATTATTCCCTCTAAAGACCAAGGATGAGGCTTACGCAGCAGCCACGTTTACCCCAGGATTCTGTTAACGGCTGAGTCGACCCCAGGGCTATAGTGAAAAATTAATGTTCTAGAGAAATAGACATCTTACGGAAAAAATTATATGGCGATATATAATTATAAAAATACTTTCAGGCTTTTTTGTGCCCTCCCTTACCCCCGAAGTGCCAAGCAATGAAGCCTATCACCTCCGGTCAAACCAAATTTTGGTAACCATTTGTTTGATGTGTTTACCTAGTAGTGCCCTTATGTACATCCTGATGGGATGTGTGGTGAAATTGACATGTTTGGGCTGTGTACTTGTGTCGTTGTGTATTAGCGCGGGTTTGACTTTCTTGCCATAAGTCGATTGCTTGTCGTTAGTTGTGATGGTTAGTATCGTGTAGAGATGTTTTCTAAAGTATCTAGCAGTGCGTGAATCTATGTGAGGGGATTATTAGCCAGTCCGGCATTTGCCTATGAGCAAGGAAAACCCCCTCAAAAACCTCGCTCGGACTGGGATAGTAGGCATAGCCCGGCCAAAGGTCATCTATCACGTGTTGGATTATTTATTATCCTTTTCATTTTGGAGTAGCGCTGTCTTGGCGAAATTTGTGAACACAGGGAAGGTTTGTTTCTGAGTCCAGAACTGTAAGTCAGGGGCCCACGCTTCCTCGTCTGCCCTAGCAGCTTCTAGAAGGAGGAGTCTGGCTTCGCGGTACCGAGGACAAGTGTAAAGCATGTGATACATGGTATCAGCTTCGCAGTCTTCACAGATGCATAAGTTATGGTCGGCAAGATTTAAACGTGCTATGTTGGCGGCAAAGTTCCCGTGGCCAGTGAAAAGTTGAGTGACGAAGTGATCAAGTTTAATCCAGTGCATTTTGAGTCTCATGTGTATATTGAAGGCTACAAATATTGATGACGTTGCATTTATGCTTCGTGAGAAACCGTAATGTAATGTGATACACACTTCCGGTCATGTGGTTTAGCGCGCCGCCATTTTGGATGACATCAGCGGAAGACGAGATGGACTTTGACCCCGCGCCACCCACTCAGACGGGTGGCGCTATCGGCAAACGTACACTACTTATAATCTCCAAATTTATAAATAAATTAGCTTTAGCTGTCTTACACGAGTGTTTTCTGCTTGCAATGCATTCTCCATTTGCTCCAACTTATCTACTCGTGCCAATAACTCATCCATTTGCCACCTGTGGGTTAACCTGTGTCATGGCTAATCTCCTACCAGCAAAAATCTAGAAAAATGTAAGAACTATGTTTACCTGGAAATAGCTGGTAACAGCTCCTCGCAAAGGGATGTTAGTATAGTACCAACAATAGTTGTGGAATTGTTCTGCATAATAATAATGAAAACACTAGTCTACAGTGCTATTGCGACTGAACAAAAACAAGTGTACTATCCCTAATTCGAGTGTGCTGATTACAGATATGAAGTCTGTTCTTCTCCAACCCTTCACGTTTAAAAGATAAATTCATTTTTAATATATACACTCTTATTACATTTAGATCCGTTTTCTTTGTTTTATTATTGCCTCTAGATAAATGAGATCATTATGTTGAGGTTATGGCCTACTTGGTGATTTCATTAATCAAATGTTTTGACATTTCAGTATCATTTCAGCATCTACTCACCAGGGGTATAATTTTTCCCTCCAGATTTGTCCATGTCCACTAAAAGTGAGTGCTAGTATGTAATTGCATAAAAATATAAGTACTTAATGTTCTTCGTAGCACTGTAATGTAAGTATAGTCTAAATAACTTATTTTATACTTTTATGTTAATGGTTTAATACTGTTGCATACCAAATGCAATTTTCATTTGGCCAGAAATCCTTCAGAACAAAACTAACTGCTCCTGATCTCGAAGCGTGGGATACATTTGTACTCGTGGCGATTACGTTCTTAGAAAATTATAGGGCTGATGATTATGCTGAGAGCATTTAAAATCTAGGTTGTCACATGTCATTAAAAATTCACTATCTACATTCTCACCTTGAATTTTTTCTTTCAAATCTCGGTTCTGTAAGTGTTTAACATGGCGAGAGATTCCATCACGACATAACAGCGACGGAATCCAGGTACCAGGATAAGTACTCCCCAACTAGGATGGGTGAGGTTTCTACAGCGATTTACTACATTACAACATAAGCGGAAAAGCATTGGTCTCACTCGTTTTAACAGAAGTTTTAGTCCTTACTTTAGTCCTTACTCTATCTTCTTATAAATTTATTTAAAGTAATGTAATTTAGCCGGCGGGTGTGTCATTCGTGGTGGACGAAGCCGTGCCTTGGGGGATTTTTCTCGGGGTTCTCCCGTTTCCCCCTCTCATTCCACCAACACTCTCCACTTCATCTCACCTTTCCCCCTTTTCATCATCATCCCGTTTCCACTTCCGGTATCGGGCCTGCTTTGGCAGTCAGCGCCCTTTGGAGGCCTCTCCCGTTTTCCCCGCTGCTTGTGGTCAAGAGGTTGTTGGTGGTGTGTGTCGCGGACCTGTCGGGGCTCCGGTTGGAGGTACCGAAGGGGGTGGCGCACGCGTGGCTTGGTAATAGGGCTTACTGGATGTAGGGGAGCTCCGTCGGGGCCTGCGGGGGGATCTGCAGTCCTGGGCGGCCTATGGGCACGCAACTCATTTCATCCCGGAGGTAGGTACAATAAGCCTGCGGCTTCGGTGCTTAGGGGCGCTCCCACCCCGCCTCCCGCCTCAAGGGCACCTGTTCAATTCAATTAAATTCAATGTAATTTAACAATTTGCAGAGGATATAAAAGATGAACTAAATTTATACTGCTGATTTTACGATAAAAGTATGTATGAATAGTATGATTTGGTTTATTTTTACAGTCCCACAAATCAAAAACCATTATTTTTGTAGACCAGAGTAATAATAATAATAGTAGTAATAATAATAGCCTAATATTTATTCGTTTTAAGAGACCGAAGAAAATAATTAATTTACTACATCCGCAAATGTAGCGATATCTCATAAACACATCTGCAAATAATAGACTACTTCTACTTGTCATTGCCCTAAGGGTCAAGTTATATGCATGAATGACCGTACATATAAAGCAAAGCTTGTGATTCTATTCCCCTCATACATGGAGACCAACCCGAACAATGAGAAGGAATTGTTTACATTCCCACTGCAAGGTGGAAGTTGTTATTCACGGGTCGGATGTTTGTGTTTGCACTCAGACCAATCAAAACATCATGCAAGCAGCCGAGAAGAATACCGACACCCTCATAGCAAAATACACAAATGCTTTTTTGGAAGTACTATAAAATAATGCGGCGTGTGTCTGATTCAATCTACGTGAAAAGAATCATTTTTTCATTAATACTTATGGAAATAGTTATTTATATTTTAAGGGTTAAAATCGAAATTTTATTCTATTGCTTCAACACGCGTGCCATACACTATTTTTGACACCGTTAACATTTATGAAATAAAAATCAATATTATTGAATGCATTACGCACCGACGCACCCTAGTGCCAGAATGTAACAGCGCGCAGCTCGTGCACTGCTTCGAACATGAAAACTCCTTTTACTCACCAAATATAAAAAGTTTTTCAGTCACCGTGAGAAATTTCTCATTTAGAAAGGAATAGTGAATATTAAAATTGTCAATTTTTCACAAAATAATTTATGCAAATATTTTCAATACATGAGTTTGTTCCATGTGACGAATACGGTACCAACGGAGTGGCATTATGATTTTAAAGCATTACTGCGATAATGTACAACTTTTATTTGGTGTATCTTATGTTAGAAGTTCTACTTTTAATTCAAGCTGCCTAAAAGGTATTGTCCGTCGGCGTGGGTGAGTCGTTAGCGCGCCTGCCTTCCACTCCGGCAGCCCGGGTTCGATTCCCGGCCGGGTTGGGATTTTTCAGTAGTGAAAAATGCACATTGTTCCCGATTCCTTAATTATTTAGTCAAATATATTTGTAAGGACTTACTGTACAAGTTCTGAAAATACTTTGTACTACCTTTTTTATTCATTTTATAGTCTACTCGTTATTACATTCACGTAGTTATTGTGTGGTTACTAGGATTGTGTATTTAATAGAAAATTCCGCATTTTTAGAATATTTAGCATATGACATTGCTCATAAAATGGAAATCATGGAGTATTGAATTCCATTTATTTATAGTCTTCGTAGGTGTAGAGATACAAAATATCTATCGTAATAATATCAATTAACCTACAGAATCCCCATAATATAAAACCACATGGCTGACTGACTCACTCAATAACATACCCACCTCCAGATGAGCTAGAAACTTTCAATTTCAATTCACCTATAGTTTTCAGCATTTAACTAATGGAAAAATTTGCAAATACTTCTTTTTTTTTAAATCTAAAAATACTCTCAAAATGGTGGACTGTTCACATAGAGCTTAGAAAGTTGCTATTAACTGAGCTGTGATAAATAATTAGACATGCTAGCAATAGATATAACTTCAGTAAATCAATAATGGATACCGGCAGTGGAACTCACGTACATAAATATCAAGTGCGATGCACCATATGACTTTCTCTACCCTGGGCATAGACAATATAATTTTCTCACCTTACTCACTGACTCGCTGTACATTAATGTTCATGCATGTCCATATGAGCTATCTTTTATCTTGTAACTGATGGCAAAAATAGGAAAAGTTAAAATTTTTATTATTTTACCACGAAAAAATCCTAAAGTCTTCCTGCAATTGTTTAGTTTTATTATGGCTAAACGGTAATAGCCTATAATACAGTCCGAAAACTTCGGAATATATCTCCTGTACCGTATCAGTTCATACAACAAAAATATTTCCCGTGAACCTCTGAGCGAAGCGAGTCTATTACATAGAGTGCGATATCCAGGCCCCGAAGCATTTCGATTGGCTCTGAAGGACAGCCAATCAGCGGCATAACTGCCACAAATTGGTAATAGATTGGCTTTTAACGCGAATGCTCGGTAATTTACGTTAAAGTATCAATCGAAAGATTTTTTTTTCACTCCGGTTTGACTATTGACCCACCGTTGAATTTTAATGAATATTTCGGCTAAGATATTAACATTAAAATGTTTTGTATTAAAGTCGAACAGAGCGTTTCGTTTCAATGAACAGCTCATAAAAACGATGCAAGTGATGATGATGATAATAAAAATAATAATTTATTGCATCTGTAGCTATACATTGTATAGGCAGACATTGTCAATATTATTTAGAACAAATAAAGGTTACAGTAACTGCAAATCATTTACATAAAAAATCCTTAAACGAATAAAATGTCTTCTCATACAAATACTCTTTCAGTTTAAATTTAAAACACCTCAGATTTTTCAGATTTAAAATACTAGCTGGTAAGTTATTTATAACTTGACTAACAATGTAAACTGGCGATTTAGTGCTATTTAAAAGTTCGATATTTAAAAATATGTATAATGTCTTTGCTCCTTGTGTTGTGCTCATGTAATTCTGAATTAAAGATGAACTTATCTTTGTTGTTAAAATAAAATAAAGCAGCCTTGTATACTAAAATTCAAGTTACTGTTAAAATCTTGTTATTTTTTAAAACCATTCTTATAGACTCCCTTGGTGCCAAGTTAAAAATAAGTCTTAAGATTTTCTTTTGTGCAACAAACACCCTATCTATGTTCATTGCCCGGCCCCAAATCAGTTTTATCCATATTAAATAATAAGTTATTTGCGGAACCACTCCTTAAATTTATCAACGGTAGTAGACACTTTCGTATACAATTCCGCAACGGTCTCAGCTGTTACAAGAAAGGTTGTATCATCGGCGTAATTTATCAGACCTTCGGTAATTGCACAATATTCAAGATCATTGACATATAAATTAAATAACAGAGGCCCAAGGAGAGACCCTTGAGGAACACCATAGATGAGGACATATTCTTTTGACATTGTGTTATCAATCTTACTAATTGTAACGTGGTTGAAAGTTCCCGCGATCTCGCGCCCTCTCGGCTCATTTGTTTCGGTCGCCATTACTGTTGGTGCTGCTATCTGCGTGTCATCGCGAGGTACTATCCTTTGTGGCGAGGCATTAAACAGATCGTCTTAGGCCGTTGCCTTGTGAAGTTTGGTTGTGCTTGCAGCCGAGGAGGGGACCTGCGCCAGGCACGTTGTAAGTTAAGCATACCATAATGTATTAGTAATATTAATATATCATAGGTGCCTTCTGCACCAAGAATCAGTGGTCATCTATTAGAATGACAATATGAATTGAAATAGACAGACATAAAAGATATCCCTTTCTATTCACACTAGATATATGCGTGTAATTATTGCCTTAATAGGTTGATCTCAGGCATGATTTTCATTTATCAGAGTAGGGTTTTAATAAATTAAGCATTGGATAGTGGAAAGGTTTTGATATCCAAGAAATTTCATCCATGCCATGTTTCTGCACATATGACGTCATGCTTGCTCGATGAAACCGGTTGAGTATTGCATGAGGTGACTTGTGACGTCAAACCTAGTTCAGCTTAAAATGTTCCGTAACGCCCTTATCTAAATTCTGTTAGTTGCTTTAAGCCTATTGATTTTTCCTACATCATTCTCAAAAGAAAATAATACTATCATGGTATCTAGGTAATTATTGAATTTTTCGTTTAAAATATACCTTCCGTGTTGCTAGAATGCTTGGTATGCGAAGTTGAATGTCTTGCTATCCCAGTAGTAATTCTCCGTGTTCTTATAGAGTAAAAGTTACCGTCATCAGGTGTTAAGATGCTAATTTGATATCAGATATTTTCTTCTCTCTTTCATGGATTATATCGAAATTCTGGATCTCTTAAAGAATTATTAAGTGAAGTTAATTGATCAGGTTTTGAAATCTCGGCGTATGCAAATTCATGTGCATTTTTAAAGTGGTCCATTTTCTCTTGCATAAAATTTAAAAAAATCTATGGAGTATCTTGGATGGCCTCTTTCTATGGATTTAGAATTTTCCTACCTTTACTGGAATGAGATTAACATGATATTGTAGTATTTTGTAACTTAAAAAAAGGGTTAATTCCTTGACTTGTCTTTACTGTGATTTTCGGGTAAATTTCAGATTGAGTATAACTGTATAAATTTGCTTTTTCTTATTTATCCAAATTTTGAAAGTTTATTTAGTAATTATTGATAATTTTTTTTACTGAAAATAGGCCTTTAGGATATATAAAATTTGCTAAATCAGGTTTGTCGACATCTTTCCAGACCGGCAACACCCTTAGCGGAACAGCATCGACGCATCATTATGTGGAAGGCATTGCTGATAAAGATTTGTTTTCGTCTTTTTTGACGCTGGGAAGAAAGCTTACTTATGACACCACCGGAAACTCTTTCAAAGTGAACGGGATCGCTGACGCAGAGCTGGATAACATCAACGAAATGATGTATTCAAATATGATTGGCAATAACGTTGTCGGCCACAAAAGCAACGTGCATTACACGAGCGTCTTGTGGACCAAGAAGAAAGAGAAGACAGATGCTGGACAATACATCGATTACCCAGACGCTGGCCGTCCCAACATCAATGCCGGGACTGTAAAATTTTCAATGGAGGCAGCAATAGCCAAAGGACACGTATTTAAGAAATCACACGATTTCATATACGGTATGATCAGAGACTGTATAGCAGTTTGGCCTCTGGCTCTAAAGGAAAGTTTCATCAATCAGAGCATGGTGGGTTCGGATCCGACGTTCATACAGACCAGCGGGCAAACCACTGGAACAGCACAATCAACTAAGGAGACGGGAGAATTGCTCATTACGGGCAAAAATGATTTTGTGGGACCCAACCATGGCGACGTCAACGCCGAGCTCAATAGCAATGTACAGCTAATAGAAAAATGCCAATCGAATTTAAAGCCGTACAAGAGCAAAAAGGATTACAGACCCGTTCCGGTATTGGCTTTCGGCCAACAGCCCGTGAACGCATCGTCTCCTTCCCAAATGAACAACTATGTGTTTTCCCATACTGATTGGCATGTGAAGTTCCACATTAAATTAATATGTTATGTTAATTCTTATTTCCCTTTGTTGCAAGTCATTCCTTTGAATAAAACAAGTCTATCCGTTTCGGCTTTGGAAATTAATGTTATGTCATGGACAAAACTGTATGCTCTCCCTAAATTCTTTGGAATGCCTCATAGATATTTTTCAAATTCAAGTTTTGAAATTACTTCAATTTATGATAGAATGTTATGATTGTAAATAAACCTTGAGAGAAGTGGATTAACCAAATTTTCTAATTTTCAAATTTGGTAATTGTTTTGCTGAATGCCCCATAGATATTTTTCAAATTCAAGTTTTGAAATTACTTCAATTTATGATAGAATTTTTATGATTGTAGATAAACCTTGAGAGAAGTGGATATACCAAGTTTTCTAATTTTCATATTTGGTAATTGTCTTACTGAATGCCCCATAGATATTTTTCAAATTCAAGTTTTGAAATTACTTCAATTTATGTTAGAATTTTTATGATTGTAGATAAACCTTGAGAGAAGTGGATATACCAAGTTTTCTAATTTTCAAATTTGGTAATTGTCTTACTGAATGCCAGATAGATATTTTTCAAATTCAAGTTTTGAAATTACTTCAATTCATGATAGAATTTTTATGATTGTGGATAAATCTTGAGAAATGTGGATACACCAAGTTTTCTAATTTTCAAATTTGGTAATTGACCTTCTGTATTCTGGATAGATATTGTTCCAAATTCAATTTTGATATTTCTGCAATTTTTTGATAGAGCCTTATTATTTTATATACCCTTTGGGGCAATTTCATTTAGCCAGTAGTCCTTTGTTATTTTTTTGAATTCTTGTTCACTTATTGTATTCTAGTTTGAAATTTTTTTATTATTATTATTCAGATTTTGAAATATATATTCTGTTTTTTTAATAGACCTTTTTTTATTCATTGATAGCTTTTTCTTCATTATACACATATTAAATTATAACTTAGTAGTTTTGGTTTCAGATTTCTAATTAAATATTCATCTTTATCTTTGGAATTCCCTTTGAATATAAGTATTTTTAAATTAAATATAGTAGTAGTAGTATTCCTTGAGTCGCGGACGACTCCTGGAGATCCTGCCGGATTTACATAGCAAGAAGAGTGTCTTGCCAGTTATACATTAAGCCTCGTTCGATTTTCCACTGCTCTCCTGGTTACAGCTCTCCAATGATTCCTGTTTTGTGTTGCCTTAATCAAATTTTCCCATTCCATTTCCACGGTCTCCTGGATGCTTTGTATCCATCTTGTGTGTTGCCTGCCTGGCCTTCTTGTTCCCTCCATGAGTCCTAGCATCAGTGCCTTCTCCATTGACTCTTCTTTCCTCATTATGTGACCAAAATATGACAGTTTTAATTTTGTAGCCATTGTCTCCAAAGATTGTTGAGGTCTTATTTCTTCTAGTACTGACGTGTTAGTTCTTTTCTCTACCCATGATATTTTTAACAGTCTTCTCCAGGACCACAGTTCGAAACTGTCCAGCTTTCTTCTATCCTGTTTGTTCAAGGTCCAGCTTTCACATCCGTATAAAACCACAGGAAACACCATTGTCTGAATTAGTCTGATCTTCGTCTTCTTGCTTATGTCTCAATGTTTGAGAATTTTCTTTAGTTTGCCCAATGCTGCTCTTCCTAAGTTAATTCGTCTTCTTATTTCTTCCTTGCAACAAGCATCGTTAGTTATAAGTACACCTAGAAAGTTGAAACTATCTACCGAAGTCAGTTGCTCACCATCTATATCTACAACAATCTTGTCACGCAACGCCATCACCTTGGTCTTTTTAAGATTAAGCAGCAGCCCTGCTTTCTCACTTTCATCCTTAACTCTCTTTATTATCTGGGCTAGGTCCTTCTCATTTTCGGCCAGAAGTGTCGTATCATCTGCGTACCTCAGATTGTTTATTCTTCTACCTCCTATCTTAATGCCTACTTCTAAATCGTTCAACCCCGCTTCTCTCATGATCCATTCACTGTAAAAATTGAACAATGACGGGGATAAAATACACCCTTGACGAACTCCTTTTTGTATTGGGAACCACTTTGTTGCTCCATGTTCAGTTACTACACTTGCTTCTTGATTGGTGTATAGAGCCTTGATTAACTCAATTAGATGTTGAGGTACTCCCATTCTGTTCAATACTTCCCACATCTTTGTATGTTTCACACTGTCAAATGCTTTTTTATAGTCAATAAAGCACATAACTAAGTTTCTATTCCTTTCCCTTGCCCTCTCCATAATAAATTAAATATACCTATTGGTAATTCTTTGATATTCCAAATTTTGCTATTTAGTCAGTGAAGTTTAGATAGATATTTTCATGGTATATATAAATATTGCTCATTTAGTACAATAACTGTTCATTCCCTTTTTGGATTTTTTCTATTTTGGAAATTTTGTCACACTAAGTTTTTGCTACTCATCTTTCATTCTATATGAGTATGTCTGATTAAATATAAATTTTTGCTATCTGGTATTTTAGTATTTTTCAAGTTTGGAAATTATTTATCAGGTTTCTGATAGGTTGTTTGGTTGCATATAACTACTCTCTTGGTTTAATTTAATTCTTGATAGTGAAGTATGTTCACTTTATTAATAATGAAGTTTTCTTCCTGGTCAGCGTATAGGGTTTTACTTTGATGCTGACTTTTTGCATTCATGGTAGGATAGGACTCATTATCGGAATTTCTAATAAATAAACCAGTGGGTCTTGGATCATTTTTTATTATAGATTGTATGTACAGAGATATAGTTCTATTTAACAATATGCTATATATTTAAATGCATGCACTTGATTGTGGGTCGAGTTAGATGACTCGCTTTATAATTACAGTTTGGTGTTTAACCAAGTTATGAAATATTGTATTGTTGAGTATTTTCTTGTTCAATTGTTATTGATTAAATTCAAATATTTAAAAGAAATTTCTTGCTGTAGGGTTTACCATCATTTACTATTTTCTCTCCCTTATACTGGTGTGCACTGGAAATGTTAGATCTACACCTCAAGGGCATTTCTCCTCATGCTTCCTTTCTGAAGTGTGGCATTTAACTTTGATTAATATTTCGGATAGTGATTTAGGATTTTGAGACTTATTTAAATATAAAACATTACTTAGTAAATACCTACTCTCATAGAAAAACCAGTTCTATCGTTGCATAATAAATCTCCTGAATTTTATAAAGGAAATAATCAAGTCATTAACAATGTCTCTAAAACCCAGATGCGATAGCTTATGTTTCAAAAATTCATGTTCAATTTAATCAAAAGCACTGGATAAATAAAAAAGAATACAAACAACATACAAGTTCTTATCAGTACTGCGATATATGGTTTCTATGAAATCAACGGAGGCTGTTTCGGTTGACTTACCATCCGTAAATCAATGTTGGTAGCGGGATAAGGAATTATTACTTTTCATAAATTGATTGATTCCAGAACTTATTAGTTTTTCAAACACTTTTGATATTGTAGGTAAGAGAGAAATGGGCCTACAGTTAGAGGGTCCCCTATTATGACAAATTCGATTACGCCCAAGTTTGTATATAACATTATTAATGTTTAATCTGCATTAAATTTTAATGTGAGTAGCCTTTATTTCATTTTAAACACTTCTTAATTTTTTATGTTTCAGTATTAATGTTTTCGCTGACGGATTCTTTACAAATTGAAGTGGGTTTCCCTGTTTTATTACAACCTGCTTGTGCGTGCTAAAGGTACAATATAACCTACATGTTCAGTGAATCATATACAAACATTGATTGCCAGTGCATTCTATGGAATCAGCATCCCCTGTAAGTTACAGGTAACAATCCTCAATTTTGATACAGGCCGGATTCATATCAATTGAAGGAAATGTTAGGCCAATAATACGGTATTCGGCATTCTGAAGAAAAGTAGGTTGCCGATTACCTTATCCACATTATAGGCTACTTTCAATGTGGGTATTTTTCACTTTTAACGCTCCTCACTTATGTGCAAGTAATACGCCTAATGTAATTCCTGTCGGGCTGTTTTGAGATTGATCATAGTTTCGTTGTAATCATTTGAAATGTTCACATGTAAGTTATTAATCACTTTTCATATCAATGTATAAGACTATAATGGATTTAGTTATTTATAGATCGTCGTAAGTTAAGAAAGAAGACAGCGCTTTAAAGATGCTGAAATATAATATATTAAATAAAATCAATGATTTAGTAACCGAGTATCTAAATAATAGTACCTGCAGTTTTGTAAGTTTTGTAGTATAAGGTGGAACTTGTTAATAACACACTTTTAAAGTAGCTTATAATAATAAGATAAAGCGCACAACCGTGCAAAAGGAAGTTCTTTAGTCTTTTCCATAGACCTTCAGTGATTTAAAACTTTTCTTGCACATGTTGATGTGGTATCTGTCACATCGATTCCCGCATAATCTGCATATACAATTTTCACTTGGAGTGTGGTATTTGTCGTTATTGCATATTTTATGGTGGAACCCGTGGATGGCTAGTCTTGTGAATAGGTGTCTTAAGTCCTGGTTCTCTATTTCCCATTTCCTGTCCATCATGGCGTCCTCTCGTGTAGAATTCCAACCATATATCCTCTCTCTTCTTTCTTCTGGTCTCCAGGTGTCTCTGCTCTGTTGGGGTAGATGAAAGCCTTAGCTTGGTGCGTATTTCATCGATGAAGAAGGGTTCTTTTGCTAACTCGTAGACGAGTCGGTTTGGAGCTGTGGTGGTGACTCCTATCATTCTTTCGAGGAAACGTGCTTTTACTTTTTATAGAAATATGAGGTCTGATGTAGTTAGTTTTTCCCATATTAGTTCTAAGCCGTATGTCGCGCTTGGGCATATTTTAGCTTGGAAGAGGACTATGGCTGTTTTGTTGGATAATCTGCTCAGGTTATTTATGGTGTATATGCTTTTTCTTGCTGCTGCCGTCCTTTCTCTCATGTGTGTCCTAAACGACGATGTTGTTGTTTGTAGCGATATGCCTAGATATTTTGTTTCGTTGATTATTGTGAGCTTGTTGTTCCCCAGGGTGATCTCTTCGTTTGGGGCTAGTTTGCCTCCCTTTCTGAACACTATAACGAGGGTCTTCTCCCTGTTGATTTTGAATCTGTTTTCTTCAGCCCATAAGTGTAGGTTGTTTATTGCCTTTTGAAGTTGGTCTTTTTAGGGGGCTCCGATTATGATGTCGTCTGCGTACATGATTATATTTGCCTCCACGTCTTCGATGGCTTTTGAGTTTTCTGCTGTGGTTATGTTGAACATGACTGGGCTGGCTGGATCTCCCTGCAGCACACCATTTGTCTGTACAATTTCTTTGGACTTTGATTTCCCATCGTCTATTTGTACTCTGTTATAGGCAAAGATATCCGTTATTATCGTGACTAAGTATTTGCTTTTGAGGGTCTTTTCTAGTTTTCCTTTCAATATCGTTCTATCTAGTTGATCGAAGGCTTTGGAGAAATCCACGAACACAGCATAATATTTGCCTCTGGGGAGTCGTATTGCGTCTTCAATGTTTGCTAGGAGGAGTTGTACGGCTTGCTGAGTGCTTCTGTTTTTCCTAAAACCGAATTGGTGTTCGGGAATCACAGGTTCTCTCACTTTCGTTATTTTGTCAGTTAGGATCTTTGAGAATAGTTTGAAATTGTTGTTCTCAAGTGCTATTCCCCTGTAGCTGTTAGGGTCATCGGTATTGCCTTTTCCTTTGTGCAATATCTTAATTGTCGAGTTTCTCCATCCTTATGGTATTTTTCCTGTCCCGAGACATTTGATGAAAAGCTGTGTCCATATTTCTGTGAGCATCTGAGCGCTGTCTTTTAAGTGTCCATTGAAGATTTGTTCTGGACCTGCAGCTTTCCTGTTTTTTAGGCTGTTGATAGCTTTCGACGTCTCCTCTGAGGTTATTTCTTCATATGGTGTTGGTGCAAGAGTCTCCTCTTCTTTGCTGTAGGCTCTGTTAGTTTGTTGTGTATTGAGCAGGATCTCGAAATGTTTTTCCCAGTCAGTCATGTTTATGCCTGTTGGCTGGGTTTTGGGTTTCTTTTTGAGTGCTATGAACGGGTCTTTGAGGGCTTCTTCCGCTTCTGTTTTCGCCTGGTGTTCACTGTGTTCGACTTACTTGCGTTTTATTGTTATCTTGTATTTTTCCTTGTCGTCTGCGTGTTTGCGAAGATTTTCTTCGCCCTGGTCCCGCTTTACTAAGTGTAGTGAGTGAATTGCTTTATTTCTTTGGAGATAACACTCCTTGTCGAACCAGGGTGAACCAGGGTTTTGCTTTTCTTGCTGGTTTCTGTGTCTGTGACCTTCTTATTAGGGTTTGAATGTTTCTCAGTGATGAGTTTATTTCCTCTCTTTCCATCTGTTCCTTGATGTCGCGTATCAGACAAGTTTGTGTCTGTAGGAGCTTCGTATCTAAATTCCTCGCTATAATTGTGTGGTTTGTTAGTTGAATTTCTTCTTTCTGTTGTGTGTTTATTGATATCGTGGTTTTGATTGGGATACGTTTTCTTATAACGGCTGCGTCCGCGGATCATAGACCTATTTGTTTCTGAACCTGAATTCTTTTTCCTCTATAGAATACTAGGTCAATAGCGCTAGTGCCATTTGGTGCTATGTATGTTGTTAGATGAGGGTTGTTGATTAGTGTGAATCCTTCTTCTTGCATTGCTTCCAGAAATAAGTCTATTTTGGTGTTCTTTTTGTCAATTCTGCAGTTGAAATCTCCTGCAAGTATTATTCTATCGTCTCCTTCTATTCTAGCTAGGGCTTCCATTATTTTCTCTATTACATCTTCTATCGATGATTGGGGGTTGATGTACATGCCTATTACGGTGACTTCTTTAGTTTTTACTATGACCGTGTTGTTTCCTGAAGTCTTTTTCATAACAGACCCCATTTTCGGTTTTACAAAGCATGATACACCTCCGGGTAGTCTTCCTTCTATCGGTGTTGCGAGTGAGTGTATTCCATGGTATCCGTTTAGTTCGTATGGTTCTAGGAGAAACGTTTCTGTAGTTATTATTATGTCATTTCTTTCGAAAGTGTCTTTTGGCATGAGTGATACTGCGCTTTTTAAGCCTTCTGAGTTCCATAGAAGTATGTTGGTGGTTGTGTGGTCTTTATGCTTGGTTCAGATCAACACCTTCGGGGTTTTGGTTTCTCCGAAATCGAAATATTTTTACAAGTACTCCCTCTGGCCAGAAATCTGGATTTTCTGTTGTCCCCAGGTACCTGAATGGGAAGCCTACTCTGAAAGCTTTCTTGGTGCCAAGTATTTTTAATTCTTCACATACAATGTTATCTTGGATCCCGTTTCTTTGGAGGAATCCTTTTAATGCGTCGTTAGTTGTGTTTTGGCTTAGTCTCCCTACGAATAACCATGCCATCCTAGCGGCTGCTTGTATTTCTGGGTTTTCTTTCCTTGTTCCTATTATGGCGTTTTCTCTTCGGCTTCTTTTGCCGCGTACTGTTGTGAAGTCTGTTGCGTCCTCTACTGCTTCATCATCATCATCATCTTCTTCTTATTCTTCTTCTTCTTCTTCTTATACTTCCGTGGGGATCTGTCTATTCGGGCCTTTTTTCCCCTCCGTTCCGACATCTCTTTCATTATTTGGAACTTTCCGTAGAGCTTTCTGTACTTGTTTTGTTATCAGGCTTTCCATTTCTTTTTTCATGAAGTCCATCATTGCTTCCATTTTTGTTTATTTTTGCTATATCGTTCTGTATGTCTTCCGCTGTTTTTGTGTTCCTCTGTTGGTCATCCTGTCCCGGGCGGGTCTTCTGGTGTAGTTCGCTGCCGCTGGGTGTCGCTACGTAACTTCCTCCTGCTTGCTGTGGTTCTCCTTCTGCGTCAATAAGATGGCGCCACTTGTCCGCAGATTTTGCTGGGGTTTGGTGAGGTCTCCCTGTTGCGAATGTCTTTCTCCATTGTTTTTAGCTGTGTTCTCAATTCATTTATCTCTTTGTTCTGGCCTGATATCTCGGTGCACAGTTCTGCAATTCACTAAACATTGTAGCGAGCTTTCTGCTGCGTTGCACTTAGTCTACGCCATCTTGTCTTCACATAACATTAAAGTAACTTATAGCCTATGGAGAAATATTGTTATTATAATACTTACTGCAAATATAAATTTTACATAAATCTAGCTGAAATTTAACTAGCACGAACTGCTAGTTTAATTAAAATACCGTAATATTCCCTTTGAGGGTTTACGATTCTTTAGCTTGCCGTTAATTTTTGACAAGGCGTAAATGGCGTAACTTCCCTTTCGAAGAATAAGTTGCTACTTTTAACCGAGAAAACTCCACGCCTTCTGAGTTTAACCTAAGGTCACCAGATTATTTCAATGAATCCAATGATATTTGGAAATTTTTTACGAGAGTATTTTTTATAGGAATGGACAACTTAATTACACTCCTCGTCCTACAATATTGTAATATTTTAAATCTTTTACATAGGTCTATATCAAATAGGTACTATTTAGTAGAGTAAGTATTGTGCTCGATACCCAAAATTCAAAGTTGCGTTTTTTACGTAAATGCACTTTTGAGGCACTCTGGATCCAAAAATCTTCTTTACAGAAGCATGTCTGCATGTGTGTCTGTGAATAGGCTAGCTCGAGAAGGAAAAATCGTATGAAAACCAAATTTTATATTAGGGTTAGGTTTTTTCTGGTGATATGACATGAAGATAGGGGACGAATGTATCTTAATTTTAATGATTCTTTACTCACATGAAAGCAACTATGTTTGTTGCGATTATCTCTACAACGGTTCTAACAAGTTTGTTTAAATTTTGTGCATGAGGTGCTTATACTAGGAGTTAATACTTTTATTACATTTTTTTAAATTATCTGAAGGGTACTTATAAGTCAACACTCTTTTTAGGAACTTAGTCTTGACTATTGAACTACAAGGATTTGCATCAGGTTCAAACAACTGAATACGGGCCCCTTAATCTATATTAGAAAGTGAAGTGAGAAAGGTGTATTGCCTATTCTAGAATAAAGAAAATTATGTGAGTGTATTAATCAGATTTCACTTAGATTGTGTGTCCTTTCGGGATGTTATTCGAAACATGGTAACGACACTAATTTCATTTTTAAAACCACTTAACATGACGGGTGTGCCTTACATAATAATCCTATACAGCAGTGGTTCCCAACCTTTTTCAGCTGGCAACCCACCTTCCCTTATCGGAATACCTAGACGGTCCATCGGTCCGTGGTGGAGTAAGATACCTTATATGTATCGTATCCCTTCCTTATGTATATATAATTCACCATCAAATATTGCAAATATATATTAGCTTATATATGCTCTTTTGAAGATATAGATTGATTACTGAAAAACAATTTGTGTTCATATTTGAAAATGGTTGACAAAATATAAGCACTTCGTAGCAAAACAGTTACGTATTTAACAATAGATATATGTTTGTAATATATGCAACAAGTGGTTTCATAATAAGTGTTCCTAGGTGAAGATAAAAACTACAATTATAAACGTACACAAAGACCATTTAAATTTTTCAGGCAAAATTGCTGTTTTAAGTAAGAATACTATATTACATCTGGGAGGGATGTAGTGGTTCTGTTGTCTGCCCAGATTCAAAAAATCAAGAAACACGAAAACAATCAAAACGCAATTTGATTTGTTTCGATTTTTCTTATCTTTTCTGATGGCTTATTCGATGGTTTCTGATAGTTTTAGGATCGAGTCGCGACCCACCCCTAACCCTTCCGGGATCCACTAGTGGATCAAGACCCACCGGTTGGGAACCGCTGCTATACACTATAACACTAACAGTCGAAACGTTAGTTTGGATACAAGAAGTTATGTGTATCACATCAGATTTTAATTTCAAATTAACACAATTATCTCCACTATCTTAGATACTGGAACATCAAATGAAAATTACTGCTCATTAATTACCTCAGACTGTGAATTACTAACGACACATCTTCTCGTCTTTTTTATTTCTTACTGACTGCACTTTAGTTTGCGTTCGCGAAATAAAATACCACTAATAAGAAGTAATTAAAAAGCTGTAAAATAAACAAGCAAGACAGAAAATCAACCAAACCACAATTTGAAGATAAATCAGAAAGTAATTGCATTCCATTCCTCCGATCAAACAGAATAATTGCGAGAATCAGTGCAGTGTATGGGTGCCAATCACATTTCGACCAGATATGAATGTATTTGTATGTGTGTGTTTATGTGTACCTGCGTAGCCTATCGGAAGTCAAAGAAATCATATCTCATTAGCTCTTTGTTATTTTGAAATAATGTGGAACTCAAATATGAAGATAACACAGATTCCATTAGGTTCAAAAATTATTGTTGAATGTTTACGGTTTTATAGAAGGTGTGAAAAAATGTAAATATATGGAGATTAAGTTAAATCTGGGTACAGTTAAGGAACATATTTTGTTCGGGGCAGAAACCGGGAAACCGGGATGTTTGGTAACTTAACTTTATCCGAATGGCAAGCATGGTGATATGATTTGCAGTGTACAAAATGAAAAGTACCAATTTGTATCGTACTGTGATTTGAGTTCCCATGTTGTACTCTACATCCATGTACATGTAAGTTACGATGCTGGGTTCACTTGCGCGTAATTTATTCTATTGCATCCCATGTAGGCATATTTGAAAACATTCGTGAAACACTGTGTATTTAAACAGTAAGTGAATTCAGCTAAATCAGTTTCATGCATTGAGGATGAAGACGTTTCTTGAATAAAGTACAATCAAAATAATATATCTGCAGAAGCAATTAAAGAAATATAATTATATCCGTATGAGAAAGGACGCATGGCACAAGCTTTGATTCATGAGGAAAATTCCAGCTATCATTTCATGCAACTGATGAACATGTAGGGGAAAATAAGTGAAAATGAGCAATAAAACAATTTGAGCCTTTGTACTTATTACACACTTAATCTGCGTAAGGGTTTGTATGACAGGCAACATAAAATAACGAATATGAGCAATGTTTTGAAAGCTATTACGCGATTGTCACAAATTGGGGAGTTCCGTGGGGCCTCGCGGTGGATTCTGCATCAGGGGGCCTTTGGCCATGTCACGAATACCATTCCCAAGGGGTTAGCAAAATGGGCCCGCAGATGTGGCCTACATGCGTCGTCGTTCCCAACTCTCCTCTGCCCTTACACAAGGAGATAATAGATTGATTGATAATGGATTGATAGACAGTCACATATTGGACTGACTTGGAAGTTATATCATTACAACTACTTTTGAACGCGATTACTTTGAACATAACATAACATAAGAACATAACATTGAGCAATTAATTCGAAATAAAAATAAATTTTATTGATTAAAACTAGTTTAAGTAAATCATTCATAAAAAGTTATGTATCAAAACTCTTTGATTTCGAGACGGATGCGAAATTAATATTTATTGTAAATTAAAACCACAGGTTTCTGAAATAATACGAACCCACCATAAACCCAGACTTGGTGGCTCCACATCTATCACTCAGCGGGTGGTTAGCGTTTCTCAACTGTAAAAGAGTGGAAATTTTCCACATACCCAAAAGAGAACAAATTGTCAAAGAGGGCTAGAAGAAATGATCCAAAGGGACTAGAAATTTGTACTTAAGACGTTGCTACGTCAAATCCATATAAATATAAGGTAGGTGTCAAGTCACAAGACTGGCTGATTGATTGTGGCTGACTGACTGCCCACTGACTGCTGGCCGTCACTCGCTGTCAAAATTAATAGAAGTTTATTAAGGCATAAGTCCCTGGCAATCGAGGTTATACAAGCGATATCAAATAAATCAATCGCGAGATATAGTGCAATTTAATAACATTGCTATAAAGTGTATTGTGGAATTTTTAATTATGTTTAAGTATAGGCGAGAAATTAGTTTAATTCTCTCCAGACCAAAGGGTGACTGTGACTGTGTGAAATCGTGCCAAATGATAAATTATATCAATATGTAAGACAACATGGGAATATTTATTTACTGTACTTAAAATCTGCTTGTACAATATCCCCTATCATATTACTCTACCGTCTGAGCTAGGTGTATAAGAAAATCGCCGGCCCATATAATATATTATTGTAATATAGGGCACGTCGGGTACACCTGTATTTTATTTGTTCCGGTCTTTAAATATTTGCACATTTTAAGTTTCTGAAGCAGTACATTCATCAGCTTATAATAATGCACGTATTAATGCATTAGTAAAGGATATAGTAGGTCGTTTGACAGAGGCTAACGGGCAGGGATCAGGTTTTACTTGTGGGCTACGCCTGTCAATAATTATCACAACACCGGTACTGACAGTGACATGACGTCGTGATGACATTTGTCAGTGTGACATAGCGTTACAGCAGCTTCATTTCTGTGGATAAGTAACCTCTCCTTGTGAATGCTCAACAGAGAATTGTATATGCATATTGATCAAGAACTAGAGATATTAGTGTGTTGTGTTTGATTGTATAGGGTTGATAAGTTCCGCCTTAAAGCACTAGTATGATAGTGACACCTTGATTCATTAAGTTTTTAATCATAAGGTAGCACAGCCTTTGCAAATTGGAAAACTGTATAACAGAAAATGTTCATCTATAGCCTATATTTTTTTTAATTTCATATTTTTTCGACTGTTAAGTGCTACATATACGACTTAACTGACCTTCAGTATTAGTTTAAATTGTATTATCAAACCAATGACATATACTTACATAACTCTGTCTAACAACACATAAAATAAAATCAACAAGTCAAGGTTGTATCATAAGGTATGCAAGTATATTGGAAAATAGTTTCTCATATTCGTGTAATATTGGCTTAGTTAGTAATATACAACTAAAATGTAAATGTTTTTCTTCATTTAGCAACCTATCATGATGAAGGTGACACTATTATACTAGTACTTTAAGGCGGAACTTATCAACCCTACTCAATTATAATCACCACTAGGGGTACAAATTCCATATGAATCATTTCTGATAAAGTAAATATTACGAGAAATAAAGTTTATCGATGAATGTGTTAGTAATCTAGTATAGGAATGGTGCACATCAGCTAAATGTTCGTTAACCTACTGACTGTAA
This sequence comes from Ectobius pallidus, assembly GCA_964059195.1. Lineage (NCBI taxonomy): Eukaryota > Metazoa > Arthropoda > Insecta > Blattodea > Ectobiidae > Ectobius > Ectobius pallidus. Next base: position 41,629,912 of record CAXKWD010000012.1, read on the forward strand.
ACTATCATTAGTTCCCAGAACTACATACTTAGTAAGACAATACATAATTCTTGAAAAATGCTTTTTTTTTAGCTACTTTGATGTGATTTTTAGTTTGACTACAATTAAAAACAATTTCACTATTGGGGCTACTTTGACAACAATGAATGTTGAAATAATAATATGGTTTATGTATTAAAATACACTTTGTTATTTTGAATCGTAAACGTTGTTTAGTAGAACTTTCTCCGTCTATATAAAATTACGTGTCACGTGTTACGGGCTGAGCTAAAACGAAAAGATGCTAACCCGTTAAGAGTAAATCAAAAGGCGCTCGTTGTAATAATCATTGAGGATATGACCAAATGTCAGTGTCGTTGTCTACCCTTTCGTACAAATAGTCTAAATATCCATTTCCTTCATTTTAATCACCTAAGACATTATTTATCCTACTACTGCTAGCGTGTATATATTAATTAGGCCTATTTAAAATTCATAATAACAAATAACTATTTCACCATTGAAAATTTTGTTTATAAACTAGATGGTTTATTATTTTTCACAAAACATTTTATGCAAAGCCCAGATAACACGTTTAGTTTAAACAATATTTTATTATCATTACTATTATTATTATTATTATTATTATTATTATTATTATTATTTTATTATTATTACTATTATTATTATTATTATTATTATTATTATTAAATCTCCCTATTTCGCTGCAGAGACAGTCTGGAGTTGTAGCTTTCTTTCTTTCTTTATAGTAGTTTAACCTCTCCCTTTTAGGATTTAAGCGACCGAAGCCGCCCTGGCCTTACAGGGCCGCGTCCTGTAAAACTAGTAATAAAAATTGTATAATTTCGAACATTAAATAAGTAATTAATTATAGTTGATGTAAGTCATAAATGTGATAAATTCTCTAAAACAGCAGATTTTTTAAATAAATGGAGATATGAGTTGGAAAATGTTTTCTCCCACTGAGAAGCATGCAATTCAAGACAGTCAAATAAGGCGTAGTTCACAGTATCTGTTGACAACTGACATACGCAGACTTGGTTTCTGTCTGTAATAACGTTGAATCTCGTAAAATAACTTCCATGGTCTGTTAGAAATCATGTTAACATTATATTTGGTGAGAAATGTTTAGTATGTAACCTTTTATACATGGTGGGGAACAACAGTGCCTTAGGTAATGTATCATTAGTGCTTTGGACCCATCCGTCTTTCCAGCGACTGATGATGAGATTCCTGATCTGAGTTTTAACATATGTTGAAGGACTTTTAGGATATGAATAATTCTTATGAGAGGCTGCTGCTGATTTTGCTAACCTATCTGCACGCTCATTTCCCACTGTTCCGATGAGTCTGCGCACCCAGCACATACATAGGCTACACGATTTCCATGCCCTTGGATAGAATTTATAATCTCAGTCGAGATCGTATTCAGATTATATCTGTTATTAATCGAGTGGAGAGCAGCTTATGAATCACTATGAATTCGCACGCTGTGTTTTGATTTTGTGCACCATTTTACGTCTGTTTTTATAGCTATACTTGATCCAAGATCTTGATCCAACTTGAGTACGGAGCACAAGTAAACAACCGAATGTGAAAGTACAAAGCACTGTTCACAAGAATACGTTTTTGATACTGTTTATTCGATTACATTGCAGTAAAGTCAATGGAACTTTCTTTTTTTATATTAAGCGCCAAGGATCGATTCCCAACTCTATCAAGTGATATTTTTGTCTTTGATTTTGGTTTAATTTTGATCGATGACTTGACACCTCTTTGTAGATCTGTATTATTCTAGGACTTTGAAGGCCGTACCTTAAAGTACTCCCAAGGATGAAGCCACTTTCACCCCTACATCTTGCACAGATACTGGGTTTTGTTTTAACTTTTGTATATATTTACAATCTCTGTCTTCTCGCCACTTGACAAACGTTTTCCGCGCACGTTTCTTTATTGGTGACGTAAGTTCTGAAGGCATTGACTCGCAATATTCTTGTACATTACAAATCATTATTAGTTACGCCTATTACTTTTCTTACAACATTTTGTGCACTTCATCACATTCATTATGTAAATGGAAAGTAAGACGAATTAATCATGTTATAAAATACGTCTTGTGTTTAGTAACTTATGTCACTTGTTTCTCTTCAGAATCAACAAATTTGCCAAGGCAACGATAAAAACAAATGAAATCTTGTTTGCTCGATATATGTTGTAAAACTTGTAATTCTATTATATAAATACGAAAGAAGAAGCTCACTTAACAGAACTTATGTTTTCACAATTACATAAGATATAAATTATTTTACGATGTGTGCGGAATGGAAGTAAACATCTGACTGAGCATGTAGCACCATCGTGAAGTATGCGCTGGTTTTATTAACCAACGTAACGACAGGACACAGTTAATCATGGCAAGTCTGTTGTTTACTTTTGCTCCGTATACATCTTGGATAAAGTATGATAACTCAGCTTGAAAAACACTACAGATGGGTGCCAATTATAAAAGTTTGACTGATATCTCTTTATTCTCACATTACACAAACTATGTACATCCCACTCCTTCATCGAAACGGGATCTGTCTGTATATATTTTGTATATGTGGTTTTGATCACAATCTTCAATTAACAGATGTTCGTGTTGTGTTCCAGGATGACTGGCAGTCAAGAAATTTACCGAGTGATGACAGTAAAATCTAATATTTTCAAAATAGCTTTTCCTATTTCGTTTTATATCACTTATACCGGCTGCACAAAGTCCGCTCAGATGCAAGGGAATAATTCTACGGTGAGTGCAGCATCAGTGGAGACAGTTCGATATGCTTTACATATAAGTAAAGCAAATCCTCGCTGAATTTATAGTAATTTCTTTTGAACATATTTCTTATTCAGTATGTCTTGAAATACAGAAGTACAGTATAACAACGACGGTTCCACAGCACCATGATAAATGATCTTCAGTATGTCTGGATTCAATCCCCATGTAGATCTAGATGGGATTATTAAACCTGTGAAGGATATTTCATTATCTCTTTACTTGCCATTTCAATAACTTCAAGAGGGATATCCATTTATTTGTAAATAGATCACTATTCATTCTTTTTTACAAATGTTTCTGGTATTCTGCAGTTAATATAAAGTATTAAAATAACTGCAGAATACCAAAATGTACATTGGAATACTTGAGCCATTTGAAATTTTGATAGTTATTTATTAACCAGATATTTCAAAGGAACGAGAACTAGCCGTTTGTGACATACAGTGCGCTAAGCAGATTATTTCGTTGATACGTTACCTATTGTATGTCATTATTAAACAGCAACACTGGGTGCTAGGATAAGTAGGCTTTCGATTGGAATGATATGTGTAATTATTGTGACAATATAAACTTACATTTTGGTTTCGTTTTAATCGAGGATCACGTATCTAACTATGTATGAAATATGATGTTCATTGGAGTAAGACGTTTTTATATTATTTCTGTAAAATTTTTCAATTCTTGTTCTTTGTTTACTTCCGAGTTCAACACAGTCTCTGCGTACAAAACATCCAATTCCACATGCCTCCAGTTCCGAATATATTCACTTCTGCATACATCTCGTTCCGAATGCACTCAGTTCCACATGGAGTTTCGCTGCATACATCTAGCTCCGATTGCACCCATTTTCGCTTGCATGCAGCTGAGCGTCCATCCGGTTCCGCGAAATAGTAATGAATAACCATGGATGTGCAAATGGTTGTACCTTTATTCGGTAAGCATATGCTTGACTTTGCTAAGGAGCGTGAATTACGCATGGTACTGTAGTTCGAGCAATTTGAGACCTGCCTGATGTTTCGTTTATCAGTTTCCTTCAAATGTTCCTTTCCTTCCTGTTGTTTTTCCATTTTGTTAGTACCGGCCACATTAGATTTTATTTACCATTTACTGATGTTATTCTCATGTGTAGAGTCTGTGTTGTAAGTACTCACTTCTGAATTGCCGTAGATTTCATGGGCTGACAGACAAATTTTCCACAAGGGCCCCCAAACTGTCTTAGCCCATAGGAGTTATTTTTTTAATTACCACAATAAGGTTGATTCTACCGTAAATTACTTGTTAGTAAGTTTTAGTTGTGAACCATTGATAATAGATTCACTTCTTAATGTATTTGTTTATTTAACATTGGTTTGTTATAGATATATAAGCTTTCATGAACCACAGATTATTGTCTCCGTTGGACATTACATGAGAATATTATAGGAGAAAAATTCCTCTGACACTGAGACTTGACCCCCAGTGGGAGCCCGGTCACAAAAATCACTAATTAGTGTGCCTCACAGTACTGCATATGACATAACTTGTCTGTCTGTGAGGTAGACCATTAGGGCAATCAGTCATAGGAGAGAGGTTCCATCTGGTGCTGTAAGTTGAACTCCGGCTTAGCTCAGTTGGTAGAGCATAGGCGCGAATAACCTAAGGTCCTGGGTTCAAGTCCCAGTGTCGGAGGAATTTTACTCCTATAGTATTCTCATTTTTTTGTTACATATGTTAACTTTGGTACATTTCCGGTTTAAATTATATTTCCCGTTTATTTCCTTTTCTGATATTTCACTGTTACTTAATTAATTAACTATTACTAATTTTATTTTTAATTAACCATTTGCTAAATTATTTATCATTATTAATAATAATTTATTATTTATTTTGTGACGTGCGTTGGTCGCTTTCGGGGTAAAGATGCAATCTATGTAGCGGGTACCTCTCGGAATAATAATCCTTCGCCTCGCTTCTGCATCCCCCATAGACAGACCCGGCACTTTATCAGAATTTGGGATACTTACTCACGTAGGCTGTCGGCTTAATTCTTCTTAGTTGCCGAGAAGTTATGTGATGGACCTTAGACACCCCCAGATCACAACCCTCAACACCCCCTTGCTCCACTCGGGGATGTTCATTTATGGTAATAATCAACAACAATCAACGTTTATTCCCACATTGAACTATCCTACTTATATAACTTACATATAATTACACATCGTTCCTAACCTTCTCAGATCTCTGATCTATTTAACATCTGCAGCCATCCTTCCTCACTGTCCTTAACACCTTTTCACAGATACTCTCCGCACAACTATATTGCGATCTTCTTTCGTCTAGCCTTTCAAAACTCTTCTCTCTACTCTCTTCAACTGTACAACGCCAATGCAGTTGTTTGCTCATATCCGGGGAAAATGCGAATCATGCAATTCTCACGCTAGGAACGGGAAATGCACCAGACGCTGAATCTACATTATAATCAGGGCTGTACAAATATAGTCCCTTTACAATTTATTATTATATATTGTATATCTTAATTTTGTTATATTTCCGGTTTGAATTTTTTCTGTGCGTGTATTTATGCATATGTGACTGTTCCGCTGTTCCGCTTAGTTTTCTTATGTATTTTATGCTTTTTCCTATTATTATCTATGAAATCGATTAAAATATAAATGGAAACTTGGCAAAACTTACTTGCATGCACATTCAAAATAAGAAAGTTACCCACAGACGTAGAGGGGAACGTCTTGTTCAAAATCTTACTACGTCATTTTCACAGTCTCGGATTCAAACCATCAACCGTATAATAAATAATTATAATTATAAAAATAATTACTTATATTTCAAGTCACACGTTTGTAACGAACGATTTATCACACTGTGAATTAAACAAAACTTAACGCAACAAGTCCAGTGATCCCTTAAGGGCAAGGCTCCAACCAATCAGGGCAAGGTTTGCTCTTTAACTAGTTGCAGCATGAGCTAGTTTTGTGACTTTACACTGTTAATTACTTAATATTAATTTATTATGAGCTTTCTTATAAAATAATTTAAACAATCTAATATGGAGCTTTATTCTAATTGTCCGGAATAGCATATACGTATACTTTTGAAATTAGTCTTACGTGATCTATGTGCTGTCAAACGAACCTGTGAGAACATAAAGCCATTGTCAGTTGCAGGTTTTTATACCACCTATTTTTAACCCCAACCGAAGTGCGTATATATAAAGAAGGGAAACCTACTGGTTTTATCTCTCTTTTATTCCTTTGATAGGAGCAGATTTTTAAACCGTCGATTCTTCAACTAATTAATCACACTTGCCTTCCCAGCCTTTCTTCTTTCCTGTCTGAGGATTATCAGAGCACTGACGTGGAAGAACTTCCACATTTTTCATACTAAATAAACAAAGGAAAGATGGGGAAGCAATTCTTTCAAAATAATGTTTCCGTAACTAAATGAATTGGATCAATCGGAAAGGATATTGAATTTGTATTTCCTGTTCATCAGATAGCATTGAAATCGATCATCACGCAATACAGTGTTCACGGAGATGAAGTCAATCTCAGGTTTAGAGTTACCTACTTGGAGTAAAGTGCCTCTGATTCAACTATAACATAATTTTGGTTAGGGTTCATATTTATTTGGATTTGATTTGAAATTATGATTTCTATTCGCTAAATTATATTCGTTTTCTATAGGCAAGCTCATTGTGTGATACTGAAAGATATTCTCTAACGGGGTTAGTTAAGACCCCAAAATCCTAGGAATGTCTCATTGATAAGATTAGGTTGAGACTTAGTTGGACTATTCTGACACATGTTTGAAGGCCTCCCTCAAATGAGAATGTGATGATCATTTTCATAAAAAGTGCATGTTCTGCTTGAAGAACCATACCCTACGATACACGATTATCGTTCTGTCTAGTGAGGCCATCTTCATTGTTTTTCTTCAAACTAAGTAATAAGAAATTTATATTGGGTTTATATGTGCATGTCTACGTTATAAAATAGGTACAGTGGAAAAGTATTCTCTTTTAGCCCAGATTCCTTCGATTGACTTCCACGAAACATGCTATATGCTTCCTCGGTCGGAGTCTTGATCGCAAAACCAGTACAAAATAGAGTTTCTTAGAATAATGTATGGATATATTGGTAATGATATTAATTTCTTTTTGAACTTTTACTACGTAGGCTAAGCTGCAATTTAAAAATTGATCTGAAAATTGTAATAAATTACGCGTATCGTAGCTCACATACTAAACCGAAAGAAAGTAGCAGCAATAAACACATATTACTTTTGCACAAAGTTGAATGTACGGAATGAAGTATTCTACGTTGAACTACATAATTTCCGTACTCAACAAATTTCAGTTGTAATAAAAGTAAAGAGTTGTTATGTTATCTTCATTTATTTTATTTATTGCAGACTTGACTTATACTATATGCATTACATTGTACGAGTATTATGCAAATCTTAGATATGACACTTTTTAAATGACCCCCTAGATGAGGAAAGCTCATTTTTAGGGCTTGAATTGACATACCTATGTTAATTATAGTGAAGAAAGAGAAATATACAAATATATAAAAAATTAGCGTATATAACAGAGAAAGTTAATAATGTTTTACTAAAGACATTAAAGAAGGGAATTCAAAACTACAAAGAACAGAATACGATTTTATAAATACATTTATTTTATGTTAGTCGCATAGAAATTGAAATAGGTGGAATGAATTATGATAAAAAAATATAATGAAAAATTTATAATGTTCGTCTATTAATACAGTATGTTTTAAATATATTTATTACAATATTCCGCCTTTACCCTTAACATATAATATACAACTTATCTTGAAAATGCATTTCGGCGTATGCTGCGCCATCTTCAGTTCATATAAGATGTAATGAACACCACAATTCTTCTCAAATAATGTTGTTTATAAAATTTGTTAATTGGTAACCTAGGTCACCGTTGTAGTCAAGTCAAATAAATGATTTTGGTCAATTATGTTTTCATTAAGGATGTTACTTCGGTTCTTATAAATTTGAAAGTTTTCCAATGCATTTAGTCTAACACCCTTTTCACAGATATGTAGGACTTCCATGGTGTTATTTAAGTTATCCAATTTATGACCACTGTCAAGCAGGTGTTTAGCATACGCTGAGCGTAATCTGCCATATTTAAAGTCAGAAACATGTTCACTGAATCTTTGCTTGAATTTTCTACCAGTTTGTCCCACATATATCTTTTTGCAATCAATACACGTCAATTTTTAAACTCCACTTTCTTCCATTTTATCCACAGAGTTAGTATTATTGCTGTATAATTTATTCTTTAAGTTGCAGTTTGTTCTGTAAGCAATTTTAAAGTTTTCTTTACTTAGTAACTTTGTGATAGCATGTATTCTGTTATCTGTGTAATTAAATGTAGCAAAATATTTATTATTGTTGTCTTTTTGTAGAGGTGTGAGCTGGCTTATGGGGTTTTGTTTGTTATGTAATTTCATTTTGTGTTTTCTGATTAAATTTCTAATTAGACTTTTATTGTATCCATTATTTTTGGCAATTTTCATAATTGTACTACATTCTTTGTTGTAGTTAGTTTCATTCATGGGTATGTTAACCATTCTGTATACCATGCTGTTGAAAGCAGCCATTTTGTGGCTAATAGGATGATTAGATTATTTTAATAATTCAGTATGTTTTAGCTGACACTTGACAATATAAATTACAAAGACAGTCAGTCAGTTTTTTTTTTCAATAGGAGTATTAAAAGTTTCAAACCATAAATTATACATTATACGAGGTAGTCGCCCAGTAGTTGATACAACCATTAACGGCCGTGGGTGTCGGCATGCTGACCACATGCCCCCAATCATGCCTTCTGCCTTTGGTAGATGACGCAGCGGTCGGGTGGCAGGCCTTGTCCCTTCTGGGATGTTAGCACTACGGAGTTAGTTAGTTAGTTAGTTAGTCGCCCAGTAGTTGCAACGTTATCAGTATTAGGTAATAATTATTTGTGATATATAATTAACTTTATAAGCGTTGCTAATATCAAGAAACCTTGAAAGATATGTATAATAACTTTGACTCTCAGAATTATTAGATACAACGACCATCCAATATCAAATAATAAATATAAGTTTAGTCTCTCAAATATTTATAAGGTAAATCTTAGTTGCTGATTAGTTTAGTAATACTGTTTCTTTTTAGGAAGGCGTGAGGAATTGCCCAACAGAGGGAGATCGAATTCTCCAGAACAAGGCAAAGTAGAGGGCAAGTTAAAGGTGCAACATAGAAAACAGGTTGTATTCCATAATGGCAGTAACAACATTTCATAAATAAACTCCAACAACAATCATAAAACGGAGTAAATCTGCATAACAGTTAATAATACTGCTTAAATTCAATTTTAAATATTATATACAATAATAAAATAATCTCACAGAAAAGCATACACTGACTACTAATTATTCCAAATGAATGCCAGTTATCCAAATCCTATTCAACAATTTCAATGAGTGCAATGAAGGGTAAATGAGAGCTAATATAACCTAACTCATTAGCTAGCCAGGATAACATCAAACCACGACCTTAGGGAAATATAAATGGTGTGAACGACTACACTGAGTAGCTAACCGCCTAGTACAAGTTACTAAATCCCAGGTAAGTAACTAAATAAGTAAACATGAAACCAATAATTCAAATAATTTTGAATAATCAGGCTGGGAGAGAATGAAAAAGAATTCAATATAAGAGATTCCAGAGAAAAAGATTTATATGAGCATTTGATTAAGTCAGAATAATTTGGAAAAATCCTAAATTGAAAAAGGTAAATACAGAAAAATATACCCAGAATATATATATAATCAACAAGACAAGGAGTCTAATCTAACCAGGACAATCAAAGGTGAAAGTAATATCAGCTACCGTTAAGCTAAATTTTAATCAGCATATATGACAGAAAAATCAATAAATAAATAATAGCAAAGGGGGAATGAATTACTATAATATAGAATATTGAAAATCTCAATGAAGCAGAGAAAGGAATTTACAAAACGAAACAATAAATCTCAAAATGTAAATTTTATTAATAACAAGCACGGTCAGAAATATAACTATGCAAGGGACAAAGTGCAAGTAGAAATATATTAATTAGAAAATAGTAATAATTCAGAAATACAGGAAAATATAGCTAACCTGACGACCAAAATATGAATATACTGAACGGTAGAAAATTTAGGCCTACCTAGGTTAGAATGAGTATATAGAGTCTAAATATTATACAGAATTAACTATACCAAAAGTGGGCAATATCCACAATATTCACACCATGAAACTCCAATCTAAGTCAGGTTAATTAATAATAAATATGAGAGCAACCCTGAATTAAGTGGAAAAAGGGCATTTTACTCTACCCAAAATTTAGTCCCAAAAATCTATATATGACTTAAATTTATGTGAGGTAAATCAAATTGCCAAAAATTAAGCAAAATACACAAGCTAGCAACATTATTCAACATTTTACGTCACCTCTTAAGTGAAAATACAATTACAGGAAATTTTGAAGCTAAAAAGAAATACTTGTTAATATGAATAATACAGAGTGCCTGAATAGAATCCAGGAACACAATCAATAATTATGAACAGCCCAGAAACTGCATAGCAAAAATCAATTATTAATAGCCGAGGAATTATTTAAGATGGCTACCAAAGGTCAAATGGGAAACGCCCACCGAAATGGCGAGAACGGCAACTCGAATAATTAGCAAAATCTTGGACATCGCAAGATACATAGGAAATGTTCCTCATAATTCACTCAAAATGCAAATGTAAGACTACCTATAAGACGTGAAAATATGAACTGTGGGAGTAAGGCGTTGTCATATGCACGTAGCATAGAATGTGAGGGTGATGTCGAATAACATTTACTACAGCGTAGAATAAGCTGGCATACCTCTTGTACATACTTAGAAAATCTCTCAGCAATTTTATATCCTAACTGATATAATTCTTTGAAACAGAATTGATGACTATAATATGCTATCACAAACTGAATATTGTTACGTAAAATGACTACGTGCCTGACACACACAAAAATGGATTAACCCTGTTAACCTTCTCTTTCTACATGATTTAATTCTTTGATCAGAAGAGTGCTGAAGGCACATATTAAGCTTCTATGAAATCATAATAAAGTATTCCGCAACTCACATGGAAAGACCAGGGAAGTTCTCCACGGCAGCACTCCAGACAACCACACTCTCGAGAAACCTCGGCGAATCTGTTTGTCACGGCACTGCGGTGAACTGCCTGAGCCTCCCACGTGAGGGCGACACCGTACTACATAACGTCACACCAAAGAACATAGAAGGAGAAACCGTGGAATTATAATTCCAAGTTACATAGTAACCCTACATTTTAGTTCTGATTGTATTTTGAAAATGTTCGAAGGAAACAAATTGGGATCCGCTTTTATGGTAATAAGGAGAGAACGATTACTTCCACAAAGTCTCTGGGTTTTCACGTACATACCTTAGGAGCGAGTGTCACTGTTCCTGGAGTTCCTGCCTAGGGGAGGTAGCTGCACCCTGATTGGCTCAGCTCTTCTATCCTGACGTGTTGTCTGTCTCTGTCTCGCTGCGGCATTAACCTTCCACTCAACTATTATAATATTTTATACGACTGGCGAGGTGCTGCGTGATATTCACTCTGTGCTCAACAGTAGCTCACTGATCTTACGCGCATGAGAGTCTGCGCAAGCTGGTAACGCGATGGAACGAGAAGCTCGCTGGCTGGGTTAAGTCTTCAAGGCCAGAGACTTTTTGGAAGTAATCGTACTAGGCGTCCTGGCGCAGCAGGATCTACCCGATCCGGGGTCTCGCCCACCGTGTCGTAAAGGGCGATCCTGCGGCGCGGAGAGACTGAGGTAGCCAGGGAGTGGGCTGTGAGCCCCCACGTGCATGCGCGTGGTAATCTACTAGTTGGATTGGCCTCTGGCGGGCCGTGGTTGGTGTCACCTACACTGAATTAGGTACCGGAGCGTTGTGCACGGCGCTTCGGGGTTCGGAGGCGACTAAATGCCCCGGGAGGGCCCCTGCTAAGGGTTCCAGGGCTCTGCTGGATTATCTCGACTCTCTCCAGCAGATGCCGATGTAGATAGGAGTTTGGTTAACATCCGGAACGGCCAAGAGGGAATAGAACGAAAGATGGTATAACAACTTGAGTGTCATGGTTCTTGTTTTAATTCATCGAGAGTAGAAAAATCAGAAAGATGGTACAAAGAGACCAACAAGAAGAACTGAGATTGACGAGGAAACAGATCGAAAATCAACTCAGAAAGAAACTAAGCTATAAAGATCAGAGGGCTAAGAAATGTCAAGAAAGACGAAACACATACCGAGAAAGATAAAATTGAAACCCAAGCTATAAGATCAGAGAGCTACCAAATGTCAAGAAAGACGAAACATGTCGAGAAAGATAACATTGATAACAAACATATTGCCAAGATGCCAAGTAAATCAGAAGGCTAATGAAAAACTTGAGAACGAAAGAAAAATTAGAACTACGCAGAGTATGACCTAGAGTCGGGGGCTCTGAAAAATAGACTAACTGGCCAAGCGATATATATATATATATATATATATATATATATATATATATATATATATATATATATCTGATAACATAAAGCAATGTCTAAAGCTATCCCATTTTCATTACTTTAAAATTTAAAGTATAAAAATTAATGGGATAATTGATTGGCTTTTTGATGACATTTGTTGTAATCTCTTTTGAAGTAAATTAGTATTAAACAAATGGTCCTAGGAAATATCTATTGGCATATTAAAATATTAGCATATTATGCTGCCCTAACTAAGAATTCCATATTAAATTATCGACTATACTAGAGCGGAGGCATCTACATGCAAAAGCCACCAAGTTCAATTTTTAATATTTTTTAAAACTTTTATGCCATTGCTTTTGTAATGAAGAACACTTTGGTTATATTTGAACAGTCACAAGAAAAACCCACCTTTTCATGCTAAAATCCCATGTAGAAGTTTGCAGTTTCAAGCAGTAACCGCCAAGTCCACGAGCCCATGGCAAGCGAAAACCGCCAAGTCCACAGGAGCCAATTTAGACGCTCATTCGTTTCACGTGACCTACGAGTAGTTCACATCTTAATCTGCATAGGTTTTACAGCTGTTGCAATAGCAGGTCGTAAAACAACTTGCATTTTTTAACTATCAAGAAATATATTAATAACATGGAACATTGTTCTATTAATATAATTCCTTGTGATCCAGGCAGAGGTCGGAAGCGAAAAGCAAATCCTATCAACCAGAAACGCGAGAGAGAAAACATAATAAGGTAGGCCTATGTATGTTTAGTTTAGCTAAGAAATGTCATACACTACATTAATATTTATGGGAACGCTATGAAAAGTATCGTACCGACAACAATGTTTATTATTATTAAAGATATTCTGCGAAGTCATTGCCGGTTTATCCAACTTGCAAACGTGCTGGAAAAGCCACATCAAGCATTTCAAGGTAAGCGCTTGACTATGCAAGATACTAAATACTGCCATGAATCACTTTATTCCATATCTGAAAAAAGTGTTCAGGATAGTGTAATTCTAAAACACATTGAGCCAACAATACCCAAACGCTCTAGAAAACGTGATGGTTCACGACATTCTAAATCAACAACAATTAAGTACAATGTGCGAGCCAAGAATGGATTATTAATTCCTGTGTGTAGACAGACTTTCTTAGGAGTTCTTTGTATTAATAAGGATCGTTTGCAGTCAGTGGCCAAAAACTACCAAGCTACTGGTAGGTTATTACAAGACAAAAGAGGTGGGGACCACGTGTCGAAGAAAAATTAATCAAGAAGAGCTAGTCTTAAGATGTTTATTGAAACAATAACAGTGATTGAGAGCCATTACTGTAGGTCGAAAACTAGTACTCGTCACTACCTCCCAAGTGAACTCAACATTAAGAAACCGTGCAGAATGTACAATGATAAGGTATCCTGAGTTAAGAGTAACAGAGTCATTTTTAGAAGATATTTCAATGAAAATTACAATATTGGGTTTGGAGCACCTGTGATTGATGCTTGTTCTGTTTGTTTGAGTTTGAAGGAGAGAATTGGACATGAAAAAGATATTGTAAAGATAAAATTGATGACAGAACTCAGAGTGCATCGCCTAAGAGCCTCGGCATTTTTCGATGCACTCAAAGAAAATAAACCTGACCTGAAAGTTTTGTCATTCGACTGTCAAAAAAACATGCCAGTTCCAAAAATCCCTGACGAGACCTGTTATTGCAGCAGACAGTTGTATGTTTATAATTTTAAGATAGTAGAGGGTTTTTCCAAATGAAAAATGAACAAATGAACTGTCATTATGTACACATGGTCAGAATGTAACAGAAACAAGGGTGCAAGTGAAATTTCCTCTGCAGTGTACCATAGACTTCCAATACTGATTTTACAACCATCAGCCGCATTCGATTGGTAGCAGATGGATGTGGAGGGCAGAATAAAAACACTGTGACGGTGTCAATGTGTTCAAAATGGTTGTTTCAGTCTGCCCCCACTGGTACTGAGACCCTTGGCGTTACTTATCCAGTTACCGGCCTCTCAATTCTGCCAGCAGATCGTGTATTTGGTCACATAGAGAAAGTCGTGAGGAAATGAACCAGCATAATCTGTCCTCAAGAGTATCATCAGATTTTCTCACAGTTTGGAAATGTTTAATTTATCATCAGCAACTTCAATGTCTATGACTTTAAACAGTTCAGTCAAGACTTTCAGAAACCATCATCTGCATGGCATTTCAAGATCTCTCAAATCAAAAGAATAATAGTAAGAAGAGTAACTCCACCGCTTGTTTTAGAGGAGGAGTTACAGTTCAGGGTGAAGCACTTTATCGCAGTGATCTATGTATCCCCAAACGTATTCTCAAAAAGGAAAAGGTGTTAGGGAACACTATTCTTAATATACCTCCTAATGGTGTCCAAGTGAAGAGAGAAAATCTTGCAGAGGCAGACAAACTATTGAGAAAGCACTTTCAAATGGATTGGCGAGAAATGGAGATCCTAAAATTCTACAAGGAACTCATCGATAATTCCAGTGTAAAACTACTTCAAGTGGAGGATGAGCCCCGCTGTGGTGAAAATTGAAGTAAACGGGTGCCTTACATGAGAGTTTAAAAACAATATGAGTGTTATTGAATAAAGAATAGAGTTGTCAATATCTATGTTCGGTGAACCATAACTAATTCAATTATACATTATTCTTGAATTTAGATTTGTAAAAAAAAAAAAAAAAATTATTATTAAATATTTCATTAATAATGCAACACGCTTGATTTCAGAGACCTAGCTTCTCATTAAACTACATTGCTGAATTTTGAACTGATGATTACTATCATGTTCCAACCAAATACCTCCAAATCCAAAATAAAATCCCTATTTATAATGAAAATAATAGCTGTACGTTTATTTTTGTTTGCTCATATTCTTCCCAAACCCCTCACATATCACTTCTCCAATAAATATAATATAAGTACAGATTGTAAAGCTGAGGCACGTTTTTCTCGATTTTTGAAAATTATGTTAATTTTCACTTTGCGGCTTTTGCATGTAAGCTCCTGTGCTCGTAAGAGAAAATTTGGAAAAAATTTACTAAGGATGACAGATTTGTTAACAGTTTTACGTCATATTTTCAAAAATAATAATGGTAGAATGTCCAAACCTAGCGCCTTCCATGAAAGTTAAAGAAAACTTGAAATTGAAAACTATTTTCAGAAAACCTACATAACAAGCGACCTCATAAGGCAAGTCCGTTTAAAATTGTAGTCGATATTAATAAAATTTTAGACAGCCCTAAGAGAATAACTTTAGAAAGAAAAAGAAACAACCACTTTAGCTACAAAAATTCAGCTCAGTTGGGCTCATCTATATAAAAAATATAATGAAATGGAGGTAAAGGTAGAGTGTCTACTGTAAACTTTACAGGCCATGGAAGCCTTAGGGTTCAATAAGGTTAAGGCTCTCAGAGTGGTAAGGTTGTCAACATTAAGCGCCTGCCGTCATTACTCCGAAGATTGACCCTGGCACTCATTTCTGGTAACGGCTGACTCGACACCAAGCCTACAGTAATGCACTTCTAAATAGATATATTCTACAAATCATATATTATTTTAACATCTTCACGATTCCATAATTTCTTATAATGTACTGTAGATTAGATTTTGTGCATGTCAGGATGGCTAACTACAGGACTTTTGGGAGCTGAAACCTGAGGGACGGACTTGGAATAATTCCGTGAAATTAAACGTAAATAGTGATATCCAAACTCACTTCACTCCCACCACTTCTCCCAGAGTCATCCCCTCCACAATAATCTCCACATAGACATCCACCTCTGAGGCGAAGGCCATGCATTGTGATGATCCATCCCACCCAAACAATATATGGACATAAATTTTGATATTTAGCGAAGCGCCATGATATATCATTAGTTAAGCCCTTTTCACATCCAGCGCCATCATATGACATCAGCCAGCCCCGAAAGGATTTGGCTAGATAGATCTCCATCCTACCGTCGAAATTCCTGGTAATCCATTTAAGCCCTTATTAATCATTCCGAATAAACCGCTCCCATTGCAGGAGTGTGCATTCAGTAAGACATCCTTCCGTTGAAAACTTGATGGAAATAAAATTCCTGGTACCAATCTGTTGAAGCCTTTATATCTAAACATCAATCATTCTGTAACAAGAGGGTGAATTTCACGCACTCCAAAGCACCCTAAGGCCAAGGTTAACAAAATAAGAGACCTACATGACCAAAGAACCTAAATATTATTAATATAAAATACGAAAATATTACAAAAAGAGATAGGCCCTTCTGAGGGGGAAGATAGTATTATAGCCCATATAAAATTTATTTTCAAGATTTAAAAATTCATATTATGCTATAACAAATGTAGGACATATTCTGAAACTTATTTTTACCCCAAAAGGGATTAATATTATGAAGGGCTTTTTTTTCAAGGTCAACCAAGCTTTTCCAAAAATGGACAAATTATGCCAGTGTAAATCGTCTAGAGGGTATTTTTTACCCCCAAATCCGTTCCAACTCATTTGAAATTATTTTTTCGACATATGAACATTTTACAGAGTAATATTAAATGTCTGAAATGATTCACACCCCAAAAGGGGTTAATTTTAGGAAGGGTTGTTTTTCAAGATCAACCAAGTTTTTCCATAAATGGACAAATTAAGCCATTATAAATCTTCTAGAGGGTAGTTTTCACCCCACAAACAATCTAACACATTAATTTTTTTACATTTAAAAATCCTATTGAGTGATTTCAACTATCTAACATGATTTAAACCCCCCAAAAGGGCATATTTACATAGGACTGGTTTTTGAAGGTCACACAAGTTTTTACAGAAATGGATAGTTTAAGACAATTTAAATCATTCAAACGGCATTTTTCACCCAATTACGAATAGTATGTTCTCCCTACAGTAATCAATATAACTAATTTGAGAATATCACAGAATTAAACCATTCCAAAGAAGGAAATGTTCGTAATAAACTTTCACTCAACAACTACTAGCCCTAACAAGAGTAACCAATAAGATTAAACTAAACCTATCCTTGAATGAATACTTTCCAATTAATGAAAAATTAGTATAGTACTTGCCATTACCACTTAGCAAATCCTAATGTATGAAAATGATGTAAGTGTAGAGAGGAGAGGAATTCAAGTTAAATTTAAAATAAAGACAAAGAAAATGACAGTAAAGATTGTTTATTTCAAGATCTTCCTTCAACAATTCGCACGTTGTCAAGTTGTACATATTTCGCTATGATAAAACAATATCAGCAATTGATTCACCATTTTTCTGTATCATAAGAGTTTACTTTATCCACAGATGAAATAACAAAATTACTATTAAAAAGAATCATACAAACATGGTCTTTATTTGCACGTTCTCTTCAACACATCTGTAGGATAGTTTGGAACACAGATGTTCACTTCATTAGGATTGGATTAAAGTAATAAGAACAAGACATTACATTAATTGAAGCTTAGATACAAGTGATTTTATGTCATTAATCAACCCCTTTTTCGGTGGACAATCTATTCCAAAAAACTTCAAAATTATTATTTAAGGTACGTACAACGGTGTTGTGAAATTCACCATATTGTATTACTTTATTATCCTGAAAGGAGTACAGCAACCCGTCTGTATACCTAAAAACCTTATCTACTTTGTGGGAAATCCCTGGAAATATATTTGAAGTGAGTTCTTTTCATTACAACTGTCAAACTCTAAAGCTACACCATCGTCATAAAATAGATATGTTATTCCTCTATACGTATTTACACCAGCGGTAAAAGAATAGTTTCCAGAACCTAAACCAGGCACAGCTTTAGGATACCCTTCCAATATTTTAAATCTTGGATATTCAATGACATTCATCTTACCATCGACTATCAAAAGGATGTTGGAATCTGGTTTTTGATAAACAGCAGTTACATTAAACTCTGCATGTAAGTACGGTATACGGCTGGATATTAAAAAGGGATATATTATTTCCTTATCTATCAAGTTTATAATCCATACCCACTCTTTGTAAAACACATATAATGCATTGTAATAACCACATATTTTTTAACGTTTTTCAGTTTACACAATTCGGGAACATCTCTTACCACAGGTCTATCACTTGTAGACTGAGGAGTTGATGAAGGTGTAGGTTGAGTTGATGAAGACGTAGGCTGCTGTGGTGATAACGGAGGACCATATCTATTTGTAGCTTGTGCAATATCATCATTGTTCAAATACAATTTGGGATTTGCGTAATCGTAAAATCCATACACTACAGAATTTTCATCGCTTGAGTGTCGTAGGCCCAGCGTGTGTCCAATTTCGTGAATGGGTACGTCCAACAGATAAGTAGAATTTTCAGAGTCTGTGAATGTTGTTTCCGTAGTCCATGCTTCGTCGAGGTCTATGTGAATTTCAAATGGATTATCATTTGATGGCAAAGTAGTATGTCCTAATACATTTCCAGGTCCATCAAACTTTCTAGGACACTTGTCACCAGAGAGATGTAGTTTATGAACTTTTCCCTGATTCGATATTAAGATATAAGGATTTTTGCTTTTCTTGAGAAAGGGAGACCAGCTACAGCTGCCCATTTTTCGAAGGTCATTTTTGTTATATCTATAGTCCTTTGAGCCAGGGTCAAATAATTCAAGGTTATGTTTGTTTTGGACTACATGTTCACCCCTCCCATGTCTATCATAAACGTATCTTCAATCCCGCATCGAGGTTTCTTCATTAAATTCCATATGTCAACGTCTAACTTTCCAGATGCATAAAGTCCATAAGTAGCTTGAAAAATGGAAAGAGCAACTTCGAAAGATTCCTCGTCCACATGTGTGCTGTAATCACACGATAGATATCCATACTTGGTTAGATAATCAATTGCCTTTTCTTTATTACTGTCCATCATCATCTCCTCACAGCCACAGAGGGCAATTAAGAAAAAAACTGCAATGCAGAACATGTTGAAGAGAAGGTTGTTACACCAACATGGTCTCAGTAGTGATGCGGCCTGTTATATACCCTGTCGATGACGCAAGCTGTTGTAATCGTCACCGACTCTCTCCGTTTTCCTGTGGTGTGTAGCAATTAACATGTCCACCGCCTGAAACAAAAGAAGTGTTGAGAAACAATGGAATTCCTATTTGGTTACCTTAGGAAAATATAACCATGTTATATCTTTTGTGACGTCCTCTTAAATGTTTCACTTTTGGTGTCACATTTTCTGTTCTATATACCCATCAGGGGTTTGGCAGGAAATAAACAAGTGGTGAAATGTTCCTCTCCCGTGCACACTTCCCCGTGGTGATTGAAGTCATGATCAAACTTTCGTTGCTGAGCAGCAATCATTTTGTTTGACCGCTCATATGGAAATACCTGTACTAATTCCTCGTGAATGTGGCCATACCCATTGATTCTGGTAAATGTGAAGGGATGAACCACCTCTTTGATAACAACACCTCTGTTGTCATATACACGATAGGTGATAGGTTGCTCCTCGCTCTACAATATTTGCCAACGTTCCATCTTTGATGAACGTTTTACAAAGACAGCAAGTCTTTTTTATATATCCTGGCAAGGGAAAAAACTTTACGACCTTGTTACAAAAAAACCTTTATGCACAGTCATGGTCATGTGTAATCTTACCTATGACGCATGGTTTCGTGTAAGCTTTCTCATTACGCATGATCATTATCATACTCGTTCAAGGCTAGTTATATTTTAGTGCATTAATGCATTAACTTCATTGGCTGGAATCCTAATAAAATGTCTCTCAAGTGTGGGGTTTGAACCCAGGCTCTCTTAAGGGAACCAGATCGTGAATCTAGCACCTTAGACCTCTCGGCCAAGCTGACTCGTATAAAAACTTGGTTGAAACTTGAAAAACACCCCTTCCTAAAAGTAACCCGTTTGGGGGTGCAAATCATGTCAGACATTTAATATTCCTCTGTAAAATGTTCATGTGTAGAAAAAATAATTTCAAATGGGTTAGAAGGAATTTCTTGGTGAAAAGTACCCTCTAGAAGATTTACAATAGCATAAATTGTCCATTTGTGGAAAAACTTCGTTGACCTTGAAAAACATCTCTTCATAATATTAACCCCTTTTAGGGTGAAAATAAGTTTTGGAATATGTTCTACATTTGTTATACTATGATATGATTTTTTAAATCTTGAAAATAAATTTTAAATGGGCTAAATACTAACTTCCCCCTCTAGTGCGGAGAATATTACTTCAGGAGGCCTAACTCTTCTTGTAATATTTTCGAATTTTATATTAATAATACTGTAACAAGGGCTCGTCGGGGTTCGAAATCAGAACACTTATTCTGAAATTTAAGAATGGAGGTTCCTTTATTTCCGATAACAGTGCTTTATACAACCATAAAACTCCTGAATGTTCTCCAGTTCACTTTCCATTGTGCGGACTCACGTCACGTTGGTCAACTCCGCAGTCCTCGCTGCCGCTGCACGATCCACCCGTCGCACTGAGTTAACCGGAACGGCACTGTCCCACTCCATTCCAGTTCAGTTCACCAGCTCTTCCGTTGACTAGTACTTCCGTTCACTAGTTCCTCCGGTGATTGGCACCACAGCTCCTCAAGTCACAGTTACTTGAGGTCACGCTGATCAGTCTACACAGTCCAGGTTACACTAACTGACTGACTGTCCACACTCTGACTGACTCTCTTTTTCTGACTCTCTCTCACTGACTCTGTGATTGTCCGCTCACGAGCTTATATAGCCTTGTCAAATGTTCTGGAGCAGATGTCGCGATCTTTCTGTCCGCGTATGATCTGGAATGCCTGTTGCGGCGCCCACTCGGTCACACCCCTTAGCACTTGGCCCCTCCTCCGGCCTCTCCAACGAGTGCGCATAGCCCGCTCATTGTGACATGTCCGCAGTAGGCCGCACCCAACGGCGCGCGGCTGCAATCAGCAATAAGAGAGCCGCCCTTTTTCTAGACGTCTGTCGAATTCTGGCAGTTTTTGGGCAAATCGGTGCATTGTGAATATACGAGTATTTAGGTCATTTGGTGATGTAGGTCTCTTATTTTGTTAACCTTGGCCTTAGGGGTGCTTGGGGTGCGTGAAATTCACCCTTTTGTTACGGAATGATTGATGGTTGGTTATAAAGGCTTAAACAGAATTGTACCAGGAATTTTATATCCATGAAGTTTTCAACGGAAGGATGTCTTACTGAATGCACACTCCCGCAATGGGAGCGGTTTATTCGGAATGATTAATAAGGGCTTAAATAGATTACCAGGGATTTCGACGGTAGGATGGAGATCTATTTAGCCAAATCCTTTCGGGGCTGGCTGATGTCATATCATGGCGCTGGATGTCAAAAGGGCCTAACTGATGATATATCATGGCGCTGCACTAAATGTCAAAAGTTATGTCCATAATACACAGTTGTTTGGGTGGGATGGATCATCACAATGCATGGCCTTCGCCTCAGACCTGGATGTCTATGTGGAGATTATTGTGGACGGGATGACTCTGGGAGAAGTGGTGGGAGCTAACAGAGCTTAGATATCACTAACATGTACAGCAGACCCTTATAGCATTTCAGTTTATAAACATATCAAATGTAGACCATTATAGATTTACTTGTAGCATCACTAAACGTGTTAAAACTTATTTCAGAAAACCTACAAATTACTTGCACGTTTAGCTGATAGCTGCTTGAAATCTGGGAAATGATTAGTAAAGGGAGTTAGCACAAGTTCAGTTAGGCTTAAATGTTCATCACTTAAAACAGTTCGGTGTTTAGATTTTATGTTTTTGGATGTTGAATACAATGACAAACAGGAAGAGGGTGTCCCAAAAATGGAGATACGTAATTTTTTAGGATATTTTTTAAAATCATGGATACTTTTGTTGGAGTACTTGTTTCAATCCTTCGTTCTTTTGAATCTCTAGTGCTGCAACTCTATTGCGTCCAAATCCAGCACCAATAGCCTTGAAACGGTGAAGCCCTTATTTTATTTATTTATTTAATATTTGACCAAAGAACAAAATTTGTTACATATCACGTCTTAGTATAAAAACTAGAAAATAATAGCAGAGTGTTCTGATTCATAAAATTCAGTTAAGTTATAGAATGGGTTATGCAATAACCAGTTGTGAACATTTTTTTGAAAGTCTTCAAGTTTACGTCAATAGCACTGCCAGGCAACATATTAAACATGCGTGCAGAAACAGATTTAAAGGATGACATGGTACAACGGAGTCTATTCTTTTCTGGATACAACTGATGTCTCCATCTTGTATTATAACTATGAACTTGGTCACCTGTTTTAGGCTGCTATACCTCTGTTTGACATTAACTAAACATTCATAAATATACTGGTTTACAATAGTCAAAATTCTGTTTTCTATAAACAGAGGCTTGCAATGATCATTATAACAACTAAAGTTCATAATTCTTATAGCCTTATTTGTAATCATTATAACAACTAAAGTTCATAATTCTTATAGCCTTCTTTTGTAATAGAAGTATTGAGTTTATGCTTGAGGAATTACCCCAGAACAACAAACCATAGCACAGAACACTATGAAACAACGCAAAGTATACAGTCCTGAGGTTGTGGTTAGGAATAAAATCTCTCAGGTATCTTAATTGGTATATGACTCTCGATAGTTTTTTGGAACATGATCAACATGATCAGTCCAAGTCATTCTAGTATCTAAACCCATTCCTAATAACTTAACACTATCTTCCTCAGAATAATGCTCTTTTTTTAAGTGAAAAGTTTATACACTTGTTTTTTTTTTAACATTCACAAGTAATTGATTAGTATCATACCAAGAGGCTGCCTCCGCAATTGCCTTACTCATTATAAGGTTTAGATTATTCAGTGAAACATCAGACGCAAAAAACGTTACATCATCAGCAAACATGACTGAGTTGACTGAGACGTTAACACCCAAATAATTTATAAAAACAAGAAATAAAAAGGGCCCAGTACAGATCCTTGAGGGACACCATATACAATGTTGGTTTCATCAGATGGAGTGTCATTGACAAAAACCATCTGTTTTCGATTACTCAGACAAGACTTTAAAAACTTGAGTTCAGAGTTTATAATACCGTAGTATTTCAACTTATCCAATAGCAGGCCATGGTCGACGCAATCAAACGCCTTACTGAGGTCACACATGATAGCAGATGTAACTAAACCATTATCAAAGTTAGATAATATAGCAGATATTATGTCCTCAATAACATCAAAAGTCGATCATTTAGGTCTGAAACCATACTGTTTAGAAATGAAAAGAGAGGAAGTTTAAAAATAGTTATAAATCTGAGTTTTAATACATTTCTCAAAAATCTTTGAGAAGACAGGTACTAAAGAAATAGGTCTGTAATTCCCAACATTCTTGCCACTGCCATTCTTAAATAACGGTATTACTTTGGCTACCTTGAGTTTGCAAGGAAAGTTGCCTTCATGTAAACAAGCATTAATGCACATTGTCAAAGGTAGAGCGACAGATGTGATTATCTGCTTAACAAAAAAATTTGAAATTCCATATAAATCTTCAGATTTAGAAGATTTAAGCGTAGAAACAGCTTGGATTACATCAGTACATGTAATGTTGCACCATCTGAATGGTGTTACAAATGTCTTGTTCTTGTTTAGAAATGCTGAACTGGTAAGATTCCAATTAGCTATATTTTTCCTTATGGTATCTACAGAAAAGATACATATACAGATAATATAATAAGCAATAAATCTAACCACCCTATTGGCCAAAAAATGGCAGCTTTGGACTATGAATAAATACTACTACAATAAGGAATTAAACGTAATCTTACAAATTGCTAAAAATAATCACTATAACGAATCAGTTATTTACAAGCTAATAAAAAAAGAATTAAAGTAAACTATGTAAAGCTAACAATCATAAGTCAACACTAAAACCAATAGAAAAAACTAATGAAACAAATAAATATGTTGTTTACAACTATACAGATAATAGAATACACAAAACTTTAAAACCTCTGCAACAACAAAATCTTAAGATAGCATACAAAACTAATAATACTTTGAAACAATTACTTTTTAAAAATGATAACAATAATAATGAAGATAAACTAGAAAACACTGGGGTATATCAGCTAACTTGTAACGATTGCAAACAAGTATATATAGGTCAAACGGGTAGATCTTTCAGACAACGATTTCAAGAACACTTAGCAGATTTTAAATATAACAGAAACAGGTCAGCTTATGCTAAACATTTAATTAATAACGGGCACCAAGTTTCACCAATAGACAATACGCTAAAAAGTTTACATAAACACGGGAAAATCAAAAAGCTAAATACACTAGAATATCTAGAAATATATAGAAACAAAAACAATATAATTAACGAAACAGCAATTGACCATAATGAACTTTTTGAACTGTACTGTGAACTATACCCTCATCAATTACATAAGACATCGTCAGTAGTTGGCGAAGACCATGTGGTAAAGACTTCTTCGCACACAATTCCAAGGTTAGTTATTTCTAAATATATTAATACATAAAGTTGAGATGTAATAATTTATAGTAAAATTTTACATTATTTTTCAATTTTATATTTTAGGACTGAAGATGGCATAATAAGCCGAAATGCGCATATCCAAATAACATAGTTAACAGCTAGAGTACTAGATACACGGATTCTAAAAATAATATTGTAGGAAGATAACAACAAAAAGGTTAACTACAAACTAGTGCATAAACAGTAAACTAATGCACATGGTTATAATTAACAAGATATTCAGGACATAAATTGTGTACAATTTATCTCAAATAAAAGAAGATATCAACATAGAGGTTAACTACAAACTAGTGCATAAACAATACATTAATGCATACAGATATATTTTAAGAAGGTATTCTGGACATAAATAATAGACAATTTAACTCAAGTGAAGATAATAGACTAAGTGAATAAGAAAGTTGATTAAAAGACAATATATCTTTAGAATATATACAGTATTGTACATAATATTAGACTACATGAATAAGAAAATTGATTGCAAGAAAATACATCTCCAAAAATAAATGTAGGCCTACAGTTGATATGACTGTATGATAAACATTGTTAATATTAGAATACTGAAAAAGAATGATCAGTAAGATTTTGTAAAATAGATAAAATTGTACAATATATAAATTATTATAATTTTGTAGGATCAATTAGAATATTTTAAAACTGATATTTTAAATTTTAAGAATAACTTATATATGGACTAACACGACATCAGTCGCTATTTTAATTTTGTATCAATTTGACTTGTATGTTATATATAACAGTAAAATAAGATTTTGTAAAATAGATAAAATTGTACAATAAATAAATTATTATAATTTTTAGGATCAATTAGAATATTTTAAAACTGATATTTTAAATTTTAAGAATAAATTATTATAATTTTTAGGATCAATTAGAATATTTTAAAACTGATATTTTAAATTCTAAGAATAACTTATATGGACGAACGCGACATCAGTCGCTATTTTAATTTTGTATCAATTTGACTTGTATGTTTATATGTATAAATGTTTACAAGAATATAATATTTAATTAGATACCGTGTATCCAGTTAACAATATCTGTTATTTAATGTTTTGTGGTTTAAGGTGGAAATTGTGATGGGCTTTTCTTATTTTATGTTATAAAGTTCCCTAACTTCTTGGATTAAATCTTCGCCAAAATTCTTCGCCAAAATCTGTGACGACTAATATGTGATTATTCTCAATCGTAGTATATAAGTTTACTGAACTCCTACAATACAAGGTCACTCATGCACCTATCGTGTCATCATAACACTGCCTGCATAGTCCACATTCCAACGTTCAGTACAACTACCTCTGTCACCGGGTGATTGCAAATTTCCTACTCTCAGTCTACTTTCTCTTTCTTTTAACAATTTACCCAGTCTTGATAATATTGATGAAAATTTATATTAACGGGCGCCATCATCAATACGCTTCCTCTTTTCTTTTTGTTATGTATCAGCCCAGTCACAAATTAATTTATAGATACACAGGCTATGTATCTACATGCCTCTCGACTAGCTTTTAAATTAACAGTGGAGACGGGAATTGGGTTCGGATTTACCTTTCGTTTATTACTCTGCTTCTCTCTATTTCTTCTTTTTCTCCTTTTTCAGTGCTCACTACCAAAGTATATAACTTAGCCCAAAAATCAGCGACTCTCAAACCATTACAAGGATAAGGGTCAAAAATCTGAACTTCACGTTAATTTACTTTGCATAACAATAACCATAATTTATTTAATATATTATTTTTTTTTCTTTTTTCAACAATAACAATCTTACATACAATAAATTACATTTACCCAACATTAACCATTCAACATTTTTATTAGTAGGATAGTATTTAATTATTCAAGGTTAGTATACCCAGTTTAACTATATAAGTACGTTCTCTGTTCAACAATAACAAATCCCTAATTAATTACTTTAACCTTCTTCCTTTTTTTGTTTCCAGGTATCTACTAGAACGTCTTGTATTATTCTTCTAATTTACTACTGACTTGTGTAGTCATTTACATTTGCAACTTCAGGATAGTTCAATATATATATTATACCTTTTTTTCTTTTTGAATAAATAAAGGTTTTCAATTTATAATCCAGTCCTTAACTCTACAGATTACACTCAATAATCCCACCTATGTCTCCTATACGAGTCTACTAGTCATCTTAGTCCATGAAGAATTGTATTTAAAGATAGATAGGAAAGACAGTCTCATGAAGAAAGAAATAGAAGTTTAGGCCTATACCCACAGAGTGACTGTGGCGATAGACCACCGATACAGGAGCGGCGTCTAGATCTTGAGTTACAAACAATCTGACTCCTCTCCTGCAACCGGGAAAATATTAATGGGCCGCAAACAAAAATAAAATTTTGTAAATCGATGTCAGAGGTCCCTGACACTCTCTCCTAGAGGCACGTGGGGCCGTTGTTCGCCTCCAACATCGATGGCTTTCACAATCTCTCATAAATTTCTTTTCTTTATATGTTACTAGTATAGGCCTTGCCTACTACCAGATTTTATTTGTTTGATTCGGGATACTTCCGGCGTTCCCTCACCTCACCCTTACAATCTCTAGTACTTGTTCATAAACTACTTATCATCAGTACACTACTCGTAATTACCTATTCTCCTCTTTCTAACCTGACCAATCATCAGCTATTATCTTTTAACCCCTTTCTTTCTTTAAGTAGAGTTCCCTTCAGCTTATACCATTGATTTAATTCACTTGGTGGTTATTCTAGTTTTCCTACTTCTTAAGTTACTACTCTTCAGCATGGGCACCCAATCTTCTTTTGTCTCTAAATTCCCTAGAATTCTAACTGAAACTAATTCACGCCCAGATTAGTAAGCTTCTCTATAACCCCTGTAGTGACTTCTACTTCTACCCTAACATGTAAATTTTCCAATGGTACACACCTACTGCACTACCACTCGTAGGCCTTCTTTTGCCCTTCAATCTTTCCACTTCTTATCCCCCTCTACCATATTCCATACACCTTCGCTTGTAGATAAATCTCTATAAAAAAACATAACTTAACACTACAGGCCAGCATGAAATCTATTTATAGATAGTCACCCGTCACCTGAAAGAAACCCAAGTGGGAGGGGCCCTCGTAAGAAGTACTAAGCATGCCCCTTAATTACCTTTCTTCCTTACTCCCCTCGCGTCCTGTCTCAAAAATAACAAAGTTTATATGAGCATCACCAACTGCCCCTAGCTATGTATTCATTCGTGGGACAATCACCCATAAAACCCCAAAGTGAAGAGATCTATCTTTGGCATTCAGCGGTTAGGCTCTTGACTGCTCTTTCATAATTAACTTAGACCAGAAATAGAAAATAGTTGGATTACTGGACTTCATCACTTTACTTCTAGAATTCTCACTTCTATGTTCCTATTCTATTCTTTTATCATACGATACGGCGTCTAATCGCCACACATTACTTAGAAACCATCCTTACAAAAAAAAGGAATATCTCAATTTTCTCACTCCCCAAACAATAAGAAAAAGTCTAGACGATTATACTCAACCAGTGATGTCCAACTTATCCTCCGATCCTGAGTTGTCTTCCATTACTTCCTGATGTCCATATCTGCTCTTATTCAGAGCGAGCAGTCACGACTCACTCTCACAGCTGATGTTCGCTGTAGCGGTGTCTCGTACTGGCCGACTTGGTGTATTCTTCTGATTAATGACTATCTCCATATAGCCGTGTCAAGGAAGTTCACAACCAGAATTTCCTTAGATGAAGGTCTGACACACCATTATGCCAGAACGCCTCTACCGCTGTCACACATCCCAATCTCGTCTTCTCCCTTCTGCCTTTTCAACTTCTCTCTCTCGTGGTCAGGCACGTACTACTAACCGTCTTTCAGGTTCCACACGTCTCTCTCGTCGATTCACCGTCGACGCATGCGCACCTCTCCTTTTCTGTAATTCAAATAAATTCAGGGCAGTATCGATAATCATGAAAATGTTCAATATCGATTAGTTGCGGTCCCCCAACCCTTCCTTTGTTTAGGAATGGTCTCCTATCGTTGATTATGCACGTCGCTATTTGCGTCGTGACAAAATTTTCAAGACATTTAAATTAAATACCACAAACGGAAATGAAATTCATCAATCAACAATACTAGAAAAGTATACATTAAAATCATCTGCCCTAGGCATATGAGCAGGAGCATTATCTCTAGATTCACTTCTTATAACACGCCAGGCAGTAGAATTAACATTATTTGAATTCCCAATGTAAGATCCAGTAGCTGATTTCTTTGCTTCAGAAAGCGCACTTCTATACTGTCTTCTTGCTTTTAAGTAGGCAGGTTTATAAATATCGTATCTGTTTGCAAGGGTATACAACGCCATAATATTATTTCTCATTTTGGCAATCTCAGGGGTAAACCATTCGATAGATAACTGATTTTGCTTAACAGTCTTCATTGGGAAATACAAGTCCCTCTAGTAAACAAAGATAACATGGAAAATGTCGTACATAGCCTCAGATTTTCCCCCGAAGAATAGAATACCAATCAATATTATTTAAACATTGTAAGAAATCATATATGCTCATTTCGTTAAAAAATCTGCATTTACGAAGATTACTTCCATCACTTTTTTTAGTTGAAGATTGACGAAGCTCTTGGATAGAAATATCAACACGAAGAAGTCTATGATCAGAGAATGGTATATCCAAGACTTGAACATCAAGGTCATCAGGTTCAAGATTTGTTATGACATTGTCAAGGCACGCAAAGCCACGTGTAGGATTAGAGTTTGCACATCGGAACCCCAGGGATAAAAGTAAATTGTTCAATTGTCTAGTAGTTAGATTATTACAACTGACATCAATGTTTATATCACCTCAGGCCACAATTTTAAAATTTCGACGACAGAACTTGCTCAAAATTGTCATAAAATATTTTGAGTTCACCATCAGATGGCCTATAAAAGGAGAGTACAGTCAATTTTATGGCAGGAAGATGAACACAACAAATCTCTAAATGTTTTTCAACACAATAGTTCGAAACGTCAATAGTTTCATATTCATAAGAATCACGAACGTAAATGCATGCACCTCCATTCTTGAACTCAGTCCGGTAGAACATACCAGCTAATTTAAAATCACTTAGTTTATATAAGTTCCAATTGACATCACACAGCCAATGCTCACAAATGCAAACAACAGCCACACTACACCACAATAGAATAGAATTTAGCTCCATGATTTTGTTCCTAAGACACTGAGCGTTGCAATGCAAAACCGATAACCTATTCGGAGCACATTTAACATCCGTACTATGGCTTAAGCTGTCCTTCACTAGTTGGCGTTGCACAATATCTCGCTGTTTTATATCAGTTTCAGTGGCATCTAGTTTCCAACCACTTTCATTGGCCGAGGAGGATGAAAAAAACGCCTTACGCAGGCGCTACTGGGCCATATATTACGATCTAATGCAGCTTCTAAGTGTTCTTCATAAATATCGATTTTGAATGATGAGTATGTTTCTGGACTCCGAGATGATAATGTTTGCACACGTACTTCTGGAAAACTTTGTTTTACAATTTCAGTTACATATTCAACTGTGGTCTCAGGTGTAAGTCTACAAACATGTAAAGATACATATTTTGGAACCCCTTTTTCCACAGTAGCATTGCAGCCAATAACAACGGGTGTTTTTCTTCTATTATGTTTACGGACAACATCCGACCACAGTTCAGAGGAAGGCTGACTTTGATGTTCTTTCACTTCGTTAGATCCATTTTCATGATTCAGTAGGCCTACCTCTGTAACATGCACCGATTCGTAACATGCTTAAGTCAATAACAAATTGACTTTAAAAGTTAGGTCAATGTTTCTTGAGGAGCCGCATAAGGATGTCATAAGAGCCGCATGCGGGTTGCGAGCAGTGAAGTGGTCACCCCTGCTATATATTAAGAAGTTAGTCGTGTTTATATACAGTTCATATTATGAATAGATCATAACTCATAAATTACCTTATACCAGTGACCGGCATGTTCCGTGCTCCGTGACGTCATACTACAGAGCAGCCACGCTCTTTGCTCGGCAATATCTGCGTACTGAGCACAGCGTGCAGAAAGGGTTCAACTGGCCGGTGGCGGTACGACGCTGACAGAGTGCTCTCCGTTCTTCGTAGATAGATAGTATGGGAATAGCACAATTACAATACATTTGTACGAAAACAGAAGAGTACAACTGTGATAAATCAATGTAACAGAACAGTTTTTTTTGTAACGAAATTTAATATAGGCCCTACTTACAGTAATCCGAAATGCATAATACATCCAGGTGCGGAAGCGTCCGCATACTTAAATGAGGTTCCAAAACTGCTATAACATACAAATACATAAAACATAAAAATACTTTAAGCAGTACTGCAAAACTTGTCTATTTGGAAACTGAAAAATGTTAAAGTTTACAAAATATACAAACTACACAAAATATACAAACTAAACAAAATAGCCTACACAAAATATACAAATTGAACTACTCGTATATACCTTTGTGAGCAGTATGCAAAGTATAGGCTTATTCAGACTTTTGATACACACCCTTACTTTGTGTCATTATCGTGGCCAAGCTCAAGGCATTGTCGAGATTTTTTCCCTATTTTCTCGCGCACTAATGTTGCAATATTAGGAGTCATAGTCCGGCTTACACACAAACGAAGAACATTTTTCAAGTTCTGATCAGATAGGTGATTTCTATGTTGTGGTTTGCAGATCTTCATACAAGAAAAGAACTGTTCACATATATACGTCGATCCAAATATACTAAACATTCTAGCAGCAAATACAGTATATGTAATCGAGGGAATCTTGCCTGGGGAAATCTTCTATAAAATATAGATAGATCCTTTTTGTTTTGAAAGCGGTCTTTCATTTCAATATCATTTTGCAAATCAATGACTTCTAGTTGCAATGACGTTGGAACAATACACACAGAAAATGGTGTCGCAAATATGCAAATATCGGATTGGAGTTTTGCAATCTCTTGAAAACTGCAATCAAATTCTTGATCCAGTTCTTCTAATATTTGAACATAATTATTCATATCAGTAATTGGATGACATACTGTAGACAACTTTGGAAAATGTTATGTATTCCAGAGGGTGAGCTAACGTTTCCATAAGTCTAGTTTTACTTTGAATGCTCTAAATTATCTCTGCCATGGTTAATATACCATCACGGCTCACCTTAACCCGTCCAAATTCTACTGCTGCACTGAACGCCACTGCGCTGGTGCGTATTAACAGGAATACAACTCAACTGCTCGCTCTTCCAAGCTCTTGCGGGATGATTGGCTCTTACGTCACAACTGCAGCATCTGCCGGACACTGCCTTATACTCTACAAGTAATCATGTCTCTTGAAACTGCTGCCAATTAAAGTTATACGATACTTAAAGCAAACGGATTTTAACCAATAAAATTTCTTCCACTTTGCAAAACACATTTATTAATAGGTGAAACCTGTTGCATGTTATACAGACGAAAGCAGTCAATACTAACTGGTATGAAGTAGTGAGGTACACTTCCAGTTCGTTAGATTGCATGCTTTAAGGGCATAGGCATTTTAAAGTAACTATTTATACCGTAGTAGTAAATAATTACAAAAACCTACATTGTCAGTGTAGAAGTATTAAATTCAGCACAAACGACCGCCACACCACCGGTTCCCCACAAGGAAACACGAACAAATCCAATTTTCTGCATGGAGAATTCTCCAAACACATTGTCTCGGAGTGTATAAATCTGAAAGCTACAAGGATTTAGATCCCTGTTTCCAGTCCGCACGCGATGAAACCTGACAAGGATTGGGTAGATAGCTATCATGAATCGCCTCTAAATTGCCTTTCATCAAAATCAAGTTGCTTCTATTTAGCTTATTGAATTTCCTGATATTCGTAATGCCAGAACTCTCTAATCAACTCCAATATTCTGTAGGTTTTCACGGATTCCTCTCATGCACTGATTCACGGAATAACTCATGGTGAAAACCGTGGGTTCAATAATTTCAACGTCAAAAGATTATTTGCGTTAATTTTTACGTCCACATGTTTTAAAATAATTATTAGTTTTCTACTGCCAGCTACGAATATGTGTTTTATATGTGACACAATTGTTGTTGTGTGCGATTTCATTTTGATAAGATAAGTAGTGATCATAACTGTCGTATAGGTGATATTATTCGTAGTAGACCTTGTCACTTGTTTAAGAAAGAACAAAATTTTTGTTGAGGTTATTGTAATAATTAATAAACCTCTCAAATCTTTGCTGTAGAACACCAATGTGTAGCCTATTAAGCCATCAGTTTCAAACCTACGAATACGTACATCGGAACATACCTGACCGCATGTGTACTCTGAAACCTCCTCAAACAATGGATATGATTTCATTCTTTCAACCTTTATAAACCTCAGGAATTGCTTTTCACATTCCTTTTCTCGTTAGTTGTTGTGCCATTTAATATTGATAAATGTTTATGTTTTTTTAGTGTTCTCCAGATTAGAGTAAACATTATCGATCGATGGTTAAGTCGAGTTTTTAGTTGGCTATGTTTATCAAAAGGTAACAGAACATATAATGCCATGATACTTTTGCAACTCCATATTTTCGGTTCTAGTGTTCATGAAAAACAAGTAGTTTAAAGATTGAGTGAAACTTACAATATTTTCAATATAGACAAGTAACACGAAACTGACATCTTCAGTACATGCCCAACTGTTATATCAATTTCATCAATTAATAAGATAAGATTATTTTATTTCACTTTACGAATAAGCTACCTAAAATTATATTGTTTGAGGCATAAATTTAATTATAAAATTATAATATTGCGGAAATTCCTAAAATAACATTTAATAGCTAATTTGTCCTAATTTATATAGGCCTATATAATTATATATGTCTCCCGATGTAAAGCAAATATTTCAAGCTGAATGTGACTTTCAAAGGCTATGAACCACTGCATTAAACAAATGAAAAGTCAGTTTTATGTCCCAAAATTTAACAGAAAACTAACGGTTTTTAGACCTCAGATTGAAGTAAATGGAGATCCCATCATTATTTTGGCTAAACTGACATAGACATTGTACCTGGCAGCAGAATCGCGAGAAGATGGCAAATAGTCTAACAAGAAACAATATGACTTATCCATTGACAATAGGTTCAATCATCGGAGAATTTTAATTTATGTACCGCTAAACAAAACACCAATGATTTCTATAGTTTTTCGGGTTTCTTTACATCCACTAAAATGTACTTCCAGATTGAAGAATAGGATCATAGGCCTATATAATGTAGATATTCGGTTGAGATTATTGACATGTTTAAACAATTCCATTTGTAATTCCACAAGAACATTATTCTTGTTGATAGTAATAAGCGATCACAAAATTGAATAAACTCC
The DNA here is from genome assembly GCA_964059195.1 of Ectobius pallidus. NCBI lineage: Eukaryota > Metazoa > Arthropoda > Insecta > Blattodea > Ectobiidae > Ectobius > Ectobius pallidus. The sequence goes on from CAXKWD010000012.1 coordinate 41,664,345, forward strand.
TAAGGTATTAATAGGACTATTATTAAATATATTGAAATAGGGTTATATAAAAGAGATTTTAGAAAATGTATTTATATTGATTGAAGGCATGCAACTATCTGTACTAATGTACTTCTCAATCGTTTTTTTATTTATGTCATTTAATATTTAGTTTTAGCATGGTATATATATCGTTTGATTGAACTGCCAGGTTTATTTTATCGTCTTCTGAGTAATTATAAAACTGACATGTAGATATATCTTCCCCCAAGTAACTACGAAAAATTGCAGGGAAATATATTTCTACATTAACTCACACTTTCGTAAGAACAGCATACTCATTATTACAAAAAAGAAGACATAAGGTGTACTTCAAGTTCTACAATATGTTAAAACAGAATGCTATCAACTTCCACACGATATCGATAAGTTTTTACTTATCGATAACTCTGATTGGGTAAAATTTGTAGGTTCTTACACTACATCGGGAAGTTGGTACATGAGCTAAATAGTTTCCTAAAATATACTCTGTCCATCACTACTTTAGCTGTTGGCACCTTTCAGAGTAGTAGAAAGAACTTTTCCTTGCCGTTCAAGGCCTTGCTTCTTTTCCTACGAAAGTCGTACAGAAAGAAAAATAAACGATTTGGCAGAACCAATAATAACAAAGATATCAACACAAAACTTTACTTACAAAGCTGCAGTACCTTACTCTACTTTTTTAACATAATCGCCATTGCTGTCAAGGCATTTATTGAAACATGGTACCAGTTTTTCAGTACCGATGTCATACTCTTCTACCGCCAAAGACCTGTGTTAGGATGTCACTGCCGCTTTGAGGTCTTAATGGGTTGGTGACAATTTTCCACCAAAAAGTCTCTTAGTTTCGGAAATTCACGTAAGGTGTCCAAAGTGAAACGCTTCAACATTTGCTTTCCAATCATCCGTAACGAGTGATGGCTTCCCACTCCGGTCTTCTTCGTGCACGCTGGTTCTTTCGTGTTTAAACATCATGCACCATTTCCTCACTGAAGACTCGTTCATTCATTATCACTAGGGTTCGGATGTTTATGACCTAAAAGTAAAAAATGTGACTGCATATATGACCTTAAAATTGACTAAATATGACCCAAAAATCCTAAATATGACCTCATAGAGGAACGTATTATCAAAAAAATTAAAGTTCCAATTTAAAGCTTTTAATGTCTGTAAATTATTAAATCAAATGAATACAATCAGATAATCCCTCTTTAACAATTTTACAGGTGATCTACAGTTTTAATTGCAAAGAACTTCATGTTTCGTGTTAATGTTTCCAGATACCACTGCAAATGTGAACTGAACATATGTTTAAAAAATGTCTACCGGAAGTTGCTAACAAACAAGGAGGAAGAGGTAATTATGCGATTACTTGTCCCTTCACATCTCAGTTACGGTACGGTAAAATCAAAAAAGGCTATTTGTTACTCTTTTTTCGGAAAAAGAATTAAGTCGTCAATCTAGTCCACTTACTGCATTTCTCACAGTTATATTTTAGCATGAATGTAAATTATACAGTATAATTACTTCATAGTTACAAATATGACCGAAATATGACAAATACTATGAAAATGACCAAAATATGACTTTATATGCAAAATAAAAACGATCCAATCAAGATTGCAAATGTGCAATTCGTGTTTAATTTGTGTTTGCGGCGAGAATGGAGGTCGAGATAAATACATGACATGTCATAAACATCCAAACCCTAATTATCACCATACACTTGCGTTATTTTCCTTTAAATTTCGAATGACAGAACATTTTGTGCATTCAAAATACGAATCAGACTACGCATTTCATATTTGACGGGATTTTCAATTCGTAATGCCATATGGATACGTTGCAGAACAGACCGGCGTGACCATAAAGCAATGGAACTCGACTCACACTGAGATGGGATAGGGAACTAAACAGCGCGCATGCGATTGTGGTGGTGGGAGACCGGAGCAATCGTTCTTTACTTTCTGGACTTTCTGGACTCGTATAATTAGCAGCAAACTTCATTGCTTTCTTTGCTGTAGCAATACCTAATGGCCTGACAACTCTTCTTCAGTTTTTTCTTCTAACGATATCATGACTTAATTTCATTTAACGATTACAACAGCATTTGATAACATTATGAATCTCGTGCTTGACCTGAAAGCTCAGCTCTCTTCGAAGACGCCATTGTGAGAACAGGCTCTTGCTGTACTTATTTTTTACCTATTTCCCCAATATAGGGCGCTTAGCTAGCTTATAAATTAGTGTGAATGAAAGGCAATACTATTTAATATAAGTTATTTAATCCTCATGCGCAATATGAGTAACATTGAAATCCAACTTTAGCATGCGTTGACGTTAAAAATAAGTGCGAACACTGTTTATAGAAATTCGTATACAATTTCAGCATTTCAAAGTTTCCTTCATACTCGTTTTCAATAATCATAGATATTGTCACAAAGCCAGGATTCACCCAGAAAGTGCCAGAACTCGACACGTCTAGAAAAGGGGCGGCTCTCTTATTGCTCATTGCAGCTGCGAGCCGATGGGCGCGGCCTACCGCAAAACACGGCCCGATAAGTGGACTGTGCGCTCTCGTGGGAGGGGCCGGAGGAGGGGCCGCGTGCTAAGGGGTGAGACCGAGCGGATTCCAGACTCCACGCGGGCAGAACTTTCGAGACATCGGCTCCAAAATATTCTTCGAGACTATATAAGCTCGTCAGCGGACAGCAAGAGGCAGTCAGTCAAGGAGAGACAGTCCGTGAGTAGTCAGTCAGTCAGTCAGTAGCAGAGAGTCAGTAACAGTCAGCAACAGCGAGAGAGAGTCAGCGTCAGAGTGTGACGGAGAGAACTGATCACTGCGACCTCAAGTAAGTGTGACTTGAGGAGCTGAGAACCTGGACGGAGTGGACCGATCAGCGCGGCCTCAAGTAACTGTGACTTGGGAAGCTGAGGAGCCAGTGACCGGAGGGACTAGTCAACGGAGGGACCAGCGAACGGAAGACCTAGTCAACGGGGAACTAGTGACCGGAGGGACTGGTGAACGGAGGGACTAGTGAACGGAAGAGCTGGTGAGCTGCTCTGGACTGGACTGGGACACTGCTGTGACGTGGAAGTGAGCACCGAACAGAAGGGTGAACTGGAGAAACTTCAGGAGTTTTCTGGCTGTATTGACAACTGTTATAGGAAATAAAGGAACCTCCATCCTTCAATTAGAAACTAATTTCTAATTTCGAACCCCGACGAGCCCTTGTTACAATATAATAATATATGTAGTAATAAACTTTTCAGCATACTGAAAATGTTTACGATATAAACCTTATAATATAAAGCGAAAGAAAAATTTAAATATATTACGTTAAAAGAATATGAAACAAAAGACTTCCCTTTCCTTGTATGAACAGCATGCAGTCAGTCTACAATATCTACCTAGTTACAATAATAATTTTTATCCTGACATATAGCTCTCCCCTTAGTGACTTTGACCACCTGCGTCGTCTCGTGTATAGCGTCGAAGGCTATGGGACCGCAGGCCCGGGTTTCATCCCTGGTTCCCCCATGTATTTTTCTGAGATAGGGTGTTATGGAACATGGTGCACTCAACCTCGTGGTTCAAACTGATACGCTGCTTTATTTGGAAATAGCGGCTCCGGTCAAGGAAACCAGCCTTAACAGCTGTGGTTGTCGGAATGCAAACATAATGCCCCCAATCCTGCCATCTGCCTACGGTAAATGACGCAGCTGTCGAGTGGTAGGCTAGTCTCTTTAGATATGCAGCGCCATGGCGTTTAATAGTTTTCTTAACCTCATTTTACACATTCGCGTTAATCCTTTGTGCTTTAATTCATAACACATTATGCCCACCTGTAAATATTTTACTTATCGAGCGAGGTTTCCGAAAAGGCAGAATCATGGACTAGCGTTCGGGAGGTCTCGGGATCATTCATCGAGGCAGAATAATTTTACTTATGTTTTTCCATCGTTTCACTAGTCGTAAAGGCAAATGCCGAATTGGATATTGACTCCCTTACTCATCGCCGCTATTTCGTCCTGTCCCATGTCCATTAAAATTGAATATTAATTGAAATCAACAATACATCAACAATTCAACAAAAGCAAACAGATATGCATCAATAATTACATCACTTTCTCTGGCATACTTACAGAATCTGACTAGTGATATGACCACCAAGTTCAAACGTGTATAAACAAAGCTGAGTTTAAGAAGACTTGCATATTATTTACTTGTAGGAAACACTGTATTAAACATGAGAATAAGTCAGATTTCATTCATCTGGAGTTATATTTCTGGATCTTAAACCATTTGTTGTTTCACATCAGGTTCAATACTCCGACAGCTACAAATGTAATTTATGTAGTTCCACGAACATATAGAAAGATATAAGGCAAGAATTATTTTATATGTATTAAATGTGTTTAATAAAATGTTCTTTTAACTGTAAACTTATTACTCCAGATTAACTTATTGTTGTAATCAGCACGAATGAGTGTCATAATATGGTATTTTATCCTCAGAGTTTGTTCCGTTATGTTGAAAACTTCATTTGATGGTAATTTATATTTTCTTATTTCTAAAACTGTGATTTCTTTATCATAGCTGGTAATGATTTGGTTAAAATACTTTATTACCTCCTTTGATTTTCTTTTACTTATTTATTATTTAACAAATCAACTTCAATGTATTCTATGAATTATTCTTTTCGATTGGATTCATTGCATTACTATATTACTTATTTTATAGTCAATACCCAATATTTTAAATATCCAAACTACATTTAATTTATCATTTCCATATAACTGTCAAGAAAGCATTTCCTTTAAGTCATTTCTCTACGATAAATTGTTCTATTAACTTTTTCTTTGTTATCTTGACCAATGGGAGTCTTTCTCACACACATTCTTGTTATCTATACCAGTTTTTTTCCTCTTATGGACATCGTTTTGTTCTATTCTATAAATTTTTGTATTCTTCAAGAATCAAGTCAATTTAACTTATCATCTATTTGACAAGAACTGGGCAAATTTGTTATCAGCTGCATTTCTAGAAGTATTTAGCTAAATAGCTATTTATTAATTTTATTGGAACGATCTTCATGGAGAGGAATTCTTCGGTCGTGCCATCATTCAAGATTGATTCTATTGAACAAGTATTCTCACCTTAATTAACACTTTAAAGTGAGTTTAAGCTATTATTATTACAATCGACAAGACAAATATATTGAACTTTAACTATCTCAACATTATGAAGAATGATGCATTTTATTGTTTTGCCAATTTAATTTGGCAATCTTTAATTTGAATGAAGGATAGAATTTAAAAAATTTAAATATTATTACTTCTATTATTCTGAACTGGTAACCAACTTATGCTATTGTCCATAGTGCTTCAGTAGGATTGGTCCTCCATTCGGAATACAGTCAATAAATTAAAATTTGGCCATCGAGGGATCTTGTCTTCGATGTGTTTTGTTCATAATTTACAATCGCAGTTTTCAGTGTAATTCAGGAAGCTTCAAGATTATAATTTCTTGTTTTTACTTCATATTATTTGTTTCGGAAGGCTTACTATTGCATATACTAAGTTTTCTTTGCCCGATTGCCCGGGATATAGCTGTTAATTTATTTTAATCTGCTTATTTTAAGGCATAACATATTATATGATAATTTCAGCCAATATATATTATCATTGGACCCAGTTCCCGGGCCGAGCAATCTTCATGTACTGAGAATAATATGTAAATTCATGTCTTAGTAATATAATGACTTATACGAAAGATTCATTTTACAATTAAGTCATTCGTAATTCCGGTATGTTTACTGACAGCATTCTTTGTAATTTTTATTGCAAGGGCCTATTGTTACAGTCGACTTACTGAGCTACCAGGTTGGTACAAGGTTTTGCATTTTATCATTTACTTTCATCAATTTGTACGTTCTATATTGTTATTTACTGTAATGTAATATTATACGGAGCTGTTATTTATATTATATATTTAAAATACTGTGATTTACTTCAGATAGGTTTAAATATAGAATATATAAACTGAAAATGAGACCATATTTCATAATATTCAATCAATCTGATCGGCGGAATATTACAACTTGTATTTCTTTTGTTTCAGGTAAGTATACTGCAGGCCTATATGCTGAGAAACCCAGTGGGCCAATAGATCTCCTGAAAGACTGGATGACAGTAAGGAGTAAGGATGCATGCCCCACGCATATTATAAAAGACTGTATTGAGAGCACCAATTTTAATAAAGATTAACTGTTTTCACACTGATATTTTCAGATACTATATAATACGTAATATTTGGTTCTCGTCAGCCAGGACAGAAATAATGCAGAGCAATGAACTTGACTTAGTACACAGGAGAACTCCGATATTCTGCGCGGAATATATTTCAGGGGACAATCATAATTATAAACATGAGCAAGCTGGACAAAATACAAAAGAATGAATTAAATTAGCTTCATGATAATTGACTAGAGCTCCTGACTAAAAATAAATAACGCCTACTGCATAATAAATAGTTCATCAAATCTAAGAATTAATTATAGGCTACTATCCGGCAACCAGCGTGAGAAATAAAATGGATCAGTGTTCTACACATTCACTGACTGCATCATATTATATTATTTAAGATTAAAAGAGACAGTAAATTATATAAAAATAAATGTAAATTACGAAGAACTGAGCAAATTGAATTAAACGGTTAAAAACTACATTTGGTTTCCACTCACCACAAGAATTGCAACGGAGATTTTGCTTGATGGCACTACAAGGTTTAACTGACAAGGCCCAACTGCTACTGAAGTCCGGAGTGGAGTTTACTCCAGAATAGTTCGGAGTTGAATCCTATCATGAAGAAAGCTAAAGTCATTATGAAATCTCGCATATCACGCAACTATCGCGCACGACATCACTCGGCAAAAGTTAAAACCGTCTCAAATTACAAATTCGATAATTTTATAATAACGGAATAGTATGTTCGGCTTATAGAAAACAAATTTTGTAGGGTATTGTTTTTACGTAAACACACTTCTCACGAATTATTTATGCATAAATGCTATGATTATATTCTATAGAGGACTGGAAACGAACCTGAATTTTCAACTTGGAATTCTGATGGTGAGACCGCTCAGATCCCTGAATGCATAACAATCCCATTCCAAATATTCTATTAGATCATTTCTCCAGATGTTCATACATCTGAAATGTAGGCAGTAGGCCTATGCGTCAAAGTTTTATTCTTGGTTTGAAGTAACTCTCCTTCTGCCTGACCTAATGTTTAAACTAAAAACCTAAAGGCCCAATTATCGGTACCCGAAGCAATTCAACTTACTTACTTCACACTCTGACATAATTATAATAATTATTCGTATTTCAGGAATATCATTATGAGTTTAACTGTCACTTCAAGCACATTTGTACTTTTCGCTATGTACCTAGGGTAATACTTAAAATACCTGAGTTTGTGCATACGATGTATGACCTATAACTAATCTATTTAAATTCTACGAAAACATATGTAAAATAAAGTTTTTATCTCTTAGCATATAGCTGAACTAAATAAGGTGAATATAAACGAAATTAATCCAAAGAAATTTATTCAATTTATGTCAGCATGTACATTAGTCTATTTATTCTGTCATGAATGAGATTTACTGACGTTATTTTAATACCCTTTAAAACATTTCTTTAGGATATTAGTTAATGTCATAAAGGGTCTCGTGTAACGTCCCTAACATCTTTAATGAATATTATCTAACAAAATCTGCTGGAGCAATGCATACTAATTACTTGAGACCTGGATGAAAGTCTCGTTATAATCATGCGCTAGGTCAGTCCGAAATCCCAGCAGCAACGAACTAATGTCAAAAAATGTTCTTTTACTTAGGTATTTTTTCATGTATTGTAAACTTAATATAATCTACGATGCATTCACTTCACGACTTCATATTTAAGTAAAACAGCATAGAAACGAATTCTGTATACTTAAAGTTGATAACTTATAAAATAGATTCGGCTAATTAATTAGGCTACATTTAGAAATTCTTTGATCTTATAACAGATTTCCTAAATCGAGAATTACACTGCCTGTCCTATGCTTTATTTTGACATGGAGTTTAGAGTATTGTTAAATTGCCTAAATTCTCCAGTAGAGGCGACACAGTTCACACCCAGATAGCATGAAATTCCAGCATATTTCATTTTCTGAGTTTATGCTTCAGAAGCATAGAAGCAATGCACGGTAATGTATAGGCTATTGCAGCAAGGTGCGGTAGTTGCTGCCATCTCTAATGTCGCCGCATACGCAAAATTAGCCGTATAGGACAGGGAGTGTAATTCTCGAGACGGCGGTGTATTTAACGAAAGTAATTCGTCTATTAACCACTGAGCGCCGTTTTCGGGTGATGCAAATTCTACTATTTTTGTTTTAATTATTATTGAATTTAGTTTTTAATGTTTACTACGCATACACTTCAACATTCCATAAACATATTGATTGATCCACATAGAAGGCATTTAACCGGACATGCTCTTTGTACCAAGATCAGAAATTAGTTGTGAGTATTTTTCGAATAAACATACGTCAGTTTTACATACTAATGTGGTCCTTAGAATGTCGAGCGATCATGTTCAGGTTTCATGTTGCTATAGTGCAATCAGCTATTGCGTATGTGAGTTACATACTTAGTACAGTAGTTACAGTATCCCTCTGCATTAAAGTTCTGAACAACGAACAACAGTGGAATAATAAAATAGGCCTACTTCACGACAAGTATTCAACAGCTTTAGATGAAAAGAAATATTCGAAATATCAGCTCCAGGAATTGTTGAAAAAAGGTCAAAGTATCCAGAAATAGTTGAATTCATGGTGACTATCCAAAATGAGGATGATGACTATGATAATAAAATCAGGTAAACTGATATGACAAAGTTCCAGAATGTTTTTGTTGAATCAATTATAATTGCAATTATGATATGCAGGAAATAAGCTTTTTTTATCAGATTAAAATCGACCAGCGTCAGCAGAACTACAGATTTGTGATATCTTGACAATCGCCCACTCACATAAAATATATATATAAAAAATCCATGTCAAATTGGCCGGCTCCGCGATTTGATCCAGAGACCTCCAGAATAAGAGTCCAAGACGTTACCATTTGGCCAACTCAGTCAGTTTGGTGATGTAGTTTGATAAGCATAAGTGAAAGAATAGTGTTATTTATCAAATCTAATATGTATTCCAACTTGAAATTCAGTGTAAAATAACTCCGCTAATTATTTCACAGTAATGTACCTTCTGTATAAACAGTATTCATGTAGTACCCAATTTCAACTAGAACGAAGTAAACAAACATCTTACTGCAATGCATCAAAGCCCTCAGTGATAAAAAAAGAAAATGTGGCATTGTATCTCAACTATTGGTTGACAGATATTTATGATATGAATTTGATTTGATAAATTCAAGTAATAATCACAAATTATATAATTTTTCAAGGGAAGGAATAGTTTGTTTGGACTTTTATTGTTCCCGATATTTCCGGGGTTAAATTATCAATATTTTACAGCTGGTGCCCGCGGCTTCGCCGCCATTATCAATTGACTCCAGGATTTTTAATAAATTTACACTGGCAGTTTATAAAAAATGTTTGTTTTTCAGAGCTATGAAAATTGTAAGTAAAAATAAAATTAGAATATTTGTTCATTGTGTTTATTTCACTTAGTCCTTATATAGTAGAGAAACTGTTTTCCTAATTTTGTACTATCCGTGAAAGTTTCGCTGATTGGTTGGCCTCGAGCCAATCAAAATGCTTCGAATTGTCCAGAACGAAGATTACATTATAATATATGTACTCGTTATTTCGGTACCGGTGAACCGATTTGGTCCAAATTCAGTAGGCTTCTTTCCACGTAAGTCGTAAATGCATATACCAAGTTTCATGTAACTCCAATAAAGCGCATTTTAGTTATCGCACCTTTTTGGTATATTTCCATTTAAATAGGCACTAAGTTGGGCATTACTCCGATACCGGTTAACCGATTTGGTCCAATATGAATAGACTTTTTTTCCATGGACGTTATAAATGCGTATGTCAAATTTCATAAATATCCGATAAAGCTTATTTGAGTTATGACGCGTACATACACATGGACAGACAGACAGACAGACGGACAGACATTTTTCGTCCCCCACACAATCTCATAAAGTACCATTCTGGCACTTAATAATGATGATAATAATATTAGTAACTAGCTTAAAAGGTCCGGCGTCGCTCGGGTTTTGTATTTTGTAAATTCGAAAATAACTTATGAAGAACTTTTGTTTTTCAAACTCTACGTCTTTATATAGGTATTTAGAATTTGAATTGAGGAAGAACGACTTATCACACTCAAACTATTCCCTCAGAAAGCTCTAGATATAGCTTTTTATAGCTTATAGCCAATCCCCGCGGCTTCGCGCGCGATAATTAATCGGAAGATTAAAAATCAAGAGCAAAATAATTAAAATATTATATTTATTAACACTTTGCACACGAAAAATTCATAGGTCTAAACTAAATGATTTATAGGCCTAATTAATGAAACGGCTATAAATCCGGCTTTGAAGTGAATTCCACGATTAGAAAGCGCAGCATGGGGAAAATAACCTCAGATTTGAGTTCCCTGGCCCAGAAAACCCCTGCTTAGTGAGTTTGTTCAAACCGAACAATGTTTGCCCATTTAGGCCTATATTCATTACCCTCTTCCATCTAGGGTGAAACAAATGAATCAACCAGGGTGGGCTTACAAAATTCAAGCGATCGCGGTGGTTTTATTTCCAAAGTATGACAAAAGTAAGTAAAGCCATCTGCAATTGATTTGACAATTGAAATGTTTTACTGAAAACTGATGCTTTGAAAGCGCAAAAAATGCACGTTTCCTTGCCGTTTTTCGCTCTTAACTCGCGAACGAAAGCTAAAATTAAAAATGTTCTATGCCAGAAACCTTTGCGGGATTGTACTGAACAACTTCTCAAAGTTTCATGGCAATCGGATTAATCGTATAGTAATGCATAAAGGAAAACAGACATACATTCGGTTTTATATATATATATACTATAGGCCTATATTTTATATATATATATAATATTTGTATTCACAATATATAAAGTGAGCACTTCAATAATAACACATAAAGAATTATCACTGCACCCTGAAGGATATTATTCCAGCTGAACATAAGGTCTGTATGAAAACAAAGAACAATTAATTATAGACTCGGTGATAAAATGAATTCCAACACATATTCAAGAACTTCATATTGATCTGAGGTGTTATTATATAGTAAATATTACTACACCTTTCATTGATAAAATAGACCTCTTATAGTATGCTATATGATTCATTGTTTAACGTAATCAATTTAAATAAACTAGCAGGAAATATCCAAAGGTTGTTTATACGGAATAATAGTGAAAAGCTAACTTTCAATAGCCATCGGCGAAATATGAGCTTCGTGCGACTTTCCATTCGATCAGCTGATATACATTTTTTAAATAACCTCGTTGATTTAATAATATTGAGAGTTAATAATGTACCGTATTGTATTTATTACTGTACGAGATTTAAAATGCTTCAACACTTTTGTTGATTTGCAGCTTACACAATATTTTGTAAACCCAATCGCTCTGTTCAATGAGTAATCGTTTTTTTCAAAGAAGATACTACAGATATGAAGATCTGTCAGTGCCCTGTCCTTGTGAATTTATATGAACAACAATTACATGTAGGTGCGATAAAAGGGAAGTTATAAAAATAAAACATAAAATTATGACGTTAGACACTTGCGATTAGTCGGAATTCCACACATTCTTATACCGAATTGGGCACTGATTAATGATCTTAATAGTCAGTAATGAACGAAAAGAAACGTTTTTAAAAATGTGCCATACAGTAAGGAAGTTTCTGAGCGGCTAAACAAATTAAATCCTTCTCAGAGAATGGTTTTCCACAAATGTTGTGGAATTTTAAGAACAAATGAATATATTATATATAATAACTAAGCCAAAAAGTAGAATAGGCATTAAAGCGATGTCTAGACTGATCCCATATGGGAACAAAAATGGGCGATTCAGCCGGAATAGTGGGTTGAGGAGAGTGGTGGTTATGATGATGATGATGATGATAATGATGATAATAATACAATATATTATGTTAAGAAATTATCCTCCTCGGATTTATTAATAAATCAGCATGGTTCTTTAAATGATAGAAGATCACTTTACATACAAACCCAGTGCAAATTGTTAAAATACATAGCTGAAATCCCGTTACTGTGCACTGAAGCGCAAAATAGTGCATAGGATGGTTCTTGTTGTGAGAATCCTACAAGGCGATTTTGTAATAGGCTAGTATGAGCATAGTTTCCAATGCCTTATTAACGATCGTTTGTAATGAAGAGATCTTGTTCTGAGCACGCCCGCCTGTACCTAATGACGACACTCAGCTGCCTACTTTGCATCTCTTACGATAATCTAGCTTTCATCCCACACGCTTTGAGCTCTTATCTTCTCCCATTGTGTTGGACACTGGAGGCTTTGAAGCCCAAACTATGCATCTCTGTTAGATGCTTTCACCCTCCAAATTGTCTTACCACAGGCGGTTCAAAGGTCTTTCCTCACCGACATTTTGCTTCATATCGATTCAACGTCATTTTAGCATTTCGAAACAATCTAAACCCTATTGGGTAACCTTGATGCATTCAGAAAAAAAACGATCATGGTTATTTCAATGTAAGTATAGTCTATTTTAGAACGTAGATACACATTGAAGACTAAAAATTAATCATATTAATCTTTAGCTTAGTGCAAATTGCAAAATTAATGCACTGAAAATTCCATTATTTTATTAGGCCTGTATATTAAGGCAAGACATGCAATTATATTAATTATTCATAATGTCAGCTTCTTGATAGGCTACTAAAGAAGTTAGGTTTCCCTTCTTAACTCTTTCCTTCTTAATATTCTGTTGAAGCTTTACTCAGTTTTAAAAATAGATACATAATTGTAAAAATAACAGAAGAAGAAGTATGGCTAGCGTTTCAAGAAAGTAAGAAATGGAAAGCCCCAGGAACTGACAATCTTACTAATGAAGTTCTCAAGGAATCGTTACCACAGACTATAAGCATATGGACGGCACTTTTCAACAGATGTATTGAAGAAACAGAGGTACCCACAGAATGGAGACAGTCTGTGATAAAATTATTATATCTAGGTATAAGGGAAAAGGCCCGAATAATACGCCAGATTCTTATCGTGGGATCGCTCTGGAATGTGCACCCTTCAAAGCATTCACCAAGATTTTACTGAACCGCATCTTGCCACAAGTCATGACATACATACCTGAGAACCAGTATGGCTTTGTAACTGGAAGCTCCACTATTCAAGCTATCGAGAAAGTGTTAGACGTCATATGGAATGCAATAAGTACAGCAGGAGGACACATATATGCTGCTTTTATAGACTATGCCAAAGCCTTCGACGGAGTCAATAGGAATGTACTGATGAGAAAACTGTCCTCCTTCCTTGGGCAGGAAAACCCCCTCCTGCAAGTAATAGCATGCATTTTGAGCTCCAACCTAATGACCATCAGCGACGGTGTAAGTCAATCTGATTTCATCACGCAAACAAATGGTGTTCTTCAAGGCGATCCGCTAAGTCCAACATTGTTTAACACTCTGACCTACGACGTAGTACAAGAGGTAGCCTCTGAAGATATCACAATGCTGCTGTACGCTGATGATATGATCATGCTATCACAGAACAGACCAGCCCTACAGAGAAGCCTAGAAAAGCTGCATATATGCTCGCAGAGGAATGAACTAGAGATAAACACTAGTAAAACAAAAATAATGAAGTTTAGGAGAGGAGGAAATGTCAGAAAAGCAGATACTTTTATTTGTGGCAAAGACCAACTGGAACTGGTTAACTCCTACAAGTACCTGGGCATTACATTACAAGTAACTGGCAAAACCTTCACAAAGCATATAGAGGAAAGGTGCACGGCAGCAATCAAGGCTATGTTTGAAATAAAGAACTTGGAAAAACTGTCAGTAAGAACAGCTCTACGACTCTTCCATATCAAGATCGCCCCCATAGCATGCTACGCAATCCCACAGATATGGTCCTATCTCACACCGGCAAATATGAGGAGACTGGAAACAGTAAAAGCTACTTATATAAGAAGAGTTCTCCGACTATCCAAAACAACCCGGATTAGATTAGCGTATATCCTGGCCGACACAGACTACTTTATTAGAGAAATAAGACTGAAAAATAGTCTACCCAGCACACCTGCATACGATTCACACATTAGGGAACGGGAGCAAATAGCAGCAAATGTCGAGCAGGAACTCTATACAACGCCTGCCATGATCACAGAGGAATGGAAGGAACCCAATTTTGATCTCCGGCACGTATACACGAGAATGGCTGCGCATGGATTCCATCACCGAATATGATACCGAAGAGAATATCACCAAGTGTCAGAGATGTGTGAGTGTGTGCTGTGCGGACAATTTTGTCCACAATACCATATCCTAGACTGTACAGAAAGGATTGAATCCCTAAGATACTATGCTAACAATGACAATTTTAAAATTTGATTATATTACTTATATTATTACATACAAATTGTGTTCAATAAATTAAATATATAACAAAAAATTGATGTTTAAGAAACCTTAGCACTTAAATAACCTTCAATATGCAAGATATTTTAAAAAGAGGCATGGTCGTTTTTGTGGAGAATATTAACAGAATTCTGTTCCGTAACTTATTTCGAGTATTTATACGAAAATAGTTCTGAAAATGTAACTTGGTAAAAAAACAAGCATAATATAACATAAAATTACCCTTAGGCTATATAACGAATAATTGTGCAGCCTAATTACAGCTGCTCGCAGCAAAGCCCGGTATGTTACATTTATATATAACTTAAAACTATGCAGACATATAAATATATCTTTTAGTTTTGCAGTTGCTAATTTGTTATATTTTGAAAAATCATTTTGAAGGCGGTGGTAATCTGTCATTGCTCCCTTAAGTGAACAGGTATTCAAACTAAAATATAAGCTCGTCATTTTGTTTTTTTAACAGCAGTTTTGTACTGATTCGTTGATGAAATAATGTATTTCATGTACAATAAATATTAAGTAATCGTTTAGGTGTGTAATAAAATGTTATAGTGTCGATAAATGCAGTCCATTCAATAGTACACGAAAGAATATTTCCAAAAGAATGATCTTTCAGATTGTAATAATGTGAGCAATATATATATATTGCTCACATTATTGCAATCTGAAAGATCATTCTATATATATTTTTTTCTTTTATTATTTTATTTCAGTTGTGTTTATATTCCTTTTACCTTTCGTGGATATATCAGGAGTTTTGGATCTACGTAGGCCTATGTACAGCAGGGTAGGCCATGAAGCTATTGTTTTGTCATTTGTTTCTATTGTCAGTATATTTAATGGAGTAAATTTCAACTCATATTAATATTTAAATGGATATGATAAGGGATGAAATGGTGAGGATGATTCATGGAATCTAAATATCCAATTCGGCATTTGCCTTAAGACTGGAGAAACCATGGAGAAAAACCACGTCAAATTGACCGGCCTCAGGATTTGAACCTGGGTCCTCCCGAATGCGAGAACAAGATGTTACCATCTCGGCCACCTCGCTCGGTTGAGTAATATTCTTGTGCATTAACTTGAGGTAATTTCCAATTAAAACACGTATGGATTACAAATTAGTAAGTAATAATATGATGTCTCAATAGTAGTTTAATATTATTTTGGTACATGAGATTCCAATTTTTGTAAAACATTTTATGTAACAAGAAATTTACCGTTGCTGTTTTCTTGAATACGTAATTTTTTTTATTCTTTATATTTATTCTGGCAGAGCTAAAGCCATTTGGCCTTCTTTTCCGCTGCATATTACTTCAGAAGTCGATATATTTATCCTGGACAAGAATGGATCCCACATCTTTTAAGTTTTTACTTCTGCAATACTAATAAAGCTTTGGAGAAGTAGGCCTACTAAAAATTGTATGAGAATAATCGTGATTTACCTATTGAAACAACTTTTAGTATATAGAGATAATGTAATAAGAGTATTATATAACGACATTCAGAAAAAGTATAACATGAACATAACATCTTGCGTGAGACACAGTGTAACGAATCAACGAATTGGGATATGAATTCAGTTGGTAGTCTATGTAGTACAGAAGGAAACTGCGTCAATTTAAGGCAAACAATTTAAAGCTGATTTCTAAGAATTTGAAGAATGGATGTTGTCGATAGAAAATTAGGTAGAGAATGCCATTTTGCAATATATAGTGATTATGCAATGTAATGAACAGTGTGAGCGTTATCATATTCTACAGTGAGTCCCACGAAAGAGTTGGCCAATGACACGCGTTCCTGTGGCGCGGAGGCACAGCTCCAACTCCCGAGTGATCGGGTGAAATATCTACGCAAATAAAGCTGCGATTGGTGTAATGATTCAGATTCTCACATTTACAGTTAAAATTACAATGAAAATTAACACGTACTTCATCACAAGAGATGTTGGAAATGTACTCCTCTTGCATCCACACAATACTGGCACTTTGTAAGGAAATTTTCTTTCACGCGCATAGGTTCAGCTTCCGAGATAAAGTTAATTTCTTTTGTGATATTGTCTTTAAGTTCTTCTAATGTATGGAAAATTGACCTATACACCTTATTTTTCAAGTTTCCCCTTAAGTAATATTCACATACTGTTAGAAGAACTTAAAGACAATATTACATAGGCCTATCACAAGAGAAATGAACTCTGTCTCGGAAGCTGAACTTATGCGCGTGAAAGAAAATTTCCTAAAAAGGTGCCATTATTGTGTGGATGCAATAGGAGAAAATTTCCAACATCTCTTGTGATGAGGTACGTGTTAATTTTCATTGTAATTTTAACTGTAAATGTGAGAATCTTAATCATTACACCAATCGCAGCTTTATTTGCGTAGATATTTCACCCGATCAATCGGGAGTTGGAGCTGTGCCCGCCGCACAGCAGGAACGCGCGTCGTTGGCCAACTCTTGCATGGAACTCACTGTACTAGTTTGTGCCAAAAGGTCAAAATCGATTGTGAATTATGATAACGAATGAACAATTCAAATTTGTGCGAATCTTTATCTTATTATAAAATTTGATTATAAACACTTTATTTGTTATGCCTACCGTTCTTAAAGTTGCTATAGTTGCTATTACAAATTCTGTTCCCAGAGTACACCATGCAATTTGGGTAAAAATTGTTGATTCTTAAAAAGAATGCATTTCGAGTTTTGAAAATGCCATGAATGCTAAATTGGGTCCCTATGCATGAATGTACAGTGAGTCCAGCGCAAGAGTTGGCCAATGATGCCGGTTTCTGCGTCGCGGCGGGCACAGCTCCACCTCCCCAGTCCAATAGCCTATTTGACTATTATTTATGGGGGAACTTGACAAATAAAGTGTATAGGTCAATTCCCCATACATTAGAAGAACTTAAAGATAGTATCGCAAGAGAAATTAACTCTATCTCGGTGGCTGAATTTATGCGCGTGAAAGAAAACTTCCTGAAAAGGTGCCAGTGTTGAGTGGATGCAAGAGGAGGGAATTTCAACATCTCTTGTGATGAGGTACGTGGTTATTATCATTGTAATTCCAACTGTAAATGTGAGAAACTGAATCACTACACCGATATAGCGTAGATATTTCACCTGATCGCTCGGGAGTTGGAGCTGTGCCCGCCGCGACGCAGAAACACACATCATTGGCCAACTCTTGCCTGGGACTCAGTGTAGAAGCTTATAGTATAGTTTTTGCCCAATTAATTTCTAAATGTAACAGAATATCAAGCTATGAATATAAAACAAATATCAAGTTACACTCTTACAGTTCTGTAACCGTAAGTGTTCAAGTACTCGTATTATTATTGTTGTACTATTGATACGCAATGCTTGTGTCTGTTGTTTTGTGCTATATTAGTGTGTACTTCGGTACTTCTTGAAAATCACAATTAATTTACTATGCAATGAAAGTTGTTGAACATTGGTGACTGTGTATCGCGTAATTCCAATTGATGTATCGCAATGTGTTCCACTTCTATGCAGTTCTGAATATTGATACCACCGTATTACTGCCTTCGGTAATAAAAGTTAACTTATTGTTGGAGCATGCAGTGTAGGCTACCTGAGTCGTAGTGAACACAACAGCCTGAAATCTGCCCGAGAGATGATGTCGAGGTAAGAAATCCTGAGTCAAATCTAAAATCTTATCCCACTGAATTTGACTTGGGTTTATCATGAAAGAAAGCATTTCGAAAAGGTCCGCCTTTAAACCACTCTCAAATCCTAGATAAGGAAATAATTACTGAAAACGAGATATATTCGTTTGAATAGTGCAGAATATATATTGTGAACCAACTTAAAAATTAAAATAGTGTTACAATAGTGTCCCCTAAAGTATTTGTACAGAACAATTGGGGAATTTACAATATATAGTATGCGTATCCAGTATTCAGTAAGTTAAAATATTAAAATACTAAAAATTACAACATATACCATTTACAAAGATTTTAAAATATACAAAGGTAATAATGTTGCATAGGTTAGCACCAGTCAATTAATTAAAAAACAATTCCTTAAGCTATTAATCATATACTCTGTATAATATAATCTAGAATTAAAACATTCTGTTGTCGTTGAAATATTCTCTGACATAATGTTCACAGTCTATATGTATTTTTTTCTTTTCTTTTTGCTGGAAGTGCAAAATTCAGCAGGATGGCTTCACTATTGCGTGGGAGTTGTGTTCTGCTGTAGTCTTGTCTATAACTCGTTTTCAGCGACGATTTTCCTGTCTCAGTCTTTAGAGATGCATTTGGACACTGGTATGTGATCATCAGTCTGAACCTATATATTATAAATCATTTTAGATGTTGGCATATTATGATATAAAATTTCGTTTAAATATTATTAATGAGTTAGGTTATAATTACTTACTGTTTCAAGATGAAACATACCGGCTCAGTGTACTCATCTGGAGCCACTGCATTATTTTGTCTGTCCAGTATTATCGGTTAGGTTGCAGTATAGTTCATAAAGTTTGTTTTGTTCAATTGTGTTTTCGTTGATTATATTGTTTCTGTGTCTATAAATTTCTAGATCTTCTAACACATTAAGTTTTGAACTCTTATTTTGTATGTGTAGAATTTCCATTGTATCTGTAAGGGGGCGAGCAGGGTGGCTATTATTTATCTGATGTTTCACAAATGCAGATTTACATCTATTGTGTTTATAGTCTGCCATGTGTTCTTTGAAATTTATTTTAAAATTTCGTCCGGTTTGGCCTATGTAAATTTTATTGCATTCGTTACATTTTAATTTATATACTCCGCTCAGAAGATATTTATTTTCCTGATTTATTATAGATTCTTTATTGTTATTTAATTTACGTTTAATATTATTTTTCGTTTTCTATGCAATTTGTGCTTTAGATTGCTTTAGAGGTTTTAATATCCGATGGATTTTATGGTTAGTGTAGGTGAAAGTGACATATTTCTTTTTATTTTCTTTATTTTGTTCATTTGTTTCGGTTCCTAAGAGCGATACTTGATTATTTTGCTTATGTATTTTGTGTTTTTTATTTTTTAGGATATTGTATACTATTTTGTTATTATACCCATTATTATTGGCGATCTGTATTATAGTATTAAGTTCTTTGTTGTAATTTACTTTATTCATAGGTATGTTTAATAGCCTATGGATCATACTGTTGATGGCCGATAATTTTTTATTTGTGGGATGATTGGATTTCCTATTTACTAAGTTATCAGTAGGGACCGGATTTTTAGGTTTTTAAAAACACTGTTTTAGGTTTTCCATTAGGTGAAATAGGTTTTTTTAGGTTTTTTGTCCAAAATATCGTTTTTGGGTAGAATAATTGGTTTAATGAATTTGAATGTGCTACATAGGATTCAATACATAATTAACACGTCTTCTTAAAACACAGTGTGACCACTCAGTGTGAATAACAAGACAGTACTAAAGGCAAACAAACGCTTTAAAACACAGAATTCGATATCCTTGTTCATACACGGCAGAATGGTTGTTCGTACGAATATTTTAAAAGGAATACGCCGGTACTCTTCACTTCTTCTCTTGATACTGTCCATCCTAGACGACAATGGGTTGAACGAAACGCTGGTGATATTAATTTCTTCCCGACAAAAATTATTGTCTCTCCGCAAAATATCGATTCCTCAACTGACAAACAAAAAAGACAAAACAGTAGCCTAAATTATATATTTTAGGTTTTATATCCCGTTTAGGTATAATTATGTTTTTATACCCCATTTAGGTATTTTTAGGTGCCACAGAATTAATGTGGGTGAATCCTATGGACATGATTCGAAAAAGTGTATGAGCGCTTTTTGTTTTGGAAGCAAGGAAAAAAATAGGTAAAAAACTAAGAAGCCGGTCCCTAGTTATCAGTAAAGGTGGGTTTTCTATACATTACAAACTGAAGAGTGTTGTGTTTTACAGATATGCTCAGGTCTAGGTAATTTAGAGTATTATTAGTTGCAGTTTCAATTATAAATTCTAAGATGTTATGTAGCCTACTCGGTTGAATATCTCGTTAATTCTGTTATGATTACAGATAATAACTATTTCATCAACATATCTGATGTATGTCTTCACATTGTATTTGTTTATTATTTTGCTGATAGCAATTTCTTCTATATACTGAAGGAAAGCTTCAGAAAGAATTCCTGATAGAGGTGATCCCATAGCAAGACCATTTTCTTGTTTATATATTTTATCATTGAATTTGAAATAGTTTTGGTTTAATATCGTATGGAGTAGATGACCTATTTGTGAAGCCACATTACTACTGTCTCCATTGTCCATAAGTCTCTGTTTTATTATATGTATTGTTTCATAATTTGGTATATTTGTATATAGATTATTTTGTCCAACGAAATTAAGGTTTCATCGGGGTTGATTTTTAATTGTTTTACTTTATTCACTAGATCTTATGTATTTTTTACTATGTAAGTATTGTTGAGCTCTAATTTATCTTGTATGGTTTTATTTAGTTTTTTTTGAAATTTAATACGAAGGAGCAGTTGTAATGTTCACTACAGGTCTTATTGCAGCGATTCTCAACCTGTGGGGCGCGACCCCTAGGGGGCGCGAGCAGACTAGAGGGGGGGGGGGCGCGAGAATATCCAAGAGAAAATATTATTTAAGAAAATTATTAACTGACCGAAAAACATACACATAAAAAACAAAATACATTTCGACATATTAAAAAAAAGTTAAACAACATACTAAATATAAACTCACTTTATCAAAATATACTAAATTAAAAACAAATTAAATAATTATTAGTGACTTCCTTGGGCCTGTCTTGCAGAGGAAAGTTTTTCGAAGGAAGGCTCAATATTAGAAATAGCCACTCTCAGTTCTGTTTCTATATTTAGCCGAGATCTATATTTTGTCTTTAACGAAGCCAAAGCAGAAAATCCAGTTTCGCAAAGGAAGGATGTTGAAAATGGTAATAGAATGCGAAATGCTCTGGTTTTTAGTGCAGAAAAATCATCATCTACTGTTGTCCAAAATTCAAATAGTGATTTATAACTAAATTGTTTTTTGGATTCGCCACTTGTCGTGAAGTCTATGAATTTTTCTTCTTCATCAATTGAAAGTCCTTCGGGAGTCTTATGAAATGGATCCCTCACCCACTCGCAACTTTCTATCATGTTATCGTCTGCAAGAATATACTTTTTAAAATTATTTTCTAGCGTAGCTAAATGATTTTCAATGGTTACAAAAACAACTTTTACATGTTCTTCTTCAGAATTGTAAGTTTTAATACATTCATCCACATTTGCAAACATTGTTAGGTTTTTTTGCTTTAAATTTCTGCTCCACAAATCCAATTTTCTGCAAAAAGCATTAACTTTATCACTCGTATCCAACATATGTGTATTTGCTCCTTGGAGTTCAAGGTTCAAGATATTTAATTTCTCGAATATGTCGACCAAGTAGCTTAATTTCATCACAAATATACCATCGACAAAATTCTCGGCTTCCGGTCTGTTTTCTTCTTCTAGAAAAATGACGATTTCTTCTCTTAATTCATAAACACGTTGTAAAAATTTTCCACGTGATAACCATCTTGCCTCGCAATAAAATAATATCTGTGAATGCACCGAACCCATGTCTTTACAAAGTGCCCGAAAAGATTCTCGATTTCAGGGGCCTCCAAAATACTCAGAATGCATTATTGTTGTATACATTTTATTGTAATTTGGGGGGGGGGCGCGATGAAAATTATGATTGAAAACTGGGCCGCGAATACTGAGAGGTTGAGAAACACTGTCTTATTGGATGATTATTTTTGTGTAATTTAATTTGGGATCTAAGTTTGGATTCATGTTTATAGATTGTTTCCTGTCATTTTCACTTAGAATGAGATCTGCTGATTTTATAGCATTTTTTATAGCGTTTTTTAATTTATCAGTGGAGTCAATGTCACTTTTTCGTGATGTTTCCTGTGAAAATTTTTCAGTATTTTAAATGTAATCATCTTTATTTATGAGCACAATGGAATTTCCTTTGTCTGCTTTGACATTTGTAATATTGTTAGTCTGTAGTTTAAAATTTAGGTTTTTGATTATCTAATTGTTTTTAATTTCCTCTTTATTAATTGGAATTTCCTTCTCATAGACATTTTTTATGTTGTTGGCAATTTGTTCGGGAATACTATTTTGTAGGTCAGGACTAATCTTAGAAATTGCGTTTTCGGCATTAACCAATAATGTTTTTATTTGCGTATTTCCATTTGGTACCAAGTTACGTTTGTATCCTAATTCAAGAATTTGTTTTTCGTATTGGTTGAAATCAGTTGCTGTCAAATTAACAATTCGTGGGTGAAAGGTAATTGTTCGTTGTTTATTACCTTTGTATATTTTAAAATCTTTGTAAATGGTATATGTTATAATTTTTAGTATTTTAATATTTTAACTTACTGAATACTGAACACGCATACTATATATTGTAAATTCCCCAATTGTTCTGTATAAAAACTTTAGGGGACACTATTGTAAAACTATTTTAATTTTTAAGATGGTTCACAATATATTCTGCACTATTCAAACGAATATATCTCGTTTTCAGTAATTATTTCCCTATCTAGTTTTTGATAGTGGTTTAAAGGCGGACCTTTTACGAAATACTTTCTTTCATATATTCCCACTATCGGAATGAAATTCATTAATATAAATTTAGCCTGCCAGGCAAAATTGATCAGTGCCTACACTAACACAAAAAGGAAACTTAAACAAACTATTGCCAACCTGAACTTCAACAAAACCTGTAAAGCTAAAAATATTGTTCCTAATTATATTAACATTAAAACTAAAAACAATCTTCAAAGTGCCCGATCAGCTATAAAAACGGCAAAAATAACTTGGATTAATCACGAAATAAAGTTTCTCCAAAAAAAGAAAAATGTCCTTAACGAATCTCTATACATACTACATCTTGAAGCTTCTAAAACGTTTCAACAAGTTTGGGTAGAAATTGACAATAAGATAGGATTTAGGATACAAACATAACTTGGTACCAAATGGAAATACGCAAATAAAAACATTATTGGTTAATGACGAAAACGCAATTTCTAAGATTGTCCTCACCTACAAAATAATATCCACGAACAAATTGCCAACAACATAAAAAATGTCTATGAGAAGGAAATACCAATTAATAAAGAGGAAACTAAAAACAATAAGATAATTAAAAACTTAAATTTTAAACTATAGACTAACAATATTACAAACGTCAAAGCAGACAAAGGAAATTCCATTGTGCTCATAAATAATCATGATTACATTTAAAAAACTGAAAACTTTTTCACAGAAAACATCACGAAAATTGACATTGACCCCACTGATAAATTCCAAAACGCTATTAAAAAAAGCTATAAAATCAGCAGATCTCATTCTAAATGCAAATGACTGAAATCAATCTATAAACATGAATCCAAAGCCTCCCCTACTTAGATCCCAAATTAAATTACACAAAAATAATCATCCAATAAGACCTATAGTGAACTTTACAACTCCTATATCGTATGAAATTTCAAAAAAAAACTAGCTAAAACCATACAAGATAAATTAGAGCTAAAAAAATACTTATATAGTCAAATCTACGTTAGATCTAGTGAATAAAGTAAAACAATTAAAAATCAACCCCGATGAAACCTTAATTTCGTTGGACATAAAAAATCTATATACAAATATACCAAATTATGAAACTATAAATATAACAAAACAGAGACTTATGGACAATGGAGACAGTAGTAATGTGGCTTCACAAATAGGTAATCTACTCCATACGATATTAAACCAAAACTATTTCAAATTCAATGATAAAATATATAAACAAGAAAATGTTCTTGCTATGGGATCACCTCTATCAGAAATTCTTTCTGAAGCTTTCCTTCAGTATATAGAAGAAATTGCTATCAGAAAAATAATAAACAAATACAATGTGAAGACATATATCAGATATGTTGATGAAATACTTATTATCTGTAATCATAACAGAATTAACGAGATATTCCAAGAATTCAACCGAGTACATAACAACTTAGAATTTACAATTGAAACTGCAACTAATAATACTCTAAATTACCTAGACCTGAGCATATCTGTAAAACACAACACTCTTCAGTTTGCAATATATAGAAAACCCACCTTTATTGATAACTTAGAAAATAGGAAATCCAATCATCCCACAAATCAAAAACTATCGGCCATCAACAATATGATCCATAGGCTATTAAACATACCTAAGAATAAAGTAAATTACAACAAAGAACTTAATACTATAATACAGATCGCCTATATTATTGGGTATAATAGCAAAATAGTATACAATATCCTAAAAAATAAAAAATACATAAGCAAAATAATCCAGTATCGCTCTTAGAAACCGAAACAAATGAACAAAATAAAGAAAATAAAAATAAATATGCCACTTTCACCTATACTAACCATAAAATCCATCGAATATTAATGGCCGAGTGCACCATTCTCCGGTTTTCTCTGCCGTTTCTTTACCGCGGTAAACGTAATACCGGGATATTCTCAAAATTTCTGTGCACCATTGCTAAAATACCGCGGTTTGCTAATGCTTGGAAATATTGCGGTTACTCTGCTCCCAATCCATTTCCATTGATGGTTTCTTCCAAGGCCGCTAGGTTCTCTCTCTCTCTCTCTCTCTCTCTGCACGTCTGCCAGTCACGGTGGCTCGCCTAGGCTATTGGTTTTCCAAATTCAATTTATTTGTTGCCTTATTATTCAATGAACAGATGTTCATAAGGATAATAGGGAATATTATATTGCGTATATACGTCGTCTGAATTCAAACTTTGAATTCAAGAACCATAGATACTGTACCAATCGTGAAATGAATTGGCTAAGCCTACTGCTGGTTTGGTTGAGGTGGGAAAGGAATGTCATTTCAATCGATGTTACAGCACAGTACTTGCAAAGATATGTGCCATCGTTCATTCTTCAAATAGATCCCACCTGTCTGTACATTTCAATAAAATTCATTGATGTTTTAAAGAATAATTCCCACACGTATACAATCCAAGGCAAAGCAACACAACGATATCTCTGCTCTGAGTTCGACATAGCCTCGCTTTTATTCCCACACGACTAGTAGAAATTTTAGGTTCAAAGTCATGCTTATAGCTATGAAAGGGCTGTTATAATTATGTTCTTGTACGTGCATGTATGATAAATTGATTACATACCCTATATACCGATACACAGGCAATATCGTGATGCATGAGGACAATCACTTAAATTTGGCCTAGGACCACTGGTTTTCCATTTTTCATTTAATTGTTGCCTTATTGTTCAGTAATACATGTTCATAAGGATAAAATAGCATATTATATTGCGTATGTATGTCGTCTGAATTCAAACTTTGAATTCAAAACCATAAATAATGTACTAATGGTGGTTACGCCCACTAGCTTACTCGATGGGCCTAGTTTGGTTGAGGTAAGAAAGGAAGGTAATTTCAATCGATGTTGCAGCACAGTATTTGCAAAGATATGCATCAACGTTCATTCTTCAAATAGATCCCACCTGTCTCTCATTATTCTTTATGTTCAATTAGCTTTTGGGCTAGATATTATAAATATGATACATTAAGCTGATCTCCATCTTGGAAAGGGTTCTCTCACTTTACAGCTCCTTCACGGCCAATTTGCATCTTAAAGGTCCATTTACACTCAGCAGTGACGTGACCGTGGAGTGACAGGCAAGTGCATCTACCGGCGAGCCTGTAAACATTCTTCTATGCAATTGAGTGGTGTTGTTCATACTCGCCCGGCGCTTGGCCGTGACAGTGCAGTCAGTGTTCCCGCAGTCGCAATACAGTGAAACTCGGGTAGTTCAATTTACACTCAGCAGTGACGTGACTGTTGCGTGACAGGCAAGCCTGAAAATATTCTTCTAGAAAATCGAGTGGGGTTGTTCATACTCACACGGTGCCTGGTCGTGACATTGCAGTCAGTGCTCCCGCAGTCGTCGTACAGTGACACTCAGGTTAGTCCCCACCGATATTTTTCTCATTCCACGGCCGTGCTACTGGCTTTTCAAAGTATAATTTAATTTTCAAACTTCCTTTCAGAATTAAAGATGAACGATGAAAAACTTATTGAACTAGTGCGCAATTATCCTGTGCTGTATGACCTGTCCAACCCCAAGTACATGGACACGAATTTTAAGAATAACATCTGGACTAAAGTGGGAGAGGAAATGAAAACAACTGGTAAGTAAATGGTTTTTTATTAATTTTATGATTTTTCAAGTAAACATACCTAACTTTTGACAGTACATTTAATGATATTTTAACATACAAAATTATGTATGTATCTATTCTCTTTTACCTATAGAGT
This sequence comes from Ectobius pallidus, assembly GCA_964059195.1. Classification (NCBI taxonomy): domain Eukaryota; kingdom Metazoa; phylum Arthropoda; class Insecta; order Blattodea; family Ectobiidae; genus Ectobius; species Ectobius pallidus. The sequence continues at coordinate 41,691,434 of CAXKWD010000012.1, forward strand.
TGATGACCAAGGGAGAGATCCATTCTCAGAATTGAAGTGTTCTGTAAATAACTCTCTGACCCGAAATGCATGTGACGTAGCACTCCCACCGTGGAATTTCAAATTTTGTAGTGTGCTGTCCCCATTCCTCGACTCCACATTCTGAGGGGCATAATTATAACTATTTCTGTCATATTTTTTCACAAAATTATGCAGTAAGCACGTGGCAAGAATTACGTTATCAACGTTTTCTGGGAAAGCCTGAATACGCCTATTGTAAATCCGGAACTTTTGTGACAAAATACCAAAACTATTTTCTGATGTCCTCCTCGCACGACTCAGACGATAGTTAAAGTTTCGCTTACGATCATCCAGATTATCCCCTGGAAATGGTCGCATCATGTAGTCTTTCAGCGGGAATGCCTCATCAGCGACAATAACATATGGAACTTGAATATCTTTATTTGGTATCACAGAATTTTCTGGTACATTCAAAGACCTCTGTTCAAGTGCTTTTCCTAAATTTGATTTGGAAAAGATTCCTCCGTCACTATTCTTACCGTATGCCCCTACATCAACTGCAATAAAATTACAATGAGCGTCCACAAGAGCCAATAAAACAATGGAAAATGTTTTTTTGTAATTAAAGAATAATGATCCAGAGTTCGGAGGGGCTTGGATAACAACGTGTTTACCATCCAAAGCACCAATACAATTAGGAAAGTTCCATACATCATAAAAGTCACTAGCTATGTTCTTCCACATTTCTGCTGTTGGAGTAGGCATCAATTCTTCCATCAGATTTTCTGTAATAAGCTTACAGGTTTCTCGCACAATCTTGTAAACTGTAGTATGACCCATGCGATAGCTAATGGAAATCGTGTTTAGCGCATCCCCAGTGGTCAAATGCCTGAAAGGAAAAAAATAGCAGTAAACATATTTATCAGTTGAATACAAATTATTTTATGTGTTTCTAATTATCTAATTCAGATATTTCTGAAGTTCGATGCATTTTTTTTCGTAACCTAACCTATTCGTGTTTACGATTTAATAAATAATAACTCAATATAGCCATTGTTTTATTTTCAGGGCAGTCTTGTAAAACCAGGTGGGCCAACGTAAGGGACACTTTTAGGAAGTCTCTCAAGAAAAATGCTACTGTGAGTGGTCAAAAGGCGAAATCGGGAAAACTCTACAAATATTCAGAGCAGTTGAATTTTTTAAAGCAATTTTTCAATGAGAGGGAGACCAGGAGCAACATTGGTGACGAGGTAAGAAAACAGGACCTATCAGGAGATGACGAAGAAAGTGGCAATACAGAAAACAATGCTACACATGTCGACAGTCCAGTGAGTGAGCAGTCCCATTGTCACATGTTGTCTGCTCCAACACAAACAGACTCCTTACGGCACTCTACACAATCGAAAAAACTAAAATTATCATTACAAACAACTAGTCCTCCTAAAAGTGCTGCTGCTACTGTTATGGAATATCTTATCAAAGAAAAGGGCTCTCCTTCAATCCAATCAGCAGACCCTGTTGACGCATTTTTATCAGGAATAGCTCCAGCATTGAAAAAGCTGCCCCCACGTTACTGGCATTACGCAAAAGCAGATATATTTGCCGCTTTGCAGAAGTACGAGCTTAAAATGCTCATGGAAGAAGAGCCAAATGCAGGAACGTATGCAGTTTCCCATTACTCTACTGCTACTCCAACATATTCTGGACAGCCTTCTCCTGCAGGAAGCTACAATGAGTGTGTTGTAGTGAATGACAATCAAGATTTACCTATTGGTCAAATGCAACCGGCAGCCTATTCAGTGCAACGGTATTTTGAGAATTTCGGTCAGGAATAAATACATATCAAAATTAATTACAAATACTTTTTTACTCATACATGAGTTTTCGAAGTGAAACTTTTTTTTAACTATGAAAATGTTTTTCTTGCAATTTTATTAAAATAATAATTTATGTTACCCAGTATTTGTAAATTAACACTTTAAGTTTGAAACAAATTTTGTATTAGTTTAGTTTAAGTATAAAACAGGTTATTTAATAGCATAATTTGAAAATCTTTCTAAACTTAGTTTAAGTAGAAATGTATGTTCTTTTTTCAAAACAAAGGTTCAAATTTTATACTGTGCGCCTTTGAAAATATTTGTAAACTTTATTTTAAGTTGATTCTTTTTTAATTCAAAGTTTACAGTCTACTGTATATTCTATCCTACCATACATACCTCAAACAAACTGCGAGCTGTTCCCTCGGAGAAATTGCTTTTCTCCAGTGTGTGTCCTGCTTTTTCAGGTTGACTTCCAGTTTGCTCAACAGAATGTTAAATGCATTTTCTGACATTCTGAAGTATTCGTGAAACTTTGCTCCATCGTCCATCAATTCCTTATAAAGAGTGGCAAATTCCCCTTCTGTTCTTCTCTTTTTTTTTGCCTGATGAACCCACTTTCGTTTTCTCACTTGTTCCTCCTCTTCTTTATCGAAAATAAGAGCAATCATCCATAAATCAGCTTCTGAGAATTTCGCCATTCGTGGCATTTGTTACTATAGAAAACACTGACTGATGTCGATCATGCCACGTTATAGTGTGAATAGAAATCGCTGCGGGTTCACGGGCGGTGGGATTACGTGCCGTCACGTCACGTTCACTTCACTGCTGTGTGTAAATGGACCTTAACGCGGTGAAAGTCGAAACCGGACACGATGCAACGAAAGTATGACTTTACCAGGGTAAACTAAGCAACATTACCGCGGTATTCTGAATACCGAGATTGGTGCACTCGGCCATAACCTTTAAAGCAATCTAAAGTACAAATTGCATACAAAACGAACAATAACATTAAACGTAAATTAAATAACAATAAAGAATCTATAATTAATCAGGAAAATAAATATCATCAGAGCGGAGTATATAGATTAAAATGTAACGAATGCAATAAAGTTTACATAGGCCAAACTGGACGAAATTTTAAAATAAAGTTCAATGAACACATGGCAGACTATAAACACAATAGCTGTAAATCTGCATTTTCGAAACATCTGAAAAATAGCCACCCTGCTCGCCCCCTTACAGATAGAATGGAAATTCTACACATTCAAAATAAGAGTTCAAAACTTAATGTGTTAGAAGATCTAGAAATTTATAGACACAGAAACAATATAATCAACGAAAACACAATTGAACAAAACAAACTTTATGAACTATACTGCAACCTAACCGATAATACTGAAAAGGCTAAATAATTCAGTGGCTTCTTAGCGCTCCAAATGAGTACACTGAGCCGGTATGTTTCAGCTTTAAAAACAGTAAGTAATTACAACCTAACTCATTAATAACATTTAAACGAAATTTTATATCATCATATGCCAACTTTAAAATTATTTATAATATACAGGTTCAGACTGATGATGACACATACCAGTGTCGAAATGCATCTCTAAACACTGAGACAGGAAAATCGTGGCTGAAAACGAGTTATAGACAAGACTACAGCAGAACACAACTCCCACGCAATAGTGAAGCCATCCAATTTTGCACTTCTACCAAAAAAAGAAAAAAATACTTATAGACTGTAAACAGAGAATATTTCAATGACAATAGAATGTTTTAATTCTAGATATTAATATACAGAGTATGTAATTAATAGCTTAAGAAATTGTTTTTTAACTAATTGTCTGGTGCTAACCTATGCAACATAATAACCTTTGTATATTTTAAAATCTTTGTAAATGGCATATGTAGTAATTTTTAGTATTTTAATATTTTAACTTGCTGAATACTGGACAGGCATACTATATATTGTAAATTCCCCATTTGTTCTGTACAAATACTTTAGGGGAAACTATTGTAACACTATTTTAATTTTTAAGTTGGTTTACAATATATTCTGCACTATTCAAACGAATATGTCTCGTTTTCAGAAATTATTTCCCTATCTAGTTTTCGATAGTGGTTTAAAGGCGGACCTTTTACGAAACACTTTCTTTCATGATAAACCCAAGTCAAATTCGGTGGGATAAGATTTTAGATTTGCTCGGGATTTCTTACTTCGACATCTTCTCTCGGGCAGATTTCAGGCTGTTGTGTTCACTACGACTCAGGTAGCCTACACTGCATGCTCCAACAATAAGTTAACTTTTATTACCGAAGGCAGTAATACAGTGGTATCAATATTCCAAACTGCATAGAAGTGAAACACATTGCAATACATCAATTGGAATTACGCGATACACAGTCACCAATGTTCAACAATTTTCATTGCATAGTAAATTAATTGTGATTTTCAAGAAGTACAGAAGTACACACTAATATAGCACAAAACAACAGACACAAACATTTCGTATCAATAGTACAACAATAATAATACGAGTACTTGAACACATACGGTTACAGAACTGTAAGAGTGTAATTTGATATTTGTTTTATATTCATAGCTTGATATTCAGTTACATTTAGAAATTTATTGGGCAAAAACTATACTATAAGCTTCTACAGTGAGTCCCAGGCAAGAGTTGGCCAATGATGTGTGTTTCTGCGTCGCGGCGGGCACAGCTCCAACTCCCGAGTGATCGGGTGAAATATCTACGCTATATCGGTGTAATAATTCTGTTTCTCACATTTACAGTTGGAATTACAATGATAATAACCACGCACCTCATCACAAGAGATGTTGAAATTCCCTCCTCTTTCATCCACTCAACACTGGCACCTTTTCAGGAAATTTTCTTTCACGCGCATAAATTCAGCTTCCGAGATAGAGTTAATTTCTCTTGCGATACTATCTTTAAGTTATTCTAATGCATGGGGAATTGACCCATACACTTTATTTGTCAAGTTCCCCCATAAATAATAGTCGAATAGGCTATTTGACTGGGGAGATGGAGCTGTGCCCGCCGCGACACATAAACCCGTATCATTGGCTAAGTCTTGCGCTGGACTCACTGTACATGCATGCATAGGGGCCCAATTAAGCATTCATGCCATTTTCCGATTTTGAGATGAATCACATGTTTACAAGAATGGCAGTAAGCCTAGACTAGAGGTGTACAAATCTCGATTTTAGCTTGCCCATACCCGCTTGAACGCCAGGCAAGCAAGTTGCCAGCGTCATAGCTAGGAAGCAGGCAGGTTTCTTTAAGCTTGATGGGTCAGGTCAAACCCAACCTAGGCAAGCCAGAATAAGCTTGAGACATTCCTATCAGCTAAACAACTGTAGTTGCTAAGTGTAGGTAATACTTTCTTGCTTTTCTACATGCTGGTAGAAGAAATTCACCATGCAGATAAATAAAAGGTGGATAAAGTATTAAAAATCGTTTTAGCGTCTTAACACAATTATTATTTTTATTATTAGGTAGATTTCGAAGAAAAATCTACCTAATGACTTTAAAAAAATTCGTTCATATCTTTACGTTTCATGCCACCCTAAGTACGAAACCACCGCCTGTTAAAAAAAATTGTGATATTTATATTTATATACAGTATGTGTGTATATATATATACAGTGAGTCCATTTTATGAGGAAACCTCGCATCAGTGCCGCATTGTCGCAGTGAAGTGTATTACCGAAGCGAAATTACAGAAAGTGGCAAATAATTTGCTTAAACGATGTGAGGCATGTCTTACTGCTGACGGCGGTCATTTTCAACAGTATCTCAAATAAATGGTGAGTAATAAGCCTCTACATGTAGGCCTATGTTATGTTAAAGTCTTGATTTGCCGGTAGTAACGGAACACGGTCCCCGCCGTTGCAAGCACAACAGCGGGGAAAATGTGAGCAGGGGCAACGCTGTTAAAAAGTTTCCACATAAAATGGATTCCCTGTATAATATATATATATACATATATATCTTTACACGCTAGCGGCCGTAATTTTCAAGATATTTGAATCAAATTTTATTATGTTATTTCTAGGGCCAATAGTTCAGACAAGACCGTTAATGAGCAAAATTGGCGCTAGAGGGTGGTCGGGGAGGGGGTTGAAATTTTGAAACATTTATATCTCGGCCCCTATGAAGTATAGAGGGAAACTTTGATTGAATAAATTAGAGTACTCCTTATTGAGTTTACAGTGACACCAACGATTCGGGGGTTTTGGGAGTACGAGTGTGGGGGTATGGGGATGGAAATTCGAAATTTTCGAAACTACGTCTTGAGGGGTATCGTTGAAAAGCTCTTGATGAGTACTCTACAAATCAATAACTAGTTTCTTGATAGTTCTCATATAAGGCGAGATTTGAATGTTTGAAAAAGTTCTCTTTCCTCGTTTTTGCAGTTATTATTGCGGGTTTGTCATGCCAAGGCTAAAGAAGAAGAGTGCAACGCAGCGACAGTAAATTAAAACAAAAGCACTTCGAAATCTACCTCAGCTTGTAGGCTTGCCTAAAGGGATTTTTGTTATTGTTATTAATGATTTTATGATGTTTTCTCGAAAATGTTTGAAAATTTTTCCCATGCCGGACTAGTACCTTTTGTAACGTGGTTGAATTCTCCCGCGAATCTCCCCCTCTCAGCTCTGCTTGATTGGTAGCCATTTTGTGTTGGTGCTGCTCTCTGCACGTAGTGGCAGGTTACCGTACTCCGCGGCGTGAGTGCAAATCAGATGGATTGGGACCACGGTTGAGTGTAGTTGATTGTGCTCAGAGCTGATGGAGGGGATCTTGTCCGTCTGCGTGTAAGTCAGCATACCATGTTTAAATTATAATCTTAAAAGGGTATAGGTGCCTTCAGCGCCAAAGAAATTTTTCAATAGTTAAATTATGTAAATTATCTAAAAGCAATCTAGCAGACATAAAACTATGTTCTTAGATATATTCACTTAATTGAATCATTATGACTTTGATAGTTTATTTTGATGGAACATTGGCTCTTAGATCTATTATTTAAAGTTTAGTATGTGCCATGGAAAGTTGTTAAACTCTGGAAAATTCCAGCTCCTTTTGCTATGTGTGACGTCACTGCTGCTCGATCAAACTGGTTATATTGCATGAGCTGATGCGTGACGTCACTGCTTCTTTAGAGTAAAATGTCTCGTAACGGCTTTATATAAAAATTTGCCTCTTGCTCTTGATTTTTTTTCATTTTATTAATATTTTCTTTGAAGGAAAATTGGCTTATTGTAGTGTCATTCCGTATATGTATATTTTGTCAGATCTGATCTAATTGGTACAGGATTAAGTGTTTGAGAAATGGAAAAATCTGCTAAGCCTGTAATGATCCCCTTTTTTGTTAAAGAAAAAAAATAAGGAGGGTAGCTTGACTGTACTTAGTTCTTCGTTTTCTGAGTTTATTTTGTTTAAAGTTTGGAGGTAATATTATAAAGCACTAATGTGCGTTTAGCCTTGCAGTCTCTGTATGCAAATCGCTAAATTTTGATATGTGTAGAGATGTATATTGAGTGTAGAGCTCAACAAAATTTATATTTTCTTCCTAAGAAAGTTTCAGGAATTTTCAAAGTGGATTCATTATTCCCCGTTTTGCAAATAAATTAATCAGTTAAATCTAGTAGGGTGAGCTGAATATATATATATATATATCTTGTAGTTTGGTTATATGCATATATTAGGCAGTTTAGATGTTTCAATTAATTTGGTCCAAAGTTTTGTACCCAGGAGATATATTTATAAAACTTGTATTCCAAAATTGTTTATTCTAATCCTCTTGAAATTTTACAAATTTCTAGAACTAAATTTATTTCATTGTTGTATATCAGGTCGTGTACAGGCTGCCCATTTGTAACAAAACAATTTATTGGTAACTTAAAAGTTTTCAAAATTCTTTATTCTTTTTTGATATTTTTCAAATTTATAAAACTGAACTTATTCCATTGTTGTATCTCAGATTGTGTATAGGTTGCCCATTTGTAACGAAACAATTTATTAGTAACTTACTTTTGACTTTCTACAATTTTTCAAAATTCTTTATTCCTTTTTTGGTATTTTTCAAATTTATAAAACTGAACTTATTTCATTGTTGTATATCAGGTCGTGTATAGGTTGCCCATTTGAAACGAAACAATTTATTAGTAACTTAATTTTGACTTTCTACAAGTTTTCTTTATTCTTTTTTGATATTTGTCAAATTTATAAAACTGAACTTATTCCATTGTTGTATCTCAGATTGTGTATAGGTTGCCCATTTGTAACGAAACAATTTATTAGTAACTTAATTTTGACTTTCTACAATTTTTAAAAATTCTTTATTCCTTTTTTGATATTTTTCAAATTTATAAAACTGAACTTATTTCATTGTTGTATATCAGGTCGTGTATAGGTTGCCCATTTGTAACGAAACAATTTATTAGTAACTTAATTTTGACTTTCTACAATTTTTCAAAATTCTTTATTCGTTTTTGATATTTTTCAAATTCATAAAACTGAACTTATTCCATTGTTGTATATCAGGTCGTGTATAGGTTGCCCATTTGTAACGAAACAATTTATTAGTAATTTAATTTTGACTTTCTACAATTTTTCAAAATTCTTTATTCGTTTTTGATATTTTTCAAATTCATAAAACTGAACTTATTCCATTGTTGTATATCAGGTCGTGTATAGGTTGCCCATTTGTAACGAAACAATTTATTAGTAATTTAATTTTGACTTTCTACAATTTTTCAAAATTCTTTATTCGTTTTTGATATTTTTCAAATTTATAAAACTGAACTTATTCCATTGTTGCATATCAGATTGTGTATAGGTTGCCCATTTGTAACAAAACAGTTTAAGATATTAGGAACTTAATTTTGGCCTTTCAACTATTTTTCAAAATTCTTTATCCCTTTTTTGATTTTTTTTTAATTTATAAAACTGAACTTATTTCATTGTGGCATATCAGTTCGTGTATAGGCGGCCCATTGTTAACAGAACAATTTAAGACATTAGTAATTTATTTGGCCTTCTACCATTTTACAAAATTGTTGATATTTTCCGAGTCATAAAACGGAGCTCACTTCTTGGTTCCTTTATAGTCTGGTGTATAGCCTCCCTATTCTTACCAAAGCAGGTTAAGCAAGAAATTCTTGGAATTGCCTCTTTTCAATTTTGTAATTCTCTTATGAGGCAGGTTGCTAATTTGTTTATTTTGGATTACCAACATTATTCTTCATAGGATAATACACCTTGCTTGATTCTGACTGATTGTTTTTGAGCTAGGATTAGGTCTGTGATTTCAGTCCCCGAATAGGAATGAGGTTAAGGGGGAAGTGCATAAAATTGCATATATATATATGGAGTTATTATGTTATAGCTTATTATATATTATATATTGGTGAGTCAAGTCACTCTAATTATATAAGCACTATCGATTATTTTCATAAATTTAAGAATTGTGCTATTGACCAATAAACATTGTTGTTTCATGGTTTCCAATTAAAATTATATTGTTCTGGTTATATACCTTATCACAGGATTTTCTTATTTAACATTTTTCCTCCCTTAAATTGGCTTGCTCTGGAATAGGTGACATCTACTCCTCTACGGCCCTTCTTGTCACGCTTAGTTTATGTTGTGTCATTTTCAGGAGTTGTATATGAAACTTAAGTATTACATCTTCGGTAATTATTCAACTCTTATAACCCTTAATTTATATAAATACGGATATTAAGAACATTGAAAGATATTTCTAATATACCTGAAGTACTAAAACAACGTTACACTTTGTTCATTGATAATTCAAACTGTCCACATTTTAGTTTCTCCTCGGCTTCCTTCAGGGTAAATTTCTCTAAACACATCTGAAGTTCCTGAACTACGTAACTGCACGACTTACCAGTGCACTGCTATACCCAGTTTCATATTCTTTCCGCCAGGCCTTGCAGTTTCGTTAGGTCCTATGAAACCCACCAGGTTTTGAAGAGCTTGTGACTCATAGCGATAGTATTTCTTATCATCGTTGTAATCTGGCTTGCTTTCTAGTCAAGCAAGTTAAAAGCTGTGACTGGTTGCAGAATTTCAAAGAGGCAAGCAAGCTAAAATCAGAATATGTACACCTCTAGCCTAGACTAGCCTACTAACAGGCTTTCCACCAGATCATTTATTGTCATGAAGATACCACAATGTGCGAGTGTCAAATATGCGGTCATAAGTGAATATTACCATCTACAAGTCTGCTAACTGCTATGACATAAATCCTGTGAGAGACTTTTCCTATTTCTTTTCTTATTTGACCATAGTTGACCCAGAGTCCCACAGCCGGGTGCTACACTACTGGGGAGAATACAGATAATACATAGACTAATATTTGTATACAGTTTGCTATCTCCAGTGAGAGAATGCCGCTTCGAAGGCACTCAAGAAACTCATATTGCTACCGAATGTGTAGACCTACACATTATAATAACCGCCGGCGTGGTACTGTGGTTAGCGTCGCTGACTACTGATCCGTAGGCCCGGGGTCGATACCCAGTACCTCCTCGGATTTTTCTGAGGTAAGGAGGCCTGGTAGGGGTGCACTCAGCCTCGTGATTCAAATGGAGGAGCTACTTGATAGAGAAGTAGGGGCTCCGATGATGAAAACCACCAATAACGGCCGTGGGAGTCAGCATGCTGACCACATGCCCCCAATCCTACCAGCTGTGGTATATGACGCAGCGGTCGGGTGGTAGGCCAAGTCCCTCCAGGGATGTAGCGCCACGGAGAAAGAACGGAGATAACACATTATAATACTGTAAATTTAAATCCGGTCACTTAAAGGAACAAGGTTCGCTGAAATGGTAAAAAATCATATTTTTACTTTCTAGCGGGAAGAAAATTCTTTCAATAAACCTGGACAAGAGTACCGTATATGTAATTTTGTAGCAGTAATTTTTTTATACAGTTAATTGGAGCTTTCATACCTTTATGATCATATCTTTATAATTCATTGACCAGAACCGCAACCGTCATACACAAACAGCTGCCCAGGACAAAGGAAGCTAGGGCCAAGAGAAGGAATGTGAGAGGGAGCAAGAGGAAAGATATTGAAGATGATAATGGGTCTGGAAAAAATTGATGTAAGTCAGAAAATTGTTAAACTTAACGCAAATATCGAAAAACGAAACTTTCATAAACATTTCTATCCTTATCTCAGAATTTATTAAATCTAAAGTGCTGAAATTATGCCCACTCATTTAATATGGTACGGCAATTAAGAACTGGTAGCATGTTTACTTTGATACCGTGTCTATTTTGAAGCTATTATGTTGTAAATTCTACTATTTTATGTGACAGTTTTTATACATCTGTTACATATTTTTTAAAGAACTCATCTAATGAAGATAATATATTCGTATAATATATATATATATATATACATATATATATATATATATATATATATATATATTGTGTGGGCTTTGTTTTGCTGGAAAATAATTTAATAAATCAGAGAACAATATATCACACACATATATATATATATATATATTATATTATATATATATATATATATATATATATATAATATATTTTTCTGATTTATTAAGTTATTTTCCAGTAAAACAAAGCCCACACAAAGTAGTTTTTTATACATCTGTTACATATTTTTTAAAGAACTCATCTAATGAAGATAATATATTCGTATAATATATATATATATATATATACATATATATATATATATATATATATATATATATTGTGTGGGCTTTGTTTTGCTGGAAAATAATTTAATAAATCAGAGAACAATATATCACACACATATATATATATATATATTATATTATATATATATATATATATATATATATATAATATATTTTTCTGATTTATTAAGTTATTTTCCAGTAAAACAAAGCCCACACAAAGTAGTTTTTGATGTCTGGAGAACTTAATTTTACTTTAATTTCAGGTAAGGGCTAATTGTCGTTGAAATTAAGATACAAAACCAAAAGACACATCTGCTGTTCAGGAAAACAGCTCTTGGAGAAATGGAGACTGGTCACGCTGAATAAACCACTATAACTGCCATCGCTGGCTTGCCCTCGGGGAATACACGCCCTCGCTAAGTATGCGTCTTCAACTAGAATTTGTCGCTTTCCCAGAAGCCAAAGTACAGTTACTCGGAAATCAAAAGTAGGCTGGGAGCTTAAGGAACAATGCTTAATTAATTAGTTGGCCTTCGCTACAACTCTGTTTCTTGTTTCTCTATTCTTTTCTCCTCGTCCCTTACTAATCATTCGCATCCACTATATTCCCCCACTCACCCACACATACACTCACCTACCCACATAAACTCACGCCCACTTCTCTTGCTTTTGCTCTCTTTCTTTCTCGCTCTCTAGCTCTCTATTTCTGTTTACTCCTCTCTCGCTCCAGGTGTCTCTACTATCGGCAAAGGATAGGTCATGCAGCAATAATTAATTAATCACTTCATGAAATCTACAGGGAAATTACCACGTAAGCCAGGAACTGCTGTAATACACATGTCCGCACTTGAAATTATAACCGGCAAGAGGTCCACTACTGCAGATAGCTGCAGTCTCAATGAATTGTTTAAATTAATATTATTGTTTATGTCACAGGCTCTAATAGATAACAGCTGGAGGATATGACTTTGAAGCTTTCAACTGAAATTTTATTCGATTTCATAAAAGTGACTAACATTTTCAGCATTATGTTTAGCCTCTATAAGCTCTGTATATAATCACGAATATATTGTTAAATTCTTTCAGACATACTTCGTCGATACCTTTACACCTGTCTTATTTGTTTCCTTTCCTAGGAATGTGCTTAGAATATTCATATTAAAACAATATAATTTCATGTACTTGTCATACATTGAAACCTTTCTCACCGACAGACCTATGAACATATTCAACTAAATCTAAAATCTAAATCTGCGTAAAAATCTAAATTTATAAAGCAGAATATTTCTATCGAATACTCTTTTAAGGAAAATGTAATCTCACAAATAAAGGAAACATAAAGATAAAATTATAAAATCACAACACTTAAGGCAAGCATAATTATTGTATTTGGTCTTGAGAACTCAGTTCTAAAAGTAAAATATAATGTTAAATATACACACAAAACATTGCGAAGCATAATTATTACTACCCTCGCGCGATTTCTTGGGCGCTCGGCTCCCTAGTACTCATTCGGTAGGTTTCGTTGAACTTCGTAGGTAAAGATGACAACATTGAAACACGAAGTACGTTATGCACCCTGACATCTAGGGGCTTCAATACTAAGCTTTCATTCTGTCTCAGGATTCTTATTTATTTATTGACATGCGCCAATATTTTATTATTTTTTTATCATTGTCTTAATTCAATTGGCGGACGGAATTTTATTTGAATAAATTTGGAGAAGAAATTGTTATGTAGGAGGCTTCGTTCTTCCTATTATTATCATATAGAAAGCAAATTAAGATCGGCCCCGAACTTACAAATTGTTAACGTACTGTGTTGCGTCATTTAGCCTTCTTCAGTCATTTAGCCTTCTTCTTCAGTCATGTACTGACAAATTCTTAGTAATAGTATTACGTCATTTCGTTTATTGCAAGTGGCATTGGGAGACTTTGGCTGCGGCTAGATTGTTTAGTTTCCCTATTGCGTAGCAAGTAGTTGACGTAACAAAAGGAGTCTTCGGGTGTAAATTGACGAGGAAAATGGTTCCTCAGTCTCACTCGTTTATTATCTTCCGGGCAATGGACATGCACCTTGTTCACATCGGACCTGAGGAAGGATACTTCAGTCTCGGCTAGGCTTCTCTATTCAGACAGGTATGTACCATGTCTTTTGATATGTGTTCCGGGGATTTTCGACTTAATTATGCATTGTGATAAGCTTGATTTAAGCCATTCTGGCTTGTGTTTAAGGATAGCTTGCCGGTGTTTCTTTCTCTGATTTGAGATTATGTCTGTGCGTTTTCGGAGATTTTGCGGATTATTTAGGCTCTTAATTTGTAGCCTTCTGACTAGTAAACCTCCGTTTTCTTGCTTTGTGAAGTATTTTATTCTTTCCGATACAAGTGTATATGTCCATTGTGCGAGCTGAGTGAGCCTTCTTCAACCACGATTCCGTGGATGGGGAAGCCGTCTTTAGCCTTCTGAGAAATGTGCAGGCTCTATTAAGGTAAAGTTAATATTTTATTTTATCTTAAACTCATTTAATTGTGCATATGTAAATCACGTTTATGTCGTAAATTCTAGTGTTTTCTCATTCTATAATTTGATTGTGTCAATCCGTTGGAGAAACTTTTATACGTAAGAAATTGTATTTTTTTAAAAAGGGTTATTTTCCTTAACCTTGTTTTAATTTTATGTATGTCTTAATGGCCTTCAGCCTATTTTACTTGTTAAAATAAACCCTTTCTGTTTTAAGCTTAATCTTATGTTTTCTAAGTTATTGGAAAACATATTATGTGCGAAGGGCATTGAAACTTGTTTCAAAGCCGTTCGTTAAATATGTTCCCGTCTTTCCTGGTCTTCCTAATAGTCACCTTTTCAGTCCCACTGGAGAATGGACCCAAGGTAGCAGAGAGTCAAAGAGATTTTAGCGTCGTGGTGACTTGCCAGGTGATTGAGGTGGGTACATATTTTTGTTAGCAGAGCTGTGGTTTATTTGAATATAGGCTCTGCCTTATTTAGTTACCATATTTTTGGTAGACATCGCTGTGGTTGTTTTAAAGTTCCACGCTGCTGCTAGTTGTAAAATTTTTCATTTATTAATTGAGGGATGTGCAAACTTTAATTTTTATTTCTATGTATTGTTGTTTAACTTGGTTGTATTTTTATTAATTCATTGTAATTGTCTATTTCATGTTTTCCCTGTATGAAAGTCATGGCTCATGCGCACGTAGAAACCGACTACTTGCTTAAGGACGACATAATTTACGAGCTGAGGTTAAGAAAAGTTCCGAGGGAGCAGAAAGAGTTAGTCGCAGTCCTCAAGGACCGGTTGAATCAGTACCTGGACGAACCAGTGGACGTCAGGACTTTTGGTGAGTCTCACATTTATTAAGTGTTGCGAGAAATAGAATCCAACAGGCAAGCGACGGCTTGCAAGATTTAAATGCTTCTCCCTCGGACATATTTAAGCATATTCTACTCCATGCTTGTAATAGAGTAATATAATATTAAGAGAGTAATTAATATTGAAAAGACCCACTTTATTCAATTTAGAACAAAACATAGACGTACCTCAAACCCTTTAATTAATTACCAAACACAAATCATAGAAAAAATTAGCAACATAAAATTCTTAGGCCTCCAAACTGACCAAAATCTTGACTGGAAGTCACACATTGAAATGACAAGTCCAAAACTGAGTCGAGCATGTTTCGCTTTAAGAATTCTGAATGATATATTACAACAGAAAGCTTTACTCATGGTATATTTTGCATATTTTCACTCTGTAATGACATACGGAGTCATATTCTGGGGCAACTCTTCCCATAGGGAGAAAATATTTAGATTACGAAAACTTTCAATAAGAATAATATGTGGAAAGAAAAAGAGGGAATCGTGTAAACCGCTTTTTCAAAAACTAAAAGCTTCCACTCTCACAGGGCAATATACCTACTTGGTAATGGGTTATATGGCATATAATATTGAAAAATTTCGAACTAATTGCAGTGTACATGGACGTACAACTATAAACATGAATGATTTACATACGCCAGTTAATTCATTAAAAATTTTTCAAAAGGGTGCTTATTATTGTGCAATATAAATTTACAATAAGCTTCCAAGAAAAATTAAATTATTGTGTTAAAAGCAATTACAAATCTTTCAAAAGATCTCTCAAGGAATATTTAATAACTCACACCTGCTACAAAATGAACGAATATTTCCAGCTTGAATATGTTTGGCAACTTACAGTTCTGTATATTATTCTTATAACATGTATGTTTGTTCTGATCTGACGTGTTCTATATCCTTGAGCCTCGCTTAACATAAGATCTACAGAACGAAATATCTACATCTACATCTACAACTACGAGTTTTAAAATAATCACGCAGTAAGTAAAGTTAAAAGGATTTGCTGACGGCTTTTTCAACTTAAGTGAAGCTAAAATGAATGTTATGATGATTTTGTGCTTAATAATGATTATTTATGATACTCGTTTTTCAAATTTGTCTTTTCTTGGAATATTTTAGGAATGTATGTTATAACTGTTTTTCATGCGATAGAACTAAATTTACAGTAAATGAATAGATAAACTTGGGGTGAATGTTTAAACAATGTTATAATCTTTTATGGCCGTCTGAACCTGCGATCGTCAATAATTGCATTTTGTGTTCACAAGAATTTCATGGATCTTTGAATGTAATAGAATAGAATAGAGAACATCTCGTAAACTAGTAACTCGTCAATAAGAAGGAAAATAAATGTACATACAACATGAAAAATTACAAAATTAAAGAATAAAACTGAACTTGTAATATGAAAACCTTAATAAATATGAATTTACTTCTCTTTGTTAAAGTGTGAATGTTACATAAATATATACTTAGCCTATTGAACTTTTACAATTACTTCCTTAAACATTTACATTGGTCATCAACCTCAATGTATTCTTTGACTGAATAGTATGGCTTCGATTTCAGCTGGCCTTGGTATGCTTTGGTTTCCTATTTCTTAAGCTTGTGGTAGCTTATTGTAATTCGCGACACCCATATACTGGCGACTCCTTTCAAAAGGGGTTAGGTTATTCTTAGGTTTCTTCAGGATATTTTGAAATCTTGTATTACTTGTGATTACTTGTATACATTTCTGCATGGACGTACATCATTAGCTCATAGACAAATTGTGAAGGAAGTTAAGCATTTCTATTGGTTCAAATAAATTGTTGCCGGAACCCCCTATCGTTAGAGTTACACAATTTTAAAAATTGTTTCCCATCCCGTTGAGTTTCTCCAGGAGGAAAAGAGTGAATAACCTGAAGATATTAATTGAGAAAATAGACATCCGTACTTTACGTCTGAAGTATTTACGATGCCTTACAACGACCAATCATCTACATGGACGACACCTACATTCATTCATTGCACACCAAAAAACACGCATGGAGTGAAAACAGTAAAACGGGACTTCTAGCTCCGTTTCGAAGGGACAACGCGCTATAATTGTCCATGCAGGTGGTGAAGACGGTTTTGTGCCCAATGCAATTCTAATGTTTAAGTCGGGTAAAAAATCAGGAGATTACCACGATGACATGAATTTTGTCAATTATCAAAAATGGCTTATGACTAAATTAATACCCAACCTTCCCCAAAACTCTGTTCTGGTAATCGATATTGCACCATAACACAACGTGGAGCTTAACCCGACTCCAAATTCCTCATGCAGGAAAGCAGTCATGATGGATTGGCTTTCACTACATGGTATTCCATTTCACCCGAAAATGCTGAAACCAGAATTATATTCACTGATTAAACTCAGAAAGCCCGCTTGAAAATATTGAAAATTGAAGCCCTCCTTTCTCAACATGGACATTCCGTTCTACGACTTCCACCTTACCACCCCTTAATTTGGAAGTCACTCAAAAACCACGTTTAAAAGAAAAATGTACATTTTACTTTGGACTCTGCAATGCAATTGGTGGAAGAGATATGTCAGTCCATGACATCCGAAGATTGGATATCAAAATGCCGACATGTTCTAGACATTGAAGAAACGTACATTGCCCAAGAACCGGCCATTGATGCAGTAACAGGACATCTGGTAATTCAGATAACGACGATGGTGATGGTGATGATGATGGTGATGTTGACGATGATGATGATGATGACAACGCCATTTCTATGTCTGGCATTGAAGTTTTGTAGACCCAACAGCGATATTCTGTGAGTTACATACCATTAATAACATAATATTTCATAACTAAAAAAACGGGCTATTGTGAACCGCATAGTTTGGAATGAATAGTACGGTATATGGATTCTCTTCTGCCGCTTCTCCATTGCTACCGGCGGAAGATAAGCTATCTGCGCGAGTTTGGTCCAGGTCCTAGCGTCACAGTTATACACTCCTAGTATTTGTGTTACGCTACTCATGTTTAGGATTGTGAAACTGCGATCGTCAATAGCATTTATTTTTCTTACATAAAATGAATAACAGTGAATAAAGCAACAAACATTCTCGAATTTGGCAATGTTCTGAAAGGAAATCTTGCCCCATAATGCCTTACAGCACTATGGAAGATTTTCTCAGTATCCTATAAATTAGAATCATAATTATCTAGGTCTACGAATTCGCGATTCCTAGACAGTTGCATCATCCATGATTGACGTGCTGTACAGAACAACGAGAAAACTACAAGAGCTACGGAAGTAACTGTCTTTAACTATATCATCAATACCAAAATACCATTTGAACTTTTGGTTACCTCTTACCTAAGGAATATGCTCTCAAAATTAATGCACTTATGTCCCCTGCAACCGTGTTCGGGTTTTAACAGCTTAATCCTATCGAAACAGACTAAATATCCTAATAAAATTTTCGTTTCTAGGAGTGCTTTTTCCAGACAAATCAAAACAAGTATCCCTAAACTTGAACAATACTTTACTGGATAAATATTATCCGCACTAATCTTTTTACCACATTTTCACATGAGCAGAGAAAAGAATAAGGAATAAACTTTCCGTTTGTTGTTTTTCAATAAATTTGGTAGTTTCCGTTAAAATTAATTTAATAGATTATTACGTGGACCACAGTTTGGCAACGTCTAGACAAGTGACTTCAACCCCGTATCGTCGTTTGTTTTATATGAGTGACAGAAAAAGTCATTGCCTCCGCACCCGCAATCTGGTAGTGATCACTAGCAATTCTGCATAACAAATTATGCCCAAACATTTTGCTCTTTTGGGTGCAATCAGTTTTGTTAAGCCTGAAACTTATAAATAACATCATAATTTGTACAGTGTTTTATATGATTTGCATTATTTTATAGGCTATTTGCATTGTGTACTGCTGATAATAAATTACTGCAAATTTCAAACAAATTATGGCTTAAACTAAAAACTCAATGATGAAACGAAAATTATATCTTACATTTATTTAATGTTATATATTGCAGTTCTCAGGGTTAAGGAAGACGATTATATCGTCATCTCTATTTACTTGTCGTCTTTACCTCTATATTTGTTTCAGGTTTAAATATCACAGACAGGAGTTTTGTAATTTAACTTTATTGCAATCGTTGGCTATATTACCTGTATTTCTGTTGGATTCGTAATGAGAAAGTCTCTAAAGGAATTAAACCAAGTACCCATTTGCCATAAATGTAGTGAATGAGCTAGTACTCTGCTCTTACTTACATTTAAACTTTATAATATTAATTAAGATCAAATAAAACAATATTAAGAAAAAAACACTTCATACATAATAAAACAGAGCCGTCCGTTAATAGCTTTTTATGTATCTAGTATCGCTTTAGCGGACGAATCTAGTATAGCGGCCTAGGCGTAAGCCGAGGCTGAAATACTGGATGAGTCCTATAACATTTTGCGTACGTGGTGTATACAATGTTATTTAGTAAAGTCTCAATAAATTATGCGAAGTGAAACAAAAATACCGTATAATTAACTATAATGGAAGGTAGCCAGCCATTTATTAACGTCAAATTCTCACAGACACCTCAATTGCGGAACAACAATGAACCGTACCTCCCAATACGAAATGCGATATAGATGCATTATATGAGTAACTTTTCATAAACAATAATGCATACGAACTAGTATTTATGAAAAGCTTGTGAAAGTATGAATGATAATACCGAAGAAATTTCAATCCAAGCCAGAAACATTGAATTGGAGCTGTTGCCAGCAACTTCACGGCAGAAGTAGACTATGAGAAGGAAAATATTACGGAATTTAAATATTGGTGCATCCATGATAAGCAGTGTTTCTCAAGTGAACCAAGATGTGAATAGTTGTTGGCTTATATTTTTTCATAATGATGAAGGAGCTACAGTGTTTTGCGAAGGACCTTGGTAAAGTTTCTGATTATCATATAGAAACATGTTGGCTTAAATTTATTGTTTTATTTTTATCTGCTTAAATCAATTTTGAAAGTTGGCGTGACTGGTCAATGCCATCTGGATTTTGTTTATAGATTGCCATGACGACTTTAAAGTACGAGGCCGATAAAACTGTATTTTGATTGCAGCTGGAATGCAGTTTTATGAAATTTTAGTTCCCTTCGTTGCTAAAATGCAAATTTTCGGCGTGTTACCAGTCCGACAAGTAGCTGCTTTAGAGAGCATGTACTAAAAGAATATTATAACAGCGCGAATAGTAGGATACATTTTTAAGTATTTAAAATTAAATGCATTTCTGTAGGAGCCTATAACGGTGCCAGTAATGATTTCATATTAACTTAGCCCACGGGCTAAATGGCATGCTAAGACAATAACCGACATTTACAAAATAAATAAATAAATTACCACCTCATTGCCAATTTGTGTATTTTTCATTGAATAAATATTAAACAAATAAGTAAACATTTTTCATAGAGGTTGCACGTAGAAATGGCAACAAAAATAACTTCAGGGTGAAAAACCTGTAAACAATTACCCCATCAGTAATTCAAACACTTATTTCACCTCTTTAATTTGCTATGAAGATAATGTTCAAGTTTATAATTTCAGTACTGTGCTACAAATATAACTGAGAGCTTTGAATATGGCATTTAAAATATACCTCAAATAAAATTGTGCAACTATAATATATTCAACTAATCCAGGGTTGACATATAAAGCAAAAAGCTCCACCTGAAAGCACTGTTATGTAAAGGGATACATCCTATACGACTGGTTGATGAACATAAAGAAAAGTGTTCACATACAATACAGTAATATTAAGTTATTTGTGTCTGTCTTACAAAACAGAAGTATTAATAATTATAAATAACAAATCAGGATAGAATAGATTTGTTAAAAAAAATTAGGTTATATAATAGTATATAATGCAACAAGCCTATAATGACATTCATTAATGTAGGCCTACGGGTATGTTTAAGAAACGATCAAATCGAGTTTCATAATTTTCATACGAGTATCTTAATTAGCATTATAGGATCTTTGCATATGACTATTTTGTACAACATACTTAATATTGATAAATTTCATATTTTTTCTTTGAGGGAATTCAGATTGGTCAACTAAAACCTTCTTTGCGCCTTATACCCTCAAATAGAAATAAAAAGGCCAGTAATTGTATATATAGGCCTATATATATAAATTTGTGGACCACCTTTACAATGAGAGTACAGAAATTATTTTTGTTTTTGATGTATTATTTTATTTTATCAGTTGAATACAGGTCTATATAATACATGCTATTGTCGTGATGCTAATGCTAATTAAAATTGATAAATATTTTCATAAAATTTAAAAATTTTTATGCAATTCAGTGACCTGTTTTGCCTGTGGCAACGTAAATAAGTAATAATGTAGGCCTACAAATTTTCAAGTAATTTGTTTGTAAAATCTGCTTTATAATTATAGATAAAACGATAAAATTTTATAGTTGCTTGGTTAAAAAATATATGTACAAATAACAGAGCATTTTACATGCTAAATGTCTTACATAAAAACTAAAATTGAATGTCTTTAATTCATTGAAATGCGTCTAAATAATCTTACAAGTATGATCTTGCACGTCTACAGATGAGCATGTTTGGCATTCTTAAAGTTAATTTTTCCCAAATCTTGGAGAGGAATACACTGTTATTTGTATAGAAGCCGATGATAGGCTAGGAGGTCCACATTTATTTATATCTGGCTATGCCCTGGATGTCGAGATATACATTTCGGTATTTATTCCTCTCTTCTAAAATTCTAGACTGAAGATGGTATAATCTTTTAATACCGAAATGTACATCTCGACTTCCAGCACATAGCCAGATACGAGTATAAATAAATGTGGACCTCCTAGCCTATCATCTGCTTCTTTACAAATAACAGTGTATTCCTCCTCAAGATTTGGGAAAAAATGACTTTAAGAATGCCAAACATGCTCATCTGTCGAAGTGCAAGATCATACTTGTATGATCATTTAGACTCATTTCAATGAATTAAAGACATTCAATTTTAGTTTTTATAGAAGACATTTAGCATGTAAAATGCTCTGTTGTTTGTACATATATTTTTTAACTAAGCAACTATAAAATTGTATCGTTTTATCTATAATTATAAAGCAGATTTTACAAACAAATTACTTGAAAATTTGTAGGCCTACATCATTACTTATTTACGTTTCCACAGGCAAAACAGGTCACTGATTTGCATAATTTTTTTTAATTTTTATGATAAATTCATCTCAAAATATTTATCAATTTTAAATAGCATTAGCATCACGACAATAGCATGTATCATAT
Organism: Ectobius pallidus; assembly: GCA_964059195.1. Taxonomy (NCBI): domain Eukaryota; kingdom Metazoa; phylum Arthropoda; class Insecta; order Blattodea; family Ectobiidae; genus Ectobius; species Ectobius pallidus. The sequence goes on from CAXKWD010000012.1 coordinate 41,713,724, forward strand.
AGACCTGTCTTCAACTGATAAAATAAAATAATACATAAAAAACAAAAATAATTTCTGTTCTCTCATTGTAAAGGTGGTCCACAAATTTATATATATATATATATATATATATATATATATATATATATATATACAATTACTGGCCTTTTTATTGCTATTTGAGGGTATAAGGCGTAAAAAAGATTTTAGTTGACGACATAATCTAAATGTTTAAATTTTGAGAGTTTAGATTCACTCAAACAAACGTCCGCTCACCGGCTGGCTGTTGCTGGTTGTAATTCTTGTCTTGTATGACAAATGGCAGCTTATGGCTTCGGTCAAATCGAGGTATTCTTTCGCTCGTTTTCTTGAAGGCAAGAGATTTTGACTGCACGAAATTAATTCATTTTAGTGTGATTTTATTTTGTTTCAACTACAGGCTATTTATTACGCAGTTTTCAGCTGATACTCTCAATGTCTCAAGCTCGTTCTTGTAAGATAATAATCGATACCACACCGATGTCATAATGGAAATCTGTATCGTTATGGATATCATTATGATACCCAGGGGTGCCCATCCCCCCTAGCTTCATGACTCAACCCCCAAACTTCATTGCTCAACCCCCCCAACCTGATTGGCTGTCGACAAGGGCGCCCATATGATATTTTCTAGGGGGACATTTTTTTAATCAATTTATTTTCTGTCGCTTTAACTTCTTGGGCCACTTTGTAGCATTATATTAATAATATAATAAGTCAAACAATGATGTAGCCATTAAATAATTGCGGGGAGGTTCGAAAGTGCCGGGGGATTTGGAATACCCCCAAAAAAGGGGACGGGGTTCCACCCCCGGAAATTGTTTTAAATATAGAACTAATGAAAATTACATTTTACTCTATTTTAGCACTGAAAAACTAGTTAGGAAATTTGTTTACCATACTCTTAGACATGCCAATGTAAATACGAAATCATTACCTAAATGGGGGTCTACCTCCGGAAAATTTTTAAATATTGAACGCTATTTTAGCAATGAAATACTAGTTGGCAAATTTGTTTACTATACTCTAAGACATGGCAACTTAAAAAAGAAATTGTTACCTAAGTTATAATACTGATTACTATTTATAAGAAAAATTGAATAACACATGGAACAGTGAACATAATAGCCCTACTCATTATGTTATGAAAAGAGAATAACTGCTATATCATATTTGACGCACCAACAAATCTTGTTTAATTAAGTAATTTTTTCTAATACAAATATAGAATTTTTGGTTTTGACTTTTGGGGGTCCAAAACCCCTGGACTCCCCTTTCCTAATCCACTGTGGATTCTGCTTCCATGCTGTCGATTTGGTAAAACTTCTGCAAACTTTTAATGTCTTAACAGACTTTCAAATAATTGTCTTAAAAGAAGAACACCTGACTATAATAATTATTAATATTCATTTTTACTTCCTCTGCCCGTACCATAGATACTACAGGTAGAGGAAGTATTGTTTTCAACCCCAAAATTCGAAGTTGAGATTTTAGCATATATACACGCTTCAAGGCCTCCTGAATCCAAAAATACAATTTTTGGAAACATGTCTGTGTGTCTGTGTCTGTCTCTGTCTGTCTGTGAACACGCTAGCTCCAAAACGGAAAATCGTGTGAAAACAAGATTTCATATTTGGGTCAAGTACCTTCTAAAGATGTGTGCCCAAGATTTGCGGCAAGTTTTTCTTACTCTTAAGGGGACTTTACATGAAGAAATTTTCGCGATTTTCTCGAAAACGGCTCTAACTATTTTCTTTAAATTCTGCACTTAGGTTGCTTATACTAAGAGCTAAAACTTTTATTTGAAGCATTTTTTCGAACAAGTTTTCTGAAGGGTAGTTATAAGCCATCAACTGTGAATACGCGTTCTTTGCAATACGGCCTCTTGTAACGGAAAATTGTACGAAAACAAAATTTTGTATTTGGGTTAGGTACCTTCTGAGGCTGTGACACGGAGATTGGTGACAATCTCTTATATTTAAGGGGACTTGTATATGAAGAAAATTTTGTTTTTTTGCGATTATCTCAAAAACGGCTCTAACGATTTCCTTTTAATTTTGTACATGGAGTGCTTATACCAAGAGCTAAAACTTTTACTTGAAACTTAAAAATAGTTTTCTGAAGGGTGGTTGTAAGCTTGTTTGTAGAAACTCCTGTCTTTCCTGGTGAACAACTCAATAAGCGGACATTCACGGCCTCTTATTCTATATAAGTACATGAAGTGAGAAAGCTGTATTGTTGGCCATGCTTACAGTTAAGAGTTATCTGTGGGGAATATTCCATACATTTTGGAAATTATTCTATACGGCGGAAAGTTCAATAAACGGTTGCAGTCACTTGTTTTTACTTCTTCTTTTTTGTTTGCCTATAGCCTGCGTTTTTAGTCGCAACATTCAAAGAAGGGGTTATAACGTATTTGTAGCATAATTAGCGTAAAATTGTCTTTTGCGATTCTGTACAACGATATGTGAATACTTCTAACTTTTATTTGGGCATAGGAAGTTATGTGACTTTCACATCAGATTTTTTTCCTTGCGGCCCCCCCCCCCTTCCTCGGATATGGGCGCCCATGGCTGTCGAAATTCTTCATCTTTATCTTGAAGATTCTGCTTGGGATTTACATCAATATACGGTTTCCATTTATCTTTGCCGCTGCGTTTACTTTCAGTAATCTTGTATTTTATATCTAAATTATGTTTCAGTTTATACGGATGTTTCTTTCTGCCTAGTAACGGTTTTGCACAGTAAGTAAATGCTGTTGTTTTTTCGGCATTTTCGACATGCCGAGATGGACTGAAACCAGTAGCCGTAACCTCAAGTTTCAAATTAAGAATGCAGCATTGGTTATAGACAGATTTTTCCACACCTTCCCTCCCCTTCTTATAAGGGGGCACGTGCTCTTGAGTGCAGTAAAATCACTTCCGAAATTAATACAGGGTCTTTATTATAAGTTGAGACCGGGCGACCGGTGTTTTCACTCTCCGCTACGGAGTCCGCATTAGCCGCGGGCGGCACGCGCGCGGCTTCCCTGCTTAAAGTGTAGGCTATATAGACTTACCTTATAACATATGTTGGAAGTGTCGTCCTTCCTGTGTTATGCAGGCATTGTATCTGGAAACCTCATTCTGGCTGACGCGAGTGAGTTCTTCCACTGTAATGGCCCTAATTTCATTCGTAATATTTTCTTTCAGCTCCTCCAATGTGTGAGGATTTGTTCGATAAACCTTATCTTTAAGTTTACCCCACAAGTAAAAATCACACACTGTGAGGTCTGGGGAGCGAGGTGGAAAGAGACCAGCACTGATCACTCTGTCAGCAAACACTTCCGAAATTTTAAGAAGGGAGACTTCCGCTGTATGAGCGGTGGCCGAATCTTGTTGAAACCACCCGCGCGTTTTTTCTTCATCCGTCAACTGCTGAAAGAATGGCACCAAAATGTCAACTTGCTAAATCTCTGAATGTACTGTAGTCTCGTAAAATATAGGCCCAATTATTCGCCTTCCATTAATAGCACACCAAACCCCGATCTTCCTATCGTAATGAGGGATTTCATACACACCATTAGGATTTTCTGCACACCAATGGCGTTAGTTATGACTGTTCACACGACCATTAAGATGGAACCAGGCTTCATCAGAAAAGAACACAAGCTGGGGGTCGATTAAACCATTATCCACTGATGACAGAAACCACTCACAATATCGCAATCTTGCTGCTGGATCGGCAGGTTTTAAACAATGGGCCCGTGTAAATCTGTACGGTTTGAGGTGTAACAACTTTGTTGCTTTGTGTGCAGAAGAAACTGAAACCCCTACTTGTTGGGCTAATTTTGAGAGTGATTTATTTGGTGAATGTTCAAGATAAGCGCCAATCTCGTCTAGCTTTTCTTCTGTTAACACTGTTCGTGTGCGCACATGCTTTTTGTTTTCACTGAGCCAGTATTTACAAATTTATTAACAATTCAGTGTAATTGTGCTCTTGAAGGTGGCACATCAGCAGGAAATGTCCAAATAAATTCATCACGTACACGTCTAGCAGACTCGTACTTAAAATAATGTTTACACACAAAAATACGATGCTGCAGCGAAATGGGTCTCACCATGTTGACACTTTAACAATAACGGCACGTGCCGCTGTTGCATCAAGGTCAGACCGGCTGCGCGCGCCTTCCGTCGCCCGGTTTCAAGCCTTCCGTCGCCCGGTCTCAACTTATAATAAAGACCCTGTATTACTCTTCCAGGTGGCATTGTACAAAGAACTAATACTCCAACAATTCTACCAACAATGGTTCAGTTCGCAGTCGCCGCTATCGGCACAAAGTGATCGATTTCGTTGGCGCGGCAGTTATACAAGCAAATGCGTTTAGCTAATTTATTGACTGTTCACTGTCTTCTAAAGAATTAGAAGAGACCTTTTGAAGTTATAAAACCTGACTGTTTTTATTTTTTATTTTTAACATATAAAACGCTAATTTTGCAACAATTTTCACCCCCAGAAAATTCATAAAACGATAATATTTTGCCCCCCCCCCAAAATTTCAATGACGCAGTCTGCGTCTTAACCACCCCCTGTAGGCACCCCTGTGATACCGTTACATCAGACATAGTAAGCATATTATAGTATGGTCGAAGGAAAAATAGATTCCAAGCCTTAGTTTTTCCTGTTTGTTTTATTTAGCGTTAATCATTCACACTCTCCTCTACTTCATAAAACGTCTGTGTTATTTTATCCTAAGGCAAATAGAGTTCATTCTCAAACAATATATTTCAAGTATTGATAAATATCATTTTTTTCCCGTTTGTGGTAATGTTTGTTATTATTGCATTCATTGAACTTCTGGTCCAGTTTGGTTTGTGGTTAGGTGGACGATTCTTTTTATAATAACAAATATATTTCAAGTAACCTCAAAGCATTATTTTACCCAATGAAATCTCGATTTCGAAAATTATACTCGCACTCTTCTCCAGTGTAAGTTATAAGACGGTAAAAATAGCCTAGGATATTTAGGGAACAATGAATTTGAAAGATACACCACCAGTTAAGTGTAACAAAGCTTATTGCAGACATTTTCTCGGTAAATTGACCTTTTTCTGTCTTTTTATACACCTTTTGCCGGTTTACTTCGCAGCACGAAAGAGCTGTTCTGTGAGGCATTTTTGTCATTTTCTAGGAGATGTGGTGGGTTACCTTTTTCCTAGAGGAGGAAGAGCACCCATTGTGGGACAACTATTACCGAAGTTCTTGTTACAGAAGCCGGATCTTAGCGCTTATAAGTTATAACCTGATACTTTTTAAAAGCTACTTTAATAATACAGAATTATGATCACTGCATGTGGTCTAGAGGTAGCGTGCCCGCCTCTAGATCCGCAGGGCGCGGGATCAAACTCGGCCGCGGTCGATGGATTTTTCAGGACGTAAAAATCCTGGGCACGGAGTCCTCCGGGAGGGACTTTAAGCTGAGGGTCCCGTGTCGTAGATTTACGGCACGTAAAAGAACTCCAAGCCTAAATTAGAGCCTCTGGACAAAATTTCTCGGCCCTTTCACGTCCAAGAAATACTTAGTTTCCAGAGGGGGGTTGAGAGGCGATGGGCTTACCACCTGTCCCTCTACCCTCTCTCGGAAAATAAGCTTATCAAAATTAGTATAGGTAATGAAACCTCCATTGGAGGCTCCTTCGCCCCACCTGGGGATCATAGGGTACCAGATACCCAGATATAGATGATCACTGCATACTCTGCTGAACCCCAGCAGACCTTTTTCAAGTATTGCATTTCCAGTTGGGTATCATCCAATAAGTACTGCTTGATTGTAGGACTCCTCTCCACAATGTCCGCCATATGTTCTTAACTGTATAAGTTTGTATATTGTTTTACTATTCATTCATATCAATTCTACCAGCCCTATAAAAAATCATAAATGCATGAAGGAAAGATTAAATAATTTTCTAGAAAAGAACAAAATCCTGCATAAATACCAGTATGGATTTCGGAAAACTGCAGCAACCTTATGTGCTGCGGTAGATATAATAGCCCAAATAGAGGGCGCAATGGATATTAACAAATTTTCTTCAGGACTATTTATTGACTTAAAAACGGAATTTGACCCAGTGATCACGAATTACTTTTGAAAAAACTTGAATGTTTCGGAATAAGAGTTATAGTGTTAGACTGGTTCAAAAGTTACCTGAAAGAACGCACACAATATACTTCAGTAAATGGATATGACAGCAATGCTCAAGTAATAATTGGCGGAGTCCCACAGGGCTCAATATTAGGATCCATCTCTTCCTAATATATCTATATGATATTCAGACCTTACCTTTACATGACATACCTACACTTTTTGCTGATGATACCAGTATTTTTGTTAGTGGTATAGTTGATGGATTATTATCATACATTCACAAAGATCTTGAAATCCTATCAAAATGGTTAGATAAAAATAAATTATCATTAAATACCCAAAAGGCAGCATACATAAGGCAAACACACAGTTAAAGTGTTTTGCAGATGACAAACAGTTTGTCCTTCTTCTTGCTTAGATACGCGGTCCAATCAGAGACGGCGAGACGGAGGGAATACTCTGACTGCTAGCGGCGCTTCGTCAGCTCGTACACGTGATTGGCGGTGAAGGAATCTGCTTCTCATTTGAAAAATAGTTTAAGTATTTTTGAACAGTTAGATGACAATAAGCACATAAAGCGAGTAACGGATACTAAATTTTTAGGCCTAACTATAGACCAAGAAATAACGTGGAAAGGACACATCAACAATATATGTAGCAAAATTTCTCCAGTTATAGAGATATTTAGGCGAAAAGAGGAATATTGTCAACTTCTGGCTTAAGATCCATATATTACTCACTAATACAGCCTCACATAACCTATATGTTCTTTATCTGGGGTCATTTTCATAAAACGGATCTGTAACCATTAAGAGTACTTCAGAATAGAGCAATGAAAATTTTATTAGGTGCACATTATTTGACACCAACTCACATTCTATATGAACAATCGAAAATCTTGCCGTTTGTCACCTTAGTTAAAGTAAATGACATTATATATATATATATATATATATATAATGACCAAAATATCACGAAGAAAATCCATAAAATTATCTCAGAAATATGGACTACAGAGAAAATCCCACAGGATTGGAAATGCGCATTGATTCATCCACTGCATAAAAAGGGCGACAAGACAGACCGTAATAACTATAGAGGTATCTCGTTATTGCCTGTCACTTACAACATTCTTTCTAAGGCATTACTCAACAGACTAGAACCACAAGCGGATACAAAGATAGGTTAATACCAAGCAGGTTTCAGGAAAGGAAGATCATGCAGTGAACAGATCTGGAACCTACGAACACTCTTGAAGGTCGGACAGACGAACAACATGGTAGTCACATTTGTGGGCTTTAAGAAGGCCTACGATTCAATAGATAGGCAGACCCTTTTTGACACTCTAGAAGATTATGGAATAGACAGAAAAACTAGGGCACTCATACAACAGACACTCACAGACACCACATCCAAAATAAAATTCATGGGAGAAGTCTCAGAACCATTCGAGATACATACAGGGGTCAGACAAGGAGATGGGCTCTCTCTTATTTAACATGGTCTTGGACAAGGTTATCAAACAATGGGAAGAAAAAGTAAAAGGAATTCAATTAGGAAGAACATGTGCAAATAGATCAATCATAAAGTGTCTGGTATTTGCAGATGACAAGCAATACTTAGCAACAATAGACAAGAAGCGCAAGAAGCACTGGAATATTTGCATGAAGTCTCTGTTAAAGCAGGTCTACAGATATCATATGAAAAAACGCAGTACATGGAAAGAAAAAGAAACAACATACGAGCCATACACACAAAATATGGGAAGATTAAAAGAGTGTAAAAAATCAAGTATTTAGAGGAGTATATATAGATAGGAGGATCAAACAAGACATCCAACATAGAAAGAACAGAGAAACTTCAGAAAGCGTACAAACTCAAATGGACGCGCTACAATAAAAGAAACATTTCAAGACAGGCCAAACTCAGGCACTACAATACAGTGGTACTACCAGAAGCCCTCTACGCATCAGAAACAACCACAATTGGAGCATCAGGTATCATAGAGACAGAAAAAATAGAACGTAAAGTCCTCAGAAAAATTTTTGGAGCAATACACAGAGATGGCATATGGATGAAGAGACCAACAAAAGAATTATACGAACACACAGACAGACTCACAGACATGATCAGAAAACGCCGACTAACATTCTATGGACACATACATATAATGAACGACAACAGACTTTGAGGATTTTTGATGTAGTTAACAGTTCAGTAAAAAAAAAAAAATTGGCTGCAAGAAATAGAAGAAGACTTAAAACAAGCAGGAATCAATAGGGAAATGATAAATGAAAGAAAAAAATTCAGAAACAAAATTATGCACGCAAAATTTGAAGTAAAAGAAAGCAAGAGAACAGGTAAAATATGGACCGAACAAAGGAAAGAGGAGCACAGTCACAGAATGAAGAGATTTTGGGAAGAGAAAAGGAAGAAGAAACAAGAAGGAAGTGTATAATCATGTAACATTCTAGTTCAAACACTGTCTTAATGGCAAAAATTTGTAATAATATATATATGCACACAGTGGTACATGGTAATATCCACAGCAATTTTCCAATAGAATATAACAAAGACATGAAACAAGGCAAAACAGAACATATAACTCACACATTCTTCAAGTGTAACATATAGGACAAGGGGATTAAAATATTATTTAAGCAAAACATATAATGAATTACCACAAGAAAAAAGAATATCTTAAAATATAAAAAATTTAAATCAGAAATAAATATTTTTAAATTCTAAGATTAATTAAGTTATTGGATAACTTATAGTAATAAATATATATATATATATATATTGATCACTATTAGACTATGCAATTATGTTTCCCTTCATCATCTATCATTTCACTTCATTCTTGCAATCAAATCATTTTGTTTTATTATCCTATATAAAGTAACTCTTGTACCTCTTGTATATTTATAAGTTATTTGTAATTGGAAATTTATTTTCCTCAATACATGTCATGTTGTATAAAGCCCCGTAAGACGAGCTTTGCTCGTTGGGGTTCTCTTACCATCAATAAACAAAAATAAAATACTTATACTATAACTATAGCCCTACGAAGGGCAGCCCTGGTAAATAGGACTCTTATTCTTGAAAATGTAATAATTATAATAATAACAATAATAATGAAAATAATAATTATACAAAGTTATTGTTATTTACTTTTCACACAATTATGTGAGGCAATTACTCTGCGGAACAATAAGAATGCTAAGTTTAAAATACTAAAAACATATAACATCCACCACAGAACGCCCTCGGGAATACTCTACTCAATCCAGTAGGAGTCGGGATAGTTGGATATCTCAGACAGCAGCTTAACAAGAGAAAGCGTGTTTAGTAGGTGGGAGGCTGTAAAAAACATCCGAATGCAAGATCTCATGACGTAGAAACGCCCTGCCTCGCCCGGCCGGAACAAAGCATGCAAAGAACTGGAGAAAAAGAGGCAGGAAAACAAAAGAAAGCACAAAGAGCCGATTAACAAGTGGCGAGTGGGTTTTTGTTTATCGAGGCGCAATGCTTCTAATCACCTCACAAAGGGTCACAAAGAAACTCGTGCAGAAATCTCCCAAGAAACTGATATCGCTGGAATTAACTCAAACTCATTCAACAACAAAACTTAAGGTGGACTTTTCCATTCATGCGACGCGTATTTGATAGTGACCAATAAAGTTCAGTAATTCCTCGTAAGCTGATCAATGACGATCGTTTACCTTGCTTGCTAGTGTTACAAGGATGCAATTTTATGTGATGAAATATCAGCTCGGCACTGGACTGCATCAATATGCGGTGAATTACCCGACACATGCTGCCAGTGAACAGAAAATGACATTAATTTACACATATGCCTTTTCGGAAATTGAATTAACATAAATTGCATTGAATAAGAAAAAACAATTTCGATTCGGTGCAAGACATTTCGCTTCATGCCATCATTTTTGTGGTCGGCCTATATTTCTTCTTCCTCTTGGTGTATAACAAAAAGCAGCTTTTACTATTCTGGTATTTGGCATTCGAAAGATGTGTTCTCTCGAATTCATTCTGTATTGTTCTATTAATGTAATAACTGGTTCTAAGTTCGAATTCCTGTCTGATATGAATACTTCTTCTGTGATTCAATAATGTATTTCCTGCTATATAGCAAAGAAATCTCGTTTCTGATATTACAAAGCGTCTTTTGGTCAGCGGATAGTGTCCAACTTTCACAACCATATAATAACAGTGGTAAGGCTATTACTTTACATAGTCTTAATAGTGTTTCTCTTCTTACATTACCGTATTTTACGGACTATAAGACGCTCCGGACCGTAAGACGCACCTTGATTTTAGGATTGAAATTTAAAGGAAAGAATTATAATGTGGTAATAAACGAAAAAAAAAAAATGTAACGGGAATAATATACCGGTACTTCATTGCATATATAAATTATAACCTTTTAGAATGAAATCAGTGTAAATCACTTTTAACATAAAACGTGCGTTGTACGAAAATCTCTTCTGTGCAGGTGGCACCGCGTAAATTTTAACAACGGAACTGATTTCCCATGGAACACTGAAAATATTTTAAACCCTCAAATAACCCAGTGTTTCTCAACCTTTCAGTATTCGCGGCGCTGTTTTCAATCATAATTTTCATCGCGTCGCCCCCCCCCCCACTTACAATAAAATGTATACAACAATAATGCATTCTGAGTATTTTGGAGGCCCCTGAAAAAGAGGTTCTTTTCCGCACTTTGTAAAGACATGGGTTCGGTGCATTCACAGTTATTATTTTATTGCGAGGCAAGATGGTTATCACGTGGAAAATTTTTACAACGTGTTTATGAATTAAGAGAAGAAATCGCCATTTTTCTAGAAGAAGAAAACATACCGGAAGCCGAGAATTTTCGCGACGGTTAATTTGTGATGAAATTAAGGTACTTGGTCGACATATTCGATAAATTAAATATCTTGAACCTTCAACTCCAAGGAGCAAATACACATATGTTGGATACGAGTGATAAAGTTAATGCTTTTTGCAGAAAATTGCATTTGTGGAGCAGAAATTTAAAGCAAAAAAACCTAACAATGTTTGCAAATGTGGATGATTATATTAATACTGACAAGGCTGAAGAAGAACATGTAAAAGTTGTTCTTGTAACCATTGAAAATCATTTAGCCACGCTAGAAAAGAATTTAAAAAAGTATTTTCTTGCAGACGATAACTCGATAGAAAGTTGCGAGTGGGTGAGGGATCCATTTCATAAGACTCCCGAAGGACTTTCAAGTGATGAAGAAGAAAAATTCATAGACTTCACGACAAGTGGCGAAAACAAAAATCAATTTATTTGAATTTTGGGCAGCAGTAGATGATGATTTTTCTGCACTAAAAACCAGAGCATTTCGCATTCTATTGCCATTTTCAACATCCTTCTTTTGCGAAACTAGATTTTCTACTTTGGCTTCGTTAAAGACAAAATATAGATCTCGGCTAAATATAGAAACAAAACTGAGAGTGGCTATTTCTAATATTGAGCCTTCCTTCGAAAAAGTCTCCTCTGCAAGACGGGCCCAAGGTAGTCACTAATAATTATTTAATTTGTTTTTAATGTAGTATGTTTTGATAAAGTAAGTTTTTATTTAGTAAGTTGTTTTAATTTTTTTTTAATAAGTCGAAATGTATTGTGTTTTCTATGTGTATGTTTTTCTGTCAGTTAATAATTTTTTTAAATAATATTTTCTCTTGGATATTCTCGTGCCCCCAACTAATCTGCTCGCGCCCCCCTAGGGGTCGCACCCCACAGGTAGAGAATCGCTGCTCTAACCCTCAATTCAGCATATGGTAAGGCTGTTTAGAGGTGTTTGCCTTCATTTAAACCACCCGGCGGAGACAACTCCTTCCGTATAAAAGAACTCAACATTCCTTTCGTTTCGCATTGTATACCTGGCTTCCAGCTACCCTTATTTTACGATTGTGACAAGTGCACTGATGTACAACCTGTGCCAAAATTTGTTACCATCTTATTGTTGTTTATACCTGTGATATTCCGGCAATATTTTTCATATTTTTGTTTAGTGTACTTCTGGCCATTAGACGTGTAATATCTTAAAAATTTGGAAACCAGACCCTCTAAATGGTTCGCAAACAGACCAGGCATTGGGCTGGGTAAATCAGGAAGTATAAGTGCCAATGTAGAGTTGCACAAGGTGTGCATAACATGGTGATGATTTGCGGAGTTGAATTTCAAAGGTGGTTGACAGTCTAGTTAATTGCGAAATACGGAATAAGTATTTTGAAGAAGTAAAGTTAAGAAATACGCTGAAAAGGAAGTTGCAAGTAAGGAGTTTTTGGTTTGAAACGTCACGGGTGCCAGTGGGGAGGCAAATTGACGCACGATGTTATAAAACGGGCAGACTGACCAGTTCGGCCCTCTTGCTACTCTACACTCTTCACGACTGGATCGACAGCACTCAAGAGTACCCCGGTGCAAGTTTATTTAAATTTGTGTAATATTTCATCATGAAGTGAGTATGTAAGTACACTATGTAATTTCAATTTATTTTAATATTAAATAAACTAGTCATTTTGTTATTTTGGGTAAAACTAGCTTTTGTGATTTGTGCATGGAGATGTACCGTTCCTTGCCCTTGTCCTCGAGGTTAAGATGCAAATGTATATTTTGAGCCATCCTGATAAATCGTGTCTCGGGGTAAAAGGTGTCAGAATAAATATAGGGCCCTGGGATACGACATCTGGTGTCAGAAGTGGGCGAATCTAACCCAGAACAGAACTGGTGACCTTAAGTGGGCGAACCAAACGCAAAGCTTTACGATAAATAATATCAGAAGCGAGTGAATTTAATAAAGCTCAAATGGGTCACCATACGCAAAAATAATTATTAAAATGGGTAAACCACATGGAATTAAGTGAAATGAAATGAAAGTAAATAACCACAGAGATTTAAAGCAAGGGAAGGAAGCTAGTTTAGTTATTACGGCGCATCTCATGTTCATATTGCAAAGGTTAATACCACTGAAACTTAGGAAGAATGAAACAGCTGACAGAAAGTAATGAGTTAGCATAGACAGATAGCGAATGTAGCAAATAACTTAAATCCTGCAAGAATAACTACAAGTGTTGAAACAGAGATTCTAGTGTAAGATAATAAACTCACCATTTTTTTTCTTTTTCTTTGTATACCTTTGTTGGGTCTTTGTGCAAAATAAAAATTCAATATGTCGATCAACGAAGAAACTAGGAGGACTATTGAAGACCTCAACAACAGGTTAGCGGCTCTAATTCTAGCAAACCAAGCGTTACAGCAGGCAAACCATGTAGTTAGACATAAAGACTTAACTGTATGTACTACTGTTAAAGAATGGAACGGCATGTCGGGATCCTTGCCTGTTAAGGAATTTTTTAACAATATTGAAGCTGCTGCTTCCATGGGAAACCTAGAAGCAGAGGATAAAAAACAAATAGTCAAGTTAAAGGTTGCAGGGCCAACCGCAGAATTTCTGTACGGTAGACCCGACCTAACTAACAAGGAAGCGACGTACGACCAGCTTAGGGCTGCGTTCGAGGATCGCTTATGGGGAAAAAACGAAACGCCAGATCATTTTTGGGCCTAGCCGGTTATTATAGAAGACATATACCAAGTTTTGCACACATTGCAAAACCCCTCTCAGACTTAACAAGAAAGGAGGAAAATTTAAGTGGGGAAAACAACAACAAGACGCATTTGACAAGCTTAGAAAGGCACAATGCAAAGATCCAATATTAAGGTATCCGGACTTTACGAAATCCTTTATTTTGAGTACGGATAGTTCGAGTTTTGCACTAGGAGCTGTTTTGTCGCAGAAAGAAGGAGATATAGAACACCCGGTATCTTATGCATCACGAGTTTTGTCTAAAAGTTAACAAATTTTTTCCACGACAGAACGTGAATTATTAGCATTGGTTTGGGCTACTAAACATTTTAGATGTTACCTGTACGGAAATGAATTTATTGCTGTCACAGATCACGCCGCACTGAAATGGTTATTTTCATTACAAGATCCAAATTCAAGGCTAGTAAGATGGGCTTTAAGGTTGCCAGAATTTAAGTTCACAGTACAATCCAGCCAGGAAAATCATTGACTAATGCAGATTCTCTTAGCAGAATAATGATAAACACAGTACAAACTGCTAAAGAAGCAAAATCAGTAAGAAATTTACAATTAGCGGAACCAAAATATACAGAATGGGTACAAGACACAAAGGAATTTAGATTACATGAAAATGGAATTTTATTTGACAAAGAAGGGAAATCAGAACCTCGGTTAGTAATACCAAAGCCTATGAGAAGGTCCATTTTGGGAAATTTTCATGACTTACCGTTTGCTGCTCACAAGGTCAGTTAAAACATATGACTTAATAAAGTCAAGATTTTACTGGCCAGACATGAAACAAGAAATTCAAACATACGTTGCCGAATGCATGTCGTGTAATTCTAGAAAACCAGGCAAAAGCAATGTAGCTCCATTACAATCATTTGAATCAGCATTAAAACCATTCCAAAGAGTACATATGGATATCGTTGGACCTTTACCCACCTCAATACGAGGAAATGTGTGTTTGTTAACTTTTGTTGACGCATTTTCCAAGTATACAGAAGCTATACCAATTCCGGACCAAACAGCGGAAACGGTAGCTAAAGCATTTGTTTATAATATTATAGCACGTCACGGAACGCCTCAGAATTTGATTACAGACAAAGGGCGTAACTTCACGTCGAAATTGTTCAAGGAAGTTTGCGAGTTGTTACATATAAATAAACTTCAAACTAGTGCGTATCATCCCATGTGTAATGGCGCAGTCGAAAGAACGCATCATACAATGGAAGACATGCTGTCGCACTTTGTAAGAAAGGACCAAAGAGACCGGGATTCGTATGTTCCAATAATACAGTAAGCTTTGCGAAGTACACCACACACAACAACGGGATATTCCCCTTATTTCTTGCTGCATGGGAGGGAAATGGAGTTACCATTTGCAGAAAATGTCATACCGAAATTTCAGATAGAGGAATTGGAACAAGACGATGTAAAAAAATTGGCAAAGAAGTTGGAAGAAGTTTATGGAAAAGTACGGGAAAATTTGAAAGAAGCAACCCACAAACAGGTGACGCAGTACAATGCAAAGAATAAAACACAAAACAGTGAAATAAAAGTCGGAGATGAGGTGTTTGCTTTGAAAAAGGGCGTTTCCAAGAGACTTTCAAAAAAATTTGTCGGACCATTTTATGTGGTAGAAAGAATCAATCCAGTGAATTATAAAATCAGAGCGCAAGACGGCACAACGTCTGTAGTACATGTGATTGGATTAAAATTGTGTAAGACACAGCAGTTTACTAATCAAGAAAGCAAAGAACTGCATGACACATCGGGAAGCGACGACGTGTTACAAGATCGCAACGGACATAGATATGAAGAGGAGAAAGAAGAAGAGACAGTTAAGATACAGTGCGCAGGCGCGGGGCAATACAGGAATACGGAGAAGCAAGGACAAGCAGAGAAGGAAGATAATAACTGTACATATGACTTGCATATCGTCCCGGGAGCATGGGAATCCGAGACTATAACTGATAACCTGATAGGCTTAACAAACACGGACCAGGAACATAGACAGACAGAGACAGAAGATGATGACGAGGACGAAGACGAATTGCCATTAAGTTTGCTAAAAGAGAAATTGAAATTAGGAGAAGACATTCCTCCGTCTGCCAATTTTGATAAACTGAGATTAACACGGGATAGTAACGTACCACTTCCAGAATACCAGGAAGTCCAAATTAGATATAATTTTAGGCCTAGGAATATAAGTCAGGCTTCAACTTCGAAAGAAATAGTAGAAAAATCAAGGGAGCAGGGAAATAATACAAAGTATAATTTAAGACCAAGATAAAAATAAATGTTTTGTGTTACAGGTTTCATCTGTATACGCATCGTCGCTTTATCAACAATACCAGGGAAGGGAGTGAACGTCCAAAACCAGCAGGAATTAAATAAGGGACTTGTTTTTTTAAAACAACAAGAAATATTGTTGTCAGCTAATAAATGATCGATTGTTTTAGATTTTTCGTTAGAACAATATTACGAAATTTTAGAGAATATGACAGAACAAATAAATATTGTCAAGCATACGGTAAACAAACCTGATTTTATGAATTTTCAGATGTACGAGGCTTTAACAGAAATGTCGAAAAAAACAGTTCAAATATCATTGCGAAGGTTGGAACACGAATTACAAAGAATGCAAATAAAAGTAGAAGAAATTGATAAAGAGTTATTTTATTCCGAGGGTAGAACAAGAAGAGGACTTATAAATTTGGGTGGATTAACTTTAAAAATATTGTTCGGTGTATTAGATTCAACAGACAGGCAAAGAATAAATCACCAGATAGAGTAATTAACCTTGAAACGCGTGCCATAAGGGCTTCTCCCTAGAGCTGTATTATAGGATGTCAAAATCATGTAAGTCAGGATAGAATAGTATGCGCGATCAATATGCAATACAAGAATTCTGAACACAAGAATCAAATTTTATTTTACAAGGAGTGGTAGCTTACTACAGCAAAATTACAGTAAAATCAAGGATAGACTACAAATATCATGCTTTCAAAATCCTGAAGGGGAAACTGATGCCAAAAGCTCAGATAAAGGCCTATATTCAGTGAACATACAGAGCTTCAATTATAATCATTAATAGCAAAAGCTATAGCAAAAATTCCCCAAAACAATAGGGCTGAAGGTCCAACGCACAAGGCTTAAGGCCTGTCATGAGCCAAAATACAAAGCTTCAAGAATAATTATTACCAGCAAAAGCTTTAGCCAAAAGGATCCAAAATAACAGGACTGAGGGTCCAACGCATAAGGATTAGGGCCTGTGAAGAATTGTGGAAATTAACCGGCGAGCCATCCTTCTTTTAACAGAAAAAAACGAAGAAAATATAAACCAAACGTGAAACAAGCGAAATGGAAAAAAAACTAACTCAAAGCTGGTGGGCGAAACCGAAAATAGTTAGAAAACATAAAAACCCACCAGCAAAACTAGAATTTAGAAACAAAACATAAAGTACCTGCTGGAATAAAGAAGTTACGAGATCACAGCATGCCGGATAGAAGTCTCACACCGGGACGATGACAGGGCACGTCTCACTTCCACAAGATCCAAACTTGAACTCCTCGAGCGAGAAACGCCCCTCAGAGAAGTATACGCGAACCGGCCGCGAGAGGCGCTGCGCCGGAAAAATAATCAAGCCCGCGAACAAAACTATATAGGGGGCGCTGAAGAAGAAAGAGAAAACTAAACACACACTAAACAAAAGAAAGATGGCTGCTGCAAAGAAAGTGAAAATATGTACGCAACTGGCAAAAGTAAGTAAACAATACAAAAAATAAATATGTATAACGAGAACTAGAAGAAAGCAAGGTGCCGAAAGCTCACGGCACATCCTCCACGACCCTAGGAAAAAAAAAATTGAGAATCAAAGGTTTTTTTCTTCAAAACTAGTCCATTTGTGAAAATATTATATATTTAGTCAGAACGAGCAAAGTTTATGTCATCACCCCTCCAAAATACAAAAGGTCCACAAAAATATGCATAATTAGTATGAAACCAGAAGAACATTTTGTAATAAGCCTTGAAGAAAATATTCCGGAGTCCATATCCGTAGTTATAACACATCACCAGCACAGCAAACCATGTGTCTTTGTACATAGTAGTTAGATGTAGTGATTAACCATAACCGTAGCTATTGTAGAATAGTAGTAGTAGTATGTAGAAATTAACCAAGTCCATTTGGTGTTGGAAGTAAACGGAGCAGTAGATAAGGCTGGTGAGTAGGCGTAGAAACATTGTTGCTGGTGTGAAGAACTGTAGTTGCATATAGTATAGCCGGAGCTTGCTTTGTTGCAGACTGACACAGCACGGCGTCCCCATAGTGTCAGGACAGCAGCAGAGAATAGGTGGCCAGCACAGGGGTGGTACAGAGTATTCTCGCTCGACAGAAAATGAACGGGCCGAGGAGGAGGGCAGCACACGGCGGCACCACACAATCTGGAAAATTAGACAAATATAAGCACAGGTACGTACACACTCAGAAGTGCTTCAAAAAAGATAAATCTCCAAAAGGGAGATAATACAAAGTCCTGAAGGGACTCTTAGAATTTTTTTTAGATATTTCTAAATGTTTGAAAGATCAATAAAATGTATTTACAATGACCCTATGGAAACAAATGAGGGCCATATACATTAGAATTAATTTGAAAATTGTTTAGAATTACAGAATACAATAAAATTAGTATTAAATTAATGAAATATTATCAATATGAATGCTGATCTAGGATAGAAAGATTCAGCAAAATTTTAAGAAGACCTTCCTAAAGTGAAGGCATAATTTAAGTAATATGTTAAGATTTTTGTTTTCATTTTTGTTACCACATTTTGTTAGGCTGATTCTTTTTCAATAAGATTTAGATAGAAAGAAATGAGAGATAGAGGATGAAAATGATGCTAGGCCTAGACTTAGACGGATTAGAGAGGATGGAAACATAGGAAAGGTGATAATGAAGTGATTGGAGAACGGATCTCGAGATGGCAAATATAGAAGTGAAAAGGAGGCAGGATCCTTGTAGTTCGCTTCCACGTCTGGGCCAGCCGGACGGAGCGGAAGACCGCCTCTCGGGTCAGTCCTTGAAGAAATCCCGCACTCAACCCTATACAATTCACATGGCCGTTCGGGGGTCTGAAAAAAAAGCAAACGAAACCTCGGGGATATACCCCGGAAACGGAAAACATTGTCCACGCCCCGCTAAGGAAGAATTCCCGGTAACTCCTCAGCCGTCCGAGGACAAAGAAGAGAAAAAGCAACCTCCTCCATGGAATTAGCAGACGTGCCCGGAAGCCGCGAACCGAAACCGGGCACGCCCTCCCATGGAGCAGTCTGAGACAACCCGAATAAAACAACGGCATAACGAGACCGCCAAAATAACCACCAAGCAATTTAAGGGAGAAAAATACTTGAAACGCCAGCAATGATAAATACGCTGGCATAAGTTTATTCAGCATACATAGCTCAAGATTATTCAAGGCCAGCGCAAATCTTAAAGATAGATTTGAAAATCCCAGTCTGGAAGTTTTGTCACAATCATTTTAGATAATTTGTTTGTTTTGGGGTTTTACCAAAACACAACAGCCTCTTGACAGTAAAAAAAAAAACATCCAACAAATAATTGAGAAATTGCGTAGAAATATTTGATTTTGTTTCATTTATGTTTTTTTTTTCTTTCCTTTCATTTAAGTGCCTAATAAGCTTGGACAATGCTTTCCATCACGATGAAGGTTTCGACACAAATCTATTAGTTTGATGCCATGATAATCAAAAGGTCATTTCCTTAATTATATATTGTTCGATTAAATATATATATTATGATTTTTGTTTTACCCTTTTGCCATGATGTCTATCCGGCATGCAAAAAGAAATATATATATATGTATATAACTTATTTGACGGAAGTTAAAGTAGTTACAATACTATGTAAAAAAAACAACAGAGAGATTCATAAAATATAGTATTTTTTTTCAGAAATAAAATCACCAGCAGAGAAAACAAACAACCAAAAACGCATAAACTAAACAGAACGAAGAAGGAGGATGGCGGCCAAAAAAAAAAGGAACCCTGGCAACGTAGCGGCACAGAACTACTAACGGAAGAAAAGAGAATTTGAAAATCAAAATGACAATGCATAATATGTATAACCTATATATGGTAATAAATATCATAATAACATGTAACTTAGAGCCACACTATTTGGAATGTAAACCATCTTATATTTTGGACAAACAAGAAAATAAAAATGAAAAAACATGAATACGCGAAACAACCTACTCAGTCATGTCATATTACGAGAAGAGTTTACGCAAGCAAGAAAAGCCCAAAATTGGGACAATTAGAAATTTAGAAAAGTTCGCCTATTCATGTTTTACGGAATATAATAGGACTAAATAGCGGAAAAGGAGAAAAGAAAGAGAAAGAAGAAAACTAGCTATAGAGCAAGAAGAAAAGGAAGACCTATCTGATCGAGAAAAAAAAAAAATTTGCATCAAATTTTATAAATTTTAAGAAATGGCAAAATTGTATAGTACCTATACAAGACATTTTAACTTCGGCAAAATTTTGAAAAGACAGAGAATTTATAGAAAGATAGGGAAGCAGAAAAGTAGACGAAAGAGGAAAACCCCAAAGAAAGAAAACCCGAAGAAAATAAGAGAAAAATCCCCGCCTAACTGACTCGGGCCACTTGGGAACGTCGGCTCCCATATCCCCATGCCCATTCATGGAGACCCCTGAGGGTACGCAACCCTATTCATGAAAAGAAAGTTAGCTTAGAACAGAAGTATACAGTTGAAGATTATTAAGGAAATTTTCCACCACCGATGGTGTCTGGAGCATCACAAGTTGCCACACAGGTGAGGTCACAAGGGCTGGACGATGAATCA
This sequence comes from Ectobius pallidus, assembly GCA_964059195.1. NCBI lineage: Eukaryota > Metazoa > Arthropoda > Insecta > Blattodea > Ectobiidae > Ectobius > Ectobius pallidus. The sequence goes on from CAXKWD010000012.1 coordinate 41,734,398, forward strand.
GCCTTTTGAGTATTGACCGGGAAACTCTCAAGTTCTTTGGCCTCACCCGTACGACATGGACCACGAGCTTTCGTAGTCAAAGACCTGGATGTCTGTGATTTAACTCGGGAATTACTCTGCAACATAGTACACTTTTTCTCTAATTCTGCAATAGTGTCTCGCATCTTCATAACGTCATTAGGTAAGTCCTCGCGAATAACTGTAAGATCGTTAATGCGTTCTTCGCGTTCAGATAACCTTTCATTAAGAGAACGTATTTTCAGAAGGAGATTACCATTCTCTTTTTTCAAACTTTGGTTGGCAGAACTGAGTTTTTGATTATCTCCTACGGGACCAGAATTAACGCGAGCTGACAACTGTTCACAGTGATGTTGTAATTCAGCAGTTCTCAATTTCTGCGCGTTGGAGTTGTCAGCCATTTTGGCTATCTCCTTGTTCAAACCTTCCTCGATAGCGAGCAATTCTGCCATACGGTCAGCATCCTCGCGGTTCCGTTCAGTGATAGCTAACAACTTGCTATGCGATTCCTGAATATCTTTACTTAAGCTGCAATTAGCAACTTGCAAATCCTGGTTCCTCAACTGTAAAACCGACAAATGCTTTTCAAGGTCACTTTTCTGTTTACTGACCATCCTTAACTGGTCACGCACGGCTGCTAACTGACGGTCCAATTTAATACAGTGATTGCAACCATTACCGTTAGAGGAAGAATTATTACTCAAAACCTTATTCCGACATCCAGAATCTTTAACATTAGGCCTCGGCCCAGAATTATTGGAAGTGGGGGCAAGCCGGGAACGTGGAGTCCCACCTCCATTAATTCTCCTTCGCCGCTCCTGAGTATGTCCAATAGCTTTACTATGAAGGCAAGAAAGAACGGGCTGTTTACTCCCCTTTTCCTCCAGGTGTACCATTATTTTGATTTATATTTATTTTTCGCGCATAATGGTACATGTTTTTAAGTTTGGTCGCTGGATGGCGCGACCTTCTCTGTTGTATATTCTTTCGCGGGCGTAGGTCCGCTGGCCTCTCCCCTCATCCTTTGGTACAGCCTCTTAGCGAGTGTTTATCTTTTCTGGCTTCAGTTACGGGCATGGTTTATTTCGGCATTGACGTGTTTTCGTAGTTGCATTTCGTTAGTTTGTTTATAAGTAATTTCTTCGGTATTTGTGCTTTCGTTCGTGGGATAATGTAGTCCCAGTGTATCCTTCAGGTTTGCAAAAGGATTTTAGTTTATCTTTCTTGTGTTTTAACTTAGTAATTATGTAACTGTAGAATTCCCTTCCCCTCTATCTGCGCTTGGTAGCTGGTAGCTTCTCTGATTGATTTGGTAGTGTATTTTTGGTAGAATCTTCGTAGAAACCATACGTTCTGTGTCCTTTTGCTTGGGTAGTAATATTTAAAGGGTTTTCTGTTTATTTGAGTTGCTGGGGGTTTCTTAGTAATAGCCTAAGTAGTCGGCGTCATCAAGCTATAATGATGGCGTCTGCATCTTTCTCTTCTCCCCTGTGCCTGCTTGCAAACCTGATGTGTGTCGGTCTGGTAAGTCATTTTTAGTTTCGTGTTACTTCAATTATTTTGGTCTGTATTTAGTCTTTGTGACATGCCCGTTTCTCCTGTGCATCGGGATTTTAAAGGCATCCCGATGGCAGTAATGTTTCCCGCCTTTTACTAAATTTTGCCCCTTGTTAAAGATTGTTTGCAGGCCTACATTATATTTTCCCCGGTTTGTTTCGATTCTGGCCTTTATGAAATAAAGCCATCGTCCCTTGTGTCATTATACTGAGTAAACCCCTCCCCTTTTTCTATTGTAAAGTCACCTTCTTCTGTGTGTTAATATTTATTTAAATTTGTTATAATGGTTAGGTTGCTCTTTCACCTTGTGATTTTGATGTAAACAGAATAATTATTTCACCGGAAGGTCCAAATTGTTGGATTATTATTCAAAAGTGTAAATGTAACAGTGCTGTAAATTACTATTGTTTTTCTATTTCAGGCTATGCTAATTTTGTAATTTCCTTTGTCTTGTAAACATCTGATTCTAAATTATATATTATCTGTTATTGTTTTTGAATCAGGAACTTTTACATTCTGTTTTGTGCCCCCTCCGGGATGTCCTACTAGACCTATGGGTGGGCCCGTTTTCAGGAAATAGGCTAACTTCCCTGGGGTTGGTTTCCCTAGCTTCCTTCCACACATTTCATCCCTTAGGGCGGGGTTGCAATTGGTAGCAGAGCGTGGTTATGTCCACGATTCTCTGTTGTTTTGTTCCTTCCATTAACAGATTAACTTAATTAATATTTCAGTTTGTAAAGGTTCTTGGTTTAATCTACTGATAGCCTAGGCCTAATTTTTTGTACTAATGAAAGATTGTATTTCAGGCACTAGAAGTATTTAAACACTCTTTGTTTCAGGCTACTAATATAATCATTTTTTCCAACATTCATTTTAATTGTATGGTGTTTATAAAAAAAAGAGAAACTATGTACTGAAAGAAATTTTATGATATGGGTGTAACATGTTATAACTGTGATTTCATGTGTGGACTGGGTGTGCTGGTTGGGGTCCTGATTGCAAGCTTTTCTGACACCTGTGTTGTTATGTTTAGAGCAGTGATTTTTTGGCCTTTTGTTACATCAGCTGACAGTGGGCGTCTTGTAAAAGAAGTTCCTTGAATTCTTGTAAATGCTTCAGTGGATCAACTCTGGCTTGGTGAGTTTTCTCCATCTTATTTATTTTGCTAACCGTGACTAGTTTAAACAGATGATAGGAAAAAGCTTGTAGAAGTGAGGTTAATAACGACCAAGAATAGACTAGTTGTATTCAATATTCCCCAATTTGACTTCTAATTTGATTAAAACAAAAGATGTGTTTGTGTGATAGTGAAAGTTAGCAGATTCAGGCTCATGCAGTAGTGACTATATGGTGGGAATTTTGACCGGTCTGTTAAAGCTGAGAGCTTCATGGACTCTCCAGGTACCAGGAGGGGACATGTTGTTTGTTGCTGGTGGGTCAAGGCTTCTGCTGGTTGTCTAGAAGCTGTGATGTGTTTATTGTATATAGTTTGTATATAGTAGCCTATTGTAGTGAGGTTAGGATGTAAATTTTTGTACAGTGGGTAGGTTAGTTGTGAGATTTATGTGACTGAATAAATGTGTAGGTTAGATAGTAATTTGAAGGCCGAGACCTTGTAATTGTTGAATTTTAACTTCAAGAATAGTGTCAATTAATTATCTGCTGTTCGCCTGTGAAGCCTAGTTGTTCGGCCGCTGCTGGGTTTTTCACACTCGATTGGTCAGATTAGTTTACTGAGTGTCAAAATAAATAATGAAATAGATGCAGTAAGTCCTGAATTTATGAATTGTAATGGAATTTGAGTGCAGCGTCGTGTATTTAGGCTCAGTAATTGTTTGTCATTGTTGTCTCTATGATAGAATTGTGTTCTCTTTCCTTGGTGGGGTTTTCAGTCCCGTTAGCCTGGGGAAAAGGTGAGGAGCTCAGCGGGGTATGCTGTTGCTGGCCTCTGCAAAGTACTGGCTAAGTGTGGCGTTTGCTGGTGCACCCAAGTTGGATGTACTATGGGTAGGTGTAGCCAAAGGGAAGGGTTCATTTCTTTTCAGTGGGAGCGACTTGAGCAGATTGTACAGTCGGTCAAATAAAAATCGTCGGGACTCGTATGCAGTTAAAATTAAAGTTTTGACGCATTAGTTTACAAGTTTCCTATAAAAAACATAAAATACAGATCATTTTCGGAACATATGAGGCCATGCGACAGGAGGGAAAGAATGAACAACGAGGGAAAAATGAAAAACGTGGAAAGCGCAATACACGATATTCAACTTAATGTATTGTCATAATTCATTTTGCTTTGTGTCATCGCATCACATACAAATGCTAGTTTGAGAGAAAGTGTAGTTAGGGCTGTAATAGACCTGCATTTTTCGGCCTCTGAAGCAGCGAGAAGGTTCCATATTTATGAAAGAGCAGCTCAGAGGTGGGAACTCCACTATAATGCGACCGGAAGTTTTCATAGGAAACGCGTATTTCGATGCTAGAATGGTTGCAGAAGTTGAACGTAAGTTATTGATTTTGCACTACAAATATCGGTATTATAAAATAAAATATTTAAAAAATGCTCCTTGAATAAACATATTCCTCGCGAATCTATTCATTATTAATATTATAAAAATATGCAACCAAGAATATGGCGGATTTGAGGCATATAGCCACAGCCTTCTATACATGTTTGTTTTGGAACAAAACTGACTAAATAATCAAGAAAATACATGGATAGACAAGAGGCGTGTGTGAACCTAACCTTAAGTCTTCCTGTACATGCGCATATGCTCGTTCGTGATACTTAATCAAATACCGCCCGACGTTTTTTATTTGACCGACTGTACTATAGCCACCAGATGACTGCGTTCCAGTGTGTATGTGAATAGAGGTTATGTTGACAGAAGTAGACAAAGTGATTGAGGTAGATGTAATTTGAGGTTATATTGATAGGGGCAATCAGGAGTATATGTGATGGGCCAATAGCATCGGATGGGTCTTTAAGTAAAAGTATAGTGCATTTTATTAATCGTGAAGTAGTAATTCAGGCATGTTCAAGTTTGATGAATCTTGTCAGATTTTCTGTTCAAGTATCTAGCTAGCTCACCTAGCAGTAGTATACAGAATTCATATAGTAAAGAATAAGTCCAGCAATTTGTTGTAGCTCGTCAGTTTTTGATCCACTGAACTGCTTGGGGTAATAGATTTGGGCCAACTGGGTAAACCTTTGTAATTTATGTGTATTGGTGTTTAATTTTATACCTGTGTTTCAGCCACTTTGAAGTCTGAGGTCCCACATGAAATCTTTTCTAGTAGTAAGATAATGAAAGTTTTTTTAACTTCAACGAAGATAAATGTAGTAAGAGTTTGTCTGGGACTTTAAAACTTGAGTTATTAATTTCTACATAACTAAAATTGGTATAAAACTAAAGGTAATTTTGTAATTAATACTATGTCAAAAACTTTTGTCTTCTTCAGTTTTATAGATTGAGGGAAGACCTTTAATTTAATTTCTCCTTTAAGTAAACATTTAGTACTGCAGAAAGTTAGTTAAATTTCAATTTTAAGGCAACTGTCCTTGTAAAATGCTCTAATTTTGAACCTGTAACTATGTATGACCCTACGGGGGACCTTCCGGTTTGAATATTTTTTCTGCCGCTTCATATTGGAATGTTTCAGTGTAAACTCCTGTTCTTCTGGTGGAAATGGTGATGCACATGCTACTCTCAATGTCTCGGCTCTGAAATGGAGATGGGGACTTACTCACAAACAACTATAAGTCACACACCATCAAGAAATGGGTTACCCAAAAAACTACCTCCTGTGCTGGTTGAGCTGACGCAGTCCTTCAGCTGAAAAATATCATCTTGAAGATCCTCGTCTGCAATGTCAGCCAACAGTCAAATTTCGCCATGAGTCGCTGCAGACTGGTTTAGTGAGGATGGTCACCAGTGAATGTGAGTGTGCAACCAATATGGTAGGCGGGACCGGACGCGATGCCTACCAAATCAAGGTATGACACCGCCTATTATTACTGTGACCCTCCCCTCCTCTTCTAAGTAATTGTGCCTACGCAGTCAATATTCAGTCTCCTGGTTAGAGACAGTAAGTTGGCTGGTTTTGGATTTTGAGGGATTAGTCCAATCCCAGCATTGCCCTGCCTGTCCAGTTGTAGCTGGTATTAGCTGTCGTGTGAAACAAGTAATGAAGAAGTGTCAAGAAATATTTCAGAGCATCTAATTGAACAATGTCTTCGATTTCTGAACTCGTGTGCTTTGTGCTATCCCATTTTCCTACCAGTCTGTTTTTTTATTTGTAATCTGCATTTATTTTTTTTATTTCACCAGGATCAATGTGTATTTTGGTTAAAGTCTCTTCTTCCCTCATTCTATTTAAGTGTTTCTTCAAATTTAAAACAATTGGTTTTTAGTTTAGGGGGTGGTGATTGTACCATTATTTTGATTTATATTTATTTTTCGCGCATAATGGTACATGTTTTTAAGTTTGGTCGCTGCATGGCGCGACCTTCTCTGTTGTATATGCTTTCGCGGGCGTAGTTCCGCTGGCCTCTCCCCTCATCCTTTGGTACAGCCTCTTAGCGAGTGTTTATCTTTTCTGGCTTCAGTTACGGGCATCGTTTATTTCGGCATTGACGTGTTTTCGTAGTTGCATTTCGTTAGTTTGTTTATAAGTAATTTCTTCGGTATTTGTGCTTTCATTCGTGGGATAATGTAGTCCCAGTGTATCCTTCAGGTTTGCAACAGGTTTTTAGTTTATCTTTCTTGTGTTTTAACTTAGTAATTATGTAACTGTAGAATTCCCTTCCCCTCTATCTGCGCTGGGTAGCTGGTAGTTTCTCTGATTGATTTGGTAGTGTATTTTTGGTAGAATCTTCGTAGAAACCATACGTTCTGTGTCCTTTTGCTTGGGTAGTAATATTTAAAGGGTTTTCTGTTTATTTGAGTTGCTGGGGGGTTTCTTAGTAATAGCCTAAGTAGTCGGCGTCATCAAGCTATAATGATGGCGTCTGCATCTTTCTCTTCTCCCCTGTGCCTGCTTGCAAACCTGATGTGTGTCGGTCTGGTAAGTCATTTTTAGTTTCATGTTACTTCAATTATTTTGGTCTGTATTTAGTCTTTGTGCCATGCCCGTTTCTCCTGTGCATCGGGATTTTAAAGGCATCCCGATGGCAGTAATGGTTCCCGCCTTTTACTAAATTTTGCCCCTTGTTAAAGATTGTTTGTAGGCCTACATTATATTTTCCCCGGTTTGTTTCGATTCTGGCCTTTATGAAATAAAGCCATCGTCCCTTGTGTCTTTTACTGAGTAAACCCCTCCCCTTTTTCTATTGTAAAGTCACCTTCTTCTGTGTGTTAATATTTATTTAAATTTGTTATAATGGTTAGGTTGCTCTTTCACCTTGTGATTTTGATGTAAACAGAATAATTATTTCACCGGAAGGTCCAAATTGTTGCATTATTATTCAAAAGTGTAAATATAACAGTGCTGTAAATTACTATTGTTTTTCTATTTCAGGCTATGCTAATTTTGTAATTTCCTTTGTCTTGTAAACATCTGATTCTAAATTATATATTATCTGTTATTGTTTTTGAATCAGGAACTTTTACATTCTGTTTTGTGCCCCCTCCGGGATGTCCTACTAGACCTATGGGTGGGCCCGTTTTCAGGGAATAGGCTAACTTCCCTGGGGTTGGTTTCCCTAGCTTCCTTCCACACATTTCATCCCTTAGGGCGGGGTTGCACAGGTTAGGCTTGAAGTTAGTGGAAGTAAAAACACGTCGGTTACGGAACCTTTGGTTGTCTGGGTTATCCCAGCACTGGTTTGCCAAATGCCCCAGGCGCCGACACCGAGTACAGAACCGGCGCTTCCCCTTACCATTACTAATCCGGTTAGGCCGGCTGGTATCATCAATAGGGGCAAACGTGGAAGCGTGCTGGGCCCATAACCCAGAGGTCCGTAGATCGAAACTACGCTCTGCTACCACTTTTAAACGCGTGCCATAAGGGCTTCTCCCCAGAGCTGTATTATAGGATGTCAAAATCATGTAAGTCAGGATAGAATAGTATGCGCGATCAATATGCAATACAAGAATTCTGAACACAAGAGTCAAATTTTATTTTACAAGGAGTGGTAGCTTACTACAGCAAAATTACAGTAAAATCCAGGATAGACTACAAATATGAAGCTTTCAAAATCCTGAAGGGGAAACTGATACCAAAAGCTCAGATAAAGGCCTATATTCAGTGAACATACAGAGCTTCAATTATAATCATTAATAGCAAAAGCTATAGCAAAAATTCCCCAAAACAATAGGACTGAAGGTCCAACGCATAAGGCTTAAGGCCTGTCATGAGTCAAAATACAAAACTTCAAGAATAATTATTACCAGCAAAAGCTTTAGCCAAAAGGATCCAAAATAACAGGACTGAGGGTCCAACGCATAAGGATTAGGGCCTGTGAAGAATTGTGGAAATTAACCGGCGAGCCATCCTTCTTTTAACAGAAAAAAAACGAAGAAAATATAAACCAAACGTGAAACAAGCGAAATGGAAAAAAAAACTAACTCAAAGCTGGTGGGCGAAACCGAAAATAGTTAGAAAACACAAAAACCCACCAGCAAAACTAGAATTTAGAAACAAAACATAAAGTACCTGCTGGAATAAAGAAGTTACGAGATCACAGCATGCCGGATAGAAGTCTCACACCGGGACGATGACAGGGCACGTCTCACTTCCACAAGATCCAAACTTGAACTCCTCGAGCGAGAAACGCCCCTCAGAGAAGTATACGCGAACCGGCCGCGAGAGGCGCTGCGCCGGAAGAATAATCAAGCCCGCGAACAAAAATATATAGGGGGCGCTGAAGAAGAAAGAGAAAACTAAACACACACTAAACAAAAGAAAGATGGCTGCCGCAAAGAAAGTGAAAATATGTACGCAACTGGCAAAAGTAAGTAAACAATATAAAAAAATAAATATGTATAACGAGAACTAGAAGATAGCAAGGTGCCGAAAAACACACGGCACAACCCAAACAAATGAAAAAATAATCGACTTAATGAAACAGCAAATTACATATGTAAACAAGACTGCAGATAGAGTAGAACAAAATTGCATTAATTTAAATAAGTTTTCCAAAATACTTAATAAAACACTGCATGTGTTAATTAACGTTACAGAAGACGTATTTCTCGAAATAAATTTAGTCATGAAAAATATGGATTTGCTAACAAATTTGCAGATTATGGCGGATACGTTAAAACAAGTTCAACATGATTTGATTCAATTTAGAATGGCAGTTGATTGAACAGCAGCCGGCATATTAAGCTCATATTTATTGCCCCCACAGGAATTTTCACAGATATTACAGAGAATTGCACTTATGTTACCAGAGGGAATTTCATTATTGTTTACACCTATAAATAGGAATATATTTTTATATTATTCAACTGTCACCGTACATACTATAGTGGTAAGTAATAAGCTAAGATTAATTGTAGACCTTCCACTCAAAGCTTCAGAAAAAAACTTTTCAGTTATACAGTGTAAAGGAGTTACCTTATATAAAATTTCAAAATACAAATATTACATTGGGATCGGTGGTAATAAAGGCCGATCACCCCTATTTTGCTATCACAGCCAATAGATTGTGGTATGCGTTTTTGACGGAGGATGATGTTCAGAAGTGTAAGGGAAAGCCTGTTTTAATTTGCACGGCAGAAGTACCAATTTATTCCATAACTCAGGTGACATGTTTGGAGAATTTATTTGTAGGTAAGGAGAAAAATGTTAAAGAATTATGTGACATACGTTTGGTTGGAAACAACAGACCACCAATGTGGTACAGACTTCCAAACACTAATACATGGATTTATAGCGTCCCAAACCGGATATCACTTACGCCGGTTTGTTTCAATGTCACTGGCGAAAGGCATACCATTCCGGCGGTAGAGATAGAAAACACAGGAGTATTAGAATCGGCCGCGGCATGCCAGTATTTTTCCGAAAAATTCCAATTATTGCCACATGTAGAAGGAAATATCATTCGAGAAAAAACCAAATGGTTGAATGATATAATTGTTCCTAAATTGGATAGCCAGCAGTTAGATTTACCAGAATTATTAAATTACGAAAAGTTGTCAGATATTGTAAAGGAATTACCGGACATTAAGTTTTTTTCATGAAGAAGGAATTACAATTCAGGCGTTACACCAAAAATTAGGAGAAGTAAAAAGGAACCAACAAGGTAATATAGGGTATGGGTTATTTCCTGCTTGTATGCTTGTACTTGCAATTGTACTAACAGCCATTGTTTTGTATGTTATACAGTTTCTTCAGAACAGCAGGCAGAAGACACCTAACAATAAGAATCACCAAAGCAAGGTCGCTGACGTTGCAAATTCCGTACCAACCTCACAATCTACACAGCCAGGAGTGCAAAATGCAAAGTCGTCACTTCCAGATGATGACATACAAGAAACAGGCCAAGGACCAAGTAATATTACAGTGAAGCCAATCTTCACTGGAACGGGATTTTCTTAAGGGGATTTTAGAATTAAACAGAATCTTGCATTAGGCAGGGTAAGGGAAATAGAATTAGAATGAACTAGTAACAAAATTAATTAAGAAAAAAAAAGAAACAGAATGTTTAAATAAAATAAAATGTGTATGCGTCAATTCGTTCCCATGGTAACCATGACGACGTTAAAATAATGATGTGAGAAGTAATCGTAGTAAATTTTAATGTGTTAGATACTTTCAACCATCTCGGTTGCAATCGACGCGACACACAGACGACATCCAAGAAATGCAACAATGAGCACAATACTAAAACTAAGAAATAAATAAATGAAGAAGTATCAACGAATCGACGAACGGACACACACGCACCCCGTTCGAATCCAGCTAAGGCGGATTCGAGCTAGGGGGGGAGTGATGTAATATCTTAAAAATTTGGAAACCAGACCCTCTAAATGGTTCGCAAACAGACCAGGCATTGGGCTGGGTAAATCAGGAAGTATAAGTGCCAATGTAGAGTTGCACAAGGTGTGCATAACATGGTGATGATTTGCGGAGTTGCATTTGAAAGGTGGTTGACAGTCTAGTTAATTGCGAAATACGGAATAAGTATTTTAAAGAAGTAAAGTTAAGAAATACGCGGAAAAGGAAGTTACAAGTAAGGAGTTTTTGGTTTGAAACGTCACGGGTGCCAGTGGGGAGGCAAATTGACGCACGATGTTATAAAACGGGCAGACTGACCAGTTCGGCCCTCTTGCTACTCTACACTCTTCACGACTGGATCGACAGCACTCAAGAGCAGCCCGGTGCAAGTTTATTTAAATTTGTGTAATATTTCATCATGAAGTCAGTATGTAAGTACACTATGTAATTTCAATTTATTTTAATATTAAATAAACTAGTCATTTTGTTATTTTGGGTAAAACTAGCTTTTGTGATTTGTGCATGGAGATGTACCGTTCCTTGCCCTTGTCCTCGAGGTTAAGATGCAAATGTATATTTTGAGCCATCCTGATAAATAGTGTCCCGGGGTAAAAGGTGTCAGAATAAATATAGGGCCCTGGGATACGACAGACGCATCCAACTTTCAAGGCTCTATTTTCAAAGTAAATAAAGTGCGTCTTGTAGTCCGTAAAATACGGTATGTTTTAGTGTTCCTTGTATAGTACCATAGGAGTGTCGAAATCTGTTTAATTTTATTTCAACATCTTGTGATTTTCTATTTCCTAAAGTGTATCCTAAAAATTTTAATTGACTTATTTGTTCTATAATTTTGCCATTTATAACAATTTTAGCTTTAATTGGATCTTGTCCTTGGAATGCCATCACTTTAGTTTTGTCTGTTGACAATTCATACCATATTGAAAGCAACCTGGCTTTTTTATTTATGATTTTTTTTTTTTAATAATCTGTTCATCTGCAAAGAGTAATGTAGTAAAATTTGTTTGGTTAATAGTCATATGATTATTTAATTTCGTCAGCGAACTTCCGATGACCTCGTCAGTATAAACATTAAAAATTGTGGGTGAAAGTGGACACCCTTGTCTTACTCCTTGATTTATTTCTGCAGAGAATGATCCTTGTCTTTGTGTATATATCTTTATTTTACTGTTTTTATAGAATGATTTAATTGCTGATATTAAATGCGTAGGAATACCTAAATTTTTTAATATCTTCCGAACAATACTTCTTTTCACCTTATCGAAGGCTTTTTCAGTCAATAAATACATAATAAGTTGCCAGGTTAAACTCTCTCCGTTTTTCCAATATTTGTGTCAATAATTGTGTCAATATTTGTGTCATGGTCTGCCTTTTCTGAATCCGTGTTGGTACTCTTCTAAATGCGTTTTTACTACAGGTACTAGTCTTTTGTTGATAATTCTGGCACTAGTTTATAGCAGGTATTAGTATTCATTCCTCTATAGTTAGAACATTTTTATAAATCGGATTTATTAAGGCTTCATTCCATTCTTCTGGTACGCGTCCACATGACCAATATGTATTTATGAAGTCTAGTAGTCTCTGTAATAAGTGTTCTGATGGGAATTTAATCAACTCCATATTTATTGTATCAGAGCCTGGAGATTTCTTAGTTTTAGTCTCTTTAATTGCATTTTTTAATTCATCTATTGTATTCTACACCTTCAGTCACAGTTGTATTTATTTCCGGATCTTCTTCGTCAGTCCATAGTGATTTAAAATAGTCTAGCCATTTAGTTTATGAGATAGCATTTAATTGTATTGTATCCCGTTCATCTTTATTTAAATGTTTTATTATTTTATGTGCTTTATTTTGGGATCCATGGATGTCGTATTCGATCTCATTTATATATCTTTCCCAGCTTTCCTTTTTAATTGCAAGTATTTCTTTTTTTACAATGGCAATTTCTTATAATCTATATTGTACTGCGTGTCACTAGGATTAGACAATGTTTTTTAAATATGATGATATCGACAGTACAATACTTGCTAATATAGCCTATGTTTTAGGTCTGGTGAGAGACGAGTTATTCGTTCAGAAAATTTATGAAGTCACATCTTCAATACCAAGTTTATTTTTATATTAAATAGAGCATATTGTAGTTAAAGAAAAACATTTGTGTAACTTGTGTGTGCATATGCGGTGCAATAAAGTAAATCAGTTTCTGGATCGTAATATGCATGAGTCATTCCTAATGCCTCTTCTTGGATGTAAGTAATGCAAAATAACTTGGAAGTGCTTCAGAGTTGATTTAGTATTGTACGTGTTACTACAAACAAAAGTCTATATTCAGACATAAAGCTAGACCAGACTATAAAGGTTTAGAGAGATTGCAAGACAGGGAGAACAGACAGACTGTCAACTGTAAAGCCGTGTTGCTACACAGACAACGAGAGAGAGACAGAGACAATACTCTGTAATGTTATAGTCTTCGTAACTGCTTGTCTTTCTACATAACTTCCTCTGCAAAAACTGAATCATTTGTGCTGAGAGAGCATAAAAGAGAAAGGATGAAATAGATACAAGTAACTTTGTAGGTAAGAAGAAAGGAATGAGATGGATTGTAGAGAAAGCTGTGCTTCTGTGACAGACTATTGTCTCTCCAGTAATGAGCCTCGGGTTCAGTACAGTTCTCAGGGAAATTTAATATAGACTGTGACGGGACAGGAGCCCTTTAATATTCTGCATCATTCCCCACCCTCATCGTATAATTGAAATTTATGCACTATCCTCAGCCAATGCAGTTTTAAAGGTAGTCTGAGCTATACCGGTTAGAAGTTTGCAACCATTATTAAGTTACAATATGATCATTATCCTCGAAAAAATTATAACGCTGATTAAATATTGAACCTAAAACTCATAATAGTATATTGCGATACAAGTGCCGTAAGGCACGTTTACGGGTCGAGGAAACAGATTGAAAACCCGAGGCGCAGCCGAGGGTTTTAAGTTTTCGAGACCCGTAAATGCCTTTACATGTTGCATGCTATTTTTTGCAAGATGATTATTTATATTAATTGTGATATTACCTGAAAATATTATGTAAATACATTCTTGAAAATAGATGTTTATTTCAGAAAGTGATTCGCATGTGTTTGTTGTTATGGGAACCGAATATTATGTAAATACATTCTTGAAAATAGATGTTTATTTCAGAAAGTGATTCGCATGTGTTTGTTGTTATGGGAACCGAATATTTGTCCTGGGGGCCGTGCCCATAAAGGCTTGTATTATGAAGTGTATCGTAATGAATTATGACGTAGCGCTTGGACCGTAAGTAATTTAACCTCATCGCAACCGTCCTTAGCAACAAGACTGTGTGGGAATGTCAACTTACGATCCATGTAAACAACGTTCGTAAGTACCACTTACTAGCTAAGGAGTGCAAAAAGATTTTTATATTATTCACATATGTTGTTTTTATTTTGTCCATGCTATGTGAAAAATAAACGAAAACGAAACAAGTAAATAATGTTGATTTTTTAGAAAATGAAAAGGACCTTTCTTCACGATTATCACAAAATATAACAACTTAACCATGATATTTCATAAAGACATCTTATGTACCTGACACTGCGCTACAAACTTGAAGGTCGAGAGTTCGATCTCCGATGAGGTCGTTGGGATTTTTAAATTTGCCTAATCCTTCTGATGGCACTATGGACCTGGGGGCGACTCAGCCTATACCAGAAATGAATACCAGAGCAATCCTGGGTGTAAAGTCGGCCACTGCGTAGGGCTGACAACCTCACCAACTTCATGATCTGAATTTCTAAAAACCGGGAGTCTCAACCTCGTGATACCCTTACGGCTTCCACGACCTGTATAGGGAACACATCACGTTTATCTCAAGTAGTTACCAACTCTGTAAAATGTTTAACTGCTCTCTATCAAAACCGTATATCCACTTTTTAGAGAAATTAATTATTTTTTTCATAATACAGTATTATTGAAAAAAAGTGGATGAATTAATGTATGATTGGAACGAAATAAATACTTCATAAGTGTTTTATCATTTAAAATTTTAATGTTAGAAAGATTTCATGGACAATACAAATAATAATATTGCTATCTCGTTATCGTCATAATATTTATTCTTCCGGATTAATTTGTGACTTTTCCGAAAAAAAAGTTGCAGAAATGCTACGTTTTCAAACGCTCGTGTTAATGCACAAATCCGGTTTTTATTGATATTTTCATAGGTAAACTCTAGTAGAATTTATTAAGACTATTCCATGAATAAAATGTAACGAATTTTGCAATTATTTTCTTCCTTAGTTGACAATATTCTGTGAGCCGTAAGATCACTTCAGTGAATGAACAGTCCATGAATTGATTCGATGAATCAATCCGAGTTCCCAATGCTACCATTAGTGCATACCAAAAGATGAATAGGATCGTTGTAGTTGCTTACATCAAAACGCTATAAAAGCACACGAACTGGCTTGCACCGAATCGGAATTGTGGTTTTAAACAATATACATTTATATTAATTCAATTTCCAAATAAGTTATGTTGTATAAAATAATGCGTTTTCATTATGTTCACTTGCAGCATGTGACTTATTAATCACCGCACGTTGATGCCTTACTTGTCCAGTAATGAGCTGACGTTTTTTCAGATAAAATTTGAAGCTTGCGACACTAGGAAGCATATTATAAGATAAACGATCGTGATTGGTATATATCCCAGGCATTTCTAAACGTTATTGGTCAGTATCAAACACGCGGCGTATGAATGGAATGGCCTATGTAAATAGATGCTGCAAGAAGTGAAGTTAAGGTAGTTGTGTGGAAGTGGAAGTGGAAGTTCCATTAGGTCGTGAATGGCCGCTAGTGATCCCGTAAGGGGAAGTTTCCAGGGTGCGGCAGTCCCCTACCTTACACTTAAACGTAAAGACGATAAACACACACACACCAAGTCCTGAATCTGGAATCGCAAGTGGGGGAAGTCGGGCGAGTTACGACTGAGCCTAAAATTTGAATTTGTGAAGACTGAAATGAAATGAGAAGTATCTCTGAAGGGGTTATAGAGTTTAGTTGAACTTAAAGTAACCTCGCAGCTCCGTTAAAACTTTATAAAGCAAACATATAAAAATTTAAATATTGAATTCAATATCAATACTGATAATATATGCAGTGAGTGATGACCATTTTTCTATAATTTTTGGAACAATTATTGCACTAAAATAATATTAAATTTGCATCAATGGCGGGCTTAGTCTAAATATGCCCATCTCATGTCCTTGAGTTAATAGGATAAAATAATTCATTAGCAATATAATACATATTAATTACAATTTTTGTCTAATGTGAACTATAAATAATTGACCAGGTGTTAAGAAGTACTTTATATAGTACATTAGATAGCAAGGATAATGATTTCATTTTAAATTGAAAACGTATATCTCTACAACATGGTGTTGATTAGAGTGGCTGTATTCAACTCACAGTTTCTGTCCGTCTGTTTCCGTCCAGTCTGTGGCTACAAATTGTCCTTTCTTTCAAATGCCAAGCATCAGTTCTAGTTAGGGCAAAATTCTCGCTGTTGAAGAGGATAACAGAGAACACGATAGGTAACTCCTTCCGTTTCCCGATGTATAACAGTTGCTGTATGAATACTGCTTCCGATGAGCGCCAACTCTTGTTACTGTTTTCATTGAGCCGGAAAATTGCAGGATCTGTGGCACAAAGACCTACATCTCTGGCTGAGACTGTGCGGTGCAGAGAGGGGATTGTGCTGCGCTCAACTTTTGTTGTCTGGCTATTGTACTTCTCTCTGAGGTTGCACGAGCTTAGGAAAAGAAAGAGGTGTCGTAGAATATATTACCATGGTTAAATTATATTAATTCTTTTTTTTTAGTTTTTAAAACCTAGCTATATAAACTCTACTATGCTGTAGTAGAGGTTTATTCTGTCCTTTGTTACTAAAGTACTAGAGAAATCTACTATCTGCTGTGGAACAGTAGTTGCAGACAATGGAGAAGAATGTCAAGATTGACGTAATATGATCTATCAAGTTCAGTTCTTGTAAATAGCCTAAGCTTTGAATTCACTATAGTTTACCAAGGCATAGCTTTCTTTTCTTTCTTTTAATCTTGTATATTAAAGTCATGTTCGCCTCATAATTTCTTTTTATAAACTAATGTTCTTATATATGATAGCCATTTTTTCAAAACAAGGTCAAATACAATAGTTTGAGAAAAATGAGTACGTTCACGCGGTAACCAATTACGATTTAAAGTAATCGTTTGTAAACACATATTTCCTGAAGAGGAATAGGGCCCCTGATCTAATACGGGGACAAAATTAAAGTTCCATATAAATTATTTGAAAATCATAAATTTATTGAAAATGTGTTGTTCCTCATTAAAGGATTGCTGTTCTAAGCATGATCAAAATTATGTAGTCTATGTATGTAGAGTAAATAGAAAATAACAGTGGTATATTCTTATATAGCAGTAGCGGGTATTCAGGGGAAGTAGGTGAAGTGGCCTTTCACCCATATTTTAATCGTACTACAATAATGTTTCAAGTTTAATTTCCTTGTCACGTACATAGGTTTATATTTTAATTTTTTTCTATTTTATTACTGCGCTTGTGCTGCAAGCAAGAGATCAGGGCGGCCGACTTGATGAAGAGTATTTCTCCTTCTACGCTCTCCTACTATCAGTTCGGATCTTAACTGGACAACCTCGACAGTCTTATACGTGGTTCCTATGACAAACGTCTGTCTGTATGGAGAGGTAGACGTGATTCTTTACACTCACTTCTTCCAGCGTGGGAAACAGGTAGAGATTTCTTCCTTCTTTATTGTTGCACGATGTTTTACATATGAAATCTGCTTATTATAATATAGTGTGTGTTTTATTAGAAACACCATGTGGAAAGACGAGAATAAAAAGGAAGTTTTAAATTGTATAAGAATGTGTACATATATTTCTCTTTTCCACCAGCTCTTCACCCAACTTCGCAGCCACGAGCCACCACTGGTATAAGGGCGGAAGCAGTATAACTTTATACATTAATGGATCGGGAAATGCAAGAATACATTTTTCCATTGCAGTTTTTAAATGAAGTTGGTTATTTTCGTCCAAATGAAATATAAACATTATAATGTGGAACATCAACTCCATAATGCACGGAAACGTCAAGTAAATGTCTTCTGTCGCCTTGTTTGTTTTGCATGAGTGGCTTCAGTTGGCTGTATATTAGTAAATACGGGAGAAATTATAATGTAGTGAAACTTTGGAAAAACAATCAGTAGTAAGACACGGAAAAGTTCCCCGTTTCCGTGGGGTGCGTCCCCCTTCCCGACCCTCCAAAAAATCAATTTTTATTATTTTCCAAATTTTTACAAAACTTTTAAGTTAATTTTTATTCGAACTATTATTACAGAAATTTTCTCTTGAAAATTTTTACAATTTTTTACAAAACTGTTAATTTTTATAAGAGATCTATTATTATAGAAACTTTCCTTTGACATTCTTCCCAAAATTAATATTTATTGATATTTACAATATTTATTATCTATTGAATTCTAATTTAATGGGTAATTACCAGTTGTTTTTCGTGTTAGTTCTGTAGAATCTACGGGCAAGCAGCAAAAAACACATTGTAGTTTCCATAGGGCGAGAATGTATTTACTTGAAAATCATTCTTATGCCGAAGGCTTAAATTATCACAAGCTTGCCCAATATATTTTTATTCGAGATGATACTATATCACAATTTTATTGTAATTAACAAACCATACATAAAATGTTCAACATTTTATATGTTAAAAAATGCAAGTGAATTGACAAGCTGATCACTTGGATATATGTCTAATTATTATTGAATAACACTTGTGGAATTCATAAATGTGGCACAATTCTTGATTGAATTACAAGCTCTTGGGTTCAAGTCATGAAAGGAATTATCCTCGAGATGGCTATTCAATCAGGTTTAATTCAAAGCACACAAGAAGATTAATTCGCTGATAAAATTATTCAGCTGAGATCTTTTTCAGAACGATGGTAAACTATCAAAATGACGTTCCTTGAATAGGTTAATAATTACCGGTTCCAGATAATTATGTAGAATTGCTGGCTCTCTCTGAATATAAAGAGTCAAATCACACGATGGGTGATTGGTATCTGAACCTATTTAGCAGTCTTCAGGAAATAACTAGGCATTATAAGCCCATGAATTACTCTTGAAACAGCAGATTTGTTGCATCATCTTGCGGAAGAGAAATCAAGCTAATTGACTTGATGAAAATACAGGCACGAAGACTCTAGAAAACTTGTATCTTGAATGAATGAAAGAATCGAAGGAAGAAGAAACAAGCAAGAATTAAAATTGACTGTAATAATGACTAAGCCTGAAGTAAGCAAAGCCTAATTGGCTATTTAAAAATAATAAGTATGTTAATCAGTCTCTCATTGGACACCAGCATACAATAAAAATAATGAAATATTATAATAGCTATAAACAGATTCATTTGTTTAAATAACAAACAAAGGAGCAATGCAAGCAAAGCCTGCTATACTATATTGAATAAACTACAATATAAAACATGGCTAACGAAGAACTAATTGGCATAACGGAACATATTTCCCGCAAATTATGCCACTTGTGGGATAATTTTATAATGACAGGTGGAGTTATGACGCCTAATGAAATAAATTAAATAAATAAAGAAACAAAAATTAAAACATAAAAACTAAATAATCCAATGAATCGCAAACAATGATGATTGAGGAGAATGACAGAGTGAATAGTCATTCTTCTGAAATTGGCAGTGGTGCCAATTTCATAATTGGTCACACATAGAGACCCGTGGCAGTACGAACTGTTGCAACTCGAACTAGACCGTCTTTGCAGGGTGAATCTGATAAATAATGCAAAATAGCCGCCTTTGAGGAGGGAAATTGTCATCCATAATGAGCACTGGTGTGCCAATAGATACATTGTTTTGAACCTTTGTCGATTTAGCACGTCGTTGTAGGGTGAGTAAATAATATGTGGACCATTTTCTCCAAAAATTGGTATTAAGTTGGTGCAAGGCATTCCAACGTGAACGCAAAGTATAGCCACCTGTCAAATCAGGGCTAGAAAAAGAAATCAAGGGCTTTGCTATAAGAAAGTAACTAGGTGAAAGGTAAGAAAAATCATCTATGTCCTCATTCAACGGAATCAAAGGGCGCGAATTCAGTATTGCCTCTACTTGGATCAATATTGTACTGAACTCCTCGTAAGTGATGTTCAAATGACCACCATAATTAATGGTGTTTGGGCCTGCATAATCGATGCTAACATTCGTAAATGTGGGTATAGAATTAATTCGAGAAGAAGGAAGGCCATCTTCTGCTGCAATGACTGAGCCTTATAGCGAAAACAAATAATACATTTGTTTATGACCCCACGAACAATTGCGGCAATTACTCCTTCGGTCGTATTTCATATTACTTTGATATGAACTAACGGAAAAATCTTTAATTTAAATTATTTTTTATTGGAAGTGATTAAGCATTGGGAGAATTAAGTATAAAATCGTAAGTAATAAAAGCTTAAGAACTAGGAGTAATATTCACGGCAATAAGAGAGAGAAATTATATTTCAGAATAAAGTAAGTACGAATAACTGTAACAATAACATAGTCAGAGTGAACAAAGGGAGGTTGTCAATCACTAGAGCCAATTCCGTGTATTAGTATTGTGTTCAAAAGTTAACTTATACAAAAGAAGATCAGATAAGGACTGATTTTATTGTTTGAAGGGGATAAACCAACTCTGATCTCGTACCAAGTGAACAATAAGAGGGTCTGAGTTCCAGGAACTCAATCCGTCAGGACTCCCGTAGCAGCGTGGGCCTGACAACCAATCAGACTCCGCAAGGAGTTTCTCAGCGGAATAATACTTAAAGTCAATAGCCAATAAGGGCGAGGGACAAATTTATGTCTCTGACGACCATGCAAGGTTTCTTGGGAGGAGAAAAATTCAGGAGATACAGAAGTGCTGGGGACTCCTCACGGGTAGGTTTGAAAATATTGGAGGCCAGAGGGCCGACTTTGATGGTAGTTGTCTCGTAAATTTACTAAGTCCAGGTCGAGAGTGACTGGCTAGTTCATTCATAGTAAAATCGGGAAGAGTTAATTATTCAGTATATATATAAGTAGTATCTGAGTAAAGTAGATAGCCGTCCAAGAAACCGAGCATTTATTAAATTCATTATTCCACTGTAACAGATTAGAAGTTAAGAACTTTATTGTAAGACATTTGGACTGGACGTAAGAAGTAACAAAGCATTAGAATAAATATCAACTCTTACCCAACTTTGAGACTTTTAATTATTAGCTGCAATCCTGTAACGCGTTGTCCCTGAAAGAGGAGTTCTAGCCGGGCAAATACAATAAAAAGGTGAGTTCGACGTCGCTGGATTGGGCATCATCCCAGGACTTCACATCACGACATCACGTGGACATCAGGTTTGGGTTCTTATCCAAACAACTTCTATTCCAAATGGCACCCAACATCTATTCCAAATGGCGCGACCAACGTTCTGAGGGTGTCGAGCATTAGTGGCCTAGAACACTGATGAAAATACAACGCGGGAGGCAGCAACGAGACATCACAACTGAAGCTCGGTGGCAACAGACAACGGCGAGGGAAGCACCATCCACCGCTACACGGCCCGTCAACGCATCGCTCAAGTCATCAAATTGTAAAGTACCATTATTTCATTTATATGTGCATTTATTTTGCCAGTGAGGGTATTTATCACATGTATATTGTAGACAGATGTGTTAGCATAGGAGGGCATATTTTTGTGTAGATGAGAATAACTATAATTACGTCAAATGAGATTACGGTACAAGACTATAGGCGATAGCATGGAGGACCAGGAAATGGAAGTTCAGGGCGATGTAGAGATACTGAGTGTAATTATTAACAATAATGAGTCACTGGAGGGTCCTTCTGACCAAAACAGCACTGGGCATGACCAGGAAATTGAGGTTCAGGCAGAAAATGAAGCAGTAATGGTAATGGAAGTGGATGAAATTAGGCCTAGCACGTCTGGCGCGCAGGCAGTTCAAAATGACACGACGGATATAAAATCCTTCCTTAGTAGTTTCATGTCAGAAAGGAAAGAAAATTTGAAGGAAGAACAGTTAAATTTTGTAGGGGAAATGAAAGAAAATTTGAAGGAAGAATTACAATCTGTACATAGTAAATTGAATTCTGTAGGGAATTTAGAAAGAAAAATGCAGGATGTAGACGACAAATTAAAATCAGTTGGGGAAATGAAAGACCAATTAAAATCAGTAGAGGAAATGAATAGTAAATTAAATTCTGTAGGGAATTTAGAAAGAAAAATGCAAGCTGTAGATGACAAATTGAAATCAGTAGGGAACCTGGAGCAAAAATTATCATCTGTAGAGACAAATTTGCAGTCGGAAATTAACAGTAGCTTTCAAGCAGTTAAAAAAAAAATGCAGACAATGGAGGAAGGTTTCAAGCATATGCAAGATAAGGTTAATAAGATTGAAGATAGTGTCAGGGGAATTCAGATAGAAGTAAACACTAAATTTCAGGAAATTACAGTGAACATACAAACTGAAATTAGACGGGAACAAGATAATTTTGAGCCGAAAATAACAGAACACATAAACACTAGGGCTAATACTAATCTTGAGCAAGTTCATACTACAGTAAATAGTAGCCTAGAAGTTGCGCTAAAAGAAGTAAAATTAGTAGTAGAAACCTCCAATAAAACTACAAGTGAGAAAGTGGACAGTTTACCTTCACAAGTAAACAGTATCCAGAATAAAATAAGAGAGTTAGAACAAAATGATAGGCAGCTAGAAACGATATGCCAGAACAGCATGAGTAGCACATCGAGCAGCGATAATGCCGTCCCGGAGGAAAATAGGCCTAGGGAAATAAATTTAGCATCTACAAGTGCTATGGTGGTAACTGAGAATGTAATTGAAATGGAGAGAATGTCAACTCCAGTCCGGCATGGCAGTATCGCAACGCATGATAGCAATAACAGTAATATTAGTGGTAATAATCAGAATGTGAACACAACTGTGCAGGGTATTCCTGTTCATTTGCTAAATGAAATTCCATTCCCTATTTTTAATGAGGACGAAAATATGAACCCTCAATATTACCTCACAGAACTTGACAATTACTTTAAATTAAAGTCAATTCCGCCTGAAATGAAAATGTTAATGATAAAGAAAAGCCTGAAGGGTAGGTCATCTCAATGGTTAAAACTCACACTAGGGGAACAGGTTGACTATGACACGTCCAAGAAATTTTTCATGCATCGGTATTGGAACGATAATGAAAAGAACCAAATTTGTAGCGAAATGACAACGGGGAAGTATAATCCGCAAGGGGGCGTGACTATGATTGATCATTTTTTACGCATTGCACAGAAAGGGAGAATGTTAGATCCACCTCTTAAAGATTCCGAAGTCTTGAGCATCGCTGCAAGTCATTACGAGGACCACATTAGGAATAATTTAATTGTGGCTAGGCCTAAAGATTTTGGGGAAATGGTAGATTTGCTAACCAAATTCGAGGCAACGGTGGCTTCACCTTATACACAGGATGGGGGTAAAAGTAGTAGTTTTCAAGTAGGAAACAGTAGGAACAATCAAACTAATAATTCGCAAGGTTATAGGCCTAATTATGCATCTCGTGGGCAGGAGGCATCGGCTGCGCCTCACTCCAGCCAAAATAATCAGGCCTACAATAATAACAATGGGGGCAGAACAGGCCAGAATAATTTTCAGCAGAATAGGGGACAGAACGGCCAAGGAAACATCGGATTTCAGAATAGGCCTAACTGGAATAGGAACAACAATATTAATAGACAAATAAATATGTTCACGGTTGATAATAGGCCTAATAATAATGGAAATAACGAGGGAAATAGGCATAATCAAAATGGTAATGTTCCACATTGGCTGCGGAACAGGGGCTACAGAAATGGTTATTGGCGAGCCAATTTTTATCGACGGCCATATAACAGATGGAATAATTGGAGGAATAAAAATGATTGCAACAATCAGGCTACAGGTAGGTCTGATAATGGTAATAGGGGCGGAAACACGAATCGGAGGCCCGGAGTTTCCAGCCAAATAATGAGAATAGGAGTAGGTCGGCAACGCCACAAGGCAACGACGGAAATAGGCCGTCGGAAAACTAAGCACCGAGATTTTCGTGGACTCTGAGATTCTCGATTGCCTCAGTCGTATGAATACAACTGACAGAAATGAGTCTACCAATTTTATGACAGCTCAAACAGACTTAAATGACAGGACTAAAATTCCATTGACACAGACTGGACGTGACGTAATAGCGGAACGACCAAGAATAAATTAAGGCAGACATATATGGTTTGAAATGTGACATTTTAATTGATTCCGGGTCAAGTAGTAGCGTGTGTAGTCTGGATTTCTATTATAGGCTAGAACAAATGGGTATAAGAATTCTTTCGCTTCCTGTGTGTGCAGTATTTTTTTCAGTAGCCGTAGGCAAACGGCGCGAGAGAGTTAAGAAACAATGTTTATTATCGGTTAAATCGGGGAGATTTGAGATAGAAGTTATGATTTTAGTAATTCACGGCCTTACGACTCATGTTATTTTAGGATGCGATGCATTTTCAGAGTGGAATGCACTTATTGATTTTGAGCGACAAGCTTTGTTCGCTGTGGTAAATAATGTTCAGATACAAGTTCCATTTATTGATTCTACCGATACTGGGGTATCAGATAAGGGATTAGATGTTGAAAAAGAAATGGACGGAGAATTGTTTTTCGTGGAACACATAAGTATTGGTGAGCAGGAATTAATTGCTGTTAGCGCGTATGAAAATGATGATTCTGATATAGGCCATATGTGTGCACAAGGGTCACTGGACTGTGACGCATGCAACCTCCATGTAGTGTCATTAAGACATATTTACGGTGATTCTGGGAATGAATCTAGGTCAAGACCACCGTTAGAATCGGTGTGTCGTGAGCCAAGAAGTGAAAGTACGGAACTGTTAAAGACATTACGTGATAATGTGAAATTCTGTCACGATTTAAAGGCCAAGTGTAGAGAGTTTAAGGGAAGAATTTAAAGGGAAGTTATTGTTAGGAGGGGATTTTATGATAGAGTATTAGCACACCCCTGAGCGGCATAAATAAATTGAAAATTTGAAAAAAATAGAATAAATAAATAAAATAAAGAAAAAAATAATAATAATCTCACGACATTTATGACGACTTTTTACTGACGAAAATACATGAAATTGTAAGATTATGACTCAGACATAATAGGTAGACTGACTGACGAGGCAAGCGAGATCTTAGAGTACGCAGAGTTCCGATGTTGAAATGTGCAAACGCGCATTCGAGCGCATTAAAACACGTGCAGCCAAGCGTAAAGAGAAGGCCATGTGCTATAAGCATAAATGGTCGCCTCAAATCAACGATAAGGTGTGGATTAGGGACACTAAGCTGTCTTCATTATTAAGGGGACGTTATTCTCGTCTCGAGATTTTATTCAAAGGACCAGGGTTATAACTCAGAAATTTGGGGACCATACTTATGAAATTCAAGATGTAAAATCAGGTAAAATTTTCGGAAGATACCAGAAGCAACTACTCAAACCATACAAAGAATCAACCACCCAGTAAATTCATATCATGAACAGGAATAACCTAAGTTAGGACTGTACAATAGTTAAGCTATACTTTTAAGTAACCACCAGTATGCAGAATGCCAGTGTTACATCAAAGTGTAAAAGCAAAAGCGAGATAAATTCCGATCTGTGACGGAGTTTAAGCTTGACTCAGTGAACCTTACTCTTGTCATAGATATGTAAATAGTGTTGGCAGCGTGCTGTGGTGTAAGTCGTGTGTTGCGTTAATTCAAGCAGACTAAACGAACCTTGTTAACGACATCACTAAATTGTGCAGTGTTGATGCGTGTGTTGTGCTTAGGAGCGGCATATTTTTTTCTTTTTCTGTATTGTTTTTTTTTTTTTTTTCTCACGACCAGCAGTTTAAAGCAGACTCAACGAACCTTTACTGGTATTGGTGCGTGTAGGTGTGTGTAAAGTAATCGTGTGATTAATTACCGATTGTGGCATTGATGGCATTTGCGGTGAATAGGCCTAAGAAAAGGTAAATAGGCCTATACCGGAAAAGTAAGAAAAGAAGGGTAAACAGGGCATTGAGAGAACAATGTTCCAATTTGTAAATATATTATGTAAATAGTTAATAAGGTGTCAGCAGAAGGGCGGAGTTGGAAGCAAATGGGAAGAGCTACATCCACTTGCTAGGAAAATAGTCATTGTTATATTTTTCAGTACAACAAACAGGGGAATTTTACATTAATAATTCAAGAAGCATAACTAGCTTTCTATATTTTTCAATTTTGTTTTATGAAAGGATTACAAGTGAGGAGATATCACTTTAGAATTATCTGGAGGCATTGTTAAACTTCGTGGGCATACTTTCGATAGAGATATCCATTGTAAACAAGCGATCTCTCTTTCGAAGGTAGGCATTTGCGGCAATTACTCCTTCGGTCGTATTTCATATTACTTTGATATGAACTAACGAAAACATATTTAGTTTAAATTATATTTTATTGGAAGTGATTAAGCATTGGGAGAATTATGTATAAAATCGTAAGTAATAAAAGCTTAAGAACTAGGAGTAATATTCACGGCAATAAGAGAGAGAAATTATATTTCAGAATAAAGTAAGTACGAATAACTGTAACAATAACATAGTCAGAGTGAACAAAGGGAGGTTGTCAATCACTAGAGCCAATTCCGTGTATTAGTATTGTGTTCAAAAGTTAACTTATACAAAAGAAGATCAGATAAGGACTGATTTTATTGTTTGAAGGGGATAAACCAACTCTGATCTCGTACCAAGTGAACAATAAGAGGTCTGAGTTCCAGGAACTCAATCCGTCAGGACTCCCGTAGCAGTGTGGGCCTGACAACCAATCAGACTCCGCAAGGAGTTCCTTAGCGGAATAATACTTAAAGTCAACAGCCAATAAGGGTGAGGGACTAATTTATGTCTCTGACTACCATGCAAGGTTTCTTGGGAGGAGAAAAATTCAGGAGATACAGAAGTGCTGGGGACTCCTCACGGGTAGGTTCGAAAATCTTGGAGGCCAGAGGGCCGACTTTGATTGTAGTTGTCTCGTAAATTTACTAAGTCCAGGTCGAGAGTGACTGGCTAGTTCATTCATAGTAAAATCGGGAAGAGTTAATTATTCAGTATATATATCAGTAGTATCTGAGTAAAGTAGATAGCCGTCCAAGAAACCGAGCATTTATTAAATTCATTATTCCACTGTAACAGATTACAAGTTGAGAACTTTATTGTAAGACATTTGTACTGGACGTAAGAAGTAACAAAGCTCTTACCCAACTTTGAGACTTTTAATTAATAGCTGCAATCCTGTAACGCGTTGTCCCTGAAAGAGGAGTTCTAGGCGGTCAAATACAATAAAAAGGTGAGTTCGACGTCGCTGGATTGGGCATCACCCCAGGACTTCACATCACGACATCACGTGGACATCAGGTTTGGGTTCTTATCCAAACAACTTCTATTCCACAATCTTCCTGATAGACGCTATCCAATAATTTTCTCTTATGGGCAACAAAAGACTGTAACCCTACATGATGCATTGAAACTACAATTAGGTTTTTAGTAAATTTATGAGATGAGGGCATAATCTGATTTAAAATCTGATGTTTTATTTCGAATGACAAGGTAAAGTGCTCGAGGCGTCCGCCTACGCGTAGAAGACCATTCTCATCAAGGAATGGTGATAATTGGAATAGTTTGCTAGTAGTTGGTATGGCTTGTCGTAATGACAGATTTTTTTTATTTCTGTAGAATAAGATTGATATTGTACCACTCTGATACAATATTTGAGGGCTTTGTCAAGCTCAAGAGGCAACAATGGACCCTTAATAATTTATTGAGGATCCTAAACCCTATACAATACATTCCTCAATACATAGGTCTTTAGGTGATCAAATTCTAAAACTGTAGAATTTATTTCAGAATTCTTGGACTGAATTACAGCCACTTGCTTAATTTCTGGTAGTTGAGTGGGAATTACAAGTGGTCTATTGCCAGGCCAAACAGTCGTATTGCTTGAAGGCTCTAACACCGAGTGGTGAGGTATGAAATAGTCGGAATTCTCGTCGGAAACCTGACTAACGGATTCCATATATCCTAACTCCAAGTATTTTGACATAAATTTCCTTAACTAATATAGGATTACAATGAAAGCGTCTTTCAAGAGTCGCAAATCTTAAATGCGCTTGGTGATTAGTGCTACCCAAAGATTGAGGATCAGACTTAAACGGTAGCTTAACTACAGGGTTATTCCACGCCAAATCATCCAACAGTGGTTGCATGACCATTTTAGAAAAACTTCATTTTTTGTATATGAGTTCATACATGTTTCAAGATATCAAAACAAGTTTTCAAAAAAATCTTGTGTTCTTGGTTTCCCAGGGGTGTCCATTTTTCAATCCTGGTGTAACACTTTTTTGCGAATGTAGCTGTTTACAAACATTTACATAACTCAACAACCATAAGAGTTAGAAATTTGAATTATGAACAATTTTGTAACTATTGAAGCGTACTTTCAGAAATACTTTGTTTTCTTCAACACAAAATTTTTCATATGAAAATATGAGTTTGAAATTCGGGTAACTTTTTCCAAAAAAATAACTTTTTGGGCAAAATTTTATATGAGAAGAAAATGATTGTAAACATTCAAATTTTTTTTATGTTCAAACCTGCATGTGATTTGTCTGTGAGGAAAAAATCAGGGTGTAAAAATACATCCCTTATTTCTAAACTGGCCTCAAAGTTTAGCGTTTTTCAGATTTTGACTATTTTTGGGCTTAAATATCTCTGATGGGCACCCTTCAAAAAATCTGAAAAGTTTCATAAAAGAAGCCTTTCATGTGCCTAACTCACAGTTAAAATTTCTATTTCTAGAAACAACTCCTTCTATTAATTAGTTAGGACTGAAATATCACACTATCACATTTATGTAGTTTCTCCCAAATACACTACCCTAAAAAGTGTGATATTTCAGTTCTATCAAATTAATAGAAGGAGTCATTTCCAGAAATATAAATTTTAACTGTGAGTTAGGCACATAAAAGGCTTCTGTTATGCAACTTTTCAGATTTTTGAAGTGTGCCCATCAGAGATATATAAGCCCAAAAATAGTCGAAATCTGAAAAATGATAATATTTGACGCCAGTTTTGAAATAAGAGATGTATTTTTAGACCCTGATTTTTCCCTCACAGTCAAATCACATGCAGGTTTGAACACAACAATTTGTTGAATGTTTACAATCACTTCCTTCTCATATAAATTTTGGCCCAAAAAGTGATTGTTTTTGGAAAAATTTACCCGAATTTCAAACTCATATTTTCATACGTAACATTTTGTGTTGAAGAAAACAATAAAATATTTCTGAAAGCAAGCTTCAATAGTTATAAAATTATTCATAATTAAAATTTCTAACTCTTATAGTTGTTGAGTTATGGTAGTTACTCCCAAATACGCTACCCTAAAAAGTGTGATATTTCAGTTCTATCAAATTAATAGAAGGAGTTGAGTCAAGAAATAGACATTTTAACTGTGAGTTAGGCACATGAAACTCTTCTCTTAAGAAATTTTTCAGATTTTTTGAAGGGTACCCATCAGAGATATTTTAGCCCAAAAATAGTCAAAATCTGAAAAATGCTAATATTTGAGGCCAGTTTAGAAATAAGGGATGTATTTTTAGACCCTAATTTTATTCCTCACTGACAAATCTCATACAGGTTTGAACATTTAAAAAAAATTAATGTTTACAATATCATCCTACTCATATAAAATGTGGTCCAAAAAGTGATTTTTTTGGAAAAATTTACCCGAATTTCAAACTCATATATTTACATGAAAGGTTTTTTGTTGAAGACAACAGTAAAGTATTTCTGAAATTATGTTTCAATAGTTACAAAATGGTTCATAATTCAAATTTCTAACTCTTATTGTTGTTGAGTTATGAAAATATTTGTAAACAGCTACGTTCGCAAAAAATGTGTTACACCAGGATTGAAAAATGGACACCCCTGGGAAACCAAGAACACAGGATTTTTCTGAAAACTTGTTTTGATATCTTGAAACATGTATGAACTCATATACAAAAAATGATTTTTTTCTAAAATGGTCATGCAACCATTTTTTAAAAATTTGGATGAATTCAAATGGAATGACCGTACATATCTACCCTCAGAACTTCTTTTAGTGTTCTGGGTGAAATGCACATCGCAATCAAACACTTTGTAATTCATAGACGTATTAGAACCCTTTTCCAGCTCACAGAACTTAGTAAGCTGTTCACTGATTTCCAAATCTGAATTCAGAAAGGCTGAATAATGCGTAGTTCAGGCATTAAGACTGAACAGATACATTATCAGGAATTCCATTATCTAGATCCTTAAATTCATGACATGCAAGTCTACTGGACCTAGTCTACGGTATAGTCTAGGAGGAGAAAGCTGGGACAGTTTGCCCGTAAAATACCAACCCAGTTGTGAGTTATGAATTATGGGTAGGTTGGGTTCAGAAATATTGCCTACACAATCGATTTGTGAGAAAACCCCAATACCCAACACCAAATCTACAGAGTTAGGTGTGTTGAAGTTGGGATTGGCTAGCGACATACTAGGCGGAATATTCCAATTAGTTACATTAATTGGAGACCGTGGAAATTTTGATTCTGAAATTTCCGTAACAACAATGGCGACAGTATTACAATACCATCGCGTAGTTCTCGACCTGATCTCTATGGAAATAAGCTTATCAGTACTTACTTTGGAAGATAATAAGCCAGCTAGCCTTGCATGCTGCTGGCGGGGAGGCAACTTTAAGTGCCTAAATAACTTGTCACTAATCAAGTTTCAATCAGAGCCGCTATCTAAATCTGCTTTGGCCTCTACGGGCCGACCATCCTTGTCCATTATAATTACATTAGCAGTAGGAAGTAGATAGCTTTGACGAATCTGATAGGCTCACATAATCCCTGCAGTATTAGATATTTGCAGCTTATTCTGAGTGCTATAATCATGCAGGAGAGTACTATGTTTTTCTCCGCATACCCTACAAGAGAATGCATTGCAAGACTTAGTATGACCCTTTGAAGAGGAGCATGCTCGACATAGATGATTGGTCCTAACAAAATTATTACAGCTTGCAAGATTCATTGCCTTAAAGGTATCAAAATGGTATAATTGATGTGAATCTTTCTTGCAACAAATGTATGTGCTATTATGTTGAGCTGGTTTCCCCTTAACCGCTATTGGTTGTGAGGACTGTGAAATTGAGGATTGATTTTTCAGAGCTGAGTCGGTCTTTTGTAAGACACGAACTCTAGTCTCCAGAACTTAAAAAGTTCCTTGAGGTCAGGCAATTTGTCTTACTCCAATGATGACTCCCATTCTCTAATGATATGAACACGGAGTTTGTCTAAAATCATTTTACATATACTTAAATAGGAAAAATTGACATTAGTATTTAACGAGTGCAATGCATGTACCTTACTTATGAAATGATCTAAAAAAAATTGCAAAAAATCTGCAGAATTCCTTTCAATGGAAGGCGGTGAAAATAGCTTGTCGATATGGGTATTGACAATTAGACGATTATTGTCAAACCTTTCTGACGTCTTCCAGGCTATATCGAATGTAGTCGAAGATACAGGAATATTCTTTATTACCGTCATGACCTCTGACGATAAGGAAGATTTAAGGTATTGGAATTTGTCCATATACGAAATATGGTTAGGGTAAGGTGGTACATTTTCGAACATGGTACAATTCTGAAGTGACTAAGATTTTTATCCACTTTTGGGTTTCAAATGTTAGCCAACCTGTTTTTAATTATAAAGCGTCCATACTGATTGTTTTGTTGACCTGTATCCGCGAGAATGATGTTTTAAGTTGTCTCATTCGGCCATAAATTATTATTTTCCAATCGAAGGTAAGAACTCCATGCTGGAAAAATGGCACGTTATAAAATTGCTTATAATCCCACGTTGTGTTACTGGAATATATTGTTGAGAACCAATTTTTAACTCAAAACAATAAATAGCGTAGTCTTTAATATGTAAGTCATTGGCACAACAATGGTCATTCGTGAGCGGAATTTTCAACTATGTATAATTTACAAAACTAGCTCGAGGTACAAATACGAACACATTTTAGGTACAATTTCAAACAGTACTTTAACCCGCGATCGCTCGCTGAAGCGAGTTGTTTTGCCATCACAGCATTCTGCATGTTTATTAATATTAGCTGTGCTAGTTAAATATAAAAGGATGGCATTCATACATCTTTCAGCAGTGGTATTATTTAAACGAAGATATGAACTACACTTCGGCTGGATTGTTGTTACATCTCAGCAATTTATGCAATACAGAATAACATACAGAAATCGTTCTCATGTTGTTAAATATTTTTATTATTGCTCTTGATGTTATGACAGACCCGCCTGCATGGTCTAGTGGTTCCTGACTACGGACCCACAAGACTGGGTTCGATCCTCGGTATCTCCTCGGATTTTTCTGAGGTAGGGCGATTTGGAACGGGGTGCATTCAGCCTCCTGACACCAACCGAAGAGCTAATTCATAAAGAAGTAGCGGCTCCGGTTCAGTAAGCCATCAGCAACTGTCGTAGGAGTCGGCATGCTGGCCACATGCCCCAATCCTGTCATCTGCCTATTCAAAACGTGACACATAATTATTACGCTCATATTAATGATAAATAATAATAATAAAATATAATATTTGGAAGAAAGCAGTTCGTTCGTTGAAAATGCCACTGTTCGAAATAGTACCCACTGGTGTTTAGAATTGTACCTACAGGGGTACATTTTCGAACGATATTCTGGAAATGAAAGATTGATTGCCATGACCAATTATACAGCTGTTTGACTTTCATATTTTTGTGAAGGGTCAACTACATTGCCAACTTTGTGATTACAATACAGTTGAACTTATCTTATGTTTATTGTGCTCATAAAATAAGAATATTTGTGAAGTGTTCGAAAATGTACCACCTTGCCCTCTGCGGTATCACAAGCGAATTAAAAGTTTCCCTAAACTCTATCCACAAAGCAGGACCGCCTGTGAATTGGGGTAAGCCTGATTTCAGTAAATTTAGGAAGTGAAGGAGAAGATTCTGTTGATGATTGCTGGACTGGAGGAGCAAAGACATGATCAGGATCGCAAAACTGTTTAGTTTTACCAATAGGAGCATTTAGATCTATTGCCTGATGAAATGCCGCGTCGACTTCTCGTCTTTGAACCTTGATGACTTCAGTCACTTCTTAAGGACTGATTTGAGAATATTCAATCTTAAATTCATTAAATGTGGTTTCAAATGCATTACGCACACTGACAGCTTTGAAATATGAAACCTCGTCTCGTATAAATATTGTCTGAATAGATTGAACGTAATCAAAGAACTGAGTTCCTACAAACTCAATAGATGCTAGTTTAGACATAGATTCAGCTTGATCAGCCTTTTGCTTAGCAGTAAGCCTGTGCTTCTGCCACTTCATGTCTAGTCCTAGCCTCTGTTTCTGCTACTTCTTGTCCAGTACTAACCTCTGCTTCGTGTTAAAGTTTAGCCTCATAGCCTGCAATTAAATAGTCTGCATGAGAGATGGCTGTAAAAAACAGCTTGCTCAACCTCTTCTCTATAAGCCTCTCTCTATACTCAACTCGATCAATCAGAGACTGAATATCTTCAAATTTATTGAGAATTTCATCAAACATAGGCTTACGGGCCAAGATCTCCTTATGCGATGTATCACACCGTAAGCTATGGAGCTCTTCACATCGAAGCAAATGTAGTATTCTTTAATACAGTGCTTCTTCTCTCAAAATGGGACACCGGGTGATTCACAAATGTGCAGTTATTCAATAAAAGTATTAAATCAAGTCAACTTATATCGAAGGATCTTCATGACAATACCACAGCACGCAGAAGATACTGCGCTGTATATCATTTAACTAGTTTGCTATTTTCAATCTAGCTAGAAGATTTAACATAATGAGAGAATTTATACTACGAACATAGGTTCTGCTTCTACGGAGGTTAACATCACCTGTTATCTACGTCATGTTTAATTAACGCATAGTATCAAAGAAAGTTACAAGTTAGGTGAGTCCATTTCAGTATTATGATTAAATGATAAAAATTTACAATTATAATGCACGGTATACTGCATTCTGATCTGCTCATCTCTTGATAGGTTTCTACGCCTAAGTTGAATAATAGTTTTTGAAGAGCACTTGTTAATATAGTTTATCTCAATCTATGGTCAGATAATGCAGAGTTGTGTTATTGGATCTTACCAGCCTTTCAGTTATATCAATACGAAAATAGATGAGTACTGACGCCACCCATTTACTGTCAGTTTTGCCACGTGCGTAGTGTACGTAAATCTACACTTGTTGTTCCAATATTTTACATTTTCCTCTACCGTAGTTACATATGATTGTCATTTTGAAAGTTTAGCATATTACCGTTTCTACTTAAATTTTTGTGTAACTATAGATGCGTAGGTATTCCTTTCATCTCCGATAGTTATGTCACTTGTTCTAGAAATTTCATTATCTACTTGTGATCGTTTCTATCATACATAAGGAATTTTAAGATATGGGTACTGCTACAATTCATATGCTGTATGAATATACAGGTAGATTGGTTATGTACAGGTAGGGGGAAAAGCGGACCGACTAAAATATCTAAGTTGCCGATATGAGCCTTGCGGCATTCACAGGATAGCAAGAAATGTACTTACATTTGTTCTAGTGTCGATAAATTGGTTGAATTGAGAAAAAAATTCACGTAATTTGCATTGCTTGTGAAAACAAGCGTTTCCTTTACAGCTCTTACATTTATTTACGTAACACAAGGCTCTGAAAACAGCTACAAGAGCCGGTCCGCTTTTTTCCCCTACCTGTACATTACTATAATTTTAGTTTCGGATTATTGTACAGTATTGAAATTATACAGATTTACATTTGCTCAGTTACATTATCACATATATAGTGGTAATATCCGTATGCTCAACTTATACATTTTTGGATTGAGAAGTATATTCAGAGAAATATATACATGCAAGTATATGGTAGGCTACTGTTTAACTAGCCGTTCGTTGTATATTTAAATTATCTGAGCTAATATAAATTCTTAATTCGATACAAGCTGTTTGTTATGAAGTGGATAGTCGCATTTAATTCTTGTCGATATTCATAATCTGGAGTAGACCTATTATAACAATTTTCGCTGTTAGGTTTTTGCGTATTACCGGCGTGTTACATGTGTATAGTGGGATCATAGGACACATATTGAATGTAGTTTTGGCTAGTGGACTACTTTGATATACTAGTAGGAAAATGCTGTTGGCTTTGAAATTTGTTTGGGTCGGTTACGATTAAAATATGACTATTAATAAGCATTTCAATATGGAAGTTAAGTATATTCTGTACACACTCAGTAATCAGATTTTATGTTAAGTAATATCTTCATCGATTTCTCCTTTAGCTCTCAGCTCACTAGAAAGTTTCTATGCGACATTTAATGTGCAGTAATACTATTTTCGGGATGCAAGCTATATATATTCTGTATACAGTCAGTAGTCAGATGCCGTGTTAGTTAATGCCTTGACGTCAGCCTACTTTAGCAGTTAGCTTAGTAAATAGTTTCCGAGAGACATTTAATGAGTAGTAGTAACAATTTTCAGGATTGTACTCGAGTATATTCTGCATACATCCAGAACTTAGACATTGTGTTAATTAATATATTACATTGTAGCCTACTTTAGCAGTTGGCATAGTAGAAAGCAGCCTGTCTGACATTGAACGACTAGTGAATAACATTTTGCAGACTTGAAGCCGGATATATTGTATAGAGATTGAGAGATCAGGTTAAGTAATGCTTCGAGTAAAATCTACTTTAACATAGTTTAGTAGGAAATTTCTCATCCGCTATTTAATGAAAACGACTTAGTAATTTATTGAAGTGAAGTATTTTTGAAAATGAAGTAAAGATTAATCGTATTATGAGAATCTCAATAAGCAGACTTGTATGAGCGTGTATGTCAAGCAGGATAGAAATATTAATTGCCAGATAATATATTTTATTTGGATGTATTCCTTAAATTAGCATCAGAAATAATAGTAGACTAAATATATGAAGACTAATTATAAGAAGTTCAGTGGATGTGAGTAAGTTATTTATATTTAATGGAATGTGTATTTGGTGATTCAAGTGAAGTCTACGGATTTATCTAGTCAAGTTAAAAGGGAATACATGTCATTTTATTAAGTTTGTTTTTGGTATGATATATACCTCCTGATAGATTATATGCGCCTTTAATTTATTATTAATTTTTTCATATATGAGATTGGAATCTTATTTCTTCTTATCTGGTGCGTTAAATACTTATATTTAATGGATCGGTTTATTAAAGGAAACAAAGGAATGGACTCAGTTGATGAGATATATTGAAAATGAGGAAGCAGAACCTATGACATAAAAGAGAATAGTTAAACACTAGCAAATATTAAGATTTATGAGATATCTGATATTTATTGTTATTATGAATGTAAATTGTTATAGGCTATATTAAAGCTTATATTGTTATTGAACGGTGCGTATTATTGATGCGTCTTGTTGTCTTCTCCCCTCGTACGCTGGTAGAACTAGTTCTTTCTGCCACCTCTTCAGGGTTGGTGCTCAGTTCACGCTTTGTTTTGGTAGCAGGTTTAATATTTCTTAATCATTATTCAGAGCAGTTAATTTTCTGAAAATAAGTTATTTAATAGAAAGTTATACATTCAGTCATTTTTATTGGAGAGTTCATATCTCTTTGAGTTTTGCGTACAGTATTCCTTCATTGTGGTGTTCAGCCAGAGGAAAAAACCGTTGCAATACATTTCTTCAATTGTTAATAAATTTTTAGGACCAAGGGTATAAAGAGAGCCCCTACCCAGGGATACGGGTGAAGACCTCAACGATAGTGAAGACGGAGAAGAGAATCTTCATAACGGCTACACTAGCGGAAGAGGCAACCCTGCTTTCAAAGGGATAATATGGTAAGACGGGTAGATGTAACTCGTAGCCGTGGAGAAGGCAATGCATCTAGGAGAAGGACACTCGGAAGACAAACCCTGGTCCTCCAAGTTTGGGGGTTGTTGAGAAGGCTGGTAACCTACTACATGAAAAAGTTG
The DNA here is from genome assembly GCA_964059195.1 of Ectobius pallidus. Classification (NCBI taxonomy): domain Eukaryota; kingdom Metazoa; phylum Arthropoda; class Insecta; order Blattodea; family Ectobiidae; genus Ectobius; species Ectobius pallidus. Next base: position 41,771,309 of record CAXKWD010000012.1, read on the forward strand.
GTACTCATAAGGATAATCAAAGCAATAAACGGACGGATTCAACCATCGATGACCCTGGAAATGAAATAAAGACAACCTATTTTGGAAAATCTTACAATTGCCACGTGGAATCTAAAAGGGCTAAGTAAACATTTGCCAGAAATAGTAAAGGAAGTAAAGGTAGGAAAATTGATATTCTAATACTTGCTGCCCTTGTTCCCCTCTGCATCCCAGTCGGTCGACTTCTTGTATGTAATTCCAATGTATAACATAGGATACAAGTGCATTTGGATAGGGGACTGGCAAAGAGCATTCAATAAGGAATGGAAGTGACTGGATAATTATTTAGCCCATTCAAGAAAAATAGAAATACCATATCCACATATTTATTTATAATGTAATAACAAATAATATTGCAAAGCAGACAAACAAATCAATTACTGAATTACTGTAAAGTATAGAATGCTTTGTATATATGACTATATCAATGACTTCAAAACAGGTACATGGAACAGTGTATAATAATTTATAATTATAATTATTTTGGTTTAAATACTTCCGCAGAATTATATGAAAATAACGCATGAGGAACCATACTAAGTTTATCGGTTAGGTTAGCCTAGTAATACAACATGTCTGCCTTTAATTTTAATAAGATCTAGATCTTCGATTTAACCAAAAATTTATTTTAAGATATAAAGAAAAGCCTGAAGGGCAAAAAAGAAGAAGGAAAGAAGAAACGAAGAAGAAAGAAAGGAGTCGGACTCATTCACTCGCCATACATACGCTTCAATCATAACGGATATTTACGTGATCAAATAATTTTGAAAACATGGCCGAAATAAAAGCCTTAGCAAGAAAGGCAGGCGAGCGGGAACAAAATTACATATTAATAATTCAATACAAACAACACTGCAATAAAAAATAAATAGCTTATATAATGAGATATACTACATAAGGAATATGTATCCCGCTCACCTGTATTTCAAGTCATCACATAAATATCCCAGATATAAGCATCCACGCTGAAGGTCCCAAACAATACGACACAGAAAGATGACAGCAGAAGACAGATGGAGAACAGACGCTGACAGCTCGTACGTGCACATAAGACAGAGCCATGAAGCGGCGAGAGAGGGGATGCACATGCGCATAACATAACAATTCAGCGCCCCGGCCATGAACTTGAACTTACAGACAGAATAAATACATCGCATGCCAGCGAATAGCATATACAACGAGAATAGTTTCCAAACAATTGAATCACTTTCTAATAGAAACACTACATCGTATAATTTCAAACAAATTGAATGACTTTTATAAGACAGAAAATACTATATACTGTATAATTAGTAGTTCGTGTGTTTGAAGTGGAATGCATATAATAAACTATAAAGTTCCAAAGGGCCTAGAAAGCTATGCACGCAACATACTAACGGAAACAATGAAGAAAGGGAAGGGATCTGAGCAATTGGGAGAGTATGTGTTTCTATATTCTGGAATAATTAAAGAAGAGAGAACAAGATCAGGGGTGAGTAAACTAATTAGATCACAATTCAGATCAAGAATAATAGGATATTCGTGTATTAATGGGAAAATAAGCTCACTTAGGTTAAAACAGAAAGATCAAACTGTAGCATTTTAGGAGTTTATGCGCCTATAGAAGGAAAACCTAAATAAACTGAAATATTTTATGAACAACTTCAAGACCAAATAAATAAATTAGGTAGAAATGATTACTTAATAATAGGTGATGGCTTGAACGCAAGAGTAGGCAATATAGCAATACCCAAATTAATTGGAAGACTTGGAGAAATTAAACTAAATTCCAATGGACAACACCTGAGAGACTTCTGTATATATAATCAATTAAGGATAACAAATACCTTCTATCCTCACAAAGAAATCCATAAATGCACATGGGAACAACGAGTTCAAAAATTAATAGCAAACGAAAAGATATGGCCTTATATTAGAGATACCAGAAGCTAAAGAGGTGCAGAAGCAGACACCCATCACTATTTAGTATGCTCAAAACTAAGGTTAACTAAGAAATATATAATGCGAAAGAACAGGAAAACAGAAATGTCAGGAAAAAAATTCAAAACACAGTTATTAGAACAACCTAGCATTAGAGAATTATACAAATCTAGATTGACAAAAACATGAAAGGAAGAGTAGGAGATGTAAATATAGATTGGAAAATGATTGAGTCTGCAATAATAAAAACTGCAGAGGAAGTATTAGGATATCTGTATAGAAGAAAAACCAGTAAACTCAAAATATGGAATGAGGAATTAAATAAATGTATACAAGAGAAAAAGCAGTCATATTTAAAATTGATTAGTAGCAAGTCGCAAGAAGACTTCATTTTGCAAAAAAGAACAGAGGAGTGACTAGAAAACTGACTAGACAGGTGCAGAGAGAATCATGTGGAAATTTCATAAAATAATTAGAATATGATGCTACGGGCTCCCATAGATTAAGCTTTAAAGTATTCAAGTATTTAAAAAGTGAAATTGAAGATAAGGTCAAAATACATATAATATCCGAAAAACAATAGCGTGACTACTACGAGGATCTGCTATTAAATTAAAATGATAAATATAATGTAGATACGGTGCAAGTCAATGAATATAACGCAATCACACAAAAATAATTAACTGATATCCTAAAAAAAAGTAAAAAACAGAAAATCTCCCTGACCAGATGGAATTAATATGGAACTTATAAATTACGGAATCTCTAGATTTAAAAAGGTATTGGTCCAACTCTTAAGTTATATACGGAGTACAGGATGTATACCAATAGAATGGAAAGTGGCTGAAATAGTCAATATAAATAAAAAAGGGGACAAACATACAAATTTTGTAACTTCAGAGAAATTTCACTTCTGAATACTGGGTATAAAATATATGCAAACATAATAAAAAATAAAATCATGTAAACTGATATAACAAAGTGCCAGTATGATTTTGTTGAATAAATTATAATTGCAATTATGTTATGCAGAAAATAAGTTTTTCTAATCAGATTAAAATTGACCAGCATCAGCAGAACTACAGATTTGTGATACCTCGACAATCGAGTACTCACATAAAAATTAAAAATAAAATAAAATAAATCCATGTCAAATCGGCCGCCTCCGGGTTTTGATCCGGAGACCTCCAGAATACGAGTCCAAGACGTTACCATTTGGCCAAGTCAGTCAGTTTGACTGTGCTATTTTATAAGCATGTGTGAAGGAATAGTGTTAACTGTCAAATTATACCAGTAGACAATAATTAAAAAATATGTGATATTTATTTAGTCGTTACTCTGGTACCGGTCAACCGATTAGGTCCAAAATTAATAGGCTTCTTGCAATGGACGTTATAAATGCTTATACTAAGTTTCGTGAAAATCCGATAGAGCATATTTGAGTTATGGGGCCTTTTGTTATATAATACCATAAAAATGCACTAAATTGGGAATTATTCCGATACCGGCCAACCGATTTGGTCCAATATCAACACACGTTTTTACGTGGACATTATAAATGTGTATACCTAGTTTCATGAAAATTCGATAAAACGTATTTGAGTTATGGCGATTTTAAATAAAAACACTAAATTCGGTTTGACGCCGGTACCGGTGAACCGATTAGGTTCAATATCAACAGGTTTCTTCCCATGGACATTATAAATGCGTACACCAAGTTTCATGAAAATCTGATAAAACGTATTTGAGTTATGGCGCGTAAAGACACACGGACGGACAGACAGACAGACAGACGGACAGACATTTTTTCGTCCCCCACACACAATCTCATAAAATACCATACTGGCACTTAATAAACTCCAACCATTGCGGAAAATATTTTGCAGGATGAACAATGTGGATTCCGTAAGGGGAGGTCTTGTGTTGATGCCATTTTTACAATAAAACAGATAATGGAAGTAGTATGTGTCAAGCTATAAACTAAAATGGCGGCCAACCGACGCCGCCCCCAGACGCAAGGTGTCCTGTGACGTCACGGGACTCGACTCACTCGAACAACGTAGATGTGGTCTGTAAGCCTGTGCTACTTCCGGTTCAATCAGACGCCGTTCGGGAACCGAAGCCGCCTCCGACGCCTAGTTAGGTCCTGTGATCCGGGAACATCCCGTGACGTCACGGGACTCGAGTCGAACAATGTAGATGTGGCCTGTAAGCCTGTGCTACTCCCGATCAATCAAAGGCCTTTCGGGAACCGCGCGGGCCGAGTTTTTTCTTCAATTTCCTCTGAGATCCGTATGCACAGCTTACGGCACCTTTATCGCAATATACAGTGTGTCCCACGCAAGAGTTGGCCAATGACGCGGCTTCCTGCGGCGCGGCGGGCACAGCTCCAACTCCCGAGCAATCGGGTGAAATATCTACGCTAATAATGCCGCGATGAGTGTAACGATTCAGGTTCTCACATTTACAGTTAAAATTACAATGAAAATAAACACATACCTCATCACAAGAGATGTTGGAAATGTTCTCCTCTTGCATTTTAGGAAATTTTTAGGAAATTTTCTTTCACGCGCATAAGTTCAGCTTCCGAGATAAAGTTAATTTCTCTTGTGATATTGTCTTTAAGTTCTTCTAATGTATGGGAAATTGACCTATACACTTTATTTTTCACGTTTCCCCATAAATAATATTCACATACTGTTAGAAGAACTTAAAGACAATATCACCTAGGCCTATCACAAGAGAAATGAACTCTGTCTCGGAAGTTGAACTTATCCGCGTGAAAGAAAATTTGGTAAAAAGGTGCCAGTATTGTGTGGATGCAAAAGGAGAACATTTCCAACATCTCTTGTGATGAGGTACATGGTTATTTTCATTGTAGTTTTAACTATAAATGTGAGAACCTGAATCGTTTCACCCATCGCGGCATTATTAGCGTAGATATTTCACCCGATCGCTCGGGAGTTGGATCTGTGCCCGCCGCGCCGCACGAACCCGCGTCATTGACCAACTCTTGCGTGGGACACACTGTAGTATTACGAAATGAAAAAAATATAAAATCTAGAAAATATTTGTTACTTCTTACTACAGAAATAACTGTTTTCTACTCCATATTTCGTTTTTGTTTACAAATAATTTTCACAATTTCTTTATTATTTTACATCCACATTGTTTGAATTGTTAAGGCTATTAGAGTTGCCTCTGTTGTATTGTTTAGTAATAGGTAAAATTTCACAATTTATGTGTATCAATTACTTTATTTCCTGTCATGCGTTGAAGTTCAATCATAAAGTTGTGAATTTATTTCGTAAATTTTTAATTTTTACGCACAATTGACATTATTTTCTTCTCCATATAGACATGTCCTAAATATTCTCTTTGTTTAATATGGTTTTTCCCTATTTCTTTGATAGTTGACAACAAGATATTCTGAATTTATAAGGCTCTTGGAATAACCTATGTCGTTTGTTTAGTGAAAGTTATACTTTTCATAATTTTAAATGTATAAATGACTTCATTTCCTGTGTCAATGGACATGTTCAATTGTGATTTGTGGTTTATTTCATAATATTTCAATTTTTTACGCAAATTTGTCGCTATTTTCCTCTCTAGCCAGACACGTTCTAAATATTCTCTCTGTTTAATGCTTTTTTCTATTTCTATGTTAATTTACATCCACATTGTTTGAATTGTTAATACTATTGGAACCTCCCTCCTATGACTGTTCCATCTGGCGCTGTGAATTGAGCTCCGGCTTAGCTCAGTTGGTAGAGCATTGGCGCGAATAGCCAAAGGTCCTGTAACACTCTAACGCTCTAAACAAATCTCTTTAATCGTTTTCCTAATCCTTACATAGTCATTTTCAATTAGATGATAGTAATACTAACACTGCTCATCATGACGAAGAAAGGCTGCCGTATAGGAGAAGGAGAAAAAAGGTTATGTAAGTATAAACCTATTTATCTTTTAATAACTATGCATTGGGGAAATTATAATCAGCTTTCGCAAATGCCATAAGTAATTCTGTAACTATTTCTGAATTTAATATAGGTTCATGCTGTGGTAACTAAAATAAAAAAAATTCAAATTCCCTTGTTCAGCATTAAAAAAAATATTTTATTTCCAAGTATAGCCTTTACTTCTTGAAACCAGCACCAAAACATGCCCACTGACTCTTAAATTATCTCTCCTCCATTTTGAGTCTTCCTTTATTTTTGAGGCTTCCACCATTTTGAGTCTGCCTCATTTTGAGGCTTCCGGCATTTTGAGGCTTACCGCCATTTTGAGTCGTCCCCCTTTTTCTTAGTCTTTCGCCATTTGGTTTTAAAAGCGTAATTACCATTAGGGAACATCAAAAGTCCAAGATAACTATATTCCCCCACTACAGGACAGGTCTTTAGGACGTAAGTGCAGTACGAATGCCGGGGAAAAACACAGAATAAGTGTTCCTTTAGGTCGTATTTACATATATCGACTCTATGACGTCTCAAGGCGTTCCTGATCCATAGGGCCTAAATGATGAAAGGCGTCTGAATGAACCGGGAATAGCATAGGTTTAACGGGCACATCCGTATTAGTTGAATCGACTCATGACGTCACTGACGGTCCCGGGTCAAAGGGCTTAACTCTGCGTCGTGAAGAGGCGAAGGATGGCCATTAAGGGGAAAGTTTTCTTTTATTATTATTACTATCAGTACTGAAATTTACATATCCTGGGGCTGTGTAGAAATAAACATATTTTGATGACCTCAATAATATTGTCGTGGAGAACGTTATCTATATTAGAGATCTGGGTTACCAAATATAGTTTCATAATGCATACGGTTCTTTATCGGTAACTAGTACGTATATAGATTTAGCCTTGGGCAATTCACATAGCCTGGGGGCTATGTAGAAATAAACATGTTTTGATGACCTCAATAATATTGTCATGGAGAAGTTATCTATATTAGAGATCTGGGTTACCAAACGGGTTACTAGTACGTATATAGATTTAGCCTTGGGCTTGTTACAGATAATAATAAATAGTATTTGGTGATCTCGATGCTAATGTAGTGGAAAAACGTTTCCATTATTAGAACTCTACGATATACAGCGTACATATGTTACGCTGTTTATTTAAAAATCAAAGGTAGTAATTCTGTAATTATTTCCCAATTTTTTGAATTTAACATAAAGACGTAATTCTCAACGGCAGAAAGGACCGGTACATCAGTTTTGGATTCTACTCCTTTATGAATTATACTGAGTCTGCCGAGGTTGGAAATTCTAGCGGTGCTTGCCTTTAACTTGTCGCCGTACCTCCTGTCCTAGTTTTTGTTACATTTATCTAAAATGTGTGAAAATATGTGTTATTCTAAACCTTATCTGTTTAGAGAAGACTCTTTCAAATTACAGACATGTAAAGACTTGAAAGAATGTGTGATACAATACGATAGTGCTCGCTTTGTTTTACGCAATGATGACATTACTTTCCTTATGAGTAATTCTACTATCATAAATGACATTATGAGTAAATTTGTACTCATGCAGAGTGAAGTGTTTAATTATATAAAAAACAAAGTGATCCTTCGAGTTTGGAAAATCTGTCTTTATTCGACATGGTTACCGATGAAATAAAGCATCCAACTCTATTACTGTGAAGCCCTTTGTTTATACAAATTATTTCACAGGAGCGTGACAACCTTATGATACAGAATAAAGTTGTGACGGTCTGAAATGAAAAATTAACCTTAAACGTTTTCCTAAACCTTGCACAGTCATATACAATTAGTTAATAGTAATACTAACACTGTCCATCAGGAAGATGATGTTTAGAAGAAGGAAAGGTTATGTAAGTATAAACTTATTTATCTTTTCATAACTAAGCATTGTTAGGGAAATGGTATTTGTGCGCTCTGCCGCTATGTTGTTATCATAGGTCCTTGTTACAGTAACTAAAGACGTAAGTATAGGTCCTATTTGCATAACATCGACTCAATGCCAGCACATTTTCTACCAAAGGGCCTAAATGGTAAATGGGGTCTGAATGAATGAATCAGGTATGGCATAGTGTGAAAGGGTGTAACTCCATTGTTCGAAATGACTCCCATGACGTCACAAACGACCCACTGGTCCAAAAGGCCTAATAACAGACTTAGGGATGAATCGGGAATAGCGTAGTGTATAAGGGCACAACTACATTGTTCGAATCGAGTCCCATGACGTTCCGGATCAAAGGTCCTAACTATGTCGGATCAAAGGGCCTAACTAGGCGTCTGGATGAATCGGGAATAGCATAGTGTATAAGGGCACAACTACATTGTTCGAAGCGAGTCCCATGACGTTCCGGATGAAAGGGCCAAAATAGGGCGGATCAAAGGGCCTGTCTAGGCGTCTGGATGGATCGGGAATAGCACAGGCTTAAAGGGCATAACTACATTGTTCGAATCGAGTCCCATGACGTCACAGGACGCCCCGGATCAAAAGGCTTAAGTATAGAGACTGTTCCTACGGGAATACTGACCTTAAGGCCTAAACAAGGCGTCTGGAAAGGGCCTATCTAGGCGTCTGGATGAATCGGGAATAGCACAGGCTTTAAGGGCATAACTACATTGTTCGAATCGAGTCCCATGGCCACACAGGACGCCCCAGATCAAAGGGCTTAAGTATAGAGACTGTTCCTACGGGATTACTGACCTTAGGGCCTAAACAAGGCGTCTAGATGGATCGCGAATAGCACTGTGCAGAAACACTATAAGTGTTGTTATATATATCAAGTCTATGTCATCACACGGCGTCCTGATCCAAAAGGCCAAATTGATGAAAGACACTCCAATGACGACACCGACGTCCCGGATCAAGGGGCTTAACTCAGCGTCAGGAAGAGGGCCTAAATGATGAAAAGCGTCTGAATGAACCTGGAATAGCACAGGTTTATTCAAAATGACTCCCATGACATCACAGGACGTTACGGATCAAGGGCATATCTAGGCGTCGGGGGCGGCGTCGGTTTCCGAAAGGCGTCTGATTGATCGGGAGTAGCACAGGCTTACAGGCCACATCTACATTGTTCGACTAGAGTCCCGTGACGTCACGGGATGTTCCCGGATCAAAGGACCTAACTAGGCGTCGGGGGCGGCGTCGGTTCCCGAACGGCATCTGATTGAACCGGAAGTAGCACAAGCTTACGGACCACATCTACATTGTTCGAGTCGAGTCCCGTGACGTCACAGGTCACCTGGCGTCTGGGGGCGGCGTCGGTTGGCCGAGGGTCATAGTTGTCGTCAGAAAATGAAATATTTTGCGAAAAAATTCAAAATGTAAAAATTGACCTTATGGCAGCGGGAAAGGGACGCAGCCTCTCAGAGGAGGAAACTTTTTTGTTTCTTACACTCCTACGAGTGTTTTTCCAAAGGTTCAAAATTCTATAAATTATTTTCCCATTTGCTGTTTTTTTTACTAATTATCTAAACTAAAACAGTTTTCCGTTGCAATACAGGGGAGATTAGTATTTTAATTACCATAGGTAATGCCACGAATGACTTAGAAAACGCTCTAGGAGAGTCTCATGTAAGGAATTGAAATTATGATAGAGACTATTTAACGACTATTAGTTAAGTAACGTATAATAATTCCACTCCGGCGGCCCGGGTTCGATTCCCGGCCGGGTCGGGGATTTTTCAGTAGTGAAAAATCCCTTTTGCGGGTTCAGGACTGGGTGTTTGTCAGTAGGTTAAGTCTTAGGTTAATATAATGCACATTGTGCGCGATTCCTTAATTATTATTATTAAAATATATTGAAATTTAACTATTTGAGCAAGATTTCATATTGAGAAACAGGCCTACCATTAAAAGTCATTCACGACATATAACCATTGAGGATGTTTTCTCTGAACATACCACAATCGTAGACCAGTCCCGAAAGTTATTAACCATCCATTTAGCCAAGTATTGTTTGCTAAAATATTGAATACGTCTTGCGTAAAACATAATTATATTACTCATAAAGGTTTCTCGGGTTATCAACCAGGTTTGCAGATCAATTAGGTCCGACGTTTCGGAGACGAACGCTGTCACCATTCTCAAGGTTACTGAAGTGATGTGTCAGATGGAAGACCAGAGATGTCACTCTAGTGAGAATGGAGACAGCGAGACAACGTCGGACCTAATTGATCTACAAACCTGGTTGACAACCCAAGAAACCTTTATGAATAAACTTCGCCAGGAAAATCTGAAATCTGAAATTATATTACTGTTATAGTTCCTAGCTGACCGCCTGCGTGGTCTTTTGGTTAACTTCTAACCAGAAGTATAATTTCTTTTTTAGCATGCTCATAATTTTATGCCGAAGTTGAATTAATTCAAATCACATTTATTTTCAGATTTATGGTAGGGTTTCCGTGTCAGGGTCACTTAAATGTTATTCGTCCAAATCGAAAGAAAGACGTATGAGCTAAATAGTCTCTTCAACCTAGGACTTTTATCACTAAATGCAAAATGGGTTAAAATGTAATTATAATATTGTCTACTGCCCCTTTAGTTTACACAATGATACTACTTCCATCTTGTAGAGAGAGAAATACTTTATTCAAGTCATCTGCCTGGCAATCCAGGTGACCATACAGATCCAGAATAAACAAAGAAAAAGAATCATACATTACATAGTAACACGAACTGAATTGAAACGGAACATAAGAATTCTAAGTACCATATAAATGATTGTGCAATAAAAATAGCGAATCTTCTAAAACCCTAATACATATTTTAACAACAGTGTCTTTAGAAATATTGAGAGACTGAAGAAATGAATTAACAAAGGTGAAACTTGCACCGCGTGCTCCGAAAAGCAGACCCTTCACCTCCCATGCATTGACAGGTAAGTTATAGCTCTCACTAAGGTGAGGGATGCATGGTTGGTATATGGCCTCCTTTTCCGCACTCACACGCTTAGCTTGTTCTCTATCCTCTTCTAAGCGAACTGTAGGATCCAAAATTAACCCTCGTTTTACAGTTCTATTGATGGCTATTATGTCGGCTCTTCGATTACTGCCATCTTCCGCGATGCAATGCACCTCTTCATACACTTCCCAGTCTTTTTGTCGTCGAAGGGCTGTGGCAATCGCTGAACGGACACGGTGGTGGCGAGAAATTCTCAATAATTCACCCTTTTTACAACTACCCAATACATGGCCCAAGGTTTCTGGATTATTGCAACCTGTATGCCGGCAGAGTGATGTAGTTTGACTCCTTCCAGGTACAGACCTCACCGCAGAGATATTACAACACATCTTGATTGCATTAGTCCACTGTGAACAAGAGAGACCTTTTCTATTGGATATCCATGTGTTGGTATTGGGATTTTCACTATAGACTGAAACGCCTTTACCTTTGTGAGGGAGTCCACACCATTTTTCAAAAGATCTTTTTCTCATTTCATTTCTTAACCATCGGCCTGTCTTGGTTAGTGTTGTTTCGTCACACCTAATGCTGAAATGTGACAGTATGTCCTCCTTTTCTTTATCTAAATCTCTACAAAAGGGAAGGTGTTCATCATATATTTTACTAAGGCATTGAGCGATGTTGAATTGTTGAATGTGAGCTTCCCATTCGGCATTAACGAGTCCCAATCCCCTGAATTTCCTCGGAGAATAAATCATGTCATTTGGACAATCATTTGGCAAGCTAATAATCTCTTTTATGGTTGATCGTAAGAGTTTGTCAACATCTTCTAAGAACTTGGTTGGAATTTTATTTAATGGAGTACTTTGGATAGGGTATACAATACATGGCCAAATATACTGATTGATTATGTTCGCTTTTTGGTCTGGATTGAGAAGATTTGAATTTGACAGATATGATAAATTATCTTCCAAATCTTTAATTATTTTATTCTGATCAAAAACAATTTCATCATAAAATGTAACTCCTAGGTACTTTACGGTTTCATCACTTTTTAAACAATTTAGGTTGGCAGTTCCCAATTTAACAGTTGAATCTTGACTAAGTTTACCATTTTTAATATTAATCATTTTACATTTATTTGAATTAAGACTGAATCCAATTTCAGTCAAATGGCTTGTTGCTAGATTCAGTAGTGACTGGGCAGATGTTTCATTCTTAGCAACTAGAACTATATCATCTGCAAATGCCAATGCTGATATATTTTTAGCAGAGTGATTTATCTTGAAGCCGTGGCTTTGCTCAATTTCATGATCTGTTAAATTTTTAATGGTATCATCTATGGCTAAGTTAAATAATGCGGGAGAAATAGGCGATCCTTGTGCAACTCCTTTTCTTAGTTCAATGCACGTCGTTTTGTTTTTATTACATTCTATTTGAATGTGATTTCCTTGAATTAGATCAGCAATTAACTCTCTTAGGTTATTTGGCATGCTAATATGCATTAAACACCTTTTAATATGATCGTGTCCCACATTGTCATAGGCCTTTGTAATATCAAGGAATATTACACTACAATCTTTCTTATTTATTTTGGCATCCTTAAGGCAACCATTAATGATAGATGTATTTAAGTGAGTACCAGGAAGGGAGATAAATCCTCTTTGATGTGCTGAAAATTCTAAATATGATCGTAATCTCAAGTCAATTGCTTTTTCAATTACACGTCGTATCACCGAAAAAATTGAGATCGGTCTCCAATTGGATAATTGCTCAGCATCACCGCCTTTAAATATTAGAATCGTCCTAGCCCTTTTAAATATCTCTGGGCATTTCTTAAGGCGTAGCATTGCATTGGCTATTAAACACAACATTTTGTTTGTATGCAGCTCTTTTAATGCCCTAATAAGAACATTGTCTGGGCCAGGTGAAGTGTCAACTTTTATTCTTTTCATAGCAGAATTAATTTCATCGAGAGTTATTTCTATATCCTCTTCAGAAATTGGATCAACCTCTTGCATGTTAGTCAAATTATTAGCTTCTCCAAATAGCTTTTGATAGTACTGAGTAATTGTGGAAGTTGATACTTTACACTGAGGAGAATTATGTTTATTCATTACTTGTCTCACAACTTTCCGACGTTGATTATAATACAAGTATTGAGCAACCTCATATTGGTATTTTTGCCTATTGGCTTGTCTTTTCCTTTTGGTTAACCTAGCTGGGTTATTACTTATGGAATATGAATTACTGTGATTGCCTTGCCTGTTCTTTCTCATCTTATAATAATGAACTGCAGGATGCTTTGGTCCTGGAAGTGAATGAATAGCATGAGATAAGAACTCTGAAATCTCCACACATACATCTTGAAGTACTTCAAGGTTAGGATTTATTACAAGTTCTTCTAATGCACTTTCAAATTGCTTGATTACTTTGTCATTTTCATTGGGTAAAGCATTATCTGCTGATAAAGTATCGTTATTCACATTATTAGTGATACTCTCTTTGCTACTATTAATTGTAGTACAATCATTGCTACCATTAGTATCTTGTGATTCATTATTGGAATTTCCGATTTGTTGTGAATTTCCATTCCTTTTTTCGTATTTAGATACTAATTTTTTGCGATATATTTCTGGATGGGCTTTACTTATGTGTATATTTATAGATTTAAACTCTTTTCCACAATGCGGACAAGATTTGGTATCTACAGATGACTGTGGATCCATGTTTAGATGTCAAATATGAAGGGTTCTTTCTTCAATATTTTGCAAAGCATTACACAAAATGTTCTGCGAATATGATCACATAGACAAAAAGTTCCTTTGATGATTTACACACTGATTAATCTCTGTAATTATTATTTGTGATTATTCTAACAGTACAAATAATATTGCAAAAATTCTTCTTCCTGGCCTAGTAACCGGTAAACAACCTAACACAAATTGACAACAGTTCTTTCTTGAATATTTTGATAACTATCGTATAAAATGTTCTGCAAATATTGTCACGTAGACAAAACGAAATTATCTTTCTTCCACACATTAAAAAACACATTGAAACACCGTATTACTTTTCAAAAACTCTTTTCGTATCCCTGCCCTTCAGACACAACTGCTGATCATGTCCATGGCGTTCAGTGACGTCAATGAAAGAAACATTTATCTATACATCCCATGTATGCAGTTCTATTTGTCGATTTACTGATATGCAATTTTTAAAGTTGCAAACCAATTATTATGTAACTGATGAAGTTAATGAATTTGTGCCATATAAAGTAGGTAAACTGAAATCATAACGAAGCAGAAGACACATGTTAAGAGTAACAATATGAAAACAGTTCCCTGTTGTTCACTGTGGGTACTCCATTTAGCAGAAGACAAATTCTCATTCCATAATTCATAGTCCGTCCACTGGGAGTTTGGATGAGTAATGAAAGTATGAAAGCGTTATAAAACGCATTAATTTTCAAAATGTCCATTAGATAGCTATACGCTACAAATTTATGATTCACCATTCCATAATTTGACTTTTATACCATAATAATGTGTGAAAAGTTTTGATACATTCATTATTTTCCAAGAGAAAGTCAATTGCTATTTTTCATGTCACCTCTCTCAATATGCAACTTTCTACAACTACCTATGAGGTTGATATTAACATCTAAATGTGAGTATTTTACATTTATTATAAAAAAACCTGTGAGACACTCTCATAAATTTCTCTATCCTAAGTAGAGTCTATATAACTTTCTCACTTCATTTTGTGATTGGGAATAAGATGCCTTATTGTAGACGTATGTATTCATATGTTTCAGTTTCATTCGATGGGTATTGTTAGCAATGCAAGACACACTTAAGTTTGTTCAAACGATGACTGCCTGATAATAATTAACATCAGAGAATAAATTATTCCCCCAAAATATCTAAATAACCTTTTCTCTTAGAAAAAGCACTTTGTGTACAAGATTTTAACAAAATTATTAAAGCTCTTTTGGAGAGATCCGCACAACAAAAAAGTGATATGAAACACATAAATTCCTCTGTCCATATAAAAGTTTTGTTTCTTAGGATGGTATATATAAATATGAATTATTTTCTTGTAAATTGATTGTAAAAATGAAGAGAATGTTGTTACCACATCGCATCGCATCATTGAACGATGCTCAACCCAAATAACATTTTATTAATGCACTTTCGTAACTTCCTTTACCCTAAGCATGGGCAATACAACTTTCTTACTTCACATTCTAGGCCGTGTTGAAAAGAGCGCGTATTCAATTGTTTCGACCTGAAGCAAAGCTTTTTTTTCACCAGGCAAGACTGGGTTTCTACAAACAGTGGGCGGCTTATAAACAAG
Source organism: Ectobius pallidus (assembly GCA_964059195.1). Classification (NCBI taxonomy): domain Eukaryota; kingdom Metazoa; phylum Arthropoda; class Insecta; order Blattodea; family Ectobiidae; genus Ectobius; species Ectobius pallidus. The sequence goes on from CAXKWD010000012.1 coordinate 41,786,507, forward strand.
CTTGCTTTCTCTAAGTTAACTTGGCGCCTTTTTACAGTAATAACATCGGCGCCCCTTAAATTTTTACCTTAATCATTCCATTTTTTACGATTTTATTAACAGTATTGCACCTTCTCTAGCCTGGTTCTCTAAGTGGTTAAATAAAATTGAATTGAATTGGTTTAATTTGAGAAAGGTTTGTATTTGTGAAGACATTATAACATGTTATGGGGATTAATTAAAAACACAAAATTAATTGAAAAGGTTATAACCATTTTATATTTACATTAAAGAAACAACAAAAATACATCATAGAAAAGCTTTTCCTTTGAGGTTAGAATTGAAAAAATGATTAAAATCCGAAAGGTAACCTACTTTCCTTAGCATACTCTTTGACAAGATCTTTTACGTCCATTTGAATGGCTAAATTATTTTCGATGGAAACGGTACCAAGACTATCCCCGGTCTGGGGATGCAGGGCTGCCAAATTGAGTCGTGATGCTTCGCTCCTACCCTGGCAAGTTTATGTACTTGAGGAAACCAAAAAAATTATTTCAACATAATGTACTGAATTTATTTATATTATTTTCTCTCTGTTTACTCTTACTCTACAACATTTTTTTAAATTTTAATGTCGCATTGGAAATTTTAGCTTTCTTTCTTAATCTAAGTTTTGCTGCCCCTAAATGTTTCTAAGAATTTATCACCCAAGGCGACTCACTAGTTCGTCTATATTGACGAGCCGAACCTGCTTGTGAATATCCTTCAGATTGTTCTGTGGAAAGAATGTTTCATTTTAAAATGTTAACTCTTCTTAGCACCTCGCGCATAAAATTCAAACAAAATAGTTAGAACCGTTTTTGAAAATCGTGAAAAAAAATTTAATTTTAATCTAAAATGGTAATGAAGGTAAGAGAAAATCGTCGCCAGTCTTCCTGCCAAATCCCCAAAAGATACCAAACCGGGATACAATTTCTTTCATAAGATTTTTCGTTCAGGAGTTTTCGTTTCAGGTGAATTCAAAATCTGTATCAAAGCAGAAATATTGACCTACAATATCAGGTTCGACGACAGTACAATAAAAATACTTCAATGATTTCCTAGCCACTTGTTGAAATATGAATTGAAAGGAAGAAAATTCAAAAATATAAGACCTGGGTGGTGCAGTCAAAATGGCACTGCTTTCTGTGCAAAAGGTCGTGGGCTCGATCCGGCTCACGTCGAGGGCATTTACGAGTGCATAATATGTGAAAAGACCCCACGTTCATAGATTTCTAGGCATGTAATGCGATAATCACAATGGCTTCGGTCACAGACGTCAGTAACGGTACACCCCCTCTTCAAACCATAAAACAAAACAAATGACGCATAAATATCGTTTGATAGCCTATATAGTATATTGATATATTGTCATAACAGAATTAGCACGTTATTATTATGTGCCAGTATGGTACTTTATGAGATTGTGTGTGGGGACGGGAAAATGCCTGTCCGTCTATCCGTCCGTCTGTCCGTGTACCCGTACGCGTGATAACTCAAGTACGCTTAATCGGATGGTAATGAAACATCGTATATGCGTTTAAAATATCGGTGGAAAGAAGCCAATTGATATTGGACCAAATCGGTTGACCGGTACCGGAGTAAACCCCAATTTAGTGCCTATATTAAAAACATGATACCTCAAATATGCTTTATTAGATTTTCATGAAACTTGGTATACGAATTTAAAATGTCCGTGGAATGACGTCTATTGATATTGGATCAAATTGGTTGGCCGGTACCGGAATAATGCCCAATTTAGTGCTTTTATATGTTAATGTATAAGACAGGTGTGATAACTCAAATACGCTTTATCGGATTTTCATGAAAGTTGGTATACGCATTTGTAATGCCCATAGAGAAAAGCCTATTTATTTTGGACAAATTCGGTTGACCGGTGCGAGAAAAACAACTATTAAATATCCGATTAAAACAAGTCTATACTACAATGCCGCATTTATAATCACTGAGAGCTTTGACTTCAATGCAGTCAGATGTTTGTTTTTGCCGTTTATCAAGTTGAAATTGAGTACTACAAGAATACTGTTATATACAGAAGGTATATTACTGTAAAATAATTAGGGAAGTTCTTTGCCATTGAATTTTGTGAAATGTTGACAGATTTTAAGAATTTCAAGTTATTATACATTTGGCTTTGACAAATAGCACTATTTTTCACATATGTTAGTAGTGGTGTTTTCTGTGTGACGTAGTGGATGGAATTGGATGGAATTATATGGAATGGGATGGAATTGGATTTCTTAGCTAACGCGGCTGGGTCATAGCCCGCCACGCTTGACTGATAGGGGGAAATTCGTCACGCTCTGTTAACCACAGGTGTGCGCCACAGGTGTTTTGAAGAAGCGGGCTCATAGTCCGTCACGCATGACTGATAGGGGGGCGACACGTATTGTTATGCCATATGTATTCTTAACAAGTACACTTAAGTAAATGTCTTAATGTATTATGTCATTAGAGACCACCAAACACGCCTGGGTCATTATCCTTCACGGTTCGCTGGTAGGGGGGATTAGTTAACCACAGGTGCGTACCCCATGGTGAGGAAGTCAACGCCCTATACATTTTCAAACAGTTGCATGTTACGCTCTGCTTGGCACACTTGTGTGTCTATTGTAACCGGTCTCGCTTTCTCAAACCCACGACTCATGCGCGTCAACGCCTTAGCATGTATGTCGTTATACGCATGCGCGCCAACTCGTACAAATACACCATCCTCAACCGATTTTAACTCATTCCGCTACCATCTGTCATCATGGAAGCTACTACGTGGTTCACGAGTGATCAGTGTGATGCTAAATATAAACACAAATATAATTTGAATCGGCACGTAAGCCAAAGACATGGGCAAGCCCATTATACCTGTGACGTGTGTGCGGCATCATTTACTCGCCGAGATGTATTAAATACACATGTACAGGAGATACATTCCGGTACACAAATACAGTGTGACAAGTGCGATAAGAGTTTTACATCTCACCGTAATCTAAACCGCCATTTGAACAGTACACATCATCCGATGAATCCATCTGAAATGTACAGACAGCGTGAGGCCAAGACACCGAGACCTACGTCAATAGTCATCGGACCCGGGACACCTGCAGCCGGGCCATCAACAGCCATTGAACCAAGGACAGCGGTAGCGAGACCACAGACCAAGCCATCGGTACTTAGCCAGCCTGATGCCGTCAATGAACCAAGTCCATGGACAGCCAGGCAATCAGTGCTGAAAACGGTCACTACGCCAATAGTACACCGTGATGAAGTCATCGAACCAGGGATGCCGATAGGTGTTCCTGAGACTACGCCATCAGTATTTAGCCAGCCTGATGCCGCCAATGAACCAAGTCCACGAACAGCCAGGCAATCAGTGCTGAGAACAGTTGTGGGCGGACAAAACTATGAATACTTGGTACGTATTACTTTACATGTGACAGAGTAGGTGACGTCACAGTCGCATACAAGTCGTCTTATTATTTTTTCTTTGTTCAAGCCGAACGCGTTCGCAACTGAAGAGGTTTCAGTGAACAACCGTACCAATATGGGTGGAGCCACACCCTCAACGCATGATGTGAACACTCAGTCTACCGTTCCAGCCGGCAGCCGTGCCCAAGGAGTCAGGCACGGCCAAGGAGTTTCAACCAAACCCATACAGGCAGAACCCACGACGCATTCAGCTAATTTAAGTAGTTTTACACATGTTTACAGCCTAGCGTAACGATAGTTGTAATGAACAGCGCGCTACAACGAATTTCCGTATTTTTCTGTTGTAGAATGATTTCAAGATGGTTGAGAGCGCTTTCAAATCAAGAATAGCCACATACGCAGCCACCGATATTCCACAATCGGACCTGGAGAGTGGTATGTCAGCCTACAAACCCAAGATGAAAGCACTGGTGAGGGACTCAGTACAGCAATTTAACTCTGTGAAATTTAATATTTTTGTAGAGTGCAATTTTCAAGACCCGCATGGTAAATCAGCTCTACGCAATTTGAAGTCAAAAAACGAAGTTGCTCTCGCCACAACCAATGTATCTGAAGTTATAAATAGACAAATAGAGAAAATTCAACAGGAATTTCAAGACGTAGCCTTGAGAGGGTCCGGATTCGTATTCAAATCAATCCACAAAATTGAGGTCCGCATCAACCATTATAAGCCCTTTGCAGGAAGAAAGTTCATGCTCCTACCGCAGCGTTTTAGACATTCAAAATCTCTAGTCAACATAGACAACCATGACGATTATTGTTTTAAATATTGTATATTGGCAAAATTCGTAGAAACTGAAAAGTATTTGTGGACTTCTTATCTGGACAGACCGGACTTGGACGAGAAATACGACTTTTCATGTGTAACATTTCCAGTAACATTCCAAGACATTAGTAAATTTTCTAAATTAAATAACATTTCGATCAATGTGTTTGGCCTAGATGACAATACAGATGTATACCCAATCAAAATTGCTGAAAAAGAGTTGGACGATCATAGAGACCTGCTCTATGTCTGCGACGAAGTAGATTCGAATTATGTGTTAATTACCGATTTCGATGCATTCATAAAACATTTCTTAACATCCGACAAGCGTCAAGTCAGAGTATGCAAGCGCTGTTTTGCACACTTTCAAGCCTACGGCAACCAGTCAGCCGACCAGAGACATGAGGCTCATTTGGCGGTTAGCAATTCATTCTCCCCCGTAAAATGTGAAGTTCCTAAACGCTTAGAAGTGTCCTTCACTAAACACGAACATTCCCAGAAAATTAGGTTCGTGATCTATGCGGATTTTGAATGCTTACTGGAGCCTATTTCCGGATGTGAAAACGAGCCTGCAAACTCCTGGACTCAAAAGTATCAAAACATACACCTTTCAGATACGCCTATTTTATTAAGGACTTGGAAGGTGAACATTCAAATCTACGGATGTACAGAGGCCCCGATGCAGGACCCCATTTTATGAGTTCTCTTGTAAAAGACGTCAAGGCTATTGACGCCATATTAAATTCTGAAATTAAACCCATGATCCCTCTCACGGCAGAACAAATGAACCAGTATATGACCAGTACCATCTGTCATATTTGCAAACAAGGTAACTTTACCGAAGAAAATTACAAAGTCCGTGACCACTGCCATGTTAGCGGACGGTTCAGAGGAGCCGCCCACAGAAACTGTAACCTAAATTACAGGAACCAGGCATTTGTCCCTGTTGTATAGCATAACCTGTCCAACTATGACGCTCATTTTATTGTGACAGAACTTGTTTTTGACAAGAACCGTATCAACGTCATATGCAATACACAAGAAAAGTATGTGACATTTTCAAAATTTATTCCCTCCTCTTATTTGAAACAGGGAGGTATGGAATTGTGGTTTATAGATTCTTTTCGCTTCATGTCCACGAGCCTGGAAAAATTGGCTAACAATCTACGCAATGAAAAATTTATAGAAACAGGAAAAGTATTTGGTGACAATACCGATTTGGTGTGTCGAAAGGGAGTGTTCCCCTACGACTACGTCACCTCTGTTGAAATTCTAAACGAGACAAAATTGCCGCCTAAAGAGGCGTTTTACAACAAGCTCGGCAATGCGAGTGTTTCAGATCAAGACTACTCTCACACTGTCAATGTGTGGCATTCATTTTCGGTCAACTCATTAGGAGAATATTCAGACTTGTATCTAAAAACAGATGTACTGATCTTGACCGACGTTTTCGAGAATTTTAGACAAATGTGTCATGATACCTATGGGATAGATTGTCTTTATTACAGTACTGCCCCTGGGTTCGCATCCGCAGCCATGTTAAAGTTTACACAGGTAAAGTTGCCTATTTTAAACGATATAGACAAGGTGCAGATGTTTGAGCTTGGAATTCGTGGAGGATTATGCCAATGTGTTACAAGGCATGCTGTGGCAAACAACGAGTCGGCATTGTACTACGTCGACGCCAACAACCTCTACGGTTATGCCATGTCGCAAGCGTTGCCTATAGGTAATTTTCGTTGGCTCGAGAAAGACGAGATAGAGTCGCTCGACCTTTTCTCCATACCGGCCGACTCCAAATTAGGATATGTTTTTGAGGTTGACATTGAGTATCCAGAACATCTACACGATATTCACACAGATCTACCATTTTGTCCAGAAATGAAATGCCCTCCTGGCAGTAAATTCAAGAAACTTTTGACCACGCTTAAAACTAAACAAAATTACATTGTTCACTATTCCGTGCTTAAACAAGCGCTGCAAGACGGACTGAAATTGACAAAGACCCATAGAGTCATTAGCTTTGAGCAAAGCTGTTGGTTGAAACCGTATATTGAGTTCAATGCGTCTAAACGAAGGGATGCCATTAACGAATTCGAGAAGGATTTCTATAAGCTATTAAATAATAGTGTACTTGGGAAAACAATGGAAAACGTACAAAAGAGGATAGATTTTAGGCTGGTGTCTGATGAAAAGTCAATGTCTAAACTGGTAGCTAAAAGCAGCTTTCAGGATAGAATTATCTATAACGAAAGCATGGTTGGTGTCCATCTTGCCAAGACTAAACTCGTTTTGGATAAAGCCATCTATGTTGGCATGTCCATTTTGGAAATTTCGAAAACTAGGATGTACGACTTTCACTACGCCACCATGAGTAGGTATTTCGAAAACAAAATTTGCCTGTGCTACATGGACACTGATAGCTTCATATACAAGATCGAATCCGACAATCTCTACCGGAATTTGTTAAATTTGAGAGATGAACTGGATACTAGCGTCTACCCACCCGAACATCCCTTGTATTCCACCCAAAACAAAGGGGTGGTCGGTAAATTCAAGGACGAAGGTACTGGTCATACTATAACCGAGTTTGTAGGCCTTAGAGCAAAGATGTACGCCATAAGGTTTGAAGATATGAGCATAAGGAAGTTGAAAGGCTTTAATAAATGTGTTGTAGAGAGAGAACTCTCATTTGAAGATTATGTCGGTTGTCTTCAGAGCGGACAATCGTCATTCTCGGTAAACAGGTCTATACGTTCCTATAAACATAACGTATTTTCGATTGCCATGAACAAAGTAACCTTAAGCGCTTCAGATGATAAGCGGCACATTTTACCTAATGTCGTGGAAACTCTTGCTCACGGGCATTACAAAATCATGGGTGAGGAAGATGAGGAGCCCCCTGCTAAAAAATGTAAAGTGTAGAAATGTTGTAATGTGTATATATATATTACGATGTAAGGAAAAGGAATGTAAATAAAAAACACATGACTATACTTGAAATCTTTATTCAATATTATGTTTATGGATCCATGAATTCTTGCTCGCAGGAAACCCTACCCATTTAACCAACACCAAATCTCCTTTACGACGTATCACCTTTTCAATTAAATAAGTGTCTGGATACTTTGTTTTTTTTGTAATTCCTCGGCATAAAAAGCACCTTCAATGTTGCTGCCTTTCAAATCTTGCAGCAGATAAGTAGGTGGAGAAGTGGCCTGGACTCCTTGCACCTTGAAAATCTCCGTAGTCCACGACGGTAAGTAACCTTTTTTAAACATTTTCCTGTGTTTCGAAACTCTTACAAAGTCGCCTTTTACAAACTTTCGCTTAGCATATGGCTCCTTGTACCGATATACAGTTTTCAGCAGGCTATCGTCCTTGAGTTGGCTAGGCTTCATTCTAATGGTGGAGTGAAACCTATCGTTGTATTGCCTAATGGGTTCTTGCAGCAGGTCTAACCACTTATAACTTCCACTGGCAGAAAATTCACGATACATGTTTGTTTTCAAAGTTCTGATGAATCGTTCAGCAATGCAGGCCTTAAAGTTGGAGTAAGTAGAATAATGGTTGATGTCGTATTTCTGCATTAAAGCTTTAAAATTAGCGTTATATTACTCCTTCCCCATGTCGGTCTGAAGGTTTTTAGGTGGTGTTTTAACAGATTGAAGTATGTCGTTCATGGCCGCGGTAACAGTTTTACCAGTTTTGTTCTTCAAAGCTCTTGCGTATGCAAACTTGGAATATGCGTTTATGCAGACTAAAATGTATTTAAATTCAATGTTTTCCTTATGGTACGGAATCATATCAATCAGATCGCTCTGCCACAAATCATTTAGTCCTTTCATTGTAACAGGTCGTCTTGGATAATTTATTCGAGCAGGTTTATGTAGCTCGTAGGCGATTTCACGTTTGCTCATTGTATCACACCGCTTTCTCGCAACTCCGTTATAATCTCCAATATTTCGTTGTTATGCGAGTGATTCCCTGCTTCGGGCGACGCCACCAGCAGACGAAGTCTATGAACGAGTTCATTCGCGTTGTCCCAGTATTTATAGTCTATTTTGCGATTCGCATGTAAGTCCTTCCACAGGCCATTTCCCCTGACCGGTTTTCGAGTGTGGAGATCATCGTCTACTTCGGCCTCCTCATCCTCGGGAAATAACGTCCTAATGACGTTTTTAAATTTCTGGCTGTTTGAGACTCGTATGTCTTCGTTATCGTCGTAGCCGGTTTTATGAGCGCTAGACCTCTCCAATATTTCCTTATACGTCTCCAAGTCTTTATCGCTGTACACCTTAGGGTCGGGTATGCTTTTGGTAAGCAACTCCATTAAACCGCGACGGGCTTGGTATCTCTTATTGCCGACATATATGACATCGTTTTTTATCGACAGTGGGAGTGCCCCAATCGAAAAAGTTTGTCTGTCTGGATGCCATTTTATACCGTATATGGTGTCAACGTTTCTGGGCCTCAATTGAACTAGTTTCTGAATATAACCCCCAGACACACGACCATATACGCTTTCCAACATAGACTTGTAGTGTTTTACAGGGGTCTGATCCGTAGAGGGCGTGTCTTCCATTTTATCATGCTGCTATTTGTCTTTGCTCAGAGTGACGAGCTGCTCCAATGGTTGCGTTATAGGCTGCACGATGTCGGAAAACTAATGTTTCGACTGAAGGTCGGCTTTTTTAACGATAAATATTTGTCTCGTATAGAATCAGTATGTTTTTTAATTTCCTCCTTAATTCTCTTCTGATCATCACTCAATGACGGGTTCATCTTGAGTGTTGTCTATTTTTGAGATTTCACTGGTTTTATAGACTTATTCGATAGTGAGGGGAACATCACGTGAAAAAGTGCCCGTCTTAAACAATAACATATCGCCACTCGAGACTTGAATGGGTTGACTAATGGGGACAGGTTTTCCATTTAACGTTGCAGACAGATCGTCTGAATCGGCCTTGTCAACAACAGTTATTCTTCCATTGTAAATTAACTTTAGTTGCGTTCCCACTGTAGAGTTGGAAAAAACTGGATTGCTCCATGTTGTACATAGCTCCAGCTGTTCTCTGCATGAGGTATTTTAAAGCGGTAACATTGTCTCTAAGCAGGGTCTGCTGCTGAATCAGTAGTTGTATCATAGCTGCAAATTTATTCAATAATAGTTGCCTACTTCGTCTCGTGGTAGTGCTATTTTATCGATGTATCGCGCAATTAAAGGTGATCCGAATCTGTCAACTCCCATAGCACCGCTGCATGCACGTATAAGCCCTCTGTCGTTCATTGTGAGTGTCGACTATACTTTACAAGTCTTTATATAACAATATACTCGTCCATTCCTATCCGATATCTCCCTTGATGTATAGAGTCCTCTTTACAGATTGTTAAAAATCCATACTTTTCCAAAGACCAACATTCGCGGCACATTTGTAGGAATTTATCGAACGACATGTCTGCATTGACGTAATCTTCGTATAGATGTCTAAGATTTAACGTGTCCTGCTTAAATACAATCAACAAGTTGCAATTTTCTCCTATCAGATGCTTTGGTATTCTCGCATACGACTGGGCTAGATAAAACATGTCTAAGGAGTTGTGTCTTCCCATGCTGAAATAATTCCTTATGCGGCTTTGAGGCTCTGCCATAATGTCGTCAGATATCACCACTGAATTCTCTTTGACTTCTGTTGGCTCTGGCATACCGTCTCCGCAGCTTTCATCCTTGTAATAGCCGATTTCTGGAACTCTGGTTAAAATTTCTTCAAGCATTTTATATTTAGGTTGAAACAACGATCTTGAAAAAATGTAAACATTTGAAAACTTTACGCCGTTGGGGTGTAGAAGAATATTTATTAACACGTTTGTCTTCCCCGAACCTGACGGCCCACACACAACACACCGAATACTATCGGGTAGTAATATGCTATGTTTGCGTTCATGGTTGGAAACCACCTGCTCTATAGGTTGGACTTGTAAGGACACGTTTTGCTTCTCAAACTTCATGGTGAGAATAATAAGGCTGGGCGTAATAGCAGTCGCTTTTATACCTATAAAAAGCATGACGGTGCAGGTGTCGATGTCAGTATGGCTCCACGAATAGAACGAGTTAAACGCCACCGTGGAGAAGGCGTGATCAATACGCTCATTAATAAACTGCCTGTGGAACTACACGTACCAAAGTATCGATTTTGTGGACCTGGCACCAAACTAGAGAAACGTTTAAAAAGAGGTGATAAAGGAATCAATCCTCTGGACGAAGCTTGTAAGTTACACGATATAAGCTACTCGCAGAGTTCCGATATAAACGATCGACATAAGGCGGACTTGAAATTGGCGCAACAAGCATCTAGCCGTGTTAAGGCACACGACGCAAGCTTCGGAGAGCGTGCAGCGGCTTACGCCGTCTCGAAAATCATGAAGGGAAAAGTTAAAATGGGTGCTGGACTGGATAAAATTCAGAAACTGAAGGCTGCATACAGAAAGGTGGCTGAAAAGAAGAAGAACAAGAAAAAGAAAAGAGTTTTGAAGTCGCCTAAGAAGATTGGAGCCTTTTTACCAATATTACCCATTCTAGCCGGTCTATCTGCTCTCGGGGCTCTCGGAGGTTCCGGAGCACAGATTGCTAAAGCTGTTAATTCAGCAAAAAACGATAAGAAACAGCTTGGGGAACACGTACGACATAACCGCATGCTGGAAAGCATCGCCTTGGGAAAGAAGGAGGGGATCGACGAGCTCATACGCCAGCACAGAAACGGCAAGGGACTATTTTTAAAACCTTATCCATCCGGCAGAGGAATCCATCTAAAAAAGAAGCCCTAACGAACTACGACTTGGAGCGATATGCTATGAAGCTACGTATTCCACATTTCAGAGGCGTGTACATGCGAAACGAGCTACCTGCCAGGCCGTATAAACAGGCACGAATCATTGTAAATCTCGATGACCCCTCAGGACCTGGGACTCATTGGGTGGCGTTGAAAAAGTGTGGCAACCGTTCATTATATTTCGACAGCTATGGCGACTTTTCGCCTCCTGCAGAAATTGTAAATTATGTTGGTCCGCATTCTAAACTATTTTACAAATTTACACGCTATCAAAAATACAACACCGATATTTGCGGCCACGTTTGCTTAACGTTTTTACTATAAAAGTCTACACCTCCCACATACAAGTGTTAAAATGTGTCAAACGTTCACTCTAAGTGGATCGACGTCCGAAATAACCAACACGTTTTATCCTCCTATCGAGCTGGAAGATGGGGCAGACTAAGAGATTGTGTTGTTGAGACTCGATGCCTACAACTCTATCCCAAACGTTACAGAGAACAATAATTCTTTGGTGGTTAAATCGGACGAACTGAAACACAAAATCATCATCCCTAAAGGGACGTACGAGATTCGCGATATTTCAGAATATGTTGCGCTGGAGATAAAAAAAGTAACAAATTCCACTCTTGATCCTGATTCGGTTTTTAGAGTCAGTGTGAACCCAAATACTCTGCTCAAAACAATATATTGCTCTCTAGACGTCTCTTTTAAAGTTCCAAACTCTGTGGGTATTTTACTCGGTTTTACAGCAGAGGATGAAATTCCGAGAACGACTGCTGTGGTGTCCAGAAAGCAACCAGACATAACTAACATCAATACTCTCTTCAGTTCAATGTAATGTGGCTAGTGGCTCATTTATGAACGGACGTCCGACTCACACCATCTACGAATTCTTCCCTACGGTTCCACCAGGATATAAAATATCCGAAGCCCCAGCGAACCTCTTTTTCTGCCGTTAATCAACATAGAAAAAATAACGAACATTACCATATCTCTCGTGGATCAGGACGGAAGGCTTATCGATTTCAGTGGTGAGCGAGTGTCTGTGAGAATCATCATTAGGCAGAATGGGGCTTAACGTTAATAAATCTTCACCAGCCGAACCTGCATATAAGTCGGTGCGTCGTGCTCGACCCGGTAATCAACGTCGTACCGTCGGCAAGTTAACATCTGCTAACACGAAGTATCTGGAATCTCTAGGTTTTTTAGTACTGCAGCATAGGACGTTCTAAGCGTAAATAATAAAGCTTTATTTGAAGACGCCAATGAAAATTCGTAGTATCACGGATTCAATCCTTACAACACTACGGCTCTGGGCGAAAGCGACGAAATACGAATCCCCATTCAAGACGAAAACTTGTATGCGTTACTCAATCAGAGTTTCATATCGATATGTGGCACTATCACATCTGACAAAGACGCCGATTACGTCGGTAAAATTGTCAATAACGGCTTTATGTATTTATTCGATGAAATAAGACCCAATATTCATGGAGAGACTGTGGATCGCACTAGGAATCCAGATATTACGAGCTTGCTGAAAGGTATCTGCTCCTATACTAAATTGGATTGTAACAGACTGCAGACCGCGGGGTGGGTACACCCCAGTATTGACACTGTTGAAGACATTGTAAAATCTGGTAAGTTTAATGTTTGCATACCGCTGAGCCATATTCTAGGCGTCGCTGAAGATTACAAAAAAATTCTGTTAAACTGCAAACTCGAACTCGTTATGATGAGAGCTAAGAACACTATGCACGTCACCAAGGGGGCCATTAGTAAAATTAAAGTCACATATATAGAATGGTTTGTTCCTATGCTTAAAGTATCAGACATTGAACGCTTGAAACTGTTAAACACGTTGGAAAGCGATCGATACCTGCCCATCTATTTCAGAAGCTGGCAGTTGTACGAACATCCGTCTTTACCACAAGCAACCATCGTTTCATGGAATGTGACAACTTCTCCTCAGCTACAAAAGCCTAGAATGGTTATCGTAGCATTTCAGACTGATAGAAGCAAACCCGATGTAGACGGTTCAAAATTTGATTTAGATGATGTACAGGACGTGTCCGTATATTTGAATGATAAATAGTATCCCTACCATTCTTTCCGTGTAGACAGCACCAATGGTGCGTATGGATTACTGTATGAGATGTATGCCAGATTTCAAGATTCTTACTACGAGCGTTCCCCATCACCACTGCTTAAAAGGAGCGATTTTATAAAACATACACCATTCTTTGTGGTGGACTGCACCAAGCAGAACGAGGATCTGAAGTCTGGAGCCTGCACTACGACAGTTGAAATTTCTGCTACAAACAACATCCCAGCAAATACAAAGGCTTACTGTTTAATCCTGCACGATCGCTGCGTACAGTATACTGCTTTTACCAGCATAATTACCAATGTCGTGTGAAAATTTTGTCATATTGGATGTTCAAGGCTATCAGTCTACTTGGAAAGATTTCGTGGCTACAGAAGTTGCAGTGTTATCTCATGATGGACGAATGGCACATTTCGTATTGCGTCCACCGGTAGGTGTAACACCTGACGTGAAATCACAACGGTATATAGAATCGTACATCCATGGAATACCTTGGGAAAGAGGATACTTGCCTTACGACGACTTGAAACCTGTGCTGGAGAGCGTGTTGCGGTATGATGACAAACTTTATCGTAAAGGACTTGAGAAAACGGAATTCTTTGAAGGTGTGTTGCAAAGACCTGTCACGAACATGGATGATCTTTGCGTTCCAAAGCTGAACAAGATTCGAGACTGTAAAGCCAAGTGTCTATTCCATCCCAGACAAGATTTTAACTGTGCCCTGCAAAATGTCTTTGTGCTTAAACTCTGGATGGAGTCTCATTATAATTTTAAAACATTTTTGCACTTATACTTTGAATAAATTCAATTCATAGCAAATGTCTTGTTTTCTTTACCAACACTAGTTTCCTGTGTAGTGACTCGTTGAGGAATTATGGGAGGGGGCATTGGTTGAGGTAGTACCGAGCTTTTTCCTTTACATAGAATGAAATAACTCGGTTTCGAATAATGTTTACTGACACCGGTTTTCTTTATAATATACTTTTATATTTTAAAATCACAACTTTAAGCAATTGCAGAAGTTTTTCTTCGTAGTGTGGTCTGGGAGGTTGCATCCGTCCCTCTGGTCGCAGTGTAATTCATGGAAAAATGCTTCCTTAGTCTGAAACACATAAAAACAATACATTATAAGCACAGTGTTATGATATTACAATTCAATGGGAGGGGATGGTGATAGTAATACTTACAGCTTGCTGCAGCTTCTCGAAAAGGTGGCACTCTGGATCACACTTCAAGCTCCACATTGAGATGTGACCCTCCTCGGGGCTCCTGCACCGGTGGAAATGGTTGACGCCATCGCAGACTCGTTTATGGTAGATGTTGTCGTGGTAGCATAAGTCCCCAGCAATATTTTGAAGGGTGTTGCCGCAGGGTAGGATCGGTGACGAGTCAACATGTTCTTGGTTGAATCCATATATGTCGGAACTTCGGATGGGGAACTCTACCTTCCTCACGTCGTGCCCATAGGAATCGTATATAGTCAGTTCTACCGACTCTGTTGGCTCGGGTGATGGCGGCTCCGGACAGTCTTCTACCGCAGGTTCCATATATGGGATTATACTCTCTGCACACGCTGAGTCCGGGATCTCCTCCCACAATTGCTGCAACAGCTCTTGTGAAGACATGATGAAGTTTTAGAATGATGGAATTCGAAAGTCTGAATCCTTATATACGGGATATCACATGATGGACCCGCCTACCGCACATGTTACACATTAACGCCAACTGTGTATACATTGTAATGACACAATACACCTTGCGTGTCCTTTCACACAAATGCCACATTATGATAATAATATCCGCTTGGGTTAATTTCTTTTCCGTAGTATACAATAGAGACATGCACTTGATTCAGCTGTTGTAATTGGTCTTCAGTCAGTTTGCTGTTTCTAGTGAAGAAGGTCCGGCACTATACGACGGCCGTACTTGGTGAACGTAGAACGGGCCTGCTTGATGTTGTAGGACCTCCCGACCTCTAAATCTTGCAAAGGTTTCATCTCATTGATGATAATGTCCATATTACAATATCGCTCCAGTGTTGCAACTATAGGGGGAATCTCGGGTTTCTCCATCGGAGTTTGGTCCGTAGCCGGAGTGTTTACCGTCTCGGCCGCCTGCATGGAGTTTAACAGCTCCTGTAATGCGACGTCCAGTTCCACTGCTTGTTTCGGTGACTGTTTACGTTGACGCTTCGAAGTAGACATTCTCCTGGCATCTCGAACACTGATTACGAGTCAAGCGTATCGCGGCTATTAATACACTGCGTTTACCAATCACATATCGTTTTATTCTAACCAATCAAATATCATCTTATTATAACCAATCACACGCAATAAGCTTTCCTTTGATCCCTATAACTACAGATGTCTGGTCGTTGTGTAAACATCGTCTTTCGAATTTCTTACGTTCTAAGACAGTTCACACAGTCCGCATCCGATGGCCCGATAAACGTAGCATGCATCTTGAAAATGTTTGAAAATGTATAGTGCGTTGACTTCCTCGCCATGTGGTACGCACCTGTGGTTAACTAATCCCCCCTTCCAGCGAACCGTGAAGGACAATGACCCAGGCGTGTGTGGTGGTCTCTAATAACATAATACATTAAGACATTATCTTAAGTGTACTTGTTAAGAATACATATGGCATAACAATACGTGTCGCCCCCTATCAGTCATGCGTGACGGACTATGAGCCCGCTTCTTCAAAACACCTGTGGTGCACACCTGTGGTTAACAGAGCGTGACGAATCTCCCCCTATCAGTCAAGCGTGGCGGGCTATGACCCAGCCGCGTTAGCTAAGAAATCCAATTCCATCCCATTCCATCCAATTCCATCCATCACGTGACTGACAAAACATAACTACTTATGTTTACGAAACAAGACGGTTAAACTGAGCGACGTGGCCGAAGTGGTAACGTGTTGGCCTCGTATTTTGGAGGTCCCTGGTTCAAATCCCACGGCCGACCAATTTGGCATGGATTACGTTTTTTATTATTTTATTTTGTAAATTTTTAAGTGAGTGTGAGATTGTCAAAATATCACAAATCTATAGTTCTGCTGATGCTGGACGATTTTAATCTGATTAAAAAAGAAACTTATTTTCTGCATATCATCATTGCAATTTTAATTGATTCAACAAAAGTATTCTGGCCCTTTCTTACATCATTTTACATGATTTTATTATTATTGTTTGTTGTTGTTATTATTATATGCACAGTAGGTTTTCAGTTGTATGTTTTCACAAACACTAAAAAGATTGTAATATCGCTGACATATTTATTCATTTTTTCGGCCTAATGTACCGGTGATTTGAAAGTAATCTTGTAATTCTTTCTAAAACCATTTAAAAGAAAGCAAATGTGCTTAACCATCTCGCTATGATGAGAGTTCCATCCTGTTTGTGTGTGTGATTTGCTTAATAAGTTTTAGGTTTAGACGAGAGTTTTTTTTTCTTTCATTTTTTAAGTTTAACTTTAAGTAGTGGTGGTGTAGGTCTAAGTGTTTATTACATTAATTTACTTTTTACATATTCAAATGCAAGCAATCGCACTGTAGGCCTACATGCTTATTCGAAACACATAAAAAAATATAAATCAAATAATTATATAAATAAAATACAAAATAACACCAACAAACTCAGACTCTCACGCACCCTCCACACCCGCTCCCCTATTTGCCGCTTTCTCAAATCTGAGTTGTCTCGCCTTCATTAAAAACTTCCCAACGCTCTTCTCAACATTTTTGTCCGCCAGTAACTCCAAACATATTCGTCGCTCCCTATTTGATTCCATATAAGATATTTTTCCCTCTAATTTTCGAAACCTTCACAATTCGCCAAAATATGAAACCATGATTCTTCCCCCTTACATATGGGTCAAATTTTCATTCCGTTTTCATCTGTGATCTTAATCATTAGCCACGCACCGAGTCAAATCCAAGCGACTCCCAGTTTACTTACTGGATCCTTTTCTATGTAAGTTACTACTCCTTCCCCCACTCCAATTTTATTGTATTTCAAGTAAACCTTAAATATTCATATATTCCGCCTTTTTCCGTTGTCAATCGATGTCCTTAAAACGGTTCTTAAATTTCCTCCACACACTTCTCCAATTTCCATGACCATCCACACAAACGTATCCCATCACAATTGTTTCTAATCCATTTCTTAATTTGGAAGCCCATGCATTATCTTCTATCCTTAATGTTCTTTATAACATATTTCTCTATATAGAGACTGATCCTCCAGCATAAGTTGAAACCTATATTTCACCGCCCTAATTTTACACTCTATAATGTCAAAACGCCCTCCAACTCTCTCATAATGCCACAGTTTGCAGTGCCCCTTCCTACTCCCAAAATCCCTTTGAGAAATCGCGTTGTGATTTGTTCTAGATTCCCTTTTGTTCCCAACCCCATATTTCAGCCCCAATAAGTCATCGTCGATCTCACTATTGCCCCGTACAGAGTTTCTATAACACCTATTGGGATGTGTGGAATTTTGCTACGTATCCGAAGAGTCTCCGCTTCTTTATTTTTCGTCACCTCAATGTGCTTTGCCCATCGTCCGTTCATATCAAGCGTAAATCCTAAATACACGAAGTTCTTCACGTCATCCAAAGATTGCCCCGCATACGTCTCTTCCCTGCTATAAACAGATCGGTTCTTAAAGGTCATGGTCTTAGTCTTTTTTGTATCAACGGTAAGTGACCATTCCTCGTAATAAGTTTGAAGTCTGTCTAGTCTCAGCTGTAGTCCGTTAATCGTTCTACGAACATAACACCATGTCATCTGCGTATCAAAGCACAGGAACGTGTACATTACCCATTTCAAGTGCCTGCATATGTATCTGTCCCATTACAGCGACATTTTCGTTTATAAAAATATTAAATAAAAAAGAATAGAAAGTACAACCCTGCCTCACGCCCATCTCGCTGAAAAATTCGCAGACACCCTTGTACAGCCGTACCTTCAGAAAATTCCTCATTCATATTAATCCCTGCAATCCCCGACATCCCTTTCACCCGCAATTTATGCCGTAACTCCTCACGATTTAATTGAGTCAAACGCCACCTTCAGATCTTCAAAAGTGCAGTTTTCCACGTTTTAATTATATTTGTCTCCCATGTAATATGTCCAGAATATAGGCCAATACCCCAATCTCTAAATTCAAATTGACATTTTGATATTTTACTAAATTCCGTTACCCAGTCCTTTATTCTGCTATAAAGGTATTCCAGAAATATATTTTCTCCAATACTGGAACAGAGTGACCCCCTATAAGTTTAAGTAGTATATTGACGTGTATTAAGATAGCACGGTACAGTACCTTATAGATATGCATTTGATGTCGTATCTGTAGAAGCATAATATTTTGTCGTCAGTCACTCATATGGTTCCTCTGTAAGGAGATTAAATCCATGTTAACAGGCCCTTAAGGCTCTTGAGTAGTGATGAGAAAATGCAAGACCAAGACCAAGACCAAGGCGGTCTTGGTCTTGGTCTTGGTATTGCACTCTCAGTCTTGGTCTTGTTCTTGCATAGGTTACGCTGGTCTTGGTCTTGGTCTCGGTCTTGCATCAGTGGTCTTGGTCTTGGTCTCGGTCTTGCATACTCGGTCTTGGTCTTGTTGCAAGAGTCTTGCAGTTTTCTTTTATCCATCTTACTGTGATCGATGGCGTTTTCGTGATTTAAAGTTACACCGATTACATGTGTGTTATTGCTTGCGAAAGTAACGAAAGGTAATTGCTTTTAGTTATTTTGACCATATAGACAGTAATGTGATGTCACGCTGTTTGCCGAAACGTCCATGGTGATATAAGCTAGAACAGTAAACTAAAAATTTAAATTTTAATATTCTCTGTTAACCTATTGCAGAACTTTAAACCCAAAATCCACGGGATGCTATACACTATTTGAGAGTGTAAAATTATGAATATTATATTGTAAAGTTTCAAATTAAACGGCTGCGTAGACAAAAATTAATATTAACAGGATGTGTATGAAATGTTTAAAAGATTTCCGCATAGGAGAGAGGTTCTATCTGACCTGATTAAAACTGTATAATATAGTAACAAAACATAACGGCATTGAAGCAGATGCTTTAGAAATTGTGCAATCTATAGAAAATCACACAATGTCCAATCGAAACCCAAACCCATAGGCTGCAATAAATAATAAATTTTTCCATATCCCTTGTTCTAATTTATAGCTCATTGTGAACAAATCATTTCAGCACATTAAAGATTTCCGCTACCCCCCATAAATTACTTTCTACCTGCTTTAAAGTTTCGGGCCTTCAACTAATTGGGTCATAAATAATCATAACTATTCTTCATGCAAGGAAATATTTGTAGACCAGGCATTTTCTACTTTTAGTATCTTTTCCCATTCGATATGCATCCTTAATGTAAATCAGCAGCAAGAACCTAAACACCGCCACCGTTATGTGTCAATAACAAAATTGTAGTTGTAAAAAAAAGGGTTTCAGTGGATGTTTTAATTAATCTACGGTTTGTGTTTTATTGAATAATTATGAAGAATACCGGGCGTATAATCTGATTTTTTCTGACTTTCCTTTATTTTGAAATTTTTTGCAAGGAGAATGAGCTGAATAGCTATGTTATATTTTGTTCAAGTAGACAGGGAAGATTCTACATGTGAGAGTAGGCTATGAATATTAATTATATGTGTAAAAAGGATTTCATCGTTAATAAAATAGGGTACTGAGCGTGTTAATATGCGTTTTAAGTTATGGGGGCTATGTGTTTAACGCTTCAAATCCTCAGTCATAGGACGCCCCATGGCTGAGTGGTTAGACTGCTCGCCCTCCACCGCTGGGACACGTATCGGATCTCGATGGATCCATGTGGAATTTGTGGTGAACAAAGTGGGGTCGGGCAGGCTTTCTCGGGGTGATCCGGTTTCCCCTGTCATATATCATTCCATCGTTGCTCCATTCATCATAGTATGACCATTTGGATGTAATAAATAATTATTATAAGTCCTCAGTCATAGCTTTCTTTTAACCCAGTGAGGTTAGAGAAACTTGTTATTAAATAACTGTATGGTTGAATTTATTTATATTGTATGCAAAATGAAATTTCATATATGGCTTAGGGCCTTTGTTACATCTGTTTGTCTTTCGTACCATAATATTAGAAAACTATTGCAATTAAACATTTTAAAAATCAATATGGAGTGTTTATCGTGAATTTAACTCCCACCAATTGAAGGAACTAGCTGTATGGAATACCATTCAGGATAATCCGTCAGATTAATTGCAAGTTTTCATTGCAGTAATTTGTTTTAACGTAGTGGTGAGAGAGGTTGTATACGGATTTCACATGTATTATTTGAATGGTGCGCTCGTTTTTGGATACGGACAGCGTCACGCACCGGGTCTGCTCTCATTGTTTACCGCACGATGAGGCAACCTCTACATTATAGGCCTACCAGCCGTGGATCTACCCCGGCTAGCGACTCTGCGGCGCCTTTGAGTAGCGGTCGCTGGCTCACTGCGTACACAACGGGGCTTTATACAACTTTTTAAAATAGCAAGACTGCAAGAGTCTTGCAGTTAGGTCTTGTTCTTGCCAAAGTCTTGCAGGGTTGGTCTTGGTCTTGGTCTCGGTCTTGCATGGTCAGTCTTGGTCTTGGTCTTGCTAACGGTGATGCGGTCTTGGTCTTGGTCTCGGTCTTGCATTTTCTGCAAGACCAAGACCAAGACTGCAAGTCCAAGACTGGTCTCGCTCATCACTACTCTTGAGTGTCAATTTAAGCCTATCTTTTGAATTATGGTGGGGTAAAGCAGCCTTTATTCTAGGATAGTTAAGATTTTCTAAGATAGATAGACTGTTCCACTATTGGCTAAGTTTGGATAGAATGATATACTATAGAATTATTGTATTATTCCTTACTGCCAACTTGACTTAACATTATATTTAGTTTTTCCGCGTTGAATGCATCATCATCATCATCATGGTTATTATTATTATTTGTCCTATTGTCGTTATTATCAAATGCAATGTTTAGTGTGGATGTGCGATTTCTGAGTTTAAAATAATGAATTACTGCTAACTAAAATATGGATATCTTGTGAATTAAATCTACCTCTAATTGATACATTTTGGATTATATATAAACAAGCACGATCAAGTGGCAGAGTAATTTTTTTTTGGAATGGTAGATACAAGCAGAGTTCATATTTCAATGTTTTGTAATCTTGAAATAATAGTTCCTCTATTCGGCTAGAATAATCTCGACGCGCATCTAAATCAACTACTACAAGTCTGATTTAAACACCTGCGATTTGTGATAGTTACTGGAGGAGTATGTTAACATGGCTTTTCTGAAGATATGCGAGATGTGTGCAATTTGGTGTGCCGCTAAACAGCAGGATAAAGCTATAATACAAGCAATATAATTTAATACAGCGCAACTCTCCTACTTCTCCGCTTGGAGTGAACTGTCACAAGTCACATGCTATTTTTAATCAAACTTGTACTGTTCGGTTACATTTGTTATTAATGAGCCAAGCCCCTTACCCTTACAAGGACGAGTGCTTAGTGTTTCCCCAATAAAATAATAAATTATGGTTGGTATTTTCTAATTTTATATCAGTATTTGAAGGAATTAGGCGACATATATATTCACACGTCCAGAAACTAGACACAAATGTCTTTTGATATTTATATTTTAGACATGTATTCATAATTCCACAAAATATTGTTTCTATTCTTTATACAAATTAACTTACGTGTTGAAACAGTAGTTCTTCTTCTTATTCTCCTTCTGCTCTCACGGCCTCATTGGACCACTTCAGTCAATCATTTCTCGGTCCTCTTCCTTTCCGATTTGCCCAGTAGTTTTTCATGCGTGCCGACCTTCTCTGACGCTCCTCATCTGTACATACCCTCTTTATTGTCTGACGTCTGTCTATTTTTGGCTTAATCCTTATTTTAATATTTGTACGTTTCATTGAACTTCCTGTTTTTTTTTTCAAGTCATCCAAAGTTATTTCTAATTCTGTCATATCCTCTCTAATTTATGTAATTCATCCTACTTAATGTATCATATTCCAGAATTCCTCTATAATTTTTGTCAGTCGAGTTTCTGGTGTCCTCATAATGTGACCAAAAAAGATATCCTTTTCTTCGTATAGTATCTGTGATGTGTTCTCTGTACACCACTTCATTTGGTATTATCCACCATTGTCCATCTTTTTGGTATTTTTTATTTATACATGTTCTAGCCATTCTTCTCTCTACATTCAGGATTTTGCCTACTCTATTTTTCTGGGTGATTTTAGAAAGAGTTTCGCTTCCATATGTCACCTCTGGTTGGACCACCGTCTTGTAATATTTTAATTGTCTTTTGATCGATATACATTTTCATTGTATGTAGTCCATGTTAATTTTTGAACTTTCATCATTTTATTAGTCCTCGCTTGGCAGGCAGGTTTCCATCCAAGTTTTATGTGTTACAATTTCTTCTATGTATTTAAATTGCTCGTGCTATTTTATTTTCCTGTTAATTATTGTAATGTGATTGGTTACTAGAGGGTCTGTTACCCTTACCTCGGTTTTTTTAAAATGATATCTGAAGTCCTATTTTGTGTGATATATTTTGTAGGCTAGTAGTTAATATAACTAAGATGACATAACACAAACAGAGTTGCACAGTTCTATTAGTGCTGAATTAAACAGTTGGCTCAAAACACATTACCCACAAGCGTAAAGTACACATGATCGAAAAGTAGAGCAATAGAACACAAGCGCCGAAAAGTTGTTGGAACCGGAGTATGGCCTATGGTCGATGGCTCCGGGGGCGGTTGAGGGCCAAAAAAAAGTTCATATAACTAATAATAATAATCCTTTTTAATACCGGATCATAATAATCCGTTTTAATACTGAAAACACTCTAATAAATCCTATCCTTGCTTTGAAAGAAGTAAGCTGGATGAGCTGGAACCAAAGGTCCTATCTACACGATGTAAAATTTCCAGATTAATGGAAGAGTTAAGATTACTTCTAAAATGTTAAATTCTTTAAAGTTCACATTCCTCAGGAACTTGATCTGAATGACTTCTCCACGGTAACCTTATGGTTCAATGAATGCCGTCACCATTTGGAGCTATTGATAAACCATTTCATTTGAATGACATCTTCTGACTCCGTACATTAGTCATTTATTTTATTTTTTCAGTTATGTATGTAACTTCAACACATGTCATTATATTCACAATTAATATTATTACAAATACTAATATTTCTAACATCAATTCAGTACTGAAAAATCTTATAAATTTTAGTAAATATAATATTTCTTTCAATAAAAAATGGGATCTTTTCATTATTTTGAAAAATGTTTCGGAGTCATTGAAATATGGAACATCTACACTAATACATCATTAAACTTCTTAATGGGTATCTAGTAAAAAGTACACTAAACTTCAAGCAAGTCTTACTTTAAAATGTTATTCATTCTCTCCAGTCTTGAAAAGATATTTCATTATGTCGACTTAACAGGTTTTAATTGAATAAAGAACTCGAACTAAATAATAACTCTTTACGGACACTTTCAGACGATTTAGCTAGAAAATCATTTCATTATTTGATTTCGGCAACTAGTTTTTATACAGTCGATACACATTATAAGTTACAAATATAATTCACAAATAGACTAAATGGAAGAGGGAAAAATAGAGCTTGAAAAATAATAATTAAAGCAATATAGAAGAGTATTTTGAATTCAGTGTTTTGTTCGTAGAAGGAAAATGTAACCTTTGAAGATTATATTTAATATTGATATGCGAGGAATCATAGGAGATTAAATGCATTATTGAACCTTGTGGCCGATTTAATAAATATCACCTTCAAATGCCGGATTCTGAATTGTAGGATCTTCACCATGCCATATCCTCAAGGATAAAGATGAATTGTTTATGTTCGTCTGAAGGCGGGATCAATGCTATGGGAGTCTTCTGAGTTTTAAAATTACTTTATGAAGTTGGCAAAAATTTCATAGAAATAAAGGACTTTACTTCTGGAAATGATAGCTTTCAGAATTAAAATCCGCTAGAATAGAACTCCTAAATAGAACTCCATAAAATGAGACATGCTTAATGTAAAATAGAACTTTAAGCTGTAATAAACTGCTGGAAGTTCGTAATTAGTTTGATAATTCTCGTTACTCAAGTAGGCTACCAAATAGCTGCACATGCATTAAAGTGAAATAACGAAAGGAATTTTACATACCATGAACGAGTTCTCATTAAGAGGGGTAATACACACAGACCCTTGTAATTCTGCATCCACCTCAACTGGTAAGTATAATATGGGTACATGAATAATATTTTAAGATCACGAGTTCCCTGCATTCAAAAAAAAGTTAGTAACAATGGTAATAATAATTTTAAAACGAGCGAGGTGGCCGATATGGTCTTGAACTCGCATCTGGGAGGTCCCGGGTTCAAATCCCACGGCCGGCAATTTTAAATTGGTTTCGTCATGGTTTCCCCAGTCGTAAAGGCAATGGCGAATTGGATATTTTTACATACCATGACACATCCTCGCTATTTCACCCTGTATCATATTCATTTAAATTAATATTGATTGAAATTCACTGACGCCATAACGATAGGAAATAGTTGAGAATGAATAGTTTCATGGCCTACTGATATACACGCAGAGCCTAAACTCCTAATATTGCCTCGACATATATACAGCTGAATAAAAAGAAATAAAAGCAAAGATCATTCTTTGTACCAAAATTCCAAACGCTGTTAAAATAATCTCCGTTCGCTGAAGTATATAAAATTTTCTACCTGCTTGGAGTGCCATATGTCAACATAAGAAGCTTCAATGTACTAAATACTATCTACTCTTACACAATTCAACGGTCCTAAATAGCGTGCTTGCTCGCTCGCCCGCTTCGTGAGACATCGGGTATACTCGGCGATGTTCGTCTCTTGCAGTGTAAACTTTCATGACGACTACAAAATTAGGTAAACCGCTATTATATAAGGCCTAAGTGAAATGAACACAATGATAAAATATTCTAATTTTATTTTTACTTACAATTTTCATAGCTCTGAACCACAAACATTTTTAATAATCTACCAGTGTAAATTTCTTAAAAATCCTGGAGCCAATGAATCATGGAGGGCGAAGCACCGGGGGCACCAGCAGTAAAATACTGATAATTTAACTCTTGAAATATCGCTGATAATAATCCAAACAAACCATTCCTTCCCTTGAAACTTTATATAATTTCTGAAAATTACACTGAATTGATAAAATAAAATTCACATCATATTCATGTCAATAAACAGTTGAGAAACAATACGTATTATGTGTTCACCGGTTTCTTTGGAACTGCATAATCGATTCTGATATAGTTTTTCCAGGGGGCGCTTTCTAATCGTAGAATGTACTCTGAAGCCGGAATTTTAGCTGTTTCATTAATATTATTAATGGCTTAGTTTATGAATGATTCGCGTGCAAGTGTTAATAAATATAATGCTTTAATAATTATTATACTCTTAATTTTTAATTTTTAAATGAATTATCGTGGGCGAAGCCACGGGCACCTCCTAGTATACTACATACTATTTAATGTAGCCTATTATACTACAGTCTAATACTCATGTTCATAATGATGTATTATTACTCTAGTATTGTTATTGGTGGTAGTAATGTTAAGATTTTATTAATAAGAGTATATCAAATTAATTAAAATACATGTTGTTGTACCGTTGAGATCAATGAATAAAACAAAAAATGAATAATGGATATTATCAGGTCAATAACCCTTCTTTTGTGCGTAGGCCTCTGGATACTATCTGCAACGGAATTTCTCTGTCCAAACGTGGATGTATTCATAATTAAATATTAAATTGGCAATGTCTTGTAGTTTTGACATAAAACAATTAAAAGCTATAAAAAGATTTATTAAAACACTAGCACTAACACATCTCCCGGCTTCCTTCTTCTTCTTCTTCTTCTTCTTCTTCTTCTTCTTCTTCTTCTTCTTCTTCCTGTTGTTCTGGTTTGTCTACTTAAAATAAATATTTCTAAAGCTTTTAATTGTATAGTCACATTGACATGACCAGAAGACAATACTATTTCTATTTTTATTTTGTAATTAATTTAGTCTGGATAGCGAAATGCCCTGCAAGATGAGAAAAAAGTATCGAAAGGCGTAGGCACAGAAAAAAGGTAGCTGAGCTGATGGTATCTATTATCTATCGAGAATAACGTGTATTTTAACCCATTTGGTATATGGGTATTAATAAATATATCAATGTTACTACTACTACTAATAATAATAATAATAAATAATGGTACTTTTCATTGATTAAATATTTTGAGTATTAGTATGTAGTATTAGTCTAGAAGACCCCGGCAATCCATGCACTAGAAACGACCATTAAGAACAATCAATAATACGTTACTTAAGAGTAGAACTACAAGAAGGAAATGAAATAGATCGACAGGTCGAAAAGATCTGTACCACGGCAGCAAATTTATTTCATGCATTAGTAAATTATTGGGCCAAACATGGGGGCATAAATACACAAATTATAAACGTTTATATAAGGCGTAGGCACAGAGGAAGGGTAGCTGAGCTGATGGTATCTATTATCTATTTTATTATTTTATTGATCGAGAATAAGGCAAGTAGTATGACGTCGCGTTGAGTCAGATGAAAGCTTGGCAACTGCCCCCCGCGACGCCCGGCGTCGCAGTTAGGCCCTCTTGGCAACGACCCCTCGAAGAAACGCCTGGATACGCACTCTTACTCAAAGGATTTAACAAATGTTGTTACGCCCTTATGCCATGACGTCTGGATACGCAGCAATACTGTTAAACAGAGGTAGCCGGTAATGGCAACTTGAGTGGTTCGAATCCACCTCTATGACAAGATTTTATTAGAGTAATAAATAATTAATTATAAAATCTACATGCATAAGAACGCTATATGGCGATGACGTCATATGGAATTCCTGGTGTTCAATCGGGATAGCATAAGAGCGTCCCGTCATGTCAGCGCCAAAAGCCATAAGCCAGGATAACATAACGTCGTACTTGTGGGATAGAGTGTAGGATCATATGGATACAAATTTCTAACTTCAAGGTCTTCAAACGGGATAGCTGTTGATCTGATGATGCCAAAGGGCTTAACTACAACTGGAAACCTACGTAACCGAGGGTTAGAATACTGTCATAAGGACATAAGCAGGCTGTCTCATCCAGAAGTTCCTGATCGTAATAGGACGCAACTTCACCATTCCTCACCATAAGGCACAACTACAACAGGATAAAACCCTTGCGCAAGAGTGCATATCCAGGACGTCCCGGAAAAGAAGGCCTTCGCGTACGATTCGATATTCATTGAGTACTATTACCAAGAAATTAGTAATTGTATAGAAGACAGTAATTATGAGTAAGAAATTGTCTTGAACATATTTCACGTCACACTTTGGAAGATGTCAACCTTAATTGCAACAATTCCTTCGACACTGAACTTCATGTTTATCATAGGGCTATGCTGTTCAGAGATAGATAGCCGCCGAAGACACAATATACAAATACATATTACATTATTTTTCAGAACATGCTACGTTTTCTCTAGTACATCTAAGTACATAATTATATGGGGTGGAAGGGGTTATTACTTAACGTATTGTTCAGGTTAGGTCCATACGGAATACAAAAGTCTTCATAATTTCTTTATAGAGTGCTGTTGTATTTTCCCCAGTATCATAATTAATATTTATTTAACTTGCAGACAGCTTCCCTGGCCAGGTCTTTCGCGAAATTCTTGCATGGTAAAATAGTTGTGCATTAGTCGACCACGATTTGAGTGCGCTTGGAGGAGGGCGCCACTGTTGTGTTGGCAATAGGTAACGTCGTTAAGGCTGATTAGTAGCTCTTCCTGTCGCACTGCCAACTAGTACAACAGTCTTTCTTGCCGAGGATTGACGAATACCGGGTTGTTTACATTTCACGTAATACTTGGTTCTTCCGATAAATATATAGAGGAAAACAATTATTATTAGGTTATTCGGTACTCGAAGAGCTAATGATTCCTGTACTGATGGCGTTGGATAAGAACAGTTTATAACCGCTCGAAATATTGGGTAATTATAACAGGTATTTCAGAAATTTCAAAAATTTTCTCTACGCTTAATAAATCTTTCAGAAAATTCATATTAATTTTAAGTCTAGTCCATGAGACAAGTGGCACTGATCTCACATACAAATCTAATGGAACAAGGACGGGGGTCTAGCAAGCCAGTGAATTGGTTCATACGATCTATTCGTTGACCGAGGGATTCACTGCTAAATGTTCGAAGGTAGGTAGATGTATTCAATTCACTGTAACCTTCACATTCCTAGCTCTTCACTACCCAAACATACAAAATGTTACCTTACCCTGATATCAGCTTTATCCACGAATTTGGACCTATTATTTTGTGTTAAAATGGAACAATTATCATTAGGACAAATTTCTCTTACAAGTGTGCACTCTTTCAATCCAAATATTTGGTAAGTACATGCAAATAGAAAATATTTTCTGAAGAAAATTATTAAAATTTGTCTCGAAAGCTTGTTAATATATTTTTTTATTCCTTTAGGTAGGTTTCGTTAACAGCAAAATGATGAAACTCAAAACCCTTAAAACCTGTGTTATAGGTGAAAACTAAACTTCGAATTTCAAGGTTGAAGTAAATGTTTTTTCTGCAAATAATACCTATAGTACGGGTAGAAAAAGTGGAAATGAACTTTACTTGTGGGCCTAACACCTCTTTTTCATTTTTATAAGATGTTTCTCGTATTTTTATTATATTCATATTACTTGCATGTAACTTTTATTTATAATATCATGGATTGAAAAATGTAGAATTAATTCTGCAAGCTACAGGCTATAAGCTACACAATACTACAATCATTTAGAAATACGGGTAGAAAAAGTGGAAATTAACTTTACTTGTGGGCCTAACACCTCTTTTTCATTTTTATAAGATGTTTGTCGTATTTTTTTATATTCATATTACATGCATGTAACTTTTATTTATAATGGCATGGATTGAAAAATGCAGAAATAATTCTGCAAGCTACAGGCTATAAGCTACACAATACTACAATCATTTAGAAACCAAACTGTGTTTCCAAGCAAGATTTCTCGACTTTACAAAAATAACAAAATATTAATCTTGAATTCAGAAATCTTCCTGATTATAGTACATTTAAAACTATGAATTCCTTCAACGTAATCCACTTGTGGGTTACATGTGAAAATCCATAAGGAAACAACTTTAACTCAGCGTTTTGGTCATGAACTATCTCAGAGGTAATTTTACGTCTTGAAGATATGTTATTCTATTTTTTCTTTTTCTATTTTATACCGATAGCACTGTACAACAAATTTATAATTTTGTTGTGTGTTACGGAGACGAAAAAAAGACTTTCTTATAAATCTGACATCAATAAATACGAATAACACAATAAAAAGTTGTTCTCTCTTCATTTCGAGAAAATCCATATTTTACAATAATGGAAAACTATTTTCTGCTTAATAGTGGTAACAAAATAATAAATCGCCTACAAATTATTTGGCAATAAAATTTAATTGGACGAGAGATACACATTTTCCATACAATTCGACCCTCTGAACACGATTACTGTTGGAATATTGCAAGAGATGGTACTGTTACTTAATACAAGAGGATATCAAAACGGTAGCGAAAATAAATTAGTGGAAACTGGTGAGTACATATATTTTTGACATCGTGTTCAGAGGCTCGAATTATATGGAAAACATGTATCTCATGTAGAACCAAATTTTTATTGCCATCGTATAATTTATATTTATTATTTGGTTCCTACTACTGCACAGAATTTGTTTACGTTAATGTAAAATTGGAATTTTCTCGAAATCCGGAATGTACAAAATAGTTTGCCATATTCGAATTCAGGAAGGTCGAATTATACGGAAAATATGTAACTGATGTCCAACCAAATTGTTAGTAGTGGTTACTACCGTTGGACAGAAAATTGTTTTATATTGATGTAAAATCTCTTCTTTTTTTTCGAAATCCCAAATAAAGAAAACAGTTTTATTTTTATAATCATTTTCAGAGGGGTCGAACCATATAGAAAACATGTTTCTCATGTCCAACCGAATATTTGTTGCTATATAATTCATACATATGAATTAGGTATTACAATTATAATTACAAAATTTATTAAAACTATTATCCACATGTACATACAAACCGTAAGAGATTGAACATCTGAATAATTCTCTACACAAGACACCAACAAGAAATTCTTAGGACGAAGTACCAGAATAGGCCTAGTCAGTATTCCTACAGAACATCATTTCAGCAATCTGTGTAAGCCCACTCAACGGATCATAGAAATCAGCATTTCCAGGCTTGTTAATTGGATTTATTGTGCACACTCAGTGATCTTTATATAGGCTTAATCAACTTTCCACGTAAAACTCGCAACACAATTTTATCGTTACAGTGACATTTGGGACTTATACACATCTGACATGTGCTTGTTTATTGAATATACATTTGACAAGGTATATTGTAATGAAATTTATACCGCTTTTTATGTTCCTACTTACAATTTTAACCTTATAGAGCTCAATATTATTGACCCTAACTAGTACATTTTACTTTTTATTTCGTTTTAATTCTATATATACTCAGGTTCGAGGCCTACACAGGTTTTACGCTCAAGATCACGTGATTGTTCTTTACACATTCTTTGGGCCTATAGCATTTAAACAGCATCTTAATTCCAGTTTTCACACTATCATTTAAATTTTATATGCTTATAAATAATTATGTTTGCCTATCAATTGTTACTGTTGTTGGTAATAAGTTTTGCTTACATTTAAATACTGTAACTGATTCCACAAGTCTGCCGGTTTGTTGCATCTTATATAAGGGGTATAAGGGGTTAGCTTTCAAATATTTTCTGTATAGGGTAAGACAACGTTGCGTCTTCTTGGGTAGAATATGAAGGTTAATGTGAATTGAATTCATCTGCATACCTTAGAAGATTTAGCAGTGAATTCCTTGGTCACCGAACAGGTGGTATGAACTAATTCACTGCCCAGCTTGATCCCCTGGCCTTAATTCGTAAGATTTTTGTTTGTGATCACGAAGGTTTTAAATTGTGCCATGGCTAGATTGTCACCGCCGGGCTACCCGGCCTCTGAATGCAACGGACCGTAGAATTCCGGGTGCAATTCCCGGCAATAACATATTTAGGTAGGAAAGAATGGGCGATGTATGCGGTTCGAAACACAAACTCTATTGCATTTCCAACCACAAAGAGAAGAACAATAAACAGTTTATGAACACATCGAGTGATGCTACTTGGATAACATAAACATGAGGTTTGAATGGAATGTTCTTCTTAAGTCATGATGTTATGAATCTATCCAAATACACAAATGTATCGGAAAACTGTATACAATCGGAAGACCAGTATTATTTCGTAGCAAAAATATAACTTATTGAAATTGTTAACTCACCAGCTAGAAAATTTGTATGTTAATGTTTCGTGAAAATGACAAATTTGAATATTCACAGCACATGCTGTTCAGTGCGAGGATTTGAAATGAGTGATTTACACACTTTGATTACTAAATGATAAAATGACTACATTTATTTTCAATCACAGTTACATAAATTCCTTTGAGACTGCGAATCTCATGAAGCCAACTAATCCTTGGTCCTTGGAACGTACCTTTGGTATGTAGTTGACGAAAGTACTCATAGAATGAATGATTTTCCCCTTGATAAGTTAAATGTCCTGATAATTGACGAAGCACTATTATCTTAGTAAAAAAGTCCTTGAGGTCCTTGAAAATTGCGTTGCATGCAATCTTGAAAGTCGATGGATTACTTAATCCACGAATAAGGTGAAGAGAAAGGCTTTCCGCCCGAAATTAGCATTGTCTTTAAATGCTATAAACCTTTTATAGGTTGGAGAAGAGCTTCTTGCTCTTGGATAGGAAAAATGGAACATAAATGAAGTTATCCATTTTGAAGATGAATGAAATTAGAACAACAGAAGGTTGAAATAATTAAAAATCACTAACCCAAAATAATAGCTCGATCTGAATAATGAAATAATTAATCAATTCATGAAAACACTATACTAAATATATATTCGCAAGATAAATAAAATAAAATAAACAAAGAAATGTTAAAATGGGAAAGTATTAAGAAATAAATAAAGTCATTTTGGTTTTGAGAATAATAACAATAACTGTCAAGACATACCTTGATAATTAAGACTATGAGGCCGTTGAAAGTCACAAAAGAAAATTAAATCAATGCCATCTAAACTATATTTACAACAAGCATTGTAAGTAGGTATTACATGACGTAACATACACAGACTTTTTATAATTCATCACATTTTTATTAAATACGTCTTGATAAATTGCCTCTTAAACGTTATTTCGTTTTCTTCGTAAACACAATAGAGGACTTTATAATGTAGCGTGAGTTCCGACACAAGTTTCACGCTCCACAGATTAACAGCCAAGAAGAATTATAAAAGTTAGCAGCATTTCGAAAGCAGCAAGGTTGTTTTGACTTGGTTCGATTCATTATATATCAAAAAGTTATTACAATCCTTTAGTGTTGTTTATTTTTATTGGAAAACCAATTCGGTTTGACTCTTTCCTTGTGTTAGTTTCTGTAATGTACTTTGTAAGGGGCCAACATTTAATTTGTTATCTATTGGTATGGAGGTTGACAGTTAAGGGCTGCTCTCCTGTCATTATGATGATCACACTGTGGCTGCGTCACATGGCGAACTCTCATTAATCAAGTTCACAAATTTCAAGCCATTCTCCATATTCCTGGGTTTTATGAGGCCTTAGCAATGCCTATACTGAAGAGAGCAGCGGAGTTCTGCGTCATAGCAATTCGCCTCTCTCTCTCTCTCTCTTTCTCTCTCTCTTTCTCTCTCTCTTTCTCTTTCTCCTTCACGCTTTCGTTCTTCCTTTCATATTGAAGTTCTCTGTTTACCCTTCCAAACGAGTTTTTCATTAGCTGATTTTTCGCCATTTTGTGCGTTGTACACACGCTGGCACAAAGCTTTGACAGGAACTCATGGTAGCTCTGAGTCGATATGCGTGCCTTTGTATATGTGTATGAGTATCCGTGTACTGACTTGCTTCTATTAGTTTGATTTAATCGATTGCTTTTGCTGTCGTTTCCAAACAAAAGATTATAAAGAGTCATACAATGAATATCACCAATATCACCATAACAAAGTACTTTCTTTTTAACAAGGCATTCGATCAAAAAGTAGGCTATATGGCGGAATTAATAGTATTGCCGAGGCTATGAAATCAAGGTACATGTAATGACAGATTAGTCAATGATTACTGCTCATTGCTTTATAAAACATATGAAGCAACCCTTGTCTCATTTCACTATGATGTATGCAGTTGGTGTAATAAAGTGGTCCGCGAGAACTTACCCCAGCAAGGTTGGAATATAATGAGAATGGATTTAACAACATGCAAAGATGTTTCCAATGAAGTATGTCCATAGCATTATAACGCAAATCCAAAAGGATTTTCGTTATCTACGCTATGTGATTTGATTCCGGACTGTGCTGCTTTTTCCTTGCATTGGGAAGTTTTGAAGTCTATTTAATACAGTTTTTCAAAGGATTCTCTTGAGGAAAAGTTCCAAAGTTTCCAAATTATCTGCAAAAAAATAGTGCAATTCGTTTTTTTCCAGAGAGGTTCACATTTGCGAACAGTTATTATCTGTTATGAAAGTTAAAATAATTCCAGATAAATATTGGCTTGGACATGGGTAACAAAATCGCTCTCAATATGACAAAAAAACTACCTATATTTCATTTTGAAATAATTTGTGTGAAGACAGAAAGGATTCTTGTAATGTTTCCAGGGAAGCATGTACCTAATCTTGAATTTCAGAGACTTCTAATATTTGCTTTCCATTTATTTAAACTGTAGAAAATGGACTACATATAACTGATTGCGAAAGCTATTAAAATGTTTTTGTTGGTAGTGTATAATTTTGTTTCAAGTTGCAATATGTCCGCTGTGAACAATTTCGTCCGGTTCTGGCGCACGCCGATGCAGTGAAGCATCGTGTGATACATAATGCAGAATTTCTCATCATTCCTTACTCATCATAGATAATTTATATTTTACCGCATATATTAGCCTAGAGTTTCCAGTTAGAAAGTCTATTTTCACTAAAGACAGAAATCCTCATTTAAAAAAGAGTCTAGTAAGTTCAGCAGGTATGTTTGGCTGATTTTAACATTTTTAACCCTTTAACCCGTCACTGGGATGGTGGAATTTTAAATCACTGAGGAAAATTTCACTAAAATATTTGTATATTAAGAGTGATGTTGGTAAGAAAAGAATATGGATCTGCACTTTTCGGCATAAAGCTTTACTTGTTAATATTATTACTTACTCTATGTGAGCACATTTAGGGAAATTCTTCTAGCGGTCACAGCAATTACTAAATATCAATAAAACGAAAATGGAGTAATATTCCTTAATGATCTCTGAAGCAGCATGATGTTCCGGTATAACGGACAATACCGGTATAACGGTGTTGCTCTTGGCTAATCTGTTTTTTTTTTCTTCTTGCTGGTAATGATAATCTTATAGTCCTCGTGTACATAAACTGAGAACATACAAATGGCTCACTTCAACTTAAATCTCTTTCTTTGTGACATTTAATCGAATAATGAGTAAATAACTCTATAGTCTAAGTGTAGGACATAAGGTGAAAATACATATTACCTCAATTGTCACATGGGAAGTCAACTCACACAACTTCTTTAAAAGCGCCGGAGGCAATATAGGGCTACAATTTGTTTGAACTATGCTCGATCTACACGTAATAACTGAAAAGAAACATGAACTTAAATTACCTTTATATTATTTACATGTTGCCAGTATTAAAACTTCAACCTCGTTAAATTACATGTTAACAGTGCGGAAGAAGAAAGTATCATTGCATCTCGTCTTCATCTCTACCACTCAACCAAGGAGAATACATGAAATACAAGAATTATAGTGAGAAATAGAATTCTCCAAGGTAAAAAAGAAAAAGAAAATTAAATAGTACATGAAATTGAAATAAATTAATTGGCCTACAATGTTCACTATAAATACAATGATGAAAAGAATTCTAAATTATTTACTGATTAAAATAACTTTTAACCTACTAAATATTCCTAGCCTATATAATAACTTAACTTGAATAAAATTATTGCACTTCAACTCTGATATCGTTTGGAGCTCCTGAGATAGCTAGGCAAAGAGTTCTAAAAGCCAATAGCTGTTGTCAATGAATACGAATAGCGTGAATTTCTGAACAGAGATGGATAGCAAGGGATCAAGTTGAGAGCGCATGGCCAAGTTATGGTAGGATGACAGGTAATGAAAACGAATAGAAAGATAGCTAGTGTGGAGATATGCAGGATTCTGTAGAGCAGAATGAGACATTGGAAATATCTTCCTTCGCGCAGTGATTCTATAATCGGTGCACAAATGTTTAGAGAGTGGAATGGGTAGTCACTGTCCCTCTAGAACCGGTCCTGAAGTAAACAAGTATGCCTGTCTCACTATAACGCATTACTCTATCTATTGCACTTAAAAGAGAGACATACCTGTTTACTTAGCGTTGGTTGTAGCTGGATACAGAAGTGTACAAATCTCGATTTTAGCTTGCCCATACCCGCTTGAACGCCAGGCAAGCAAGTTGCGAGCGTCCCAGCTAGCAAGCAGGCAGGTTTCTTTATACTGAATAAGTTTGCGACGTTCTTATCAGTTAAACAACTGTAATTGCTAAGTGTAGGTAATACTTTCTTGCTTTTCTACATGCTGGTAGAAGAAACTCATCATGTAGATAAATAAAAGGTGGATAAAGTATTAAAAATAGTTTCATCGTCTTAACACATTTGTTATTTTTATTATTGTTATTTGCATTATTTATTTTTTGATGTTTCTCGAAAATGTTTGAAAAATTTTCCGACTAGTAACTTTGTTCATTGATAATTCAAACTCTCCACATTTTAGGTTCTCCTCGGCTTCCTTCAGGGTAAAATACTCCATTCTCGTTTTACTTGCACTCTAAACACATCTGAAGTTCCTCAACTACGTAACTGCACGACTTACCAATGCACTGATATACCCAGTTTCATATTCTTTCCGCCAGGCCTTGCAGTTTCTTTAGGCTCCATGAAACCCACCAGGTAATGAAGATCTTGTGACTCATAGCGACAGTATTTGTTTCCATCGTAGCAATCTGGCTTGCTCTCTTGTCAAGCAAGTTAAAATCTATGGCTGGTTGCAGAGTTATAAAGGGGCAAGCAAGCTAAAATCAGAATATGTACACCTCTGAGCTGGAACACCACCTACCTATACCATTGTTTAAAAAATTTGCGCGCCGATATCAGTGACATGTTATGTGCTCGTATTAATGAATTTTATATAATTATAGCCTATATATCTGATTCAGATATTATGAACACTTTGAAGCCTTTCAGTCAAGATACTGATTAAGTTAGAAAGTAGGACGTCACAATGTAATGTAGAGGGCGTTGAGTTTGCTTTCGTAAACAGTTGCCGATCTTAGAATTTTCTAGTCCGCTCATGCGCAGTAGTTTTCTTCCCCTTTCTCTTTTCTTCCGCGCTGATCTAGTTGAGAGACCTCAGTGTGTTGGCGGCCTTTCTTCACTATGTAACGAATAAAGATCTGTCTGCTTTAGGCAGACATGGAAATGCTGGGTAAGTTACATGTATCTCCATAATTAAAATTAAAGCTAACTATGATGATATTATAGGTTTTGAAAGGCTTCACCTTCGTTATTTATTATTTATATCTCTTTTTCTGGCCCGGCAATTCATACAAGAGATCGCGGTTTAATATTACATCCTTGGCTCACTTCATTATACTTAATGTTCTTTAAAAGATGATTATTATGTAAATGTTTCATACTCTGTTTCCAAAAAGTAATGGTAGTCTACGTTATTGAGAATGCATAAAGAAATGTTATTAAAATTATAGCGGTTTTCTTACTTTCATATA
The DNA here is from genome assembly GCA_964059195.1 of Ectobius pallidus. Lineage (NCBI taxonomy): Eukaryota > Metazoa > Arthropoda > Insecta > Blattodea > Ectobiidae > Ectobius > Ectobius pallidus. The sequence goes on from CAXKWD010000012.1 coordinate 41,823,871, forward strand.
TTACTCAGATGTATTATAGTTTCAGTCTGCATTATGTTGCCTTAAGTTCCAGTTACCTATATAATGTAATATTATGCATAAAGTCATGTTTATAGTATTTCAAGTTCAGGTTGACTAATTCTGTAGTCATGCGTATAGGCTAGCTTAGTTGCTTCATATTATCTCTCGTGACATTAAGCTTGCGTGTATAGTACAGTCTGTGCAGCAAGTTTCTGAGTACGTTCGTTATGCCTTTTCTTATTTGAAGGAATTCTACGGATATTATCGGCGTAGCGCTGATTTCTTTGTTTAAGGTAATCTAGAGGTTATCTACGCTTTGGGTATCTGTGTATTCTGAATTTTAAGTTCGGGCTGGGTTGCGTATTCATGATCTTGTTTTTCTGCCGGTTTCTATTCTAATTAAATATTCTGTGCTGTCATGTTTGAGTATCTAAAATTTCTTATAGTCCTGTATTGCGAGACTGTACTTTTCTCTAGAAATTATAGTTTGAAAATTAGAAAGATTTTACGTAACTTTTCGTATTAATGCTGCTTTGGAATTTCTCCTGGTTTCAAGTTTATTGGTTTGATATTTTAATCTTGAAATAGATTTTCTGCATTGCGCTTTTGTATCACCTTCAGCCATCTGAATATTGTTGGAATTATCGTGGTATATTATTTCAGTCAGTTTAGGCCTAAATTATAGTTATGTGAAATATTAGCTGGGGTTCGAATTTTGGAATAAATCATTGTCCTTTCCAGTTCAGTAAAATATATTGTGCTATAGTTTCATCCCTTTGGGAATATTAAAATTAATTAAATTAACGATTTTTGGATGTCTGTATAGTAATTTTGTTTTGGAGACAGTCCAGTTCAGATATTTAATTCAGTGCATTTTTTGAGATCTATTTAACTAATATTTTGTGAAATTTGAGGTATTATGGTATCAGAGTAATAAATAACGTAGTCGTATGTCATTTATAGTTTCAAGATATTTCATATTATGTGATGGTTGTTGTTAGCCAATTTTCTGGACATTGCTTAGATGAATTATGGAAATTGTTTTTGAAAATATGAAAGTCAGATACTTCCATAGTAATTTATTCTGAGTTATACGTAATAGGTTTTCATATTCTTGCTAGTGTCCTTCTTGGAAACAGATCATGAAACCATTTATCTTTCTCCTGTAAAAATATTAATATAAAACATATCACTTTGAGTAATGATTCTTTGAAATCATACAGCTGTTCAATATTTTCAATGTACTGTTAGTTTAGTCTTCTCATCTGAAATTTAAATAAATGTCTTGTTCTAGTTATCCGATATTGTTATATTTTGTTTGCTGGTTGTTTTTCCTCCCTCCTTTGTCCTCCTGTTCGAGGTGATGTTTCGATCTGCGTTCTCCCCTGGTAGTGGACCATTGGCCGTTTCCAGTTAGTTTTTCTAATGACTATTATTTCAGATTCATTGTAGCAGTATGTAATTTATTATCCAGTAACTTCTTAAACTTTAGGTTTTGGGACTGAGCATTTTTGAGTATTGTAGTGTGTGACGGTTGTTTCTATTGCGGTAAATTCCACATGATATCCCCCATATTTATTTAGTTGAACCCCAGTAGCACCGCCGTTACAACAATAATAAAAAATTGGGGTAATGAGTGTTCTTTTTTAATACATGTTTTAAAAACAAATTTCTAAACTTTTATCACAAATTATTATTATTGTTGTTGTTGTTGTTATTTCAAGATTCAACCAACGATAAGAAGCTCGTTTTCGGGTTGGTCCAGAAATGGGTATAAATATGCCAAATAAAAATGCAACATTTTGTAAACAAAAGTTTCAATCAATTACACTAATCCACAGCATTAACACGAAGGCAAGTTTTAAAACGAAAAAACATATCAATTAAATATTTATAAATTATTACTTATATTAGTTATATAATAATTGGATTAATAGTTTGAAAAATAAATTAGTAATCTAGCAATAATCTATTCACTATACTACACCACCTCCGACCATAGGCCATACTCCGGTCCAAAAAACTTTTCGAAGTAATGGTTCTGTTGCTCGATTTCCCGTTACTGTATGTCCTAAATATTGTAGTGGACAGAGCCGTGACCTTTGGGGGGAGGTTGAAACTACAAAAATATATTATAGATTAGGCACGTGAAAGTGGCAAAGTTGTCAGCCTTAAACACCGGCCACGTTTACCTCCAAATGGCTCTTGGTATTCATTTCTGTTAGAGGCATAGTCCATCACAGGGACATGGTGCCACTAAATTGATTATATCAATTTAGAAGTCTCAAAGACTTCATCAGGCATCCATCAGACGACCTTCCGGTTTGTAGCGCACTGCCTCAACCGTTGGGTAGGCCAAATATGGGACTGCAAATATACAAATTATACTTATATTAGTGGTAGCGCCAGCCTACGGATGGGCTCCATACATAAATACACTTATTGGATTTGGACTGTTATAAATTTTTAGTCTTATAACTTTTGTTTATTTCATTTTCATTTAATCTTGACTTTGTAGGAAATCTGAGTATATACAACTCTCTGACAGACATACTTTGACTTGCGTGAACTCCTCTTCTCACGACTGCTCTGTTGTGAGGAAACGCCTGCAAATCAGCCGTGTAGGCTAATCTGCATGACAAAGGCAGCCTCAGTTAACGTTCTATTTGAAAATGATATATGTGAAGCAGGGTGGTAATTTTATGCTAAAAAACATTTTGTAGGGTTCAGTGTTTTGTTAGTCCTTGTCAGGACAAATTGAATAATATCACTACTGCAATAGGCCTATTAGAGTTTTTGCTTACCTGTTTCCTATAATAAGCTATCACAAAAAGTTCCTGAAAGAAAATATTATTTTTTTCTGCGACAACCGTGAGCTTTCTTTTAAAATATTTATTTATTGAGGTAAATTTATGTCTTCTCTAACGTCACTTTTTTCACAAATAAGTTTATCATTCACAAGAAACTAAGAGTAACCGTATGGCTTAGAGTAGATGAAGTAATTTTAATATTCAGGTTACTCTTTAACGCCAGGTAAGTTAAATTATCAAAATAAGCTCTTTATTATTAAATTATCATCAATATCATCATGGATATAATTTTTATAATAATTTTATCACCAACCATCAATTATTATAAATGCATTAATTATAAATTATATAAATGATATATAATTATATAATGATATATAATTATATAAATGCATTAATTATAAATAATAATTATTAATTATAAATGCATAAATTATAAATGCATTAATTGCATTACCTATGTTAAATATACTAAAGACAGTACTGCTGATGTGAACCACTCGGCGCTTGACGTGAATTGCCCTTCTTATCAAACTGCTATAAGAAGGAACCGACTGAACGTAGACTACTAACATGGGTGACAACAGACTAAACTTCTTTCAAATAAATATACAGCATTCCAGAACAGCCACTAATAATTTAATACAACTAATAAATGAAAAAAGTATTGACATAACATGCATACTGGAGCCATATATAATAAATAACAAACTAGCAGGAATTCCTATATCAATGAGAAGATATGAGTGTGGGGATGGAAGGAGACGAGCAGCCATAATAGTTAGTAACCACAATATTGATGCTACATTAATAAGACAGTGTTCAGACGAAGACTGTGTGACAATCGAAGTGACTTATAAAGGTAGAAAGCTTTACACTACAAGCATGTACTTCGACTACGAGAGAAGTAGAGAAACAGATATCAGAAAAATTGAAAGAGTTCTAGACCACACAAGAGGATGCGGCATAATCATCTCGGCTGACACCAATGCACGAAATACTCTATGGCACGACGTAATGAATAATGAACGAGGAAGAACTCTGGAAGAATACATCACATCCACATCATTTTATATAATAAATGAAATCACAGGAATACCAACCTTCGAAACAGGAAGAGCTAAAAGCTGGATAGACTTAACAATGACCAACAATCACCTCCTTCCTTACATAGTAGAATGGAATTGTGGAGTAGAAGAAAGCTGCTCAGATCATAAAATAATATCCTTCAAGTACGACAGTATACCTCAAAGATATATAAACACATTCAGAGGCATAAAGTACATAAAAAAGAGCACTGACTATGCAACATTTGACACACTATTAGAGGAGAACTTTAAGAATACGTTTAACAGCCAAAATACCGGTGAGGAGTTAGATAAAGAACTCGCTAAAAATCTCGAAAACTGCACTGACATAGAACACCTGGTACAACAGTGCCAAACTAGCATAATCGAGGCATGTAATGGGGCATTCCATCTAAGCAGATCAAGAACCATGAAGCACAAAGGTAAATCTGTACCATGGTGGAAACCTGAACTAACATTAATGAGGAAGAGAACAAATACACTCCGGCGAAGATACCAAAGAACCTTCAATAACGAAGAGCTAAGGCAACATAGGAAAAATATGTATCTGGAAGCCAATCAAAACTACCGGCAGCTTTTGAACTCAAGTAAATTAACATCTTGGAAGAAATTCTGCAGTACTACGGACCAAACCAACCCATAGCACTTTGTGTATAAACTTTCAGCGAGCAAAGTAAAGAGGAAAAGCATACCCACAACTATCAAGACCGCAGACGGCTTATATACAGTTGATACAGAGGACACATTAAAACACATGATCGAACACTTCATACCAGATGATGATAAGCACAACGATAATGAACATCATGCACAAATAAGAAGAGAAATAGTAGAACCTTTGAATACTGTGAACGATGCAGAATTTACAAAGGAGGAAATAGAGAGAGTACTACATCACTTTGACCCCAACAAGACACCGGGAGAGGACGTCTTAACCAGCTATGTTCTTCTGAGATTCTTTCAGTGGTTCCCACTATTCTTCACTACATTGTATAACATTTGTCTTAATAATGGATACTTTCCAAAATTATGGAAGAGCTCGATGATAGTTCCAATAATAAAACCAGGCAAAGAAGGGAGCGAAGACGTCTCAAAATACCGACCAATTAGCTTAATCAACATAGGTGGTAAAATACTAGAGAAATTATTGATTGACAGGATACTCCATTATATGCACTCAAACAGGCTATTCAGCTCTAGGCAATACGGATTCACGCCGCAGAGGAGTACAGTGGATTCTGTGATGGCAGTAAAACAGTATGTACAGGAAAACCTAAAGAACAATAATTACATCGCACTGATCCGTTTAGACGTCCAGGGAGCTTTTGATGCAGCTTGGTGGCCGGGCATCTTGAGCAATTTAAGACAAGTGAAATGCCCCAAAAACCTATATGCATTGACTGAGGATTATTTCCGGGATAGGAAGGCCAGTTTATGCACCAATGACAACAGAGTTGAAAAACAGGTTGAAAAAGGGTGCCCTCAAGCTCGAGCTGTGGCCCTGGATTATGGAATGTTTTATACAATCCTCTATTACAAAAAGAATACACAAAAACACCGAGTTAATCGCCTTTGCAGACGACTTGCTTGTTATGACGAGAGGCAGATCAATATTGGAAACCGAAAACTATGCTAATGAAGATGTAACAAGAATAGAGCGCTGGGCTAGGGATAATAAGATCAAGTTTAATGAAACAAAGTCAAAAGTACTAATAGTTACACGGAATAATAAAATACACAACCTAAGAATGACTATATACATAAACAATAAACCAATAGAACAAGTTGAAGAACTGAAATATCTTGGAATTTATCTAGACAGACGATTTTGATTTAACAAGCATATCGATCACGTACACAACAAAGCCATAGCCTTAATACATACACTATCTAAATCAGCGAAACTAAACTGGGGACTAGGGCAGAAAGCACTGGATACAATATATAAAGGGGCAATCGAACCTATTCTTTCTTATGGAACCCCGGTGTGGTACGAACTCTACGACGTGCTAGGAATGTTAAAAAACTTCAACGCATCCAAAGGCTTATGAATATAGTCCAGTCAATGAAAAGTTGTAGAGGGAAATGGAAGGAACACAATTTTTGACTTTGGGACATTGTTGGGACTAGTAAGGAGGTAAACATACTAAAAGTCCCCACTCCTAGGAGGTGAGCGGGGGGCAGGGGGGCCCCTAGAAGGTCCCTTTTTTCGGTTTTTCGCTTATATCTCAGAAAATATGGGTCCTAGCGTTAAGACCCTTCTATATACAATTAAAGCTGACAACATACTCCACAAGATTTATTCAGTTCATTTTTTCGCTATCTCGCCTAATTTCCGAGATATCCGTGCTCAAAAGTAGATGGTTTTGAAAAAAAATAAAATTGCCTCGCGTTTTTTGCCTTATTTCGTTAGCTAATTCTTCGGACATTCGTCCAACAAAAACGTTATAAGGAAAGACGTCGTAGAGCATTAAATTTCCTTTAAGAATATATGTTACTTTACTTTTTATCTTCAACCGTTCAGAAGTTAGAGTAATTTTAACTTTATGTGTAAATTCCGGGATTTTGCAGAAAAACTTAACTTTCGTATTTCCGTTCTTCCACTGCTGAAACTCTATATAAATCCAAAATATACGTATTATATATATTTATATGTATAAATAGTATGTACTATATATATAAATGGCACATAAAGAAATTATGTGTATATATAAATATATATATATATATATGCTATGTATTTATAATATATTTTCAAGTATATATGGAGTTCTTCAAAGTAATATTGTTTGGTGTCGTTTAATACTAATTTCGAACCCCGAACCTAGTGGAACCACTTTGAGAGCTCCATCATTTACCCCACAGAAATACAATTACTATAATATATGATGGAAAGTTTTGATAATACTCAAAATTGACAATTTATCGAGGATCGCTGAATCTTTATTGTTATTTGGGAGCCATAATTGCCCTCTACATAGGCAATAATACTTGTATTCAATGTATATAATATATAATGTACAGTTAATATAATATATAGGCCTATATTAACTACACATTCGCTCCAAAAGCATTGGGGTAGGATGATTCCAGAGTCAACAACAATTTCTACATAACTTTTTTTTTATTAACACATTAACTCGTGAATGTTTTTTGAAACTGTGTTACATTCAATTTAATAATATATTTACACCTTATAGTACAATTGAACTATAAATTCCTGACTCTCTTGGAGCCGGAGGGTCCTTCCTCGTCATGGTAACTTGGTCCTGGATATTGTTCTGCTTCGTTTTCTTCTTCATCCATTGAGAAAGGGGATACATCTTCTAGGATAACTGGCAGAGGATCAATGTCGAGTTCTTCATCCTCATTGACCAAGAGGGGGCCCCCATTAAGACAGTTCCCGTGGCAGTTTTGGCACGCAGGGGAACACTTGAGAGATCCCTTTCTGCATCCGCATTTGGTGGTGGCAGAATCCTTTGTGCACCGACAAAAAAAATTAATATTTCATCCGGTGCAGCCTGCTGCTCACTGTGCACCGGGGTTTGTTAGTTAACTCCCACCCGTACATCTGAGGAGGCGGCTCATGTCCCAATCACATCTCGACTTTGTCATATATCCTCAGAATGTTGCTTCGCTGCCCCCTCAGTTGGTGGGAGCCACGAGATGTCCGGCTTGATATTGGCTACCGATTTTACATAGGATTGGTAACGGTAAGCGTTTAGAGATTTCTCTTTAGGTGGGGCCCCGTACCACCTCAAAATACACTTTCCTCTACATCATCCTTGTTTGAGGAAGGGTCTGAGAAAACTGTAGCAGTTCCCTGGACATCTGGAGACTTCAAATGCAGTTTGATAAATCCCAGCTTACTCTTTCGGAAGGCTCACCCTGTGAAGGCATTCAGAAATAGTAAATCTCGCAGCCCCTGGGTAGAAAACAATGTAGGTTTTATGTTTCCACGCCCAGGCTTGACGAAAATTATGTTCTGGTCACTAGGTGTTTTGGCCATCAACAGGACTATTAGGTCGACATCCTCACCAATAACTGCAATAGCGGTGGTATGTGACAACTCCATAGCCAATGTCTACAATGAGGACATCCGCAACTTTCCGTGCTTGCAGGGTTCTGACTACATGCGCCTGTAGTGTGACTTTCAGCATGTTAATCAGCAGACTTTTTTTGTAGACATTTGACAGGAAGTCTTCCTGCTTCACAGTTATGACTGTCTCCTGATTGAAATGTATGTCCGCTGACTTACTGAGACGGTACCGCCTTTGCTGCTCAACGACCTTTGTACTTGAGGATGAGCAAATGCCAGATATCGTGGAACCTCTTTGCCAAATAACTTTGTGCAGGGGAAGTCCTCCGTCCATAACAATGTCAAAGTGTGTCACACGTACATCTTTGATAGTTGGATTGAGCTCTTTCTAGAGAAAACTGACTTCGTCGATTTCCTCATCCCACCCTCATTGAAGAAGGCCAAAGGGAAAGGGGCTAATTCATATTGCAAATAAGTTTTCAAATCTTCGTCGGTTTTCTTACTTATGGATTTGCGCTGGAATAGCAAAAAAGGATCCACAGACACCCAATCGTCGTTAATCTTGATTTACGAGCTAACATTCGAAAGGGGGAGTGCTCGATCTTTCCGAGACAGTTTGATACTTATTTTCAAACTCTAGAAAAAATAGTTGTTATTCTTGAAAATCAATTTCCGATCACATTTCCGATTTTCCGATAGCGAAAAAGTGAAAGGAATCAGTCTTGATAGAACATTTTATCAGGTTTAATTTTGTATAGAGTGCTATAACGCTAGGACCCATAGTTTCCAAGATATAACCGAAAAACCTAAAAAAGGGACCTTCTACGGGCCCCCCTGTCTCCCGCTCACCTCCTAGGAGTGGGGACTTTTAGTATGTTTAACTTCTAACTAGTCCAAACAAAGTCCCAAAGTCAAAAACCGTGTTCCTTCCATTTCCCTCTATTCATCAATCATTGACTGGACTATACATAAGCATATATATTACTTGAAAATATATTACAAAATACATCACATATATACATATATATTGATTCATTTATGTACAACTTATATACAGTACATACTATTTATACATATAAATACGTAATATTGGCTTTTATACAGAGTTAGAGCAGTGAAATCATAGAAAATACGAAAGTTAAGTTTTTATGCAAAATCCTGGAATTTACACATAAAGTTAAAATTGCTCTAACGTTTGAACGGTTGAAGATAAAGAAGTAAACTATCATATATTCTTAAAGGGAATTTAATGCTCTACAACTTCTTTCCTTATGACTTTTTCGTAGGACAAAGGGCCGAAAAGTTAGCTAACGGAATAAGGCAAAAAACGCGAGGCAGTTTTATTTTTTTTTTCAAAATTATCTAATTTTGAGCGCAGATATCTCGAAAACTAGGTGAGATAGCGAAAACATGAATGGAATCAATCTTGTGGAGCATTTTGTCATCTTGAATTTTGTATAGAAAAATTTTATCGCTGGGACCCATAGTTTCCAAGATTTAAGCGAAAAACCGAAAAAAGGGACATTCTAAGGGCCCCCCCTGCCCCCCGCTCACCCCCTAGGAGTGGGGACTTTTAGTATGTTTACCTCCTTACTAGTCCAAACAAAGTACCAAAGTAAAAAATTGTGTTCCTTCCATTTCCCTCTACACCTCTTTTTGAGCATTCATTGACTGGACTAATATTAAAATGACAAAAGCATACAGGACAGTATCTTTCGATGCTTCCTGCATCATAGCAGGCATTCAACCCATAGATATCACGATAGATGGTAAATTTAAACTATATAAAGCAACTCATGGAGAGAGTAATTATGATTCGCCCTTATAACCAAAAAGCTGGAACCACCCCGCAGAAAAGAGGACTATTCAAGGAACTCATGAAAATACACCATATGACATTGAAATTTATACAGATGGAAGTAAATCAGAAGGAAAGGTAGGAGCAGCTGCAGTTATATATCAACACCAAGTCATTATCCGTCAATTACAACACAGATTATACTCGAAATGCACAAATAACCAAGCAGAGCAGCTAGCTGTATGGAAAGCCCTACAGGAGCTTCAAGAGTTAGAGGATATCCCGAATGAGGAAAGAGTCGCTGCAATATACACTGACAGCAATATTACATTATCCTTATTGACGGACAATAGAAAACACAACTCACTAATAGATAGCATACACGATACCCTCATTGCTTTACAGCAATGTCAGTGGACAATACACTTCGCATGAGTGAAGGCACACAATGGTATTGCTGGTAATGAATTAGCTGATAGGTTAGCCAAAGAAGCTTCTGCAGGAGAATAAATAATATACACTAAAATTCCTAAGTCGACCATCATATCAGATATAAAAGATTCCTCACTACAAGAATGGCAAGCCAGATGGAATATCACCACAAAAGGAGCAGTTACTAAATCATTCTTTCCTTCAATTCAAGATAGACTAAAATTACAGCTTCCAGTGACCTCAGAAATAACAGCCATGGTGACAGGACACGGGAAAACAAAATAATATCTATATCGATTTCATATCGTAAATGAGCCGGACTGTACATGCAACAGAAGAGAACAGACTGTGAATAATCTGATATATGAATATGACGACACAGAACACCAAAGATCTATTCTCATCCGAGAAATAATGATGGAAGGAGGAACATGGCCCGTCAGTAACCTAATATTAATATCCCAATATCTGAGAAGTTTCATCAAATTCGTTAAATCCTTGAATATGTAGAGAAAACTAATTTAATGAGTAACGGGAAACTCTAGAACAATCTTTTTAAATACATAGACGCTACAGATAATACAAAAGTTATGACATTAACAGTGATAAACAGTGTGAAGAAAATAATGACAAATGTGATGTAAGAATGAATGTGAGTGAAAGGAGACTCTAGAACAATCTTAGTAAATACATAGACGCTACAGCTAATGCAAATGACATGACATTATCAGTGATAAATAGTGTGAGGAAAATAATGTCAATGTGATGTAAGAATGCATGTAATGTTACCAAGGTAACGGGGCATGCAGAATATAATAAAACTAAATTTTAAAAAAGCCATAACCATCATCCTCATTGCACTTATAAATAGGTATCTGACATCTTCGGGGGTAAGATGACTTTAATAAGAAAAGTGGGGGCGACTAAAAGAATTCTTATAGTTTGTGAAGACAAAACTTCCGCTTAAGAATCGTAGATAAGCAATATCCCGACCACTTTGCTAAGAATATGTAAATACGTTGAGATGTTACAGGGACAATTTCATTTCATGATAAAGGTATACTAAACATTTTATACGTGTCTAATGACAATTGTTTTTTATCAGATGGCTCCATTAACCTTTCCACAATTAGCTTAGTGACATCTCCTTAAAAATTTATAAAATCAGATGTGTAAGATCAATAGGGCAGTGAATTATATAAAATGTAAGAATATTTGAAATACAGAAATTAGGATTGATGTCTACAAAAATTCCACTGAAATTTTTCTCTTTGATTTAAACTTAGAGACCAGTGATAATTTCCCTTCATGATTCCTTTCATTCTGCCATAATTTCAGCTCTGAAATTGTTAAGAATTTGTACACTCCTTCCAAAGAATATTATAAATGTTATAAAGTAGTATTATTATTATAAGTATTGCATTATATAGGCCTATATATATATATATATATAACTTTAGGAATCTATCAGATGATAAAGAATAACATAGGCTACATATTCTATAATAATATATAATTCTATTTACTTTCTCTGATCTGCCAGAGTCGTACATAGTACATAGTAGTATATCACATATTTATTTATACATTATCCAAAAGTTTAACCTTACTTTACCATGAGGTATATTAAGGTTATAGTTATTTAGAAACATAACATTTCTCTCTCTTGAATCCTATGCCCCCATGTTGGGGCGAAGGGCCCCCAAGTGGAGGTTTCTGTTTACCGAGAGGGCAGAGGGACAGGTGGTAAGCCCATCGCCCCTTAACCCCTCTCCGGAAACTAAGGTATTACTTGGACGTGAAAAGGCCGAGAAGTTTTGTCTAATTTAGGCTTGGAGTTCTTTTACGTGCCGTAAATCTACGACACGGGCCCCCCAGATTAAAGTCCCTCCCGGAGGACTCCGTGCCCAGAATTTTTACGTCCTGAAAAACCCATCGACTGCGGCCGGGTTTGATCCAGCGACCTTCTGATCTAGAGGCGGGCACGCTACCTCTAGACCACCAAAGCCGAAAAATATGGTAATAGTTACTTAAAAATAATATTATAATACATTCTTAACTTCATAAATATTATATGAATAACACAACAAATAGCTAACAATGTAGGCTTACCATCATTACCATTATTTATAAAAATGTAAGACATTCCTAATGACTAAGCATAACATTATTTACAATGCAAAAAATATGCATAATATGAGGTTATTTGCAAGATAGTGCATTTCTAAATGCTAGAGTAATATATGACTATTTACAGTGTATGAAATAGCTAATAATAATAATTTACAAGCATGTCATACATTCCTAGAAACTAAAGCATGAAATGTCTAACAATATAATAATTAATTAATTGAATTCACACACACACACACACACACACATACATTTGACTATGGTTTTATCTTTGAGAATATTGTGCTTAAATAAGAGATAAAATATTTATATGATTTACAGTTTGTCAAGATGTTTGTTAGTGGTCTAGAAAATGTACAGCCTACTGATTCTAACAGTAATTCAACTTCATACCTGTCCCGGTGAAATAACGGGCAGTCAAAAAGTATGTGTGTGACATTTTGGATCTTCTCTCCGCAAATGCAGTCATACTCGGCCTATTTAGGAATATATGTAAATATTCTTTGAAATTTCCATATCCACACTTGAACTGAGTCAGGATATTATACTGTATTTTACACTCAAGTCTATCGTAGACCGTCGGAAAATACCGTTCTTTTGTCAGAAGGCCTTTATCACTGTTCAACCAATGTTCATTACACTTCTGAACGATAAATTCTTTCATAACCCTTTTAATATGGGATATTGATCATAAAGTATAAGTAAACGGAAGGTCAGAAATGGCAGCCAACTTTGCCTGTCATCTGCCTTCTCATTGCCTGAGTTGCCAATGTGACCCATGACCCATGAGCAGTACAGTTCAAAATTTGATTTTTTTTATTTCCTAAGCTTGTACTTGTATTTATCAGTAATAGCGAACAATGCTGATTGTGAGTCACTTTGTATAGGCCTACAAGCATTCTGTCCATTGCTGTTACACCATTTTACTGCTTCTCTTATTACAATCAGCTCTGCCTGGAAAATCGAGCATTCTGGAGCACGTTTATGCGTGGTTGAAAATATTTCTTTACCTTCCCTGTGGACCACGAAATCATACCCTACTTTGGCTTTTGTATTTGTTTCTTCTTCCAACCGCGATCCATCGGTGCAGACAGAATACCAGTGGGATTCTGTAGCACATGTTTCATTTTGAGACAAGGTGTATAAAGGGATGGATGTCCTGCACTAAGTGGGTGAACAGGAACCTCTATCTGTAAATGTGAAATATGTTGTGGAGTTTTCCGGCCTTGTTTGATATTTGTTATACTCGCCTTGAATATACCAGTCAGAAATAGAAATACCAGCTATGATCTGTGAGGATCATAGGTTCCACGCGCCCCGATGTATTACCTTCAGTAATTTTGTGTTCAAGCCCCAAGTCGGTCTAGTGGCAGCAGTTAATGCAGGTAGTAATTTACTTGCTCTTTCAGCAACATCCGCGAGATGAGGACGAATAGTCAATCGTTTGTCGAAAACAACTCCAAGATACTTCAGTTTATCCACCATTGTGACAGTTTTGTTATCCATGAGAAGAGTTTGGCTCCACTTTTGTCCTTCTTGTGACTAGCATTGCCATCGTCTTGGTAGCGTTGAAATCAAGCTTTTTAGTATTCCCCCAGAAATTTATTTTTTCAAGAGCTTCATTTGTTATCGTCTTATAGTGCTCAATTGTGTTTGACTTTGTTAGTAGAGGTGCATCATCAGCATATTTGTACAATGTACACCCTGCAGGAAGTTTTTCTGCAGTAAATCGTCATTTAATGTCATCCAAAATCCTGTGCTCCAAACTGAGCCCTGTGGACAACTTCACATATTATCGATTGCTAAAATTCTGGAGGAAAATTGCGTAAACATAACATTCTAAAAGAAGTGAATTCCATGCAAATGATTTCATATGATAGCCACGGAGAACTTAATGATAGTCTTTACATCATTGATCCGTTGTTTTATTCTATATTTCTTGCTCCAATTAACGAAGAACCTGTAAATGGCTTTGATTTTTATGCAGTTACATACAATTTCAGCCTGTCTTTTTAATGTGGCCATTACAATCCAGGAAAGATTTAAAATGTTAGCAACAGAGTTCATAGGAAGCTGCAAAAACAATTTAAAATGTAACAACAAAGAACCTTTAACCTTTAAAATTATAGTGATAAAGTTATTATAGGATACAGTCGTTCTTCTTAAATCCATGTTAAAATTACGCAAAGATAACTGGAAGAAAACTTAAACCACATATTCCTGACCTCCTTCCAGAAGGCATTGCACAAATGCAACTTTTTTCTGATCAGCCAGATGTTACTGGTTACACAGTAATATCCACAGTTTATCTTATTTACTCTTTCCTTCCAAAATTAACAAAATCAAAAACACTCCAAGTGAATATTCTTATAAATGAACTACATAAGGCATACCTTTATCGATTTTAGATTGGTTATGAATCAATTGCGTTTCAATTGATCAAGGAAAGCCTTGGCTACTCGATTACTTCTGAAATTATTTGTAATTAAATAGACAAGAATAGATTCAGGGACTAAAATATAATTGAAATGCTTGTGTCCATAATAGTTTTCACTCAATAATAACTACCATATACGTGGCCTGAACCATAAACATTAACCATGGACGTGATTATTGTGTTATATTAACATGGACGTGAGGTTTGGGTGACCATTCAGAGCTAAGGGGCTTTTAGCAGCGAAAAATCTTACTAAATGGAATTTTAATATTGCTCAAATAAAACGATTCTTAAGTGTTTATTAATGAACGAAGCATTACTCTTGCACAATTACTTTATGGAAATTTTCAGGACCCACATTTGAGCCACAGTACCACAAATGCAATGAACTGAACAGTTTACAAGATATATTAATACTTTAAAAATGAATAGCTAATCTACATAAAATCTTATTGAGTAACGTCATTCACATCACTCCCAACTAGTTATTAATCACAGTTGGCCACAATAAGTCGCTGGGTTCAAAATTACAGCAGCTCGTCATTGTCTCAAAACATTCACTGCCAAATTTCACTGAAATATTTTCAATAACTGTCATCAGTCATCACATACTCTTAAAACTCTCGGTCTAACAGATTTTGATGGTCCCGACCGTTCACTCATTGTCATTCATATATTGAAGGTTTTAACCTATTTTTCCTCCAGATTCCTAATTAGAACATTTTAACGCATTTTTCCTTTTCATGCCCCTCGCTTGCGAATATATGAATCTTATAGAACCTAAAAAAGCTAAACCGGTCTGAAGGGCCTAAAAGGGGCTAAGGAGGACTTCGGATGAAAAACTAGGGGCTAAAGAGGACTTTAGTTGTAAAGTAAGGGCTAAAAAGGACTTCTGCAGAAAAGCACGGTATTTAAATAGATTTTCCAATTAATGCAAAGGAAGATAAAAATAAATTATACAACGCACTGAAATGAAAAATATCTCTGTTACTCGAAAAAGTTCCGCCTCGCAAGAAATGAAACTTGAGCCGACTTGAAACTTGAAATCTGCAACTAATCCATTGTCATTTCAACTTTCAAATAACAAGTTGCCTACCGATGATAGAAAAGTATATTAAAGGAACAATTTCTTGACACTCGAGTCTTTTTGTTTTTGTAGATCGGAAATGAATTGAGTGGTGTGTGGAATTATTGTATCATTAAAGGGTAAATATCTAAAACGTTTAGGCTATTTTTTCGAGTGCCGATATAAGAAATAACGACTTGCTTAATTTGTAAAAAAAAAGTGTAAAAATTGTAGGCTATTACAATTTTGGGTGTTAATATTAGTATTTTATTAAGACGACTAAAATCGTTGGTTTAAAACCTTAAAAGGGCTATTCCACGAAAATAAAAGGTTAAAATACTAACACTAATGGGTAAATGCCACATGGGGTGATAAAGGATCTTGAGAAGGGAAGGTAGTGTAAATAACCCACCTGTTAAGACGATATGGAGACACTAGCAGCAGTTTATATATTTACTGCGACCACACAGACCTCACGTCAATGGTCAAGAGTTACAGAGATACTATAAAGGGATACTTTTTTAGGATGATAAGACAAACAGGTGAAAGCAACTCAAGTGTCGGAATTGTCACTAAACTTCCATACTGCAATGTATACACAAGTGTGACCAACCAGTTCTGGCCAGTGTTTTTTTATCATGCATTAACGGTTCAGTATATTAGTAGTTTTCTTGGAAAAAGTTTATTTTCTTCAACAATCATTACATTACATAAACGTAAACTGCTGCTATTGTCTGTAAATCGTCTTCACAGGTGAGTTATTTATACTAGCCTACCTTCGTTTCTCAAAGTCCTTTATCACACCAGAGCCATGCTAGAAAACAGTTTACATTTGTAGCGGTCTGTTAGATCTCACGTAGTGGTACAGCCTATCTCAGTTTACTATTTTGTGAATAACAATGAGTGAACAGTCGGGACCATCAAAAACTGCTAGGCAAAGTTTTAAGACTATGCTTTAAGATATGACGAATTTTCGGTGAAATTTTGCAGTTAAAATCATTCACAGTTATTAAAGATTACGTGCCAGTCACTTGGACAAAACATTGGCAAACCCGTGTTTCTGTTTATTGAAGTAAGCGCTTCTTTTACGAAATGCTTATTGCGTGTGGTTTATAAGCCACCACTATTTAATCACTTGGAAGAACTAGAAATTGCTTTATTGAACGTAATGCCACATTATGAGAACATTGTAATTCTTGGCGGCTACCATTTTCCACTCTTTAGATGAAAATTCTCATCTTAGTACCTACGCATCATACTGAAACAACAGACATAATACTAGACATAATAGTTACTAACAATGCTAATAGAATATTGACAAACGGAGAAATACAAACACCTGAATTCTCCTTAATGACCTTATATATATATATATCTTATGATATAATGCCCAAAATTAACTCCAAGAATTATAACTTATAGTTATTTATAGAAATTGACTCAGCCTCGCTAGTTGAAGACGCGACATAACTATGATGGCACAATATATAGGGGAGTGACGAACTGTCGACGAAAAAATAAATTTATTTAACACCATAATCGTACGATTATATGATAAACATGCACCTATAAAAACCAGACGCACTAAAAGACCAGCATCACCTTGGATGACGCGTGAAATACGATAACTTATGACGGAAAGACACTTTGTATACAGAACCTATACATGTGATAAAACTGATAACAATTTAACTACTTACAAACGAATCAGAAATGAAAACATGTCAGTCAATTAGGAATGCAAAACTGAGACTTGCATATAAGCTCATTGACCTCAATACAACCCCGTCTGACATGCGGAAAAACGTGAAGAATTTAGGACGGGTAGGGTGAATGAACAGGTACAAATTCCCATCCCACTTGACAGTCACAATGAACATTTCATAAAGACTCAGACTGAAAACTTAATTACCAAACAAATAACAATCGACTATCCACAGTCTTCTCCTCCACATTCACGAGATATTTTCTTCTTTAATTACAAAACAGACGTGGACTCTGCTAGAGCTCTTAAACGTGTAACGACCAAAGAATAAATGCCATACCTAATTAGTATAAAAAGAATACAAGAAATAATACTACCAACCATCTCTCACACAGTCAACAGCTCCTTAATGACATCCACTTATCCGAAAATACCAGTTGTGTTTGAGTAGGCGAGGTGAACAGACGTCTCTGCGAGTGCAAGTAACCGTCTTCTAACCTACCTTCACTTGTGTGCTATAACTGTTTCCAATTCGTGTGTTATTTTCGGCCTTGTGGTTGTTCTGACTAACACAAGTTCATACACGTCGTAAGGTTTTTGCTTCGGGACCTCCCTTACCACCATGGTCATCGAACGACAGAACACGATAGTTATTACGTTTGTGGAGCGTGATGCCCCAGACCGAGTGCATACGACATGCATGAATGGATCCACGACACCTTACGGATAATATATGAGGACATTGCTGCCTTGCAGCTTAACGGCATCACACGACAAATTTATATAGAGTGCAAGACTGCTACTACAGTGGATACGATCATTCGAGACACTAATGGCGAGTCCTTTTTCGTACATGAAGGAGGACACCGCAGTAGGTTAACCATTGACTCGGCTGGCATGGGGATTCGCTATATTAAAGTATACAACCTACCAACTGAAATTCCTAACCACAACATTGGCCTTCACTTGGAACCGTACGGACATGTCCTGGATATTATTGAAGATGTTTGGAGCGGTCAATTCCGTTACGCGATACATAATGGTGTCCGCACGGTTAAGATTGCTTTAAAAAGCACATTCCCTCTTATCAAGACATTGCTGGTCATAGAGTGCTAATTACGTACGCAGGACAGCCGATTACATGCGCTCTATGTCATGTTACTGGCCATCTGCGTGCTGATTGCCCCAAGCAACGTAAATACCATCCGCGTACTTCCGACACCCCCACGTGAACCCCGCTAGCTCACCGGCCACTTATTCAACCACGGACTTCTCTCAGTCCCGTTGACCAGGATAACTTTCCCCCGCTGATGGCTACTCTACCGGACGTCCCTACAGCAGCCAATGTGATGCCTGCTACATCGGACAATCCGGATCAGGCCAACCCTATGGCTGGGCCTTCCGACAGTGCTACCACGGACAACCTAATGGATTCTCTACCTGAAGTTTCGCCACTTCACCCGCTGCGGATATGGTGCCGGCAGCGGATGGTATTGATGGGTCCGTACTGTCACCTCCCGTTCCTTCCACCGTCACTCCGTTATCTCCGGATCTTGCTAGAGTGGACCCTACGACCCTACGACATGTTGAAGGAACATTGTCTTCAACCGAACATGATGGTTCCAGTTCTGAATCAACTGTGACTCGTGATAGCGAAAACGATGAGGCTCTACCACCTGATGGGACTGGCCCCTTCCTCCCGAAGGCATGTGTACCTGCTCCATCCATCACGCCACTGACCCCGGATAATTATATGGAGCTCGACTCGCCCGGTCTCATGGACGGTGTAGTGGTGCGTCCATACCGAAAACGCTCTACCAGTCCCAGTAATGACCAAGAGGCTCGGAAAAAGGTAGAAAAGAATGCCCGGAACACTCAGTAACATAATCGCTTTCCGACGGACATTTTTCTTGCTAGTGATGATCACATTGATCACTTATACGACAATTAACGTTAATGGACTACGCAATCGTGTTGGTCAGGCACTCCTCCGTGACTTCCTTCGCGAGAATGGTATCGACATCTGTTTTTTACAAGAGGTGAACGTGTCCAATTTGGATTTCCTATATGGTTATGATTATCTTGTTAATACAGGACCTGAGAACCTCGGCACTGCTATTGTGTATCGTCAAGGCCTACCCCTCCATAGCTTTCTGCGTTATATGGTTCAACAGTTATGATTAATGTGTATGGACCCTCTGGCTCCCAGCGGAAGAAGGAACGTGAGGATTTATGGCGTGAGGGTCTCACTCCGCACTTGGGGAAAGGTATCTCTGTTATTATTGGTGGTGACTTTAATTACACTCTTAACAGGAGAGATCAACTTGGTACTCCGAACATCAGTAATATGTTATTCTCTCTGGTTACACAACTCTCCCTTCGTGATGTATGGGAACTTAAACACCGTCATACTGCTGGTTTCACTTTTGTTCGTGATAAGACTGCATCTCGCATTGATCGCTTCTACGTCACTCCTGATCTCACATCCTGTATGTATAGGGCTCGCGTCCTCCCTACCGCCTTTAGTGACCACCATGCCCTCCTGGTTACATTTGTGCCGCTTATTGCCGGCTCTCTGTGTTTTCTAGTATATTTATATTGCTTTTACTCACGTGAGGTTATTTTCTTCTATCTTTAGGTTACTGTTTACATTATATTACGTACACATTTTGCCGTTTTCTGTTTGCGCAAGTCTCCCTTCTGTTGTTTTCCGGGTGTGTTTTCTATTTAGCCCTTCTGGCCTTTGGTTTTGTTCTTTGTTTCTCCTTGCCCGCTAAGCGCTCTCTTTACGCAGTAGCTGGTACTAATTGAGGGGGCGTTTTTCGGGTGGGGAGTTTTTCTGGTTCCGAGCGCGGAACGGTTGGGAGTTGATTTTGGATCTTCGTACGAGCAAGTAGTCTACCGATCTCCGGGCGAAGATGTGCTCTCCTGTCTCCATGCAAGTGACCAGGTGACATCGCCGCCTTGCATTGTGGAAGCTCCTGGATACCGCGGAACTGGAGGCCTTGCCTGTGAGGGTTGGTGAAAGCTTTTGCCGTCGGATTCCTCCATCATGTAATTTGCTTTGAACTTCAATTCCGTTTCTTCTGCAGGTATGATCTTTTAGTTGTTTTTCTTGCTGGTGGGTTTTAGTTTATTTGATTTAGCTATCGTTTTGTTTTACCCACCAGTTTTCTATATTTTCGGTTGCTTTTATATTTATTGCGTTATGTTTATTTCTTCGAAGGGATGCTTGCCACACTTAACTGACTTCTGATAAAGCCTGCTTCACAGGATGTGTATTTTTCAATTCTATTTTATAAGCACTCTGCTTGAAGAGCCACCCCTTATATTGGAACAACGAAATTTGTAATAAACTAGCTTTGTTGAAATTATTATATTTATATTTGATGTGGAAACCCCTGATTCCTATTCACTGAATGCTACCACATATCAACATTAGTTGTATTTTGTACGGCCTTGGGTGTTTAGCCCTTGAAGCACGTTACGCAATGGAAAAGGACTTTACTCTTCCCCCAAAGGGGCGTGGCTATTGGAAATTGAACACATCTCTGCTAGCTTCACCGGACCTTCGAGACCGCTTTTTGGCTCTGTGGCAAAATTCTATGCCACAATACTATGCTGCCCCTAGTAAGTTGCACTGGTGGTTGACGCGGGGGAAGCCATTGATTAGCCGATTTTTTCGTCAGGAATCTTACCAGGCCGCAATGGATCGCCGTTTACTCTTGGATTTCTACTACGTTGCTCTTCAAGGACTCGTTGCACAACAAAAACAGGGGATCAGTGTTGACAAAAAACTGCGTGCCATTAAAGAACGGATCCACAATATCAAGTTACATCACATTGCTGGCGCGCAACTTCGCAGTAAACTAATTCCACAGCCAGACTCTGAACGCTCGACGTTTTATCATCTCGCCAAAGAACGTCGATCTGGTTGCGCGAAAACCCTTTCCTCCATTCGCTCCCCCCCAAGGGACCATCAAGGACCACAGAACTATACTGCAACATATAGGGGAGTACTATCGCCAGAAGTTTTCTGCCGACGATGAACTTGTTAATACAGTCAATACGCCTGCGTACGTCGATAACTGCTTTGAAGCCATTGACGATTATCAACGGGAGGATCTTCAGAGGCCAATCAGGGAAAAGGAATTACACCACGTGATAGCTGGGGCCAGCAAAAAATCCTCCCCTGGACCGGATGGCATCCCTTATGTACATTATCAAGCGCTGTGGCCAGTTCTCAAGGACGTTCTGCTCGATATTCTGGCGGAGCTTCTCACGGTTGGTGATCCACCTGAGGAGTTCTCTGACGGCATTATTGTTTTAATTCCTAAAGTTCAGATGCCAAAGGATGTTTCGGATTATAGGCCCATCACGCTTCTGAATACAGATTATAAACTCTTGACTAAGGTGTTAGCCTCTCGCTTTCAGATTCTATATGAATCTCAGCTCAGCTCTATCCAGACAGCCTTGTATCCAGGCACAAATATTTTTCACAGTCTTGCTGCCATGCGTGATGCTGTCTTATGCGCTACTGCCGAGCCTTCCCTGTCTGCTGCACTTGTTGTGATAGACTTTCAGACAGCCTTCGACAAGGTCCCTCACAGTTTCCTTTGGTGTATTCTTAATCGATTGGTTCTGCCTGGTACTTTGATTACGCTCATTCAGAATTTATACTCCAAGGCTCGCTCTCGTGTTCTCAACAACGGCTTCCTATCACCTAGATTCCCTATAGGTATCTCGGTTCGCCAAGGATGCTTCCTTTCCATGTTCCTTTTTGCGTTAAGTCTGGAACCTCTGCTGCGGAATATGCTCCGTCGGCTTCCCGGTCTCCCTCTCGGCGCAACCAACTTCATTGCCCGTGCGTATGCATACGATGTGACTGTGGTGGTTACGCAGGACGATCATATGCAGAGTCTTGAACGTATTCTGGAGACCCATCAGACTATCACAGGTGCCCAGGTCAATTTTCACAAATCGAAAATCCTGCCTCTGGGAAACTGGTGTGGGCCGTCTCGTACGCTTGGAATGCCCATCGTTACGTCGGCCTCCATCTTAGGTATCTACTTTTTCCCTAACTGGACGGAGAAGTTGACACAAATCTGGACCGGCAAGCTTCTTGCTACATTAGGCACGTGCCCGTCAGTTTAATATCCTACAGCGCATATGGTGTGTCAACACGTACGCCCTTAGTAAGCTCTGGTATACTGCTTCCATCCTGCCAGCCCCCGCAAGTGTTACTCAACAGACCGAAAGAATTATCGGGCAGTTCATATGGCATGGGTACTTGTACCGGGTTTCCCGACCTCAGTTGCATCTCCCTCCAAAGAAAGGTGGTTTGGGTCTGGTAGATGTTGCAATAAAATGCAAGGCCTTGCTCACAAATTCTGCCCGCCTTGCACTTTCTCCGGACGGGGATACTTTCGACCGTGCATTTTTTCAACATTTCTGGGTTTCCTACACGAATCGCAGGAAAATTCCCCAAGAGATGCGAAAAGTACTCCAAGTACTGGACCACGCCCCAGCCGTTCCCCTGGCAACTTGCATATCATCGAGGGAATTTTATCTACAGTGGAGGAACCTTCAAACCTATGGCCCGCGTGTGCAACTGAAATACCCCCGGAGGCCCTGGCCGCAGATTTGGAGTTATTTCACTATGTCTCACATTAGTACGGAATGGAAAACTGCTTCTTATCTGGTAGTCAATGAAGTCATTCCAACCTTGGAGAAGCAACACCGTCCTGGTATTTTTCATTCGGCCACGTGTAAGTATTGTCCGGTCCCGGATACTTTAGTGCACCGCCTTGTGGCATGTCGCGATGCTCCCTTCGTTTGGCAGTGGGTGTGCAGTCAGCTTAAGAACTTACTAAAAACTAATGACTTACCTCCAGTAGAGCATCTTTGCCAACTTTGTGTACCCCTTCAGTGGTCCAAGTGGTTTGGTGGCATCATGTGGCTCTTACAGGGCACTATATATTGGCTCCTCACGAATAACGAGTCACCCTCATTTTCTCTGACTGACTTCATTCGATACATGAGACAGGAAAGGTGGTTACTTTTGCGTCATCGAGATAGTACGGGCAATACAACCTATCGCGCCCTTCAACTCTTCAATAATTAAATTGCTTACAATATTGCACTACAATAATAAGATAATCTCTGGACGTTCCTAAAGAGACAAAACTACATGAAACAAGTGTGGTTCATAACAGTCCCATCTATCAAAAGCAACTTGATTTGTGTTATTTCTGTATTTCTGTAAATAGTTATTTCCCTATTTTCTGTATATATTCCTTCTGTAATTCCTGTATGTTTTGATGTTTCTGTATTTTTATCTGTGTAAAAAATATATAGAAGCTTAGGTCTACTAACAGCTGATCAAGTCCATGGTTACAATACTAGGTGGAAATATCAATTGTATAGTAACAGACTCCATTGTACCAAGTCTTCTTCTTTTCTGTTTCTGAACGTATATTTAACATGATGCCTAGCAGTGCTATTGACGCTAACTTTAAGAATTTAAAATAATTCTTCATCGATGGTGGACTGTTAACGCATTAAGTTATACAATTTAGCAGAATTTTATGAAACAGGCCACTCTACTGTTGCATTCCAGTTGTTATTTTTTATTTTGTATATGGTGAGATCTATAAACATTTTGTAATTTGATCAATCAAATAAATAATAATAATAACATATTAATCTTTTTAAAATACATTACTAATGAAACGTGAAAAATGTTTATAACTTTGCTCATTTAATAAAAGACGATAGATCGGTTTAGTGAATAAAGGTATATATATATTATATATATATTAGGGTAGTCCTTATTTTTGAAGTTTTGAAATGTTGTTGCCTAACCCTCTTATTTTGTTCTATGATGTAAAAAAACTATGTTGTGAAAAGTTTTGTTCTCATCAGACATTATTTAGAGGTCACTCAATCAATCTTAAATAATGACTTTTTTTATAATTTGTATAATTTTTTCAAGAATGGTGAAAACTGAGCATGGCAGCGGCGACTAATTCTAGACGAGCCTCCACAATTTTCTTAATGGGCTCTAAGAAAGTGAACTGAAAGGATCCAAGTTACTTTTAAATATACAAGTGTTAAGTGTCTGTTTTTACCATCATGAAACCTTCAAGAAAACAGTTCGTGAGAGCTGTAGGACCGATGTGAAGGAAACTTCTGAGTTTTGAGGAAAGGCTTGTATTCCCATTCGACATGAGCAGGATTGTATAAAACAACTGGAGAAGCTTCATGAAAAGTTGACTAAGCTGCAGAAACATTTCCAATAGGAAAACAGTTGTGCAGCAAAGCAATGAGACTCTATTCTTAGGAGACCTAGACAATTTATTCGATATTGCTAATCAGGAAGCCTTGCAGATGATCAAGATTTGAGAGGACAAGGATTTTATACTTGCATAAAGTGAACTTGGTCACCATGGTTGCTTTGGGCAAGTCGATAAAGGTATACCAAAGTTGCAGTCAGGTACTGAAGTAGTAGCTACTTTGCTCGAAGAGTGGGGACTTGTTCACCAAGTAAACACAATGTGCTTTGACACTATTGCCAATAACACAGGTCACAGAAATGGAACTTGCATACTTTTGGAATACAAATTGCAAAAGGACCTTCTCTACCTAGCATGTTATCACCATTCTTGTAAGTGTGTTCAACGATGCTATGCGATGTAGGCTACATCATCTGGCTCGGTTGTAGCCATTTTTAAACATTTTAAACAGTCCTGGAATGAGATAGATCAATCACCTTACGAAAGTGCAACCAGTAATGCAATGCTTACAACAGATTTGGCAGCAATTATTTTTCAATTAACCAGCTTGAGGCAACACAAGTCAGCGATGATTACAAAGAATTTCTAGAGCTTGAAATTATGTTTTTAGGAGGTGTTTCTCCACATGGGATACACTTTATATCCCTTGCGTCCTTCCACCAATCTTTCATTCCTTTAAAATTTGGATGTTTCGTCGCCAGTTCAAAGTCTCTACGAATGAAGAAAATGGAATGTTTAACATCTGCATTTTTCTTGTATCTGTTTATCCGAGAGCTTGGTTTAGAGCTCAATTTCCTATTTCAGCACCATCTAAAGACCTCAAATTACTGCAACAACTAAGTGCTTATGAAAAGATTAATTCTGAAATCTCTAAAGTTGACAGCAAGAAACCAGAGGGTCATCTGTGGTATTTGAGAGGAAAACTTGTGGGTTTGCCTTTTTTGTTGTTGTTGTGCTGACAAATTGGAAAAGCTATGCTTTATTCCCTGAAAGAAAGGGATAGTGTCGATGAACATCTTAAACATATCCAGCTGAGTCGAAAGAGTTCCTGTGAGATGACGATTGACAATTTTGTGAGAAAAAATACAACAAATTTCTTTCATCATTTTGGCATCCCAAAAATTACTTAGATTTTGATCCTAAAATATTGCATCTCAGAGATGACTATAAGCAAGCGAGAGCAACAGTTAAACATTTAAGATTTGTTAATGATAATGCTGAAAGAGGTTTTTCTCTTATGCAAAAGCATAATGCCCTTATATCAAAGAATGAAGACCAGAAACAATATTTATTACAAGTTTTGGAACAACATAGGCTTTTGTTATCCCGAAAACATGAAAAAAATTAATTTCACTTGAGTTGGGTCACAATAAAAACTTGATTATGGTAATTTCAGTAATAACAATGAACATAATGTTATCTGTTACAGACTTAATTGAGACTGATCAAGAGTTGAGTGTGAAATTTATCAAAATGTATAATGCACCAATACTTTGGCAGTAATTTGTATAACGTAAATCTTTGAGTTCATTGAGCTACCCCTAAATATTAATTAAATCGTCTGAAACTTTACACACATTATTTTTGTATCTAGAAGAACAATTTTTAGGGGCCAGAGCATATAAATTGCTGAAAAAGGTTTTCTTATTAGTAAAGGAAGGACCACCCTAATATATATAATATTAACCTACAACATTGATGCATAAAAAATGGAAAAGTGTATCAGGGTTTTCCCGATAATCCTAGTTTAATTTAAATTTCTTCTCGCGATTTCTGCAATGTCTGGATTCTTCCGCGCCGTTCAGATAAGAAGTGCACGTCGATGGTGTTCCTTGAGTATGAGACACTTTAGGTCTTTTAAATTTCCTATTAGAGATCAACAATCTTTCCCTTATTACTGTCAGCTCCTTATTCCACCAGTAATTCTATGTTGTTGTGTGAGAATATATAGGAAGATATTTAACACGCATTTGTTTAATAGTGTTTGACAAATTGTCTACGAATTCATTCAGCTCTTGGTAAGTATTTACATATTAACTTCTTCACTAATATGTTTTAGATTCCACACTGCTGCTTCCCGAAAATGCTATATTTGTAAATACCAGTAAGATACATTAGGTGATTTACTCCTGTAGATATTATGGGGTTTACTATCTTTATTAATATAATAAATTTGTGGTCAGAGAAGGTAGATTTGTCACTGATGGACCACTCATTAACGGAGAGTAATTGCAAGCTACATACACTTACATCTATGAGACTAGTAGAATTGCTTTTCTCACTATTGTTCGAGATAAGCAAAGTTTGAGCACTAGAAATAAGAACACAGTCTACAGAACAATTTTGAGAAAGTTGTACCACGCCATTACATTTCCTTATTATAACAGCTCCAGTTCTTAAGCTGTGGTCATCTGTATGTAGCATGAATCATATCCAATCCGGAGCCTGCAATACGATTTCCTCTAGTAAAGGATTGTTCTACACATAATAGTTTTTTGTACTAGTCAACTGAGTCCAACTTACATTAAAGTCGGCATTCATTAGCAATTCATGTGTAGGTACAATTGATTAATGTAAGTTAACATCAGTTCTTTTAGATTAAATTCATTGGTGCTAGTGGCAATACAATAATTAATATGGTATAGGCAATATTAATCGTGATTCAAATTGAGGAGCTACTTGATAGAGAAGTAGCGGCTACGGTCAATCACTCTTAACGGCCGTGGGTGTCGGCATGCTGACCACATGCCCCAATCCTGCTAGCTGCCTGTGGTAGATGTTACGTCATGTAATGCCTACTCAATGCTTGTCATGAATTTAGTTTAGGTGGCTTTGGTTTTCATTTGTCATTATTTAATGACAATGTCATAGTTTTAATTATTCAAGGTATGTCTTGACAATTGTTGCTATTACCCTCAATACCAAAATAATTTTATTTATTTCTAAATACTTGCTCATTTTAACATTTCTTTGTTTATTTTTATTTTATCTTGCAATTATATATTTAGTATAGTGTTTTTTTCATGTATTGATTAATTATTTTAATGTTCAGATCAAGCTATTATTTTGAGTTAGCGATTTTTTAATTATTTCAACCTTCTGTTGTTTTTTAATATCAGTCTACTCTTTCTTCTTCAAAATGGACAACCAAATGTATGTTCCATTCTTCCTATTCAAGAGCAATGGGCTCTTTTCAACCTACAAGCTTTCTAGCATTTCAAAACAATGCCAATTTCGGGCGGCAAGCCTTTCATCTTCAACTTTATTATGGTTTAAGCAATCCAACTTCCTTCAAGATCGCATTCAACGCAATTTAAGTATCTCAAGGACTCCTTTACGAAGTTTAATAGTGCTTCGTCAATTCTCTGGACATTTGTAATTTCAAGGGGATATCATTCAATCCGTGAGTAATATCATAAACCACATACCAAAGGTACGTTCCAAGGACCAAGGATTAGTTTGGCTTCGATGAGACTGGCAATCCTAAAGGAATATATGTAACTACGATTTATAAATAAATGTAGACATTTTATCATTTAGAAAGCAAAGTGTAAATCGTTTATTTCAAATCATTGCTTTGAACTTCTTGTGCTGCGAATAGTCAAATTCATCATTTGCATAAGCCATTAAATATACAATTTTTTCTAGCTGTTGAAGTAACATTTCAACAGGCTTATCTTTGCGACGATTTAATACTGGTCCTCCGATTGATACAGTCTGCCAATACATTTATATGTGTATCTGGATAGAGTCATAACTTCAAGATTCACGAAGAACATTTTCATCTCAAATCGCATGTTTATGTTAACCAAGCAGCATCATCACTCTATGTGTATAAACTGTTATTCTTTTCTTTGTGGTTGGAAATGCAATAGAGTTTGTGTTTCGAACCGCAAATCACTCATAATCCAATCTATTCTCCATATGTTATCGCCGGGAATCGCATCCAGAATTATTCTACGGTCCGCTATTCAAATCAGAGGCCGGGTCGCCTGGTGGTAACATATTACTGGTCGCTCCGAACCGTATATAATCAGCGCATTTGCTTGGATTAACATAAATAATTAATCTAATATAATATATTAAGTCTCTCCAGGTATTGCTAGCCTGTTTGAATTCATGCAAAGTTCTGCATTTCGGCAACAATTAAAGTGTTGTCATCTTAAAGATAAATATTAACACCACTATTCTTAGCAAGTTTGAATAATTATCAATCATATCTCCGTGTCCTCAACACGTTTGAGATCTAGGTACGGAGCTTCCTAACTTGATCATTTATTGTAGTACTTGTTAATTTGTGAACATTGTACAGTTTCACAGACAATAATACAAACACCTGATACTGATTCTACACAATTGCAAGTGTATTTTAACTGTTATGTCTGTTCAACTTAATGACGACTAATTGTAAACTTGTATTGTAATTCCCGAAACGCGGGCAATTAATTTAACCCTGAACAATTATATATTGTAAAAAAACTTCTGCAAATCTCATCAAATATGGCTAATCCGGGTCCAGAATTCGCGGCCCTTAAGGCTAAACGAACCCCTATTAAGAGTCGAATTACCCGCCAATATAATAGGTGATCTTACTAACTCGAGTGAAGTTTCTATTAAAGACCTGCTTAGGCGCAAAAATACTATGACAAAACTTAGCAATGATTTTGAAGACATACAATCTCAAATCGAGCAGATAGAGTTTTCAGATGCCGAAATGGCTCATAGGGAGGAAGTCCAAGCCCTCTCTCACCTAGACATTTTAATTTCCCAAGAGGAAGATCAGGCTAAGTTAGTTGCAGCCCAACAGGTAGCTGAGGCTAATTTAATTGCAGCCCGAGAGGAAGCTCAGGCTAAGTTAGTTGCAGCCCAACAGGAAGCTGAGGCTAATTTAATTACAGCCCGAGAGGAAGCTGTAACGTGCTTCAAGGGCTAAACACCCAAGGCCGTACAAAATACAACTAATGTTGATAGTTGGTAGCATTCAGTGAATAGGAATCAGGGGTTTCCACATCAAATATAAATATAATAATTTGAACAATGCCAGTTTATTTTAATTTTAACAATGTTCCAATATCAGGGGTGGCTCTTCAAACAGTGTGCTTATAAAATAGAATTGAAAAATACACATCCTGTGAAGCAGGAACCAAGATCAAAATCACTAAGCAGAAGGCTTTATCAGAAGTCACTTAAGTTTGGCAAGCATCCCTTCGAAAAATAAACATAACGCAAAAATATGACAGAAACCGAAAAATATGAAAACTGGTGGGTAGAACAAAACGAAAGCTAAATCAAATAAACTAAAACCCACCAGCAAGAAAACCAACTAAAGAACATACCTGCAGAAATAAACTAAATAGAAGTTCAAACCAAGTTATATGATGTGGAAATCAGACCGCAAAGGCTTTCACCAACCCTCACAGGCAACGCCCCCAGCTCCACGGTTTACCGGAGCTTCTACGATGCAAGGCGGCGATGTCACCTCGTCATTTGCATGGAGACAGGAGAGCACTTCCTCGCCCGGAGATCGGTAGACTACTTGCTAGCTCGACGATCCAAAGCCATCTTCCAACTGTTCCGCGATCGGAACCAGAAAAACTCCCCCCCGGGAAACGCCCCCTCAGTTAGTACCAGCTACTGCGTAAAGAGAGCGTTTAGCGGGCAAAGAGAAACAGAGAACAAAACCAAAGGCCAGAAGGGCTAAATAGAAAACACACTCGGAAAAAAACAGAAGGGAGACTTGCGCAAACGAAAACACGGCAAAATGTGTACGTAACATAGTATGAACAGTAACCTAAAGTTAGAAGAAAATAACCTCACGTGAGTAAAATCAATATAAACATACTAGAAAAACACAGTGCCGGCAATAAGCGGCACATCCTCTCCGGCCCAGGAGAAAAAAATTGCTTTTTTTTTAGCAAAAGTTTTTTTTTTGCATAAATTCGTCCATTAGAGAAAATATATATCTTCCAGAATGAGCATTAATGTATTCACCAAAATGAAAATTAATAGGGCCCACCTCTCAAATAATTCAGAATTGATTCATATGAGTAACCAGAGTCTTGAAATTTGCATAGCCATAACAACTGCACAGAAACACAATGTAGTCTTTTACATCGTGTAGAGATAGTGTAGACACGTAGTAAATAACCAGTAGTTTGTATAGTGATATTAATCCAGTAGTTGGTGACGGAGTAATCTTCTGTTTTAGTTGTTGTCGATGAAAACTGGTGAGTAGAATTTGATTGGTAGATTTGAGCAGCAGATGAGAAGACTTTAGCAGTAGTTTTTGATATATGGCTGGGCTATTTCTGGTTTCAGAAGAAGCAGCGCTAGGCGTCCCCAGCGTGGCAACTCAAAAGCAGAGTAGAGGGTGGCCCAAAACAGAATGGCGACGAGATCGGCAGGAATATAATAATAGGGCCATTGAGAAGGGCCACGCACCAATGCACAGACCAATCTGAAAATACAAACTTATATGAAAACAAGGTACGTACACATTTTAAGAACTGACAAAATAGTCCCTGAAGGGGAAAAAAAGCCATACAAGCACAAAATTCAAAGTTAATATTGGCTTTTGAAAATAGATCATTAATTAGTATATGTTTTTTTTAAAGATGTCTCTAGAAAAGTCTATTATTGCAGACTGAACACCCCAAAATCTGAAATACAATATATTTTTGGTACACAACTATGTAGACATTTTAGAAAATGTCTTAGAAAATAAATCCCTGAAGGGGGAAAAATAATTAATGTTACACTCTAACAATGCAACCAACCCAGTAAATATAACTTCTAGATTTTCTTTCTGTTTTTTTATAAACATCCACAGGATTTCAAACAATGGAACCATTAAACTTCTTTTTAAATAGCATTACATAGGAAATTATTTGAAATAAGCCCAAATTAAGTTTTTTTTTGAAGCAACAAATTTAGCTCAAAAGATCAATCAGTTAACAACTTCACAAATGGAAGTAGATTTAGAATAAGTTAATATACAATTCCTTGGATTGAATAAAAGAGAAAATTAATATGTACAAATATAATAAATTAATTTAATAAATTAATTTAATAAATAATTTAATAAATAATTAAATGAATAATTTAAATTCATAAATATTATTTGTACTAACAAATAATTTAAATAGAAAATTTCTTTCCATTTAAGGTTTCTAGATTGAGCCATTTTGAGTTTTGTTTCTTCATTAGTAGTTTTGAATTAATGATGAAATTTAATGTTAAACATGAAACATAAAAATGAAAATGCAGTTCAAAGAGAGAAAATGATATAGCAGAATGAAAATGAAATATATGGTGATAATGAAAAACGATAAGAAAGATGTAAATGTTGTAAATGATGTAAAAAGGAATGAATGATGTAAAAAGGAAATGAAAGAATGTAAATGATGTAAAAAGGAAATGAATGAATGTACTAGTACAATAGTAGGATAAAAAATGGAAAATATGAAAAATGGAGCGTATTCGTCGGGCAGGAGCTAAAGAGGTAAGTATACGAGAAAGGAATTAGGGCCAGATTCTTCAAATCTGCTACGACGCCGTCCACATCTCGACGGAGCAGGGGACCGCCTCTCAGGCAGGGCCTTCTAGAAGTCGAGCACACACACTTTCAGTCTTTCTCGGGCCGTACGGGGGTCTGTAAAAGAAAGAAACCAAAACCTCGGGGTTCACTACCCCGGCAACGGAACCATTGTCCACGCCCCGCTGAAAAGGTATTCCCGGTAACTCCTCAGCCGTCCGAGGACAAAGAAGGGAAAAAGCAACCTCCTCCATGGAATTAGCAGACGTACCTGGAAGCCGCGAACCGAAACCAGGCACGTCCTCCCATGGTGCAGTCAAAAAACACCCGTCAAAACAACGGTCAAAGGGCACCGCCAAAGAACGCAAGAGAAAATTGAAAGAACAATGAAAGACCAGTTTATATAAAAAACTGATAGTCAAAAGGTCCATTTGAAAATATAACATAATTTAGATTTCAACACTGGCATTAGTTTAATACTAATGAAATTAGTTGAAGTAAATTTCAAAACCAGTGAAACCTTAAATTCAATTATTTTGAGTTGACTAGACTTAACCAG
Organism: Ectobius pallidus; assembly: GCA_964059195.1. NCBI lineage: Eukaryota > Metazoa > Arthropoda > Insecta > Blattodea > Ectobiidae > Ectobius > Ectobius pallidus. Next base: position 41,856,767 of record CAXKWD010000012.1, read on the forward strand.
ATTATAAAATCTTCTAGTTTTTGTAGGTATCATTTCCGTTTTTTTTCAGCACAAGTATTAATGAGCCGCAAAAAAAACGGACCAGAATTGGTTCAAAAGCAGGCTTTTGAAAGCGGTAAGATTTTTTTGAAACCAGGTCGGACAATGTTTTGCGTTAGATAGAGGTTTTGGATACTAGATATTAGTACACTGTAATCAATAGAACACAATAATAATAATAAAATGTAATAATACAATAAGTATATGCAAAATTAAAAATAAAGTAAAATTGAAAATGAAAAATCATAACATAGAAAAAAAACAAAAAAAAATCAACCTGATATTAATTTTATACTTTGTATTTACAGAAAGAAAACAAAACAGCAGGTATGCAGAAACAAAAAAAAAAAAACAAAACAAAACAGACAGATGCAGCCAAACCAAAACAAACTAAGGGACAACAACAGCGCAGAGCCACACTACAAAGGGGAAACCGGCGCTAACAATGAACCTCAGAAGAAAATATGTTTAATAATGAGAATGGTGTAAGCAACTTTGGAAATAAATATAGCTATATGTCCAAAAGGAAAACCAACGAAAGGCTATATATTTTTATATCCCTAATGAAAAATCCCATATCCAAGACAAAGCCGAAAAATTTAAATGTAACGCGCTGACGACTCTGAACAACAAGCACCAAACATGAATACGCGAATGTAAAAATACTAAGAATGTAATAATAGCAATATCTATATATATATTTTTTATAAATGAACACCATTAAAAACGGGACACTGAAAAAATTTTGTCAAGATTCACTTATTCATGTTTTAGTGGAAACAGAGGATTTAGATAGGAGGAAGAGAGAAAGATAAGGGAAAGAAGAAAGAAAGCAGAGAAGAAAGAAGAAAAGAAACCACTACCTTATGCAAAATATATATATTAAAAAAACAGAAAATTTTATACCCCTTGAAAAATGACCAAAACCTTTATTTTTTTATACACAAATATAGACCAAAACGTATTTAGAACCAAACCCAAAATATGAGATAGAAAAGTAGACAGAGGACAGAGTAGGAGAGAAAAGACGACAGAGAAAATCCCCAAAGAAGGAAAACCCTAAGAAAGAAGAGAAAAATCCCCGCCTAACTTGACTCGGGCAGCTTGGGAATGTCGGCTCCATATCTTCATACCCTCACATGAAGACCCCTGAGTGCCTTCTATTTAAGGGCCTACTTTCAATTGAGAGACGTGGGCTCTAATAGATTTACCTTGATCGTCTGTGAGAGTCACAGAAACGGGGGTAGTAAATTGTGGCAAAGTGAAGGGTCCAGAAAAACGGGGAGCTAACTTAGCCGCAAACCAGTTTGCAGCATTACTAATGGGATGGTTTTTATGGTATACCTTATCCCCAGGCTTAAATGGGACAGCAACCCGATTGCGGTTGTACTTAGGTTGCGACCTACCATGACTACGACGCAGATTGGGGAGGGCACTGCCCCACCTAGCTTTTATTTCAGTAGGCGTAGGTTGATAAGGCAACAATTCATTAATGCGCCACAAGTTAGATAAAGGCTATTTGGCTTGAAACCTAACATTAGGCTGGCGGGAGTGGTTCCATGCCCTTCATGAACCGCCGTATTAAAGGCATAGGCCAAAGAGTCTAAGTTAACATCCCACATAGTGTGATCGGTAGAATGAAACGCAATAAGCGCCGATCGCAATTTCCTGTTCACCCTTTCAGCCAAGGAAGGTTTTGGGTAGAATGGGGTGGTTGTGATATGGGAGATACCATACTCAAAGCAAAATTTATGAAAAGCGTGTGAAGAAAATTGAGTAGCATTGTCACTAACCAAATAAGTAGAAGGCTCAAAACTGGCAAAAATGAGCGACAAGCAAGTTATGGTAGAGCTAGTAGTAGCTTCCCGCAACGGGAATAACCGTACGAACTTCGTGAACGCGTCAACACATACCAGAATGTAACCGTTTCCCTTTTTTGATCAAGGCAAACGACCCACATAGTCGATAAACAGTTTCTCCATCGGACGGGTAGATATATGAGAAGCCAGAAAGCCGTAATGAGTACGTTGAGCAGGTTTGTTGATCTTATAGACCCTACAGGCCTTAACCCTCGCACGAACATTCTTCTCAAGACCTTTCCAAATAATCCGTTCACGGATCTTGTTTATTGTTTTGTATAATCCAAGATGGCCTCCCAAAGGAAAATCGTGAAAATATTGGAAAATTAACGGCACAAGAGCGTCAGGGACAACAATCTTAATTTTACGGTCCTTATGGGCCCTACGCATCAATACTCCGTCCTTTCAAAGATAAGGCGGGCGAGGATTGCCTGAGTTAAGATCGGCCAAAATGGGCTGCAATTCGGTGTCTTGTTCTTGAGCAGTTTTGATAGTGACAAAAGAAGCAGGAAGATCAGATAGCACAGAGGATAACAAATGAGTATCTCCAGGGGATTCATCTAGGTCAACCGGGGGTTCCTGCTCCACGGCATGCCCATCAAACATCCTGGACAAAGTATCCGCAACAACATTATCAGCACTACGTATGTGGTGCACTTTGAACTAGAAAGCAGAGATGCGCAAAGCCCAACGAGCTCTTTTACCCGTTTTCCTGGGCCTGCCAAGCACACAACTCAACGCCTGGTGTCAGTTTCCAGGGTAAATTCGACATTTTCTAGGTACATTCGATATTTTTCTACGCCATAAAGAACGGCCAGGGCTTCCAATTTGTACATAGAACAATTCCTTTCATGGACAGTGAGAGTCCTCGACGCAAAAGCAATGGGGCGTCTACCTTCAGGAAATTCCTGGAGGAGCACCGCCGCCAGAGCCTTGCCACAAGCGTCCGTCTGCAAAATGAAAGGACGACCAAAATCCGCCATCGCCAACACCGGCGGATTAGCGATTCTCACTTTGAGTTCTTCAAAAGCACGCTGATGCTGCTCTTGCCAGAGAAATTTGACATTCTTTTTCCTGATTGCATTTAACGGCGCACACATGTCGGCACAGCCGGGGATGAATTTGGCGAAATAGTTTATCATGCCCACAAACCGCGCAACGGCTTTAGCGTTACGGGGAACCGGAAAATCTCTGATCTTCTGGGTCCGGTCTGGATCTATAGTAACACCGGAAGGGCTGATCAAATGACCCAGAAACGAAAGTCGTTTCGCCAAAAAATTCACCTTTGACGGGTTGACAGTTAGGTGGGCTTTGCGGAGTCTCAAAAAAACTCCTGAAGATGAGCCAGGTGCTCCTCGTAAGACTCGGAATAGACAATAAGTTCGTCTAAATAATTGAATACATAGACAAATTTGACATCGGAGAAATACTATCCAACAACCGTGTGAGCACCTGCGCGCCAACAGCGATCCCGAAAGGCAAGCGGGTGTATTCAAATAAATTCTAGTCCGTGGCAAAGGTGGTTAACTGCATAGAGCGCTCAGTAAGCGGGATTTGATGGTAAGAGCTATTGAGATCTAGACTGGTAAAATACTTAGCTTTGTGAAACCAGTGAAAGTTGTTATGCACATCGGGTATTGGAACCGATTCTATAGCGATCTTCCTGTTCAAAACCCTGTAGTCAAAAACCGGGCGAAAATCGTTGCTTCCTTTAGGGACTAGAAAGATAGGGCTGGAATAAGCAGATTTAGAATATCTTATTAATACCCTTGTCCAATAAGGATTGTATTTTGGCCTTTAAGGCTTGCATTCTCGGAGGAGATAAACGGTACGGCGGTAACCTGACCGGTTTATCGTCGTTGAGCACTATTTCATATTCTATGAGGTTAGTGAGACCGAGTTCGTCAGTCAGGACGTCCGGGAAACTCCTAATCAGACGACAAATATCGTCAACACTTTCCGAAGAAAGATGAGACAAATGCAGACCCTCAGGAAGTCCTTCAACCAGAGGGTCAATCGTGGCCCCAATGACCTCGTAGTCGCTATTGCGAAAGCCAAGAAGAAAAGGCGCTACGGTTTCTGGGCTAAACCTGAAGCGTAAATTCCTCTGGCCCAAATAAAGTATACTCTGGGTTTTTTTTCAAGAAATCTGCCCCTAGGACAGCATTGACGGGCAAATTCTTTACCAAAAAAAATTGGAAATTCCAGGTAAATTTAACTATCTTAACTCTGAAGGTGGTCCTCCCAAGGGTAACAACTGGACTTTGATCCACACTACAACAAACCTGAGTGCTAGAGTCAATATGAGAGCGGTGGACATAAGCAAAATCATAGTTAACCAAACAAAAGCTACTTCCAGAGTCGAGTAAAGCCTGACCGAAATGAGAATTCAAAGAGATTTGGAGTAATGGAAGCTTACTCCCAGGTTTTGCTACTAAAGGGAAATTTGCTGTCTCTGAATGGCCATTAGCAGATTTCACCGCTAGTCATGGGTTCCGGTTCGGTCCCCTTTGCTGACTGGCCGATCCACTTCGTTTATTGAAGGGTCTACGTCCTAGTTTGGACCAACATCTATCAATGGAATGCCCCACTTTACCACACCAAGAGCATTGTAAAGGTGGCCTAACTCCACGATTTGGCAGGTTAGAAGATGGACGACTAAATCCAGACCTATTTGGGACACCCCTAACACTGGCGCCAGGATTTAGCACTGTGCCACTAGTCTTTTGTTGGTGGGCTGCCGCCGCATCATTTAGGTTAGTGCCCAAGTGACGCAGTTAATGCCACGTAGTGGGCGGAAATAATCCCAAAAATAGACTACGAACTTCTGGCAAGCGAGCACCAATACTAACCGTGCGCACCGCCTCGGCTTCTGTCTGGGGAACTAACAAGGCCTCCTTAACCAGCTCGGTGCTCTCAGCAAATTGCAAGAATCTCTCGGACGGAGCCTGAGTTCTATACTAATGTTCAGATAATAGAGAATGAAACAATCTAGTGGGGATAAATTCTTTAATAACCATTTCTTGAAAAGAAATAATAGTTGATCGGGAACTAACGGATTCCGTAGTTAACCTGGCTAATTTTCCTTTAGTGTGAGAAAACAATAATTGCAAAACCTGCACCTCACTAATTTGGAAATTCCTTACTTGATTACAAAAGGTCACAAGACATTTACGAAAGTGAAAGAATTGCTGAGAGTCACAGATTTCAAAATATGGAAACTCCTACAACAGAAGATCAACCGGATTAGAAAGCTCAAGCGGGAGGAACTTGAAATTTCAAAGGCCACCCAATGGTTGTTGAACGCCATCAGTGGAGGCAGGCTGCAATACCACAGTCGGTTGAACGGGCTGTGTACCAAACCCTTCTGCTGTCAGGTTATTAGGCATATCCAAAATTCTTGTTTGGGAAAAATCCCTTGACGGCCCAGGAAAGCTAACAGATTTATCCCTACAAGAACTAGTATCAGATAAGCTAGTTTTAAGAAATTTCACATTTTCAAGTAATTCAGAAAATTTTCTATCCCTACTCTGTTGGGCTAGAAGAATATCATTACATTCGGTGATCTGAGTAATAGCTGTATTCCGATTTTTCCAGTGAACAATTCGGTGACGTAACTTACGAAACTGTTTGTCAGTAAGTCCAGTTGCCTGAAATAGAATTGAAAAATACACATCATGTGAAGCAGGAACCAAGATCAAAATCACTAAGCAGAAGGCTTTATCAGAAGTCAGTTAAGTTTGGCAAGCATTCCTTCGAAAAATAAACATAACGCAAAAATATGAAAGGAACCGAAAAATATGAAAACTGGGGAGTAGAACAAAACGAAAGTTAAATCAAATAAACTAAAACCCACCAGCAAGAAAACCAACTAAAAGAAATAAACTGAATAGAAGTTCAAACCAAGTTATATGATGTAGAAATCAGACCGCAAAGGCTTTCACCAACCCTCACAGGCAACGCCCCCAGCTCCACGGTTTACCGGAGCTTCCACGATGCAAGGCGGCAATGTCACCTCGTCACTTGCATGGAGACAAGAGAGCACTTCCTCGCCCGGAGATCGGTAGACTACTTGCTAGCTCGACGATCCAAATCCAACTTCCAACTGTTCCGCGATCGGAATCAGAAAAACTCCCCCCCGGGAAACACCCCCTCAGTTAGTACCAGCTACTGCGTAAAGAGAGCGTTTAGTGGGCAAAGAGAAACAGAGAACAAAACCAAAGGACAGAAGGGAAAAATAGAAAACACACCCGGAAAAAAACAGATGGGAGACTTGCGCAAACAAAAACACGGCAAAATGTGTACGTAACATAATATAAACAGTAACCTAAAGTTAGAAGAAAATAACCTCACGTGATTGAAATCAATATAAACATACTAGAGAAACACAGTGCCGGCAATAAGCGGCACAAAGCTCAGGCTAAGTTAGTTGCAGCCCAACAGGAGGCTCAGGCTAAGTTATTTGCAGCCCGAGATGAGGCTCAGGCTAAGTCAATCGCAGCCCAAGAGGAGGCTCAGGGTAGGTTAGCCGCAGCTGAGGCTGAAACAATGGCTAAGCTAGCTAGTGTCGATTTTATAAAGACGCGATTTGTCAATTAAGTTCAGGAAATCCATGCACTTCGTATAGAAGACAGACAATCTTACTGTAAGGATCTGAGTTTGCGTACATCCTTCGAGGAATTATTCAGTGAGTACAAGACTGAATACTCACGTATTGACGTACTAGAACTCAATGAACCTCTTAAACTTCAAAGACTTGAAATTGAGCCTGCCGTTCATGAGGCAATTGCTATTCTTCGAAGTTCAATTGATGAAACTAAGCATCATTATGAGCCCAACCATCCTGCTATTCAATCATCGCCTCAATTTGTCCCGTCTCTCCCTAGACTCCCTCATTTCACTGGTGACCCAGCTACCTGGATTGAGTTTAGGAACACTTTCAATTCGCAAATCATAGAGCATAAACACATATCCAACATGGACAAATTCCAATATTTGAAGTCCTGTCTAGGACCAAAAGTTATGACAGTGATTCAATACATTCCTGTCTCTGCTGCTACGTTTGATAATGACCGACTTATCGCCAATACCCCCTTGGAGAAGCTATTTTCACCTCCTGCTTTAGAAAGGGATTCTGCTGAATCTCTTCGGAAGTTTGTTGACCATTTTATCAGCACTGCTCATGCTTTTAACTCGCTTAATATTGGTGTGGAACTAATGATTTAATAATAGCACAAATTGTGCTCGACTAGCTTCCTCCATTTTTGATAAAGGAATGGGATTCCTCTCTCGCCCCAGGCAAAATGCCTAGCCTCAAAGATTTATTCACATTTTTAGAATCTAGGGTACGGGTTTGTCAGATGACTGACTCAGCTTTAAGGAGTCAGCCAGCAAAGCCTATTGTATCTAATACAACCACTCCTAAGGGTAAGGTTGTCTCCTTCAAGCCTAAGTGCTTTTGTTCTAACAGTGGATTCCATGAACTGACACATTGTGATGTTTTCAAAGCCATGAATTTTCTAATAGACAATTTTGTTAAAACACAACGATTATGTCAAGTGTGTTATTACAAAAAGGGTCACACCCCCTATTGTAGCACTTATACGTGCAAGATTATGTAAAGGGAAACATGCCACCTACCTTCATAATCCAGCACATATTAACGGCAACCAAGCTGTCAATACTGCTGGGGTAATGTCAGTTTTCCAACCTCAACAAAGCTCCCAACCGCCATAGTTCTAGTCATGCACAGAGATGGTCATTCTGTTGAAGCCACCGCATTGCTTGACAGTGGTTATGATTGTAACCTTATATCTAACAGGTTATTTAATCATTTAATATTATCGCCTCATCACCAGCGTACTACTTTAGCTGGTATACTGTCAACTAAGGCAGACAGTCTTAAGATGACATCGATTTCCATTAAGTCTGTCACTGCTTCATGGCATGGCAACACCAATGTCATAATTGTGCCGGAAATCTCTACTACGAAATTTCCCTCTCAAGTCTGTCAATATTACAAATTGAAATATTCCACCAAATCTTTCATTGGCTTATTCCTGATTCAATATTCCTAAGTATGTAGACTTGTTATTAGGTGTTGAAATATATTCACAGGTTGTCTGTGCAGGTCAGATATGAGAGAGAGAGAGAGAGAGAGAGAGAGAGAGAAAGAGAGAGAGAGAATATCTAAACCTAATATGCCTGTAATTCAGAACTCGCACTTGGGTTGGTATTTCGCTGGTAAGTTACCACAACCCGCCAGGTCTGAACATAACATGGCTCTGCAAAATATGCACAACCGCCAACCTAATTAAGGCCTTCTAATAAGGATTCTAAGGAACCCAAACATTCCAGTGGGTCTCCAACCCATTATTTTGCTTTCCTCACTACCGATCAGGACATTAGCAGGCAACTTTCTCAGTTTTTGAATTAGAAAAAAATTCTAATTCTGATTCTATTTTCGACGACTCTATATGCGAAAAGCATTTTGTGGATAATACTGAACGGGACTCAGAAGGAATATATGTGGTAAAACTTCCTTTCTCATCTGATCCTCAGACCCTGGGCAGCACAAAACTCAAGGCTTATAAAAGATTCTCCTCATTGGAGAAACGTTTCACTTCTAATCCCACTCTCAGTGAAGATTATCGTAAGTTCATGGACGAATATATTTCTCTAGGCCATATGGAGCCTTCAGAGCAATCTTCAGACGGTAAATTCGACTACTTAATTCCTCACCATCCTGTTTTAAAACCGTCGAGCACCACTACGAAACTTCGTGTGGTATTCGATGCTTCGGCTAAATCTTCTAATTGCAAGTCACTCAATGACATACTTGCCGTAGAGCCAACTGTCCAGCCAGATTTGTTTTCTATCCTTCTCCATTTCTGATTCAAGCCTATAGCTTTCACTGCAGACATCGCAAATATGTATAGGCAAGTTAAGGTAAATCCTGATCTTCAGGTTTACCAGAAAATCTTTTGGAGAAGTTTTTTGAATGAACCTATACAAACTTTGAAGCTCAAAACCGTCACTTATGGCACTTCTTCAGCTGCCTTTCTTTCCACCAGAGCTCTTAAGCAACTTACAATAGACGAAGGAGCTAGGTTTCCTTTAGTTAGCACTATCATCAACAATTCTACCTACGTTGATGAAATTGTGGCTACTGCTGATAGCCTACGTGAGGAAATGCAGCTGTCGCTGAATTACGTACCTTACTTCATTTAGGTGGTTTCAATCCCCTAAGTGGAGTTCTAACACTCTTGAGATGCTAAGGGAAATTCCCCATGAACTTCAGGAACCTCTTGATTGCCGTTCTTTTGGTGACTCTCAAGCAGACTTTCTGAAGGCGCTGGGCCTAATATGGCAGCCTTCAAATGACATTCTCAGAATTGAAACCGCAATTGATTTCACGAAACCCTTTAAGACATGTTCTAGAAGGACTTTACTTTCCTGTATCGCCTCCATCTTTTATCCTCTGGGGTTAATTTCCAATAGTCGTCTATTGAAAGATTATATTTCAATATTTGTGGAAGATTACGACTTCTTGGGATGATCCCATACCTTCTCCAATAATCGATAAATGGCTCAATATTCATAATCAATTAAATATGAGTTCTTATATAGCTATTCCTCAACTGGCATTATTAGAAAATGCTAAAGAAATTCTAATGCATGGCTTCTCTGACGCCAGTGAGGTCGCTTATGGAGCTTGCTTATATCTGTGCTCCACAGATTATTCTGGAAATATTAAGAGCTGTCTACTTTGTGCTAAGTCTCCAGTTGCTCCTATCAAAGCTACTACCATTTCTAGGCTAGAGCTTCTAGCCGCTCATCTGCTTGCCAATCTTATTCATAAGATTTTACCTGCGCTCCAATTAAATATCAGAGCAATACCTGTGGAGTGATTCCACTATAGTTGTGAGCTGGTTAATTCGTCCACTTCATACTTTGCAAACATTCGTCAGAAACAGAATTGCTGATATTTTAGATCACACTTCGCCTAATCAGTGGCATCATGTTTCGTCTCAAGATAATCCAGCGGATATCATCTCCAGAGGAAGCACTCCTCTAAACTTAATTCATAACAAATTGTGGTGGTCAGGACCTAATTGGCTCAAAGCCCATGATTGTCACTGGCCAATCAGTGATTTGTCTTTTCAAATTTGAATATTTGAAAACCATTCGTATTATGTCTTACGTATTGAGATTCATAAATAACTCACGTAAGATTCATAACCCTATAAAAGTCCCCTTAATGCCTTCTGAACTCAACAAGGCGCTTCAGTGCTGTGTTAGGCTAATACAGCAAGAAGTTTATGCGTCAGAGATCCGTGATTTATTGTCAAATCATGACGTCACTTCTTCAAGCAAATTGAAGCAACTAGACCCATTCCTTGACAAGGATTTTGTAATTCTTGTAGGCGGACGTCTTGAACGATCCACAAACCATTTGAAGCCAAACATCAGATGTTGTTACCAGCTGATCATGTCTTCAACAAACAGCTTATACATTTTAATCATATCAAGTTGAATCATGCTGGATCCCAACTTGTTATTTCTCACTTAATAGAAAGAATTTGGATACCATCTATTAGGAAGGTGGTGCGTAGTGTTCTAAGAAATTGCGCTACATGCTTTCGTTTCAACATTCAAACCTTTCAACAAAAAAATGGCTGATTTGCCTGGTTATAGGGTAAATCCCATTAATGCTTTCACCAAAGTAAGCATTGATTATGCGGGTCCATATCCAATCAAATTTGGAGGTCCTCTCTCCAAGATCACTATTAAAGCTTACCTCGCCATATTCGTATGCATGTCTACTAAGGCCATTCATATTGAATTGGTCACGAACCTCACATCTCGTGCTTTCCTTGCTGCATTTTCACGATTCACGGGACGTAGAGGTCTTCAATTTCAGTTACCTCGGACAATAGTACTAACTTCGTCGGCGCTCAGACTGACCTTAAGCAACTAACCTTGCTATTGCAGTTTCCTGAGCATCATTCTGTGGTTCAAGATGCCACATCTCATTTGAATATACATTGGCATTTCCTTCCCCCAAATGCTCCACACATGGGAGGTCTTCACGAGGCCGCAGTTAAATCGGTCATGTTTCATTCGAAAAGGATGCTACCCTCGTTTAACTTTACTTTTGAAGAGATGCTTACTATGCTGATTCAAGCAGAAGCTATCTTAAATTCACGTCCACTCATTCCATTGAATGAGGACGTAAACGACGTTAGTTTCCGTTCACCTGGTCATTTCCTGATTGGGAAAGCCATCATTTCTTTACCAAGCCCTGACTTATCTGGTGGTTACAAATCACGTTCTCGTTGGAACACTCTCCAAGAACTTACTAATAATATATGGAAGAAATGGTCTACTGACTATCTCCACACATTACAAAGACGCTCTAAGTGGACCAAGGTCCTTTCTGACATTCCTTTGGGTACTCCAGTCCTAATGATTGAGGACAATCTCCATCCTCAAAGGTGGTCCCTAGGGATTGTTCATCAAATTGATCCTGGCCCTGAAGGCCTTATTCGTGTTGTCACTGTGCGTACCGCCACAGGCTTATTCAAGAAGCACATTGTTAAACTGGCTCCTCTTCCTATTTCTGAGGCTAATGACTAGCCCAATCATTTCATTGTTGTTGTGTTTTGGTTAGCAACCCTCAATTCATTTCTTAATTATAAGTTTATTTTCTCATACTAACTTATCCTTTTTCTCAAATCATAATTCTCTTTAGCCATCACATGACTTCACATAACTTTAGATTATTTCACAAGTGAAATAATCGCGGGCAATATGTTACGTCATGTAATGCCTACTCAATGCTTTTCATGAATTTAGTTTAGATGACTTTGGTTTTCATTTGTCATTATTTAAAGGCCTCATAGTTTTAATTATTCTAGGTATGTATTGACAATTGTTGCTATTACCCTCAATACCAAAATAATTTTATATATTTCTAAATACTTGCTCATTTTAACATTTGTTTATTTATTTTTATTTTATCTTGCAATTATATATATAGTATAGTGTTTTTTTCATTTATTCATTAATTATTGTAATGTTCAGATCAAGCTTTTATTTTGGGTTAGCGATTTTTTAATTATTTCAACCTTTTGTTGTTTTATAATATCATTCTACTCTTTCTTCCAAAAATGGACAACCAAATGTATGTTCCATTCTTCCTATTCAAGAGCAATGGGATCTTTTTAACCTACAAGCTTTCTAGCATTTCAAAACAATGCTAAATTCGGGCGGGAAGCCTTTCATCTTCAACTTTATTATGGATTAAGCAATCCAACTTCCTTGAAGATCGCATTCAACGCAATTTAAGGATCTCAAGGACTCCTTTACAAAGTTTAATAGTGCTTCGTCAATTCACTGGGCATTTGTAATTTCAAGGGGATATCATTCAATCCGTGAGTAATATCATAAAGCACATACCAAAGGTACGTTCCAAGGACCAAGGGTTAGTTTGGCTTCGATAAGACTGGCAATCCTAAAGGAATTTATGTAACTGCGATTTATAAATAAATATAGACTTTTTATCATTTAGAATGCAAAGTGTAAATCGTGTATTTCAAATCATTGCTTTGAACTTCTGGTGCTGTGAATAGTCAAATTCATCATTTGCATAAGCCATTAAATTTACAATTTTTTCTAGCTGTTGAAGTAACATTTCAACAATCTTATCTTTGCGACGATTTAATACTGGTCCTCCGATTGATACAGTCTGCCAATACATTTATATGTGTATCTGGATAGAGTCATAACTTCAAGATTCACGAAGAACATTTTCATCTCAAATCGCATGTTTATGTTAACCAAGCTATGTGAATAAACTGTTATTCTTTTCTTTGGGGTTGGAAATGCAATAGAATTAGTGTTTCGAACCGCAAATCACTCATAATCGAATCTATTCTCCATATGTTATCGCCGGGAATCGCATCCAGAATTATTCTACGGTCCGCTATTCAAATCAGAGGCCGGGTCGCCTGGCGGTGACAGTAGATGACGCAGCGGTCGGATGGTAGGCCAAATCCCTCCAAGATGTAGCGTTACGGAGTTTTCTTTTTATAGGCAATACTAATATGCCAGATGTATAATGCTTCCACACATAGACTGGCATGATTGATCACTGAATCATGAGCCAATTAGTCAATCTAATTATTTTTTCAGGGTGGCGTGGGTTTATGAAATGTATGAGACATTGAGTGTCGTGCATTTAAGGGTTCAATTATTTAGGCCACATATAAATGATTCTGTAATATTTCTATTCTGTAGGCTTATTTTAAGATTCTAATACACTTATATTGTATTCATTTATGGGTTATAAAATTATCCGCATGCGTCATGTTGAATGAGGAAATGAATTTGTATAATATTTGAACATTTATTTCTCACTCACATTACAATAAAAATGAAAATTTCTGTACTAAAATAAATAAAACAATCTTTACACTTGTGTTTTCTTAAATGATCTGAACAATATTCAAATAGCTCAAATTAAATATAAATACATAAGCTTAGTTATGATTTCTTGAAATTGAATCTTTATAAAATAAGTATTACTCTTTAACTAAATGAAATCTTCAATTAAAATGAGTTTTACGGCTTACCACAACCAACGGCCTGAGTCTGCAGGCTCTGCAAGAATGTAAAATTATACCTTTTCTTCCTTTGAAATAAATGGTGAGTTAATTATATACAGAACAAAGATATTACACTGATTCTATTTACAAAAGTATTTACAAGACTATTTACAGGATTGAACGTGATACAAATTCAATATTGCTGTTTGCAAGATTTCAAGATGAGTTTAAGCTTCTTTCATTTGTCAATAACAAAAAAAGCATGTTCAATGTAAGAAACTAAGTTTCTATACCTTTAGTGTTTCATGTTTAGGCAGAAAACGCCCACCATAATGGCGTCGAATGGAGTAGAAGAGTTGATTATGCAATCGGCCTGGAAGTCTTGAACAATGACTGCATCTCAGCATGAAGTCCTATAGTGATATTTTAAGGTTGTAGTATATAGACAGAAACGTAACTAGCAATTTCCGTCAGCTTCAAGTGATGACTTCATCCGACTTGGATGGCGATGCAGAGTAGAATGATTTTTCAGAAAAAGTGTACATGTGCCACTTGAGGCAATGTAGCAATGGCTGACGTGTCCATCCCCTCCCAGCATGCAACACGGAAACTGCGCATGCTCGGCAGCAGAGAACGAAAAAGATCACAGAACTTGAAACAAAAGCAAAGAATATAAGAAACACTAAACATAAAACAAAACCTTAAATACTGTTGAGACGGTATTTAACATACTGGGGGGGGGGGAGGACAAGAAGGCCATTACTTCACAGGAAGTATACAAAGTTGATTTATAGACCGTACAAAAACACCATTCGAGGAGAGAACTGAAACTGTTCTTACTAAACCATCAGCTCCAGAATGCAGTTTAATAATACGTGCCAATTTCCAATTCAGAGGTGGTGATTGCATGTCTTTTATTACCACTAATTGTCCTTCTTTGAAATTAGGCTTTTCCATTTTCCACTTTGATCTTGCTTGTAAAGTGTTTAAGTATTCTTGGGACCAACGCTTCCAAAAACATTGACGCTGCTTTTGAATTAATTCCCAACATGATAATCTAGAGTCTGGAAGTTGCTCAAGAGAATGTTCAGGTAAGGCATTTAATGGTTGACCAATTAAGAAATGTCCTGGAGTCAAAGGCATTAAGTCTTCAGGATTTTCAGACATAGGCGAAATTGGTCTAGAGTTTAATATAGCTTCTATTTGAGATAGCAGTGTGTAGCATTGCTCAAATGTATAGACAGTGTTTTTCATAGTTTTATATAAATGGGCTTTAATTGACTTAATTGATCTTTCCCAGAGTCCACCAAAATGGCTAGCATATGGCGGATTAAAATGCCACTTGATTTGGTTAGATAAAGCATAATCTGATATTTTCTTCTTGGTGTTTTCCTCACAAAGAACCTTGTAGAGAGTCTGTATTTCTCTGTTTGCTCCAACGAAGTTCGATCCATTATCCGAATATATATGCTGTGGGACCCCTCGTCGAGCCACAAATCGATTCAATGTTGAAAGAAATGCATCAGTTGATGCTGATGATACTACTTCTAAATGTATGCACTTTGTTACCATACAAATAAAAACTGCTATATAAGCCTTTATCTTGACTTTAGACCTAGGCAGACCAGTTTTCAACATAATTGGTCCTGCATAGTCTATACCCACTGAAGAAAATACTCTGTTGTGTGTTACTCGGGCCACTGGTAAAGATCCCATGAGTTGTGTTCCCATTCTTGGTGAGAAGCGATGACAAACAATACAATTTCGTATCGCAGTTTTTACTGTTCTCAGTCCATTTATAGGCCAAAATTTTTGTCTTAAGGCATACAGCAATGCTTGAGGGCCTAAATGAAGATACTTGAAGTGATAATGTCTAATAATTAAATTAGTTACATGATGTTTTGCAGGCAGTATTATAGGGTGTTTGGCATCAAAACTTAACTCAGATTTCTGAAGTCGTCCCCCAACTCGTAGGAGCCTATTTTCGTCCAAGAAAGGGTGGAGCAAAGCGATAGAGCTACGCTTATTAACTTCAGATTTAGCATCAATTTGTTTTATTTCATCGGGAAAAGATTGTTGCTGTAATTGTCTTACGATATAAACGTGTGCAGAGTCAATATCTTCTGGCAATAATGTAGAACTTTTTACAGTCCGTTTGTTGCTACGTAGAAATTTGAAACACCAAGCTATCACTCTTAACAGTTTGAAAAATGTAGAGTACTTGTGCAGAATATCAAACGAACTTGTTGTAGCTACCAATGCTTTGGCAATCGGCTTAGATTCTGGCAATTTAATAGAAGTGCCAGCTGGGATTTTTGGCCACTCTTCACGTGATTGGTACAAAAAGTCAGGTCCGTTCCACCATATTGAGGATTTGATTAATTGAGTGGGATAGGCACCACGACTTAACAAATCCGCTGGATTGAGATCTGACGGCGCATAATTCCATACTGAAATTTCTGTATTAGACTGTATTTTGCTAACTCTGTTTGCAACAAATGTAGTCCAATGATGTGATGGTTGAGCTATCCATTGCAGAACTATCAATGAATCACTCCAACAATATATTTGATAATTAGTCAAGTCCATAGAAATTTTTATCTTACTATAGAGTTCACTAGCAAGGAGTGCTGAACACAATTCTAGACGAGGAGTTGATTGTTTCTTCAAAGGGGCTACTCGAGATTTACTTGTTAGAAGTTTAACCTTTGTATTGTTACCCATAGATGTACGTACATAAGCAACCGCACCGTACGCCAATTCACTGGAGTCACAAAATATGTGCAATTGTAGATTCGGTTGTAAATAGTCAGCTAACACATAACGAGGAATACGAACATCACCAAGTACATGAAGACTAGTGTACAGTTTATTCCAACCATGTTGTAAGTCTACAGGAACTAGCTCATCCCATCCTGAATGAATCTTCCATAACTCCTGCATTATAAGTTTTGCTTTCACTATTACAGGCGATAACAAACCTAAAGGGTCGTATATTTTAGCAATATCTGACAATAAATGCCTCTTAGTAAATCTGGTAGGTGACTGCCTCACCTCGTATAATAGTTTATCAGTACGAGGATTCCAATGTAATCCCAGCGTTTTTACAGTGTCGTCTTCTTGTAGTTTAAGAAGCGTTTGAGTTGAACGTTGCTGTTCCGGTACCGTATTCAGTACTTCTTTTGAATTAGTGCACCACTGTGTTATGTTAAAACCTCCAGCAGAAAGTATATTAGTGATGTTAATACGTAAAGATATAGCATCGTTTATACAGGATGTTCCTGAAATCAAATCATCTATGTAAAAATCTTCTTGTATGGCTTTAGCTGCTTCAGAAAAATCTTGTGCTTCATCTACAGCTACTTGTTGCAATGTTTTTGTGGCTAAATAAGAAGAAGGAGTTAAGCCATAAGTAACTGTCTTTAAGCGAAAAATTTGCACTGGTTTATCCCTCTCAGTACGCCAAAATATCCTCATGAAATCTCTTTGATTTGATTCCACAAGCACCATTCGATACATTTTTTCTATATCTGCTGTTAACACATAACGGTGGCATCTGAACCGTAACAATATAGAATATAAATCTTGCTGCACAACTGGACCAGTCAAGAGATTTTGATTTAGAGAATTACCTGATGAGGTTTTCGCTGAACCATCAAATACTACCCTTAATTTTGTAGTTTTACTGTCTGGATTTAATACAGGGTGGTGTGGCAGATAAAATGCTTCAGGACCATCTTTCTCAAAGTCACATGTTACCTTTTCCATATGATCCATCTTCAGATAAGTGTCCATGAATTCAGTGTATTGTTGCAATAGAGAAGCATCCTTATGTAATTTATTTTCCATAGCATAAAATCTACGAAGAGCTTGAAGGCGAGATGCACCAAGGGGGGTAGAGCCCTCTCGGAATGGCATAGTAACTATATATCTTCCTCTTTGGTCACGACGTGTAGTTTCTGAAAACAATTGCTCACATTGTTTCTCCTCCTGTGTCCTTTCATTAAATTGTAGTTCCTCTAACTTCCAAAATCTTTCTAATTGATTATATGTTTGTTGTGATATGCTTAAATTACAATTCAAATGTGTCATGTCATCTTCTATAAACGTGGATCCAATGACAATCCAACCAAGTTTTGTTTCTTGCAATTTCAAAGATGCGTAATTATTACATCCCATGTCAATTTTATGACCCTGTATAATGTCCCAACAAACATCGGCTCCCAGCAAAATATCAATATCACCAGGCTGATCAAAACAGTTGTCTGATAATTGAATGTTTGAAGGAATATGCAGATTAGTACAGTCTATTTCCATAGACGGCATTGGTGAAGTGGTTATTTTATTCAACACTAAGCATGTTAGTTTCACTTGAAAGTTAGTGTCGAATTTGCTTTTTATAGATATCTGAGTAGTCTTAATTGCATCGCTTACTTGTGAATTTATACCAGATATGGTTATAGGTGTATTTCTACATTTCAGTTTTAGCTTATCACATAACTTATCTGTTATGAGCGTGTGCGTTGAACCGCAATCAATTATGCCTCTACATTGAGTATATTTCTCATCTGACCCAGCTACCAACAAGCAAACTGTAGATAGAATAGCTTGCTGCGAACACGGCGTCACCGTGGAACTGGCGAGAGTTTGTGGATTACACACTAAAGAGTTTTTAGAGTCACTTTTTAAATTTTGAGTTTGTGGATCCCGCTCTGAGTCACCTTTTGCAAAACTTTTGTTGCAAGATTTAGAGTTTTTAGACTGTAACCCTACTTTTCGCACTGAATTATTATTACTGTCTGAGTGCAAAAGTGTATTGTGTGATTTAGAACAAATGCGACAATTAGATCTTGTGCACTTGCTTGTAAAATGGTTTGCACGCAAACAATTGAAACAAAGTTTTTTGTCTTTTACATGTTCATGGCGTTTTGCAATATCTGCTTCTTTAAATTTAGAACAGTATTGTAAGAAATGATCCATGTTACAGAACGAACACTTGACCACTCCACGACTAAGGCATATTTTAGATATAGCTGGTCGACTAGAATATGTAACCTTTTTACTATGTTCTAGGCCTAGCTTATTTTGTTTTAAAACATTTTCTCCCTCCTTAGCTATAGCATCTAGTGTTTGACATCTTTGTTCCAAGAATAAACATAACTGTTTAAATGTTGGTGGTACAGTAGATGGAGATGTTAATTCCCAATCTCTAAAAGTCACTGCGTCCAATTTTGAGATTACCATGTGGACCAATAACGCATCCCATGAATCAACTGGTTGTCCAAGGCCTTTTAATGTTCTAGTTTGCCGTTGAAAATGGTCTACTAAGTGTCTTATAGAGATTGCAGATTCTTTACGTATTTTCTCATATTCAAAAAGTGAAGCGACTAGCTGTGAGACAAGTAATTTTTTGTTCTCATATCTATCGTTTAGCATTTGCCATGCTATGCTGTAATTTTCATTTGTTAGTGACAGTGAGTCGATAAGCTTTGCCGCAGAACCAGTGACAGATAACCTGAGATAGTGAAATTTTTGAACAAGTGGTAATGTCTCTTCTAAATGTACTAAAGAAGAAAATATTTCTTTGAATGGGATCCAGTCTTCGTACTTCCCCGAAAATACTGGTAACTCTATTTTAGGTAAACTAGCACGATCACTTCTAGCAACAGGAGTTGCGTTTTGAGACACGCGAGCCGGGGCATTAACCTCTTCAAAGTTTCTTATTAACCTTCTAGCGAAAGAGACCGCTGCATAGTATTTTGTTTCGAACTCCAGCCTCTCTGATTCACAATCAGGGTCTGCATTAAAATGTTCTAATTTAGATTGCAATTCATGAAATTCCTTGTAATATAGTTGTGCATGTTCTAATCTTTGTGTTACATCATCTATACTAGCCTGGGAAAGATCACTAGACTCAATGAACTGTTTAAATCTTGTTAACTTTGCCTTTACTTGAGCCCTTTTTTGTTTAATTTGCTTTACTTGAGATGCTATGTTCGCAATCGCTTGTGATGTAAGAGATTGTGTAACTGTTTCTGGATCTGTAACTTGCTTACTACCAGGATTAATAGCTTTATCTTCATCAGACATTTTCAGCTTGTAATGATACACTGCTTTGTTGACGAAGAGGAAACAATTCTGATTATGACTCACCTCAGTGTTAATGTGACCAACCTTACTATCAGCGTTCAATGGTCCCAAGAATGATTTATGTGCTGGCACGTAGGGCTGCGTTTGTTGTCTTCTTGCGACCTTGACAGGAGCTGATGTAAGCTGAGATGACCCATATTTTTCAGAGTTGCATGTTGGGATGGACAGCTGACTGACTGTTGTCCCAGGCCATTCTCTGATTGCATGTTCCTCTCCTCTCCATACACATTTACAGCAGTACAGTATTACATGAAATACAAAAATATAGATCAGCATTAGTACACGAAGTAAAAATCTCGGTGGGACCTCCAAAAAATGTTGAATGAGGAAATGAATTTGTATAATATTTGAACATTTATTTCTCACTCACATTACAATAAAAATGAAAATTTCTGTACATAAATAAATAAAACAATCTTTACACTTGTGTTTTCTTAAATGATCTGAACAATATTCAAATAGCTCAAATTAAATATAAATACATAAGCTTAGTTATGATTTCTTGAAATTGAATCTTTATAAAATAAGTATTACTCTTTAACTAAATGAAATCTTCAATTAAAATGAGTTTTACGGCTTACCACAACCAACGGCCTGAGTCTGCAGGCTCTGCAAGAATGTAAAATTATACCTTTTCTTCCTTTGAAATAAATGGTGAGTTAATTATATACAGAACAAAGATATTACACTGATTCTATTTACAAAAGTATTTACAAGACTATTTACAGGATTGAACGTGATACAAATTCAATATTGCTGTTTGCAAGATTTCAAGATGAGTTTAAGCTTCTTTCATTTGTCAATAACAAAAAAAGCATGTTCAATGTAAGAAACTAAGTTTCTATACCTTTAGTGTTTCATGTTTAGGCAGAAAACGCCCACCATAATGGCGTCGAATGGAGTAGAAGAGTTGATTATGCAATCGGCCTGGAAGTCTTGAACAATGACTGCATCTCAGCATGAAGTCCTATAGTGATATTTTAAGGTTGTAGTATATAGACAGAAACGTAACTAGCAATTTCCGTCAGCTTCAAGTGATGACTTCATCCGACTTGGATGGCGATGCAGAGTAGAATGATTTTTCAGAAAAAGTGTACATGTGCCACTTGAGGCAATGTAGCAATGGCTGACGTGTCCATCCCCTCCCAGCATGCAACACGGAAACTGCGCATGCTCGGCAGCAGAGAACGAAAAAGATCACAGAACTTGAAACAAAAGCAAAGAATATAAGAAACACTAAACATAAAACAAAACCTTAAATACTGTTGAGACGGTATTTAACACGTCATGAAGTCACTATGACGTTTTCATGTCGGAGTGAATTCACCTGCATTACCTGAATGAAAATACGTTTAGAATAAAACATTTTATTGAACAAAATGAATTGCTTGCTTCAAGCAAGTTGCCATAGACACAGCATACCAATCAATCACTTTTGACAATAGTTCAAATGATGGTAAAGAATGGGTTTATATGTTACCCATTCTTTATATATATATATATATATATATATATATATATATATATATATATATATATATATATATATATGGTGGTTCAATATGCCTACTGAGTCAGCAATGATGTTTTCTGCCATCTGATTTAAGGATGATAAGTCCAGTCCCAGCTTCCTAAGTACGTCAGCAACCGATCGGTATACAGTACCCCTTGCTCCAAATAAAAGTCCATGGACAGTAAAATACCGATTACCAAAATTCCTCCTATATTTCTCTTTAAAGAAAGGAATACAGCTTTCATATATATCCTTTTTTCACGGTCTACGTCGTTTGCTTGGTCGGCAGCATTATTTTCATACCTTATTGTGGGGTCAAGGATGTAAGCTTCATGTGATCCTTTCTTAAAAGCCACGATGTCGGCAAAGCGATTGGATCCTGTCCCGTCAATAGCATGGACTTCCTCAATGCATTCGTATCCTTGTTTTGTTAGCATGGTGGTAAGTGCATGCTTCAACTTGTGGTGCCTCTGGTTAATCAGGAGAGAATTGAAGGGACAAGATCCGAGTACATTGTCTGGTGTTTCAGTCTCCTTTGCACATCACTATGATTTCCAGGAACTCCTTTCAAGTTGGCATAATTTATATTTAACTTTAAGAGGGCCGTCCATTCTGAAGAAGTGAGCTTAACTTTCTCCGCCATGAAGTTGTTATTGGCTCTATATTCCTTAAAATGAGATACGCCGATACCTTGCCACGACATTGATGACCATTCCTCGAATGATTTCAACCGAAAAACTCTACTAAGTTGCCGAGAGCTCATTTGAGTATTACACGTGTCCAGTGGACTCAGCCTGGCCAAGCTCTGCTGAATCTCATTATCATAATTAAATACCAGGAGGAAGCGGGGATCGTCACAATTGGTCAACTTTTTAGCAACAGAAATGTGTTGCAACGGAGCTTCCCATTGACAATTAATCAGTCCTAGTCCACGTAACTTACGAGGTGCATATAGAATTGCACTAGCAGTTCTGTCAGGAAGTCCAACAATTTCTTTTACAGTTCGCCGTATAATTACATCCAAGTCATCAAGCACATACAATGGAATTTTAGTCAAAGGCGCAGTCTGCAATGACAATGGGTAAGATGTACACTATTCATCATAGAAATGTGCACTTTTTGGAATTCAAAAGTATGTTATGTGCACGAAAATATTAAAAATGACAGTGAAAAGTCGTGAACACTAAGATTTATTAACTGCTTTCTATGAACATCGTGAGCATTTATAAATATCATTTATACAAATTTTATAATTTCCAGGCAGGTGTACTTGCCATAGTTACTAGGCCTAAGCAGGCTACTTGAAAATATATTATAAACTAGTGAGTTAAATCAAGTATTGTATCAAAATATTAAAATTATTGACCCGAAATAAGCATTTTATAATTGTCACCTTGTTACTTCTGTACTAACTTTTTTTTAATATGAAGAATAAGATTGTGCTGATTCAAGATACCAGGAACACTTCTTGTTTTCCAGGTAATTCTTGAAACTATGAGAATCACTCGGGGCATTTTTATATCGAATGGGAAAATGGCAATTCTTTTTTTAATAAAACGTAATACATTCTTTAACACATTTATAAAATATCAGTACGCTCACTATAAGTTAGAATTAAGCCGGATCATATAAATACCGGTAGAAGATATTTCCTGAGGCGGCTGTGAGGCATTAAAATTACATTTGAAGAATGAAGATAATATCACTGATTGCATCCATCCGTTCTTGAAAAATCATAAGCTGACAAAATCCAATAAAAAATATTGTTATCATATGTATATAAATTTAAAAATTATAAATAAGATTTGCATTACAGTATTAACTATATCCTCACATAACGTTAATTTTCAGTCCAAATAAAGATGACATTTTACCTTAACTCCAAGCTTCTCGGTACTTAAGGTAATTTTGTTTCTGGTTGTGTGTTTGTTACTTGTTACCAATAGGAAAAAATGTACCTTAAATCCACTTTGAGAAGGAGATGAGGTCTTTCCTTTATCATAATGGACATAAGGCTGATTTCCTTCTTAACTCAGCTCATTTTGGAGATGATGCTTTATTAATAGGCCTAAAAAAGGGCTTAGGGAAGTAACAATTGGGGTATTATTTCAGCAGACGCAGAATAATATGTACATGATGGATATGCATGTAACTCATTTTCAGCAAAAACTGGAGTTAAGGCTTTTCTTCCTAGCACGAGTGCATTGAAAAATGATGTACCCATTTTCTTGAAATACGGAGTGCTAGGTTTCAGTGACACTTTGCAACTGACAAGAAAAATTAAACTTTAACTATTAAACTATATCAAAATTAGCTGATTTTTTTTAAAGAGAACACACTAATAAGTTAGCAATCTTCATAATATAAAGACACGACCCTCAGTGCCGGGGTTCACCTGCTTAGTAGTTATTACATTTTCAGAGAGCCATTAACTTTCATGAAACTATAGGATGTCTGTGCGCTTTATCCAACACACTTGTTGCCAGAAGTAGGCCTATAGCCGCATTAAATTATTATAGATCTGGTTCACTTACGGTAAAATCCAGGTAGACCGTGAAACTCTGTAACCACCTGTGTTGCATCTGTTTGTTTCAATGGTGTCGTTTGATATAATGGAAAAGCAAGGAGTTCACGAATGTAACGTAATTAAAAGCAAAATGATAAATAACATTGTAGTACTACCGGTAGAATAGACGATTCTCGTCACAAAGGTTGAATACCAGGCCAATTTCATAAGATATGTGTGTGCAGCGTAAATGCGACGCCTTACACTTACAGATTTACAGGCGAGCAAAAAAAAAAAATATATATAAGCGGGACAAATGTTGGACACGCGGCGATGGTTACAAACCTACATTGTAACTCTGTAATTTTAAAAGTTAAACTTTGCCTTTTTTGGAAATCAATATTTTAATTAAATTATTAAAACTAATGAAATCAAGATACCATTGTTGTTGAAACCATAACTGATATGTTATATAACCTGTATTACATAAAATTGATTCCTGCGTTTATTGTACTTGAAGATCAGTTTCTATCACCTCCATACAAAGAAAAGAGCAAATGTCGTATTATCTGAGTCACAATTTCCTTGGGAACCAGACTTCTCTTGCCTTCAATTTTCTTCAAAGGGGTAGACTTCTTCACAACAGCCTTCAGTGATGGTTTCAACGCTTAGGTTTATGAGATTCCTGTACGCCAGATTGCAGGAATATTTCGGCGAAATTTTAAATAAACCACGTTGACGCTGTTTGGAAGAATATTCCTTATGATTGAATATTCCCTGGATTTGGTTGGGTCCTTGGAATAAAATTGGTTGAAATTACATCTCATTTTAAGGATTTAACATAGACAAGGCGGAGTTATTGCATTTGTAAGAGTTTTAATTCAATTGGTACACACCAATACTTCAAGTCTACACTGTGAAGAATGTCCAGTTGAGTGCCAGCAACTATGTAAGACGATGAAGTTTCAAACGCTCCATTATTATGTTTTGTGAATGACGTCACCGAAGGTTCCGCTGACGTCATTAAAGATGGCGAAATTTCCGGTTCCTGTCACAAGATTGTGGCACTTCTCGTTCCGGATCAAAATACGAGAAATTGCAAATGACGGAAGGCAGGAGGTTTGAAAATTGTGGCGGAAATTCAAAATGGTGAAAGGTGGGAGGATTCAAAAGTATATATTTTAAATTTACTAGAAATTCAAAATGTCGGAAGGCGGGACATATGAAAATTGTATATTGGAAATACAATGTGTTGGAAGATGGGAAATTTGAAATTGTATATTTTAAAATGGAGGAAATCAAGATGTCGGAAGGCGGGAAATTTAAAAATTGTGGCGGAAATTCAAAATGACGGAAGGCGGGAGGTTTGATAATTATATATTGGAAATTCAAAATGACGGAAGGCTGGAGGTTTGAAAATTGTGGGGGAAATTCTAGATAAATTCTAGCGCGTAATGTTTGCGCTAATTTAAAATTTATTGTAACCTATTCCCTAAAACAAGTGTATGCCGTAGTGTAGTGGTTGAGGCGCTGTGCTATAAACCGGAGGGTCACGGGTCCGATCCCTAATGAGGTCGTTGGAGTTTTTCAACTGGCCTAATCCTTCTGGTGGCACTATAGCCATGGGGTCGTCTCAGCCTCTAACAGAAATGAGTACCAGGTGCAATCCTGGGGGTGAAGGCGGCCTTTGCGTAAGGCTGACAACATTACCATTTTCATGTGCCGAATGTCTAAAATCTTGGGGCCTGAAACTTGGAATCCTCTAGGCCTCCATGGCCTGAATAGGGAATAATTTACTTTCATTTCCCTAAAAAAAAGATTAATAATAATAATAATAATAATGTTCAATTGACCTGGCACTATGGCCCTCGGGTCGCCTGAGCCTGTAGGTAAAGACGGCCGGGGCATAAGCCTCAACCCCTGGAACCTTCGGCCATCCATGGTCTATAGAGCGAACACTTTACTAAATAATATGTTACTAAATATCCGTATTTATACGGATTACCGTCTAATTAATAAATACATTAATCATTTGCGTATTGTGTTTTTTGTAAAGTTATTGTGTTCACGAAGTCGGATGATGAAGAAAGTTTCACTAGCATGTGATACCAGACGCTAGCGTCAGCATAATTCGCTCGCTTACACGTAGTGTTACATCCGGTGTGTGTTATATCTGACACCTCGTTTTTCGTTTCTCGCCGTATGACGTGACGGCCTACGTACTAGCATGATGCATTGGTCACGTGATTCAATATGACGGACCACGCGTCAGATTCAAAATTGGATTTCGGCGAAAAATTTAAAATTCAAGATGACTGCACTTCACGTTACGGTTCAAAATGGGGAAGCACAAAATGGCGTCTAGTGCGAGATTTAAATTTGTTTATTATGAATTGGTTCGTAAGAACAAAATACTTCTGGCGGGAGATTTTAAATTGTATATTTTAGAATGGAGGAATTTCAAAATGGTGTACGACGGGAATTTTAAAATGTCAAATATTCATTATGGCGGAAGGTGCTAGTTTTTAATTTGTATATTTCTAATTTAACATTTTTAAATCCGATTACACATTTACTATTCGGTAATGTAATTTGTGAAAGACTTCCATTCATAAATTCGGTTTTTTATTTCAATCTTCTACTTTGGATATTTTTCGGCTCTATATTTTACTCATCATTGGATATTTCTAAAGTGAGTAATTTTTATTCAGCAAGAGGTTTGAGAGCTAGCCGAGACACGTGTACCGGATGTGATCAAGGTCACGCGTCTCGTATCACAGGTGAGTCATGGATTCCTCACTATATTTTCCCACGTTATGTCCCGTATCACACATCAAGTTCTAACATGTCTGGAGCAGGTGTGTTCAAGGTCACGCGTCTCATATCACAGCTGAGTCATGAATACCTCACACACATGTTATTCCTGATTCACTTCCGTATCATATTACAGCGGATGATATTACGCAATGTCTTGAGTTTTCTAACATACATCATTACACTCTATGATCACATGATTATCGTCCTTCTCTCCCTTTTCTTTCTTTGGGTTCAGGCGCGAAATTTAAAAAATTGTTTATTACGAATTGGTGCGTAGGAAAAAAAGATTTCTGGCGGGAGATTTGAAATTATACTTCAAATTCTTATTACAGCTGTCAGAAAAACAAATGCTTCCGGCTCTCGTCTCGATACGTCTCGTCTCGTCTCGTCTCGTAATGAATGGTATATGTCTCCTCTCGTTTCGTCTTGACTCGCATGAATTGTATTTGTCTCGTCTCTTCTCGCGGCGCGAGATTTAAAAGTTTTTATTATGAATTGTTGCGTAAGACATTTAAACATCATCCTGAGTGATATAAACTATCTGACATGAATTACACCCACAAAAGAGTTAATTTTATGAAGGGCTGATTTTTCCAGGTCAACCAAGTTTTTTTCCACCAATGCACAAATTAAGCCATTATAAATCGTGTAGAGAGTAGTTTTCACTCCACAACCAATCTAACCCATTAAAAATTGTTATGAATTTTATGGGGAATTCTCGAGTTCCTATTATCACTATCTAATCCTATTGTTATTGACACTCCCTGGATTCGTAAATACAAGATTGCAGACGATTTTCTCTTACTCCTAATACCACTTTACATTAAGACAGTTTAGTTTATCCCGATTTTCGAAAATGGCGCTAACGATTTTGTTTGAATTTTATACATGAGATGCTTATACTAAGAACTAAAACTTATTTCATACATTTTTTCAATCGTAAACGGAATAGCTTTGACGTAAAAGTAATGTCTTAAGAAGCCACAGAAGTACACCAAAATAGCCCCGAATTACGGGTCTGCAATGGTCGATTTGTAAAAGTATAGTAAAATGATCTCTATGTGGATTGAGGCTCTCAGATTTTGGACATTCGGTATGAAGGTTGTTAGGTTTTCTACCGACTGCAGGATTGTTCCTGGTACTCATTTCTCTTGGAGACTGAGTCAACCGCAGAGCTTTAGTGTCATAAAAAGTATTAAGCCAAATTAAGAATCTCAACGGGATCATCAGGGTTTGAATCCTCGACCTTCCGATTTGTGGGGTCTCTCACTGTAGTCTCGTATAGTCTCGTGGTAATCTCGTAGTAGTCTCGATGGGTATCAGCAGCAGCTACAGACGAAGTAGTAGTAGTAGTAGTAGTAGTAGTAGTAGTAGTAGTAGTAGTAGTAGTAGTAGTAGTAGTAGTAGCAGTAGTAGTAAGGAACAACACTTGGGTAGGTTACATGAAGATGAAAAATTTGTAAGCACTTAGTGTGCGATTATCACAGATACAATAATTATCTTGAGGTTTCTTCGCTAACAAGGTAAATCCTTTCTAAATTGTAGCGATGCGAAGACATCAGTAGTTTTCACGGCGTTTACTTAACTCTGGTGAATGAGGAGGACCACTGACACTTCTGTCAGAACTTGAGGCGTATAAATAATTTTCATAGTATTGAACAATAGACATAAATGATTCCTTAGATAGTAGCTGCTGCTAACTAAAATATATATCATTTGCATTTAACGTTAGCCACTGATTAATAAAATCACTGCAAATGTCGTCGCAATGGCTAAATAACAAGCTATATTAAGTAATTCGTTATTATTGAAATAATTGACTCACAGTTTTAATAAATAATAATCTTCAAGCTTGTAATTATTCATATCACTATTCTTGAAGTCCAATTAAACCAGTAAAAGATAATCCCTCTGGAACAAA
The DNA here is from genome assembly GCA_964059195.1 of Ectobius pallidus. Taxonomy (NCBI): domain Eukaryota; kingdom Metazoa; phylum Arthropoda; class Insecta; order Blattodea; family Ectobiidae; genus Ectobius; species Ectobius pallidus. Next base: position 41,885,181 of record CAXKWD010000012.1, read on the forward strand.
TAGCGTCGACACAAGTATGCTTGAATATCTTGTTAGAAACATTCCTTCAATGACGAAAAATGCATGATAGCATTAAAAATCAAGTTTAGAAGCATTGGCTTCTGAATATAATAATAAATTGGGTGAAATGACCCAATAAATTGCCAATAGAAACTATAAAGGCAATTGCTAGACGTATTGTAGATGGCGACGAACCAAGAAGAATGTTTAAAAAAGAAAAGAAAAGAAGAAATCTAACCTATATTGATTAAATGAAGACAACAGCGACTAAAGAATCATAAGAAAATCAAATAAATTAAATGAACATAATAAATAGTAATTGAATTTAAAATATTATTATGAAAACGTAAATTTATAATACTGAAATTAACCAGAGTAAAAATGGAACGCTAGAGATATAAATACATATTGTAGTGAAGTTCAATTGTCTTTAAAACAACGAGGAGAAGCGAAACTAAATGCATGATCAGCAAAAAGGGAAAATAAACACAAGGCCCCCTGAAAACGGGTGAAATACAGTAAGAAATTAAACCAACCATTTATCATAATAAAATTAAACATTTCGTATTAAAGCTCTTATAAAACATCAACAACTAGAAAGAAGATCTCAACATAACTGAACACTTAGCACTAACTGCCTTTACCCCAACAAATGTTTATAGGTTTGTTCACAAAGCTAATTCGTGACTGCTTGAGAATTTTTGTTGTACTGCGCATGTCCAGTCTGTAACTCATCCATGATTTGCACTTTGCAACTGTCAGAACTACCGACAAATTCTTTCGTGATTTGATGAATTTTAGAGAGGAGCTGGATACCAGTATTTACCCTCCTAATCATGTTTCTTATTCCTCCCAAAACAAAGATTTCGTTGGAAAGTTTAAAGACAAAGGTGCACATTTACTATTCACACAGTTTGGGGGTCTATCATTATCAGACTTGAAAAGCTAATAAGGCCCAAATTTCCATGCCAATCCATAACCTCATCTTCGGACTAAATTACCAGTGTTTCTTCATTTGCTTGTTGACAGGCTATGTTTAGAACAAACAGACAATCATAAGATTTTTTACCACTTAAATAACTCCATCATTCTTTAGGATTTTCACTTCATTGTTTTTGAACCTGACTTCTCCACCATTATCAGTGACTGCATTAACAGACAACAAATTTTTTGTGAGTTGCGGTACAAATAACACATCTTTAAGCAATATATTTTCATGTTCAATGTCTCCTGTGAGCGTAGCATTCATTGACTCGCCTTTCTTCGCACACAGAATTTTAGAACTTGAGTGCTCTGTATTTGTTAGTAAGTCACTTCTGTTTACAAGAAGATTGGTGCAACCACTGTCTACAACAAACATGTTATCGCTTAAAGTGGTAGGCCTACTGGCACCGTATAACACTTCACTACTGGATTCCACTTCTGATAAAAAGGTAACTTCGTTCTTCTTATTTTCAGCTGTTCATTCTCTCTTTAAAGCAACAATCTTCTGAAATATGATTTGATTTCTTCCAGAACACACACTTGTTGCCACCATATGATCTGCTTTGTTGAGCTTTGGTATTTATAAAATATTCGTTATCATTATGGCTATCCCGCTTGCAAGTTGTACACCGTTTCTTCTTAGGACATTTAGATCTGATGTGACCCTCAACACCGCACTTGTAGCAAACAACAGTTTTGCCTTTCGGTTGATATGTTTTCTGGTGTGCATTAAAAGCCACATTCTGTGTCCATGTTTCTGTTTTACATTGCTTGTTGTATTCCTCTACACACAAGCGAGCAACAAGATTTTCCACAATTTTTCCACAAGCAGGAGTTGATTTTCAATCACTGGCGGAGTAATGGTATTGCTCAGGCAATGTATACATTGCTTTAAACAAAATTTGGATTTAAAAATCTCATAATTGGAAGGTAACCGAGTTTCGCAAGATGGCAAGGGAGTTCACTTCACTTTCTTCTGACGCTGCCATGTTTTTCCTTTGTCTTGAAAAAACACTTCTTACGCACAAAATATATTTTTCACTTGAACAGATAGACCAGGCCATATGGCGCAACTGGTCCGTAACCTGTTAGGGTTTAATGTATATTTGAATTTTTAATTTAGCTTTAAAACTACTTTATATTTCTTATTGACACTCAATATATTACGCTTGAACAAGGCAGGTAACGTAACAGCATGAATGCACAGCTTAACATGAAGTAAAACAGAAAAACTTTGTGTAGGAAAAAAAATTACTCGCTTCCATATTTATAAGAAAATTGTCAGTTCAGTGTAGCCATCTCTCATATTTAATTGAATAAAGCGTAGAGAGTGCACAAGATAAGACATTTTTGCTTGTATGAACATTGGCAACTATTAACACATTAATGCGTTACACTCAATCATTCATCAGAATGAGTAAACTTTTAAACCAATCTTGAAACAGTTCATTATGTTTTTGTATATTATTGTAGATCAAGAATAATTTTAAGGTGTTGAATTATTTTTAGTCATTGACTTTCTGTCAGAACCAAAGTTCAGTTTAGACTAGTTGATAGAGCAAGGCTCAATTTCATCTAGTTACTTTGATTTCATTCGTAGTGATAGAAGGAAGTCTCTTATTTGCTCTGAATTTGCTTTATATCAACCAACATCCAATATAGGCGATTTGAACTTAATGTAATTCACCTTGATTTTATAGATGTGTTGCCACTATTAAAGTTCCATATCTCTTATAATCTCTTTTCAATTCCCATTAAATTTAAGGAATGCATAACCAAAACCTTTTGATCTAAACATTTAACGACGTACATTATTCTATTCTTCATCTTTAGTGTATCAATCCCTCACATTTGCCATACATTCGTCATATCATAGATAGTCGAAATGTGTCATAATTTTAAAACACTCTAAAAATTGAGTCTCTTATTGAGCCACCAGAGGTGAAAATATGTCCAGCTTCTCTATACCATTACTGGTGTAATTACTAATTTGTTTTTAATTTATATACTAAAAATGTAATATCATTGAATTGTTATAAGATTAATTATTGTTGTTTCCTGAACAAAGTTTCACAACGACTTTCTGCATTAGTAAATTAACTTGCTTTTAATTTTATTACAATTACTAACATTAGTTTCTTTGTAAAATATTTCATTTTATTTACTGTATGTTATAAGAATATTTAGTTACTTTAGCTTATAAGGATATTTTGCTATTTGAAATATCTAAAGTTAATTCTGCTGGATTGAAAAAGTCATGTGGCCTTAATCTCACCAGAATAAAAAAAATGTTAATTATATAATTAATTAAGAATAGTATGCTTATCGTCAAAAGATTGCGTATGAAGCTTTCTATGATCCTCAGCTCAGACGAACTAAGATTAATCTATATAAATAAAAGTGAATTGCCAAAATGAATGTTGCCGCATCACTTGAAAACGGCTCGACAGATTTGACTTTTTTTTTCGTAATTGTCAGGACAATGTTTGTGTGAAAGAACATTTTTGGAAAATCCACGTGGAAAGTCGGAAATGTGAAATGAGGCACATTTACAGAGTTCTGCTGTCACATGTTTACATGACAAAAAACAAACAAAAAAAGATCAATTTGAAGTGTGACATATTTACAGTTTTAGAGTTCCGCTGTCACATGTATTCAAAACAAAAAAAAAGTGTGAGTCTTCCAACCAAGCCAAATCGAAAGTGTGTATGTATGGATGTTGGTATTGAGTATGAGAATGCACACTACAGAAATGTTCCGTATACAAATCTCCATTTCTTGACCAATTTGCATGAAATTGTGCACACATACCCAGTTAAGCCCGGGAAGTAACGCGGTGAACACTAACATTCAAAGAAACCACCAGTTCCCTTGAAACTTTATATTGTCACAATGCCCAGAAACTGCGAGAAACGACGGAGTCTAGAAAGATCGCGGCCTCCTAGTGGACGGGCGGGAGGCGAGGCGCTGGTGGGCGTGACGCGACACAATGAATGGACTGTGCTTACTCGTGGGAAAGGCCGTAGGAGGGGCCACGTGCTAAGGGGTGTGACCGCGCACCGCGCAAGCATTCTAGATTCCACGCGGGCGGAACTTTCGAGACATTGGCTCCAGAATATTTGTCGGGCCTTTATATAGGGCCGCGAGCGAGTAACAGTCAGTCAGTAAATCATAGTCGAGAGTGTGCGAACTGGACGGAGAGCACTGATCAGCGCGTCCTCAAGTAAGTGTGACTTGAGGAGCTGAGGACCTGGACGGAGTGAACCGATCAGCGCGGCCTCAAGTAACTGTGACTTGGAAAGCTGAGGAGCCAGTGACCGGAGGGACTAGTCGACGGAGGGACCAGCGAACGGAAGACCTAGTAAACGGGGAACTAGTGACCGGAGGGACTGGTGAACGAAGGAGCTAGTGAACCGAAGAGCTGGTGAGCTGATCTGGACTGGACTGGACACTGCTGTGACGTGAAAGTGAACACCGGACAGAACGGAAGAACTGGAGAATATTCAGGAGAATTTTTTGGCTGTATAGATCACTGTTATCGGAAATAAAGGAACCTCCATTCTTCAATTAGAAACTACGTGTTCTGATTTTGAACCCCGACGAGCCCTTGTTGCAATATAATTTCTGAAAATATTATACTGAAAAATGAAATGCAATTCAGTTATTATGACAACAGTGTATTGTTTACAATGTTCACATAGGGCTTTGGAAACTACATAATACTGGGCTTTAATAAATTCTGATGCTACCTATGTAATTAATACATTTGTGAAAATAATTCTTGGAGAATGAAATTTAAGAAAATAAAGCACGATGTGAAGCAGTCACATAACTTTCTCTACCCTCGACATAGAAAATATCATTTTCTCACTTCACTTTTTGATGTAGAATAAGCGGTCGTATTGCAGGGACAGCTTAAGTGTGTGCCAGTGTATATTCTATATCAGAAGTCGGTAAAAATCCTATCCACTGATACGTCACTCATAGCTGCAGGCTTTGTATAGAGATGTTTATAATAGGCCCTAAATATCTAGAAGAAGACAAAATAGGATGGAACATTTTCAGTCCTAAACCCACAGTATATTATGTCCCATGTTTTGGGTGAGGAAATTATGAAAGTGATATTGATTTTTTTTTTTTAAATTTCAGCTCCGAAAAGTTGTATGGTAACATGAGAGTGAGAAAAAAAATTCCATAAAGACAATACAATCTTATGTAATCGACACTTTTTTCTTCTTATTTCAACCCCTTCCAGGCATGGTGTGTAGAAGCAACGGAATGAAACATTCGACATCCTTTGTGAGCCATAAAAAGCTATATCTAGCGTTTTCTGAGGGAATAGTTTGAGTGTGATAAATCGTTCTTTCTCATTTCAAATTCTATGTAGGCCTACATATTATACAAGGTCCTAGAGTTTGAAAATCGAAAGTCCTTCATAAGTTAATTTCAAATTACAAAATAAAAACCCGGGCGACGGCGGGCCTTTCAAGCTAATTTTTCATAAAAATTAACATTAACAAACTGGAATATTTATAAGCCTAATCACATAACCAAACGCATAACAAGCGAACATTAGAAACTGGTAGTGTGTTAGTAATTCTGAAACACCGTATTATCCTCTATACACGAGACAATTCCGGGAACCAAATGGTTCTGCAATATACTTGGAACATCTGGCTTTGCCATATAGGAAAATTTTAGGGAAGGGTGATTAAAATGTTACCCTTGGGAAGCTTCTCCGTTCAGCTATTTTCCTGCTCTTCCGTTTCGGCTGCTGCGCCTGTTATCACACATTTAGACAACTCAGCACGACAGACTCAGTGTTGAAGTTTGTTTTAGTGAACTAACCAGCCCATGCACGTGCTCGCCATGCAAGCGAGCAGACCGTAATGTAAAACTAGCTGTGTTCATGCCCTTGAGGATATTCTATAATATAACACTCTTAAGGCTTTACCAAACTCAACAACTTGGAAAATATTTAAGGACAAATTGATATAGATATAAATTTCGCAATATCAAGTAACTCACTATTTGCTTTCAGTAAATCTCTACCCCTACCTTTCGTCTATAATTTGTATTTACCATATTTCCTGATATGTTAAAGATCAAACTGGCAGAGTTAAGACCTGCAGCTCTGTCTTTCACTCCACCAGATGTGTAAATGTCCTGACATCAATTACGGTAGAAAAGTGTTGATTTGATGCACTTTTACCAATGCGTACTATCATAAAGAAAGACAAATATTTAACTTTTACCTTGCGAAGTTGCGAGATAAGGGTTACAACACCATATGTATGAAGATTTGTATAATGCGATGGGGTGAACCACCAATTGAACGTTTCTAGTAAATAGCAATGTTCTTAAGTATTCATCACATAACTAATGGCAATATTCAAGACCACGGTGAGTTAGATAACCAGCCAGCGGGAGGATAATTTAAAAACGTATGTTCTAATAATCGAGCACCGAACAGATCAAGTCCCTCTCATTACTGCTTTCATGGTAAGAATGATCGACTTATTCTGCTTTCCTGATCGACGTCGGTGGAAAAATCGGTTTCAGAGAAGCTTGGGACTCTCGTTCTTGAAATATTCAGTCATAATTAATAGCGCAAACCTCTTAGTTATTATTATCATTATTATTATTATTATTATTCTAATTGGGTTGGGAACTCCATCAGTCCCTCATCCCTATAGGGAAGCAGTAGTATGGATACAAAGAAAATAGAAGCAAATAAGTTCCAGCTGCAAACATGGGCCCGCAAACAATCCGTTTGCTAGATTTATTATTACGAATGTATGGTTATGAGCCACGAATAAGGACACAAGAAAAATAGAAGTTCAGTGTTTGTCTTCCCATAGATAATAATTATGGTAATGTAGGCCTATGATTCCGAGAAAATTAAATAGCCCAATTATACTCTCTGGGGTCGTTATGGGGTGAGTCGTATGAATTCCATATTGTAGTAGAAAATAGAAAGTAAATCATACATAACAAAAATTATCTTTGACTTTTAATATAGCACTGTGGTTGAAACAGTGAAATACATTTAATGTATACATATAAGGTCTAGACCGCTTTTAAATTCCGTGTATTTGCGCGATAGAATTTTACGATAGTGAGATTGCTGTAGTTCGCGCCCGACTGGACAGAAGTAATTAGCAACAGGCCAATGAAAACCGCAGGTTTGTGGAAAGCGCTTCATGTAGCCTTTATAACTGTTAGTGATGCAACAAATTAACGGAAATACCGACATAGAATCGACGGGTTCAGTAGTAATGACAAAAGGAATATGTACCGGAAAATACTTTATAGATAAAGCATTTTCTATGTGCACTTTTTCCAAACTGTTATCTATTTCTTCTTGCTACTTGTTCTTCTCTTTTAAATGATAACTATAGAAATAACATTCTGTATATATTTTGTAACAGAAACATTAAATCAAGCTCACACAGATGAATCTTTGTACAGTCAGCGAAACATTATATTGTCGGATACATTTTGACATTTTTTGTATAACTTCTGGTTGTAATAAAATAATATGTTACATCGTTCATTATAAATGAATATTTTACAGTTAGTGACATTAAAACATGTGTCCTAAAGGGGACGAAAATATTGTCATTTGAGGTTACAGATATTAATATTTTAATTCTGCTGTTTCATAAATTTTCCTGGGCGGAATATTCAGCAATTTTTCAGATGAATTTATAGTCCTTCATGTTATGCTTATTCTGTTTCTTTCCAACCTACAAGATTGATAAATACACGCTGGAAAATGGTAGGGTGAAATAGCAGTAAGCGGAAGTATCCTGCATAGAACCTTTCACAAACGAACGCTTTTAACACAAGAATAATATTGTGTAAAAGTTCTTCACAGGCTAACAGCCGAAACGAGGTTTTAAAAAAATCCGAGCTTTCGGACTCCATATCTGAGTCCATCTTCTGGGAAACTGGTGGAGAGGAGGAGGAGTAGGAGGAGGATAGACTTACTGGGCATCTCTGACCCTGACTGCAAAAGGTATGAGCCCCAGGTTTGGGCTTTTGACCTTGTATTTGGTTTCAGGTTTCAATTTTCTTTGGTATTTGCATACGTCCTTTTGACGTGTTGGTTCTGTAAGTAATTTTTGTATGGTTTAAAGGTTATGTCATTTTATTTCATTATTTTACTAGACAGTCTTTTATTGCTGAATGTCAACAACTATATTTAGTCTCTTATGTTTATTATACCTGGCCTGGCTGGTGCCAGTGTTCTTTACTAATGTGTTTGGGTGGGAGTGAAGTTCACGTGCTTCTTTGTGTGTATTTCTTGTTATGTATTCGTGGAGTGTTTCAATTGTAAATTTATCGTGTAGCAAGGTTACTGGTGTTCTTCTTGGTCTGTTAAGTGATAGTCTTATTACTTTGTTCTGTATGAAGGGTAGTTTTTGTAAGTATGATTTTCTCTTAGTGACCAGGCAGGACAGGCAAATGTTAATTTTTACCTTATTAAAGCTGGGTATAGCAGCTTCTTTATCGCTTTACTTAGTTGTGGCGCCTTGAATAATTGTATGAGTCTTCTGAAAGCTTGGAGACTTTTACTGCGGATATAGTTAACGTGTTGTTTAAATGCCAAGGATTTATCAAGTATTAGAACCAGGTATTTGAAGTGGGATTGATACTATAAAATCCTGCCATGTAGTTGTATGGGAGGAATCTCACGGGCTCGCCCCTTGGTAAAGACAATGACGTGTGTTTTTATTTCATTAATTTTGATATTCCACTGCCTAGACCAGTTCGATACCCGGGCAAGACTTCTCTGCAACTTGGCTGTGAAGGCGGAAAGGCCTGTATATATAGCCCGGAGCAGTTGGTGATTTCCAGTCAATGGCAGCGTCAGAAGAGATCTGTTCAAAATTCGCCTAGTCAAAGGAGAAGGCGGACGTCACGGTGGGCTCTTTTCTGTCCTTCCATTTTATCGGTCCTTTTGAGGCCAATCTAAATTATCTTCTACTGAATGAATTTTGGAGGAATGTGGTTATGTAGGTCTCTCCTGATGTTGAGGGCCAGTTTCCAAGCCTCGCTCAGAGGAAGGCCTTTGCTGCTGAGATTGATTTCAATAGCCTCTTTAACCAGCCGGTCCATATACCCGTTCGTCTTGTCCAGGATCTTGGTCTGGTCGTAGAGAGTTCTGTGATCTTGCTCAATGCTATGCTGTGCTAATGAATACTTGTCTGGATAGAATAGTCTAGTACACCTATTATGTTCCTTGCGTCTTTCTGCCACGGTGCGTCCAGTCTGGCCAATATTTACCACCCGCACTCACATAGGATGCTGTAGAGTCCGGGAGACTTCAGACCTAAATCGCCTTTCACTGATCTAAGGAGATTTTTTATTTTTGGCGGTGGAAGCGACACCGTTTGGATCTTGTGTCTGCGTAAAATCCTCCCGATATTTTTGAAGACAGGAATGAAAGCTCGATTGAGTCGTTGACGTGGGCTCTTTTCTGTCCTTCCATTTTATCGGTCCTTTTGAGGCCAATCTAAATTATCTTCTACTGTATGAATTTTGGAGGAATGTGGTTTCTAGATGAGATATTTCTGTGGGTAGACTCTGAGTGTCAGAAATGGCAATGGCTCGATGTACCAAAGTTGAAATGACTAACCATTTCTGTGTAGGGTGGTGCCCATTTAAGTATAAGTCAGTGTGAGTTGACTTCCTATATACTTTTCTGACGCTGCCATTGGCTGGAACTCAGAAAACTGCTCCGGCTTATATACATAGGCCCTTCCGCCTTCTTTACCAGTTTTCCATAAGATGGTTTCAGAGATGGAGTCCGAAAGCTCGGATATTTTTAAAACCTCGACTCGGCTGTTAGCCCGTGAAGAACTTTTACATAGTATTCGCCGAGAAATGTTCAAACCATTTACGTATAAGAATAATATGGTTATTTGGCTTCTGTTCATTTTCAATCCATGGTGCCTGCATTACAAGCCTTTACTGCTAAGAAATTAGATTTAATAGCTCGTATAATGAACTGGGTCAAAAAGTATCGTTTTAAAACTTAAAAAATAAAATAAATTGTTTATGGAACAATGCAGAAACATTCCTAAGGCAATATTTTGCAGTAACATTTTCTATATTTATTCAATACATATTCATATTCCAAGTGTCTTCAAACGATGGAAAAAGATGTATTTAAATGTCTTCCCACTAACTTAAGCGTAGATAGAATATTGTCTTTCGAAGCAGAACAAAAAGCACAACACATTTACTCTCTACTGTCAGAAATCGAACGCACTAACATTAACATAATCTGAGAAGTATATGCCAATGCAAAAAACTTTTCTTCTTTCATGGGTAACTTTTCTTAAGTTGTATCAATTAACTAGTCAGAAAAGAATTTCGAAGATAAATATCCTCATGAAGGCTTATTTCTGTCATATATATTTCCATTGCAAAAAAGTGGGCGATTTTATCTGGATATATGAAATAATCTCTCCTAAATTATTGTAAATGCAATTAAAATACGGTATCTGGTAATCTACTGGGTTCATTGGGATTAGGTATAGTTTAAACGTAATACAAATTCGTGTTCTATATGTTTTTAAAATTTTAAAATTTTAAATTTTGACTCTAGAATCCAAGAATAAAATTCCTGTATAACATCGTCTACCCTTCATATTAAAAAATATAGCTTTTTTATGTATTGCGGAAGTGCTCATTCAGTGTGTAAACCTCACTGTTGTCGCACTCTTCGCAAGGCAAGACTTAACACCTGAAACAATGGATGTGCAGATTTACACTCATGCCTTGTAGGACTACATTTGAAGCTTTCGACTATACAGTAGGTCTTCGCACTGCATATCTAAATACGAGAAGGTGCCGAAGCATAGGTTTCGACTATAAATATGCTTTTCCGAAGCACGTAGCAACTCAACTTACTGAGCTGTAAGTATCGTGTGTGTCTGTTACACCCTGCACGATTGGAACTTATGGATGTCATAAGTCAGAAAACTTCACTGCTTAGAATAAATCAATTACATTTTCAATTCTACTTTTGAAGTACTATATATATAAAAATTTGTACTTAAGAACTTACAAACAATGCATTACCAGCTGTATAATAGAAAAGTTCGTTTTAGTTTTAAGAATACTTTTTGATTTATGTTATAATTACGCTTAAATTTTCCACAGAATTGAAACAACACATTGTCATATAGCTTCTTCCTGGTGACAATGACCTCTGTCACGCTTTTAAAAATAAGACACACCTCGTGGTTACATCATGTAGCGTACTATGTGCTCCACTTAATATTTTTATACTTCATTGAGACACTGTAAAGGGAAAGTTAGTAAAAGAATTAAGGAGTTTCAATAATACATATCGAGTAAAGAACATATTTTCAGGAAAAACTTTACCTTGAGAAAAGAACTCACTTTATGCAAATATAGTAGGGTATTTGAATGTTTTGTTTATATCTACCCAGCTATACTCATTTCACCTGGTATAATTATAAAATTAAATTAAAAGGAGGAATGTTATGATAGCCATTCATAGTAACATTGATTCGCTAATGGAAAATTTTAATAGGTTATATTTAGAAATTGAAAATGGATTGAATATTGTGTGACATATTGTTACCCAGATTTCATTGAAGAGTCAGAAATGAATTGTAATTGTTCGTTGTAGTGTGCTTAGAGAGAGGAATAACATATTTCAACACCACTAATGAAGAGTTCATATGCAGTTAATCCAGGACGTTACTCTTAATTGTTATTTTACTAGAGCTTGCAGTGATACATGGGTGCTCATTTGCACGTTGCGTTCAGAGCGCTAAATGCAGCCATTAGCTTACCAGGGGCTTTCTTACACTTCCCCACCTCTGTACGTATATTATACTGGCCTTAAAATAACTTTTATTTTATTCGATGCAAAGACTTAATAATTATGGAAGAATGTTAAATATGATAATTGCATTAAATATGTTGCAATTAATAGACATCTAGGAGGGTCGTCCAGAAAGTAAATAACAATGAATAACTAAATAATAACGAAAGATACCAACACAAATCTTTACTTACAAAGATACGGTACTTTACTCTATTTCTCAGCGTAATCGGCATTTATGTTGAGGCAGTTATTGTAACGTCATACACGTTTTTCAATGCCGATGTTATACAGGTACTCTTCTGCCGCCAAAAGCTTGAGCCAGGGTGTCACTACCGCTTTGAGGTCATCATCGGTTGGGAACCCTTTTCCACCCAAAAACTCATATAGTTTCGGAAATAAATTAAAATCTCTGGGTTCCAGGTCAGGGCTGTAAGAAGCGTATCAAAAAATTTCCTACTTGTGCCTGCGTTTGAGCACCCAAATGAGGCCGAGCGTTGTCGTGAATCAAAAACACCTTTACATACAACTTTCCACGTCTCTTGTTTTGGATAGTCGTTCTAGTCGTTTAAGAGTTGTAGAATAGGCCTCTGCGTTTATTCCTTGTCTTCTTGCAGAAACTCCAGGAGGTCTTTGGCGGTAGAAGAGTATAATATCATCATTAAAAAACTGGTACCACGTTACAATAAGTGGCTTGACAGCAATGGCGATTACGTTGACAAATAGTTAAAGGTACTGCATCTTTGTAAATAATGCTTTGTGTTTATATATTTCCTTATGTTTTAGTTATGCCAAATCGTTCTTTTCTTCCTGGACGACCCTCGCACATGTCATAAATGCACCCGAAGGGATGCTCTCTGCTGTGCTACGTATTAAATAATATACGAGAATATGTGGATTTATTTGAAGCTGTACAATTTAATTTCTACAGGAAGATAATTTTGTTGCAATTTGAGCGATAGGGCTTTGTTGTAGTATCCACATACGCTAACATGATTCATGTTTTATAGAGAATACCAAATACCTTTATTTAGAAGTTTTTGGAGGCAAGTACTTCTTTCATTGGCAGTTTGGTTCCTAATGCAACACCTTCTACATGTCAATATTGCTCAATGAGTACACACATAATTGGGGATGTAGTAGTACAATGCAGTATAATCGGAGATGTTGCATCATCAATGAGTTTCCAATTATACAGAAGTTATGTATGTCCTCATTTGAAACGTTCATTTGTTAATTCACACGAAGCTCCTCTGGAGCTAAAAGATATTCTAACTGACGAAGTTTCTTTTCTTCATTTACAAGTGTTACTCGTGCTCTGTACTGAAAAATTCTATTGTTATAAACTATTGTGCAGTTAATAATATATTGTTACTTTAATATAAATATATATATACAGAATTGTTCTATTTCGTTGACTACTGCTGTTAAAAGATTTCAAGAATAGATACGATGGTGAGCCCGAAAATAAGATTCCCCTGGCGACTGTGCACAGATGTGTGGACGAAAGACAAAAAATATAATGAGAAATTAGAGATACGATGTACCTTTATTTTTCCACATAATTAACACGTACATTGAGACATTTGTCATACCGGTTTATAAGCTTCAAAAAGCCCTCCAGTAAGAAATCAGGGCTCTGCGCCCCCAACCAAGAGTTGCAATATGGTTTTGCGTTGCCGTCGCAGAGTGTGGTCTCGCATTGTCATCCAACAACAGAACGCCAGATTGGAGAAGACCAGGCCACTTTTTCCGAGTCGCCTCCTTCAATTTCGACAGGGTGTGACAGTACCGCGTAGTAGTGATGGTTCTATCCTGAAGAAAAAAACCCTGATCGTCCCAGAACAGTGTGAGGAGAATTTTACCTGCAGAGGGCGTTGTTTTTAACTTCTTTCAGAAAGGTATTGACGGATGTTTCCGCTCCATACATGCGGCCTTCGATCCGGGCGTGAAATGGTGGACCCACGTTTCATCCCCCGGCACAATCCGATACAGAAAGTCATTGCCATCACGATGGTATATGGGTGTCTTTCGCGTTCAACCGATGATTTTTTTTTCCATTGCTGTTCGATTTCCTGGGGGAAAATAGAGGGGAAACTTATTTTCGGATTCCCCCTCGTAAGATGCTTTACACTTTACGTGTCACGTGTTTATCCCTCAAAGATGAAATAAATATTGCAAATCCTTCAAACCGCTGTCACAAACATAGGGCAATCTTCATGGCATAATTCGCTCTGTTTAAGAACTTTTAACACCCACCAAAACTAGTGTCAGATTCTCAAATGGCATTTCAGCCATTAATACTTCCCCTAAGCAAGATCTATAGAATTATGACCACCTTATTTCCCAAAAAAATCTTAAAGGCACTCGTGTAGGAAATGTCTTAATCGACAGGAGGTGAAAGTACTTTAAAATTCCAAGAAGAGGAATTATCAGACCTCAATTGACACAATTTAGATTAATGTTTATTAAGCTTTCCGAAATCATTTTAGTCAGGAATCCATAAGAAGATAGAACAGGATTTGTCGTGTCTGCCAAAATTACTTTACTGAAAAATACATACATGCAAAGGTATAAACGGTTTACATGTGAAAGATGGTGAGTGATTTAATTGGTACATCGTGGTGATCCGAATTGTACCCATATATACAATATTTAGGTAAATGGTGAAAGATTATGTAGCCAAAATAACAGTAATTCACAATTAAGTCTTTCGAAAAAATTTAGTTTCCACATTTGAAGTATAAATCATTTCACAAGCATATATGAAGGGGCCGAAGAGGTTTTGCCTTCAACAAAACTTCCATACGTGGACATTATATAGGCCTACATAGTAATAGCGATATTAGTATGCCTCTTTCGCAGAGGTTCCAATAGTATATATAGGTTAGTCTTATATCTTACAATCCTGAATCATACTACTTCATAATTCTACCTTGAATGAGGAACATACTTTTATTTTATGACATGTAATTCTTTGGTGTATGCTATTTGATGAAATTGAGATGATTTTTCTGAATGAAATAGGTAGCAATCACTTTTAGAACCCAATGTTGAACCTATTGTTTCAACTTTTCCACAATGATATTTGTCACAGTCATTACGTGCTTCATAATGTTGCTTTGTCCTGAGCTCCAAGAATATGCTCAAAGAGCCGGGGCACTGGTGAAGGATTGTCGCAGTTTCCGTTAGGCCCATGTGATGAAGGATGTAGTCACATCATACAGCAGCGAAAGCTGAGATGTACAATGTTCAAGGAAAAGGATCTCGTCGCTAGAAGAACGCTATAACGCCATTTCAGAATTTTTCAGGGATAAACGTTTCTTTGGGAGGGCAAATCCTTAAAAACAGTCAGAAATCCCATTCAGAAAGCAAGTCTTTTTAACTTAGGAAAAAAGCATGAAAAGACAAAGAGTATTCGAGGCAAACAAAGTGAAGGATTCCTGCCACAAGACCTCTTTTTTTAGAGAGAACATCGTATTCCTAGAATACATTTTACACGTTAACATGGTCTACATATTCCACTGACGGAACTGTATATTTTATCCCGACGAAAGTAATTTTAATCTGAAATTTTCAGATAGAAGAGAGAGAGAGAGCCTTGAAAAGGCAAGGAGAACGTAATTTATACTTATAATTTTAAATTATTTGGTTCCATTTGGAGGAGGACTGGGCAAGTACTTTCTAATTTATAAAATGTACTCTAATTTGAAATTCAGTGTACATTAAACTAGAGTTTTTATTTTCATAAAAGAGCCTTGTGTATTAGCTTGAAGACATTTTCTTCCCCCTGTCCGAGTAGTAGAGAAGGCCTAATGCTCTTAACTCCACCAGGTTAAAATAAATAAATATATAAATAAATTACGAGTAAATACCGTACTAAATTGGCACAGTTCTACCACAGTAATAACTAAGTTATTCCAGAATAGTACATCAGCCGTACAGTTGATAGATACGGAATATTTTTACGGTGATTTTCCCTTGTCACATCCATCATCATTCTCTTCCCCTCTCTTACGTGTTCTTTCTGTGGTTAGTTTTATGGATTAAACGATTTTACCATGTGTTATTTTTCATTTGAAACAGTTTCCTGAAACTTCTCGAAGATATATTGGTAGCAGCTATCTTCTCTGATATCTTAGTGTTCGATTTCGTCCGTTTGGTGTTTTCAGCAGGAATGTGGACACCGTGGCCACATGATGACCTGCGGTGAGATAGGACATATAGTCAACAACAAAAAGAATACAGTCCTACTTCAGTAGCCTTAAGTAATTAAGTAAACATGCAATGCATGCACAGAGAAATATTCAGTTCACTAATCATGCACTATAGGAGGAGGTGGGTGAGTTGAGTCACGCGATGACAACAAGAAAGCCATCAGATGTAATCAGGTGGGGATAAAATTTAATACATTTCTTATTATTGTAGAACGTGCATCTCAGCGGACTGTATGATAGATAATTAGGGCTGATTAAAATCAAAATGCACGCCATACATTCGAATAGAAAATAAAATAATAGGTTTACAAGAAACAAAGACCATAGGCGATGTAACACGACACTGAATTCTTCTTAAGCACAATCACTCGCTAATTCTTGGTTGATGTCTTGAAGATCTTCTAAAAGCAGAGATGATTGAATCCGCCCAAAAAAAAAAAAAAAAACCTTATTGGCTTCAATATAGATTTATTTAAAATTCCAGAGGACCACTCGACGATACGTCGAGAACTTGTAATTATTAATTAAGCATATACATATAGCAATTGTATGCTATAAATGTGATTACAATTAATCTTGCGATGTCTTTTAATCTCAAGTCACAAACGCAATGCTAATGTCAATAAATTAATTTGCGTGTTGTAGCGTCAAAGCAATATTCAAATATTTATGAATGTTAAAAACTTTTAAACACTCACTTGTGTAATGACTCCTTCTTGTAACGAATATCACTACAGGAAATAATCCTGAGGTCCAATCAAGCTATATTAAAGCTAGTAGAGAAGCTTAGCAGCGACGTAGAAGAAATTCACCATTTTGCGGCGAATAATAATTAGAACTGCTTCTGTGCAGATAAAATTAATGTTGATAAATCCTTGAATCGTTGTAAACAGATTCCAAGGCGAATAAGTATTAATAGCTGCTGCTAGCTACGTCCAGAGAGAATTGAAAATCCTTTCAGAGGATTACACAATAGACGAAGAAGGAAGAAGAATGAAGAAGTAAGGTTTGAATTGAAAACAATGACTTGTAACAATACTAAAAAAATCAATCCCATTGGACGAAGATAAAAACGATTAGGCAATTTAAAGACAAAAGATTGTATTTTGACAATAAAAATAATAATTACTAGAAGGCCGTGAGAAAAATTAACATTGAATAAAATCTTACCAAGGCCGAAAAAAGACAAGAATAATTATTAAAAGATTATTATAGAAGGCCAAGAAAATAAAAAACACCATCAAATCTCAAGTATCAAACATAACTGAACAATTATAGAGTAAAATTTAAAGGATTGTTGTCCACCTTATACCCTCAAAAACTTATGTAACCTAACACCAGCTAATATTTTTGGGATTGCTTCGAAATTTTTTTCCAGAGTACAGTATTTATTTGCACACTTTTTATTTTGTAACTTTAGCTAGATTTGTAAAATATGTACATTAGCTAAGTTAAAACATATCCAGATAACAACCAATGAAATTAGAATAGTTTTTACATTTTACATATTAAAATTAAAATTTATTTACAAGTAACACTTCTACAAAGTGTACGACATTAATTTAAACCTACCACTAAAATATTAAAATCAGTCTATTGAATTTATCACATATAATGAAACTTTTATATTAAAACACCATGCAAAATGGAACAGTCATAGTAAAGAAAAACTTTATATAAAGCTAGATTTTCTTATAACCTGTAATTATAGCAGATTTTGTTTATGCATAAAAAACTAGAGAAGTCTTCCTATTTTATCAAATAGGCGTCGTATGTTTCTGTACGTAGATATTATTCAACCATAGGTAAAATAATACATTTCGTAATTTCTTAAACGCTGATTCTATTCAGCCATAAGTGAAACTTCTGCAAACTCAAGGTTAGTAACATTTCCTGCGTGGTTATTTTCATATTTACAACATTTCAATTATTCATTCCTATTAGGTCTATTGTTTCATATTTATTTTTGCTTAGGATCTGAAGATGGCAAATCTGTTTTGCCGAAATGCATCATCATCTCTCTTCATGTAACGTATAACCGCTTCAGCATAATTGGGATTGCAGCGGAAAAAGCACTTAAAAACATATACAACATATTTTATCTGAATCGACGCACAATTCACAAGCCAGCATTTTTCAATGAACATTAGTTTCACTTATGGCTAAATACAATCAGCGTTTAAGAAATTACGAAATGTATTATTTTACCTATGGTTGAATAATATCTACGTACAGAAACATATGACGCCTATTTGATAAAATAGGAAGACGTCTCTAGTTTTTTATACATAAACGAAAACTGCTATAATTACAGGTTATAAGAAAATCTAGCTTTATATAAAGTTTTTTTTTACTATGACTGTTCCATTTTGCATGGTGTTTTAATATAAATGTTTCATTATATGTGATAAATACAATAGACTGATTTTAATATTTTATTGGTAGGTTTAAATTAATGTCGTACACTTTGTACAAGTGTTACTTGCAAATAAATTTTAATTATAATATGTAAAATGTAAAAACTATTATAATTTCATTGGTTGTTATCTGGATTTTTTTTAACTTAGCTAATGTACATATTTTACAAATCTAGCTAAAGTTACAACATAAAAAATGTGCAAATAAATATTGTAATTTGAAAAAAATTCGAAGCAATCCCAAAAATATTAGTTGGTGTTAGGTTACATAATTTTTTTAGGGTATAAGGTGGAAGACAATCCTTAAAATTTTTCTCTATAATACCACCCTCTAAAGGATAATATGAAATTTATTAATACATTTCTTATTGTTGCTATAATGAAACCATGATTCAAACAATTATCTACATGTTGTATTCTACACATATATGAACAACAACGACAATATACATAAATTCTTCATGACCTTTTATCATATTCATGTAGTCCTAGATGGCAATGGAGTCCTAGATGGAGTAGAACATGGGTGCGCAACTGTGACACATCGTGTCACTGTGCGGTAGGGGAATTTCTCCCACTACAGTCGCCCTTGACGTCAACATAAAGCAGTTTCGACGTGACACTGAACATGAAGAACAGGTTTCTCACGTCACAGCAAGGGATGGGGACTAAAACGTTTCCCCTCAGTTGCTCACCTATGGAGTAGAGGCTTCATCGGTTTATGCTGTGAACTAACTGTCCATACACAGTGACGTCATGCTCGGTACATGCCAGGCTAAACCTCAGTTTCCAATCCCTTCATAATCATTGCAACCCTAATTATAATAATAATAAAAGTAATAACATAAACTTGTTTAGACTTCCTTACAATTACAATGGATTAAAATAATATATAGCATATGCTTTAGTAAAGTATATATAAATATTTTACAACTGGATAAAAGTAACACAACAACGAGAAGAAAATTTTGCTCTAATAGTGCCATTTTGCTTTCCACCAACTCTATTTCTCCTGAACCCAAGATCTCAAATTAAATATGGGGACTGCAGATCTAGTAGCATTTTCCATACATAAACCGCGTATGGACTAAATTCAAAATACTGAATTATATTGAACACTTAATTCGTGTATGTGATATAACTACAGTAACATAGTTTAGCAACTCTTCGCTAAGGAAAAAATTAGAATTAGACACCCAAAATTAGTATGTACCTAGGTATAAATATATTTCCTTTTGAGGGTGTCATAATAACTACGAATGTAAATATTAATGGTGATATGTTGCAGAAGCATCCTCTATCTCCATCCTCCACTCTATCTTGTGCTTGCTGGCTTTGGGACAGAAGGAATGCTGAAATGTGGTACAATTTATACGTATGAGCCCTAATCCTTGAAACCCTTGAAAAAGGCTTGGCAAATCTTTATTTTGCGAGAGAGGGCAGTTACAGCTGAGCATTCTAGGACGACAACAATGTGGTATTCCTATAGTAATGCTTTGATAGATTTTTTAAATATAATATTTGACTGTATTTTTGTCATAGGCCTTTAGTATTTCCGTAACAATTGAGGCTGGCTGGAGAATAGAGTATCGATTTAAATCGCGTTTGGTGAAGATCAAGAATATAAATCATTATAAATCATTACTGTGTATCATCTGACACGATTGAAATGAGGACGGAAACAGAAGAAGATAATTACATAGTAATGTTGGTTTACTCAGTTTTATGGAATTTTTATTTCTAAATTTTCAGCTATCGGAAAATTATTTTGTTGGCTGATTCAGAGACCTGTTCGAACTTTATGTCGCACAGTAAATAAACATCAATTTTCCTAAAATAACATGCCAAGGGTAATATAGTCCATAAACTGAATTATCTGATAATAAAATTACAATTACACGGCACGACACAATCTAATAACCCGGCTGAAAGGGTGAAAATCATGTACATAATATGATCCACGTTCATGGAGAGAGTTAAACCCATTTTCGTAAAGAAATAACCCACAATATACTACTCAAAACAAATTTGCGAACTTTTTATCTCCTTTAGACGTGATAAATAATGTATAATGAATATCACTGTTTTCATTAATCATAAGCAAATTTAATACGCTAAACATTTGTGCTCCCTACCCTTTCAACACACATATATATATATATATATATATATATATATATATATATATGTAGGCTACTTATGAGTACATATAGACTTACTTATGTACTTATAGTCCGCCGGCGTGGTCTTGTGGTTAGCGTCCCTGACTACAGATCCGTCGGCCCGGGTTCGATTCCCGGTACCTCCTCGTTTTCTGAGGTAGGGAGGTCTCGTGATTCAAAATTGAGGAGCTACTTGATAGAGAAGTAGCGGCTCCGGTCAAGAAAACCACCATTAACGGCCGTGGGTGTCGGCATGCTGACCACATGCCCCCCAATCCTGCCATCTGCCTACGGGAGATGACGCAGCGGTCGGGTGGTAGGCCAAGTCCCTCCAGGGATGTAGCGCCGCGGAGTTTAGTTTAGTTTTTTTATGTACTTATGTACTTATAAGTACACATATACTAACTTATATAGCCTGTATTATATAAGAACACATCTAATGTAAGTGGTGTTACTAATTAAATTATTAATAACTATAAGGAATTAAGAACAATATATATTTTATTTCCTGTAAAAACAGTTCTCTAAAATGAAAATTGTTAAATTCCTTTTAAATGAAAATTCTGATTGCTATGGCAATATATGGCGGGAAGGTGTTAAATATTTTGCAATGCAAATAATAGGATCACTACCCAAACGTTGAGAAGTGTGCAAAAAATATGTTTTGCTGCTTTTGTATCTTGTGTTAGAGGAATGATAAGAACTCATTTAGAAATGGTTTCTTTGTGAATATGCGAAAACTGAAGCTTTGAAAGTGATAATGCAAGGCAGATGCCTTCTAATAATGATATTGAGAAATCAATTAAATAAGCTTCAAAAACGGTGTGTTTTGTTCGCTTCTGAGGGACAAAAATTCTGTTCATGAGAAACTGGTTTGCTATCCTCCCAGCATTAATGTTATATTGCATTCTTGAATATACGTTTGTAATAGCAGGAAAGAAGAGTTTTTATTTCAACAAGATCTTAGGTTAACAAACAGATAAGGTGTGTAACAGAATATGAATGTGTATGTATATGTATGCATATTTACAAAGACTATCTATGTTCTCTTCCCAATTTAATTGGACGTCAATAGATATACCTAAAAATTTGAATTTATTACTTCTATTCCGATATTATTAAAGGTTGGGAAAAATCATCGATTGCTATGTTTTTAATGAATCAGGATTTGATGAAGTGTATGAATCTAATTTAAGACACATTGATAATTAAGTGATGATTCCTGCTCTATATGGGCATATGACTGGCCTAATGATCAATGTTAATTTAGGCTACAAAGACGTTGAGAGATGTGATGCCCGAACAGCTAGGCGTGATAAAGGGGTAAAAAAACAGCGTTGTTTAGGAACTACTATTATTCTGAAAATCACATTGAATCTTTTCTAATATTTTGCTATCGGCTCTACCATGAGTTCATGATGGTCACTTTCAAGATTGTAATTAGAATGGGCTTTCTATGTAATTACATATTTTACTTTTTAATTCACAAGGTGGAAATCCATAACTGTCCATGATACACCAAATGACGACTATTTTAGTGAAGTTTATTTTACATATTTTTACATATTTATATAAATTAATCATAATAGTTATATATATATATTTATTGTACCTTATATTGTTATTTACTGTAATGCAATACTACAAGGTATGTTATTTATATAATAATAACACTGTGATTTACTTCACATAGGTTTAAGTAATACTGTAGAACATATGAATTAAAAATAAGACCATATTTCATAATATGCAAGTAATGTGGTTTGCGGAATATTACAACATATATTTCTTTTGTTTGAGGTAAGTATACTGACTGGCAGGCCAATATGATGAGAGACCCAGAGGGCCAATAGATCTCCTGAAAGACTGGGTGAGAGTAGGGAGTAAGGATGCATGCCCCACACATGTTATAAAAGGACTGTATTGAAAGTACCAATTTTATAAAGTTTAATTGTTTACACTTGTATTTTTCAGATACTATATAATACGTGACCGCCGGCGTGGTCTTGTGGTTAGCTTCGCTTTCTACAGGTTGTCGGTCCGAATTCGATCCACGGTACCTCCTAGGATTTTTCTGAGTTTTGAAGGTCTGGTAGGGTTGCACTCAGCCTCGTGATTCACATTGAAGAGCTACCTGGTAGAGAAGTAGCGGCTCCGGTCATGGAAACCACCATTAACGACCATGTGTGTCGGCATGCTCACCACATGCCCCCAATCGTGCCATCTGCCTACAGTAGATGACGCAGCGGTGGTAGGGCTTATCCCTCTAGGGATACAGCGCCACGGAGTTATATAATACGTAAATTTGGTTCGCGTCAGCAAGGACTGAACTAATGCGGAGCAATGAACTTCACTTGGTACACAGGAAAAACACCGATATTTTGCGCGGCCTATATAAAAGGGGACAATACGCACGCTACTGTATTTATCCAGAATTATAAACATGAGCAAGCTGGACATTTATTTATGCTTCCAACTACAGGAATAAATCCCAATTACAGTTGGCGTAGTTTCGCCAATACGTGTTGTACAATATAAAAATTGAGTACAATAAATGAATGAATGTGTGAGGATAAACAAGAAAATACTTGAATGATTTGTAATAACTACAACTAATTTAACAAGACAATCTAAAAACATTAATCATAATACGAAAGAGTAAGTGAAATTGGCCTCATCATAAATGACTAGAATTCCTGACTAAAATAAATAACCCCTAGTGCATAATAAATACTTCATCAAATCTAAGAATTTACTAAATTATCCGGCGACCAGCGCGAGAACGAAAATGGATCAGTCTTCTACAAAATTACTGACTGCATAATATTATATTATTTAAGATTAAAATAGATGGTAAATTATAAAAAATTAAATGCAAATAACGAAGAACTGAGAAAATTGAATTAAAAGGTTAAAAACTAGATTTGGTTTTCACTCACCGCAAGAATCGCAACGGATGGCTTTACATGGTGTAACTGACAAGGCCCAACTGCTAATGAAGTCCGGAGTGGAGTTTACTTCAGAAAAGTTCGGAGTAGAATCCTTTCATGAAGAAAACCAGTCATTATGAATCCTCGCATATCACACAACTATCGCGCACGTCATCACTCGGCAAAAGTTAAATCCGTCCAGTCCTCCCTCCTGGCCAACCTGAACTTATATAAAATAATAATATATCTCCTGAACAAGGTATATCACACCAAAAGTTAAAAGAATTAAAACACATACATATATTTTTTTAATTATGAATTATTTTCCACCTTCAAGCACTAGTATTTTATATTGATATTGCAATAATAGGGTGCTGACGGAGAATTTGTAGACAGAGGAACAAAATTAAATTTATCAATGGACATACATATATATTGATACAATATTTATGAAAATTAAAACAATTATCATTATACAAAAAAAAAACTGCTCTCAAATTTTGTAAAATGTTCTTACTTATTGAGAACAACATTGAGAATAGTTTATAACGTAAATAAGAAAACTGTATTACAATATGAAATGAGTCCCATTACCTCTTCACAAATAGGTTATTAAGCATTATCAAAATTATGAGAGTCTCTTGCTCCTACTCATTTATGGAATGCAATAGAATGCAATATTGTACATCATTGGCCTTAACACCCTATTAATTAAATTCGATCCTCTTTGTAAAACACTCACTGACATTGTTCAAGTTTCTTGGTTGTCCATAATCACTGTATCGTTGTGAAAATACAGGTATATGTGTATCAACATCTTTAATTCAAGGAGACTCCTGTACTCTTAGTGCCAAAGAATAGCTGATAATGGATGCGTCGACATAGCTTATTGAATAGACTGTGCTGCATACTGATGACTGATATTGGTTGTTTACAACTAGTGTTGGAAACTATTCGTTGCATACTGCGTGTAAAATCTGGTTGTTGAATCTGGAGATGAATGCTGCTGGATCACTTGGTAACCAAGGAGTGCGAAAGACAACTAGGGGCCGTCGCCCCATGAGAAGCCCCACTTCAACAGGAGGCAGAATTCAGCAGCGCCACCGAAGCCAAGATAAACAGAATATTGGAAGATCTCCCTCACCAGATTTCTGAAAAAAGGGAAATGGGCTGCAGAATCAATAGTTCAAAGCTCGTGAAAGTGTGGAAGAATGGGCGTTTTTTTTCTGAGTGAGCAATAATATGTGACTGGCAAGTTATTCTTAATTTCTCTTTTTATATTCTCGTTTTGAGTATGTTAAAAGCAGTACAATATAACATTTACAGCGGGCCAACTTTATCTATATATATTTTTTGTACTTTGTGCCATTAATATATTCCAACTATGCTGCGAGTGGAACACACAAAACATATATGGTCTCTAATCATATTTACAACTGAGCGATGCAGCCAAGAAAACAATTATAGGATTAAATCAAGAGAAATCTAATAACATTACATCTAATAATATTACACAATAGGTATATTTATATTATTGTCATACTTTGCTGTGACTAATATGCTAATTTTCAACTTCTCCAGAAAACAATTTCAACTGTGTGACATGGGCTCTTTCAATCTATTGAGTCACAGAACAATGAAGTAAGAACAAAACCTTATTACACAAAATTTTGATAATCTATACGGACCAATATTCCATGGAGCCAATTTATTCGCGAATCGGTTTACTGCCTTACTGAGAGGATAATTACAAACAGTTACTATATTACCCAACTTGAAATTACATTGCTGCCGACCTTCACTATATCGAGGAGCCCCTCGATCGAGTGCGAAGTTCAGATTACTGTGCCGCCGCGTTCCATTTCTGCTGGATGGTATCAGGTGTTGATGAATCAGGCAACAAATAATCTAACCTTCATGTATTGCTTAACGTGTGGTTGAGACGAAATGCACATATCAAATAAAATGGAACAAAATTGTGACTGCCATGACTAGCTGTGTTAAAAGCAATTTGGAGCCAGGGAATATTAGTATCCCATAGATTGTGATCTTTATGGTGAATTAAATCAGAGCAGACCTAAGTTTTCTCATTACGTGCTCAGTTTGAGATGAATTAGGGTAAAAGGGGTCGATTGATGCCATTATTAAAGATACGAGATACGATTTGTGACGCATTATCCGAAACCAAGTTTTAACAGACTCCGAAATTTTGAAAGATGGACATTAAACAATTAATCACACCCCGTGAATGCACTGCACGAACCGGAAAAAGGAAAAAAAATTGAAGAGGCATCAAAAAATACAAACAAAAATGAACTACCATTCTTCGATGAGGAATTTTTACAAGAAAATATATGAATAACTTTTGAAGGGGACGTTCAGCAACCGTAGACGAGAAGTATCCAACCCTCGTGTTTTGTTCAGGTTTAGCTATAGCACACAATTGACATTCTTTGACCTTTTCCCTAATATCTACTTCCATAGTTTTCTACTAAAATAGTATTTAGACTTTATCCATAGTCTTCTTAATCCCAATGTGACCACCAAACATGTACTCATGAAAATATCTAAAATCATAGGAATAAGGGCCAAAGGTAAGACCACTTTGTTTTCCCGATCTTTGCTCTTTAACTTGTAGAACCCCAAATACGAAACTGTAATTACCTGATTCATTCCCATCTTTAATATCCTGCATAATTTGTTTGAGTGCACTATCCTGTTTTTGATGAACGGCAATATCTTTAGAAGCTAGCGGGTTTTTTGTTAATGGAGATACTAGTAATTTTGGATTTTCTAACAATTTGAATAATTTCATCTTCCTACTCTACATATCCTTCAAACATTCTTGAAAACGAATCTGCTGTAATATTATCAGAGCACTTAATATGAATACACATAAACTTAAAAGCAGATAGGCGCACAGCCCATCTCACAATACGCCTAGTTCTCATAGGTTTGTCTAAACACCACGCTAGACCCTGATTATATTGTAGAACAAATTCGACATGACCTATATATCTTAACTTCTCCACTGCAAAGAGCACTGTTAACAAGTTCAAAATCGTTGTTCATTTTTTGATAATAATCAAGAGGAGAAAAGTATGGGTCTCCTACCCTCTGAAAAATCTTGCATTAGTACCGCACCTAATCTTTCAACGCAAGCATCAGTTTGCAATATAAACTTTTTAAGAAATCTACTAAGACCAATATAGGTGGATTCAAAATTGTTATTTTTAATTCCTCAAACGCTTCTTTATGCTCGTTACCATAAATAAATGAAACATCCTTACCCAGAAGTTTATTCGCGGAAAATTGTGAAAAAAAATAGCAAAGAAGGTGTACATACATACAAATCTGGCAACGGCTTTAACATTTCGCGGAGGTAAAAATTTCCGTATACATAAGGTACTTTCTGGGTCAATCGCCACACCTTGAGGTGAAATAATGTGACCGATAAATGGCAGCTGAGGTCGAGCAAAAGTATCTTTGAAAGTTTCACAGTCAGAATAACCTGATTCAGACGCACAAAATCTTCCTGAAGATGAAGTACATGAGATTCGAAATCCGGACTGTAAGTTATCAATCATCAATATAGTGATATATAAATTTGAATTTATTATCTCAAAAGATTTTATCCAAAAGCGAGTAAAAACTTGATCTCCAGTAGCTAATCAAAATGGTAAAAGGCAGAATTAAAAAGGGTTCCAATCGGTCGAAAAACCAGATAACAGAATTCTATTATAAGCGCTACTTAAATATAATGATGTAAATACTGCAGCGCCTGAAACCAGTGAGCACCTGAATGTATGTCCGGGAGTGGCATTGAATCTATAGTAATTTTGTGATTAAAACATTATAATCTATTACCGGTCTAAAATAATCTGTCCCTTTAGGGAATAAAAATATAGTACTGGCATATGGAGATGCAGGAGGTCGTATTATCCCTTTATTCAACACTTATTGAATATTTCGTCGCATAATCTGAAGTTTCGGTGGTGATTTCATATAAGGCGGAAGCCTTAATGGAATAGTATCCTTTAATTTAATCTCATATTGCAAAATATTAGTAACACCAAAGCTATCGGTATGTATGTTAGGATATGAAGCGATAAGATGGTGAATGTGCTTTTTATGAGTGTCTGTTAAATGAGTCAAATAAATAACTTGGTCCGTTGATTGTTTAGAGCTTTGCCCATAATCCTGCACTACAGCCCCTGCATTACGCTTAGACATATGTTGACTGAAATTCTGCATTTGAATCTTACAGCGGAACAAAACCGAAATACATTAAACTACGATGCATATGAAGGTCTAACCCCAAATATTCTGCAACGTCTGAGCCTAAAATTATCGGGGACATTAAATGTTCAATGGCCACAAAATGGAATTTCCATGAAAATCTACAGTTGGTACATTTTATGAAGGGCTCGTCCCAACCCATCATCTATTAACAAAAGAATATCATAGCATTGTTCCCTAATCCGAAAATCTGCACAGACTTCGACACCGACAAAGAACAGGTGTTCTCGTAGACGCGTGAGTGTCTTTAATATTGTCGAGTTCATTCACTACTTCTTAGGTAAAATAAATGTTGTGGTATGTATTTGACAAAATTGTACATGACTGCAGATAAGTGTAAATACGCCTAATTACCTTTCTACTCTCTGATTAACAGGTGGAAAAGGATTAGGGTATCAGTAGGTAGGGGAGGTTGTTGGAAAAAGTCTTTAAATTATACTCACAATGCACATATTTACAGTTATTGCAAGTTGTTTCACTTAGAAAACAATTCATAAAACAATACTTACACCACATCTAGATACTCCATTGCTGCAGTCAAAGCACTGACTCCAATACATACTGCCACAAAAATTTTAACAATCATAATTGTGAAGTGTTACAACAGTGAGCATAAGGTTCATCCTCTCTCATACGAAAATACATGGTTCCCAGCTCCGAAAATAATAAAGAGCTGACAGTGATAACAGAATAAATCCATTCAACAAACTTGTCCACATGGACACGCCGGGAAGTTAAGGGTTAATAAATATGATACAGTTCCCTTTATAGAAGGTATCTGCGCTTCATATGGACTTATAAGAAAAATTTCTTAGGCCTATGCTTAATTCTTGTGAATTCTTTTTGGTTGTCAGATCTTTCATTTATTTAGCATAACATTTTCGTTAGTTTATAAATAATTGAAAAATTCAACCTTGCTACTTATTCTTAATTGCCACATGCATTTTCTTAATGTACATTAGAGTAAATTTCATTGTTCTTCAAGTACCTTCATGCAAACTAATCTAACTATATAGTGCCATTCTTCAATTATATCATAATGTATAATTGTTTTAGTCATTTAATCTATTCCAAGACATATTTAATTATTTTGAACAAATTCATTCAGCTAGCTTTATTTATGAAACTGTGATAATTGGGTTATGACCTACCTTCATGGATATATAATAGTTTTGGTAGTCTTCTATTGTAATGGTATAGAAAATTAAATTAAGCGTATGCCAGGAGTAAAATATCTTTTGTAGTGGTTCCAAATAATTAACTTATTAGACACCTTGTCATTTTCCCAACAAATGAATTGAGAAATGCCAATCCGGCTTCTATATCAATAAACTTCATACAGTTTGCTTTCATATTCCATATAGTCTTTTGGGATTTGTCTTCAGTATTGACTTCATAATAAATAATTGAAAAATTCAAACTTGCTAATTATTCTTAATTGTCACTTGTACTTTCTTAATGTACAAAGAGTAATTTCATGGTTCTTTAAGTACCTTCAAGCAAACTAACGTAACTATATGGTGTCATTATTTTATTATATCATAATATATAATTGTTTTAGAGTTATTTAATCTATCCCAAGACATATTTAATAATCTTGAACAAATTCATCCAGTTAGCTTTATTTTTGGAGCTTTTATAATTGGTTGATGTCCTACCTTCATGGATATATAATAGTTTTGGTAGACTTCTATAGTAATGGTTTAGGAAATTGACTGAAGCATATGCCAGCTGCTAGATACCTATTTTGATAGTTGTTCCCAAGTAAATAACTTATTATACTCTTTGTCAATTTTCCAATAAATTAATTGAGATTTGCTATTCCGTCTTCTATATTAATAAACTTGATATAGTCTGCTTTCACATTCCATATGGTATTTTTGGGATTTGCCTTTAGTATTGACTGCATAAGTTTAGTTAGAATTATTTATTACCAAGGATTATAATCTACTCTTCATATATTAATTGTGGTTCTATCCTATAAATTTTCTTGATTTTTTTAAGAAATAAATTTTAATTGAACCTAGTCTGTTATTTGCTTGCTTAGGTCAAATTAATGAAAGCCTAACTTCACTTTCCTTTTGAGAATGACTTGTGCGGTTCTAATGCATTGTGTACCTCTGAATGAATTGAGCCAATTATATAGGATATAATAATTTTGGTGTCTTTTTCTGAAGGCTATTTCATTATTACTTATAATGATGGGTTTTTCCAGATTTGAAATACCGATGAAAAGAAACCCTTTTATGGTCTGAAGTGTAATAAAGAAATATTCTTCCTATACTCTTGTCAGGAGTATTTTCTGAAGGCTTATTTCATTATTACTTATATTGATGGGTTTTTCCAGATTTGAAATACCGATGAAAGAAACCGTTTTATGGTCTGAAGTGTAATAAACAAATATTCTTCCTATACTCTTGTTAGGAGTATTAAGATATTTAGGAAATATCAAGCATAATACGTTTTCATAAGTGTTTATAAACATTTTTATATTTATACTGTTCAGAGTTTCTTTCTTGCAAAAATTTACTTATGGCTAATGGCCAGACCAAATGCGGAGCATTGTCCACGCTCAAAAGAAATAAGTGTCCTGCCTGAATATCCGGTTGATCAACATGCCATTTCTGTCCGTGTTGAAGCGTATTCAAATACTCTTTATTCCATATCCTCCAAATACTTTGAGCCTACTGCTCAATAAGGTGGTAACGTGACAGCCGAGATAAAGGTATGCACTGAAGAGATGTGCAAGGAAGAGCATTGAGGGGAGCATAAAATCAGAAAGTGTCCAGGTGTAAGAGCTGCACAATCACTAATATCATTACTCACAGGAGCTAAAGGACGGCTATTCATGATTGCCTCTATTTTGCACAGCACTTTATGGCACTCTTCGTAGGTATATACTTTATTACACATTGTCTTATATAATACAGTTTTCATACTACGATTACTCCTCTCCATTAATCCTCCCATGTGGCTAACTCTAGGGGGCAAGAAATGAAAGCTTATTCCTAGACCATTTGTATATTGCACAATGTCTTGTTTTGCTTTGTCACGTTGTGAAAAACGAGTGACGAACGTGAAGAGGAATGGACCAAAATGGAACCATTCATAAACAAAAATAAATGACTATCGATACTGTGTGAGCTTTTTGAATTGTAGGAAGAAGGGAGTGCGCATGCGCGACGGTTAAAATTCTTCAAGAGGAAACCGTAGGAGTAAGGAGTCGGAGTGATCAGGAAGAATTATGTGACAAGCCGAGTCAGAGAGTGGTCGCCGAGAGGAGCGGGCCTAGCCCGCTAGGGCGGGAGCATTATGCACTTCGCCAGACAGCAGTAAAAAGTCAGCGAAAGAAAGGAGAGACGGACTTGGGAAGTGGAACAGGAAGGTTGTGCAGAGAAGGAAGGTTTGGGTCGACGAGTAATGGGAGTAAGCGCCAGTTTGGCGACTGAGATGTCTGACGTTCTGTATCAGAACCTAAGTATTCTAATTTATGACTGAAGAACAGATTATCCTACATGATATGAATAAGTTAGAAGGGTAATGAAAGTTAGAGTAAGAACAGTAACTTAGATTATCAGCTGTTTTACAATAGTCCTATGTTTTCACTTTCTGTTGGGAAGGTTAGGAAAGAATTTGAGTTCATGAAGGAACCAAGAAAAAGTTGTTATGTAATCTCTATATACTTTGGGTGTTCATGGGTTGTTAAGTCACGACCGAGTACGAAGCTGATCTTAGCTGGAGAAGCCTATGAATACTTTTGCGTTTTCAGACAGGTCACGAGGAGGGTAAGGAAGGAATTATAAGGGGCGTAAAAGTAATCCTTATTTGGGTTCCTCCCACTTGGATTTATTTTAGGTAACAGATGGATATCTACGTATATAGATGGCATGCTGGCCTTTAATGTTTAGTTACTTTATTTTTCATAGAGATTGAATTATGAGAGTAGGATATTGGAAAAGAGTAAAGGAGGAATTGGGATAAAGAATAGTATGTTTAAGGGAAAGGAAAATCTTTTTTATGGAAATTCACTTGGAAAATGAAATATAATTGTAGAATTTTGTAGTTCAAGTTTATAGTTAGGTTAGAAAAAAAAAGGATTTAGAGAAAAAAGTGAGAGTGAGAGAAAGGGGAAAAGCTACTTAAGGGTGATGAATAGTTTGGAAAAGGAATTCAAAGTGGGATTCAGAAACATAAATGTTCACAGGGCCAACATTAAGTAACAGGGAAGAATTGAATAGAAAGGGGATTTGGAAAATAGAAAAATTAATTAAAGTGTAGAATTATTAGAAGAATAAACTTGAATAAAATACGATAAAAGTTTAAAAGCAAAGTGGGTTAAGAAAATATAATTCAAAGTGAATTTAAATCAAGAGAGACTTGAGTTTAAAAAGTTGATTCGCGTGAAGCGAATACAGGTTAAAATTGAATTGAAAGCAATAACCGTGAATTTTTGCTTAAGAAATTAAAAGCCAGAGTAAGTTTGATAAAGGATTGTGGTTAGTATTTTAACCTCACAAAGAAAAGAGTTAAAGTTGTTAAAAAGAATTTCTGAAAGTAGTGTTTGTATGTAGATCAAACTAAGGTAAAGTGGATTAAAGCTTAAAAGTGAATTTACACAAAGGTAAAATAGCATTAAAAAGTGTGTTGCTTTAGAATAGCAGAGGTTAAGAAGGAAAGAAGAGAAAAGGAAATAAAAAGAAAGAAAGAAAGAAAGAAAAAAGTCTAATAATTCTTATGAAAAATTATTGAAATGAATAATTGTTGGCGAGGGATACTCGGGCGATATGAACATCTGAGATCTCAAATAAGAAAAAGAAAGAAAAGAAGTCTAGTTGTAGACCTACGGATGACTGAACCTAGCATAATTGAGTAATTGTTGAAAAGAATTACGAGAGTTTTTTGATGGTCGAGGCATTCAGCCGCCCCACGAGCAGTTATATACTTGTCAGGGACCTTCCCATCGAATGGCCGAAATTATTTTTTTAGGCTTTTTCTTACGTCACCGGTTGCAGAGGAGATGTCAGGTCGACTGTTTAAAAGCTGGCTGAAAATCATATATATACCATTTGAATGGACTTTAGAGGGAATTTAGTAAAGGAAAGTAATTATAAGAAATAATTAATGTTAATAACCATCAGTGGATGGATAAGATTGTGTTTTGTGGATGGTGCCCTTAGCAAATAAATATTTCCACAAGTAGAAGAGAAATCTGCTGATAATAATTTAAGGTGAAGAAGTTTGAGAGCACACTGTATGGTGTTGTTATTTAAATAGCATTGGAATGTTAAAGTGCACTTGTCGTATCTTGAGGTGGAAAAGACAGATGTAGTTACGTAATCACTGAACTCGGTCATTGCGACAGAAGTGACATAGAAGTTTTTTAAGGAGTTTGAGATTTTGAATACAATAAGTTAAATAAAGATAAATAACACTAACGCCCCTCAAAAATTGTTCTTGCTGAAATATTTGATGAAATTCCTCTAGAATTCTTTTTGCACCAAAATAATTTCTTCCATTGTCTAAATATAAGCCTGAGGGAATCCCTCGACAAGAAACAATTCCTTGAAGTGAAACTATAAAGGCTTCTGAATTACCTGCTGTGACCAGTTCTATGTGTACAGCTCTTGTGGACATGCAGACATTCATAGGAACGTAGGCCTTGTAGGTTATCTTACTTCTACCTACTATAGGCTTCAAGGATAAAGGTCCAACAAAATCTGTTGCAGTGACCTAAAGGCACATTTCATGGTCACTATGCTATGAGGAAGCGTACCCAAAATCTGCTTACTACTGGTAGGAGCATGTCTAAAGCATATTAAGCAGTTTCATAATACTGATTTTACTGTTTTTACTCCTTTGATGGGCCAATATATCTGACTTATGGTGTAGAGTAGTCCTTGAGGGCCTTCATGTAGGTTCTTGGCATGTAGGTCACGGATTATCAGAGTGGTAGCATGATGCTTGGCTGGCAGTAAGATTTTATGTTTATTGTCATAATCAAGGTCAGAGATGTGTAGACGACCTCCCACTCTCAGAAGGCTTTCACTATCAAGATTTGGATGTAATGACATCAAAGGGCTACTTCTAGGCACGTGCATCTTTTTTTCTGAGAGCAGTAATTTCATCATGGTATACTTCTTTCTGATTTAACTTGATAGTAATATCATGAGCTTGCTGTATCTCTTTCAGGCTGAGTGGTCCACTGAGTTTATTAGATTTAGCAAGGCAGTTATACTTAAATCTTAAGCAATATGCAGTTACTCTTAGCAGTTGAGTGAGTCTAGAGTACTATAGCAAGATGTCACTATCAGTTTTGACTGCTATTACAGCTTGAGCTTTAAGTTTAGTTCCTACAGCATGTTTTGGTAGTGATTCATTAGGTGCAATAGGCCATTGAGACTGGTCTTCATATAAGGATGTAGGACCTTCCCACCATAGTCTGTTTTCCTGTAGTTTCTGTGGACTGATCGACTTTGTTATGAATTCAGCTGGATTATGTTGAGTGGGCACATAAGACCATACGCAATGAGGTAAGAGCTGCTGGATTTTTTTCCACTCTCTGGGCCACAAAAACATTCCACTTATGAGAAGGCTGGGTAACCCAATGGAGTGCGATTAGGCTATCAGACCAAATGTAAGTTTTAGTTATGCACACAGACAATGAAGTGTTATGCTTTTCATAGAGTTGAGCTGCGAGTTCTGCTGCTCATAGCTCTAATTTAGGCAGGCTGATTTGCTTTAGTGGGACCACCTTTGATCTACTGGTTAGAAGCTTAACTTTACAGTGATGCATATTATCAATGGTTCTCCCATAGCAAGCCACTTCAAAAGCCCTGAGGCTGGCGTCGCAAAGCAAGTGTAGTTCTGCTTGAATGATAGAGTGACACAAAATATTTCTTGGGATTCTGTATTCCTCCAAATGTTTAAGATTTTCATAAAGATTGCACCATGCTTCCTGGATAAGCTAAGGTGCCTGTTCATCCCAGCCTACATTACCTAACCAGATTTGCTGCATAATTAGCTTGGATGCAGATATAATTGGAGAGATGAGACCTTGTGGGTCGTACAGAGAGCATATTGCTGACAGTATCTGCCTTTTTGTGGTGGCAACTTGTAATTGCGTCACAGGATATTGTGGTACATCAGGCTTTGGGTTCCACTGAAGTCCCAGAGTCTTGACAGCATCTTGGTCCTCCAATTGCATAAGCTTGGCTGTGGACCATTTGTCTGCTGGTATAGTTTGCAGTACCTTGTCAGAGTTGGAGCAGAATTTAGTGAAGATAAATCTTCCTTCTTTCAAAAGTTGTGTGAGCTCATTAGCAGCGTGTATAGCTTGCTGCTCTTTCTGAAATGATGCCAGGAAGTCATCCACGTAAAAATTGTTGATTAGAAGTCTGCTAGCGATAGCATATCTGTCCTTCTCGTCTTCTGCAAGCTGATTGAGCACTCTGGTGGCGGCATATCCAGAATAGGCTTGCCCATAAGTGATAGGGGAATGCTGATAAATTTTAATTGGCTCGTCTTTGCTGGAGCGCCAGAAGATTCTTTGGTAGCTTCTCTGTTCAAGCTGCAGTAATAACTTTCGGTACATCTTAATATCTGCACTGATCACATAGGGGTGGCACCTGAAACTTAACAATGTAGTGTATAAGTCTGGCTGCACAGTGTAAAGAATGTCATTAAGTGAAATTCCAGTTGAAGTTTTAAATGACGCATGGGATACCACCCTCAGCAGAGTAGTAGTAGGGTCATGTTTCTGCACATATTGATGTGGAATGTAATAAGAGGTAGGTCCATCATCATCGAAATTATCAGTGATCTGTTGCATATGCCAAAGCTGCGGAGATTGAATGCGTAGTGAATATTTTCGTCCGTACAAAATGTGAACGCATCCTCACTACAAATTACATGAAAACATTAAGAAATTCTTGAATTGTAGTAGTAAGAATTTGCTGGAAATTTCTACTTTCTTCAATTACAACACCATAGTTTCCTTAAGCTGATATAGGCACATATTTACCTGTAATACTAGAATACACAATGTGAATAAGTGTTCTTTAACAAATAATGAGTTTTACACAGCGTTTAATATTATTTCGGTGTATCCAACATTGGCAAAGTGTGTTAAAATATTTGTTTTACCCTGGTAACTTTAATACTAGAGTATCGATACTTACCGAAATATCTGAGTACCTAAATACAAACCGAAGTTAAATATACCGTGGCAGGAGATGTTCAGAAATCAAAGTCAAGCAAATACTGGTCTAAAATTACAAGTTTTTACAGTAGGAAATGAGCAAGACTGATCTAAAATTTCTGAAAATTATGAGTATTTTAACCTAAGGAAATTTAGGAGTCAAGACACAATCACTTACTGAGAGCACCGGCATCTGATCCGCCACTGAAGTTAATTCAGACAACAATGGTAACTGAGGTGTCTCATGTATAAGGTCAGTAGTCTCAACATTTTCCGAAATCGTGGACGCTAATCGCTGTTGCTGATTATGAGCAGTAGAAATAGGCTTTAATGGATATTGCATTGTAAGCTTACTTATATTCTGATAAATTACATCAGACGTCGCGGAACCCGATACTTTCCTAGTTGCCACTGTAGTATTAGGTTCTTCCTTTTCCATAATTTCCAAAGTGAAACTGACTATCGTAAATAGTCAATATTTAACAAGGTTTGTGTATCTTCTGAAAATTTGGCAAGATCTGCTAAACGATTATCAATATAGCAAGCCTTGTGTTTTATAGCCTACGTCTTTTTTTCCGTAAGCTTCGGAATCACTATTAATTTGGCACGCAAAATCAAGAATTTCAGCAGTTTATTTCTTCAGACACTCCAACTCATGAGCCAATTCTATATCTAAATTTATTTAACCACTATTGGATCCCTCCCTTTTTCTCGCAACACCGATATTCAAGTCTGTATAACCGTACTATCTTCTTCCTAATTCCCTCTTCCACGAACCTCAAACAACAATTCATCCCATGAAATCAGATGCCTAGAAGCCATTTTACATTACCAAACAATTGAAATGTGAAACTTCTATATGAAATCGGGGATGAGTCAATAAAAAAAGAAACTAAACACTCGTACTATCTATAGTACAACAAAACCAACCCCATTTTGTAGGGTTACTTAAAATGGAATCCCAAAAATACACGACATCAAATTATCGTAGCAGCCGCGTACACAAATGGACATAATATCTAGACTGGGCAAAGACAGTGATCCTAGAAATATTTTAAATGATATTTTATACAGTACATTATTAAGTACTTTAAAATCCCACCTAACATAATTATACGCTAAATATGGATCAAACTATATATATACGCAAGTCTATTAATAACTCTACCTGTAAATATGTTATATTTAGAATGCGCGTTTCCGCATACCAAGGCCACCCCTCATCCAGGCAGACAATTACTGCTACCAACACTGTACCTTGTTAATTACTGCAATGCTATAAAATACTCTTATTTATGTATTAATAATACTGTGATTTACTTCAGATGGGTTTAAGTAATGCTGTAGAATATATGCTAAAAATAAGAACATATTTCAAAATATGCAATTAATCTGGTCGCAGATGATTACAACGTGTATTTCTTTTGTTTCAGGTAAGTATACAGGCATGCCTATGTGCTGAGAGACTCCAGAGGGCCAATAGATCTCCTGGAAGACTGGATGAGTATAGGGTGTAAGGATGCATACCGCACACATATATTATAAAATGTCTGTATTGAGAGCACCAACTTTAATAAAGTTTAACTGTTTTCACACTGGTATTTTCAGATACTATGTAATACGTAATATTTGGTTCGCGTCAGGGAGGCCTGAACTAATACAGAGCAATGAACTTGACTTAGTACTATGCAGCTTATTTCCGGCACGCGTTGTTTAATCTTATTTATTTAATTACTTACTCTATTTCACGTAATATTTAGCTTTTCTCCTGGATTGTTCTTGATGTTTTGGTACACCTTCATGTTTTGTTGTTATACGTACACATTCTTTTCTTTTTTCCTCAAGCCTCCTCTCTTTTGTTTCTGGGCGCGTTTATTTTCGACCTTCAGGCGTTCTGGTTACTGTATTTTCTTGCGACGGGTACGCCCTCTTTCTCTAGCTCGGGAATATTTTGGTGGGCGGTTCCCGGTAGAGAGTAGTCTTCCGATCTTCGTGCTGGCAAGTCTTGCTTGGATCACCGCGCTGGAGAGATGGCTCCTGACGACCGTGGAGCGGGGAACTTCTACGGAAGTATTTTGGTGGTGATCTAGCCTAACTGACTTTGCCCGGCATGTAGTTTCTTCTTATTTTTAGCAGGTATGTTTATTTAATCTAATTCATTTTGCTGGTGGTTCTTTAGTTTATTTAGTTTTCATGTGAGTTTTGCCCACCTGCTTTTCTAGCTTTTTATTCTCAGTCCGTTAGTTTTTCGTTTAATATATATATTTATATAAATTATTTTCTGCGTTTGGAAACGCAAGATCAAGGCCTTCAGCCGTTTCAGATACTATGCTTAGAATTATTTGCCTTATTCTCGCATGCCGACCTGCTTCACAGGGGCATACGTTCTTGTTTGGTATCTAACCTAACTGAGTGCCAAGTATTCGTCTTGTTTGATCTAATTCTGCCTTTTATAATAAAATGGAATTCAGAAATCCTGTATTATATTTAAATTTACGCTTCCTTATTCTATCCTTACAGTACATTTTACATAATTTATTCAGTACGGCTCTGGAAAAGCCCCTAATTATTGGGGCAGGCTGTAGAGGCACGCCACAGTACACAGGAAAAACTCCCAATATTCTGCCTGGCCTATATTGCAGGGGACAATACACACACTATAATATTTATCCAGAATTATAAACCTGAGTAAGCTGGACATAATACAACCGAATAAGTTAAATTGTCCTCATCATAATTGACTAGAACCCCTGACTAAAATAAATAGCGTCTACTACATAATAAATAGTTCATCAAATGTAAGAGTTAATTATACTATGCGGCTACCAGCGAGAAAACTAAAGTTGATGAGTCTTCTACAAATTTACTGACTGTATCATATAATTGTTATTATTATTTAGGATTAAAAGAGACAAAGAATTATATGAAATTAAAACCAAATAACGAAGAACGGAACAATTTGAATTAAAAGGTTAGAAACTACATTTGGTTCCACTCACCGCTAGTAATTGCAACTTAGATTTTTCTTGATAGCGCTAGTTGGTTTAACTGATAACTGATAAGGCCCACGGAAGGTCGGAGTGGAGTTCACTCTTGAAGAGCTCGGAGTGGAGTTCACTCTTGAAGAGCTCGGAGTGGAATCATTTCATGAAGAAACCAAAGTCATTGTGAAACCTCGCGTATCATGGAACTATCGTGCACGCCATCACTCGGCAAAAGATATAACCGTCTCAATATAGCCTATAAAT
Organism: Ectobius pallidus; assembly: GCA_964059195.1. Taxonomy (NCBI): domain Eukaryota; kingdom Metazoa; phylum Arthropoda; class Insecta; order Blattodea; family Ectobiidae; genus Ectobius; species Ectobius pallidus. The sequence goes on from CAXKWD010000012.1 coordinate 41,924,505, forward strand.
TCAAGTAATGTTTCATGAAATTACATACTAAACCGTTTTTATATCTATGTGTGTGAACTGCTTCCTTGAAATTCAGAACTGAAGCTCTTGACCACACCAACAGCTAAAGAATCACCTTAATGGGTTTCACAAGGATTCCAAATAACTGTAGTATAAGTCTTTGACAAGACATGGCAAATATTCTCGAACACCACCGTTCAGGGAACGTTATCTTTAATTTTGTCAAAGGTAAATTGTTTTCCTATACTAATATTTAGTCTGTGTCCAATTATAAATTATTGATACTCCAGAGAGGCTTCCCTCAGAAAAGATACCTTACTTAAAATTTATCCTCGTTACTGAATGGCGTTTCCATCTATGAGTAGGCTTATATTATTTCTAACAGAATTCACAAGGAATTTAGAAAAATATTTTTCGCTATGCTGAAAAAATAATGCATGATTGTCTCTTAATCATCATCATAAACAAGTGATATTTAATACGTGATGGAACATATTTTTAATGATTTCATTTACTTTCTTACATATTCCAACATTTTTCACCACATACGTACTACCCGCGCGCGATTTCTTGGGCGCTGGTTTTACGGGAAAGTGAGGGTCGGGAGGAACAAAACATACCTAGTCCGCCAGTCTTTCTGCGGTGTTGTCAACCAATGAAACCACATTTCAGCAGAATCGCACGTATGATAAACGCAACGTAAGTGTGAAGTATGTGGATAAACAATAAATTGAATGCCGAATTGGATAATAAATTACTTTCATAAATTATCCTTGCTATTTTATGTTTATATTTTAATGCAGTGCAATAAATAACGTGGTGACGATATTGCGTAACAATTAATTACACGTCCTAGGGGTTTGGTTATCAAATAAGTAATGAATAAGAATATTATTCATAATATAGGCTCAATATTTTTACACTGGATGACTAATTCTAAGCATAAAGAAGAGTCTTAGCAGAACATGCTTCACCTTTTTCGTGTTGTTAAACGTAAGAGAGGTAAGGCATCTAAAAGTGGAGAAAACTGTAGGCCTAATTTTAAACGTATTTAATACGTTTTGTAAAAAGTTCGCTCAACTTTCAGTCCATGAAATTGACATCAGAGTTCACGGCAGTGTCAGAAATTAGCACATACGGTATTCTTAAAGAGGTGAGGAAAGTGTTGGATGTACAATGACGTGTTTGTGAAATCAGCCATTCGAAAAATTTTATTTTTCCCCATAACTCCATGCGTCAGAGAAGATAATGTCAATAAATAGATAAGGATCCCGAGACAGAATGAAAGTTTAGTATTGAAGCCACTAGATGTCAGGTTGTATAGTGTACTTCGTGTTTCAATGTTGTCAGCTCTACCTATGAAGTTGAACGAAAGCTACCGAACGAGGACTAGGGAGCCGAGCGCCCAAGAAATCGCGCTCGGGTAGTAGGCCTATGTACATACTTCCAAATGAAACTACATACAAATTATCGCAATAAAGCAAGAAAAAGTGTCACAATTTATTCTCAATCACATCTGATAAATTTCTCTGATCTCATATCACCTGCACACCTTCAGTGTTTAATCAATATGCAGAACTTCCAGCCATGGTTCTTTTAAAAAAATGTGTCTTGGTCTTCTCTGACATCCCTAGCTTCTTTGGCATTTGACTTTTAACAAATTATATAACAGAAAAAAACATTAGCGATTCGTCATATCTAATTTTTAGTATTTCAATTAGGTAGTGTTTCCTTAGAATCAACTTTCGGACATTCTCAAAATACGATGCACGGATATTCACTACTTCCCTGACTGTTCATTAATTAGAATAAAATAATTATATGGACTCTGTTTTTGTTATCGCAACCAATAATATACGACGTAGTGCCGGAATTTGGCAGACATGTGCGTTGATATTGCTTTAATGATTTTTGTATGAACTATAGGTATGTCATGACGCTGAAATACACGCACAACGTAACCACAGAATGCATCGCTGCGAATTCTCAGCATTGCAACAAACTGCACCGTATAATGGAAGTACGATGTATTGCAGACTCTTCCAAAGAAATTCTGGAGTGTATATTACATAATCTGAACGTGCAAGTAAAATATTATTTCGCACGGGATTATACTGTTCGCTGTATATTCTCGCTTTGTTTTGCCTCCCACAAGGTTTAACTTCGTTCCCCATTCTCTCTTTTTAGTTGTCTGTCTCCACCCTGTTGCTTCCAATTGTTCAAATTAATCCCAGCTATAAAAAGGCAAGAGTAAAATAAGTCACAGCACAGTCAGAGGAGTTAAATTCTCCCCATTTCCAAACACTGTCCAGACGTTTATCTAATAATACAGTACAGACCTACAAGAATTTTTCTGATAATAAGCTTCACAGTTATAAATTGATGGGATTCACATTAGGATGTGTATATAAATGTGAGGTAATTCAAATAGCTGGGAGCAATAATTCTAGATACAAATAATATTAAGGTGGAAGTATAGACTCAAATCAGAAATTCCTTTTCCTGTGCAGTTTAGAAACTCATCTTCTGTCCAGAAATATACAAATAAAAAATATATGACAATTATCCTGCTTGTTGTATTATATGGATGTGAGGCATAGACGCTTACTCTTCGGGAAGAACATAATCGGATAGTGTTGGAAAACTTGGTGCTTATGAAAATATTTAGGCCTAAGAGAGATAAAAATTTGGATTGGAGAAACTGCATAACGGCGAGCTTCATTACCTATATTCGTTACCGGATATAGTAAGGGCAATTAAATCACGGAGGATGAAATGGGCTGGACATGTTGAGCACATAGTGGAGGAGAGAAGTATTTACTTGGAAACCCGAAGGAAAATTATCACTTGGAAGACCTAGAGGTAGGTGGGAGGACAATATTAGGATAGATTATAGGGAAGTAGGATTTGCGAAGGATGCGGTTGGATGGAGTTAGCACAGAATAGGGTTAAATGGCGGGCACAGGTAAGCGCGGCAATGAACCTACACGTTTCATGAAATAGATAATATCCCTTTAGCTTTTTTAGGATATGTCTATTGACATTGAATAAGTAAGTTTCATTGGAGTGAACCGTGAAGTTATAACCAATATTTAAAAATTACATATGAGTGAATATCTGTGTCAGTAGACAAGGTTCCACGTCAAAATTTTGACGTTTGATTCGAAACCACATTATGACTCAAAAGCTTGGGAAATTTGGTGAATATTTACATAGGTTTAAAATTTCTACCTCTGAAAATTGTATATGTAAAGAGGAAAGCTGGTCTGTTAGGCATCTCTTATTGCATTGTCCATTATTTTCGCATGAAAGTTATTAGTTAATACATGTTTTTTAAATTTTGATTTTACTACACAGATCTACCGTCCTTTCTTAAATAAGTAAACTTACATGGAATTTTCAAGTTTCATTAATGTTGCATTTGCAATTTTGTAATATGTGTATGTAGTGCATTATATATTCTGTATATTTATGTTAAATCTATAATCCTAATAAGCCACTACGTAAAGTAGTATACTGCAATCTTGGTAATTCAATAATAATAACGATAGTAAAAATAATGAATTCTGCATTTCAAACCTGTTTAGAGAAATGCAACGAAAACGTAGGTGAAGATAGCTTCAGTGCTTTCGGCAGAGATCTACTTAGTGATAACTGTCCAAAATGAAGAATTATTTTGAGTAAATTAAAGACCAATTATTTCTCCTAGGGGTAAAAGTAGGCCTAGTTTCATTCGCCATTCTTCTATATTTACTAAACGTACGAGAAGTACAAGAAATATCCATTATTATTTATCTTATTTTATAACTACCGAATCTTATAGTACCTGTAGGGGAGAGTGTTGTACCAAGACCATAGTGTACCTTGGACCAGTTGTAATATCTGAGAACTGTTGACATCTAGCGCGCTAACCTCTGAACTATATGTTTCTCATCGCCTCAGGCATTCTCTGTGCAATTTTCGACGTGTTTGCTTCAGATCTGCGTGTGCAAGACCAAAAAGTTGTTTTTTCTGGTGAAAACTAAAATGTTTCCTCGCCAGTTGCTTGATAATTGAAGTTTATCTTGGGCATAAAGATGTTTTTGCGAATATCCATTGGATTCACTATTATTTGGTGAGTAAAATGACCATACATTTTGTTATTTAGATACCGGAAGATCATATCGATAGCCATATTTGTGTGGAAACAGACAATCGTGTACCTTGAGCCACAACTGCGTCTTGTACCTTGAGCCGGCGAACAATGGTACAATAGGTTACATTATATTTTATTTTTATGTGTTCCAGTATTGTTGTCAGGACAACAATGACTCGTAGTAAGACCCGGGAGCCAGCTGACGCAAGAGTTTTGAAAAAGGCTCTTAAGGAAATTAATTCGAATGATCCAGAGAAGAAAATGTTTCTTCGATAACATCAAAAATGTTCACAACAGATTTGGTCCCATTCCTCTCGAAAACATATGGAACTTGAACGAAACTGGCCTAAGAACTGTGCAGGGACAGTCAAACATCGTTTATCCTAAAAGTCTAAAACAGATTGGAAGTGCAACAGCATCCGAAAGAGGGCAACTAGTCACTATGACTGGAGCTGTGAATGTTGTTGCTTTGTTCATATTCCCTCGTGTTCATTTCAAGGACAGAATGTTGTTTGGTGGCCTTCTAGGGTGTATGGGAGCTGCTAATATATCTGGGTGGTCAAATGAAGCAACATTTTTTAAAGTTTCTTGACCATTTTCTTAACTGAAGAAAATAGGGTTCTTTTGATCTTGGACAATCACGAGACACATCTGTCTATTGATGCTCTGGAAAAGGCATCAGCTGCTGGTGTAGTGATGATAACATTCCCCCCATACACTTCGCATAGGCTTCAGCCTCTGGAAATTTCTATTTACGCCCTTATGCAGTATGGTCCATGGTACATGAGGGTGTTGTACCTTGAGCCACTGTGCAGTATATTTTCATTTTTTTCTTATACTTATTTTTTACAAACGTCAATATGTTAAGAAAGCACAGTACATTGGTAAGAGACTAAAAAAACTAAGAAAATGCTATTAGAATTCGAGTTAAAGGCAACACAATAAAAAATGGCCCAAGGTACAACACTCTCCCCTACATGCTTAAAGTTTATAATCGAAACGCGTAGTATACAATTTTTTATAGTAAGTCGAAACAGAGGTAAAACTGATTTCAAAATGAGTTGAATTTGAAAAAGAAAATCGATCAGATAAAAACGAATATAATTTTAGGATATAAAGCAAAGGAATAATATATTCAAAGTTTTATGATAATATCCCTGAATTCTATACCAAATATATACTTATTGGATTATTTAAGCTATCTTTCTTGTGCATGCCCTTAGGGAGGCCTTTAGGCTTTCTGGAGGATGAAGTTCCCGAACTTTTACACAACATTCGGTGCTAAGATTTTTACCGCCTTTACCACCAGGATTGCTCTGGCACTAAGGTACTGTTTAAGATAAATATTATATTCTGACATCGATACTTCACTTCCGATAGTATCGTAATATCGATATTGCTATTCGATAATATCAAAATAGAGAGAAAGAGAAGGACTTAAAACAATTATACTCCATTATATCATATTAATTATTTGCAAAAATAAGCAAAATCAAAGTTTTAGGCAATATCACGTTAAAAATTAATAGATTGAAAACATAAGTTTAACATATTAAACTGACGAAACTTACTGCAATCACAGGTTCATTATACATATTTTCGAATGTCTGGTAGTCAATTAGGGGTTCGATGTCTCCGTTACACTTGCTTGTCAAAAGTAAAAACAAGAAGCAGTGATGCCAAACCATTCCCTAAATCGCTATAGGGTACAGTGCATTAAATTACAATGCGCATAATGCAAATTTTCATACGACGCACAGCGAAACTGTCAATATGCGCATGTGTGAACGATCTTTACGATTTCTGAGTGCTATAGGAACAAACCTTTTATGTTAATAAAACTTTCGTTATCTTCGAATTTTGCTTCCGATAGCCCATCCCTATCTGGTACTAAGATAATGCCATCACAAGTATTAGGACAATTGAAAAACCGCAATGTACTCTTCGGAGATGAACCCCGAGCCTTTTGTTTGTAATGCAGTGACACAGATTATGTAGAGTGATGAATTTAAGAAATCACGTAATTGGTCGGAGATAACATTGTCTGAAATGAGGGTTTCATAGCGTGTGCTTTTCATGAATAATTGAAGGTGTTTACGTCACACAAACCACTCGCTTTAAATTAATGCAATTAGTATGAATACTGATAAATTTATTAAAATAAATAAATTGTGTTAAATTTACGATGAAATATTAATGGTTGTAAAAAACCCTAGCAGGAATTAATTTAAAATATTTCATTAAAGTTCTTGCTAGAAACGGACTCCAAATAATGTTTGGTTCTTGAGCTATGAGCTTTGTTATGCAAATACAATAAAATTTATATTATTTATTTACTCAAATTCAATCATAAGCAAGCTATAGTAATATTGTCTATTTTATGGAATCCGGAAGTACATTTCCGCGCTTACAAGAGGCCGCCATTCAACCCTATTCTGTGCTAATTCCATTGAATCATCTTCGGGCGTTCCAGTCAATATTGTTGAGATATTCAAAGTCCAGCCCATTTCATCCTCCATGATTTAATTACCCTTATATTCGGTGAAAGGTACAGGTTATGAAGTTCGCCATTATGCAGTTTTATGCAGACCCCATTTCCATCCCTCTTAGGTCCGAATATTTTACTAAGCACCCTGTTTTCGAACACTCTGAGATTATGTTCTTCCCGAAGAGTAAAGGATCATATCTCACATCCATATTACAATATAAGTAGCAAGATAATTGTCTTATAAAATTTAATTTTAGATTTCTGGACAAAAGGCGAGAAGATAGTCTGAATTCCGTAAAAATAGGCATTTTTTTATTTCAAACGACACTTAACTTCTTCGTTAATACTATTTGTATCGCCCTTGCGATGCTCATGCTTAGTCTAATGTGGGTAGGCCTACATATATTTAATAAGGAAGTATTTCATTATTATTTCCTACAATCAAATTTATTAACACTAACCTACGTTACTATTTTTCTATTATTAAACATAAGGTGTCGAAAATGCCAATTTGCATCTTAGTCTAAATCCCATATTTAGAATAAACAACAGTAATTCACTACAGCGTCTGTTAACATCGGAATACAATATATATACATATCACTAAGATTACCTCCACTAAGAAACTGAACTTTAATTGAATATAGCCTTTTATCACACTTGACGGTCCTTCCAAAGGTATCCACAATACAAGTGAGCCATACTGAAGTGCAGCTTACAGAAATGGACTGCGTTTTGGGAACACGGTTAATAAACCGAGTGTTCTGAATCACCACCATCCAACTTCTTTACGTTATGTCGTAAATGCGCATGATGCACCAGTAATATTGACTGCATGTTGAAAGTGTTTCAGAAGTGATATAAATTAAACTGTAATCGACTACGACCTGTGGTTCATTAAGTGTAGAGCATAGTGTTGTGTGGTCGTAAAAATAGGTTGTGTTGATCTCTAAAAGAATAATGAAGAATAAAAATAATCTTCATTGCCTTACTACTGTATGTGTGATGCCCTGGTGCTAGAAAACCGCGCTTTTATACCTAAAAAGAATATTCTGGAAACAGTATCGATTGGACTAGTAAGATAATTTTTTTCTCGAAAAGTTTCAAAATGGGAACAGAATGGTATATAAAAATGCCTAGGCGAGCAGGATTCGAACTTGAAAGCCCATTGTTAGGAAACTTGTCACAAAGTACAGTTACGCATATGCAGGTCGTAGCAGAAACCTAAGAGATAGTCTTCAGATTCCTTGGAAGAATAAATTCATAACAGACGACACATATTACACTGGATAACAACCAAAGTGACACATAAGTGAAATCAATTATTTTTAAATAATTTAATGTTACTATTCACAAATATAAGAATAAAAATGTCCACTGTAGTCTGGTTTTCAATGAACATGCAATGTTTGGTTTACTCGTTTTAGAAGTTATGTCACATTTGGACTTTTTCTCAGTTAAGGTTATTGTGACGTGGGGAAACAATTTCAAAGTAAATGATGGTACATTACTCCACAATTTTTTCCTAATAGAAGCCTATAAATTACTGGAAACTAATTTTAGCATGAATCTGTATAATAAGAATGAACTTTGAAATATTTCAGAACCGGTTCAAAATTATTGGTCCAAAAAGAACTACTAGAGCTTTTGTTAACGGGAATTGCTTAAAAGAGACTCTTAGTAATCCAACTAAGATAATACATAGTTTTTATTATGAGGAAATTAGGCCCTCTTGCGTCTTCTCCTTCGTCACTATCATTATTGATTTCTTTCGCAATTTTAATGGAATATCCATAATTAAGAGTGATAAACCAGGACACTATTCCCATCGATAAATGGTATTATTGCAATATTCATACATTACTTACATGCCTAAATCAACACATTACTAGAATGTTCTTTGTTCCATTCAATATAATATTAAAAGTTCTGTTTGAACTCCTTTAAAATCAAAATACTGAACTAAAATAGCAAATATTTAAAAATATAATCAATAGCATCTACGTGAGACAATTGGCTACTATTGCACCATCCTCAAATGGAGACAGTGAAAAATTCAGTTACATTGATGGGAAGACAATTTTTATATAGATAGACTATTTAAGTTGACAAAATATTCATAATTTGTAGTTTGAAAACAAAATAGCTGACTTTTTCTTTTATGTCTTCACAAGAGAGTAAAGAATAATAGCAGTTAAGCGATTTTTTTTCCAAGAGATGAGGTCTAACCGGAGATTTTAAAATTAAAGTGCTGGTAAAGTTCCTGTTAAAGTAGCGATCATAATTTTACTGTTCTTTGTAAAAACAAACCTTAGGTAGGCAATTTTAACGAATTGGAATAATGGAATGTTAAACAGGGGCAAGAAACACATTAAAAGTCGAGCAGGTTGTGTACGTGCAGCGTGCGTTGTCATGATTCCCTAGCATTCGATTCCCTAGCAACGGTCCCTTACGTCAGTAGCTCGACTCTGCCTCGCTGACATTCATTTGTTTGTTTATACGGCAATTTAGCAATTCGCTATACAATGCAGAAGTTTGTTGTATTTTACTCCAATTATAGACAAGAGCCAGTGGTAAAAATCCATTTAGGCAGGCCTACAGGCGGAGGTAGATTTCGAAATGCTTTTGGTTTAATTTATTGTCGCTGCATAGCACTCTTCTTCTTTAGCCTTGGCATGCCAAACCTGCAGTAAAGAGGAAGAGCCTACAATCAATTGTTTTGACAACAATAATAGGATATAATATTCTGGGAGGCCGTGCGCAAGATCAGCAATGAATAAAATTAGCAAAGCCGCTAAACAAGACAAAATTATGATATTATAATAATTCTTTCAAGTGTTATTATTTTTAAACATTAAAATCTCGCGTCATATGAGAGCTATCAAGAAACTATTTATTGATTTGTAGAGTACTCATCAAGAGCTTTTCAACGATACCCCACAAGACGTGGTTTCAAAAGTTTCGAATTTTCATCCCCCACCCCCACCCTCACTCGAACCCCGAATCGTTGGTGTCACTGTGAACTCCATAGGGAGTACTCTAATTTATTCAAACAAAGTTTCCCTCTATACTTCATAGGGGCCGAGATATACATTTTTAAAAATTTCAACCCCCTCCCCCGACCACCCCCTTGGGCCAATTTTGCTCATTAACGAACTTGTCCGAACTATTGGGCCTAGAAATAACATATTAAAATTTGGTTCAAATATCTTCAAAATTACGGCCGCTATCGTGTAAAGATATATATAAATATATATATATATAAATATATATATAAATATCACAAAATTTTTTTTTGAACGGGCGGTGGTTTCGTACTTAGGGGAGCATGAAACGTAAAGATATGAAAGAATTTTTCGAAAATCATAAAGTGGTATCCATTGCAATAGGTAGATTTTTCTTCGAAAATCTACCTAAAAAATAACGCTGTACAACATTGTTTAAAACCTAGTAGTCAAGGGTGCCTTCTAGGGCGTCTGTCCAAGGTTGCGGGTTCCATCACAGGCCAGGTGCATAAATTATTGTGACAGATTAACCATGCAAAAGAACTACTGTGCGATAAAATTCTGGAGCACTGGTGAAAGTCACAGGCCTATGTTGCAGTATAGGTATCGGAATAGAATCGAAAATATACATTCCTGTCGTTAAATAACCATTAAACCAACCAACATAATAGTGAATTAGCTTCTTCAAAATGACTTGCTGCTTCATTGAATGTCTTAGGCTTCATGACGGGACATCAACACTTTTGGATCTGGCATCTAAGCTGCCTTGCTATCACTAAAGAAGACAATTCACGTTTCCTGCCTCATCATCCCAAAGTATAATAATTACAACAAGAACTAAGAATAAATTATTAAAAATGGCATATGAATTTCAATGCTAATAATTAAGTTGGACTATCGAAAATGCATTGCATGTATTTACATAGTATAATAATAGTAATAATAATATTAATAATGGTAATATTATAATGATAACTATTATTATTATTTAATCTGGCAGAATTAAGGCCATAAGGTCATCTCTTACACCCAACCAGAGACAATAGAAATCAACAAACAAATACAGTTCTACAGCTAATAAGAATACTAGTACATATAGTTCATTCAGTCTACTTGATACGAAATAAGCCTAGTTTACCAAACCTGTGTGACAAAATGATAATAGCCTAACAATATACTGAGAAAAAGTAACTGACTGTTGTATTGCAATAGCCAAGACACGTAAGAGAAAATAATTATGCATGACTAAATCCGCATTCATTGAATAGCTGTTCGTGTATCCTAGATTTAAGTGTTAACTGCGTTTAAAAGACTCTGATGACGGAAGGTAGAAGGTTCCATAATGGTGCTGAATTACGGTATGTTTTATGGTGATTCTGATCTTTTATTCGTACGCCGGTCTTCAAGGGATTTACATCGAGCTGACAAAGGTACAGTGGTATTAATCAGAGGTTACAGTTCAAGCATGGATGCGCAGTAGATGCAGACGAGCCCAATAAACATTCGCACTGCGTGGAGGGGTGTATTGGGTCAGTTGTGTCGTTGCTTACAGTGAGGTAAGACCGTATAATAACAGAATAAGGAGGATACAGAACGGACACTAGCGGTCGGCCCCTAAGATCTCGTTCAGCCAAGACTCGTGCCGGACTCAGCGCTGGCCGCCATATTGAAATGTATTAAACAACGGCTGGTTTACTACTGTCGCGGTTTCTTTCGTTGTCAAGCAAGTTTTTAAGCATAGGAATAAAGTTTTTAGGTAATCCTGTATTAAAGATTCTTAACTTACCTGTTATAATTACGAGGTGTTTTTAAGGGAAAATGTCGTCGAATATAAAACACAACGTAGCAAAACACATCCTGGCTGAAAAATATGTAAGCGTACTTTAAATGAACAATAGGCTATGAGGTTTACATGTCTATATTACTTCTTATTTATTGTTTACTCAACACACAAACAGTTGAACAAGAGCAACTACAGAACAGAAGTATCAATCAAGATCGAATATAAATACAAAATGAACTTTTACGTATTATTGTTAGTCACTCCAGTTTATTCACTAAATTATAGACCTAATGATCAATTTGCATTCACATTAAATAAAATGGAAGGAAGAAAATACAGTGAAGAAAGAGTGTCATTAATGTTATACAAGAGCTAGACAAATTTTACTTGTAGGTAAATCACAGTTACATGGAATTATCCATATAAACTTAATATAAGTCACATTATTATTTACTGTATTATACTTAATACAAATAATCAGCATGAAACATGTTGGCAATCCTTAATCTCAGATGAGTGACTTTGACGAGTTTCTCATATTTCTTACTTTTACTTTTTATGTCCCTGTTTAGGAACTTAAAAAAATCTTCATCCTCACAAATAACTTAATTAAAGAAGTATGAGGAAAGCCTAACATGGAACGCTGAACGGTACAGTTTCCATTAACCTGATCAGATTGTTTCCAACATTGTCTTTATCCATGAATTGGAGAATGTTTTCTACTAAGCCTGCACTGGACACTTAAAGTTTCCAAACATGTCCATATTAGTATTCTCATAAGCCTTAAAATGACAATATAGCTTGGATGTGTCAAAATTAGCAGCTTCTTCTTGTGAATATGACAAGGATATGTCACATTCATCATAATAGTAATAATAATTATTATTATTATTTATTGTCATTAAGCTTACAAAAGAAGCAAAAGACAAAGTCACTTTTACATACAATAGAAGTTATAAAACATTTACATAATTGTACTATAAACAAAATAATTTACAATCAACTAAGAGTAAAAATATCAAAAGATAATTGATTTAGTACTACATTTGAAGAACTCATTTTATAATGGATGACAAACCAACCAGCTTATGTTTAAACTTGTCATCTGTGTAATTAAGCACATTTAATTGATAGCATATTATAACATTTCATTCCGCCTACATAACATTTTAAGTGACTTAGATAGCCTATAAAAAGGCACATAAATAAGGTTTCTATTTCTTGTATTGTGTGAATGTACGTCTGTCTAAGTTGTTGCCTTGGTTGATTAGTCCTAATGTACAATAACACATTGTATACATATAAATTTACAACGGAAAAAATTTTTAATTTAATAATCATAGGCTTACAATGATCAAGTATAAGTTCACCAGTAATTATTATAATAGCTCTCTTTAGGAGCAACAGAAAATCTTGAATATGGCTGGCAACTACCCCATAGTAGGACACCATAAGAAATTATGCTATGAAAGAAAGCCTAATTTGGCCTAAGTCTCTGCTATATGATATTTCAAATTCTTTAGGAAGTAGATCACCCTGGATAATGTAATAGAAAAATATTTAATGTGAGGTTCCCAAGAAAGCTTCCCATCTAGAAAAACTTAACACTATCTGAACTGTCTCTTAAGCTAAAGAACATTGACTTAGTCTTACTCTCATTCATCAAGAAACCGTTTGCTCTGAACCATTTTGTTGCTTGAGAGAGAATACTCTCTGTCCTGGCTGTTAATGTCAGAACTGTTATTTATAAAATTAGTGTCGTCAGCATATAATACTGTGTGTGTGTATTCACAAAACATGGCAAATCATTAATCATGAGTAAGAAAAGCAACGGCCCTAGTACCGATCCCTGTGGTACACCGCACCAAATGTCAGCTACATTAGACCTGTTATTGTTTACGCATACAAGTTGTTTTCTATTTACTAAATACGATCTAAGCATACACAAGCTAGTATGATGGAAGCCTAAAATACTCAATTTGTCTAACAACAACTCATGATTCACACAGTCAAAAGCTTTGCTCAGGTCACAGAAGGTAACGTGAGCATAACCATTCCCTTCGAATTTCTGGAAAACCTTCTTTATCATTTTTACCTATTTTTTCTGAAACCAAACTGCTCGTCACAGATAATCCTATTTTGATCTAGATGGTTACACATTTGATTATATATTATAGTCTCTAAGACTAGAGAAAATTGGAGTCAGAGAAATAGGACGATAACTGGAGGGAGATTTTTTTATCTGGCACTACTCTAGACAACTGAAGTATATTAGGAAAGATCTCCTGAACTAGACACTTATTTATGGGAAAAGTTAGCGGACAAGCTATGCAATCAATGATCTTTTTCAGCATTATGCAAGAAACACCATAAATATCAACACTATTTGACGACCTTAACCTATTTACAATATTTATAAAATTTATTTGTGTTATTTCAGAAAAGATAAAATGAACAACATATTAAAATACAGTTTTGCATTATATCTATGGCGGTTTCGGCAGGTTTGAAAATTTTGTTATGGATTTCCTGAACAGACTGCACACAGAAGGTATTAAATTGATCTGGAGAGACTGTTACTGCTTCCCATTGTCTATTTTCTACAACTGAATTAATTACTCTCCAGGCCTCTTAACATTTATTTTTTGATGCCTCTATACTCCTAATATTGTACGATCTTTTAGTTTCGTTAATGGCTACTTTTGTATTCTTTATGTATAATGTGTGAAAATACATGAAGAGTTAAGCACTTTTTGATCAAGTGTCCACAGACATACTGACGTGCAATTAGCCCAGGTAAATTGTCCCTGTAATTTTCACAGTTCACTACAATACATTTTTACACACTGTTTTTCATTTCACCTACATTCAACAAATTTTTGTCATTACAAACTGCTGAAAGTAGGTCATAAAATTCCTCAGCACAGTTTGCACTTACTGAATGTTGGAAATAATTCAGACCAGCCAACTTCTTGAATGCTCTGGTGAACTATATTGGAGTTGGATTGCATGAATTACCTCCTTGCTGACGTATGCTTCCAAAAAAATGTTCAAGACAGTCCTGGTTTAGCCTAGGTGTGAGGACATATGAAAATGACTATATCTTTAAATAAGACCACAGTTGCAGGAATGAATTTACAGTAATTGCAAATCCCTGAAAACATTTTATGCTCTTTGTTACATATATTTTCTTTGTTCTTTTCGGAAAATGAATTAATCAATTGCAGAAAGTCATTTTGAACTTTATGCTGTACTTCAGAACCTATGTAAGCTCTAGCATAGAAAGTATTTGAAACCTGGGAAATTGAATTTAAAAGGTCAAAGACATAATTGCACTTTTCCAGAAATTCTGCAGTTCCTACTGCAGAAGAGCGAAGAGCTCCTATATTGACATATGTTAGCAATGAACTTGCAACTGTATGGCTGAAGATTTGGGCAGCTAACTTAACTTTAATTTTTTTGAAAGCCATTGGGATACAGATGAGCATTTGTTAGATTCTTGGCCTGTCGCAAGTTCTGTAGTTTGTCCTCATAAAATTGAACAATATCCTACCATGAAGCTATCTTGTCATCATACATGAAGCCATACTTTAACAAGTTGTTCCTTAATGATTTAAACAAGTGTGGAATATTCTGTGGTTTCCAACCACAAAATAAGTATTTTCATGGTTTACTCCTTCATTACGTGCATACTGGAGAAAGTGACAAATAGACTAATTTTTATGTTTATGTTGTGCAGTATTTCTATCAGATTTGTCTTAAATCCACTGCAGAACAACCAGAATTCGTGAAATAATAGCTAATTGGTTGTTTCCCGTTGCCACATAACCTTCGGACCATAAAAACGAGAACATACTTTGCAGGTTTCAACAGTGCAGTTCCTGTATTATGCAATCCTACTATTTCATCATCTGATATAGATTAAAAAAGAAATAATTTCATTGACTTTTCATCTGCACTCAAGACACAGTATTTATCTATTTCATTTAGGTTACTTACTTTCAACTTCAGATGTGATAATATAAATTCATTTGGGCCAGGAAAGTATTGTCATTTTTCTGTCATACGTCTTAAGTATCTTGTTGAGGGCAGTTGTAGTTTATTTTGCATAAACTGGTAGGCATTGGGACTTACAAAGTACAGCGTTAAGCTGGGTTTACACAAAGTAACTTGTTTAATAAACTTATTACATGTAACAAGTTATATGTAACATGTAACAAGTTATACGTAACATGTAACAAGTTATATGTTTAACAAATAGGTTATATAACTTTTTTATATAACTATAGTTTAGATAGACAAAAAGACACTTGTACTGCACAGTAGTGATGTGGTCCGGAAATATTCCCGATGGGAAGGAATTTATAAAATTTCCTTTGGCAGGAAATATTCCCAAAAGGGAGCATTTATAAAAATCGTTAGTTTTGAATGTTTTACTACTTATTAACGGTCCAGATGCCTTAAAATGAAACTATTTCAGTAAAATTCCACATGTTTATCAAGGAACCGTCTAGGGAAGTATTACCTTTTCCTATGATATAATTTTTCACTTATTGTCACAACAATGTACCCTAAGTCATCTTCTTAAAAAAAAATAATAATTCGTGATAATCTCTTAGGTTTTCTCTATAAACTTATATGTTACAAAGTGATACCTCACACTTATTTAAACAGGATTAAAGATAAGTAATTTAACATAATTTTTAATAGATTGTGTTCGTATTTAAAATAAAATGCCACAAACCAACATCTTCAATATTACACAAACACAAATTTAAATAGAATTACTTATAGATAGATATAAGAGTTTATCATTATTTACATAAATGAGTTGCTGCATTTGGACTTAAATAATTTCCATGGCCGTCTTTACTCTTATGCCGATGATACCGTATTGCTATTTTCCGCTCCAACTTGGCAGGATACTTACAAATGGGCTATAGAGTAGTTAAAAGTTGGCTTGACTGCAATAGGTTAGTATTAAATATAGATAAAACAAACTGTGCTCCATTCTCATTAACTACTGCTGGTACTCCACAATTAAAAATGGATCACAACTTGTGCGTAAGACTACATGATATCAACTGTGAATCTGATTCATGTACCTGCCAGGATGTGAAGGAGACAAATCAGGTCAAATACCTTGGTATTATTATAGATCGTCATCTGAAATTCGACTAACACATCACATATTTATGTACCAGATTAAGAAAAACATTATACAAATTTGTCTGTCTAAAACAATATTTACCGACTGAAGTCTTAAGAACAGTCTACTTAGCTCTAATACAATCTGTCCTCCAATATGGTATCATTGGCTGGGGGGGAAGTGGCACATCTGTATTGACTCCTTTGATTCTAATACAGAAGAGAATTATAAAAATTTGTTTAAAAAAGCCTATAGAATATCCAACAGAATTGATATTTCCTGAATTTAATGTGATGACTGTAGAACAAATTTATAAGCTCACACTTTTAAAATACTTTCAAAAATACCGCAACGTACATGTATCGGATCCTGATAACTACAATACCAGAAGAAATAAAACATTGCCTTTAATAGAACCAAAATACTTCACCTCTTCTGGCTCTAAACATAGCATTTATTATGGTCCAAGACTCTTTAACCCAATAATTAGGTCACATCCTGAAATAGTACATATGAACAACAAAAAATTCAATAAGTTTATCAAAAATCTTATTTCATAGTTCAAAAGTTACTTCACTCTGTACTTAGTAGACAATTAAGGATCGATTTTATTTGTAATAACTCAGGGTTTCAATTTTTGTTCTTACTACCTTTCATTTTTTCTTTTTACTATTCTGTTCTTTCTTTTTTATTGTTATTTTTTAGGTATTGATTTAATATTATATTTTCTTTATGTATTTGTAATTTGTATTTTTTAATGTAAATGGCTGAACTGTGCCCGAGCACGAGCGCATGCTCATTCGGGTGGTCTTGTTTTGTTTTGTATAAATATTTTGTATAAATATAAATAAAATAAAATAAAATATAAATATATAAAAAAAATAGTTTACAGCCTAATAATTAATCATAAATCAGTCCCACGGTCTAGGCTAATCCTACTGTAGTATAGGGGGAAATTTGGTTATTTCATGATTTATGAGGGCTAAGAGGAACCTGCGACTGGGCAGATGTGGCCATCCAAATCTTAGGAGCTGTAGTCACTTCTGCCGCCACAAAAGGTACATTCACTACGTTTTCATGGATGCAATCTAAAAAGAGGAACCGCCTATCATCTGAGCGAGCAGCTAACTCACTCATCCTTCATACAACTGGAAACTGATGAATGCTCAACCTCAGAAGAAGAAAAAGAAGAGTGAATCTACTGAAGTTCAAACCCAAATTGCTGGTAATCCAGACGATCCAGATGAAGGCAAGGACCAAGAAGGAAACCTACATGAAGTTGATGATGATGAAGGCCATGATGACCGTGATGATATTGGCATCCTTTCTGATCAAGAAGAAAAAGAAGAAGATGATGAAGAAAATCTAATGGATTTCAATGGAAGTGATTATGCGAACTTCTAAGATGAAGTGAAGGTCACACATTTAAAGGAAGCAAGTAGGCCTATTGATAAAAGTTGTTTGGGTTCGTACAGTTTGTGATTATTACTGTAATTTGTGTCTAATTAAAAGTCAATCTCTTCAATGAACTCTTTTGTTAATCTTCTGTATTTACCTTCAAGAACCAGGGCAAATTTTAATTAACTTCTTTTCATTGTTAACTATGTGAAATCCCAATATTACAATATTTTATACGTAAATAATTAATGCTCATTTTTTATGTTATTTCATTAATTATATATTAATCTTGGAACTTATGACAATGTTTAGTTTAATTTAACCTAATCATTATTAAATTTAAGTGACAAATAGGTATCTGGGTTATCTTGCTCGTAAATCATAAATTCCAGGGAATTTATGAAATTGTGGGAACATTTCCGCGAACATTCCCTGGAAATATTTCCTCGAGATTAGGTTCCCGCCAGATGGCGCTGTGAATTGAACTCTGGCGTAGCTCAGTTGGTAAGAGCATTGGCACGGATAGTTAAAGGTCCTGGGTTCAAGTTCCAGATGCAGAGGAATTTGTCTCCTATAATATTATCGTGTAGGGCCTAATGTCCAACAGAGACAAGAATCTGTGGTGCATGAATGTATATGCATATACCTATCTTGAATGTTACTGTACAATAACAGTGGAAGCCCGGTAACAAAATCACTAATTAGTGTGCCTCACAGTACTGCATATGACATAACTTATCTGTCGGGGAGGTAGACCATTAAGGGCAGCCAGTCATAGGAGAGAGATTCTATCTGGCGCTGTGAGTTCAATTCTGGCGTAGCTAAGTTGCTAAGGCCATTGGCACGAATAGCCAAAGGTCCTGGGTTCAAATCCCAGTGTCAGAGGAATTTTTCTCCCATAATATTATCACAACAATATTATCTCAACTATCTTCTGTAACATGTTACTAGATATTGATGAATTTAATTTTTCCGTTTGTTTTTATAAAGAAACTGTCCACCTAACCACAAATAATTAGATTTATCCGAAAGTTCAACCTATGCAACCTTTACTATGCTTTTCAGATGTACAATAGTATTATAATAATATATCCTAATCTCACATATATGCTCCTCCACAAACCTCTCATATGTAATATTAACAATTTTCATCAATGTTCCATATCTTGATTGCGCTGATTCTCTTTCTTTATCTTAGTTTTACCTCTCCCTTTTAGGAATTAAGCGACCCAAGCCGCCCGGGCCTTACAGGGCCGTAACCTGTCGGGAGGGATTATCTTTGGAACACATAGCCTACACACTTTTTTGACCAGAAAAGGGCATGGAGGGCTTCCCCGGATGAGCCCAATCCCGGGGCCACCTCCGAGACAACACGAACACAGGACGAGACACACCATTCACACACACACTCACTTCGAACAAGGCGAAAATGGGATGAAGATGATAATGACGCCAGATGATATCTCGGGACCACAAGGACCTAAAGTTACCCGACATTTGTCTCATAGGTGAGGAAAACCCCAGAAAAAACCCACCTAGGTAACTTGTCCCGATCAGGAATCGAACACGGGCCCGCTGCGTGAGAGGAGCGGTGGACGATGGCGCTGATATATCGTATAAATGGATATCTCCAAATATTGTCACAGAATATATTATAGTAGTTAAAGCTATTATCGATCACACTGTACTCAATTACACATTAAAACTAGCAAATGTTGACTTAACCACTTAGAAATCGTTAAAATAATTAAAATTGTATTAAATTTATATCATGTATAACAATGTTGGTTGGTTAGGTTAAAAGCTGTGCACTACAATTCCATTGTCTGTTGCATCTATATTAGGCAAATCTTAATTTTTAGCGAATTATTGTTATTAATATAAAATAACACTTAGGCGCACTGAAATCCAGTAATTGTAGATTAATTGTAGATTAACATTAACCAAATTGGTGATGGTTCATGGTAGTATCGCGTTGAATTAATTGAACTTTGTGGCATTTATTTCTCTCTTGGATACGTTCATTTCGGTCATATCTTGATCATCATCAGTCCCTATTTATAACTGTAAATTTCGACGTCCGGATTGTCTGAGTACAACTGTGATAGTAAAAAAATGCCACAAAGTTCAATTAATGCAACGCGATACTATCATGAACCATCACCAATGTGGTTAATATTAATCTACAATTCATCTACAATTACTGGACATCAGTGCGCCTGCGAGTTATTTTATATCAAAGGCAATAACTTGCTGAGAAGTGGTTGGCTAATTTACATATGCATGGCAAATCTCCGCGGTATCACCCTGGCCTGAATCACCTCGGACGAGTCGTGGTCATCACCCCACGGCTTCGTCCCGGGTCTGGACCTGCCTTCGGGCAGAACACTCATCAGTCATCAATAGAGATGCCACAGGTAATGGAATGATAGTGGACAGCTTTTAACCTAACCAACCAATTGTTATACATTATATATAAATTTAATAAAATTTTAATTATTTTAAGTATTTCTAAGTGATTATGTCAACAATTCCTAGTTTGAATGTGCAATTGAGTAGAATGTGATCGACAATAGTTTTTACTAATATATATTCTGTGATAATATTTGGACATATCCATTTATACGATATATCAGCGCCATCAAGATATGGAAAAATAATGAAGATTGTTATAATATTACATATTAGAGTTTTGTAGAGGGACATATATGTGAGATTAGATTATATTATTATTATTATACTATTGTACACCTGAAAAGCATAGTGAGCGTTGCATAGATTGAACTTTTGGATAAATCTAATTATTTGTAGTTAGGTGGACAGTTTCTTGTTACTATATATACGCAGCAAAATGTAGATGTAGCAGGTTACATGTAACAAGTTACAAATTTCCCACTCTATGTAGGAAAGGTATAACTTTTTATATTACACAAAAATCAGTTATATAACACAATGTTATCTGTAACAAGTTACATGTATTTGTAACAATTTTGGAAAATGTGTTATATAACCCAAGTTATATAAACAAATTACATAGTGTAAACGCATAAAACTGGTTATATAACACAAAAATAAGTTATGTAACACAGTGTTATATGTAACAATTGGCATGTATTTGTCTACAATTTTGGAAAACATGTTATATAACTAAAGTTATATTAAAGGAAGGGTAAACTAAAAAAATACCATTTTTTATTTTAATATCATCGCACGGAGCTTTAAATTAGGAAACGAATGGTGATCTCGTGAATTTCAGGGGCCTAATATTACGCTTTGTACGGGTGAAGTAAAAAGCTCCTGTGACGTCACGATTGACTAACTCGCTGACAGGACGACAGCTACTGTAATGCTCGCACGTGTGTTTCTAATACACCACAAAGTCTCATTTGTGTTTGTTGTTGATAGAGATGTCTGCAATGTTACCTTATAAGGACAAATCTCGGTAGTCACAAATTAATATCACGCGAAAAAAAAATGACAAGGAATTATTGAAAGAATTGCAAGGAAGAAAAGAAAATACGGAATGGTGTAAGCATGGGCTGTGTATACATATGAAAACGGGCCACGAGAGTGTGTGTTGTTGGGACTGTGAAGTAATTTGTGAATAGAAGGGGGTTGTAGACTGTATAAAACAACATGCCTCATTCGATAGCGTTATTAAGTGCCAGTATGGTACTTTATGAGATTGTGTGGGGGACGAAAAAATGTCTGTCCGTCTGTCTGTCTGTCTGTCCATCTGTCCATCTGTCCGTCCAACCGTGCGTCTGTATGCACCATAACTCAAATACTGTACTCTTTTTCGGATTTTCATGAAACTTGGAAAACACATTTATAATGTCCATGGGAAGAACCCTATTCATATTGAACCTAATCGGTTCACCAGTACCGGAGTAATGCCCAATTTAGTGCCTATTTTAATAGATAGTGCCTTTCTAATAGAAAGGCGCCATAACTCAAATACGCTGTATCTTGGTATACGCATTTATGACGTCCATGAAAAGTACCCTACTGAATTTGAACCTACTGTTGACCGGTACCGGAGTAAAACCCAATTTAGTGTCTATTTTAAAGGCGCAATAACGCTTTATAGGATTTTAATGAAATTTTGTATATGCATTTATAATGTCCATGGGAAGACGTCTATTGATATTGGATAAAATCGGTTGACCTGTTTCGGAGTAATGCTCAATTTAATGCCTATTTTATGGTAATATACGTATTCGAAAGAATTTATGAAATGCAAATCAATTATCATGACAAAATAGTCAATTGTTTTACTGTGATCTTATAAGGCTTTGGCAATTAAAATACAGTTAGCTATGACAAATAACACTATTACTTTACATGCGCTTATCCAACTAGACTTAAACTGACCCAGGTGGCTGTGATGGTAACGTCTTGGCTTCACATTCAGCACTTCCATGGTTCAAATCCCGAAACCGACAAATTTACTTTTTTTTGTATTCTGCATATCATAATTGCAATCATAACTGATTAAACGTAAACATACTGGCACTTCGTTACATCAGTTTACCTGATTTTATTATAAATAGCGTTATTATAAATAAAGTTACACTAGTTGCCAGTAGTTATCAGTTAATACTTAGAGCTAATACAGCTCAAAAATAAAATATTTTTCAAGATACGAACAGAGTCACTTTCAGATTCAGAATAATCTTTTGCGGTAATAGAAATGTCTGAAATGCTAAAAGAGCTATCTAAATCACAATTTCTAGAAGAAACATTCAATGAATCTGTGCAAACATTGACATAAGTTTCATTTCCTAGTTCACACTGAACGCCTACGCTGTTAGAAACTGAATCTTCGTCATAAATACTAGATTCCACATTCATGATTTGTCCATTCCCGGATACTGATGAATTACTGTTCGAATCTTGCAACAACACTCTCATTTCCTTCTTCCTCAAGTACGACGATTTCTTTTCTTCATTGGCGGTGTTTCAGATTTCCCACGCAAAAGAAGTGATGGCACAGCACTTCTTTTTTAAACAGATTGCGGGGTTTCTCCAGTTAACTGTTTTCGTAACTGTACCGAAAGCTCGGTATCATTTTCTTCAAAATGTTGTGAACAAACCGTACTGTATTTACTAGGAACAAATTTTTCTCTTTTTATTTTTATTAGTCATTGCTTATAACGTTCGGGTGACTTATCTCTGTTGGGAAATCGATGGAAAGATATTTTAAGTGTGTTATCACTCTTCGACGATGAGTATGTACACCCCCCAACACAACACTAAACCATTGTTTGAACAGGTACTCACTAAAAAACTGTAACAGTAGACAGAAAGCTGTGAACTATCTTTCACAGGGCGAGACTGAGTCAAGCACTCGTCAAGCGTGACGTCACGCGCCCACCGCATTACAATAAACATATTCGTTTTGTGATGAAATGTGAAGGTGTAAAACATTTCTAACAGTGAATATCATTTCTTAAAAACATTTTCTTTCAATCCGTATGAAGAAAAGATACTGAATTTTTAGTTTACTTTTCCTTTAAACAAGTTACATAGTGTAAACCCAGCTCTACAGCCATTCTTTTAAGGTATTCTGGGTATCGCGTTCCATTCTTGCTACAATCCCTTAAATCGACTTGGATCTTTATAAATTGATTTAAGTCTTTAGTTAAAAATGAGTCACACAAACTTTTAAATTCGTCAGTAGTTACATTAGCAAGTTAACAATCACTATTGTTTCTTGTTGCAGATGTAAATGAGTCAACTTTACTTTGTAAATACCTTTTTTCCTTTAAATAATGTAAGTTTCTTCTCAATTTCTCTTTCTGGGACTGTGAGCTGTTAAATCAACTTGGCTTCCGACAGAAACAGTTGTTTCCGTACAATCTACAGGGATTTCAGGGTTGATGTTGTGACTCACATTTACATTCACCTCTTCAACCTAAAAACAAGACAAATATAAAATTACTATCAACATGCTTATAGCCTACTTCCCACAAGTAAAAAAAAAAACATATAAATACGGTAAATAAATAAATAAAGAAGCTATATCACATCATTTTCACTGACGATTCTTACTAAGTTATACACACCACTTGAAATTACCATTCTTTTGGTTAGTTTTGTGTGTACTTCTTTGTGTCAATTATACTTCGACTAAATCTACAGACAATATCTGCATATAGGTCCACATATGGATTCTACAGGTTTCGACAACAATAACTTATGTTAGGCCTATTTGTCAATTTTTGGTAATGAGAAAGTAAATAAATAGACTGCAGTAACAGCTATAGAATCCACCAGCTTAATTCTTTTCCTATTTTGGCCTATTGGATTTCATGGTAAAACATATCCTATATTGCCTATACTGGCAGTGATAAATAAAATAAAATTTAATAATTACCTGTACCGATACATCAAGTTTAGCTCTTTTAGCTCCTTCACACGTTTCGCTTGTCCTCTCTTTGGGTCTTTCTCTTGTTGGAGTTATTTGCTTTGGAGCATTTGGTATGTTTAATAATGTTGAAACAGCATCAGGTTTCAATCCGTTTCTTAGGAAATTAAGTAACACCACATCCTCAAAGTGCTCACTGCGTATGAAACAGTTCTTATATTAATACGTCGCATCCTTTTCCAACAAAAAAAATCCTTTCTACTGGAGTGAACAGTCCATTTCTTCGACCTGAAAAATACAAGAATGACACAAACTTACTAGGTAACCTATAGGCCGTATCATTTACGGTAGGTCTATTTGTAGGTTTACGCAATTCCTAGACTAATAACATTATATTATCTTAAAAATTATTAACAAATATACTGATTTTTACTTACCGTTGTTCGTCTTTCGGAAAACGGAAGAAGCTTATGCCCTTATTCGTGTTTGAATTATTCTTGCAGTTGGGTGCTGAGCACCAGTGACCGCCTTTTCTGTTCGGTTTATTAACACTCCTTTTTGATAATAATAATAATAATAAGAAGAAGAAGAAGAAGAAGAAGAAGAAAAAGAAGAAGAAGAAGAAGAAGAAGAGAAGTGCACAGGCATACTTTATTTTCGTAATTATTCTCGAAGGTCACCAACCTACCTACACAACCAACGCAATAAGGTACAGATTAATACATTTCAAAATGGCGAACTTCGGTCATGCGCAGTAGATATTGGCCCAAGCATACCACCTCCAGTGTCCGTTCTGTATCGTCCTTATTCTGTGGTATAATCTAGTTAAGAAACAAAAGACCATGTTAGAATCGCTTCTCCTCTCACTATTGCAGTTCAACATCCTTACCCCACTTCACGCTTTTTCCCACATGCGTCACTTCACCAACTCGCCTTTGAATAATACCATTGTATTTGGCTACGGTTTTTTTTTGCCCTCCACCGTCCCCAAAGCTCTCGACCTTAGGCCATACTCCGTTCCCAACACCTTTTCGGCAGTTGTGTTCTATTGCTTTATTTTTCACTCTTGTTTACTTCAAGCTTGTAGTTTATTTGTCTCTCTAAATTCAACTCCCACCTCTGAATACCCTTCAATTCGTACGCGTTCAGGAAGAAAAGATTGTACTGTACAGTAGATGACAGAGCAGAAACTGATGATCGGGTATTTAGAGTGTTGTGTGTAGATAAATACTGATAAATACAGCTTGTTAATGTGGATTTGAGGATTTGGGAAAGGAGAGAAATTTGAATCACAGACATGGAGCCAGGATATTATTAGAAGGGAAGGCGTGACATTCTCCGCCAAACGGACATTGCAAACAATTAAAATGTGTGCATTATGCATAATCTGAAAATTCAGGACAAGGCCACTTAAATAGCATCACAGTAATCAAAATAGAGTATTACAAGTCTTAAATGAAAAAGTAAACAGATTGTCATCATACCAGTGCAATGCAAAGCAGTAAAACATTGAAGTGGTCAACTATTTTTAGTACATCTTACAGTCGGGAAGATAACAATATTTTACGGACAACTTCTTTAATATTTTTGTCTTATACTGTAAGTGGGCTAGCAACTCGGTGGCAATACTACAAATAAATACCATTGCACAGACATCTACAAACGCACACATTTCACAAGGCCACATCGCTATTGCCATATCTACGATGACACGGCGGAAACATTACTGTAGAGCAATACACGTAAGTTTCTGTTTGTATTTCTAAATGATATTAATGTCCCCTCCTCTACACAAAAATTCAGTATTAAAAAAGAAGAACTTTTAAGATAGATCCAGTTTTCCACAAGCTTCCCACCTCATGATATATTGACAAATCTGGTTTCTTTACGTACCTAGGCTGTACTGAAATTACTTCTGTTTTACCTTCCACAGTTATACAAACAATAACATGTTTATTAGTTTCTTCCCTTAGTTAAAAGATAAGTGAGGCGAGCTGTATGCGTGAGAACATGGCGAGCTCCGATTTATTTTATCCTTTGTGATTTTTTGGGAAAGAAATATAACTCTTATTTCGATAATAATCTATTAATAACAAGAACATTTGTCACCGTCGTAGTTGGTTTATTATGTGTTCGATGCAATTAAAATTTTCTTGGATGTAGGCTATGCAGATCGAGGCCTAACCATCGAGTATGTATATGCTTCCAATTATTTTCTAACAGGTAACATAGAAAGAAAATTCTGTTAATAGAATGACACTTCAACAGGTATTCATTTTCGAAAAAAGGCCTAAACAAAAGTTTATCTTGTCAATTGCCATGAATTTGCACATTCACTATACATATTATGTCCTCAAAGCGGGGCTCAATTAGAAAACTACCCAGTGTGACAGTCAGTATGCCACAACGATATGTAGAATCGCACTGAATTATGGATTTAACTTACGATAGATGGCTATTCCACGCAGATTACTACACTCCACCTCGTTGATTCAACGAACACGAACCATTCCCAAATTACTTTATTATGTTGAGCGCCTATCAGGGAGAAATAAAACTAAGATAAAGAAAGAAAGAATGTTGAGTTTATAATGTTGTCCGTCATCCAATGGTTAGTCATGCTTCCTCAAAATGTGGAAACTCAGGTTTGGGCCGGAATTTCCACGCATGCAACACATTCTGCTTCAGCTTCAGGACAACCACCAAGGAACTACCTAAAATAAAGAATTTATAAGATGGCGCGTATTGACCCACGTTATGCACCCTGGTAGTAGGATTACGAATCAGTGATCAGATTTCGTATTTCTGCCAGCTTGAAGTATGGCGATAATATATCCAAAGGTCGGTCGGAATTAAGATTGTTTACTTTAAACGAGGTTCTAAGTTTTCATTACAATTCTTTAATATTGTTAAAAGAGTCAGATTTTAGCTTACTAGTAAGTTATACTTCTTTTACAGTAGTTGTATGACTTTATTTTATAAGTACCTAATACACGCCTGTTTTATTCCTGAAATCACCGGGAATTGAAGTATTGAAAATTCCAAAATATTCAAACGTAACTTTAAATGTCTGCTATAGGTTATTTCCTCAGCTTCCTTAGTGTACGATTTACTTATATTCTTTAATTAATGTACATTATTAATTATAAATATACATGGAGATGCCCAAAGGGTAGAAAGCGAAACGTTCACAGCAGAGCTATAGGAAAACTAAAAACTCACAAATCTTCAGGCGTTGACCATAGGCCTATTCCAGCAGAATTAATTAAGGCAGTTGGGGATAGATTAAGCGCAGAGATCCATAAACCCATTCTTATGATTTGGAGAAAGGAGGAATTGCCAAAGGAATGGAAAGAATCTATTATTATACCAATCCATAGGGTCGAATGTAATAACTATCGAGGAATTTTTCACTTATCAACGTCATACAAAATTCTATTTAATACACTGCTGCAAGATGAACCCCATATATGGGAAAAATAATTGAAGATCACCAATGTGGATTTAGGCGAAATAGATTAACGATTGATCATATATTTTGTATTTGCCAAATCTTGGAGAAAAATGGAATATAATAAGTCTGTTCACCAGTATACACATATATTTTAAAATAGCTAATGATTCAGTTAGGCGAGACAAATGATACAGTACAATATGCTCATTGCGTTTTGGATACCAAAGAAATTAGTTAGGCTGATCAAAATATGTCTAAATGAAACATATAGCAGAGTCAGGGAACGGAAAGTTGTATCAGATATTTTTACAATTAGAAGCGGCTTGAAGCAAGGAGATGCACTATCGCCTTTACTTTTTAATTTCGCTTTGGAATATGCCATTAGGAAAGTTCAGGAAAACAAGGTAGGACTAGAATTCAACGGCAGACGCCCGATTCTAGCGTATGCAGATGATGTCTGCTTGTTAGTAGATTACATAATCACAATCGAGAGTAATGCAGAAATTGTTTTCGATGCCTGCAGAAATATTGGATTAGAAATTAATACAGAAAAAACTAAGTAGGCTATATGGTCCTGGCACGTCAAAATAACGCTCTACAAAATGATAGAATAACCGGTAAATCGTTCGAACAAGTGAAGAAAATAAAATATTTCGGAGCCATAATTACAGACACAAATAATATTAAGGCAGAAGTTAAGTCTCGACTAAAATCAGGAAATGCTTGTTTTTATGCAATTTAGAAACTATTTTCTTCTCGTCTTCTTTCCAGAAATCTAAAAATAAAGATTTATAAGACCATTATCCGGCCGGTTGTATTATAGGCCTATGGATTTGAGACATAGCCGCTTTCTCATCGGGGAGAATATAATCTAAGGGTGTTCGAAAACCGTGAGCCTAGGAAAATAATTGGGCCTAAGAGAGATGAAAACATGGACTGGAGAAAACTGCATACCGACGAGCTTCATGACGTGTACTCTTCACCAAATGTAGTAAGGGTAATTAAATCACCGAGGATGAAAAGGGCTAGACATGTTGCGCGCACGGGGGAGTAACGACATACTGTATTTCAAAAGTATTGGCTGGGAGATCCAAAGGGAAAAGAACTAGACGTAGGTGGAAATGCAGTATTAGGATAGATTTAGGGGAAATAGCATTTGCGAGGGATGATTTTTTCTAGTTAGCACAGAATATGGTTGAATGGTGGGCTCAGTTAAGTGCGGCAATGAACCTTCGGGTTCCATAAAATACATAATATTCCTTTAACTTGCTGAGTAATTGGCTATTGCCATTGAGTAAGTACGTAAGTAAGTAAGTAAGTAAGTAATAATAATATGCATTGTAAGAAAGACATAGTGTTTAATTACTCGTATTACTAAGGTGTTTAGTTATGTAAATATCTGCTAATGTATTTTACCACTCCTTCATTTTGTGTGTATTAGTAACTTATACAATCATATTAATAAACTTCATTTTGTCTGATGATATATGTTAGTACAAGCTACATGCATAGTGGTTTATTCTATTCAAATGCCCGCCTCAGTCTTCCCGCTAGGGAATCAGCAAATTTTAATTTATTTCATCATATTACGCAATCTACGGCAGGTGCAAGCTATCGTCAATGCTGTGTGCAAAGCGTCACTTCATTAATAATCAGTCTTCATCTAGCTCTAGTACTGTTCCGACGTGTTAAGCTAATCTCGGGATTTCAAGTCATTGTGCAACACATAGTATCAGTGTTCTTAAACCCCGAATTTCTTACAAAACTACAATTATTAAGTTTTCGTTTTTACACTAGCATTTCGCGCGCCAGAATTTGCTACAGTGTCAATCATCTGCTAACAAAAGTCTTTGTTACGCTCTCATTAGGACTGTGTTCTCTTATGCAATCATCGGTTCACAGTGAAGTAATCTGTCCTAGTGCAAATTATGCTTAATATTGATATTACAGTTATTTCACATAAATCAACTTACAATATCAACTATTACGAGTGTTTTAGTTTATTATTCAACATAGATTGTAAATTACATACATTTTCAATCAAGTGCCAGTAATTTCCCGCCATTTCTACATAGTGGCTATTTCAGTTTTTTATTCAATATAGGCCTATTTTATCATTTATATTTTCATTTATATCTATATTGCATCACGTGTGAATAAAGTGTGCATAGTTTTACGACTTGTTATAAATTGCTTTCATATACAATTCGTGGATCCCTGTATCCGAGCGCGCCTTTGTTCCACTGCTCTCAAACTTTTGTTACAAATAGTAACTGGTCCTCCATTCTAGTTCCAGAGGCTAGATCCCTTTCATCATTTTAACCTATTTTTCCTATGTGCTCCCAAAATGTACGTAGTTTTTCCCATCTTATACCCTCAATATAGCCTAGGATATCCAGGGAATGTTACAAATAACATTTACAATATATGACTTAATGCATTGGTTTATTTTTAAAAGTCTTATTCACATGAATTAAAATATAATATCTGAAAAAATTATATAAAGTAACTTTAACAAGCGTGTAAAATATCTTCCAATGAATAATAATTAATTGTAAAAGTGTACGTTCAACAATAAAATTAGTCTAAGTATGTCTAAAAAATGTGTATAAATAATTTTGCTACTGTTATAGCGTTAGTCTTAAATTTAAAACCAAAATACAGTTAGTTCTTATCACACCTTCACTAAATATATACGAGGATATACTCACAATCTAAATTGCACTTGTACTTGTATGTTTTTTTGTTCCTCGTGTTTTCTAGTTAAAGGCTGTTGACCTCTACACTCCGTATCGCTCTCGTAGTATTTGCAGTGTGTTATAGGCCTATATGTGAGTGAGTCGGTAGCGCGCGTGGCTTCCACTCTGGCAGCCCGGGATCGATTCCCGGCCGGGTTCGGTATTTTTCAGTAGTGACAAATTCCTTTCCCGTGTTAAGGATTAGGTGTGTGTGTCCTTACGTTTAAGTAGGTAGGGGACTGGCGCACCCCGGTAGCAGATCCGCTGAAAATTTCCCTTTACGGGATCACCAGGATTCGCTCGCGAACCTGAGGAATACCTTTACCTTATATATTATGTCATTGGCAAATCCCTCGAAGTGCTATTAACGGGAATGCATTTCGATTTCAACAGGAATCATCTTCAGCCTTGATATAAGACACGAACGTAAAGATATAATAGAGTATTTAGCAAAATTTAAATATTGTTTTTATGTTATGTATTACCTTATGGCTAGGAGCGTCGTCTTCAACACGAGAGATTTATAATGATTACCTGTGAAACTGCAACCGGATATTTTTAAAGAGGGTGTGTGTTCATTCACTAATTCGAATAAGATGATATATTCAGTTATATTTTTATGAGCCCCGCGCCGGCTGTGGAAGAGAGTGGACGTGTTTCGGAGAGCAGAGAATTCAGTGGTTAAAAGGAAGAATGGAGGCATTGAAGAAGATGATTGAAGACATGCGAGGGGAGATGAGGGAGGCTTCTCCAAGGTGAACAGCGTGGGAAGAAAATGTGAAGAGGTAGAGTTACCGGTGAGTCAGGCATTTTCAAGGTTGGATCACTTGGAAAGTAAGATTGATTACTTAGAAAATCAACCCCGCCGCAACAATCTGGTATTCTGCTGCATCCCAGAAGAAGGCAGAGAAACATGGGAGCAATAAGAAAATCTGGTCCGTCGTGTAGTGGCTCAACTGGGCATCGATCTGAGGGACTGGGACATTGAAAGGGCGCACTGGGTCGGGCGGACTCTAAATAGAAACCGCCCGATAGTTCGCAAGTTTTCAAATTACAAGCTCAAGCTGGTGATTTTGAGAGACTCTAAAATACCTAGGGGGTTCTGGAATCGCGATCGCTGAAGATTTCAGTGAAAGAGTGAGGTGCGAGAGGGAATTCCTCAAGCGCCATATGTTCGACAGGGATGTTATGGAGTCATACAATACGACAAACTGATCATCAATGGCAGCCACTGAAGCAGAAGGGAATTGGAAAGAATGGAAGCAAATCCAGGAGCCAGTGCGTCAGGGGAGAGGAATGTGGTGCCGGAGGGAGATGTCACCGAACCCGCAAACAATGCCACACCTGAAAGTCAGAGAGAAGGGGTAAACCACCTGTGCTCCAACCGACAAGACCCATCGCCAAGAACGTCCAACTCGGGTCAGCAGGGGGGAGGAAGTAGCCAACAGCTTGGTGAGGGGAAGAAGGCCGTCACTCCTACAAGACAAGGTCTACGCAGTTCATCTGTGTTGCAGAAAAAAGGTCAGAATACTCAGATAAAGCTCCCTCTCACCGTTGCTACTTTCAATATTGAGGGTTTCAAAAAGAAAATGACCTGCGAACGTTTCTTGGACTTTGTAAATAGTGTAGATATACCTTGTTTCACAGGGACATTTCTTAGTTATAAGGAAAATATAGCCATAAGTAGTTTTGTTACCTGTAGTAAGAGTAGGGACTGCATAGGCAGGGGGTATTTCCACTTTAATTAAAAATGATACATGTAATAATATCAGAAGTTTGAATATAGATACTGAAGGGATATTGGGGTTATTGTAAGGGTGGGGGAAATGGACCTATTAATTTTTGGTGTTTATAGGCCACCATCCGGCTCTCGCTATTCCTACCCTCATTTCTTTGATTAGCTGACAGATGTCGTTGCTGAAGTTACCTCAAAATTTCCCGTGGCGGAGCTCATTCTTCTCCGAGATTTTAACGCTAGATTTGACCGCGAGAATATTTAGATTGGTGGTAGAGATTTTCAGGAGGAGGACAGGAGATCAGCACAGAGCCACAGCAAAGATAATATACTGAGTGGGGAAGGGGGGCAGCTATTAGCATTTTGTGATGCACTTAAGCTAGAAGTTTTGAACGGAAAATATGGAAGAGATCTAGAGGGACATTTAACATTCATTTGAGCAAATGGGGCGAGTGTGATTGATTATATAATATGTAATATGAGATTAATTGACTACATTACTGATTTTTGGGTAGGGGATAGAATTGAATCGCAACACTCGCCGGTGATATTTGCAGATAAATGTGCAGCTGAAATATAAAGAGAGCGAAGAAATACAACGGGAGGGAAACCAGGCCAAACTTATTAACAGATAAAAGTGGAGAACTGAGCTAGTGGATAATTTCCTCAGTAACTTAAGGGTAGAGCTTCAAAAGAGAAAAGACGAGTCAGCGGAGGGGTTAACGGACATTTTAGAGCGGGCAGCGGCTAATATGCTGGAACGCAGGAGGAAGAAGGGGGTGGGAGCGATCACTGGTTTGATGCTGAATGCAGGAGCGCAAAGAAGAATGCCGTATAAGCCCTTAGGGTGTTTCGAAAGGTGCGAAACAATGAAACTAAGTCAAAGTATGTGGAACTGAGAAGAATGTATAAAGACATTATCCAGCTTAAAAAAACAGACTGGCAACTCAGGAAGGCGGATGAACTAAGTCATGTAGCAAGAAACGGCAATTTGAAAGAAATTTGGGGAAACATTAAAATCTTAAGGGCAGGGGGTGGATTAAGAATGAAATCACACCAAATATATGTCGGGATCATTTTAGGGGCGTTTACGGGGGAGACGGGGACTGGGATAGTTTAATAGTAGGTTCAGAGGAACTAATGGGGACTCCGGGGATACCAGCTCTCGACGTTGAGATCACACAGGGAGAAATTACAAAAGCTATTAATTCTTTAAAGAATAATAAAGCCCCTGGTGCGATGGCTTGCCATCAGAGTTTTTTTAAGCGGCTACAAGAAATTGTGAATGTATGGAAAGGCTATTAAAGCTTTTTAATAATTTATTTATGGAGGGTTCTTACCCGGAAATCTGGGCTGAATCAATAATTCACCCTATATATAAAAATAAAGGGGCAATTTGATCTCCAGACTCCTATAGGGAAGTGGCATTATTACCTGCAATAGGTAAAATTTATTGTAAACTTTTATATGAAAGATTCAGGGAATGGGTTCATTGGCACGAGAAAATTTCGCAATTTCAAATGGGATTTATGAAGGGTTGCAGTACAGTCGATAAAATATATTAATTCTGAATTCAATGAATCAGAAACAATTATCACAGAATGGGAAAACTTCACTGTGCCTTCGTGGACTTTCGCAAGGCTTTCGATACTGTGGATAGAAATGCACTGTGGTATAAATTATGGATGAAAGGATTGTCGGGTAAAATGCTTAGAGCCTTGCAACCAATATATAACAAGTTAGAATTTTGTGTCAAGTACGACACAGACAGAGTATCTGAGAGTGTCACCGAGGTGTAAAACAGGGCTGCATACTCTCCCCTTTACTCTTTAATCTTTTATTGATGATATAGTGGATGTTATGCAAGGGGAACATGGACGCCCAAATTATGGAGGAAGTAGGCCCGTGCGTTGGATTTATTCGGATAATGTATTTAATATTTTTATAAAAATAAAGATGCACCTTCTCGTATCATTATATTTCCATTTAGTGTTTTGTGTTTTGTCTATATATCTCCCGTGCTTTTACGGTGTTCAATTTATTACCTTTATTTTGTTTATGTAAAGTTTTCATTGTTTGCTCTAAAGTATTATGTTAATGTTTTTTGTCTAGTAAGTGTTTAGCATAGGCTGATATTTTTCTTTAAAACTTATATTCTATTCTAGGGTGTGTTCATTCTATCTCTGTATGAATTGGTGCTCTGTTTGACCCATGTAGACTTTTTTGCTATCTGTACATGTCAGTTTGTACACTCCATTTTCTGTATATTTATCTGTATTGTTGTTTTTGATCTTGTGTAATTTTTGAAAAGTTGTTTTTAGTATTGAATGCAACTTATAATTTTTTAAATAGGCTAGTGAAACTGTGAAATGTCTTATATGTGTAAGTGAAAGTTAGGTATTTCTTATCTTTCCTGTTATCTTCGTCTATTGGTGTTAAGTGCATGGTTTTTATTCTATTCTTTTTCATTCCTGTTTTTTGTGATAATTCGAAAATTGTGTTCCTTTTGTTTTTAACTGTTAAGTTCTTGATTATAATGTTCAGTACTAATGGGTGTAATTATAAGTCTATCAAATTCTTAAAAGCTGCTACTTTTTATTAAACGGATGGTTGGAGTTTTGTGTATATTTATATCTGTGTATGCGGGTGTCATGTAGCCACTAAAATCTATCTTTTAATGCTTTCTGATGATACTAAAATCTAAATAGTTCATTGTTTGATGTTGTTCCCTCTCAAATGTGAATTATATATTCTTGTTAATTTTATTAAATTCTTTTAGTATTTCATCAAACAATATCATTTTACAAATCAAATTATTTACTCTACATATCTTTGGTATCATTTGATATTGTGTTTTTGATTAGTTTTCCACTTGATCCTCTTCTAGATTTTGAAGGAATATTTCTGCAATCGTGCCTGAAAGGGGGGAGCCCCTAGCCACTCCGTCTTTCTGCATATAGATTTCATCGTTAAAGCTGAATTAATTTTGCTGCAGAATTGTATCCGTTAATTTCATTATTTGTTCTAATAAGATTTGGTTTTCTTTCTACCTGTGTAGTCTGATTTCTATTGTCTTTATTATCTTTATGAGGTAGGATATATTTGTGTACAAGTTCTTGATGTCTAGTGACACGAGGATTTCATCGTCTTTCGGTGTTATATTTTCCAACTTTTTAGAAGGTCTATTGAATTTTTAATTGTGCATTTATTCTGTACTAGCATGTGCCCGCGACTTCGCCCGCGATAATTATTTAAAGAATTAAAAATTAAGAGCATAATAGTTAAATCATTATATTTATTAACACCTAAATCGCGTGGACTACATACCACGATTAGATAGCATCGACTGGTAAAAGCGACCTCAGATTCGAGTTCCTTGGCGCAGAATACCCCTTTATAGTGAGTTTCGTCCAAATCGAACAATGTTTGACCATATTTATGACCATATTTATGACCATATTGATTATCCCTATTCCGTGTATGTTGAAAATTTCATATGTCTGCCTGCCTTGATAGTCTAAACAAATGAATCGTCCAGGATGGACTTACAAAATCAAGCGATGGCCCGCGACAATTCCTTTTATTACAATTTAAAACACTATGGCTGTCCGGGTTTAGCCGCGTCACTTTGTTAAGAACTGACGTTTCGGACATTTCTGTGATGTCCTTCCTCTGAGAGACGACGAAACTGAACTACTGGTCTGGTGTGCTGTGTGTATTACTATCACTCCTACCCACTGACGTCTGCGGTGTCACGTGTCTGTTTATCCCATGTTTCTGAAGTGTGTCTCGCCAGATGTTATTCATTTTCCAGCCGTCTTCTCTATTAATGTTGTGCGGATTCTTCATAATTTCTATTGCCTCTTTTATTAGGCGAGGGAATTTTCTGTCTTCGTGGTATATTAGTTTTGTGTCATTGAACTGGGTGTTGTGGCCGGTTTCTTCTGAATGCTGGGCTATGGCAGATTGGTCGGTATTCCTTTCTTTGTGGTATCTTATGTGTTCCTTTCTCCTGATATCGAGAGGGCGTCCTGTTTGGCCTATATATAGCTTTCCACATGAGCATGGAATGGCGTAGACACCTGGTTTTTCTACGTCCGGGATTTTGTCTTTTTCCTTCCTTAACGTATTTTCCAATTTGTTTTTATTGGAAAAGATTGTATCTATGTTATGCTTTCTTAGAATGTTTTTGATACTGTCCGTCACACCAGCTACATATGTTAAAAAGGCCTTGACCTTAGGTTTCGTAACTTTATCGGGTAGGCCTATTAGGCTTGAGTGATTTTCTGTTAAGTCTAATTTGGTTTTTGTTTTGTTGAAAATTCTATCTATAGAATTTTCAACAAAACAAAAACCAAATTAGAAAATTCTATCTATAGAATTTTCAACAAAACAGAAACCAAATTAAACTTAACAGAAAATCACTCAAGCCTAATAGGCCTACCCGATAAAGTTACGAAACCTAAGGTCAAGGCCTTTTTACCATATGTAGCTGGTGTGACGGACAGTATCAAAAACATTCTAAGAAAGCATAACATAGATACAATCTTTTCCAATAAAAACAAATTGGAAAACACGTTAAGGAAGGAAAAAGACAAAATCCCGGACGTAGAAAAACCAGGTGTCTACGCCATTCCATGCTCATGTGGAAAGCTATATATAGGCCAAACAGGACGCCCTCTCGATATCAGGAGAAAGGAACACATAAGATACCACAAAGAAAGGAATACCGACCAATCTGCCATAGCCCAGCATTCAGAAGAAACCGGCCACAACATCCAGTTCAATGACACAAAACTAATATACCACGAAGACAGAAAATTCCCTCGCCTAATAAAAGAGGCAATAGAAATTATGAAGAATCCGCACAACATTAATAGAGAAGACGGCTGGAAAATGAATAACATCTGGCGAGACACACTTCAGAAACATGGGATAAACAGACACGTGACACCGCAGACGTCAGTGGGTAGGAGTGATAGTAATACACACAGCACACCAGACCAGTAGTTCAGTTTCGTCGTCTCTCAGAGGAAGGACATCACAGAAATGTCCGAAACGTCAGTTCTTAACAAAGTGACGCGGCTAAACCCGGACAGCCATAGTGTTTTAAATTGTGACTCCGGCCGCGGAAGCCTACGTATTCATCAATTCCTTTTATTAATATAGATAACATGAATTATATTGATCACGGCCTCCTAAAGGAGGCGTACAATAAAGGAGGCCGTGTATTGATACCTTCTCTAATTTGTCAAACTTCCATTTCATTTAATCCAAACCCATCTGATAAAACTGGCAACAATATGTTCTGTGATTTTTTTTCGATAATTCTGTGTAAAAAGGGATTAAGTATTCTCAAAAACATTTAATTTTTAGCATTTAGAATCAGAATTTTTCAAAATCCTTTCTTAGTGAGCACCTACATTATGAAACGAAGTTACTGTCAAAATTTCAAATCTCTACCCGTTATAGTTTAGGCTCTACGTTGATTCCTGTCAGTCAGTCAGTCAGCCTTTTATATATAGAAATTTCCAGTTTTTGGTTCAGTGCCATATTTAAGGTTTTTCATATTTTATAAGTAGGAGCGCTTTTGAAGTTGGTCTAATCAAACGGTCTTGGCCATAATATAAGACATCACATAAAACAATATTTCTAACTTTATTAAATACTCGATTATATCCTTCTTGTCGTATCTAATATCAGGGCTGAATATAATTTCTGTTGTGATCGAAATGCATTCCCGTTAATAGGACTTCGAGGGATTTGCCAATAACATTATAACACACTGCAAATACTACGAGAGCAATTTGTTGTGTAGAGGTCAACAACCGTTAATAAGAAAACAGGAGGAACAAACAAATATACAACTACAACTGCAATTAGATTGTGAGTACATCCTCCTATATATTTAGTGAATCAACTATGTTTTGGTTTTAAATTTAAGACTAACGCTATAACATTAGCGGAAATATTAATTTTATACTCATTTTTTGACATACTTAATTTTAATGTTGAACCTACACTTTCACAATTGATTATTAATCATTTCAAGAGATTTTACACGCTTGTTAAAATTTTTTATGTAAGTATTTTCAGATATTATAGGATAATTCATGTGAATAGGATTTTTAAGCGGTAAACCAATGTATTAAGTCGTATATTGTAAATTTTAATGGCAACATTCCCTGGATATCCTAGGCTATATTGAGGGTATAAGGTGTGTCAAATCTACATATCTTATAAAATCATTTTATATAGACCTATAAACGATTATTACGTAAGTCGTATCCACGTCATCTATTTATTAAGTGCCAGTATGGTACTTTATGAGATTGTGTGGGGGACGAAAAATGTCTGTCCGTCTGTCTGTCTGTCCGTCTGTCCGTCCGTCCGTCCGTGTGTCTGTACGCGCTCTAACTCAAATACGCTTTTTCGGATTTTCATGAAACTTGGAAAACACATTTATAATGTCAATGGGAAGAACCCTATTGATATTGAACCAAATCGGTTCACCGGTACCGGAGTAATGCCCAATTTAGTGCCTATTTTAATAGATTATGGCGCCTTTCTAATAGAAAGGCGCCATAATTCAAATACACTGTATCGGATTTCCATTAAACTTGGTATACGCATTTATGACGTCCATGAAAAGTACTCTGTTAAATTTGAACCTAATCTGTTGACCGGTACCGGAGTAAAACCCAATTTAGTGTATATTTTAAAGGCGCAATAGCTCAAATACGCCTTATCGGATATTTATGAAACTTCGTAAAACGCATTTATACTATCCATGGAAAGACGTCTGTTGATGTTCAACCAAATCGGTTGGCCAGTACCGGAATAATGCCCAATTTATTGCCTTTTATGTTAATATATGAGAAGTCGCGATAACTCAAATATGCTTTATTGGATTTTCCTAAAACTTTGTATACCCATTTATAATGTACATGGGAATACGTCTACCGATACTGGACCAAATCGGTTGACCGGTACCGGAGTAAAACCCAATTTAGTGTCTATTTTAAAAACGCGGTAACTCAAATACGCTTTACCGGATTTTTATGGAATTTGATATACACATTTATAGTGTTCATGGGAAGACGTCTACTGATACTGGATGAAATCGGTTCACCTGTTCCGGAGTAATGCTCAATTTGGTGCCTATTTTATGATAATACTAGCTGGAAAGGCCCGGCATCGCCCGGGCTTTGTATTTTTTAATTTGAAATTAACTTATGGAGGACTTTCGATTTTGAAACTCTAGGTCCTTATATAATATGTATGTAGAACTTGAAATGAAGAAAAAGATTTATCACACTCAAACTATTCCACCAGAAAACGCTAGATATAGCTTTTTATGGCTCATAGAGGATGTCGAATGCTGCATTCTGTTGCTTCTACACATCATGCCTGGGAGGAATTGAAATAAGAAGAAACATAAATTACATAATATTGTAGTAGTAGTAGTAGTAGTAGTAAATGATTTATTTTGCCTGGCAGAGTTAAGGCCATAAGGCCTTCTCTTCCACTCAACCAGGTTTCAGAAAATATATACAATGTAGGTTTACATAAATAGCAAATTAGTGAATAAGAGAGTTATGACTAATACTAAGACTAAGGTTAAGGCTAATCATAATAATAAATTAAATTGACTTGACGGAAATTTTTATTTCTCATTCTCATGTTACCGTAAAACCGTTTCGGGGCTGAAATAAAAGAGAAATGCAATATCACTTTCATACTTTCCTCCCCTAAAACCCGGGACATAATATACTGCGAGCATAGGACCAAAAATGTTCCATCCCATGCTTAGGGGCTATGATAAATCTCAACTAATACAAAGCCTACAGCTGTGGATAACGTATAAGCGGAACGGATTATTTACAGACTTCTGATATAGCATACTCACACACTTAAGTCGTCCCTGCAATAAGACCTCTTGTTCTACATCAAAATGTGAAGTGAGAAAATATTTCTTGTGTCGAGGGTACAGATAGTTATGTGACTGCATTACAATGTGCTTTATTTTCGTGGATTTTATTCTTCAAGAATTATTTTTACAAATCGTTAGCATCAGAATTTGTTAAAGTCCAATATTATGTAGTGTCCAGAGCCCCATGTGAACTGTGTAAACAATACACTGTTGTCTTGACAACTGAACAGCATTTCATTTTTTTCAGTATAATATTCTCAGAAATTATATAATTTTCAAGGGAAGGACTGATTTGTTTCAATTTTAATGTTGACCGCGTTACTTCCCGGGCTTAACTGGGTATGTATGCAAAATTTCGTGTAAATTGGTAAAGAAATGTAGATTTGTATAAGGAACAAACATACATACCCACAAACACACATTCGACTTTATATATTAGATACGTATTCGAAAGAATTTGTATAAAAAAAAAGCAAATCATTTATCATGACAACATAGTCAATTGTTTTACTGTTATATTATACGGCTTTGGAAATTAAAATAGAGATAGCTATGACCAAAAACACTATTGTTTTACATGCGCTTATCCAACTAGACCGTTAATCTGACCCAGGTGACCGAGATGGTAACGTTTTGGCCTCACGTTATGGAGTTCCATGGTTCAAATCCCGAACCCAGCCAATTTCACTTTCTTTTTCGTATTTTTATGTGAGTGTGCGATTGTCAAGGTATCAAAAATCTGTACAGTTCAGCTGATGCTGGAAGATTTTAATCTGATTAAAAAGAAAACTAGACCTTTGTTCTTCCCTAAGCCCTGCTTAATGAATAAATCTGGAGCTTAACTTGTAAATCAATTAAAAAAACATATTCTACATATCATAATTGCAGTCATAACTGATTAAAAAAAAACATACTGGCACTTTTTTACATCAGTTTACCTGATTTTATTTTCTTTTGGTTTTGGTTTAGCGAAAGGCATTACGCCCTTAACTCTGCCAGGTAAAATAAAATATTATTATTGTAGTGATTATTTTTTACTTACAGTTAGCTCACAGCAAAAACTATAATACTTCAAGAAAAAAGAATTTATTTTACATCTTCGTCTTATTTTATTCTTTTCAAATTATAGCCCAGGAAATGAGAGTCTGAAATCTAAAATTATTTAATACAATTAATTTACGATATTAGTTTTATGATATAGTAATGCATAACAGTATAATTATTCGATTTTGCTTTCATAATAAGGGCTATCTAAGAACCCATCGTTTTCCATTAACTTTAGTTTCATTTACTAATGCGGTGGATGAGTGAATCTGAATGATGAGTTAATGAACCAATAAAGCTCTATAATGGCTGGATAATGAAGCGAATTCAGAGGATTATCAAAAAGAGTATAATACTCTCAGCGAGTTGTATTTAATCCCCTATAAACCTGTAATTGAAGGAAAGATTTTGAATGCCACTAAAATCTTCTCACTTGTAACCTATATTATATTGGACTATCTCTACCGATAGTTGGTTATAAAACTATTAATTAGTTATCATATATGAATTGAACTTAGTAACTTTCATCTCTCATTGGCGGCTGCTTATGAAGGTAGAGAGAATGTAGCGACTGACTTCGACTTGTGAAATGCACGGTACTTTCTTCCAAGAAAGTAACCCTGCCACAAATAAAATGCTACTTTGGACAACTTCGGTTATTTTGCTTGTGAGTGGAGGAAGAGAGTCACGAAAACATAAAGAAACACTAAATACAGGAGGGCTTCTTTTGTTTCATATTTAAATCCATAAGCTTCGTCACAGTAGTCTATTTTTGCTCAAGATGTCACTTACTAATATTTCAAGAAATAAAGGCGGAGCTAATTAGGGTTGATAGTTAACAACAGTTTGCATTGTTAGTTTTTGTTTATAGTAGGAATTAAATTGAAATTTCAGGACTAGATGCAGGCCTCCTTAGCCACGGTAACCAAGGCTTTGAAGCCTTGGAGCCGTGGTGAAGGAAGTTGCGGTTCTAGTCCTGCCTTGGGCATAGCTGTTAGCGTGTAATTAGAAAACGGAAAGCAAAGTAAATAAATCGGTAAACAAAACAAATTTTTCAAATATGGCCAACTAAAATTAAAAAGAAATCATTCTAGAGTAATCTTCAGCGATTGCTAAGAAAATGAAGTGGGTCTATTACATATCTCAATTTTTTATTTATTTTTCATAGTTTAACTTTTCCCGTTGTAGGGATATTTATGCGGCCCACACCCCCCGGGTCTTATAGGAACGCGACCCGTCGGAAAGGAATTACCTATCACATACATACTTTTTTATCAGATAAGGACGTAGAGGGCCTTCCCGGATGGGTGGTCACCTCTCCGAGACAACAGAACATTGCCGAACAAGGTGCGGATGGGAGGGGGGTCATAATGACTGCCAGATTATATTCGGGGAACTTAAGGATCTGAAGTTACCCTACATTCCTATAACAGGTGGGGGAAAACCCCAGACAAAAGACGCCACCTAAGTAACTTGTACCGATCAGAAACCGAATCTGAGCAGCTGTGTGAAAGGAGCGAACGCATCCCCTGCGTCACAGCGGTACGTAAAATGTAGCTTCCGATCACTGAATGAAATTCGTTTACCGACAACTGTACATGAGGTATCTTTCCTCTTCCCTAGTAGGCCTAGTAAGGTAATTTTATTCTTTGGAATCTTATGTTAAACTCAAAGTACCTGTCTGCCGCGTGGGTGCATCGGTAGCGTACCTATATTCCACCCGGGCGGTCTGTGTTCGATTCTCTTCCCGGTTTCAGGACTGGGTGTTTGTCAGTTGGATTCGTCTTAGTTCCATAATATTTGCGATTCTTTAATTAAAACTGTTAGTACCTGCTTCTGTAAAAACAGCAAGTGTCAATAGGCGTTAACTTTGATCAGAAGAATCTCCCCTTTCCCTTAGGATTTACAATTGCCTGAGATTATACGTTAAATTCTAAGTTCCAGGTATTGTGACAACAGTTAGGCTTCAATCGTGATTTATTCGCAAGGTACAGGATCTTCTCCCATTTGTAGGAAAACGGAATTGATCATGAAAGCTGTAGGTCCTGG
Organism: Ectobius pallidus; assembly: GCA_964059195.1. Lineage (NCBI taxonomy): Eukaryota > Metazoa > Arthropoda > Insecta > Blattodea > Ectobiidae > Ectobius > Ectobius pallidus. Next base: position 41,967,786 of record CAXKWD010000012.1, read on the forward strand.
CTACCAGCTTAACCTTTCACCTGCCAATGTTTCCAATTGGAATCAATTAATAATTTCATTTATTCAAGTTCTTGGCATATAAATGTTGCACTGTTATTATTTACTCTGTTAATTAAGAGTTTATATTTACTTTCATTAACATTTATTTAGCGATTTCACCTTTAGTTTATCCAGAGGAGGACATAAAAGTAAGCCAACATTGCGAACCTCGGCATTACAAAATCATATGTATTTTATTAGCTCTAAGATCAAACTCTTTCCCTAATGTTATTAAGTAAAATGACAAAATACAACATAAACATTACAATATAAGCCTTATAAGTTTTTTCTGATTACTTCTTGGCAGCATGGATCTATGTTTATTGCAATGTTCCTATCTATCAAGGGAAGGAGACTGAAGTATCTGATGTATCAAGGCACCAGTTGGGATGAATGTGGTAACTACCATCCTGGATGTTGTTACCAATCCGCAGCAAGTTTATATATATATATTTTTTATATATACATTAGAAGTAGAGTACACCACATAGCCCAAATATCAGGGAATAAATTAGTGCAAAAACTCTTTAAATAAGTTATTATTTTAAGTAACTATGACTTTTGAAAATTTTCCATTCTTAAATTAAGAAAATTCCATTCTCCAACCCACTGTTTTTATTATCATTTTTTGTGAATATCCCTCTCGTATAACCGTTAGTAAGCTGCAATTAAAAACTCAGAAAATTTGGTTCAAAATTGTAGATTTCCGTAGTAGGCCTACTTATTATGGCTGTAACATTAAATTTTCGAAGATTTGTTTTAATAACATGCTGATTAAATTACTGGATCATTTACTCAAATCACAAGAGTAACGCTGTAGGGAGTATTTTAAATTGTTTTTATATGTAGCACATTAGTGCAGTAATTCTCTGTTTAATTAATCGAATCCCTTTTTGAGTGGATTTGGCAAATATTGTGTAATGGGATTCCATAATTCCCTCCCAGAATATTGGGACAACAAATAAAAATAAAAATATTTTATTTAGATGCATATTAATAACGGTCGGTTACTAATGAAATTCTCGGTCATTACCAATACCCTAAACAATAATTACATGAGCAACAGCTATTGTTTAATATACTTAGTATGCTTTCTTGTAGGAATGTTGGTAGAAAATGAAATGTTCCATATATACTGGGTATGCGACATATCCGTTGGTTAATATTAATGATACTTACGGAATTTTTTTAAAATTCTAATAAAGTATTGTCATTCGTCTTCTTCCATTTCTATCATTTACGCACAAAATTAAATTACGTCTGCATTAACGCTTCATGCAAAATTTAAATCCTGTTAAGAAAAACTATAGAGTCAGTCAATATATATTAGTCAATAAAGTCCATAATTCTCTAAAAGCAATTTGTAAGGAATTGCGTCTTCTTGAAAAATATAAAGTCAAACTCCTCGCATCGCAAATGTCTTGCAGAGCAGAGACATTTTAACCTCTCTACCCCAGACATGGCGGAAATTAAATTCCGTCAAGGAAAGAAGTCAGAATATTCGCTTCGAGTTGGACTGTGATTTCCTATTTCCTGTTCCGTTCCATTTGTTTCTAAGAGGTGTCAAACGGTTTGCAGAGGTCAAGATGTGGGATTAAAAGTTGAAGTCATGTCGTCTTGAACAGAAACAGACGTGTACTCATATTCACATTATCCTCCTTTCGAAAACAGGCCAAAGTAGATGTGAACAGGAGAATTCTGCGGACTTTTTATACAAAATATAACGTTAATAATAATAATAAAGTCAAACAAAGATGTCACATATTTCAATTTTCAAGGTGAAATAGCCTCTTTTGTATAAATATATACCTCATATGTAGTATGTATACACATTTAGATAGGACATAAACTAAAAGTTATGTAATCACAACATTAATAATTTATGAAAATATGACAATAATGATATTCTCTCTCTCTCTCTGTAGTCATCAGTTTTACAACTGGTTTCATGCAATTCTCCAGTTCTTCCTATCTTGAGCCAGTCTCTTCATGTCTTCATATTTTTTACATCCAAAATCGCCAATAATCTGTTTTGCATATTCTAATCGTGGTCTTCCCTTACAATTTTCCCCTCTATTGTTCCTTCTAATATAGTGTTGACCAAGCCTGGATGCCTCATAATGTGCCCCACTAGTCTGGCCCTTCTTCTAATGAGTGTCGTCCATAGACTTCTTTGCTCCTCTATTATTTCTAAGACCTCTTCGTTAGATATTCTGTCAGTCCACCTGATTTTCAACATTCGTCTATAGCACCACATTTCAAAAGCTTCTATTTTATGATAATGATATTAGTCCAGTCAAATTAGATTTTTTGCTGCATTAAATCATGTAGTTCCAAATGTTTCAGGAATGTGTAGTGGGAGGTCCCCTGAAGAACGCCTAATGTTTTCCTGCCAATTTCAGGAGCCGCGGGGGGTGGGGGGAGGCTCAAAGGTCCCTTTTTTAAGTTTTTTAAGTTTTTGGCGCAAATCTCGAAAGCAGTGCATCGTACAGAAAATATTATGGTATTCAAAATTAAAGCTTATTAAATTCCTGACAAAACGGTCTATTCATATTTATCTTTATATGTTACGGTATCCGAGAATGAGCCGGCGAAAATGGAAAACCTGCAGAAAATTTTTTAGCGCCTCACGTTTTTCGTCGAACTCGCCCTTCCAATTCTTTAGTTTTCCATTTTACAAGAAACTTGTAAGAAAAGAAGTTGTAGAGAATTACATGTTCTTCAAGAATATACATACATTTCATAATTTATCTTCACGTAGTCAAAAGTTAGACCGTTTTTAAATTTCGGGGTCGATTTCGAGATTCCGCTAGTAAACTGCCCGTCATTTTATTTCCGTTTTTAAGTGCTTTAATTCTCTGTATCACGTTATTTATTGTTTATGTGAACATAAATGTTATTTATTATCCATATAACTAACATAATTATATATATATATATAATAGCTAATAATGCAAAAGTAATAAAAGAGGCTTCCACAACCTAATTTCCGCTCACCCTTCCATCCTGTCACACATTTAAAGCTGTTCATACTCATATTCCTCATCGTACAACTCTTCCAAGTCCTCTTGAACGGGAGCATTGTTAGTGCAAGCACCGTGGCAATTGCCACAGACAGGTGAGCAGTGGATGCCGGCTTTCCGGCATCCTGTGGCACAATGACAAAATATGGAGTTGAGAACGCTGTCAGGTGCAATAGGTGCCTTGGTCTTAATAGGAGTCAGATATCCTCCATCTTCTCTTGTCCAACCCCAACGTTCAGGTTCGAGAGATTAATTTCCAAACCACAGCTGGACCTGTAGAAACACTCTGTATGAGTGATGTAGAGCAGCATCTTTCATAGGTAGCAATGAAGACAAGTTAGCTTTCATCTTGGCACACACTTTGAGGAAGCACATGTACTTGTGAATAGAATAGAATAGAATATTTATTTATCAAACAGCATGCTTGAACGAAGTTAGTAAATATGCAATACAAAATGAAATGTACCGGTATCTGTGATGATTGAGGTCATGCTCGTGGGGTGGGGCCTTATACATCAGGAGGAACATTTGTTCCCCAGCTTCAGCAATATCTCCTGGCGTGGATGAGGAGTCGTAAAACACTTCAGCGATGTTTTTGGTTTCGTTAGGAAACCGCTGGAAACATTTAAGTTTGGCTGCTTTACTTTTTCCATAAATCGCAGAAGTGGTATCGCATCCAGTGAAGCAATGGATAAACAGAATGTATGGGCTGAATGGCAAGGCCTGAAGTTGTTGGGAGGAGTACAACCTGTCTTCTGTGTTGCCTCGTCCAGGCTTCATAAAAAACACATTCGTGTCTCGTGGTGTGAGTGCCACGAGCAAGATGAGCAGGTATATGTCTTCGCCAACTACTACCACAGTTGAATGAGAGGTATTTTCCAATCCACACCTAACAATGCTGCAGTCAGCGTCTCCTTTGTCTGTGATGACTTGTACACCTTTTGCGCCCAAGGCCTTAGCTAACATACATATCAGCTTGGTTTTGTTCCTTTCGTTGGAAAGGAACTTTTCCTGCTGAACAGTAGCCACCATGTTCTCATCAAAGTCTATATCCACTGATGTTTTACTTGATGCCCTTCGATGTTGTTCGGCTCATTTCGTGGAATTCGTGTCTTCGTAACCGTCAAAAACCACAGCAGAGCTGTAGCCGTAACGGTTGATCATGTAAGACACATATTGATCGCAGATGGAGGCGAACTTGGTGTTGTTGTTCCACTTTACTCTATGAATGAGGAAGCCGCCATCGATTGCCGTGAAACTGTTCTTCAAGTTGACCGTTTTATTGCTAGAAGGAAAGGCATCGTAGAGATCTGACTTTTTCGTTTTCCTCATGATCCCTTCGTCGAAAAGAGTCATGGGGTATGGGGCTAACTCACACTTCAACAGCTCCTCTACATCCTCTTTAGTTTTCTGGGTAATTATGGTTCTCTGGAAAATCATTAAAGGCTCGGTCACCACCACTCCGTTGTCCAGTTTGACAGTGTTGCTCATAGCAGCCAATGGGACTACTGCGTTCTTCTTACACTGCTCCATTTATGCGAAGTTCATTCCAACGAAAGTTTCCATTGTACGGGTTCCGATTTCCATTGCTTGGTAACAGTTGATGTTATTGGTTCCTATTACTCCGGTTGAAAGGGACATCAAAGAATCGCGTACAGAAAATGGCGGGTGATCAGCCAACCACTGAGCAAGTTTCCTTCTCTCTTGGTCATTTCTGCTAACTCGTGATGCTCGAAAGTCGACATGTGTTCTCCACTCAAGGAATGGACGCCGGCAAACTGCTCTAATGAAGAAAATATAGCTGTAGCTGGGCGTGCCCCTCCAACCCATTTCGCCAACACAGAATCATTCATGCCTCTCCCTCGTGTAAGTCCACCTTCACTTTTCACGTCACGCATTAGTGTCACTTCAGTTGCCATATCAGACCATAGTCTTACCAACATTTGGAAATAGTAGTATTTTAGTTAAAACCGTCGTACACTAATTATGTATACTACGTCGATTATGTAAATAAATAACGTACATAAAAGTTCGCATTTTATACATAATGGTATAAAGGTTCACATTCATATATATGTATATATATATTAGTAATATGGGTAACAAATACCACTTATGTTAAGATAAACAATACATAAAGTGATAAAAAGAGTTAAAGCACTTGAAAACGGAAATAAAATGACGGGCAGTTTACTAGCGGAATCTCGAAATCGACCCCGAAATTTAAAAACGGTCTAATTTTTGACTACGTGAAGATAAATTATCAAATGTATCTATATTCGTGAAGAACATGTAATTCTCTACAACTTCTTTTCTTACAAGATTCTTGTAAAATGGAAAACTAATGAATTGGAAGGGCGAGTTCAACGAAAAACGTGAGGCGCTACAAATTTTTCTGCAGGTTTTCCATTTTCGCCGGCTCATTCTCGGAGACGGTAACATATAAAGATAAATATGAATAAACCGATTTGTCGGGAATTTAATAAGCTTTAATTTTGAATACCATAATATTTTCTGTTCGATGAACTGTTTTCGAGATTTGCGCCAAAAACGTAAAAAAGGGAACTTTGAGCTTCCCCCCACCCCCCGCGGCACCTGAAATTGGTGGGAAAACATTAGGCGTTGTTCAGGGGACCTCCCACTACACATTCATGAAACATTTGGAACTACATGATTTTTTGCAGCAAAACCATCTTTTTTTTATCTAATTTGACTGGGCTATATAGGCTATTACGATTTGCAATAGCAAAGGGATGTTGAGAGGTATGCCTAGACGCGGTGCAATGCACTACAAACTGCAAGGTTTCGGATTCAACACCATACGAGGTCATAGTGATTTTTCAACTTTCTTAATTCTTAATCCTTCTGCTGGCACTAGGGTCCTGGGTTGACGCAGCCTTTAAGAGAAGTGAGTACCGGGGCCGGGACCAATCTTGATTATACCATCTCCATGCGTCGAAAGTCTAAAATACTCTTGGAGCCTCAACCTTCTAGAATCCTAAGGGCCTCCACAGCCTGTATAGGAAACACTTTACTGTCAAAAAAGGTATTGCATTTCAATACAGCCATAGGCCTATCTACTATTCCATCTTTTAAATATCTGTAACGAGGAGGTTGTCCTGCCACTGAAATCAGGATATGAATCTCGAATCTAATGTCATTAGGTCGTGATCGTGCCTCAAAAATATATCTTTAGCAAATTAATAAGGAAATAGGATAATGCTTGTATTCGGCCAAAGGTATAATAAAGTCCCAAAAGTGTATTCAAACCCAGAACAAAAATAGCTTCATCGAGATTTTAATAACATCGGCCTACGATAGTCGGAAGAACAGATTTTGTAGGAATACAAGAACGTTTGTATTTTCAAACAAGGACAATGTAAAAACACGTCGAAATTACACAAAGTGATTTCTGCTGAATATTCGAATGAAAACTGGAAATATCAGTACGAAACTAACACATACTCAAATAATGCTGCCTTTTTGTTTGATAAACGGTAATAATAAAATTGCACCGATATAAGACCAGTATTATTTACTTAAGCCTATTGTCCTATTTACTCATTTGTCCACTAATTATCCCGCGAGTGGTCGGCTTATGAGCATTCTTCTCACACAAAAGTTCATAAATTGTTTTACAAAGATTTGGTAGAAGGGATGGGCTTATCCCTCAGTCTATCTGACTTTTGAAATGCCTTCTTTCATGTGACTGTAAATATTCATATTCACTATTTGTATTTCACTATATTATTGTCCGAAAGTGCGCTATGGTGTGAGAATTTCTGTCATCACGCGACCAGTGAAGTTACTTTCCTTACAATATTTCAAGCAAGAAATATTCTGAACGTGCACTACTGAACCAAAATGCAGGGAAATTTCACATTTAAAATTAAGTTAATTCAGAGCAGATCTAGATGTTACTTTCATTTTCATTTATCAGACCTATAGCAACGTAATTTTATTACTGTAGTGTAGGGATCAGGGGGATATATTTGTTCGAGCGGACTGTAAGAGTCCCTAATACCTACACGAGTTTGAACTTTAGTTATGCTTAGCACTTCTCGTTCAAACCACAACTGATGATATCTCTGGTGGAGGACCACCCTACCTTTGAGGCAGGGAATTGAGTCGAATAAGTTGTATGAACATGCATCACTCAATGAAAACAACGATATGACAGATAACCTTTAATTATAAACTAAAAAACACACGAGATAGGTACACTTTCACTTTCTTGTAAGGCGTTGGAATGAAGAAAGTATGCTTCTTAGCTGAAAGTCTTCTTGAAGATAGCAATTACAATCTGAGTTGAAAGTCTTCTTGAAAATAACAATTACAGCTTAATGTAATGATTAACAAGCTTCTTAGTGTAGTGTGTGTATAATGTCACATGTGAATCCATATATGATTGGAGCACGTGAACCTTGTCACCATCTTTCAATATTAACGATTGAATCAAAATTTGTGGTTAATGAAATGAAAGTTTTAGTAATAATGTCACATATAATCACGTTTGTGAATAAATACACATCTGTTCGTGAAGCATGACACTAGTAAAGATAGTTTTCACGACTAGAAATTGAATGTCAAGTCTGATGAATAGGCTATTTAGTGATAAATTAATCACAACAATGAAGTCAATGTTTAAGGCGTAGATGAATGAAGATTGGATTCACTTCTTGTGATACCAATGATTACTTACTTAAAGCGAAGTATGTGTCCTTTTCTAGTTTGATATTAGCAGAATCCATTTCTGCTATATGAATTAGAATGTATGTCGTGATGTCCCAGCTATTCAGTGATTAGCAAACACAACACAGAAACGCCTTTTTGAGGGCGTGTAAATTGAATGAATTGTCCAAGTACATTTCTTGATGCACTAGTATTTGCTTACTTAAATAAATGTGTGATGATGAAGTACAGCACTCGTAGAATGCATTAAGCACCAAAGTAGTTGAATGAATGTAGCGATGTCAGATTATACTGTGGTAATCTGAACATCGAAAAAACATGGGTCCTTCCATGTCTGAAGAAAGAATGTTTGGTAACGATGAAGAAAGGAAATCGAGTCAATGAGCTATATGAAATGCATATAAACTGCTCAAGAAATTTATCCCGAAGACTGGATACAAACATAATAATCAAAATATGAATAATAAAAGACAATGAATAGGGTATAATAGCTTACAAGCTAGAAAATGTATGTTATTTACATAGTAATTTGAGTCATGTTGACTTCAGAAACAGGAAGAAGAACGGAAAAATGGCTGCCGCAGCCAACATGATAGGCTTAAATCTGAATAAATATTCTTGAAACTTCAAATATTAATAAATAGAAAATAATGAACAATATTTACTAATTGCAAATAACAAATCTAATGTTGTAAGTCATTAATAAACATGAATTTGTTAAAGGGAAATTACGAGTGAGTTAAGATATGACTAAAACACACATGTCATTGCACATAGGAATAAGCAATTATAGCTTTTAATATAGAATGAATATCTTACAACTAATATTAATTGAGAATTATAAATGAATAAAGAATGTAATGCAATAGCCTAAAAAGTCTAAAGTTATATAACAATAAAACTAGAGAAAAATGATGAATAGCATTTACTGCTGTCAAGTTGGCAGCGAAATATAGCCAAACTTGTACAGAGTTTAAAGATATGATTGAACACTGTAATTATTATTATTAAATTCTTTTTAGTATTATTGTTATTATTACTATGTAGAAGATATGCTAAGATATGTACTGTTTTATATAGACCTATATTTTTATTTGTAATATCGTATGAGGGCACACGGTGATGCAGACTACTTTATGTCCAGACTTGTGTTGGGATAGCTTTTTATTATGGGACCTATTGTATAACCAAATACTGAGTTTGTTATTGTGAAAACTGAAGTACAAAAATGAATTGCAACGCTTGCAGGTAACCTATTTGCAGTGAACATTCGTCCAATATATGCCCTGATTGCAAAATGGAAGAGTGACGTATGAATTAAAATTAGGCCTATGCTGTGAAAACAAAATTCCATTTTCTTATATTATCTTAATTTTTTGTATATTTATTTTTGACAGAAGTGTTTTCCTAATGTTTACCCTTAGTTATTGTGAGAAGAGAACTCACATAATAGTGAAAAGATTTTCAAGTACAAGATAAAGCAATATGATTAGCAACTTGAATCGCAGGTACAGGGACTCTTTATGTACAAAAGACATTGTATTTCGTGTCAAACTGAAAACCTATTCTAAAGGAATACAGTCTATATTTCCTCAAAATTGTACCATTGAAGAGCTATGGCAAAATGTTTCTGGAAATGTTTGAGTATGAGAAAATACCTTCACATCCGACCACTCCGGGTAAAGCGATTTAATCTTTCCTTTGTTTTGTTCAGTTTTATATAAAACAAGTCAGATAGGCTGTACCGGTAACGCATCCGCAAAATACATGAAATGTCTTCTGGGTGCTGCCAAAATATAGCGCCCTCCGTATGGCCACTGTTACCGCCAGGCGACCCGGCCTATGATGTAGCGGACCGTAGAATTCTGGGTGCAATTCCCGGCGATAACAATATAGGAAAGATTAAACGATGTGTGTGGTTCGAAACACAAACTCTATTGTATTTCCAACCACAAAGAGAATAAACAGTTTATGAACACATAGAGTGATGCTACTTGGATAACATAAACAAGAGTTTGAAGGAAACGTTCTTCGTAAATCTTGATGTTATGAATCTATCCAAATACACATGTAAAAGTATTGGAAAACTGTATACAATCGGAGGACCAGATATTAAATCGTAGCAAAAGATATAATTTATTGAAGTTGTTACTTCACCAGCTAGAAAATTTGTATATTAATGTTTCGTGCAAATGATAAATTTTGAATATTGACATCACATGCAGCTCAGAGCGAGGATTTTAAATTCCTTGCTAAATGATAAAATGTCTACATTTATTATGAATCACAGTTACATAAATTCCTTTGAGACTGCGAAGCTAACGAAGCTAACTAATCTTTGTCCTTGGAACGTACCTTTGGTATGTAGTTCACGAAAGTACTCACAGAATGAATGATTTTCCCCTTGATAAGTATAAATGTCCTGAGAATTGACGAAGAACTATTATCTTCGTAAAGGAGTCCTTGAGGTCCTTGATATTCCGTTGCGTGCAATCTTGAAGGTCGTTGGATTACTTAATCCATGATAAAAGTGAAGAGAAAGGATTTCTGCCCGAAATTAGCATTATCTTGAAATGCTCTAAACCTTTTATAGGTTGAAAAAGAACTCCTTGCTCTTGGAAAGGAAGAATGGAACGTAGATAAAGTTTTCCATTTTGAAGAAGACTTATATTGAAACAACAGAAGGTTGAAATAATTAGATAATCGCCAACCCAAATAATAGCTCGATCTGAACATTGAAATAATTAATCAATTCATGTAAAAACACTATACTAAATATATAATCGCAAGATAAAATAAAATAAACAAAGAAATGTTAAAATGGGAAAGTGTTTAGAAATAAATAAAGTCATTTTGGTTTTGAGGATAATAACAATAATTGTCAAGACATACCTTAATAAGTGAAACTATGAGGCCATTAATAGTGACAAAAGAAAATTAAATGCAAGCCATCTAAACTAAATTTATGACAAACATTGCAAGTAGGTATTACATGACGTAACATTATGCCCGCGATTATTTCACTTGTGAAATAATCTAAAGCGATGTGGAGTCTTGTGTTACCTAAAGAGAGTTTTGATATGAGAAAAAATAAATAAGTTAATATAAGAAAATAATCTTATAATGAAAAAATGAATTGAGGGTTGCTAACCAAAAAGCAACAGCAATGAAATGGTTGGACTAGTCATTAGCCTCAGAAATAGGAAGAGGAGACAGTTTAACAATTGGCCTCTTGAATAACCCAATGGTAGTACGTACAGTGACAACAGGAATAAGGCCGTCAGGGCCAGGATGAATTTGATGAACAATCCCTAGGGACCACCTTTGAGGAGGGAGATTTTTCTCAATGATTAGGACTGGAGTACCCAAAGGAATGTCTGAAAGACTTTGGTCCACTTGGAGCGTCTTTGTAAAGTGTGGAAATAGTCAGTTGACCATTTCTTTAATATATTATTAGTAAGTTGTTGGAAAGTGTTCCAACGTGAATACTCAGTCTTGTACTTCTGAATAATTCCTCGAAGGATGTACGCAGACTCAGAGCCTTACAGTAAGATTTTCTGTCTTCTATAACAAGTGCTTGGATTGCCTGAACATAATTGAAGAACCGTGTCTTTATAAAATCGACACTAGCTAGCTTAGCCTGAGATTCTTCTTTGGGAATTAAATTATCGAAGTGAGAGAAAGCTTGGAAAATGGTTTCTTCGACTCCTCCCTATAAGCCATTTCGGCGTCTGAAAATTCTATATGCTCGATTTGAGATTGTATGTCTTCAAAATCATTGCTAAGTTTTGTCATAGTATCTTTGCAGCTAAGCAGGTCTTGAATAGAAACTTCACTAGCGCTAGTGAGATCAGCTATTATATTGGCTTGGCGGGTAATCCGACTCTTAATAGGGGTGCGTTTAGCCTTAAGTTATAATTCACGAATTAACAAGTATTTAAAATAAATGATATAGTTAGGTAGGTCCGTACCTAGATCTAAAGCGTGTTGAGGACACGGAGATATGATTGATAATTATTTAAACTTGCTAATAATAGTGATGCTAATATTATCTTTAAGATGACAATACTTTAATTTTTGCCGAAATGCAGAACTTTGCAGGTATTCAAACAGCCTAGCAAATACCTGGAGAGAACTTAATATATGATGAATTATTTATGTTAATCCAAGCAAATGCGCTGATTACTTTCGGCCCGGAGGACCAGCAATATGTTACCGCCAGGCGACCCGGCCTCTGATCGTAGAATTCTGGGTGCAATTCCCGGCGATAACAATATAGGAAAGATTGAGCGATATGTGTGGTTCGAAACACAAACTCTATTGTATTTCCAACCACAAAGAGAATAAACTGTTTATGAACACATAGAGTGATGCTACTTGGATAACATAAACATGAGTTTGAAGGAAATGTTCTTCGTAAATCTTGATGTTATGAATCTATCCAAATACACATGTAAATGTATTGGAAAACTGTATACAATCGGAGGACCAGATATTAAATCGTAGCAAAAGATATAACTTATTGAAGTTGTTACTTCACCAGCTAGAAATTTTGTATATTAATGTTTCGTGGAAATGATAAATTTTGAATATTCACATCACATGCAGCTCAGAGCGAGGATTTTAAATTCCTTGCTAAATGATAAAAGTCTACATTTATTATGAATCACAGTTACATAAATTCCTTTGAGACTGCGAATCTCACGAAGCCAACTAATCCTTGGTCCTTGGAACGTACCTTTGGTATGTAGTTCACGAAAGTACTCACAGAATGAGTGACTTATCCCCTTGATAAGTATAAATGTCCTGAGAATTGACGAAGAACTATTATCTTCGTAAAGGAGTCCTTGAGGTCCTTGATATTCCGTTGCGTGCAATCTTGAAGGTCGTTGGATTACTTAATCCATGATAAAAGTGAAGAGAAAGGCTTTCCGCCCGAAATTAGCATTATCTTGAAATGCTAGAAATCTTTTATAGGTTGAAAAAGAACTCCTTGCTCTTGGAAAGGAAGAATGGAACGTAGATAAAGTTATCCATTTTGAAGAAGACTGATATTAAAACAACTGAAAGTTGAAATAATTAGATAATCGCCAACCCAAATAACAGCTCGATCTGAACATTGAAATAATTAATCAATTCTTGTAAAAACACTATACTAAATATATAATCGCAAGATAAAATAAAATAAACAAATAAATGTTAAAATGGGAAAGTATTTAGAAATAATTGAAGTCATTTTGGTTTTGAGGATAATAATAATTGTCAAGACATACCTTAATAAGTAAAACTATGAGATCTTTAATAGTGACAAAAGAAAATTTAATCAAAGCCATCTAAACTAAATTTATGACAAGCATTGCAAGTAGGTATTACATGACGTAACAGCCATGATTCCTAATATTTGCAATAAGTAGATAAGGCAGTAAGTTATAGTCTACTATTTAGTTAATGATTATAAATTAATGAAGCTCTAATATGATATTCCTATTTGTCAGTTCAGTGTATAGAGGTAGAATGTATACTAGCTTCTGGTATTAAATATGTTCGTAGGCTTCCACCTACTTATACATAAACGGATTGTATTGGCTATCTAGGTTGGGCCGCGTCGTGTTTTAAGTGTCAAACGTTTTAGACATCCTGTCGTGTCCCTCTTCGGAGAAAGATTCACTCTAAAAAAGTGCCTTGAAGAATCAACAGTCGCAGTTGTAAAGACGTTATTGGGTGCATTCTTTAATAGTTTCCCGTTAGATATCAGTGATCTTTTACACATCTTCCCTGTTTGTTATGAGGATATTTAATAATTTCTATGGCTTCTATAACAAGTCTACGGACTCTTCTGTTTTCATGATTTAGTGGAGTTATGTCATCGATAAGTAATTTGTTTCCCGTTTCGTTCGAATGAGATTTTATGGCGGAGTAGTCAGTGTTGTTTTGTTTCTAGTGTCTGATATGTTATTTTCTCCCGAGATCCAGAGAGCGTCCCGTTGGTCCTATGTATACTTTTCCACACATACATGGAATTGAGTAGACCCCCGCTTTATGTGAAATATTGATTTCATCTTCTTAAAAAGTATTCCAAATTGTTAACAGGAGTAAAAATTGTTTCAATGTCATGTTTCTTTAAAAATGTTCGAATCTGGCCCGTGACTCCAGCAATGTAGAGAAGGTAGGATTTGGAATTGGGTGGCGGCTATTCAGTAGGATCTGTTAGGCCTATTTGCTTTCCAGATAGTCTGTTTTCCATTTTCTTGAAACATCTTCGCATTTCTCGTGATGGACAACCATTAAACAGAAAGGTATATGATAAAGGCTTGAGTTCCTGTCGGAAGTTTTCAATGTCAGAGATTTCAACAGCTCTGGATTTCAGGGTGTTTATAATCTCTCTCTTAACTGATGGAGGATGGTGTGAAGACCAGTTTAGATACCTCCGCCATAGCATGTCATTTGGACGAAATGGGCCACAAAGTACTTTTCGATGACATAACTCTACTAAAAAATGAAAACAGAAGATTGCCTATACTTGTTACAGAAGCCATAGAAATTATTAAACGTCCTCATAACATAAACAGGGAAGATGGATACAAGATCAGTGACACCTGGCGGGAAACTTTTTAAACTTAAACAGAATGCACCCATTGACGTCATGACAACTGCGACTGTTGATTCTTCATAGGCACTTCTTCTCCGAAGAAGGACACGACAGGATGTCCGAAAAGTTAGACGATAAAAACACGACGCGGCCCAACCCGGATAGTCAATACGATCATTTTATAATATAGCTTCCGGTATGTTAAAGCCTTCCTTTTGTTAGCGGCCTGTCACACTGAGCTTCGATCGATCAAGACCAGCCGACTGCCATCTTGCGCTCTCGGCTAAATTTCTGTTCCTTGTCACACTGCATCGAGCGTCATCGATCAACGAAAATATTATAGGTTATGTACCTATATGATTTTACTAGGTCTACTCATCACTGTATATTAGAGGTAAAGTATATTACCTTATTAGGAATACGAATGCCTATTTCCTGCACATTATCATACTACATGTGTTGGGATGTAAGGTTTAATATTATGCCTACTATATCAGGCTACATCTGTTTACTTCAAGCTTCCATCAGTCGGCCGAGCGAAGAGGTTTGTTGTTTGTTGTAGTTCGATCGCCCACCGCTAGGTGCTTACAACTCGATCTATTTTTGTGTTTTAAAAATTAAACGACATAAGAAGATATCGTTTTAAATGCCTTAAATGATTCGTGCAATTATATTTCATTCAAATATAAGTTTGAAACGACATTATTGTGTAAGTTAAATCTTCCAACATCAATTCTGAACTTCAGGTGGGTACGAAGTTGGCCATCGACTGGCGATTGAAAAACGGACAGGTTTGATTTCACAGACCAGATGATCTCTCACCCTCGTTGTTGATCGATGCTATGTGACTGATACCACTGCTGTCTATAGGTTCGTTATACCTATCGGTCGGACGCTGTCCCTCGATCAATCCAGTGTGACAGCTCCCTTAGTATTAAAACTATTATAGTTGTAATTTAACATACCGTACATTCCATGCTGAATTTGTGCATCTAATGCAAGACGTAAATTTACGAACATCTGACTACAATGAAGTCAAGGCCTTCTCTATTGAGTATAAACAATGGAATAAGACTACCGAGACCGTGTGTACAGTTTTTTTTTTTTTTTTTTTTTTTTAAATAATTGACGTTTATTTAAAAGTGCCAGGTCTCAAATTGGACCCCTGCCTTATACATGATTTCGTGATAACCTTGGAGCAATTATTATACATACAATTATTATTGACAACTTTTATCACCAGAAGTGACAAGTTGTAACATAAACAATCATTGTGTAAGTTCTTTCATTAGGGGGTTGATATGATTTTTTAAAGATGTCAAAAATCTTTCTTGCATACAGTGAACATAATCACTGAATTTCATAATCTCCAAACACTCGTACAGTTCGACATTCCGTGTGAGGTAATCAGCACCTGTAATAACTCTACAGACTGCTCTCTGGATTCCATCTAATTTTATCAAGTGCCTTGAGTGTGCTTGTGACCAAATTTCACATCCGTATAGCATATATGATCTGATTAACGAGGTGTACAAAAGCTTTTTCGTTTTCAGTGGTACATGACTTTTAAAAAGAGGATATATCAGCATGAATCTTTGAAAAGCTTTGTCTCTAATGTTTGAAATGTGTGATTTGTACGTCAATCTTTTGTCAAGGAGAATTCCGAGATACTTAACAGAAGCACTGAATGGAATAGTTTGTTGTTGAGTGCTGAGTGATGCTGTGAGATGAGGAAATCTTCTGGTGAAGACTACTGCATGCGACTTTGTTCCATTAATTTTAATTCTCCATCTCGAGGCCCACTGTGTAATGAGGTCAAGAGCTTCTTGCATCCGTTGGCAGCCGTAAATAATGTTGAAGTTCCTTGTATAGATAACAGTGTCATCTGCATAGAGAGCATGAAAGCAATGTGGATGCCGAGGTATATCTTGTACATAGATAGAATATAGTGTAGGAGCTAAGACCGAACCTTGTGGAACTCCAGCTGTAATAGCCCGAGAACTGGATAATGAAAATCCGGAACGAACGCAGAATGATCTTTTCTGGAGGTACTTGGCAATTATTAATACATAGTCAATTGGAATGTTCAATTTTATGAGTTTGTATAAAAGACCCTCGTGCCAAACTGTATCAAACGCTTGTTCAACATCCAGGAATGTAGCATCTGTATGAAGTTTGCGTTGAAAGCCTTCTTGGATATAGGATGTAAGTCTGTGCAGTGGTTCTCTAGTACTATGGTGGCGTTTGAAACCAAATTGCTCATGATGTGTTCTTGCAGTATCGGTTAGGTATTGATTTAGGCGTGTAAGAAGGAGCCGCTCAAAAATTTTGCCCAGATAGTCCAGAAGACTAATTGGTCTGTAGTTTTGTGGATTTACAGGATCCTTTCCTGGCTTTGAAATTGGCGTGATAATGGCACGTTTCCACACTTCAGGAAAATATGTTAACTTAAAACATGAGTTATAAATTTTTGTTAAGTGGACAATAGCACGTCTAGGTAATTTCTTTAGAACTATGGGTTTAATTCCGTCTGGACCTGGTGCCTTCTGCAGTGGTAGTTTGTCTATGATGTTTTTAACTTCGTTTGGGGAGACAATTGGTATTGCATTTGCAGAAGTTTGTTTAGACAGATCATTTACAGTTCGTAAGACTTCTTCGCTGAAAATAGGATCTGATGGATACATATGGGGTTTGAAACGATTTTGGAACGAGGCTGAAAGAATGTCAGCTTTCCCTTTGGAATCGTATACCATATGACCTAGTGAGTTTTGTAAAGGTGTTATACGTGTGGAAGTATTTTTTCCTAATAGGTGTTTTGTTATGGACCAAAGTTCTTTTCCACTAGGCTGTAAACTCTCGACTTTGTTAGCAAAGCTTTCTATTTTATGTTTCTCATATGTGCGTCGAATGGCTCGTTGATAACGGTAAAAAGCTCTTTTTGCTTGTGGATCTCTGAAGTTCTGCCATTTCTTTCTTGCTGATCTTTTAGCTTGGATGAGCTGAGTAAGTACATGATTTGAGTCACTGGGTTGTGGTGTAGGGAGAACAGATGTAGTTGAAGCAACATTAAGACTAATTGTGTCAGTTAACATCTTCACTGCCATCTCTATATCATCAGGTTCATGAATAAGTGGATTTGCAGATATGGATACATGAATCCGTTTTGTGAACTCGTCCCAATTTGTTGTTTTCAACAATGGAGGGTTTCGAATTTGTCGAGTAATGGGAGAGTTGAAAGTTATCATCACTGGTATATGATCTGAATCAAGGGCTGTAAGACATTCTTGTTTCACTGGAATCTGCCTAGTTTTGTAGAGACAGATATCTAGTACATCTGGCTGATGAGTTGAAGACCAGGGATAACGTGTGGGCGTATGTGGACCAGTAATTGCATACTGATGATGAATGGAATGTTCGAGTAAGAATTCTCCCTTGGGGGTGTTTATACGGGAATTCCATATGCGGTGTTTCGCATTAAAATCTCCACAGATGATAAAGCTTGTGTGCAAAGAAACAAGTATATTTAGATCTGCTTGACTCATATGGCCATATGGTGGATAATAAGCGGCTGCAACTAAAACTTCTGTGCCACCAGTTCTTATGTAGACCCCAGTGGCCTCTAGAACATTAAAAGAAGGTATTATTGCTGAGCGGTGAGGAATTGTTGATTTAATGGCAATTGCTGTACCACCACCTTGTCTATCCTTTCTGTCAGTTCGGTATATTGTGTAGTTACGTATTCTGAATTTAGTAGCAGGTTTCAAGTGGGTTTCAGTTAAACATGCTATGTCAATATCATAAGTAGTTAACAGATTTTGAAGTTCGTATATCTGGTTACTGACACCGTTTGCATTGAAATTCAGCAAGGTAAGATCTTTGTGTAGTTTTGTATCTCTAAGGGCCATTTTCGGTCTCATTGGTGTTAAAATAGAGAGTAAATGCTTCAAACAGTATAAAAAGTTTTGAGAATGGGTCCGCTGCTGTTTGTAAGCGCTGTAAGGTCTGGCGTATAAGAAGCATGATTTGTTTAATATTTACTTCTTTTAGGAAGCATAGAATGTCTTTTAGAGTCTCAGATAGTGAATCTGTTGTGGAAGTTTGCTGGTTACTGGCAGAAGAATTGAATATATTTTGAAGTGATTGAATGTTCGTGGGATTTGGTACAGGTAGTGTGGGAAAGTCAGTTGCTTTCCATGCTGGAGGTTTACTGTTTGTAACTGGGGGTCCATATTGTTTATTTCTAAGTTTTTGTTGTAAAGCAGCTCTTTGTTGCTGCTGTACAGGGCACTGACCGTAACTAGCAGTGTGAGTTCCACCACAGTTTGAACACTTGGGCAAGTAATCAGGACCCTTTAGCGGACAATCGGAGAATAGGTGATCACTACTACATTTGACACAACTTACTTTCAGGTTGCACCTCTTTGAGGTATGTCCGAAACCTTGACACCTGTGACACTGAATCACATGAGGGGTTTGTCTGTAGGTTTCAACTTTGATTATGTGATTGTTTATGTCATGAAGTTGGAAGATACTTCTTGAAAGTTCATTATTAGGCATCGTCAGAACCCAGACAGGAATTGGATTTCTCATTGGGATTCCTTCTGCTGTTTGAGATAGAGCAGTTAGTTGCCTAACGTTGTCTATTTGGAAGTGAAGTAATTGAAGCTCTTCCTTTAAAGCTTCAGGTGTCACACAAGTAGGAAGTCGTTTTATGACAACCTGTAGTGATTTTACTTCTCTAGGCTCGTGAGAATAGAATTGTAGCCCTTCAGTTCGAAATATGGAATACAGTGTATCATAATCAGCTCTACAACTGGTATTATATCGAATTCCATCAGCAGAGTAGCTAATTTTTAAGGGTTGGGTAAGTAATGATTGTATCTTGCGGTTATTTTCAAAGAAGTTACCATTTGGTAACTTTTTCACTATTATGGGAGGCATTCTAACTGATTTTGGTCTTGTTTGTACATTTCTAGATGGCTGTGGATCATCAGTTCTGGTACTCAAGTCTGTGTCCATTGATTCTTTCTCGTTAGAAAGTGGGTCGAATTTGTTGCTGATTTGTATGTCTGGATGTATAATATGGTCTTCACATGCTGGAATGGATGAAGTTCCATCTGTCTGCAATTTGCTGCTTGCATTGGTTGTATTTCTCTTTAGTTTTTTTGTAGAAGGTTGTGCGCTGGTGACTTCCAAGTCATTATTTTTATTTGTTACCTCAAGGTCTTTGTTCGAAGCTTTTTTCCCTTTAGAGTACGTCTTCAAGGTAGATGATTTAGCACTTAAGTTACACTGAAAATTACTCTCTGAAGAATTATTTACACTAGGAGCTACTGGCTCTAGAGAAAGAGTCTCAGTATTTATAGAAAAATGTAGTTCGTTCATGATATTGTTTTAGGATTTTACCCTACCGAGAAGGGCACTACACAGTTTGTTTATTTAATAATCCTACACTTATTCGTATGGATCCTCTCTTATTAAATTGTACACACGTTTAACACTTATCTTTCACACAATAATTCAATTAATTTCCACTAGAAATAGAAGACACGTATTTCAATCTTCGCGCCAACAATGGAATCTGTCCGCACGATTGAATGGTTGTTTTGCATACTGCCCGGCAGAGGACTCCATCATAGCCACCCAGCTAAATTGGCTTTGATCTCAAACTCAATATCAGACATTTTAATCCCGAACTCAGTATCAGTTCTCCGTCTCTTTCTCCATGTTTCATGGTGACATGAGGAAAAGTCACTTGGTCAGTACCACCTGAGCGGGAAAGTAAGTCACTTGTTCTATAGGCCCTGAGCGGGCAAGGAAGTCTCCAAGCGAGAAGTCCACGTAGAGGCATTAATTAAGTTCTGCTCTCCTTCACCGAACTCGCCAGCTCTGGTTACATTATAACGAGCCCGACATTAGCCATTACGTATTGCTACGAAGCAGTTGCAACGAGGTAAAGGATACTCAGCAGAGGTCTCCAACTTGCTGTATTCTGTGCGCGTACACGCAGGCTTGCACTGTGCGACCCCTGTGCACCACGCGATGTCAGTCTGAACCAGGGTTCCGTCGGCAGAGTTGGGTCGTCTATTTCAACAGTTTCCAAGCATTAAGTTGGGTGTAGAATGTGTTTCAATATGTATGTATCGACTCCTATATTTATGGTAACAAATACCAATATAAGATAAGTTTGAGTGACTTTTATTCGGATTTTCTCCGAACTAAATTTCCCCGACTGCATAGACATGTTGCTAGGATTTTGTCTATGTTCAGATCTGCGTACATATGCGAGCATTTATTTTTTCACTAATGAAAATAAACAAAACCCTCAGCAGAAGTCAATTGTCAGATGAAAACTTAAAATGTGAACTTAGACTGGCTGCTGCACAAACATTGATTCCAGATGTTGAAAAACTTCTGCGTCAAAAGATACAACAAAAACCAAGAAAACAATCTTCCACTAATGAGTGAATTTGTGTGAAATGCTTTATTTGAGCTGTTCTTCACTACTGATGTATTACATGGAGATATAGTTTCCCTGAATTTTGTTTCAAATATAACTTTAGCATTACTATTTATGTTTAATAATATAAATTTGGAAGTGTGTCTTTTCAAGGAATGAGTCTAGATTTTGTTTTCATTTCACAGAATTTGTAGCATTACAATGTAATTACTATAAAATTGAATAAAATCAGGAACTTTTTAACTATATTCAAAACTATAGAATTAATTTGTGTATATTATCTTGCTACTAAGATATTGTACATTATTTACATTGTTACAAACATCATGACTTCACGAATGTTCTTTGAAGAAAACATAAGGAAATGATAATGAAATAATAATGTAATAAACACTTATACAACAATCATCTGTTGATATGTCAATATGAACTGTGAATTGCAAAATCCTAATGATCATGCCGACACTGAGCTCAAGACAGGCAGTATACCACATGATGTGTGCACACAAAATGATTCTAGCGTGCAATGGGTAAGCTTGCACTTACTGCTGTACACATTGTGCAATGAGTTGGTGGCCGCTGGGATACTGATTCTGATAGAGAGTTCGAGAAGCAATATTCATTTAAGTTGTTTCTTACTTACTTACTTACTTACTTACTTATTTACTTACTTACTCAATGGGAATCAAGGTAAAGGAATATTATCTATTTTATGATCCCCGAAGGTTCATTGCCGCGCTTACCTGAGCCCGTCATTGCAACCTCTTCTGTGCTAACTCCATCTAACCATCCCTCTCAAGTCATACTTCTCTTAAATCTATCCTAATATTGTCCTCCCACGTAGGTCTCCCACGTAGTGGTATTTTCCCTTCGGGTCTCTCAGTCAATATTTCTTGCGCGAAACATGTCCAGGCCATTCCACACTCCGTGATTTAATTACCCTTACTATATCCGTTGATGAGTACAGGTTATGAAGCTCGTCGTTATGCAGTTTTCTCCAGTCCCCATTTTCATCTCTCTTAGGCTCAAATTTGTTCCTAAGCACCCTGTTTTCGAATACTCTCAGATTAATTTTTTTCCGCGAAGAGCAAGCGACCGTGTCTCACTTCCATACAAACGGCAGAATAATTGCCTCATAAAATTTTATTTTTAGATTTCTGAAAAGAAGACGCGATGATAAGAGTTTCTGTACTGTATAAAAGCAGTCATTTCCTGATTTGAGTCTACACTTAACTTCTGCCTTAATATTATTTGTTCTGTAATTAATGCTCCCAGATATTGGAATTTCTCCACTTGTTCGAACGAATTACCGGGTATTCTAATATTTTCTAGCTCATTGTTTTGATGTTTCATGATCATAAACTAATTTTTTTCTGTATTAATTTCCAATAGAGCGTTCCTGGAGGCATCGAAAATACTTTCTGCATTTCTCTCGATTGTGTTTTTGTTCGTCTGCATAAGTTAAGTCGAGTGACTGCCTTTTAATTCTAGGGGTACCTTGTTTTCCTGAACTTTCCTAAAGTCATATTCGAAAGTGAAATTTAAAAGTGTGGGTCTCTGTCACCACAGTATGGCGCATCCTAAGATTGCGGATAAAGGATACGGCCTCCAGATACGGAGGGTAGTTGCAATTATATTGAATAAGCAGTCGCGGACAGATGACATGAAGTGGCCCTCTAGCTTGGGGGTTTAGCGTGAGGTTAAAAATAGTGTTAAGAAATGCTTACCTGATTTATGTTGTTTCATTTACGTTAATTTTGTGCATTAAGAATATTGTGAAGAAAAAAATTCTTAAGAGGAATCTTTTACTGGGAAAGTGGAGTCGGCCTGGGTTGTGCAGTTAGTATCTCGCTGGCTTTCTGTGCCCAAGGTTGCGAGTTCGATCCTGGCCCGTTCGATAACATTTATGTGACTGGCCCATGTCAGTATATTTACTGCCATGTAGAAGAACTCCTTTGGGACAAAATTCTGGAACACCGGTGACGGAGACAGGCCAAAGTTGCAGTTCATTCCCCCCGTTAAATAGCCATAAACCAACCAACTGGGAAAGTGGAATGGAGCGTCAACCAATTAATTGCCATTGTTGAGACCATTTCGGAAGTGATGCAAAACGCAGTGAAGTAGTTACAAGGCCATCATCATCTGTTTAGGGGTCAGAATCATACTTCACAGGAGTGCAGAGTGAATGAATAATCCTTTAGGAGATCCGATCTCTAATACCGTGGTTTCTACATTCAAATGTATAGACTTCACATATTTCCAATACTCGCACACACTCACACACACACACACACACACACATATATGTTACAGACAAGTAACCCCCTAAGACCATTTTCACAAACGTTTACACGTCAAAAGAAGTACTTAGGTCTCCATTATCACAACTTTTTTTTAAAGATTTATGAAAAGGTGAAGTACGGCATGGTGAAGTCACACTTCACCTTTCCATCTTAGCCTACACACGGTCAGTGTGAAAGAATTATCATTCTGCTGTGACCTACTAGTGTTTTACCAACTAAGAAGACCGAGTATTAAAGCACTCACGAGTTTGTAAGTCGTCAGTGGGTTGGTATATCATATCGAGAACGCTTGGTGGTATACTAGGATATGTGAGTCAGTTGGAAAATTTAATGTTGTACCGGCATGTTACCTTGGTAGCTCAGCTGGTAAGAGCAGCGGCAAGTCAAATCCGGGCTATGGCATACAATTTTTCAGTCTGACTTCAGCTTTCCATCTGAGCGTACTCACGGCCAGTGTGAAAGAATTATCATTCCGTTTCAATAGAGTTATGTTCGTAAGAAACGAGCTTCGACACATCACATTTCAGTCTTGAACCAAAAAATGTTTCTTTGTTGTTAATTAAATTAATAAATGATGTAAAAACAACACTCCATAAACATAGCTCTGATAAGTATGGTAAGTATGCGCAAGCAACTCGTAGCAACCAAGTATAAACATTTAAAAACGTACGGCATGAAGAATGTTTTACACAACCGGTGCCAGAATAGTTAGATATTGAACTTAAATATCCTGTTTCCCATTCACTTTATTGCACCTCCTTTCTCTAATTACTGTACGTAACAGATTGTTTTTAACGTCTCTAATACATTGCTGCTTGTTTGTACCACCTTTGAATTCGTGGGTTTCTAAACTTCTCCAAACCATAAATATACGAATGAAAATGAGATATCACTTCCAAATTATCTTTCTTTCAGTCATGGTCAATGGCGACAGCAGGTCAGAAACAGACCATACATTTCACCTGGTCTAAAGCCCACTGCGGAATCTACGGGAACGAGTTAGCGGATCAACTGGCAAAAGCAGCAGCTCGTAACGAAGATATCTTAAAGACATACAAGAAAGTGCCTAAAAGTGTAGTGAAAAACATAGTGCAGGAAGAAAGTGTGAATGAGTGGCAAAGGGTTTGGTCAACGAGCAAGAACGGTAGAATCACAAATTCATTTTTCCTATAGTTAAAGATAGGTTATCATTAGACATTAAACTTACTAGTATTATAACAACATTCCTTACGGGGCATGGAAAGCTAAATGAATATTTTCACAGATTTAAAGAATCAAATAACCCGAACTGTTCCTGCAACAAAGACGTACAGACAGTAACTCATCTTATATGGGATTTTGAATTGTTAGAAGAAAAAAGACGGAGCTTGAGGTTAGATGTAGTAATAAGTGGTGGAAAGTGGCCAATTACAAACAATGAACTAGTAAAAAAACATTTCTATAGTGTTATTAGATTTATAAGAGCAATAGATTTAGACATGATACGGATTTAAAGCATTTAGAAGGTAAATATAGTTATAACTAACACACATAAGAATCAGGTAAGTTAGGCGAACGATAAAATTTAGAATACACTGTGAATAAGTTAGTTGAATCGGCATAAACATAAAGTAATGGGGCATGCGCTGATAACATTAAGAAATTCATACATACATACGTACGTACATACATACATACGTACAATTTTTAAATTTATTTACAGCATGCTCCATTACTGTATCGGCAACACTACGTGCCCGGATGCCCCAAAATAAAAATTAGTTGCATGTTCACTGATACTAACTTTAAATTTTCTATTTATTTTAGATTGGTTTTATCACTAGAATACCTCAATTGTATTTACTCTTTGTTATATACCGGAACTTTCCAACTATAATTACTGGCTGTCTAGAGTCTGTCTAATTTTATTGATTTTATAAAGTCTATGAGTTCTTTTGTATATTCTTTCATCAATTTTTGTTCATTAAACGTCCCCTTTCCATGATTTCTTATCATAGAGTTCCTGAAATCTGCCCGTTACCTATCTCATTTTGTACATTCAAATAAAAGATGTACCACCGTCTGTTGTGGTGCACCACATGTACATTCTGGCCTTTCGTTTATTTTAAATCGATAAAAGTAAAATTTAATCTTTCCGTGTCCTCTTAAGAATGTAGAAATGTATCCTGTCAAAGGTATGTTCATTTTCAGTCGTTCTTTTACACTTGGGACGTACTTGCTCCATTATTGGTTATTGCTCCATTTTCAGTACTGTTCCAATCATTTTGCAACTTCTGCTCACTGCTCTCCTGTAATTCGCCTAATTTAGCACTTAGCGGTAACTTGACGTAACTAATTTCGAGGTTCCAGTTCCCTGCTGCTGCTTTTGCCAGACGATCTGCAGTTTCGTTTCCAGTTATGCCCAAATGTGCCTCGATCTACGTGTAGTGTATGGTCTAGTTATCTGCTTCCAATCTTTTTGTTTGCTCTCTTATTAGCTCTATAAGGTTATTGTATTTTGCTGGATTTTCTATTGAGTCAATTGTTAGTTGGTTGTCCGAGTGGAGTACTGCTTTTTGCAGACCATTCGGACTTGTGGAAATGTTGTTAACATTTCTAGCGCTTTGAGGATCGCCAGTTATTCTGCCAGGTTGTTAGAACATTGATCTAGCAGTTTGTATTGCAATTGGTATGCATTCTCATTGCCTCTATAAATAGCTATTCCTGATCCTACTACTGTTTCGCCTTTGCTCCCATCTGTGTATATATTGAATGTATAATTGATATCTTCTTGCTTCCTTTTCATGATGTAAGTATCAGCAGGATGGTTCCACAATGTTTAGTGTTTTACTTTGTCTGCATCTTCATTGCCTTATTTTTTTTCATAATGGCTAGCCATCTTTTGCAATTCCAATACTATTGGGGTGTTCTTTGTTAGTATGCAGAGAGCTTCGTTTGATGTGGTTCTGAATGCTTTGGCTATCTGATATTAATTAGGCGCAGTACTCTTTGGAGCTTTATTGCATAATTTTTCTTGTTGATGGCCTCCAACCAAAATGGAATTCCAAATGAGATGATAGGAATTATTGCCCCATTGTAGATGAAACTGATTACGTCTTGGTTAAGTCCCCAGCTTATTTTCGCTCATTTGGCTAATGCATATATCAATTTAGTACACTTCTTTCTGACGTGTTCAATTTGCTACTTGAAATTGAGTTTTCTGACGAAAATCATGCCGAGGTAGGTTATGCTGTCGTGCTGCTGCAGAATTCTATTATTTAGGAATATGTTGAGATTTTCTGAGGATGTGGTCTTTTTCCCGATATCACTAGTAATTTTGATTTTTGCTCATTAAATGTTATTTTATATTGTTCTGCCCATTTTTCCATTTTGTGCAAGTTAATATTAGCATAGTTTTCAAGCTCAAATGAGCTTTTTCCTTTGGTTATAATCACAAAATCATCTGCGAAGTCTATTACTTTTAAGTGTTGACTGTAATCCAGGCTTAGAAGTGAATTGTATTGGGTATTCCAGTAACCAGGACCGGAGCATGATCTTTGCGGACAACCTTTGTTTATATATCTGTGGTCTGATGCGGTGTTTACCTTAATGTCTGTTGTCTACCAAGAGCTAAGCTAACTTAGCTCAGCTTAGCTCACATACAGTGAGGGATCTCATATAGGTCACTTTACAGAAATCATCAGCCTAGATGTAAAGGGAGCCTTCAACGCTGCGTGGTGTCCGAGTATACTGAAATCTCTAAGGGATCTAGGATGTCCAAGCAACCTTAACGAACTCTCCAGAAGCTGCTTCAAAGATAGAACGGCGACGGTTATGCCGGTTGTCGACCAAGAGCTAAGATAACTTAGCTTATCTTAGCTCACATACAGTGAGGGATCTCATATATGAAATCCCGCTCTGCATGTGAGCTAAGCTAAACTAAGCGTCGCCGTTTTATCTTTGAAGTAGCTTCTGGAGAGTTCGTTAAGTTTGCTTGGACATCCTAGATCCCTTAGAGATTTCAGTATACTCGGACACCACGCAGCGTTGAAGGCTCCCTTTACATCTAGGCTGATGATCGCTGATGATGATTGTTTTAGGTTTTCTTGAACTATATCCTTTACTGCCAAAGCAGCGTCAATTGCACTGGTCTGAGGAGTAATTCCGAACTGGTTGCTGTTCATACGGTTGAGTTCGTTAAGTTTGCTTGGATATCCTAGATCCCTTAGAGATTCCAGTATACTCGGACACCACGCAGCGTTGAAGGCTCCCTTTACATCTAGGCTGATGATCGCTGCAAACTGACCTTGTTTTAAGTCTTCTTGAACTATATTCTTTACTGCCAAAGCAGCGTCAATTGCACTGGTCTGAGGACTAAATCCGAACTGGTTGCTGTTCATAAGATTACTGCTGTACAAGAGGTGCATTATTCTATTTATTAACAGTTTCTCCATCGCCTTGATAGTTACGTTCAAGAGACTTATTCGTCTATATTTAGGGATCACATCTGAGTTCTCTTTCACTGCTTTATTGATTGGTACCATGTTACCCTGTTTCCATCTACAAGGAAAACAACCAGTTCTAGGGCAACCGTTATACATTGCGGTAACTAGCTTTGGTAATGAGCGAAATACCTCTGTGAGAATTTCCACTGTTATTCCATTCTCACCTCGAACTTTACCTGTATTCATGGTTTTGAGTACTGCTCCTGTATCTACTGTTGATATCTGTCTGTCCTCTGGAGTGTTCAGTGATTGAGCTGCTTCGGATCTGATATTTTTGTGATATCGTTATCTTCTCGTTCATCATCTACCGGCGCAAACGAATCCATCATGAGGTTTAGTGTTTCAATCAAGTTGCTCGTGTATGTGCCATCCGGTTTCCGAAGAGTGCATGCATGCGTGCATGCGATCATACGACCATACGTCCATACGTCCATACGTCTTTACGTCTATACGTACATACATACGTACATACATACGTACGTACATACATACATACATATGTGGTGCCCCGACGAATCTTCGGTAACACTACACATGTCAGGGTTGGCTTTAAGCCTTTAGGAAATGGATAAGCACTGCTGTGGATAATATAGGATAGCATGCAATGTGATTAATTATTTTCATGCACCATTAAATAATAATCTTAAATACTAAACATATAAATATTAATTTATTGTAAATTAATATAATAAAGTTCTCTTTAAAAATTGGTATAAATTTGAATTATTTCTATTGATAAAAACATCATTATCTTTCCTGATTTTGCCTAAATTATATTTCTTTGAAATAAACTACT
Source organism: Ectobius pallidus (assembly GCA_964059195.1). NCBI lineage: Eukaryota > Metazoa > Arthropoda > Insecta > Blattodea > Ectobiidae > Ectobius > Ectobius pallidus. The sequence goes on from CAXKWD010000012.1 coordinate 41,996,172, forward strand.
GAAGTTAACTATTTAAGTTATCTTTATCATATACTAAAATGATTGTTTAAACTTATAGTTTATTCTTGTCAGAAATTCCAGCGTCATCATCTTGGTTTGCAGGATTACTTAATAGCGGTGGAAAGCTGAGCAACAATAGGGCTTTTAGCGGCAATGTAAGCCCTTAAATAACTTTTCTACTGAGGCTATTATCCGGAAAACCTACCGTCAATATGTCGAGGAAGATTTTATATTATGCGTCTATTTCGGTACTTAAATTGTTATTAAAATAAAACTTTCATTAAGCACTCTGTGATTTAATGTATACTTCGGTAAACTAAATGCAAAACAGGAATATACACTGTTCGACATTAATCGAAAATATTTTATCTTATTCCGAGATTTTAACCAATAAAATGCTTTTCTGAATTATGCAAATATTTGCTATTCACACACACTGTGAATTAAAAGGAATGCCGATTCATCAACCTTGAGAGGCAGATGAACAGAAGCTAATGTGCAGACATGCACATATCCTGCTATCTCATATTACATGCTGTCTGCTTCAATATAGGCTTTTTTCTACTATGGTAACTTAAATTGTCCAAATAATAAATATATTTTCTTTTCGTTCATTAGGACCTAACGTTCCGTCATTATACAGCCCTTATCTCTAAAAAAAGGCGATTACTATCAATATAGTACGCGCTTTTCAATTTGTTTTCATCCCTCCTGCTGGGTAGGGCCGAAATGTATAGGGTAGCTTGCGAAAGACTTATCTTTTCGCTTGGAGCCCCTCTGTTAATTCATTCACAAGTCTAAAGAGAGTCCATTCTCGACTTTGATCTATTTGCCTACTACCCATAGGGTAAGGTGATTTCCTTCATTCCTAGGAGACGGGTTCATGTTGAGCCACAATGTAATGATCCTTCCATTAATATTTCAATACTAATTAATAATAATCATTGATCACAAGTTACCGTAAGAGATACAGCTCTTAAACTATTTAAATTAAAAAATGATATTACTTGTCAAACAAAACTCTATAACATAAAATTAAATTTGTTAATCTTGTCAGCATAACTTTTCCCACACAAAACTTAAAATATATCATAAAATAATATAAATGCTTTCAAAAAATAAATTTTTCCATTAATTAATAAGTTGCTCAACTTTCCATTCAGCCTTTTTTAATAAAATCAAAATTAATTATTTCAAAATACTTTTAAAATGCTAATTAACTTTCCTTATTTAAAAAAATCCCATAATAATGTCTTTTGTTGTCCTTTATGTCTTCCTTTCACGACATAAAAAACACTGTTGATTCCTTTATGACTTTCGGCTAAGTATTCGAAGGTCTCGGTGGTCATTATAGGTAGGGCCTTTCACCCTAGTCGGAGTTTCATTATGTCCTAGGGAAGCATGTGTACTGGAGGTACTGATTTTGATCCCCAGGGTCACTCCCAGTGGATAACCTATTTAACACAATAATTGCAAATATTACAAAACAAAATAACTTTCTTACACCAAACAAATTTATTCTTAAAAATCCATGGATGGTGAAGTCATCCGTAAATAATCTTGTTAAAAAAAGTACTTAAATAATCTGCAATAAAACATTTTAGAATTACAAATTAATGTATTTAAAATTCTCTGAAGTTCTTAACAAAATTTACTTTGACATAAAAAAATTTCTCATTTTACCATTGGGTATTGTATACCCAACCGGTTTTCATCCCCCCATACGAAATTCGTTAAAACTCATTGTTCATCACATCTAGAAATCCTTTAAAAGTCGGGTCACTGGTCCATTTATCGAAACTGCTGGGTGCTGTAAAATGCAATGCTGAAAATACAAAAACAATCTACGGGACATAGGGATCTGGATATCATCTCAGGACGTGTCTTTTGTCTAAGACGCGTTGCAATCTTATTTGTATTTGGTAATGCCTCTATCTATCTAGCAGTCACTTCCGTTGATTTTATATTTCGGATCGTGTTCTGTTATTAGTACTAATTTGGATTCAGTTGTTCCTTCCGGTGACGTGTTGCTTGAAGGTTATGTATTTTCCCGTATTGTGGCGCTTGCTGCGTTCCCGAGGCTTCTTGGTGGGATTTTTTTTTCGTTGGCCCCGTCTTCCACCCCCGAAGTACCTGAGCCATAGGCTATATCTCCGGTCCAACAACCGATTTCGCATTTGTTCTATGATCGTCGCGTCGCTTTCTCTTGATCATAGAACACGGGGAAAATGTTTGATGCATTTACTTTGGATTTTTTCCCGTCACAATTTTACTCTTATTCATTTGTTCATTTGTCCGTTGTCGCGGGGGGGCGTGTCCCCGATCTGGTATTCACCTTATAGAGTGAGGGAAACCCCCCGAAAACCTCACTCAGATCGGTTGCTGCGAGGCTATCCAGCAGCTTCCGAGGCAAGTCTTGGGCAATCTGCCATACATCCTCTTGCTCGGTAACGCCCCAGGGGAACTGAGCATTCTCCCAAGGTGGATTCGTCTCAAATTCGGTGTATCTTAAGCATCATCTTGTTCTTGTTCTTTCCTGCTTCTATCACGTGGCGTGTGAATGTTCTGAAAGCAGTGTTAGCTCCCTTTGTCGTCCAAAAACTAAGTTCTGGTGGCCACATTTCGCCTGCTTGTTTGGCTATATCTCTTAGGCCAATACGTGCTTCCCTATGTCTCGCGCATGTATAGAGGGCGTGGTACATTGTATCAGGCTCACTGTCTTCACAGTAACATAGATAATCCTCTGCTAGGTTAAACCTAAATAGGTTTGCTGCGAAGTAGCTATGTCCCGAATAGAACTGGGATGTTGAGAAATCAGGAACGATCATTTTTGACTGAGTCGTCTGCGGACGCTAGGGAATTAGTCCTTTGTTAGGAGGCCCTTTAGGGCATCTTTCCAGCGTCGTTCCCACGCATGTACAGTTGCGCTTCTAAGCTCCTTCAATAGTTCTAAACGGTTATACCTTTCGTAAATGTCTTGATTAAGTTCCCACTCTTCAATTCGAGTAGGGAGGTGTTTTCGAATTTTGTAAGCATTTACTTTTTCCTCTAAGAGCAAATCTACTGGGATTTCTCCAGCAATAACCGGTAGCGCGTCATTTGATGTAGTCGAATATGCTCTAGTGACTCTAAGTAGAGCTTGTCTCTGTGTTGTGATCAACTTACGTTTATGGCGTGAATTTATGTATGGAGCCCATATGTAATTAGTGCCACGAATACTGCCGAGTATAGCCTTTTATAATTCGTATATTTGTAGCCCCATGTTTGGCCTGATAGACTACCTAACGCATGGAAAAGGTTTACCGTTGTAGTGCATATTTTTCTGTGGGGAACTAGCTTGATGAGTTGTTGAGTGCAGGTTCCAGTAGTATGTAGTGCTCTTGGACTATAGATGTGCCTTCACGGATTCGCCGGGAATTATTCGGTAAGTGAAAAATGTCATGGTTTTCTTAATTATTAAAATCATGCTTTGGTAGGAAATCCCTTTGAATTTAAGCATTCTCAGATAGTAATTATGCCGGTTCTGTACGTATGGTTCAAGTGGAGGTTATATTGCACATGAAGTTACGTACTCATGAAGTTACAGATACTAGAATTGTGATCGGGCTTCTTTCCCTATGATTTGCGTAACGTAGACTCCGTGCCCAAGACACCAAGATATATTTATTTGATGTATTTAAATTTATATTTCTAGTCATATAAAGATTCTTATGGTTTTATGAGTATTTAAATTTACACAAAGGACTGGTTTACACTAGCAGTACACACGCAAATTCATTATGTACATGTGGTTCATTATCTCAAATATTTGTCTACTGTTGGCTTTAGTATGCTTGCTTGAGTAATTCCATTCTGCGAACACTAAGTCGCGTAATGCTATTTGTGAGAAGTTGCTCACAGGTCATTGATTTGTGTAACTTAGCAAGCGCTACTCGCTTGCGTAATCTCTTCTTTTCCCCATGCTTATCTTTAACGAGAGATCTACGTAGGTGCTATTTGTAGGTTTCTCTTTCTTTCAGCACAAGTGGAGTACGTTATATACATTTCTTGCATATGTAAATTCTGCATTGTTACAAACTAAAACTTACCTCAATTTGTTATTATTATAAAGATAGATCACCTACTATTATTACAGAACTTTGGTATACTGTAGTAAACTATAATTGCAAACTATATTTTATATTGAATTTTGATTGTTTCGATTACATTTATACTCTAAAGAAATATAGTATTTCATTCATTTCTTGCATATGTAAATTCTGCATTGTTACAAACTAAAACTTACCTCAATTGGTTATTATTATAAAGATAGCTCACCTACTATTATTACAGAACTTTGGTATAGTAAACTATAATTGCATAGTAAATTTCATATCGAATTTTGATTGTTTCAATTGCATTTATATTCTAAAGAAGTATAGGACTTCATACTTTTTTATATTTCTAATTCTGTATTGTTACAAACTAATACTTATCTCAACTGGTTGTTATTATAAAGATTGATCGGCTACTATTATTACAGAACTTTCTTGAATATGAAGACTGTAATTGCATAGTACATTTCATATTGAATCCTCATTGCTTCAATTGCATTTATATTCTAAAGAAGTATAGGACTTCATGCTTTTGTATATTTCTAATTCTGTATTGTTACAAACTAAAACATATCTCAACTTGTTATTATGATAAACATTGATCAGCTACTATTATTACAGAAGTTTCTTGGATATTAAAACTATAATTGCATAGTACATTTCATATTGAATTTTGATTGTTTCAATTGCATTTAGATTCTAAAGAAGTATAGGATTTCTGACTTTTTTATATTTCTAATTCTGTATTGTCACTAACTAAAACTTATCTCAACTGGTTATTATTATAAAGATTGATCAGCTACTACTTTTACAGAAGATTCTTGAATATTAAGACTGTAATTGCATAGTACTTTTCATATTGAATTTTGATTGCTTCTTTTGCATTCATAGTCTAAAGTAGTATAGGCCTTCATAGATTTCTTGCATATTTAATTCTGCATTGTTACAAATTAAAACTTACCTTAACTGGTTATTATTATAAGATTGAATAGCTACTATTAGTACTATTAGTCTCCTGCATATTAAATCTACAACTACATAGCTATTGTTATTACAGATATTATTATAACTATTATTGTCAAACATGACTCTTTGCCTTCCGTATTGAAGTGTGAAACCAGTCCCTCGTTAAACCAAATACAAGGAAGTGTATGCTGTGAGGTTTCAAGATAGATATTCTAGGCCTTATTAGTTTGAGTGTCTTAAAATACTTTATGTTACAAATTGTTTTGGAATTGGGTTATAAGGTTGTTAATATTCTCCAATAGGGATTCATGTATTCAGTTGGATATAGCAGTTGTGCAGTTGTGGTAAGGTGATTTGAGATTTACATGTAAATTAACTGTTTATTACATTTTATATTTCTGTACAAGAATACATTGATTGTTATAACTGTTTGAGATTAACTTCTTATTTACATGTGTTCGGGCGTCCCTGCCCCTGTGTTCACCGTCCTTGCAGAAATCTGTTCTTTCTACTACCTCTGGATAGGCCCTAATTTATATTCTGGTGCTTTTTGGATTTGCAACATTTATTATTGATTTTCACTAGGTAGTGTCTCCCCCCCTTGGTGCCGAATTTGTTCATCCCCTAAAATATAATAGAATCATTCCAGTTATTTACTATACAACTATCTCAATTATATTACTATACCCAATAAAGTCGGTACAGATGGTAGCAGATATCCCTTTTCCTTCTGTGCGGACAGTGGAGGGATGCGTCCTATAGTCAATTATGTTAATCAGTACATTGTTAGTCTATGGTAGAATCCTTCTCTTCTCTGGCGAATTATTTTTCTCTTTGTTTTGTCAATATGGTTGTAATACCTTGTCCTTTGAACTTTTTCGTAAAGATGATGTAGTTTGTGAAATCCGTGCTAGGGGTGTGTCAGTCACGGAGGATTTGGATGTCACTACCTTACTTTCTCTCCTTAAGCAAATTTCCACCATCGAGCCTAATTATGCGCAGCCTATGTCTGCTGAAGAACTTACGACTGAACTCTCGTGCCTTAAGCAAAACATTTCTGAGCTAGTTAGTTTTGGGAGCGAGCTATTACTGGATCCGGATGCTTCTGGAAAACAAAAGAGGCGGTTACGCCATAGGCTCTGGCATGTGCAAAATCGCCTTGCTGGACTAATGGAGATGCCGACCAAACGGGAGTGTGCTTCCGTGGTGGAGGATATCCAACAGCGAGTTCAAACGTTGCTGACGGTCTCAGACACCGAGGTGGCTGAACTAGTGGATACCAGTCCTGTCTCTTCGCCTACTCATACTTTGGATCAACCTAATCCTCCGACAGATTCGATTCTTGATCTAAGCTCGCAGTCCGTTGTTCTGTCTTCTCCGGGCCCACGTAATCCACAGCCAGTTGTGCCTGCAGCTTTGGATACGGCCTTTGCTCCTCTTAGAATACCCCATCCGCTACAAAGGATTATTGATAGGCAACCCATGTTTGTAGTTACTAAGTTCCTGAAGTCATGGACTTCTTGAGGTTCATGATTAATTTTCTTCAGCAAGCAAAATGTTTTAACATTAAGGATGATGTAGTTCTGCAATTATTGCTAGGGGTAGTTTCAGGTAGAGTTCTAGATATCCTGGCTCGTGTGATCAGTCTGGGGCAGACGTTCTCTGAGTTCCACTCCAAAATTTTGTCAGAGTTCATCCCTTCGCGGATGAACCAGTATTGTTGGGTCAATTTAGTTTCGTCCACAGAGGTCTGGGGAACCCCTTTCCGAGTTCATTTCGGAAATTCGACTGCATGCCGGAGTGTTTCAGATCTCTGACACCGAGGCTCAGATAGTTCTGTTCAGTTATGTTTGATACTTGAGCCTTGATAGAGTTTTTATTATCATGGCTATCCTTAATAATACTATAATATTTTATTCTTGTCTTCTTGCGGCTTTGGTAATATTTTTATTCAATGTTAATTTCACTGCCGCCTAGTAATTATTATTTTTATTCTAAAAAAAATTGATCTTCAAATTCTTTTCTTATAGATGCCAAATTAACCATTATTTTCAAATATATATTTATTATTTTTCTAGCAGTCATTAACTATAAATATATTTTATTCATTCTGCTTTCTCTGTCTATGATTGCTTCACAATCTTTTTCTCTTATTAATATAATCGCTCATTTGCTCGTAATCTTCGTCCAATGGGATTGATTTTACTAATATTATTACGTAGCATTATTATTCAAATTATTTCTTCCTTCTTCGTCTTGCATCGTCATCGCTGGTATAATCCTTCTAGTGGATTTATAATCCTTTTTTCAACTCAATCAGCAGTGGTTATTCAACCTTAAGCACATTATTTCGTCCTCAGCGATACAAAGATTCGTCGTGAGTGATTTTTTACTGCATAGAAGCTGACTTAACATATTATTTCATCGCTAAATGGTGAAATTTTTCTTCTTGCTGATGCTAGATTTCTACCAGGTATATTGTAGCCTGTTTCAACTACAGGATTATTCCTTTAGGTGATATTCACCTCGAAAAGGATTCATTATAACTGTGAGTGTTTTAGGTTTACATTACCTTGATGTATTTGCACGCAAGCAATTGAATGACATTGTTTTTGCGCCTTCTGAAGTGTGTATGCAAGCTTCACAGGATTAACCTTAAATTACAATCACAGCATACAGTTGCTGCTTATATATTTGTAACTAATATTCACATTAGTCTTCGACGCTAATAAGGTCGAATGGTCCTTCGGATTTGTTAATAAATCTGTGTTAAAACCCAACAAGCTCTTTATTTACGGCGGAATTATTCATCGCTCCATTCTAAAGCAAGAATCAAGACATCGGTCCAGCTTCTTCTAGTGTGAGTGATTCAAGAAAATTAGTGTCAGTGCTATTCAAGGGTTTATTAATTATAATTTCCTATTGTAGTTCATTCCTTCGGGATGTGATGTGCTTAGGCTTAATATTAGCGCCTATTTTTTTATTACTCAAGGAGATACAGTCCGCTGAGCACGTCACAAGTTCAGGTAGTAATTTCGGGGTTGCACCCGGAGGTGAGGTCTTGCCTCACTTTCGCACGCAAACCCTGCTCTTTTGATCAGCTGTCTGAACTCGTCGTCAAGTTGCCGAAGCTCAGTGCTCTGATTCGCGCAGGCCGATATCTAATTCTGGTGGCCGGCGCCTTGGATATAGGTATAATAATTACTCCCAGCCGAGTCTTCATCCTAATTCGTCTGGTATGCGGCGTGTCGCTTACAATAGTAGACCCTTGCCTTCTTCTAGACATATTGCTGGACAAGTAGGACCGTCTTCCTCCATGATGGGTAATGGTGGATCCTCTAGACAGTTTGGGGAGAATGTTTCTGGTTCGAGGGCCCCTTCTGGACCCTTGTTGAATGATAGTTCTCGCCATTTATTAGAGCGTAGGTCATCCCTTCGTTCCGAGCCCCGTTCTTGTTTCGCCTGCCGCCAACTCTGGCATTTAATGAGAAATTGTCCTTCTCGATCTTCTCACGGGACGGGTCAGCCGAGGAATCCCTCCTTGGAGCATCGGGGTTCTGTTGGCATTTCTGGGCGTTCTTGACTAGACGTAGGCTCCCCTATTAATTTTGTGGGAGGATCATTTAGGGAGAAGAATTCCTTGTTGTTTTCTAGCATGGGTTGCAAGGCTACGAGACCTACATTTCTCCCCATGCTGGATGTTTTGATTAATAAAAAGTCCGTCGTAGCTCTTACTGACTCAGGAGATATAGCCTCTTGCATTGACCTCGACACCTTATATTCTTTGGGGTTGTCTAAAAAAGATATTTCACCGTACAAATGCCCTATTGTTTCAGCTGATGACTCCTCCTTACAGATGCTGGGAGTGGTTTTTCTTGTTCTGAAGATCCATAAATTCTCTTGGAAAGTGCCATTTATGGTCTTTCTTCTCTTATCTGTCCTGTTATCTTGGGGTGGACTTGCTCGCTTTGCGGGGCTTATGCTTGACTTACAACAGGGTTTTCTGTATTTCCGACGCCGACCATAAGGTTAAAATTTGCTTCCCCAACAGTAATGCTAAGATAACTAATTCTTTAGAGTTGTCGCCCTCTCCCCTTCTGGAAGAGAAGGCAGTTATTAACTTGGACCATTTGGCGGGTGTCCAGGAGGAACAGATTGATCTGTTGATTAACGAGTACCCTCAAGTGTTAACAGATCGTTTTGGGAGAAACGACCGTTATCGAATATGAGATTCAACTTAAAGATCATACACCCGTGCGTTTACCGCCGTACCGCATGTCTCCTCCCAAGTTTAAGATTATGCGCCGAAGATCAATGGTATGCTTTAGAAGGGTATCATTCGACCTTCTGTTTCCACCTACTCTAGCCCTATCTTCCTTGTACCTAAGGGTACGGAAGACTTACGACCGGTAATTGATTACCGTGTCTTGAATCAGCGTATTCATATTGAAGCCATGCCTCTCCCGGACATTCATTCAGCCGCTCATTGGTTTTCTGGGGCCGCTGTCTTCTCATCATTACATCTTGCCAGCGCCTATTTTCAAATCCCTTTAGAGGAGTCCTCTAGACCAGTCACTGCCTTTTCCACTGACTAGAATCACTTCGAGTTCTGCCGCCTTCCCTTCGGGTTGGCGACTGGTGCTCAAGTGCTTACTCGTCTGCTTGACAAGATATTTTCGGACATTAAATTTGACTACGTGTATCATTATCTTGATGAACTCGTAGTCTATAGTAAGGACTTTGATTTGCATCTCCAGCATCTCCGGGAAGTTATCAGACGGTTGAAGGTATCCGGTCTTACGGCTTTGCCGTCGAAGATTCAGTTCGTTCGACAGCAGTTATCATTCATCGGAAATGTCATCTTTCCCCAAGGCGTTTCTATAGACCCGGAACGCACGGTAGCCATTCGGAATTTTCCGAGGCCTACCAATGTCAAGGCGGTCGCGCTCTTTGTTGGTATGTTGAATTTTTCTCTAAGTTCATTCCCAATTTTTCTTCCAGAGTAGCCCCTCTCAATCGCCTGCGGGGAAAGGGTGTTCCTTACTCTTGGTCTGATCCCCAGCAGAAAGCCTTCGAAGATCTGAAGTTAGCTATTATGAACCCTCCCATTCTTGCTATGGCTGATTTTTCTAAGCCATTCATAGTCCAGACTGGTGCTTCTTTGTTAGGGTTGGGTGCTGTTCTGTTGCAGCAGTATTCAGAGGGACGTAAGCCTATCGCTTACGCATCTAGGTCCCTTTCTAAGCAGGAGCAAGCATTCTCCGTCTATGAGATGGAGGCTCTTGCTGTTTTGTTTGCTCTGGAGAATTTTAAGATGTATGTGGAGCATGTCAACGTCACCCTCGAGTGTGATAACCAGGCTTTGTCATGGTTTTTAGGATCTCCCCGTAAAACTGGTAGGTTGGCTCGCTGGGCGGTGCGATTGTCCGCATTCAAGTTTTCTTGTGTCTTCATTAAGAGCTCGGAGAACATCTTGTCGGATTCTCTTTCTCATACGTTTGAGGGTTATCCGACTAATAAGGATGAGGTTGTTGATTCTGTCCATGAGCTCTCTCCCTCGTCTCTCTTGCAGGTCTTCGCCCCTTTGACCACTAATATTCCGTTAGCGTTCGCAGATATCTATAAATACCAAGTGCTTGACCCTGTTCTTGGTCCAATTATTTCCAGACTAAATGATGGTGAGTCTGTGGGTGATTATCGTTTATCTGGCGATATCCTACAAATACTTCTAGGTAAACGCCGTCGACCGAGTATTGTGTTGCCTTCCATCCTTCTGGATATGGTTTTTAGGTATTTCCACGAGTCGACTGTTGGTGGTCATCTGGGTATAAGTAAAAGTCTTGGGAAGATCAAGGTTTGATTTTGGTGGGAAGGAATGTTCCAGGACTTTCGTCATCGTGTGAAGGCCTGCCATGTTTGAGTCATGTCTAAACCTGCTTTGAATGCCCGTATTTGTGAATTGGTTTCTTCGGTACCTCAAAGACTTTTGAAAGATTCTTTATTAACTTTCTAGGCAAACTGCCTAGATCTACTAATGGCAACTCTTTCATCCTGGTGGTTGTAGACGCCTTTTCTAAGATTACATGGCCTTTCCCGCTTCGGGATTCTCAAACCGACAAAGTTACCAAAGCCCTTTCATCCATCTTTCAGGTGTTCGGTGTCTGTCAGTCACTCGTCTCTGACAATGCCCCTCAGTTTGTCTCTAAGGTCTTCAAGAATATCTGTTTTCGTTTGGGGATTCAGCACATTACGACCACTCCCTACTAACCGAATCCCTCCCATGCTGAGAGAGTGATGCGCAACTTAAAGAATGGTCTTATTGCCTATCACCATGATGATCATACTCTCTGGGATTGGGATTTGCCGTGGTTGCAATTCGCCTTTAATACGGCAAGACATGAGAGCCATGGACACACTCCCTTCTTTCATCTTTTCACATTCCAGCCTAACAATCCGTTGAGCAACCTTTGGAACATTTCTGATTTGTTGCCGGATTCTTCTTCTCCTGAACAAATCACTCTAGTATGGAAATCGGCTGCCCGTAATCTTCGTTTGGCGCATCGTCGCAGGGCCTTACGCTACAACAAAGGGAGGAGATCATGCATGTTTAAGGTTGGTGCATGTTTAAGGTTGGAGATTGGGTGATGTGCAAGAATTACCCCATCAGCAAGGCGTGTGAACAGTTCACTAAGAAACTGGCCACCCGTTTTTTTGGTCCCTATGAAATTATTAGAGTTTTGCATAATGGGTTGACCCTTCTCTTAAAGCATCGTGAGGACCATTCTATCCGGCGATGCCATGCCACGCAGATGAAAGTGTTTAATTCTTCATTTTCAGGTACTGACGCTGATGATGGTGCTGGAAATTAATTTAATGACATAGAGTTATTTCTTTGAATTTGGGTGTTTGCTTTTATTATGTTTTTTGTGTCTTGGAAATTGTCTGTGTCCTTTGTGTGAGTTCCTCCCTTTAACAATGGTTAATTGTTGAGTAGAAGGTTATGTGACTTAGTTGTATGAGCCGAGTTTCCCTTTGTTAAACCATGACTTTTTCACTTATCGTATTCCCTGGCTAGCGAATCTTTATTCCCTTCAGGAATATTTTTTTGGTAAACCTACATGCCTTCTCCAAAAGAATTTTTTTCTGCATTCAACACCTTCCCCATAGATCTGCCCTTGTATATATGTTTAAATGTAAATGTTTGATGTAATAAAAGAGAGTTTTTGCAAAAAAGGAGAAATGATAAAATTAGAGGATAAAACTTTAAAAGAAAACAATATAACCCTTAAATAAACTATTGGTAAAAAAATTCAAAGAAAGACAGATTTATGGTTATGCAAACCATGTGAATTGGCTATACTGCACATATTTAATATCGATGTTCACTACATATACAAAATAAGAAGAGAGCACTAAGCCGTAATGGAAAGGAAAGAAGATGTTAAATTTATGACAAAAAAGGAAAGTCTAATAAGAGACATGTATTCATGGCGAGACTAAGTTCAAATTTGGACAAAATTTACATTAAACTAACGAAAGGTCTAGTGCTATAAAAAAAGACGTTACTGGAATTATTAGGGAACAGCAACTCACACTGTGTGCCCTATTTTTATCATGGAAGATACTGTGCGCTGGTGGATTCTGTTTCAGTGATGTTGGAAGTTGGAGCCTCCTTTCTTCCGTTCGGGCGTGATGTACACACGTCTGCTTGGATGGTACAGAGACCATCACCGAGGTAGCTCCTTGGACTTGATTTTGCCATTGTGTGTGGCCAGGTGGGTTTCTTCTTCATGTGTTGCCCATCCATCCTCGTGGCTGCTTCGCTTCCATCATCCTGTGACTTCGTATCTAGAGATAAACAAGACATCTCTTGCAGCTATCTGGAGATAAACAAGATATCTCTAGAGTTAGGTGGAGATAAAAATGAAGACATCTCTAGCAGCCTGTGAAGATTATGTCAAGATATCTTTAGCGTCTTTCTTCGCATAATATATATTTTTCACCTTAGCGCCAGTTCGTTATTAATTTGACATTCTCTCTATTGCAGTATTTAGGAATTTCATTTTTCCACTCAGGGTGAACGAACACCAGAAGGAAACTACTACATACCATAGCCAACATAAAATTTAATAAAACGTGTAAAGAACATAACATAATACCTAAATACATACAAATTAAGACAAATGTAAGGAAACAAACAGCCATAGACACCATTGAGAAAGTAAAAAGACTGTGGTTAGATAAGGAAATTAAATTCCTATACAAAAAGAAAAACACACTTAATACACAGACATACGATGCACACCTGCAAGCCAGTAAAATATTTAGCAACATGTGGAATGCCATATTCAGAGAAATAGACATAAAATTATGTATTGAATTGGAAAACAAATATAACACAATACATAAGAAGCTAGAAAAACTTAAAAAAGAAAGAACCAACATACCAACACAGAACACACAAAACACGAACACAAATAAAATTACATTCTACCCTAGAATCTTAAACATGACGAATACACAATTTCAAAAAGAAGAAATGAAGCTCATCGAACTAGGATATAAATACAACATCCCAACTAATAAGAAAGAAGAATTGATAACCAATATAGTTGACACAGAAACAGCAATATCAATACTACCCCTAGAGAAACAAAATGAAATGAGACAAAAAATGGCAATAATAATTCAAGATAAAAACCAGAACAATACACAATCTGTCAACAACAGATCCATGACAAAAGCCATAAAAAACATCAACACTATGTTAAAACTTAATGATATACAACACACAAAAGCAGATAAAGGTAATACAATAGTACTCATAAACAAAAAAGAGTATGATGAAAAAACAATAGAATTTATACAAAATAACAATATAGAGAAAATCAATCACGACCCAACGGTTAAATATCAACATAAAATTAAACAAGTCATGAAAAATGCAAACCTCATTCTGACAGACAGAGAGGTAAAAACTAACACACAAATTAATCCAAAACCCCCATGTTTAAGTTCGCAGATAAAAACACACAAACCAGGAAATCCCATTAGACCTGTAGTTAATTTCAAAAATGCCCCATCCTATAAAATATCAAAAACAATAGGGAAAATCCTAAAAACAAAACTTCAGGTACAAAACAAATACACATTGACAAATTCTATAGAATTAGCAAACACAATCAGAAATCACAGATTAGAAGATCAAGACATTCTCCTATCAATAGATATCAAAAACCTATATACAAACATCCCAATTACAGAAACATTGCAAATAATAGAAAAAGAATTAAAAAGAAAGAATGAAAACCCAATAATTATTCAACAGCTAATGAAAATCACAGAAACAATCCTTGAACAAAATTATTTTATATTTAATAACGAAATATACATACAAAGAGAAGGTATGCCCATGGGTTCACCACTCTCAGGCATTATTGCAGAAATTTTCTTACAAAATTTGGAAGAAAATATAATTCAATCTATCATTAATAAATACAACATAAAACTGTATAAAAGATTCGTAGATGACACCCTTCTCATATGTCCAAAAAACGATATGAACAACATAGTGCAAGATTTCAATAAAATACACAACAAAATAGAATTTACTTTTGAACAAGAAAAACAAGGCACACTAAATTATCTAGACCAAAATCTAACGAAGAAAGACAACAAAATACAACTTAGTATATACAGGAAAGATACATTTACAGATACAGTTATCCACAGAAACTCAAATCACCCATACTCACAAAAAATGGCAGCCTTCAATAGCATGATACATAGACTTATAAATATACCAATGAATAAACAAAAGTATAACAAAGAACTCATGACTATTTTACAAATAGCTAACAATAACGGATATAATAAAAACATAATTTTTAAATTAATCAAAAAACACAAAACAAAAAAGGCTGATAAAAAAGAAAAAAACATCTACATTAACCCATATACCAAAGAAGAAACACAACAAAGTTGCAACCTTTACATACACAGACAACAAAATGCATAAAATCACCAAACACTTCAAAAAAGACTTCAAGATTACCTTTCGAACCAATAACAACATAAAAAACAAACTATACAATGCAAATGTGCAAGTAACAGATAAATTTTCAAAAAATGGAGTTCATAAATTAACATGTACCGATTGCAACAAAGCATATATAGGCCAAACAGGCAGACAATTCAAACAAAGGTTTAAAGAACACACTACTGATTACCAATACGAAAGAAGAAAATCGGCATTTGCTAAACACCTATTAGATGAAAAACACAAAAGCAAACCCATCGAACAAACTATGGAAATTCTACATATAGAAAAGAAAGGAAATAGATTAGACACACTCGAATCCTTAGAAATCTACAAACACAAAAATAATATACTTAATGATAACACTATTCAACACAACCCATTGTTAGAACTTACACTGAACGCGCCCACACATAATATATAGACGCATCAAAACATAAGCAGTCAGTACAACACGAGCAAGCATAGGCGACAGTACTCACACAGCAAGGTAAGATGAACATAATAGTGACATTACGAAATGGGGTTTTTAATAGTTTTACTTAGTGTTCGTTATATATTTTCTTTAGGGTTGAAGATGACCTAATAAACGGGTCGAAATGCATTCTCTATGAGGCTTCCAGGAGAAACCATCTGCCAATATAAAAAATACAACACAACACAGTCAAGATACGACGTACATAATTAAAACGATCAGCAAATTCAGAGACCAGCAAAGGGAAACTACTATTCAACGTGCCATCAATGACAACAAACAATAAGGAAGATAGTGAGTAATAAACGTTAATAACAACAAAAACTAATTGAAATATTTAGTGCAGTTTATAAACACTATTTTCATGCTTTGACAGTATGCCTATTATGACAAAAATCACAAAGTGTGATATGAACAATTTTTAGACAAGTAGTATTATTACCATTAAAATATACATTTTAAGTTTTGAAGATAAACAATTTTTTTTAATATCAAGAGATCACATTTTATAATATTTAATGCATTTTAATTTGTGACCACATAACAAGTTTTTCACATTTTTTAAACAAATAACTTATAATTAGCAAATTTTAATCAATTATGTACATAGAAAAAACTTGTATAAAGGCTCAGTTAACTATACATTTTAAGTTTTTTAATATCAAGAGGTCACATTTCATTTATTTATTTAATTAATACATAAACTACGACTACATGACAAAACTTTTACATATTTTAAATAAACAACATAATTAATAAAAAAATTTTAACCAACTGTGTAAATGGATACATTTGTACATAGGCTAAGCTATATGGTAAGAATGTGTTATGATATGACAGGCTGGTGAGCAGTTCATGATATACAGAAACAGATGGTCGTAATTTCTTGTAATATATACTTGAACCATTAATATACAGGTTATATGCAGATAGAAATACACAAGATTGTAATGATACTGGCAGCGTAAGATTCTCCTTGGAAATATCCTCTATCACAACATACTTGAGGGTATAAGGTGGTGTAATTTCAAACTAATAAAATCTCTATTGCATTAATTGCGATATCTAATTCTTGATTCTGTTTATGGGCAGCAGTTCTTATAATAGTGGACCCTAAAAAAAAATTTCTAAATCTTGAACTTGGCCAATGAGGCATTTTAAAAAAAAACTGTGGAAATTAATTAATCCTATTAACTATTTTGCCATGGTATACTTGGGATATTGATTGGACACGTGCCAGTTTACACGTAATTGTAGTGGGATACAGTTGTTTACTCATGTGTGAAGTGTTAGTATGGCCCTGAAACATAAACAGACATTCCATACTCAAAAACGTGGTCCTTATAAACATTTTTGGATTTAAACAAAATGTATTTCCGCATTCAATAGGCGGATTTATTATCCCTATATATAATGTATTTCTCTTGTATTTAATTTATTTAACTTAATATTGGTGTACTTGTAGCATTTGTAGTGAGGGTTTTCTTAACTGATTTTGGCAGATCTATTGTTAATTTTATGTTGTGTTTTGTGAGAAAGTTAATTATATGTATGATCGTTCATTTTGAAATAAGACTAATTTATATAATTATGCTAATCAAGCAATCTAGATGTAGTCAACTAATTCTATTTATGATAAGGCTGTTGACCTTTAAATGTGTATGTTAATATTGACATCCAGTGTGAATCAGGCAAGTTGACTAAATTATAAGAGAATTTATGAAAGAGAGCCTTTAAATATTAAAAGTGGAATATTACTCCATGTGTTTTGGGTGTTATATATGGGAGTTCCTTTCGGGCAGAAACGGGAGGATTGCAATCTTATTGGTATTTGGTAATGACTCTATCTATCTAGCAGTCACTTCCGTTGATTTTATACTTCCGATCGCGTTCTGTTATTAGTACTAATTTGGATTCAGTTGTTCCTTCCGGTGACGTGTTGCTTCAGGGTTATCTATTTTCCCATATTGTGGCGCTTGTTGCGTTCCCGAGGCTTCTTGGTGGGATGTGGGGAACTAGCTTGTTGAGTTGTTGAGTGCAGGTTACAGTAGTATGTAGTGATCTTGGACTATAGATGTGCCTTCACGGATTTGCCGAGAATTGTTCGGTAAGTGAAAAATGTCATGGTTTCATTAATTATTAAAGTCATGCTTTGGTAGGAAATTCCTTTGAATTTAAGCATTCTCAGATAGTAATTATGCCGGTTCTGTACGTATGGTTCAAGTGGAGGTCATTATTGCACATGATGTTACGTACTCATGAAGTTACAGACACTAGAATTGTGATCGGGCTACTTCCCGTATGATTTGCGTAACTCAGACTTCGTGCTCAAGACACCAAGATATATTTATTTTATGTATTTGAATTGATTTTTCTAGTCATATAAAGATTCTTATGGTTTTATGAGTATTTAAAGCTACACAAAGGACTGGTTTACACTAGCAGTACACACGCAAATTCATTATATACATGTGGTTCATTATCTCAAATATTTGTGTACTGTTCACTTTAGTATGCTAGCTTGAGTAATTCCATTCTGCGAACACAAAGTCGCGTGATGCTATTTGTGAGATGTTGCTCACAGGTCATTGATTTGTGTACCTTAGCAAGCGCTACTCGCTTGCGTAATCTCTTCTTTTCCCCATGCTTATCTTTAACGAGAGATCTACGTAGGTGCTATTTGTAAGTTTCTCTTTCTATCAGCACAAGTGGAGTACGTTGTATACATTTCTTGCATATGTAAATTCTGCATTGTTACAAACTGAAACTTACCTCAATTGGTTATTATTATAAATATAGCTCACCTACTATTATTAGAGAACTTTGTTATAGTAAACTATAATTGCATAGTAAATTTCATATCGAATATTGATTGCTTCAATTGCATTTATATCCTAAAGAAGTATAGGACTTCATACTTTTTTTAAATTATAATTCTGTATTGTTACAAACTAAAACTTATCTCAACTGGTTATTATGATAATGATTGATCAGCTACTATTATTACAGAAGTTTCTTGAATATTAAGACTGTAATTGCATAGTACATTTCATATTGAATTTTGATTGTTTCAATTGCATTTATATTCTAAAGAAGTATAGGATTTCATGCTTTTTTTATATTTCTAATTCTGTATTGTTACAAACTAAAACTTATCTCAACTGGTTATTATGATAAGGATTGATCAGCTACTATTATTACAGAAGTTTCTTGAATATTAAAACTATAATTGCATAGTACATTTCATATTGAATTTTGATTGTTTCAATTGCATTTATATTCTAAAGAAGTATAGGACTTCATACCTTTTTATATTTCTAATTCTGTATTGTTACAAACTAAAAGTTATCTCAACTGGTTATTATTATAAAGATTGATCAGCTACTATTAATACAGAAGTTTCTTGAATATTAAGACTGTAATTGCATAGTACTTTTCATATTGAATTTTGATTGCTCAATTGCATTCATATTCTAAAGTAGTATAGGCCTTCAAAAATTTCTTGCATATTTAATTCTGCATTGTTACAAATTAAAACTAACCTTAACTGGTTATTATTATAAGATTGAATAGCTACTATTAGTACAGAAGTCTCCTGCATATTAAATCTACAACTACATAGCTATTGTTATTACATATATTATTATAACTATTATTGTCAAACATAACTATTTGCTTTCCGTATTGAAGTGTGAAACCAGTCCCTCGTTAAACCAAATTCAAGGAAGTGTTTCCTGTGAGGTTTGCAGATAGATATTCTAGGCCTTATTAGTTTAGTGTGAAACCAGTCTCTCGTTAAACCAAATTCAAGGAAGTGTATACTGTGAGGTTTGCAGATAGATATTCTAGGCCTTATTAGTATGAGTGTCTTAAAAAACTTTGTTGTACACATTGTTTTGGAATTGGGTTATAAGATTGTTAATATTCTCCAATAAGGATTCATGTATTCAGTTGGATATAGCAGTTGTGCAGTTGTGGTAAGGTGATTTGAGATTTACATGTAAATTAACTGTTTATTACATTTTATATTTCTATACAAGAATAAATTGATCATATTAATCATCATCATCATAGTCATCATCATTATTAATCATAATCATTAACATCTAATACCCTTCGATTAGATCGCCTCGACTGGATGTCCTCCCCTAGAGGATCTTTTCTAATATCTCTTTCTAATATTTTAACGTAAGCTTATTCATCTGTGGCCCGTACTTCAATCACTTTATCTCTCTACAACCAGACAAAGGTGTGTAGGATTACGGAAACTTCTTACAAAGATTACTTCTCTCTCCTCCTGTTATAATTAAAGTACATAATCTATTCTGAATGCACATAAGTTTTACGCTTTATTATATTTTGAATACTTCTCTCTATTAAACCTTTTGTATATAAAACTGATCTAAAGCTTCTAAATTCTGCCTAATTAAAAAATTTCTTGAATTAAATTTAAAATAAAAGGTCTAACTTGTTAGTAAAAAACTGATATTACATCACATGCAATAATGTTAACTACCGATTTTGTAAAATAATCTTAACTATTCGGTCTGAAATAATTATAACTGCGTTATACAAAACGATTCTAAAATATCAAATTGTAAATGTTATCGTAAAAATCATATAAATGCTTTAATAACGCTCATTAAAATTTAACTAAATTCCCTTAATTGCTCTATATAAAAATAATTTATAAAATTTATTTTGACTTTCACGCGCGTTTTTGTGTTTAAATTTCTAACTTACAATCTTTCAAATCTTAGCAATGTTTATTTGATTAAAATTGATACATTCTTAACTTTTTAAAAATATTTTTAAAATATTCACTTCTCCATCTGCACATCGTTAATTTGAATCAGCTGTTTCTAAAATGAATTTAACTCTTATCTCAATTAATTAAACTACTCTATACAAATATAGCCTACAATACTTTTCTCTAGTAAAATGATTATTACAGTGAAATCATATGATTATGCTGCCAGAACCAAGATAGATCTGCAGCTCTGTCTAAGTTCGGAATGGCATTATACCACATGTTCGCTGAATCAATCAATGCTATTTAACTTCAAAATTAAAGTCCTAACAAAATACAGGAAAAACTCTCAAAGTATAATTTTTATTGTCCAAGTCTTTTTCTTACTTTATCACATGGAAAATATGAACAAAATACTTAATAATGTTAAATGTGCACTAAATATCATCAACAGAGTGTCACTGCGAGAACAAACTTTCAACTTTTTTTTTTTCATGAGGACACACTAACTTATACACACGTCCTGTTTTCTTTCACGATAGGGGCTACACCGACCTCTGATTCGTGAATACTTTATTTCTTCCGTAACACTAAACTCACAATCGCACAAAAGTATTCTTTAATCTCTATCTACACCCGATTGTGCTTCTATAGGGGAAACAGGTCTCATAGTGGGCGGTGTAGTAAAACTAATACTCTAACAATCCACTATTCTGGCGTCTTCAGTGTAACTGTTCCATACACTTTATATCCTTAAATAACTTCATTATTTCCACGCCAGCTCAGACCCGAGATTTTATACAAGTCTGCTAACCAGGATGGTTCATTTCATTACCAATCCCCTAATCGCGTCCTACTTGATCAATATCGCCTTTTTCCGTACTCAAGGAGCGAGCGAGTATTTTCGGGTAATTACTCCGAACTCGACATCTGAACCCTTTCGCTACGAGACGGTTCGTGCTACGAAATTTTACCAGTACGATTGTATTACTCTCCCCATACGACACCAGTCAATACAGTTCTCAACAGGGAAATCGGTACCTATTTCATTGTCCTGTCGTATCTCACACAAGTTACCCTCCTTTCATGGGCTACTTCAATTACGAGTATCTCGACGGATCCCAAATCAACCATAGCGTAATTCCAATTGCTCACCTTTCGCCTACTCTTATTGTTTTATTACATCTGAATTTATAACAGACACTGCTGAATCTATTTAAATCTGCAGGCCATGAGTCTTCCTTTCTTAAGTTGCCATAACCATTACTTCAGTGGAATCCCCTGGGATTGGTCTAATTAAATCTCTCCATCGAGGTCCTTGCCAGACTCGAATATTTTCTTTGACCAACAAATTTAGATTATAACTCTCGTATCCTAACTCCCATCCACTTTTCTAAAGTCCTATTTCAAAGTTCGTTACAAATAACAAATTAAATCTCCAATAACCTATTTTAATTTCCCTGCTTTTGTGGCTCATCTTTCCTACTTGGTCACTGTTACCTTCGTGTTTTCTATATGGTATACAACGAAAAACATTTCGTAACACACGAGCAACTTTTTATTTTCCTAGGCCTATCTAGTAACAAAAACTTTTCAATATAAATTTTCTTCGAATCACACAATCTTTAATTAAACACAATGAAAATAATTATCTAATAACCTTTCCTTATGTATTTCCATAAATTCTAATCACAACACACTCGATTTATTTTGCTATAAAATCTAAAATTTTGCTTGCATTATTCTAATAACTCCTTCTAATTTTCTTTCCATCTGAATTTCATACTGATACTAAATATCACATTTATTAACGTTGTTTTATTAACAAACTAATAAAATGACCTGACTATGCCTTCAGGTTTTTGTCCAAATTTAATTGTGTAATTTAATAAAATAGTAGCCTGTACTCTTAAACCACGGTTTGTAAATTGAACAAACAGATGAAATCAATTGCATCGATAAAAAAATATAACATCAATAACTTTCCTATTTAATTCTCGTCAATTAATAAATTAAAATACAAAATCACTTTGGGCGACTAAATTTTTGGGAGTATCAATACAATAATTATACATAAATTTTAAATAATTGATAATACTTACATATAAAAGTAATAAAACATTATCACTGGTTCACTTGATAACTCAAATCTGTCGATCATAATTTCCCTCTAACCAATAAGATAAATGTACGCTACAAGCTAGCATCAATCACTCGTTTACTTTAAATATGATAAACATTAATTTTTAATAATCTTTTTATTAAACTAAACAATCAACAATCCTGAATGTAAACCAGCAAAAATTAATATCTCATTACTGATTTATTAATCAGTATCATTATTATTATGCAATAAAACTTGTCGCGTTACTTCATTTTTCTTTAAAAATTCTATAACCGTTGCACTAATATGCACTCAATAATCCTTTCAAATATATCCGAATTTAATAACGTTATCTCACATTAACTGTTTAAATTCATCTCACTAATAAAAGTAATAACTTGTTAAATAACTGACATGAAACTGAAATTCTTAAATTGTAAAAAATCATAAATGGCTGCAACATTATTCGTATTTTAATCAAATATATATTTCGTCTATCTCCCTTTAAAAAAAATAATTACGACGAATCCTCAAGACATACTTAGTAACTATTTTCACTATGTAAGCCTTCTACTTTTAATTTCGTAAATGTAAATTAAATTGAAATAAATCTTAAATGTTATCTTCCCTAAACGAATTCGAATAAATTTAATTTTCATAAAAGTAATGATTCATCTGAACTTTCGGCAGTCAGGTTTTAATGCACAGCAACTGACAAATACATCATAATTCCATCGGCCAACTTTAGAAAAACTGTCCTATCATTTTCTCATTAATTCGTTTTTTCATTTAAAAAAAACACACTCTAGCAAATACAATTAACTAGGTAAATCCGTAGATTATTAAAAAAAAATCTTCCAATAATAATAAACTACTTATTTCTGTACTTTACTGGACCATATGCAGACTCAAATTATTATTCCCCCGAACCACACTTATAACTATAATTAACAATTATTTCCAAACCAAATTATTTTAAATTATTAATATTAAAACCTTACCAACTTCGATCAAAATGAAAACTTTCATACAATAATCATCTGTGCGAAACTAACAGTTTACTAAAAATTCCCATACTTTATTTATTTCAAACTGGTTTTATTTAATAATTATCAAATATATCAAATATTAAACGACTGCAATTCCTTTTAAATTCTCTAAATTGTTCTTACACTTAATTTATATATCTTTAAATTTCCTCCTAGCACGACTTACGACTGCTTAATCTGGGTACGAAATTTTAATCAACTTTATTTAACTATGTTCAAATATACTTTAAAATTTTAATTTCACTTTAACTTTCACAAATATACATCATACGCTTTGTATCCTATCTCCTAAACATTTTCACTCGAAACATTTTTCAGAAATTCTTACTCGCGTCGAACCCGCTTCTGAACACCAAATTTGTAGTGTTACCAAAATTTCGTCGGGGCACCACACATACAATGATACATACATACATACATACATACATACATACATACATACATACATACATACATACATACATACATACATACAAACATACATACATACATACATACCTACATACATACATACTTTGTAGGTTAAGCCGGGAGTAGCTGGCGTATGTTCGAATTTTATTTACCTTCCTCCCAAACGGCATAACATCTTATTACTATGAAATCGAGAATAATTCACCTAGAACATATCAATTTATTGATAATATCCGCCCTGTCGTTACACTAGCTACGTCAATCACTCCACGATACATCTCTTTTCGAACATTATTTAAATTCATTTTAACATCATTAGTTTTGCGGGAAATTAGGCTAAGCTTAACTAGTTTTCTTTCCGTATAGGCAATTGGGGAGTTGGCTTCTGAGACCGAAGAGGAACTCATGCGCATTTTCATACTCTAAACTAGTCTAGTTTTGCATTCAGTATTATTGACAGTTAATAATACACTGGTCAAAAAAAGTTAAGCATATGTCTAGTTTACTCAATAATACCTAATATTTAAGATTCTTTTGGTTTTATGTAGCACATATATTGTTGACCAACTCAAACTCCTTCGTTTGTTTTATTCTGCATCACCATGGAGACTCCAATCACGGCTAGTAAACAAATCCTGTAATCCGAGCAAAATCCAGTTAGTGTCTGTGTGTCCTAGTGCATTCAGTCAGTATCTGTCTGCTTCCTAGTGCAGTGCAATGGCTCGGAACAGACTTTCAATGGCAGACCGCATCAAAATTATCACTTTGATGGAACAAAACATGAACTAAGTTGATGTTGCTAACATCCTTCATGTGATTCAAAGTATTGTCTCCAGACTGTGGAGAAAGTCCCAGGAGACCCATTCAGTAGCAGATCGACTTCGCATGGACCGTCCACGCAAAACAACACCAGCTCAGGACCAGTATGTAAGGATATCTGCACGTAGGAACCCTATAACCTCAGCTACTACTCTGGGCCATGAGCTGCATGCAGCCACAGGTGTGGCTGTCGGTAGCCAATCTGTGCGCGATATACTTCAGTACATAGGGTTGTATGCTCGAAGACCATTCAAGACTCCGGCACTCCGTCCACATCACAGGGATACTCGTGCAAGATGGGCTAGAGCACAAGAGAACTGGGCCAGAACTTTGTTCTCAGATGAAGTGAGAATGGACTTACAGCCTGACAACCACTCTATTTGCATATGGAGACGATCAGAGGAACGAAATCATCCCTCAATGACTGTGGAACATCACCAACAGTTTGGTGGCTCAATCTTGTTTTGGGCAGGTATCATGTTTGGCCACTGCACGCAACTGGTTCCAATAGAGGGAAACATGACTGCTACAGTGTATCAAAACTACATCCTCCAACCCATAGTAAGTGGTTTTGCAGAGACTGTAGGAGAAGGGTTCACTCTACAGGATGATAATGCTCGACCTCATCGTGCTCGTACTGTGCAGGGGTATCTGGAAGGACATGGGATCCGAAGAATAGATTGACCAGCATGCTCACCGGATATGAACTGCATAGAGCTTGCATGGAGCTTTCTCAGGAGAGCCATTTCCAATCGTCAACATCCCCCATTAACAATTCAAGCACACAGGAAAGCTGTCGTGGAGGAATGGGACAATTTGCCTCAGGAGAGCTTCAATGCATTGGCATTGAGTATGCCCCGTCACAGAAGAGTGCCTCAGGGTTCATGGAGGATCAACACGTTATTGAACAGGGTGCTGAAAACACCACTTTCTTTAGTTTGATGTTGTACATAATGTCAACTTTCCTTTTCTTTCCTATTTTTCACAAGAATGCTACATTCTACTTTCATACTGAGTCCATTGTTACCAAAGAGAGTGCTCCTAGTTTATGTTCTATTCTGAGGTACCGAAAACCCAATTATAATACATCTATTCTATTACAATTAATAAAAACCATTATATGGTTAACTTTTTTTGACCAGTGTTTTATTACCGTTACTATCGTTATTGATGTTTCTCATATTACAATTAAATTATTCATGTTACGCAACTGTAGGCTAGAGCGTAGTATTCTCTTGGAATCTAAATTGCATGAATGTGATTCAGAATCGGCTACCCTTTTTCTTCTTGAAAAGAAGTCCGTTGCTCAATAAATTCAGATCAGACTGAGTGGATACATAGTATAGGCCGATGCAAACGCGATGGAATGAGATAGGATCCTAACATCACGGAATGTACCGGACCGTGCTCTGCGTGTTGAGTCTTGCATATTGTATTGTTAAGCTTGAAATTCCTAACCCTCCTTTGGACTTCTCAGATCTAGGAAATTTTTCAGCGGAGGATTTTTCGATAGGGATTCTTATAATATAGAAAAAGTAAAATACTGAAGTCTTGTTTCCGTGCTGAATTCCAGGGGGTTCAAATTACAAGTCAATTTAATTTAATTTTTCATGGTACCAAACCTTTCATTCATCTCTTATTTAATCAACTGAAGCTCTATTATTCCAAATAAAATAGAGTATTCCGAAATGTAAAGCAACATTAGAAAGTAGTTTTGTTTGATGTCGCGAAACCCGAAATCTTGTCGCTACTTTCGATTATTAAATGAACTTCAAATTGAATATACATCTTACCGTTATATACATACTCTTATTGCATCATAATCTTTGTTTTTCTGAAAATGGAATTATTTTTTATTCCCATATAATTAATTGACAGAGTACTACTTGTTTCGAATTTTGCTTTCATAAATTAATTGAAGTAAACGATCGTTTCCTGTCTTGATAATTATTTTGGGAATACTTCATATTAACTTTGAACAAAAGGTAACTTAATGCAATGAACTTATATTATTTTCTTTGAAAGGAAACTTCAAAATCGATTATGTAATCGAATATCGCTTGTGTTGAGTTTTGCTATGGTAAAATTACAAAATTTTGCTTTTCAACTCATTTTTCTTGACGTGAGTTGATCTCGAATTATAACAAAAATAATTAAAGAAATATACGTTAAGGTCAAATAAATTAGCAGAACAACTGCCAGCACTCATGGTGTTACTGTAAGTAATTCTCCTTGAACTTCTCTTCACCAATAGCTTAATAACTTTAAATTCGTCAAGAGACTCGTAATACACTGATGGTAAAATCATGCATGTGATATTTCCTTTTCATGCCGCAAAGCCCGAGATCCCTTCGCTCTTTCCGGGAATGAAAACAATATATTCAAGACTAAATATCTTACAGACATGTAGAAAGCATTCTTTTATTGTAATATAACCTTCGTTTATTTCAAAATGAATTACTTTTATTCACATAGAATTAGGCCTATCTAGCCGAATACCGGGTCTGTTGAGTTCTAATTCAGAGATCTTTTTTTTTATTTTAACAAATGTGTTTTGTCATATATTTCATGTTTATCGGGGAACCGAAGATAATATAATGCAATGAATCCCATAATTCAGACTAGACACGTTCCATGTAGTTGTTGTATTATACCGTTGGCTTTCAGAGATAATCTCCAAGTTGACTTAATTTCCTTCGTGGAACTATCTACCCAAATGACACAAGTGTTGAGTTTTACTTGGGTAATATAGTTTCCCTTTAGAACTCATGTTTCTTGTCACGAGGTAATTATTTCAATACCTCTGGTCGCGAATACTTACAAGATATTTATTATTATTATTATTATTATTATTATTATTATTATTATTATCATCATCATTATTATCATTAACAATTTTTTATTCTTTAAGCTCAATTAAAATGCCAGTAAAACTATCAGATCTCGTGACAATACTGTAGACAATAAATTTATTTTTTGTGATATTGGAGGAGAAATAAAATAGTTGTGCGCTAAGTAATATTTAAATTTTCGACAGCAGACGTGAAATTTGCTGTATCTTGTTTAGCTTAGGAGAAACACATACTAGGATATTTCCATCTCAGTAGTATGTACATTAGCATACATTTAACTGCTGATGAATGATCTTAACGTAGTAATTGAATTCATTTAAACGTTTTTATTTGTCTCGTCTTTGTGTGTAAAAGAGTAAATTTCATTAGGCCAAGGAATTATAGGATAACCTTCATACTCAACACTATGGCTCTATAGTCTGTAATTGAACGTTTCCATCAATTTTACACTGATTGAGAAGAGTAATGTGGGTTGCGTCTTCCTGTTCACGTTAACGTAGGCACAGCCCATCCCTTGCTGAAAAAAATACTTTCGATGAGTTTTTAATTACTGAGAATATCGATGTAACATTTCTTCAATGCATGAGTGCAATTAGAAACACATGACGCTACACGATTCAAACACAGGTTAGGAGGTTAACAGGGATATTAAAAATAAAAACTACATTAGCCTTCTTTGTAATTATAATTACTAGTTTTTCGCATACAAAATTTGCTAATTCATAGAATTCCATTAGGTAGGCACTTAATTGCAAATACCAGTTAATATAATTTTTTCATTATTATATTTACTGTTATGTTTTATCAGTTAATTAAGAAATTTTTTCTCTTCTTTTTAAAAGAAACTGGATTCAAAGTAAGATCTGAAGAAGTCTTTATTTCAGGGAATTGAAATAATATTGTAAAATGTCCTTTAGAAAGATGCAATGCATTTCATACAGGATAAGGATATTGCCTGCAATGTATAAATCTTTCGGTAATCAGAATTTAATTTTGTAAGCCTAAAATTCATATTCCAGTAATAACATCTAGAATGTCTAAGTCAGGAAAAATGCTAAATAGGAAATCAATTTACATGATAATCTGCTATGAAATTGACAAGATTATGTCAATGACCCACCAGAAAATTTTATAGTTGCACACACACAGTATCTAATGTATCACTGATTTATCAGGCTTCTTTGTTCATCCATCCGTCTACGTGTCCGGCCACCTTCCATTCATATCCAGCTACCCATCCATTTCTGCATCTACAGTTCTACCATCCAACCACTCACCCACCCGGAACTTCATCTATTCATCCATTCATCCGTGATCCAGTCAATTTGCACTAGCATCATACTTCCTTCATCTTTTCAACCATAAGTTAGTCTGGAATCTTTCGTCTCATGGTTTTGGTAGTACGCTTTCCTTGGTCATACGTGAACTTCGTGGCGCTACATCAGTTCTGGGATAAAGCCAATGCGTCATTTACCACCGGGAGATGGCAGGTTTGGAAGCATGTGGTCAGCTTGTCAATTCTCATGACCGTTGGTATTGGTTTTTCTTACCGGATCCGCTACCTCTTTATAAGGTAGTTCTTCAGGAGCAAACATAAGGCTGAGGGCACCTCGTTCCAGACCTCCCTACCATAGAAATGGAGATAGGCTACTGGGGACGGACACGTGAAGTGAATTTTTGATACATTTCCTTGAGCTGATTTGGCAGCTTACAATTAATGATTGTTTGTAATACACTTCCGTGCTTGAATTTCTTGACATAGGCCTAATTATATCCTTCTATGCGGTTTTAAACTTTTTCATTAAATTTTCGTTATAGGCCTAGGGCCTAGGCCTATTACACTACACATGAAAATCTTTTTTCTGTGTTCGGGTACTGAAGATTGAGAAAATATGATACACCTCTAAGTCTGTCCGAAATAAATATTTTCACGTAAACTTTTTTTTTTCACTAGCCCGTTCAATAATTTTTCGCATGCAGCTTTTTCTAATTTAACCTTCACCGTTCCATTCTGCATGAGTTCAAAGTTCATTATAACACCAGTATATAAATCCATGGACAAGTGAAGCCATCTCAGTAAAATATAAAGTACACATCTTGAATTATATACACTGTTAACATGTTTCCTCGGACAATAAATATTTTTACGTAAACTTTTTTTTTTTTCACTAGCCCGTTCAATAATTTTTCGCATGTAGCTTTTTCTAATTTAACCTTCACCGTTCCTTTCTGCATGAGTTCAAAGTTAATTATAACACCAGTATATAAATCCATGGACAAGTGAAGCCATCTCAGTAAAATATAAAGTACACATCTTGAATTAGATACACTGTTAACATGTTTCCTCGGACAATAAATATTTTTACGTAAACTTTTTTTTTTTTTTTTTTTTTTTTTTACTATCCCGTTCAATAATTTTTCGCATGCAGCTTTTTCTAATTTAACCTTCACCGTTCCTTTCTGCATGAGTTCAAAGTTCATTATAACACCAGTATAGAAATCCATGGACAAGTGAAGCCATCTCAGTAAAATATAAAGTACACATCTTGAATTAGATACACGGTTAACATGTTTCCTCGGACAATATTAAGTTATTTTTTTAAAACCTTATGTGCGAGGAATTTCTATTAGGGAATATGTGAAATGATATTAATAATTTACTAGGGTCTTCCCTATCACGAGAATTATTACAACCATAAACACTATATCGAGGCATCTAAAGAATTTACACTTTTTGAATAGCAATTAGATCGTAGTCCATAAAGAAAACGTGCATAATTTAGTTAGCATTCTTAGCAGGCCTACTCTGAGCCCAGTGACGTTAAAGCGAATTGTTGTCCCATCCACCATGGGATAACTAGGCGGCAGAATGAGATATCAAAAACACTGATAAACATTAATATTCCGGCTTAATGATTAACTTAAGATTATGAAACTTAAGTACAAATGTTGCATTTTGTATTGTGTTGTGGTCCCTATGGAGCGGGGTTTGAACATTTTCCTTTCCCCCCCTTAAACATAATGCATGGAGCATTAACTCGTTACGTGTCATTTCAGATCGCAGATTTAAATTTAATTGTGCAAATTTAGTACATTTATAATTATAAAGCTATTATAAGACCATATATTTCATTATTTATACTATCTTAATAACAAAAAGGAGATTGTAACCTTAAATTTTTAGTGCGGGTACTTTTATTTTCCAATTTCCACCACAATCTTGTTTGGCCTGTCATTTCTTTTAATGCATTTGTTGTCACATGAGACCGCTCGCGTGGCTCGTTATTAGCGATAACGATCCCCGGTCCTCCTCGGATTTTTCTAAGGCAGGGATATCTGGAACGGGGTGCACTCAGCCTTGTGATACAAAACTGATGAGCTACTTGATTTAAAAGTAGCGGGTCCGGTCACGGAAACCATCATTAACGGCAGGGGTGCTGACCAAATGCTCACAATTCTGCCATATACTCTACAATCGGATGGTAGGTCTAGTCCCTCCAGGGATGTAACACCACGGAGTTAATTTTTTAGTTTTTAGCAAGTCACATGTCTCTTGCTACAACATTTGAAATAATTTAATTTTGTCAAAAAAATTCAAGCCCTTATTCAGTTTATTCTGTTCATTCCGATTGCGTTTTACATGGAGGAAAGAAATTCAGGTTTGGATAGAGTGGCAAGAACTATTACAAATCTTTCAGAGAAGTCAAAATTATATTAAATTGCTAGTCAAGAGCAGGTTTCAAGTATTAACTATGACTGCGCCTATATGAACTAGAAAGTACCTACATTTTTCGTTTATATTTTTATTTCAAACACTTCCTACCATTGTAGGCTGCCAAAGAGCATACCATAATTTTATCTGTAATTAATTGTAAAAATCTTCACAACATTAAGAGAATAAATAAGTGATGACAATATTACATATATATCTATATATAGATATATATACAAAATTTCAGAACTCTTTAAAATGTTCTGAAATTAAATATATATATATATATATATATATATATATATATATTGTGAGTACAAGCTATATGTATAGTGGTTATTCTATTGAAATGCCCGCTTCAGTCTTCCCGCTAGTGAATCAGCATTTATAGAGATTTCATCATATTGTGTGAGCGACAGATGTTTTAATCCGCGCCTTTTTTCATGCGTGAAGCTATTAGCGTCCATA
Source organism: Ectobius pallidus (assembly GCA_964059195.1). Lineage (NCBI taxonomy): Eukaryota > Metazoa > Arthropoda > Insecta > Blattodea > Ectobiidae > Ectobius > Ectobius pallidus. The sequence goes on from CAXKWD010000012.1 coordinate 42,027,911, forward strand.
CTTGCTTGTCCTTAGTTCTTCGCCAGCCTCCATAGTGTTCCGCCACTTGTGAGTGCAATCTTTATATTCGCGGGCTTTCAAGTCATTGTGCAACACATAGTAGCAGTGCTCTTAAAACCTGAATTTCTTACAAAACTACAATTATTAAGTTTTGTTCTGTACACTAGCATTTGCTACAGCGTTTAATTCATCTGTTAGCAAACTTTTTGTTACGCGATCACTAGGCTCTTGTAATCGTGTGCTAACCTTGTTCCACAGAGCATTATCCATTCCTAGTTCTAATAAGTCAAATATTGATATTGCAATCAATTCCAACCAATCAACTTAAAATACCAATTATTAATAGTGTTTCAGTGGATCATTCAACTTAAGTTATAAATTACACACATTTATAATCACGTGCCAATTAATTTCGCGCCAATTCTGCATGTTGCCTATTTCAGTTTTTTATTCAGTATATACACTTGTTATTTCTACATTCATTCATTTCTATATTGCGTTGCACGTGTGTGAATAAAGATTACATTGTTTTGGGACATGTTATACGTTGTTCTTCCCTAGTTTCATTTGCGACTATGTGTCCACAGGTCAACCCTTTGTTACAAATGGTAACAGGTCCTCCATTCTCGTTCCAGAGACTAGATCCTTTATTAAATTTTAATCTATTTTCCTACATGTTTTGGTCCTACTACGGGCACGGATCTTTTTTGTAACAAGTTTTAACTTGCACACATGCATCGCTTTGCTTCTCGTTTCTCGCTATACGCTAATTTATTTCTCGGAATTCGCGAAATTCATATCATTCAGCGGTAAATTCGAATCCAAATATATCACAAAAGTCTGCCCATTAGATCATATAACAACCGCGATATGGCCACGATTCCAGTCTTGAGTGAATCATCGGTCCAGGCTATCATCTAGGCAGCGGTGATTAGCAAATCTACAAGAATATCCACCAACTACAACGATCTTCACAGCATCCAACGTACAGAAAGTATTTCTCACCATACAACATGGAAGAAGAATTGAAACCACTTGTGAAAGGACGAGGTACGATCAAGAGAAAATTTACACTTGTAAAGAAATTTCACAGCAATCTACCTGAAGAAATCAACATATTTGTACTCAAAGCACACTACGACAAATTGCTGGACATCTTTGATAAATATGAAGCAGTCCAGGCGCAAATTGAGGCATTGGTTGAAGCTGAAGCTGAAATTAACATACACACTCATTATGCTGAAGAAATAAAGAGTTGCTACATCGAGTTGAAAGCAAAGTTAAGTGAACTTATATTTCAGCATAAACAGCCATTGCATGGTGATAGTCAATTGAACACTCAACGATCACAGCACAGTGCTAGATCGCATCATAGTGAAACTTCACATGAAACCTGTCATTCGTGCACTTCACAGTCTAACAAGGTCATACCATTACCTGTAACCCAGTTGCCGGTATTTGTTGGTGATGAGACCAAGTCAAGCACGTCTATGACACATTAGCTCCGATTCAAAAATATCATTACCTTTTGTTATCTCTGAAAGGTCAATCTCATAAACAAGTGCAAAACTTACCTGTCACCACCGATAACTTCTCTTTGGCATGGGAACTAGTTTGTGCGCGCTATAATAACACCAGGTTAATAGCCACAGTACACGTAAAACAATTGAGGCGCCTAGAAGCCAAGGGAGATAAGTGCACTTTTTGTTCAATGGAGTGAAAAACAAATCTGTATGGCTGAGAATGACATCTGTTTGGAGGACAAGGGAGATTTGCTACACAACTACTAGGTACTGATATCTACTGGTGGAAATAAGTACCAAATCAAGACTTAGCATGTTTATTTGGTGGCCAACGGACATAACTGCTTCATTTTCTCAAAAGTGTAAAAAGTGCACTTACCTCCCTTGGCTTCTAGGCGCCTCAATTGATTTCATTGCCACAGATGCAAAATGACAATGTAACAGAACTCCGGAACCTTCTTAACAGATTCAAAAGCAACTTGAACGCAGAGGAGGCTTTAAATATTGAAGTTCCACTCCACGATATCATTCTGATGCAGTTGGTATCAGATCGGCTATCTGACAACACTCTCAAGGAATGGGAGAGTAAAATCGACTCACAAAGTTTTACGTCTCTCCAAAAGCTTATAACCTTAATGGAATCTAAAGCACACTCATTAGAAGTCTTAGCAACTTCCGATAACACGTCCAGCCCATCGAAGTTAAACGGTGAGCTGCGATCACACAAGACTTCAGTTAAAGTAACTCGAAAGTCTTATGTATCCATAAACAGTGATTCCTGTCTTTGTTGTTTAGACAATCACAGTTTATCAAAGTGCAACAAATTCTTGCAACTAAAGGTAAATCAACATTGGAACATGATAAATTCTAGACGTTCATGTGCAAACTGTTTTTTCTCCTAATCATAAAAGGGAACAGCGTAAACTTAAAGACTTCTGTGACTGTGGTACCTCTATACACAGGAAGTTTCTTCACAGTAGCGACAGGAGTACGGTTTCTGGCTCAAATGATATTTCAGATAGCTTCAATCCTGATAGGAGAGTTGATCTTTCATCTTGCTATTGTTCTTTCAAGGAGAAATCTAGACAAAAGAAGTGCGTCTAGCTACTGCTGTGGTACAACTTGAAGACAATCAAGGAAACTTAATACAATGTCGAGCGTTATTAGATTCAGGAAGCCAGTTAAATTTCATAACTGAAGAATTAGCCATGAAGTTACAACTACACACAACAGCTGTCGACACTCCCATTCGAGGCGAAAACGGTACCTCATGTTATGGTCACAGTGTTAAGGTCAATATGCGATCTATGATCCACTACTTCAAAGCTGATCTAAACTGTTTAGTATTATCTCATTTTGTAAAGAAACTTCCTTCTGTCCGCATTGATCCTATTAAATTTAGCATTCCTGGTGAAATTCCTTTGACCGATCCCAAGTTTTCCTGGTAAGGTACAACTACTCATTGGTGCCAACCCGTTCTATCTGTTGTTAAGGAATGAAAGAATTATCACTCCTAATCATCCTGTCCTTAGTAATACTGAACTTGGCTGGATACTAAGTCACCAGTCGCAAGTAAGAAAATAACATTAGCTCTACACAACTTGTTTGTAACAGTCGATAATGTTGACACACAGCTAAGGCGTTTCTGGGAGCTGGAAGATTTCCCTAAACCAGTACATACTAAGAAGGAGAGGGAATGTGAACAACACTACGTGCAAAACATTATTCGTGCAGATGACGGTGTTTTCGTAGTGCAACTACCCAAGAATCAACATGAAGATGCATTGGGAGAATCCAGACACCACTCCATAAAGCGCTTAGGCCACCTGGAACGCAAACTTCAAACCGACTGTATTCTACGAGAAGACTTCACTAAATTTCTGCAAGAATATGAAGAGTTGGGACACATGAGAAAGGTTTCACTTCCACTGCCAGGTGAGAAATGCTACTACCTACGTCATCATGCAGTCATCAAACTTTTTTGTCTACAACTAAGACAACAGTGGTGTTTGATGTTTCAGCAAAGTCATCTTCAGGCAAGTCACTGAACAATATTTTGAAATTAGGTACTACAATACAGGAAAAGTTGTCTTCAATTAAAGTTCGGTTTAGAACCCAGAAGTATGCATTTCAAGAGACAATACTAAAACGTACAGACGCATAATAATGCATTAATATGATCAGAATTTACAACGATTCGTGTGGCGTTCTAATGTTACCGAACCCATACAATATTACGCGTTAACTACTGTAACCTATGGCACTAAATATGCTTCATTTTTAGTCATATGGTCGCTGCATCAGCCCTCGATAGACGAAGAATCTAAGTATCCACTCGCTGCCCAAGCAGTGCGAAAATCATTCTATGCCAACGACTGTTTAGCAGGACATGATAATCTCCAAGAAGCTGTACGTCTTCAAAGACATCTAATACTCATGCTGGACAGTGGTGGATTTCCATTGCGTAAGTGGTGTGCTAGCCATGAATCCTTATGGAGTCTGTCCCTTCTGCGCATCGAGAGACTAAATTGCCTTTGGCTCTTGATAACAGTGAGAATGCACACACCCTTGGGTTACTGTGGTATCCTGCAACAGATAATTTCCAGATACATTCCCATCCTTCTCTCCAGAATCACACACTGTGTAAACTGACAAAGCGTACTATCCTTTCTGTGATCTCCTCCATCTTTCATCCTCTAGGACTTGTCAGTCCAATTGTTTATTAATGCCAAGATATTCATGCAATCATTGTGGATTGAAAAACTTGGTTGGGACGATGAGATACCTTCTTATCTAGCAGAGAGATGGATTGATATCTGTGACATCTTATATACCATACATGCTGTGCGTACACCATGTCATTTTCTAACATCAGGAACATTACAGGATATAAAAATACATGGCTTCATTTACTCTTCAGAAAAGGCTTATGGTGCATTTATATACCTTCGCTCTGTTACCAGTAACAACGAAGCTACAATTCAATTATTGTGCTCCAAGTACAAGGTTGCCCCACTAAAAAGGCAAACCATACTGCGACTTAAACTTTGTGGTGCATTGCTGCTAGCCAAGCTCTACAGCAAGGTTTTAAGTGATCTTAATCTCCATACATTACAGAACTCCTTATGGTCTCATTCGGTTATTGTACTCTCCTGGATCAAATTAAATTCACATAAATGGAAAAGATTTGTGTCCAATCGTGTTGCTCAAGAGCAAGAATTATCTGAGACAGCAGCCTGACATCACGTCTCTACACAAGATTTTTTTTTTTTTTGCCCACCACCACCCACTGAGATACCTCGACCATAGACCATAATCCGCTCCCAACAACTGTTCGGCGCATATGTTCTATTGCTCATTTTGTTCTGTTAATACCTAGCACTGGGGAAAGTGTGTCTGAGGTGGCTGTTTCTTTCAGCACTATAGATCTGTGTTTCTTTGTTTGTGTTGTCCTATCCTGTCTTACACGGGGGGTGCTGTCCGATCTGGCATTCGCCTTAAAAGTGAGGGGAACCCCGCAAAACCTCACTTAGACCGGTTGCTGTGGGGAATCTCACAGCGCCTCAAAAGTCTGAGCTTCTCTCGAGTTTCGTCTCATAATCGGTTTGTCTCAAAATCGGGTAGTCTAGACATCGTCTGTGTCTTCTTACTTTCTGATTCCTATTACCTGCTTAGCAAATTTACTGAATACTTTGTGAGCCCTTTTGGTCGTCCAAAACTGATGGTCTGTCGGCCAACGTTCACCCTCTTGGGTGGTTAAGTTTCTAATATCTCTTCTTATTTCTCTATATCTAGGGCACGTATATAAGGCATGGTACATTGTATCGAGTTCGCTATCTTCACAATAACAGACGTAATCGTCTGCTAGATTGAATCTTTATACATTCGCGGTGAAGTATCCGTGTCCTGTGTAAAATTGTGCTGTAGCATAGTCTATGCGTATTAGACCATGGGCTACCAATATGAAACCCTCCCCCCCGTGGGAATTTCCGACACATATATTTTTTGTTGGTATTGTCATCTAGTTTAAGATTTTAGTTGTTTGCCCCTCATCAATTACAGCATTTAGCCGGAAACCCCGGAAAACCCCGGAAATCCGGAAAAAAATGAATTTGTTTTAATTTTTCATTGTTCTTGGCTCCTAATATTCCCAGGGAATTTCTGACTTACACATTTTTTTTGGTATTGGCATCTAGTTTAATGTTTCAGTTGTTTGCCCCTTACAACATATCCCCGGGAAACCCGGAAAACCACGTACAGTATATACGGAGAAAATTACTATGCTTTATTTTTTAAATCTTTGTTCTTTGCACCTAATATTCAAAGAGAATTTCTGACATATGTTTTTTTGTTGGCATTACCATCTAGATTAAGGTTTCAGTTGTTTGCCCCTTATCAATTACAGTATATCCCCGGAAAACACCTAAACCACGGAAATCCGGAGAATGGGACTTCGTTTTATTTTTCAAAAATCTTCGTTCTTTGCTCCTAGTATTCAGAGGGAATTGGTGAATCATATGTTTTTGTGTTGGTATTCCCATATAGATTAAGGTTCCAGTTGTTTCCCCTTACCAATTACAGCATATCCCCGGAAACCCCGGAAAAGCAAGTATATACGGAGAAAATTACTATGTATTATTTTTTAAGCCTTTGTTCTTTGCTCCTAATATTCAAAGGGAATTTCTGATTCGTATGTTTTTTTGTTGGTATTGCCATCTAGATTAAGGTTTCAGTTGTTTGCCCCTTATGAATTCTCCAGAAAACTCCGAAAACCACGGAAATCCGGAGGAATTGACTTTTTAAAAATTTCTTTAAAATCTTTGTTCTTTGCTCCTAATATTCCCAGTGAATTTCTGACTCATATGTTTTTGTGTTGGTATTGCCATCTAGTTTAAGGTTTAAGTTGTTTTCCCCTTATCAATTACAGCATATCCACGTAAACCCTGAAAACCACGAAAATCCGCAGAAAATGAGATTGTTTTAATGTTTTAAAAATCTTTGCTCTTTGATACTAATATTCCCAGGGAATTTCTGAATCACATAATTTTTGTTGCTATTGCCATATAGTTTAAGGTTTCAGTTGTTTTCCCCTTACCAATTACAGCATGACAAAGAATACTGGAAAAAATCCTGATGCTGAAGGGATGAAGGCGATTGAATTCCTGGCAGAACACACTTCATATTTTAAATTGAAATCTGTGAATGATAATTTATCTTACCAAACCTTCCACAGTCACTACCAAACTTTCTTGACTGAAGTTAGAGAAGGGACATTCGGTAAGAAATCACAACTTTGGAATGGTAATATGTCCAAAGTGTCATTGATTTTGAGATTTCAGCGAGCAACTGAAGAAAACAACTTTGACTTACACTTGGCATGTTTAGAAGATATGATTACCCTTTTCTTGACATGTGACCATCACAATTATGGCAGATATCTCGTAGTCCATATACTCACCCTTTTGAACCTGCAAGGGACACACTCGAAGCAGAAGAATTACTTCGCAATAACGGTTTCAGTGACCGTAGATCACAAGTTCCGAGTTCTAGAAATTCTGTGGATTTCCGTGGTTTTCCGGGTTTTACGGGGATATGCTGTAATTGATAATGGGCAAGCAGCTGAAACCTTAATCTGGATTACAATGCCACGAAAAAAAATATGTAAGTCAGAAGTTCCCTGGGAATATTAGGATCAAAGAACAAAGGTTTTTAAAAAATTAAAACGAACTCATTTTCTACGGATTTTTGAGGTTTCCGGTGTTTTTTGGGGATATGCTGTAATTGATAAGTGGCAAACAACTGAAACCTTAATCTACATGGCAATACCAACACAAAACCAATTTAAAAAATTAAAACAAAGTCATTTTCTCCGGGCTTCCGTGGTTTTCAGAGTTTTCTGTAGATTTGCTGTAATTGATAAGGTGCAAACAACTGAAACCTTAATCTACATGGCAATACCAACACAAAACCATATGAGTCACCAATTCCCTTTGAATACTAGAAGCAAAGAACAAAGATTTAAAAAATAAAACATTGTCATTTTCTCCGTATAAAAGTGGTTTTTCGGGTTTTCCGGGGATATGTTGTAATTTGTAAGGGGCAAACAAGTGAAAAATTAAACTAGATGACAATACCACCAAAAAATATGTGAGTCAGAAATTCTCTGGGCAAATTAGGAGCAAAGAACGAAGAAAAATTAAATCAAACTCATTTTCTCCAGGTTTCCGTAGTTTTCCGGGGTTTCCGGGTAAATGCTGTAATTGATAAGGGGCAAACTACTAAAGACTTAAAATAGATGGTAATACCAAAAAAAAAAAATTTGAGCCAGACATTCCCTTCGCATATTAGGAGCAAAGAACAAAGAAAAATTAAAACAAACTCATTTTCTCCGAATTTCCGGGGTTTCTGGATAAATGCTGTAATTGATAAGGGGAAAACAACTGAAAACTGAAACTAGATGGCAATACCAACAAAAAAATATATGTGTCGGAAATTCCCACGGGGGGGATGGGGGTATACTGTAGCCTACGCTCTATATGTGTTTCTGTTTCAATCTGTTCTTGACACTGGGGAAGTAGTCTCTGGTGATACGACCCTTTCCTGATCTACTCCACCTTCTTTCCCATTGGGTTAGCGTGTGTTCTCGTAGCTGGGAGTTAAGCTCCTTCTTGTTCCGAGTGTTATATGTTTCCAGTGTTATGTCTATTTCTCCTATTCTGGTTGGTCTATGTTTTCTAATTTAGTATCTTGTTACTTTTTCCTCCATTTTTAAGTCCATAGGGATGACCAACAATGACCTGTAATGCCTCATTTGAGGTTGTGGAGTACGCTCGAGTTACTCTACGTAGGGCTTTCCTCTGGGCAGAGATTAACATGTCATTATGTCTGACGAGTAGGTACGGTGCCCGCCCGTGCGCCACGTATGTTATTACCAATTCTAATACTGCGCGATATAGGCGTTACTAATTTGTGCCTTGGCCTTGGCCACGTGCTCCTAGTGCGTGGAATAGGTGTACTGCTGAGTTGCATACCTTATTTACCTGATTTTCTATTCTGTTTCCGGCCTGGAGTTGTACTCCTAAATGTCTAAGTCCTCGTACGTTTCGTAAGTTTGTCCCTAAAAGTCTAATCGTCGGGGGGCATCTCGGATGAAGTCTGCCCTTTAGTAGGCGAGTTCTTGTTTTCTCCTTTGAAATCTTTAACTCGGCCATTTCGCACCAATTGGTGCATGTTAACATGGTTGCTGTTCCCTTTCTATCTGTCGGCCTCTATTAGGAAGACTATGGCATCCGCGAACACTATTGGTGCTGCTTGAAGAGCCTGTGCGATTTCTCTAATGATTTGCGCAAATACTAGGTTCCAAATTTTTTGTCCCAATACCGAATCCTGTGGCAGCCTTTTGTAACTCGTTTTGATTTTATTTCCTGGTTATTTCGCATTATTATTTCTCTATCCTGGAAATAAGTCTTTATTACTTCGTACAAACCATGTGGGCAGTTTATTTCCGTTAGACGCTTTAGGACGAGGGGCCACCAGACGCTGTCGAAGGCTCCCACTATGTCCACAAATATACCTAGTACGTATTTTGCTTTCGCGTTTCTGACGATGTCTTGTAGCTTAGAGATCGCGTCTTCAGTGGACCGTTCTGGTCGGAACCCATATTGGTCATCGGAGCACTATTCTTCTAATAGTCGATCCAGTTTTGAGATAATTAGTCTCTCGAATATCATTCCTAGGCCGGGAGCAAGCAAATCGGTTTATATGATTTGGGTAGGTTGGAGCCTCTGTCTTTGGATTTCAGTAATGGGAAGAGTATCGCTTTTTTCCATGCGTTCGGGAACATGTGTTGACGAGGGCAGGCGTTGTAGATTTCTAAAGGGCGAACATAAAGTGCTGCACTTCCGTTGACTATTAGTTCTGGATTTATGTCATTTATACCCGGCGTCGTTTTTTGTTTTGTCACACTAAGTGCTACTTGGATATCTGCGGCGTCAAAATGTTCAGTTATTTCTGCGTTTGGGCAGTCTTGATCTATTTATACTCGTATTTGTCTCTGTTAGCCTGTTTCCTGGTCCCTATCGTCATCTGGGACTAGTGTCTCTACACAAGACAACCCAGCTGATTTCATTTCAAGAGGTGAACATCTTTTTGACATTGCTTTGTGATGGCGGGGTCCGTCTTGGCTTTCGAAACCCACAAGATCATGGCCTGAACAACCACAACAGCTAAATGCTCAAGATTCTTCAGGACAACGTGTTTCAGTCTGTATAGTGTCCAGTACAGAAGAAGATAGCTTTATCACATGGTTTTCTGATCTACGGTGCCTACAGAGAGTGACTTCTTACATACACAGATTTATTTCTGCATTCAGACATCACACCAGGTTTCAGGGACCTCAGACAGCAGAAAAGCTACCACACGCTCTACAAACATGTATTAGAATCGCTCAGCAAGCAGCCTTCCATAGTGAACTAACTGATATTCGAAATGGAAGAAAAACATCTGTTAAAAGTTCTATACATTCTCTACTTCCATTCTTGGATCAGATAGGTATACTAGGTGTGGGTGGTACATTGGAGAAAGCAGATCTAACACATGATGCAAGACATCAGCTTATCATTCCCTCTAAACATCATCTCACTAAATTAATAGTTGAGTATGAACATCTCAAACTATTACACGCTTCTCATCAACTACTCATCGCATCCCTACGACAAACTTAGTGGATACCTTGTATTTGGAGAGTAGTAAAATTCATTTTGCACAAATTCCTAACCTGCTTTAAGCTATAAGCAGAAGGTGCTCAGCAATTAATGGGAAGCTTTCCCAGGTACAGGATCACTCCCGCTAGGACCTTTCTTCGCACAGCAGTGGATTTTTATTTATTTATTTATTTATTAGTTGCGGTACATTACATTATTGAATTATGGCAGTGACCGTTGGTCGTTAAGCCATAATTCGATCAATTACATGGTGACTCAATTACAAACAGGGTATATACAATTTCTTCTTCACTATTTGTCTATGATGACATTTGTTTTTTGTGTCTTTTTTCTTTTACTTTCCATAAGTAAAAACCTAGCTTTCTTAGGGCCTGTACATTTGTAGTTTTTGATAGTTTGGCCAGCACAACTTCATTGCTAAACTGCAACCATTCCATTTTCATTGAATGCCTATCACTCCAATTCGTCTCTCTGCATGTTAAAAGTATATGCTTAAGATCTTCATTTTCTCCACAAAGTGGGCATTTATCTTTTTCTGCTCTACCTCTTAGTCCTTTTAGTTTCCAAATCCCTAGTTTAAACCATGCTATACCTGCTCTGATTTTTCTATCATTAATAGAAATGTATAATTCCTGACCGCAAACAGTTTTGATCTCCTTATAATATAGCAGTGAAGATTTCTCACTCATACAGCTAAACATATATTGTTTTTCTATGTCATTGCATCTTTGCCTTATTGTACTTGTTATCCTATTTCCATTTGTTGCATTCACTTCCCACAAGTAACCTAAGCCAATTTTCTCTAGTTCTTGTTTCAATATAGAAGCCCAATTTACTTTATTCAAATTAGTTACCATATATCTATAACAGACTTTAAGTATATCATTCTCCTCCATTTTTAAAATTCTGAGCCAATATTTAACAATCCTAGCCATAATTTCTCCTCTACTACTACATTTACCTAGTTCTACCATTGCTACCTTCTTTGGTGTTGAGTTGGGAAGTGCTAAAATTAGTTTGCAGTATTTATCTAGTACAGTATCTATTTGCTCCCAACTGTTTTTATAAAGCCCCCAGATCTCAACCCCATAAAAGATTCTTGATTCTACCAAGGAGCTGAAAATGGAATTTAGCGTTTTCACTTGCATAGTTGGTGTTTTAGTAAGACACATGTTTATTGCTGACATTGCTTGCTTACCATGCACGATAGCTTTCTGTCCTTGTTTATTCCACTTTCCTCTCGAGTCTAATATTACACCTAAGTAACAGCAGTGGATTATGCTCCCACATTCAGTATAAAATATGGTGCTCCTCGCAGCAAGACTATTGACAAGTCCTACATTACCATTTTTGTATGTTTGGTAATTAAGGCAATCCACATTGAGCTGGTATCTTATCTTACATCAGAAGCATTCATAGCCGCACTGAGAAGATTTACATTACGTAAATCTTTAAGAGATCTTGGCTTTCCAAGAGATCTTTAGTGACAATGGCACTAACTTTGTTGGAGTAAACAACAAGTTAAAAGATCTACGACTGTTTTTACAGTCAACAGATTTTCAAAATGCAGTCCAAGATTTCACTGCAAGTAATAATTATACTTGGTTCATTCCTCCCAATCCACAACATTTTGAGGATCTACATGAAGCCGCAGTCAAGTCAATGAAGTTTCATCTTAGAAGAATTATGAGTGCACAAGTTCTCACATATGAACAGCTTTTCCCTCTACTCACAAAGACAGAAACTTGCTTGAACTCTAGGCCACTCATTCGTCTCAACGATGACCCAGCTGATTTGTCATATCTGTCTCCTGATCATTTCTTAATTGGAGAACCTCTCACATCTTTGCCATCGCATCCTCCTGCAGAGAACACAAAATATGTTGAGAAATGGCAGCTTCTCCAAGACCATGTTCAGCATTTATGGAAACGCTGGTCATCAGAGTATCTTCACTCATTGCAACAAAGGCAGAAATGGTCCTGCGTTCGATTTGGCACCGTACTCATCTTGAAAGAAGACAATAGCCCTTCTCTTCAATGGAAGCTGGGTGTTATAACATCAGTTCATCCTGTTAATGATGGTTTAGTGCGCGTAGTGTCAGTGCGTACCACCAGTGGTGAACAAAAACGCCCCATAGTGAAAGTTTGTCCATTGCCTAAGAAATAAGCTTGTAATTTATTTCTATTTGTTAAAACTGTTGCTTTAAGGCGGCGTGTATGTTAGTACAAACTACATGTATAGCGGTTTATTTTATTCAAATGCCCGCTTCAGTCTTCCCGCTAGTGAATCAGCAATTATAGTGAATTCATCATATTGTGTAAGTGACAGATGTTTTCCTCCGCGCCTTTTTTAATGCGTGAAGCTATGAGCGTCCATACTAGCTTGATCTCAGTTCTTCGTCAGCCTCCATAGTGTTCCGACGCTTGTGAGTGCAATCTCTATATTCGCGGGCTTTCGAGTCATTGTACATCAAATAGTAACAGTGCTTTTAAACCCCGAATTTCTTACAAAACTACAATTATTAAGTTTTGTTCTGTACACTAGCATTTCGCTTGCTAGCATTTCCTGCAGTGTTGAATTCATCTGCTAAAGAACATTTTGTTACGCCATCACTAGGATCTTGTAATCGTGTGCTAACCTTGTTTCACAGTGCATTATCCAATCCTAGTTCTAATAAGCCAAATATTGATATTATAATCAATTTCAATCAATTAACTTAAAACAACAATTATTACGAGTGTTTCAGTGTATCATTCAACACAAGATATAAATTACACACATTGTCAATTAACTTCGCGCCAATTCTGCATATTGGCTAATGCAGTTTTTTATTCAGTATATTCACTTATTATTTCTACATTAATCCATTTCTATATTGTATTTCACGTGTGTGAATAAAGTTTACATAGTTTTAGGACATGTTATAAATTGTTTTTCCATATAAGATTTGATGGATCCCTAGTTCCATTTGCGACAATGTGTGCACTGCTCAACCCTCTGTTACAAATAGTAACTGGCATATATATATATATATATATATATATATATATATATATATATATATATATGATATGATTTAATTGTTCTAAGACACTTTACACTGGCCCTTAAGTTATACACTTTCGAAAAGGAGCCGTACCTACCTTCCGGTTTCTGCAGGTCCTTTTCCAGATAATACATGCATACATAATTAACACACGGCAGATAGTTCAACGGCATCAATCACATTAGCTTTAGTACTTAAACACTACCTTTATTGAACTGCCGATGGTATATCTTCATAGGGCACACGCTATCATGGACGCTGGAGACGTGTGATGGATGTGATACTAGACACTAAATTATTATTTGATCCTCAACTCCCTAATCTTACAATAATGATTTGAACTATTCTACTTTCCCCCTATACTCCTTGGCAATTCACTCTTAATGAACCTTAATCTATTTAAATTAACACTTCATCAAAAGTTACTATTTGAAAACTCCCGGCTAAGTTCTATTGTTTGAAACTTAATAATCTTGTACGACTTCTGGTGGTTATCGTTGAGTCATCAGTTGTTCCGCTTGCAGCAGCAGCTGACTCGTCCTTGCTCCAAGGCCCGTGAGGAACCTGGAAACGCGTCACAGATGACGTACTAGCTGCCGCTCTCAGCTGTTCTTCTTGGCGGTTAACTCCATTTGGTAACGTCGCTGCACGCGTTCTACGTTCATTAACCTGACACGCGGCATCCTCTTCCGTTGCTGACGCCGTTATAGCTTTCCTGGTGCTTGCTGCTACCGTGCTACTACTTAGGTCTGTCTTCCTCCCATCGACATATAGTTGTAGGTTTCGTACAATAGCCTTCTTCCCCTTGCTACGTTCCAGCTTCATTCGTTCCACTAGTTTCTTCCTTGTAGCTCTCTCCGTCGGAGATAGATCCCTGTTAATGTATATCGCAGTTCCTTTCAATTTGTTTGTTCTTCTAAGTGTAGCAAAAACAACTTGTGTGGACGCGCATTTAGCTATAATTGTTCTTTTCCCCGGAATCTTCCCGACTCTGTGTGCCGTAAGGAACTCCCATCCCACTATCTGAACTCCCAGTTTGTTTTCCAATATCTCATGGACTTCCTGAAGAGCACTGATACCTTTTCTTTCTTCTATTCCGTGGAAAACTAAGTTCATCTGCCGGTCTGCATTCTCGATTTTCTCAATTCTGGTCTTCAATTGTTCCACTTCCGTCTTCATTCTCGCTATCTCCTCTCTTATTTCTTGTTTAACTTCTTTTGTAGCCCCATTTATTTTATTTACTAATCTCTCTTCCATTCTTTCCAGGCTTTTTATGACCTCTTCTGAGCAGCCTTTCCCGCTATTTGGGCCTGGGTTCAATTCCACCCCTCCAATTACCAGTAGCACTATTATCTCCAGGGCCCAGGTCGCCACATTATTTAAATCTTCTCCCGATGTTCCCTTGTTCCATGCTCTTTTTTTAACCCCAAATGTGCCTATCCTCATCCTGTATGCTTCAATTTCGATAGCCATGATCCTTGTGTCACTTTTACATATATCCACACAGCACCTCCTACCTGCGTCTGCTCTTTACCACTGCTTACTTAGAACTGATATATATATATATAGAGAGAGAGAGAGAGAGCATATATATATATAGCGAAAATTATATATAGCATAAATCACCAGAATCGTAACGCATCACGTCAGGTTATAAAAGTGGTTTCTATAAATTTGGAGTGAAAAGCAGGGTCTGCGAGCTGGTACTCATTGAGTACCTAAAGCATTCCCCTTGCATTACCCCTTCTACGACCCTTCATGATATAGTACACCTCTTGCGTAACATACGCGTGGAAGCAGTCAGTGGTGTTCGTTTTCTTTTGCTTACCGCTAAGGAGTATGGCGCAGCAAAAGAGAAACTCTTCTTTCTGTCAGGACTGGGGTTAGTAGATACGACATACAAACAAACAAACAAACAAACAAAAAACAAAAACAAAACAAAAACAAAAAAACAAAAAACAAAAAAATTTAACAAAATGAAATCTCGTTTTCTTTGATATTTTGTGTCCCATTTCGCTTTGTTGTAGGCTACATTTCAACATCAGACGAAACTTTAATATGAAGCATGCCAACTAGTATGAAGGTACTGTTTACTTATAATCTGTAATAAATTACGAAATTAACTTGCCAATAATGTTTAGCTGCGACAAATAATTGCTTACTAATAAATGTAACAATCAGCTTAATATGACTTTGAATTAACATTAGAATTTCTTATGACAAAATTGGATATTATCTATTGTAGAAGATGACATGAAACAGTTGTTAGAAATTCTAAAAATGGCAAAACAGATAAATTCAATCAAGACAGCAAGACCGCAATAAAAGAATTGGTTCGTGTCAGCTACCGCATTTCTAAATATGGTGCGGAAAAAATGAAACCATTCACAATGAGGGAGGACGTTGAAGACCGTTTAACTTAGAAAGTAGACTACTGCCACTAATAGGCCCTACAAGGACCCGTGCCAGTGACATTCAATTTATAAGATCATGTAATGTTTTTATTTTTTATTTTTTAATTCGTTCACGAAGTTTGATCGTTATAGCTTTTAGTGTATAACTTTTCCAAAGTGTGCACCTCATGCTCGCAGATGCCACTGCAACGCCACTGATGAGGAATTGAAACCTATTGCATGTGTCTCGTACTGCAGATCATTGACGTCACGTTGTTTACATGGACAAGCAGTGGAAAGAGGCTGAAGTTTCATTTCTACTAGAAGTTCAGCTCTCGATGCCTGTTTGAAAGCAAAAAGGCGTTCTGATAAATAAATACGTACTTGCGAAGAAATACTATATTGTAATTTTTATTAATAAATATTGAAAATCCTTTAAAATATGAAGAAATATTTCTACTACTGATGAAAGGACCCTCTTTAAATTGTGCATATTTTAATTTTTATTGCGTGCTTTTCTTATTTTTAGAATATATTTGAATGTATGATTTTAGTGAATATAAATCCGAATCCTTAGTTCACAAAAAACAAAAAATGTGGAAAACAATTTTTAGTTGTATAAAATGTAGACCTATGTAATATAACAAACGTTTGCATTAGTAGAACTCAAAATAATGAGAACTATCACAATTCCGAACAGAAATTAATATTTTGTTTAATAACACATTTCCTAATAGAATTGTCCAAGATGGCGCCGGTTGAGAGTTTGGATCTACCTCCGTCCAACTGTAAACGATGTAAATCAAAAGTGGTTAGTGGTTTATTTTGCAAAATATGCAAGAATTATTCTCATGTAAGTTGCGCAAAACGTATGGGAAATGTGAAATACCTAAATGAAAATGAAATCGAGTGCTGTATCAGTGATACAAAAGGTAATGGTAGTGTTGAGGTTAAGGATGCTGTTGACGAGGCTTTTTACGAAGCCATGAGTGCAATTAGTGATGAAGATAATAAAGTGGACTTCAGAATATTTAAGTACGTCATTAAACAGAAAGATAATTTGATCCATCAGCTACAAGAAAGAATAAGAAACTTAGAGATGTGTGTAAATGACTTTGGAAAACTCGCCAAAATGACTGATTCCCAGCCATCTCCGGCTACTTCGGCTACATCGAAGTCTGTTGCTAAAACCGACAGTGTCCATATGAATCTTGCTGATTCTAATGGGCTGGATAAAGAAGATTGTCCTCGTAATGTGGAATTCAATAGAGAAGAGAGTGAGTCTACGAAAAACGCAGAACCTGCCACAGTAGGCCTACCTAGCAAACAAGCTCATAATACCATGAAAGACCCTTGGTCTGTAGTAGTCAGCAAAAACAAAAGAAAAACAATCAAAGGAACAAATAATCAATTGGATGCAGGTAACACATCAAGTATAAAAGGTGTTCCTAAACTCATTCCTTTACATGTATACAGACTATTGCCTAACACGAAACCTGATCATGTTGTAAATTTCTTGAAGAATAGATTTCCGGAAGTGAAGTGTGAACAATTGAAATCAAGACATCCGGAAGAATATTCCTCCTTCAAAGTTGAAATCTATGAGGATAATTTTGAGGCTGCACTGGATGCTAGTATTTGGCCTACGAATGCCTGTGTGAAGCGTTTTTTACACTTCCGTCCCAATCTAGTAGTGAGCAAGTGACGCACGATTCTTTAAGTTCGATAAATCTTGAAACTAACAGTAACGCAATACAGACTAATATATATAGACATAATATTAAAATTACTAAACAATATGGCTTAAATATACTATACTGGAACGTTCAAAGTCTCACAAATAAACTTGACTATATTACAGTCTTACTAAATGAACACGATGTTCACATATTGTGTATTGTTGAGCACTGGTTGAATGCAGACGATCTAAATCTACTCAGAATTCCAGGATACTACTTATCTGATTCTTATTGTCGACCTACCAGCATTATGCATGGAGGCTCAGCAATTTATGTGTGCAATTCACTTCGAACAAGTAAAGTCAGTGTCCCAAATATAAGCTCATTATTCACATTTGAAGTTTGCTCTACTTACATACACACCTATGATATCTTATGCGTCTCGCTTTATCGAAGACCTGATAACACTAGGGAGTGCTTTGACTCGTTTCTAACCAAACTTTATGAGTTCTTAAACAATATCTACATAAGTTACAAGAATAAACATGTAGTTTTAGCTGCAGACTTTAATGTTGATTTTATTGTAAATAGTATCGAGGTCACAGATCTTTTAAATGTGTTTTATAGTTTTGGTGTTCGTCCTTTGATTCATGAGCCTACAAGGCCTAGTAATGACGGATTAACAGGCACTTGTATTGATAATGTAACTACCAATATATCTGCGGATAAAATTTATTCTGCTAATGTTGTGCCAACTATAGTATCTGACCATAATGCCATACTTCTTAAAACCGATATAGGAAAGTGTGATACTGGTCATAATCCTGAACCAAAACTAAAACGTTCTTTTAATGTGTTAAGTGTCTATTATTTTATATTCTTGATAAAGCAATTAAGTTGGATAACAATGTATGGCATAGTTGATCTTAATGAGAAAGCTAACTATTTTATGTCAGTCTTATCAGATGCTGCAGATAAAGCTTTTCCTTATACTATTTTTAAACCTAGACCTGTAGAGAGGGGCAAAGTCAACAAGTGGTATACAGGTGAGCTCCAAACTTTAAAGGAAAGATGTACTTTTTATTATGTATTGTATACACAATACGGGATGACAGAATTCAAGAATGCATATAATAAGCTCCGTAATGATTATAAGATCCTGCTCAAGGTCACAAAGATAAACTACTACTCCAAAATAATAAGTGACTCAAAAAATGCTGCTAATGCTACCTGGTCTGTGATAAAAAATTTATTAAATAACTCTTCTAACCAAAATATGACTGATGTTGACTTGGATACTGAGGAAATGAATTCACATTTTATCAATCAAGTTGACGAAGTTGTCAACAGTATCAAAGACAGCGTCAATCCCATAGATTTAATGCATGACAATAAAAGTAAACCTTGTAACATCTTCAGTTTTGATCATGTCCTAGTTGAGGAGGTTTATTCTACAATTTTAAAGCTCAGTAATAGTTCTTGTGCTGATGTTTACAATCTCAACTCTAAAATTTTAAAATTAGCTGCTACGTTTTTATGTGAACCATTAACACATATTTTTAATTCTTGTATTGATAGTGGTATCTTTCCTGACTCTTTTAAAATAGTTAAAGTTATCCCTATCCACAAGAAGGGATGTAAATCAGATTATTCAAATTACAGACCCATTAGTATTATACCTATTGTGTCGAAGACTTTTGAGATGCTGATAAACAAACAGATTATTCAATACTTTGAAAGCAACTTACTGTTTTCAACTAACCAATTTGGATTTCGAGCTGGCCATAGTACGGTTGACGCCATAATAGGATTTATTAAGAGAAGCCTAGATGCTTTTGAATGTGGTAAAATCACATGTGGTCGTTTTTTCGACCTCACAAAAGCCTTTGACACAATCTCTCATGAAATTCTTATACGTAAACTTGTCTTTTACGGCTTTGACACTAACAGCATCAATTTATTATATTCATATCTATCTGACAGACAGCAATCAGTGTATTTAAATGGGAAACAGTCCCACTTCAAGCATGTGAAGTATGGTGTCCCACAGGGCTCTGTTCTGGGACCTGTGTTATTTTTGATATATATTAACGATCTCCCTGATTGTATAAGAGATGAATGCCTAGAAACCTATCAATTCGCGGATGATCTAGCCTTGAACATATGTGATGGAAGCAATAATGAATTACATAGTAAACTTGAAACAACTTCTATAAAAATACAAAACTGGTGTGACGCTAATAAACTTAGTCTTAATCAAAATAAAACGGTTAATATTAAATTTAGTTTAAACAGATCTTCGTACCATGCTGAATCTTCTGTTAAGTTTCTGGGCATTTATCTTGACCCTGATTTAGGATGGAAATCCCATATCAACTATATAACAAGTAAGATTAGCAAGGGTCTATTTATGCTAAGAGTACTTGGTCATAGTATTAGCAAATCAACTTTGATAACCGTCTATTATAGTCATATATACAGTCACTTAAGTTATGGAGTACTGCTCTGGGGAAACCATACTTACACCAACAAAATTGTATTACTCCAAAAGAGGGCAATCAGAATAATATGTGGAGCTCCCCCGAGAGCACACTGCAAACCACTATTTATTGAACTTGATATTCTTACCTTCCCTTGTGTATATGTTTTTAATTGTCTCAATCATGTAAAGAAGAATATATCTGAATATACCCAATGTACATCTCTTCATGGCTATCCTACGCGAAGTAGAAATTATTTATATATCAATAAATGCAAGTATAGTACGACTCAGAATAGCTATGAGGTGATGTCATTGAAATTATTCAACAGCTTGCCAGAAGTCATAAAGAGAATGCCTGCAAGTAATTTTAAAAGAACGATCAGAAGAGTGCTAACAGCTAATCCTCTCTACAGAGTTGAAGACTATTATAAGATTGGATGGTCTTAATTATAATTATAAGTTGTATCTTATATTCTTGACGTTGCTAAACATTGTATATGTCTCCAGCAATAAATCATCTATCTATCTATCTATCTATCTATCTAGAGTACATGTTACGTAGTTTCCGTACAGACACAATAAAACTGATCGGGTACACATATTACTAAAAATATCGAAGTAAATGAAACTTGAGTATCTTCCAGATAATGATCTGTCAAAGTGAATAACCCATGCCCAAAGACATAGACAATACTGAACCATCAAACATTACAGTCTAATGAATGACGTATTTGTGAGCCACACAGTTTGAACAAATGACAACGTTGCCTTAACGCTTTGTATGAATGTGCAACCAGCTACAGGGCCATTAAAATGACGCTAATGACATACAAATGTGTTGCTTATACACAGAATGCGCGTCATAGCATGGCAATGAGTCTGCCAGTCATTTCCTCGCAACATGAAACGGTGGCGACTGGCGATGTGGCTTTCAGCAATAAACATGCTGTAAAACAATATCAGATAGATGCAAACGAAAACATTATAGTGACAATTTAGCTCGTGCGTCATTCTTTCGGTTCGGACCAATAACAAATAAGAATGGCTCTAAAAACAGCAATCACAGACCTAATTCATTTGATCTTTACCGAAATTTGATCTCTCACCCCTACAACAGTAAACAAGACTCATCTTTTCTTTGTATTCTAACCAGGTCGGTTAATCTCTAGGCAGTGACTTATGAATACGTCACCATTGTGTATTCAAGTAAAGTTTGATAGATTGTAAAATTTCGTCCAGTTTAGCCTGTTACATTTAAGAATTTCAAGAGAATAATTCAATATTTTCACTGACAGTTTCTGTATTAATTACTAAAAGTATCTTACAAAGTTAGCATTTATTGTAATCACCAGGTTTAGGATTTCTAGGTAAAATTTTCTTAAGGAATAAGGAAGGCAAAATGGGGAAAAGGTGCAACTATATTCATTATGTAACAAACTTATATTCACAAACAGCAGACTACTGACTAATTTCATTGAAAATAATTTGAGGGCGTGTAGGCTACTGATTCCTGTAAAATTAAAAAAGAGAGAATCGCACGCCCTTACCCAAGGGTGGGCTAGAGGTGGTGCTACCCCCAAAATGTTTTCTTCAACCCTCTGGATTTGTAGCATTTAAAACCATAAAAATCTATTCAAGTAGGGTTTCGGAAGTTCTCTTTACATGGATTTTGGAATGTCTAGTACATCATTTAAAATTTAAAGCCTCTGTTGGAAATTAAAAAAGAAATGAAATCTGGAAGCAGTTTGAAAATGTTGGAGCTGAACTCAAGGTGATCACAAATTTCATTTTCTCAATCTCCAACAAGCAATCTTTAACTCGAGTTTGTAAAACATAGAAGAAATATGAAGGAGCATTCCCAGGGTTTCGGTCTTTAGTTGACGAAGCTTTGACTATTTCAGTCACAACTGAAAGACGTTTTTCACATAATATCCGTATTAGGACCACAAAGACTTTCCATGATACATGATAGGGAGGCGGAGCTTGTGCCTTGATGTGATCAGTTTACAAAATCAATGTCAAGAAAATTAGCTTTATAAGTATTACGCTTGTCCATTCGTAATTTTCACTGGTAAATAAGTGATTAATCCTTTAACAATTCTTTCAAAAGTATACAATTTTTTGTCTTTTCGACATCTTAATTTCAGTCCTACAATTATTTGATAACAAATTATTTATTTGGTAGGATGGTAATCGCCCTACGATTGATTTAATTTTGTTTTGGGGTGGTGATAAATGTATGTATATATAGATAATATATATCTATATATATTAAAAAAAAGAACCTGCTAAATCTCATGGCTCTCGCTGAAATTTCATTTGCCACCTGGAAAACTTCACCCTGGCTACGGGCCTGGAGAAAAGAAAACACAGAAGATTATTTGTCATTGTTGTAGATGTGTTTTCAGTCCCGTGTTTTCAGTTCACTATTTCTACATTCCCCGCACGCTGATGAAAATTCCATGTTTTAAGTTCCTTATGATCCTAGATACACGAGCAAAACCTGATAATTAAAAAATAAAACAGCAAAGAAACTCAAAAGTCATAGGTATGCACTTTAGATTGCATAGGGCAAATAAGGTGCGCACCTAAAAATCCTAACTCTGGTAATCACCTCCGTTAAACAGAATAAATACATAATATGAACAGCATGAATGAAAAATAGATAATTTATGTTATGTTCCTATGTAAGTAATCTCTTTCAAGAAAGTGTACTTACCAGAATGAATCCCTAGGAACTATAACAATAATACAATTGTGTTTTACGCAAGATATCTACAGTATTTCAGTAAACAAGACTTTTAGAAATGTACGTTTATTAACTATTAGGTTTCTGCCTTGTTTGCGACCTTGTTATGTTTTGAAAAAAAAAAAATCAACCACGTTAATTATATGTCATGATTGCCTCTTAAATGTATTATCTCAATCTAAAATGCTATTCAAATAATTCAATTTCAATATGTTTTATTAAATATTCAAAGCATATTTTTCAATTTAGTCATTATAAATTCATTTCGCGATTTGGAACACCAGGGGATTTCCAAGTCACCAGTGCGATTACCTATGAAAACAATAATGACGATTAGGTTGACTTTCATGACGAGGATAATCATGACGGCTGTTAATGATGGTAACACGTGAATGAGGTCAGAAAATTAACCCGAGCATATAATTGTTTCTCTCTTCTTTTATATTGTTGAGGTTTGTAAAATTAAATTTTGATACAGTATTATTCACAACATTTTTAAGCATTTTGTTTAAAATATTTTTACGAATTTAATAATAAAATCAATGAGTAATCATACCAATTTTGACAATA
Source organism: Ectobius pallidus (assembly GCA_964059195.1). Taxonomy (NCBI): domain Eukaryota; kingdom Metazoa; phylum Arthropoda; class Insecta; order Blattodea; family Ectobiidae; genus Ectobius; species Ectobius pallidus. The sequence continues at coordinate 42,051,076 of CAXKWD010000012.1, forward strand.
GTATGTTCAGCAGGCGAAATTGATAGCTGAAAATGTAAGCATGATCTTTCACGTCATTTGCTGTTTACATCTCTTTAGTGGTGGAATAGGTCTAACACTAATTCATTCAAAAATAAATTACATATGCTATTATTTGAGGGATAAGGTGGTACATTTTCGAACATGGAACAATTCTGAACGGACTAAGTTTTTTACCCATTTTTGGGTTTCAAATGTTGGTCACCTGTTTTGAATTATATGGCGTTTATTCCGATCGTTTTGTTGATCTGTGTCCGCTAGAGTGATGTTATAAACTGTCTGATTTGGCCGTAAATTATTATTTTTCAGGTGAAGATAAGTATTCCATGTTTGAAAAATTACATGTTATAAATTGACTTGTAATTCAACGTTGTGTTACTGTGAGAACCATGTTAAGTTGAGGACCAATTTTTAAACAATATCACAGAATCTTTGATACGTAAGTCATTGGCACACCATGTGTCGTATATGAGTGGAATTTGCAACGATGTAGTAAATTACGGGAAGCAGCGCAGAGTAAATACAGGTACAGTTTCGAACAGTAGTTTACCCGTGATCGCTCGCTTATGTCTTGCATGAAAAAATGTACACTCTCTGCAAAACAGATGCTTGTTGAACTATTAACACGCCGAAAAGTAGCACCTTGGCAGCCTAGGCCTAGGCCCTGGCAGTGACCAGTCATACCAACCGTAACAGAGCTTGAAGCAAAGTACTTCACCATAAAAAAACAAATATAAGGCAACATTGTTTCTTTATGTTAATCAGAAACTTTACCGGTTTCTTTTACAAAAAACTTAATAATATAACAACTAATATAGGCCTAAGACAACATAACTATATTATTCATAATAAACCCGCACTGTAATCTACATAAGCATTTCGTATTGGTTCATAGCATAGGATTCAGGCGGCTGTGAGAATATAGCGTCAACAAATGGCTGACTATGCTTTTTATAATAAATTAATTATACGGTATTTTTATTTCATTTCTAATCATTCACAGAGCTTTTACTAAAAGATATTGTATGCACAGCGTACGCAAAAGCTTAAGCGAACTCATCCAGATTCGTCCGGTAAAGCGTTATTTTGCGTACTTAATAGGCCTACATAAATAGCTATTACCATCCCTGCAATCTACAACATTCTTATCTATAGTACTATCTGTGCAACTCAAATGTAAAAGGGTGTAATTCTTGTATTTGTTAACAGTGGTACCTCTCAGCAATTTATGCAACACATATCAGCCTTGAGCAGTACAGTTTTTTTTTATTATTGGTGTTGGTGTTATGATAGACTGATTGCGTGGTCTAGAAGTTGCTGAAACGGATTCGCATGACTGAGTTTGATCTATGGTATCTCCTCGGATATTTTCTGTGGTAGGGAGGTCTGGAATGGGGTGGACTCAGCCTCGTGACACCTACTGAGGAGCTACTTGATAAAGAAGTAGTGACTCCGGTTTAGTAATGTCCGTGGGAGTCGGCACCTGCCCCAATCCTTTCATCTGAATATTCAAAATGTTTTAATTCTTTATTACGCTCATATTATTGGTTAAAAATGCAGTTCGCTCGAAAATACTACTGTTCAAAACAGTACCTACTGTCTAATGCGGTACATTTTCGAACGATATTCTGGAAATGAAACATTGGGTGGAGTGAAAAAAAACAGTAAATGCTTTTACTGCAAAATTTTAAGTAAATAGGCCTACTAGCATTATAGTGAATAAAATATTTCAGTAAATAATGTTGCTTATTAGCAGGGCCCGGATTCTGATGACCTAAAAATGTTTGAAAAATGACCTATAAAATGACCCTAAATTTTAAAGAAAATGACTTAATAATTATAAAAAATGACCTATAAACTGATATTTTATTTATAAAAAATTATTATTGTACACACAAAGTTACGGACTAGTTTGTACATAATTGCAAAATCTGTAAATAGGCCTAACTGTAATGTTGTGAATGTTCTTTCTTTATACTGGCACTGAGGCACTGGTCAGTCAAAATTCGGAATTTCCTTTTGTGGTCTGCCGGATTATATTGTTCTTTAATTCAGGGTAAACAGTAGTTTGCACTCTCAAATCCAAGCAGGTGCCAAATCAGTCTAATAACAATAGTAATATAATACAAAATGTTGATGTTTCTTTGATTCTCATTTCCGACTGAGACATGATAACACTTAATTTTTCCTTCTTGCATTAAACAAACAACACTTCAAAGACAGCACCGCTAGCGACGAAAAAAGTTAAGTCACTCAATGTAAATGCATGAAAATGACTAAATAAGGAAGCAAATGACACGAAAATGACAAAATAATGACCGAAAATTGAAAAAATGCCCTAAAAATATAAAATGGCATAAAATGACAAAAAATTACCTAATAAATATGTATTTCTATAATCTAGAGGCCATGATTAGGATTTATCTACAAGTTGGCAATGTCTATGCAGTACCAGTAAAAAGATGACATGTCATTAGAATCCGGGCCCTGCTTATTAGCAATCAGTACATACTAGATCAAGTAGTATCTACTGCGAAATATGTGAATAATAATAACTTTGATTTCTGCAACATTACATTCCAACCACCTCTAACACAGATGTTCAAAAAACAGTGCTGCTTCACAGTGTTTCAGAAATTTGTCAGTGATGTTTTCAAGTGCTTGTAGTGATAAGTTATACAGACTCGCGGTTAAATTATTGCACAATTATTCCCTATATTGATTTGAAATAATAATTAGTATATATTAAACTGTAGCCCTAGCATACATTGTACATTAGGGCTCTCTCTCGTTGGAGAAACAATAATAATAATAATTGCCTAATTTTATTGCAGTTGTATTGTCAGCCGTGGTAAATAAATAATAAAAAACTACTAAATGAATCATGTGCTGCCATGTGGGTGTAGAGATTGAAAGCGAAATGATTAAAACGAAACATAGAATTATGAACCTTCCGCTTAAATACAAATAATTCATAAACAATTAAAAGATTAATAATTTTAAAAAATCCAGCGTCGGGGTGCATTCTACGATTAGAGTACACCGTCTGGAACCCGAAATGACCTCAGATTTGAGTTTCAGGCTCAACCCCCTCCCCTGCACAGTGAGTTTCGTCCAAATCGAGTAATATTTCCATTCAGCCCTACATTCAGGATCTCTCTTCCGTCCCCCTATGTTAAAAATTTCAGATCTCTTCGTGCTGTAATGTTATAAACAAATAAATAAGTAGAGCGGGCTAATAAAATCAAAGCAATTGACATCTCCATGCAATATGTTTAAACAAATTATTTCCGCATTGCTCTTCTTCCCCAGTTGCTATGGCAAAAGAGGAAGAGGTACTTAATAATTTTAAATTTAAAAGTAGCCTATTGCTAAAATCTAATGCTGCAATGGTGGAAAAAATTATGTTCTGACATTTTCTTGGGGGGAGCTCATAATTCGCGAACAAAAGCAAAAAATTGAAAATCCGTCTTTAAGGTGAATTCAGACATCCTTTAGTCCATCAATGTAAAAATTTTAAGATCTCTCCATGCCCTAGATTAGGCTGGGTATGGCACTCAGACAAACAGACATACAGAAAAACAAACACTTCCTCTTATTATATAGATATCATGGCCTACTTTAAGTAATCAGGGCCCACTACATGTAGTTTGTACAGCTAAGCAGGTAGTAACTACTAATGTTCATCCAGTATTAACTTATAAGTACTACTAGTATAAGGTTATTCACTCAAAATTAAGTAAAAGATGGTAGTTGTAAGTAACTGCTGAAAGTAATTACTACTACTAGTACTTATTACTAGTAGTAAGTACTTAATTTTTATTCACTCCACACATTGATTGCTGTGACTAATTTAACAGCCGTTCGTCTTCCATATCTTGGTGAAGGGTCGACTTTTTTTTGCCAACTTTATAGTTGCAATAAATTGTATATTTGTTATGTTTATTGTCTTTATAAAACGAGAGTATATATTAACTGTTCTAAAATGTGCCACTTTGCCCTATTATCGAATACCTTTATATTAAAGGGGTTCGAAACACAAAAATGCATTTTTCATTCTGTGCTGCTAGTTGTAGAGAAACAAAAATAAAACATAATGAACCTTATCCCACCATTATAGAAGCAATACTCCGTGAGTTGTGAGGAATTAAACATTGTCGCGTGACGTCATTGGAGCTTGAACTCTCAGCGTGCGCTTACATAGAATCGACATCTCATACCGCAGTTTTCGCTCATTCAACTGTTTTGAAAGTCTATTACGGCTTTAAATGAAATTCGCCACTTCCAGTTTGAGCCCGAAAGAACAAATTCTGATAACATGTATTTGCTCAGAGGATTAAACAATAAATAAATAAATAACAGTAATTCAGACGGTGATTCTGATATCGCAAACATAAATATGGAAATGCGTCCAGGATCAGTGTTTTGGTGCAAGTGTAGAGATTACGAAAATGTATGCTGTTGGGAGTTCGAAAATGTAAAATTAGTTAAGAAGGATGAATTTTTATGTGTAATGCAAAACCCAAATTTCACTAAACTAATTTTATACCTGGATGTTTTAACAATTACAAGACACAAGTATTTAGCAGCGAAAACAACGCGTAAAAAAACTAACTAACTAACTAACCTCTCCTAATTCAGCAGCTAAGACTTGGCTATACGTATCATATAAGTAGGGTTCGGATGTTTATGACATGTCATATTTTTATCCTGACTCAATTCTCGCTCAAACACAAACTGCACGCTTGTTATCCTAATCGGATAGTTTTTATTTTGCATATAAAGTCATATTTTGAGCTTTTTTGTGGACTTGGTCATATTTTGGCCATATTTGTAAATTAACGTCATCTTTCAGTCATAAATTCGGTAAAAGACCGCAATTATACAGTGTATGTACTACATGATAGAGTTAAATTTGATATTTATTTAATTAATTTATGGAAAATTTATGCCAAATTAATATTGACTTAAATTTTAAAATTTACAAGTAAAACTGTAAATCAATAAATTGTTAAAAAGTGGTTATCTGATAGAATTCATGTGATACGTTTTGAATTGCAACATTTCTTTTTAAAAAATACGTTATTTTATTATGTCATATTTAGTCATTTTTAAGGGCATATTTGCAGTCATATTTTCCACTTTTTTAGGTCATAAACATCCGAACCCTAGTTATAAGAAGTTCACAGCCTGGGTCAATTCATGGACTGCCATTGGATATAAAAGAAGAGTGGTAATTCCATCGTGTGTAGTCAACATTATAAGAAATACATTTCCAGAACCAAGAGTTGTGTACGTGGGCTTCAAGCTGTAAAAGTAGAAGTCGAAAACATTCAAAATTCCAGTTTTAACTTTAATTTATCGAACAAAATTCTTGTTTAGTTCCAAAAGTTAATTAAACCCTCCTTACCTATTAGAACAATTTATTGGAATCTTGAGAAGTGCCTTTTTCTTAGTTCATCATATGATGGACAAGGTGAGTAGTGAAGGGGGAGCTCTGTGGTAAAATGGCCGCCAACCGACGCCGCCCCCGGGCGTCGCGACGCCACCTCCGACGCCGTGTCACGTGTGGACTAACGTGACGCTATTATACTCGATTCAAAACAGTGAGAGACGCCCTTTCTTCCTCTGCTATTGCCAACTCGTCCCGACGCCGCATTTAAAAGTTAGCCCCTATGCAAAACCGACGCCGCCCCCGACGCTGCCCCCTACCAGGTTTTGGGAACATCCAGTGACGTCACAACGTGTTATTCCCATGTCTAGTTAGGCATTAAAAACCATTACACAACAAGGGGCGTTAATGACGTCATGAGCGCCCCCCTTTTTGCTATCCCTTGAACCCCTACGTTCTATGAGTGATGTCACGGAGGGAAACCGTTTTTTTGTTTTGTTTTTTTTAATATTGTAGATGTGCCTTCCTGTGGTACCCGCACCCCGACCCCTTTCGAGAACCGACCCCCGACCCCCTTCGAGAACCGACACCTCAACAGGGCGGCAGAGCAAAGTTTTGTGACGAAAAAAATCCTGTCTCTCGCGATAATAATCTAATACGGAAGTTTAGTTATGAAAAAAAGCCCTCAGGTTAGCTTATGGATAAAGATATCAAAACAAATATGTTATATAATGAAAGAGATAGTTCAACAACAGAAACGTAATCTAGTTGTGGAAAAAAAAACCTAAACAACATATTTGCTATTATCAGTGAGAGAGTTCAACAACAGAATACGTAATTCTAGTTTGGGGAAAAACCCAAAATAACATATTTGCAATTATCAGTGAAAGGTAATTCTCAGAAGGAAAGATGTTTTGATGACATCATGCAAGATGCTAGCGTTATAAATACACTGTTCAGAACAATCAATTAGTGTAGTTAACAAGAGTCATCACTTAGTGTGTTCCTGAGGTATGTATTAAATATCTTCATTTAATAACTTTTTTTTTATATGAATATGATGTCAATCTAATTTCTTTAACTCAGTGTAATGTTTTCAACGGAAGGAATGGAAAATATACCGTGAGTGGTTTAAATTCTTAAACAGCAAACCGCGACCGAAAATCAGTGGCTATCAGATTAATAAATTAAACACCGTGGCATTACATCCATGAAAGGACTAGGCCTATCACCCAAACGTTGCTCATCTAACATAGACAGATGGCAATGCTTTACATATCTAAAGCTATTATGCAAATTAATAAATTAAAACACCATGGCGCTATATCCACTTCCGCGACGAGTTTTTTCTTCAATTTCCTCCGAGATAACCTAACCTAACATACCGTAACCTAACCTAACGTTTCCTAACCTATCCTAACCTAACGAAAGCTGTGATATAATAAATCTTACATTATAAGTTAGGTTATGCGCCTAATCTAACATAACATAACCTAACCTAACGTAACCTTTCCTAACCTATCCAAGCCTATAGACATAATTTTTAAAATTTCATATCGCAATAACCTAACATAGACTAAATTTCCCATAGTTATATTATTTGAGATATAAACATTCAGACACAAGTATGGCTTTAATATTATTCTTGAATGCTGAGATTGGCAATTTTTTTATTCTAGGTGGTATAGCATTATAGAGCTTAATCGACATATTTAAAAAGCTTTTCTGAGAGCTACTGTAGTGTACATGCTGAGTTCTTAGATTATTACTATTTCTTGTATTATATTGGTGTATGTCACTGTTTAATGTAAAGTGATTAACATTCGTATGTACATAATTAATACTAAAGAACACACACACAAAGAAGGTAAGGTCAGAACACCAAGCTTGATAAATAGGGGTTTACAATGAGTTCTATTATTGACATTACAAATAATCCTAATAGCCTTTTTTTCTGCAATGTAAAAATTCTTTGAGAGTGCGAACTAAAGCCCCATAGTAATATTCCATAACTTAATAGACTCTGAATTTGAGAGTAATATACTTTTAGTAGTACTGTGGAGTCTACAGAGTATTTTAGTCTTCTCAGCATGAACATGCCTTTAGCCAGTTTTTTTTGCTAAGGCAATCTATATGTGCATACCATGTCAAATTTCTATCAAGAATTATACCTAGGAATTTTATAGGTTCTGACAAAGCCCTATTTACAGATACCCTATCAAAGGTAAATGTTATATCACACATTTTTTCTAGATTCAATGAAAGATTGTTACTTGCACACCAGTCGTTTATTCGCAAAGAACTAATATTTAGGCAGTCATCAACTTCATATCTATTATTGCAGCTTACTTTCAAACCAAAATCATCCGCAAATAAAAACCCTTCATTTGATACATTTTCTACATTAAAAATTAAATCATTTATATACATATTAAAAAGTATAGGCCCGAGTATAGAGCCTTGAGGGACACCATACTTAATTTGCCTTCCAGCAGAATAATGTCCATCTTTGTATACAAACTGAGTACGACTACTAAGATAAGATAGAATGAGATCAGTCGAGTCAGAATTAAAACCATAGTAAAGGAGCTTATTTATAAGAATGTGGTGCTTCACGGTATCAAAAGCCTTGGACATGTCAAATGATCTAAAACTAACAGATAAACCTTTTTCTAAGTCAGCAATAACATTACTTATTAACCTAACTACTGCATTACTAGTGTTTCTCTTGGGTCTGAAACCATATTGTTTGTCAGTAAATAATTCATTCTTTTCAAAATATTTAGACATCTGTTCATTCAATAGAGCTTCGAATACTTTGGAAATTACAGGGACTATAGATATTGGCCTATAGTTATTTATTTGCTTATTATCTCCCTTCTTGTAGACAGGTATTACTTTAATGTTTTTCATTGTACTAGGAAAAGTGCTATTGCCAATGAGACAATCATTAAATAGGTGTGTTAAAACCTCACATATATAACTAGCAGATATTTTTAGGATTTCAGTATTAACACTATAAATATCTAGACACTTGCTATTATTAAGACTAAGAATTTTAATAAACATGTCCTCAACACTCACATGCTGGAAACTGAAAGTTTTACTAGGTTTGACACACTTATTAATGTAATAATTACTATCATAATTACTGACTGCCACTTTGTTACTCACTTCAGCAACATGATCAATAAAAAAGTTGTTGAACGAATTCGGGCTTATATCCTCACCAGATCCAGCAGCTTTACTATTATAATTGGTTAAGCTATTAACCACACCCCACAAAGCTTTGCTTTTATTTTTTGAACCCTCAATTTGTTTATCATAATATGATATTTTTGCATCTTTTATAGCTTTCCTATAATTTTTTTTACAATTTTTAAATTTATCATTCATTTGTTTGTTTTTAAACAACTTTCCTAACCTATAATATCTGTCACACTGCTCTTTTAATTTTAAATATCTAAAGCTAATTTTATGCAAATTAATAAATTAAAACACCATGGCGGTACATCCCTGAAAGGACTAGGCCTATCACCCAACCGTTGCTGATCTAACATAGACATATGGCAATGCATTAAATATCTAAAGCTAATTTGTTTTTATGCAAATTAAAACAACATGGCGCTACATCCTTGAAAGGACTAGGCCTATCACCCAACCGCAGCTTATCTAACATAGACAGATGGCAATGTATTAAATATCTAAAGCTATTTTTTTATGCAATTTTACGTATTATTTAAATTGGCGAGAGGTAATATTACACACTCTTGTGTTCTCAATAAGTTATGATCTCGAAAGATATCTCCATATTTCAATTAAATCAACATAGAATATTTCCCCTGCTACCTTCTAGCCATCGGACAGTGTTATTTACACAGAGACATCTAAAGACGCTGACGAGTACAGTGTTCAATTAGGAGACTATTTAGGTATCAGGGCCCCCGAAGTGTTAGACTAGGGGGAGGACTCGTACATTTCAGAATTCGCAAGCGCGGGTCCTGAAAACTACGGCTTTAAGGTTAGTGTTCCTACTAATAACATTGCTGCAACCTCGACTAAAAGAGAAAGCGTGAACCCAGATCCTCTCTGAGACCTAAGATAAGATATACCAACTCTGTTTTCAAAAAGAGAAGGCAGATGGTTTTATGAATTAGTTTGCGATGGAACCAAGACTTGTGATAATACCCTTACTTTTCTGATCTAGCCCTGAGGATTTTTTCTTATTATCATGTCTTTGTTATTGTGTTTATCTTAAACTCAATGTCCGTGTTTTGCATAATACTGATTGTGTATTCTGCCTTTACAGTATTACGTCGCTATTTCCTTCTATATCATATCTTTTTAACTTAATATCCTTTGCAATTTTACTCCTTTAAATTAAACCTACATTAGTTCGTTGGTTTACCCTTGCATTGCATCCTCGAAGTATACACAACCCTTATGAATCTGATTAATCCTTGGCATTTTAGTCCGTTAAATTACACCGACATTAGTCGTGGGTTTACCCTACTGTACAGCCACAGATTGCGAGTTTAAAAAAAAAAATGGGATTCTTACACTAGATACTTCGTGTTTGATGGTTAAACTTCGTTGAGCATCGGTTAATTAAGCAGGATGTTTAATCATTACACATCCCTATCAGGGGATACGCTTTAACGTCAGATTTTTCCTTAGGTTCATTTCCTTTTCTAGTACCTACTTTATTTTGAATACCACCATTTATTTAAATATCTATGCAAATTAATAAATTAAAACACCATGCGCTATATCCATGAAAGGACTAGGCCTATCACCCAACCGTTGCTCATCTAACATAGACATATGGCAATGTATTAAATATCTAAAGCTAGTTTTTATGCAAATTAATAAATTAAAACACCATGGCGGTACATCCATGAAAGGACTGTGCCTATCACCCAACCGTTGCTCATCTGACATAGACATATGGCAATGCTTTTTAAATATCTATGCAAATTGATAAATTAAAACACCATGGCGCTATATCCATGAAAGGACTAGGCCTATCACCCAACCGTTGCTCATCTAACATAGACAGATGGCAATGTATTAAATATCTAAAGCTAATTTTATGCAAATTAATAAATTAAAACACCATGGTGGTACATCCATGAAAGGACTAGGCCTATCACCCAACCGTTGCTCATCTAACATAGACAGATGGCAATGTATTAAATATCTAAAGCTAATTTTATGCAAATTAATAAATTAAAACACCATGGCGGTACATCCCTGAAAGGACTAGGCCTATCACCCAACCGTTGCTCATCTAACATAGACATATGGCAATGCATTAGATATCTAAAGGTAATTTTTTTTATGCAAATTAAAACAACAAGGCGCTACATCCTTGAAAGGACTAGGCCTATCACCCAACCGCAGCTTATCTAACATAGACAGATGGCAATGTATTAAATATCTAAAGCTATTTTTTATGCAAATTAATAAATTAAAACAACATGGCGGTACATCCATGAAAGGACTAGGCCTATCACCCAACCGCTCTCATCTAACATAGACATATGGCAATGTATTAAATATCTAAAGCTATTTTTTATGCAGATTAATAAATTAAAACACCTTGGCGGTACATCCCTGAAAGGACTAGGCCTATCACCCAATCGTTGCTCATCTAACATAGACATATGGCAATGCATTAAATATCTAAAGCTAATTTTGTTTATGCAAATTAAAACAACATGGCGCTACATCCTTGAAAGGATATCACCCAACCGCAGCTTATTTAACATAGACAGATGGCAATGTATTAAATATCTAAAGCTATTTTTATGCAAATTAATAAATTAAAACAACATGGCGGTACATCCATGAAAGGACTAGGCCTATCACACAACCGCTCTCATCTAACATAGACAGATGGCAATGTATTAAATATCTAAAGCTATTTTTTATGCAGATTAATAAATTAAAACACCATGGCGCTACCTCCCTGAAAGGAATAGGCCTGTAACTTGCCATATTAATAACTATAGCATACCACTAATTTCAATGTTTTAAAAATATTTATCAGCAAGAAAATTTTAAAACATTCTTTATTAAGATTAATAAATCAATCTCCGTGGCGTTACATCCATGAAAGGACTAGGCCTGTCACCCAACCGCTGCTCATTTAACAAAGACAGACGGCAAAATTTGGGGCAAGTGGTCAGCATTCCTACACCTACGCCCAATATTGATGGTTTCCACTAATATGAACACAACACTATTAACAGGACCTCATAAATACGTGTCTTTTATACAAAAACTCTCCGAACAACACTATGACGTAGTTTCAGGATGTTGTAACAAAGACCTTGAGATATCTTTAAGTAAACAAACATGTATGACAAACACAGCAAATACGTTACGATATACCTTCCACAGTTACTTCAGGATGTTGTAACAAAGACCTTGAGATATCTTTAACTAAGTAAACATGTATGACAAACACAGCAAATACGTTACGATATACCTTCCACAGTTACATCATGATGTATCAAAGACCTTGAGATACCATTAAGTAAGTAAACAAGTATGGCAAACACAGTAAATACGTTACGACATACCTTCTACAAAAACATTTCCACACTTAGTTCAGGATGTATCAAAGACATCCTTTAAATACGTAAACAAGTATGAGGAAATAAGATATTTCCTTGCTTCACACCTTTAAAAAAAAATCCACAGCTACTATAAATAGAGCAACCATTCTCACACTTTCACATTTTACTACAACGGTTTCTACAGATAAGGTGAGTGAGTGAGTGTGTTTTTTTTAAATTCGCATACAAATATGTGTTAATTATACTGTTACATACATGGATATTTCTATTGTTTACAGATTCGTTCTTCAGTAGTGTTTGTAGAGTTTTTGAAATTAATAATAAAATGTCTGCCCCCGTATATACTATTTCCTCAGAATCTGAGAATGAGATGGACACTATTACGCTAAACGATACCGAACCTGAGATTTATACGGTCTCTAGTTCGGAATCCGATAACGGAATAGAAACTTTCACGTTACATGATTCCGAACGTGAGATATACACGGTCTCTAGTTCGGAGTCCGATAACGGAATAGAAACTTTCGACTTATCAGATTCTGACGTAGTTGAATCCGAAGATGAAGAACTATCTTCAGACAACGAATTAGATATAATGGATGAAAACGAGGGGGAACAAGTACCCGTAGCGTCGACGTCAAATAATACGGGCGAAAACGCTACGGGCACCGTCCCTACTCTGTTTTCGATCATTGAAAGCAGTCGTAAAGACTACAATCGATTTAATTCCGTTGGACTGCAGCTAGTGATACAGCTCAAAGAACCAGGTGCGAATTCAGGACCAAACCCTTTCGAGCGTTCCCTCAAACAGGCTATAGACCATGCGTTAGTGGAAGCGAGAGATCATGATATGGTAGGCATTTCGATTTTCAATCAAGAAAACGAAATGGATAAGCCTATCGGTCTCTCGTACTGGCGTAAAGATCAAGTCAGTTTGGAAGTTATTAGCAGCGTCGTTAGCAAAGTGTGCCAATCGAACGCACGCTTCAATGCCACCGACCGTTTGCGTTTGGTTGTGGACATTGTCCATATGCCTAACGGAAACGGGCGAAATAAGGGTGTACCGACGAAGGGGCGTACGATTGGTGTACTTGCCCATTTGAAGACAAGCGTTGTCTTCGTGCAGGCAGTCGTGAAATGCTTAGCATTTGCAATAATAATCGCTATTGCTAAACTAGGCGAACGTAAAATATACAGATCGTACATTGAAAACAACATGACAAGCAAAAAACTGAAAGCAGAAGTGGACGAATTAATCAGAAAGTCTGGTGTTGATCTCTCGCAAGGTGGAGGTATCCCTGAGCTGGAGATGATTCAGGCTTACTTAAAGGATAGGTACAGAATAGTGGTGTATAGCGGGTTTAATTTAAACTCTGTGATGTACGACGGTGGTAATGTAGGGAAACAAATACTGTATTTATTGTACGACTCAGACACCCTGCACTACCACACCATAGTAAACCTCACCGCCGCAATGGCTAAACGTTTCGTTTGTCAAGGTTGTCATAAAGGGTTCCGTAAGGGAACGAATCATTCCTGTCATTACGTCTGCTTTTGTTGTAGAGCTACACCGCCTTGCAAGCATAGCATGGACGTGGTGACTTGCGCTGATTGCCGTAGAGAATTCCGCGGACGCGCATGTTTCGATAATCATAAGCGTACCAAGATTCAAGGGCGCACTATATGCATGGGTCTGCAAAAATGTGAAAACTGTGGAAAGTTTAAAACATTTCAGCGGAAACATGAATGTTTCAAAATTTATTGTACCGTATGTAAAAGTAATCAAGCAGAGACAGGACACGACTGTTACATGGCACCGCTGAAAGAGACTAGGAGTTCAAACAAAGTGCTCTATATATTTTTCGATGCGGAAACAACGCAAGACACCCGTATCAAAGACAATACCTATCTACACATCCCTAATCTGATTTGCGCACAACAATCTTGTTCTCTTTGCGAGACGTCCAAGGACGAAGAGTGCGCTATATGCGGGAAACGCAGTCATTCCTTCTGGGAAGATCCCGTTCGTGGTTTCATGGACTATCTGAGAATGGAAAGAGCTTTCGAAAAGATTATCGTCATTGCTCACAACGCTAGAGCTTTCGATCTTCAATTCATTCTCGAGTACGCTATTAGGCAAAAGTGGACTCCCGACTTGGTTATGTCTGGCTGCAAGATACTTTGCATGAAGCTCGAGCATCTCGTCTTTTTAGACAGTTTGAACTTCATTCCGCTGCCTCTGCGTAGTTTCCCTAAGACCTTTGATCTGAAAGACGTCGTTAAGGGGTATTTTCCTCATTTTCATAATACGACCGAGAATCTAGACAAGGTTTACCCTCATCATCCAGACCAAGCGCTTTACGGACCGGACACCATGTCTGTGAAGGATAGAGAGGCCTTTACGACATGGTACGGGACCGTTAAAGATCTTCCTTTCAATACTCGTGTAGAGCTCCTGAGGTATTGCCAGGCCGATGTTACGGTGTTGAGAGAAGCCTGCACTCTCTTTAAAAATCTATTCAAACAGATTGCCAACATAGAGATTTTCCTTGAGGCTATCACGATTGCATCGGCCTGTAATAGAATCTTTAGATTAATGTTTCTTCAGCCTCAGACCCTAGGCATTGCTCCCTCCTGCGGCTATAGAAAAGCAGACAGGCATTCCCGTAAATCGTTGATGTGGCTTATTCACGAAGCCAGTGAGAGGGACGTAATCATACGTCATGCAGGTAACGGACGCGAGGTACGCCTTCCCGAACTTCCCGAATGGAAGGTGAACGGTTTCTGTGAACATACACAAGAGGTTTTCGAATTTCTCGGCTGCTATTATCACGGATGTCTCTGTCAACCAAACAGAGATGTACCCCTGATGGATTCTTCAGAATCCCTTGCCGAGAGGTACGAAAACACCATGGGCCGACTGGACAAGATCCGATCAAAGGGTTACGTGGTCCATGTGATGTGGGAATGCAAGTTCGACGTTGTTCTCGAACGGTTCCCCGCAGTGAGAGACGATCCTTTGATCGGAGATGTCCCGTTGGTCCTTAGGGACTCTGTCTACGGAGGACGTACCGAGGCAATGCGTCTTTACCATAAGGCGGATGAGAAGAAATACGAGAAAATCTTGTACAACGATATAATGTCCTTATATCCATCCGTCTGTAAATATAACAAGTTTCCTATAGGCCACCCTACTATTCACGTCAGCGAGCAGTGTTTAGAAACGGATAGCATGATGATGAAAGAAGGCCTCGTTAAATGTACAGTCCTGCCTCCGCAAGGGCTCTACCATCCCGTTTTACCTTTCAGGTGGAATGGTAGGCTCTTGTTTCCCCTTTGCCGCACCTGTGTTTTGACTATGGAACAAGGTGTCTGCAAACATGTGAACGAGGAAGAGAGAGTGCTCACAGGTACATGGGTTGTAGACGAAGTGAGATTAGCTGTAGAAATGGGCTATAGGGTGATGAAAATCCACGAATTTCTCGAGTACAGTGTTACGCAGTACTCGCGTGAAACCCACGAGGGCGGGTTATTCGTGGACTACATCAACCTGTTCCTCAAAATTAAAACCGAATCCAGCGGATACCCTTCTTGGGTGAAAACAGAGGCCCAGAAACAGGAATACATCGATTTGTTTTACGAGCACGAAGGTGTTAAGCTAGACCCCGAACAAATCGTGAAAAACGCTGGAAAAAGGACCCTTAGCAAGCTATGTTTGAATTCTTTTTGGGGTAAGCTCATTTAAGATCCTAACAGAAGTAAAACAAAGCTTGTTAAGGAACCTAAAGAGCTGTACAAGTTCCTCACGAGACCTGGTATAGAAGTTAAAAGACTGCTTTTTGCCAACGACGAAGTCGTGTGGATTAATTGGATCTCGATAGAGGAGGAACAGGTCTCTCTTCCTCATACCAGTGTCGTTCACGGTGCCTATGTAACGACGGGTGGTAGAATGGCCCTCTATGACTACCTCGACAATCTACAACGTAGAGCCCTGTACTGTGACACGGACAGCGTGATATATACACAGACGCCTAAAGACGCTAAAGAGTACACTGTTTCACTAGGAGACTATTTAGGTAATATGACGAGCGAACTGACCGACTACGGGGAGGACGCTTACATTTCAGAATTTGCAAGCGGTGGCCCTAAAAACTACGGTTTTAAGGTTACTGTTCCCAGTAACAACACTGCCTCAACCTCTGTATGTAAGGTTAGAGGAATTACTCTTAATTATAAAACGTTGAAGGATGTCAACTTCGACGCCATTAAAACCATGGTTTTAAACGGTGATCCTTCAGCCATAATCTCTGTGAGAACGGAGAAGAAGATTAAGAGAAAGCCCGGCCCTCAGATCATCTCTGAGCCAGAAGTAAAGAAATACCGACTCTGTTTTCGAAAAAGACGCAGAGTTAGCGGAGGGTATGATTCCCTGCCCTTCGGGTATAAATAAAGACGAGACGAGAACACTATGTATGTATAGACTAGTCTTCCTCTTTAGAGTGTATAGTTCTCAGGCACAGTGGAGTCCAATCCTTACGAGTTTTCGACATTTTGCTTTGAGTTCTTTTGCTTTGCATGTTAAATGACAACAGGTACCCCCACTATTGCTAAACTTTCACAAGCGAGTTCCTTTACAGATAACAATATCGAGCAATAGTTAATTCAGCAACATGTTTACTCCTTACACAAACCCATCAGGAGAAAGTTTCATAGGAATCCGTATTCTGTAAAAATAATCTTTATGACGTAACTTGGCCAGCCTTTGTACGGAACATTGCTAAGCATTGACAATAGGTTCCATCGGATACTACTCTAGCTTACGATACACTTTTTAAAGGTTAAGGGATCCAACATAGCAATAGCGGGATGCTCATCACTCACGACATGTATATAAATGGGTATTTCACACTGATGTATGATCTTACGCCTGATGTTTCGGCTTCGCATGGTCATAGAAGTTTGCCTGGTAGTGGGAACTTTAAATTCGATAAGGCTTTGAACCAGCCAACACTTGTATCCTCTACTCTGAATACGATAACTGTATCGAAATCATTAAAGATAGAAGACTGATCACAGATTTTTAGAATAATGAATAGTAAGCAAATAAATTATGCAATAAGTAATGTAGAAACATTCGAGGGGTTTACCCTAGCGATATATTACCACATTTGTAAAACATAAAACCTAAGATTTATATAATTAATTTTGATCCTAATTCTTCACCTGGTTCTCATTGGGTTGCCGTGTTTTAAATCAAAATTTTGCCTACTACTTTGATTCTTTTGGTCTACCACCCGTCATTCCTGAGATATCAAAATTATAAAACAAAACTCAATACAATGGCTATACAACACTCAAGGACTACGGCAGTATGTGGACATTATGTCTACTTGTTCACATACTTAATGAATAAAGGATGGATGATGCAAGAGTTTGTAAACATGTTTACTACGTCTCCAGAGATATAGATCGTCCGCATCTTCCACAAATTCCTTGGAACTCTCTGTGGAACGAGGAAAGGAGGCCAGAGATGTTTTCTAGGACATGTGCATTGTAAGTATTTAACAAGAACACGGATTTATTTTAAGATTAGAAAGTAGGTTACGCGTATGTTAAAACTTTTACTTTTTGTTTTCAGAACGAAAAAAAATACAAAGCAGCTCGATTTCATAGGACTAGCTCAGTTTCGTTGCAGTGTCCAGAACGAGAGGTCCTCCACATCCTTGATCAAACGAGATGTCTTCGTCAGAGATGGGAAGGAGCAAAACCAAATGGAAAAAAGTATGTATTGTATATTCATTACTCTAGTTAGATTTCTTACGGGTATTGTTTGTTTGTTTCAGGTTTCATCATAAAGCTCTGTATAAAATTAGATTTCTTACGAGTATTGTTTGTTTGTTTCAGGTTTCATCAGGCTCTGTAAAGAAAGAGAAGGTGATCGAAGCTGTGACAACAACAAGAGTTGCTCCTTCGGTAATAGCACGCAGAACCTATTTCCTCAACGCAAGAAAGGATCGTTACATCAGTTTTGGATTCTACTCCCTTATGAATTACACTGGGTGTGTTGAGATTGGAAATTCTAGCGGTGCTTACATTATCTTTTCTCCCAACCTCCTGTCCTCGTTTTTGTTACAATTACCTAAAATGTGTGAAAATATGTGTTATTGTAAACCTTATCTGTTTAGAGAAGATTCTTTCAGATTACAGACACGTAAGGACTCGAAAAAATGTGCAATGCAATACGGTAGCGCTCGCATTGTTTTACATAATGATGACATTAATTATCTTATGATTAATTCTAGTAATATAACCGGCATTATGAGTAAATTTGTACTCATACAGAGTGAAGTGTATAATTATGTAACTAAACAAAGTGTTCCTGCAAGTTTGGAAAATCTGTCTTATTGGATATGGTTGTAGATGAAATAAACCATCCATCTCTATTACTGTGAAGCCAATTGTTTATACACATTATTTCATAGGAGTGTGACAACCTTATGATACAGAATAAGGTTGTGACGCTCTGAAATGAGATTTAACCTTAACCGTTATCCTATTCCTTACACCTCATTTTCATTTAGATGATAGTAATACTAACACTAACACTCATCATGAAGACCACGAAGAAGAAACGATGCAGCATAAGAGAAAGGTTATGTAAGTATAAACTTATTTTTATCTTTTAATAACTAGACAAGGGTGTGAGGAAGGGTCTAATATTATGGTATTCATGCGCTCTGCCGCCCTGTTGAGGTGTCGGTTCTCGAAGGGGGTCGGGGGTCGGTTCTCGAAAGGGGTCGGGGTGCGGGTACCACAGGAAGGCACATCTACAATATTAAAAAAAACAAAACAAAAAACGGTTTCCCTCCGTGACATCACTCATAGAACGTAGGGGTTCAAGGGATAGCAAAAAGGGGGGCGCTCATGACGTCATTAACGCCCCTTGTTGTGTAATGGTTTTTAATGCCTAACTAGACATGGGAATAACACGTTGTGACGTCACTGGATGTTCCCAAAACCTGGTAGGGGGCAGCGTCGGGGGCGGCGTCGGTTTTGCATAGGGGCTAACTTTTAAATGCGGCTTCGGGACGAGTTGGCAATATCAGAGGAAGAAAGGGCG
Source organism: Ectobius pallidus (assembly GCA_964059195.1). Classification (NCBI taxonomy): domain Eukaryota; kingdom Metazoa; phylum Arthropoda; class Insecta; order Blattodea; family Ectobiidae; genus Ectobius; species Ectobius pallidus. The sequence continues at coordinate 42,070,190 of CAXKWD010000012.1, forward strand.
TCTCTCACTGTTTTGAATCGAGTATAATAGCGTCACGTTAGTCCACACGTGACACGGCGTCGGAGGCGGCGTCGCGACGCCCGGGGGCGGCGTCGGTTGGCGGCCATTTTACCACAGAGCTCCCCCTTCACTATTAAGGTGTTGGAGCAATGTTTTTAGGCAGTGATAGATCAATTTCTTGAACCTCTGGTGATGATCCTCGAACTTGTGTTAGTACGTTACTTTTAATTTAATTTATTATTTCAAGTTTCCATTCAATCTTTGATTTTTCATATTTATTCTTGAGTACCCACGATGCAGAGGGTTTTAGAGTAATGTGTTTTAACCCCAATCTTCTCTTTATTTACATTAGAATTATGATCCGAAATTGTAATTATGGACCTACATTATATGATAATTATATGATATGATAAATGTATTCTTTTCGGGGCGTATTTAAGCCTGAGACTATGGTAACTTTCCAAACTGCCAGTGTGATTATAACAATGTCTGATGTGAGGCAAATCTTTTAAGAATGTCTTATCTAAACTAATTTTAGCAAGTATTTTATATTAACTTGAAAATCCATTAATCCAAGATTTCTTTTTTCGTCTTCCTTTGAGAGAACGTAGTGTTCACAGAATTTCCATATCCCATTTTCCATCCACTTATGCTAATTCATTATGTGATTGAAAATAGAAATACGTTTTTCAATCAAAATATCGCTGCCCCCTTTGCAAGTCTGAGCAGACCACCACAAATGATTGTTTATGCTATTCTTCCAAGCGAATATATTCGGAATTTTTTTTCATGAATTTTTAGTTTCTTCATGAGGCTTTCCGACATATGCCAAACATCAAACTCATGTTCAATACTGGGGTACTTCGTTTTTAATAGATGCCTGACACCTTTGTGTCTGTCAGAAAGAAAAATGCTGATATTACTTTTTTCCTGTTCTGCTAATCGGTTCATTAAAAGTTCACAGGCAGCCTTTTCTAAATCACCTATCACCATCCCCTTTTGTAACATTTCAAAATCGATTATTTTTCCGGAATTTAAATCCATCATTGAATAAATAAAATACTTTGCTGAAAACCCAGGGGAGTCGTACTGACCGTCTCCTGCTAACCATACACGTTTATCATCTGTCTTCAATGAATGTAAACATCTTTCTCTCTCATGTTCCCAGCATTTTAGATTCACCTTTTATATTGAATTCAAACACACTACAGAATGGAATTTTTCCAATGAATTAATAAGACTATAAAACTCGAAAAGAAACACTAAGAAAAATTGTTATTACACTGAACTAGAACTGACTGAACCAGCACATTCCCATCCCACCACTGCATGCAGGTAACTGGCGCGCGTGGCCGCCGAGCTCCACTGACGTCACGGGGAATTATATTTCCTCGTATTGCAAACAAACGGAGCATCGTTCCGCAACAATAATAACACCAATCTGCACTATTCATTATGAAGATTATTTTAAGATCAACATGCATTTTGTGTTTCGGGCTCCTTTAATGTCTTCCTTAATTGTTTTCATATGGGCTAAAATTTGAATCTACACACTGAAATCAGATAGTTGGTTTGTCATTCACACGGCCAGTCCACGCTTTCACTTCCCAACCCTGTTTCTTCTGGAGGCTTGAAAACATAAGTGGAGCGATCGAACTTCATGCCTGAAGGGGGCTGATATTTCCAGTTCTCTATATTGCTGATTTTAAACCGTAATAAGGGTATAATTCTGAAAAGTAGACGTAATAAATTGAGTTGAATGCTCATTAGTTGATTGCTCACGGCACGGTTGTGAACTATTATATCAAACCTTGGTGAAATATCTCTGCAAAATAATATAAAATAATATTTGCCGGTAAAGCGTTCATAGCGCTTAAAACGACACGCACATTATTACATTACTATATTTTATACCCAGATTCTAAGTAACATGAAATTAAATAGCTGTAATAAGTATGGATGTCATCGACTTCCACACCTTGTAGGTTGGTTCAAAGGAAAAATGAAAAAGAACAATCACACAAATAGTCAATATATATCATTATTTGGTTTTTTGTTTAATATTTTTCGTTGTAGGGATGTATATGCGGCCCCGCTGTCCGGGCCTTACAGAACCGGGACCTATCGGGAAGGGTTTACCTTTTGATCTCATATATTTTGACTAGGGAATTACATTAAGGCGCATGAGTGATCAGTCCAATTCCAGGACCACCTCCGACAGATCACAAACACAATAGGACAAGAAACATTAGTAAAACACTCATTCCACATAAGGTGCTGTTGGGATGAAGATGATAATGATTGCCAGATGATATTCGGGGATCACAAGGCATAAAGTTACCCGGTATTCGTCTTAAAGGCTAGAAAGACACCTTAGAAACCCCATCTAGGTAACTTGTCCTCGCCGGGAGTTTAACCATCTCTGCATGAAGAGATCCAACGCAACTCCTGCTCCACAGTGATGGTCATAGTTACAGTACTATAACAACTGTAAAATGTAGTCTTTGTGAGAACTTTAAAACAAAATAAATAGCCTCCCAGTATATTCAATGCAGGGTTATGTTTTAAAATACAATAGTACGTGTGTGAAGAAATATTTTCAATTCGTTTATTAATATAAGAATATCTTAAGGTTATTTATTTACGACTTCTTATGAAGGCATACTCAACTTTCGCAGAAATCGTAAAAGGTCTTGCAGCGAGAATTACGTAAAGATATAATTTTTGGAAATAATGTCTAGTGCTTAAAGGTGTTTTATAGCTCTTAGGTATGATCTGGCACCGCTGCGTAATTTGCAACAGTGTTTGTTTCCTTTTTCGTGTTCAGCTGTAGCGAGTCGTTGGCTTGGCTGAGTCAGTGTATCACTAACGGCCAAGTGCATCAACACTGATTAATATTTGGTTAAACAGTGTTTACTTACACACGTTTAAGATTTTAAACATGATTAAAAAGGAATGTGGTGCACCATTCCTAATTTCTGTTTACGGGGCCGTGTTTAGCTGACGGCTTGTTTAAACACAGAGCATAAAATCGGAAAGCGAGCGTAGTATAATGAACGCGTTCTTTTGTTGACGAAGCCATTACCTAGAGGAAGAAGAAGAAGAAGAAGTTAACAACAAGAAGACACCATGGAGGAGCGAGGATATGCTCTGCTCTGCCTTTGATGTAGGCAAGCATATTATGTATCGGCGAGTCAGTGAGACTATAGCATTGCTTACATCATGTATGATTCGAGCTGCAGTTCTGAGCATATTTCCAATGTCCCCTACAACAATATTGAATGATCAGGTTGCATAATACCTCAATACAGTTAGTAGTCGATTCATATCAGAAACAGGATGATTTATTTCTGTTGGGAATTGCAGTACCTGTGAAACTATTTGTTTAGAAAGGCGAAATCTCTCCACGAATTTCCTAACGGAAAGTTCGCTGCACTATTAAATTTCTACGCTAATTTTCATTCCGTTCAAGATATTCCAGATATAATAACTCTCTTCAAAGTCATCATCTGCACCTTGTGTTTTCTTTGGCTTTTATAATATTATAAACACTTGAATTTCAAAAATACACTGCCATACCCTTGTTTTTCTTTTGTTTTGCTTTCTTATATTTTAAAAACATATATACACTGTACCGTTTAACATGTTAAGACTTCACTGCCACTACGTTATATATATATATATATATAAATATTTTTTTTTGCTTTCAGAATTTTTTAAAAACTGAAATACAGTGTTCCGTATAAGACTTTATAGAATTCGCTGCTACGGCTTTGTGTCTCTGTATTGTTTTCCTTTTGTAATATTTTAAAAACGTAAATACAGTTTACCGTATAATATTTTAAAAATTCATGTCCACTGTCTTTATATAATATAATAAACTGTCATAATGATTCAGATTGCAGTCTATTGATAAAACTTAATGAATTCTCTGTCAATACCATAAAAAATTATTCACCAAGAATTATATGGGGCAGTAATAACTGTAATATACTTTTATATATAATTATATATATATATATACACACAGGGTAGTTTTACTTGTAAAATCAAAATAAAAAATGAATGTCACAATAGAAGAGATACATCAGTACGACACAAAATCAAGAAAGAACTTATACACAATAGGGCACAACAAAAAAGCATCGGAAATTGATCCATATGTAATCGGGGTAAAATTTTATAACAAACTACCAGACAGTATAAAACAGTGTACCGGGACAAAATTCGCCAATAAAATAAAATAATACCTATGCCAAAAAGCACTCTACGGGATAGAAGAACTATGAAAAGCATGTATCTCTATTGAATAATTCAGATTGTAAGTTTCGGACATGTCCAACATCAATAATATGTATTTTGATACCTGGACGAAATAAAATTAAAACAATTATTATTATTGTTATTAATGTTTGTTATTATTACTATTACTATTATTATTACTATTACTATTATTATTACTATTAATTTTAATATTACTATTATTATTACTATGATTGTTGACAGTGAATTCTTAAAATTTCATACAGTACCGGTACACTAATTAAACTTAAAAAATATTAGGATAAAAAAATAATTAGTCGCGACCGGGGATTGAACCTGGGACCTTCTGCACCACAGCTCAGTACTATAACCACTCAGCCACGAACGATGTTAGGAACATCGTTTGAATGTTGGCCATGTGAAGCGGTCAGGCTTCTCTTGTGTCGCGCTTCGAAAGTTAAAATTGTCTTTTTAGGTCTATGAGATGTGTTTATATAATATTTATTGTACTGTTCAGTTCGGAAAAATGGTATTATGATACTAATAAGATTAATATCGAGACCTAATTCGTCTGAAAAGAGAAATATGAGAAGAAGAGAGTCTCATCTATTGTTTCCAAGTCGACCCCGCCATTTCAGCAAACTGCTAATCATTGTTTAGCCTCAGTAACCGCCCGATTTTGACTGTTTAAGTTTAATCAACGGTAATCGGCGATTTCGATACTAATCGAGGTTGATGCTCCATAACTTTCCCTAATCATAGGTTAGGAAGAAATTATAAACGCTGATTACACTAATCATTGTCGGTGCACTTGGCCATAAGAGTGTTCTTAAAATATTGATTGTGTTGACGGCTTAAGGATGGGTGTGTGAAAGTCTAGTACTCGCTTTATAAATTGTCCCAAAATCTCCTTAAGGGTATCCGTGATGTAGTATTTCTGATATTTAAACAGTAATCTCAGTCTCTTATGCCATTATATGGTGCGTCGTTTTCTTGCTTACATTTTCCAATATGGAGGCAATCTACCAAACTAGTGATTCCGCGAGTCAAATAGAAACCATTGTGAAAATTCTGCCGCGTAGTATGAGTAAATTTTCCATGCTCAACAAAGGTATAGGTTGACCATGAATCTTTTATTTGTATAATACTTGACAAAGATCTGTTTTGTGTAGCTATACGCATATATTATATCTTATTTAAGCATATTTGATATTAAATAATGCTTCACATGAATGGTAGTATTTTTCATATCATGCAGTTTTCTTGTTCGAATAATACCGTGAATTGATTTGAAGGTATTTTCTCTAGTGCTGAAGATTTATTCAAGTCTCCAAGGTTATTATCGTACGTGACCCCTCTGCTTATCAGTCCTCTTAAACCCCGAATTTCTGACAAAACTACAATTATTAAGTTTTGTTCTACACTCGCATTTCGCTCATCAGCATTTGCTACAGTGTTTCAATTATTTCAGCTAACATAACTTTGTGTTACGATCGTTCTAGGCTTATATGCCATTGTGCTATCCGTAATTCACAGTGCATCATCCTATCATAATTCTGTTACGGCTAATATTGATATTACAAGCAATTCTCAGAGATTAACTTACAATATCAACTATTACGAGTGTTTCAGTGTATAATTCAATATATAATGTAAATTCCCTACATATATATCCACGTGCTATATTTCGCGCGAATTCTGCATATTGGCTAATTCACTTGTTGTTCTATATTTATTCATTTATTTCCATATTGCATTACGTGTGAGAATACAGTTCGCAATGTTTTTTGGACATGTTATAAATTGTATTTCATTTAATATTCGTGGATCCGTGTATCCCAGCGTACCTTTGTTCCATTGCTCTTAACCCTTTGCGTTCCTTTTCGTAACTGGTCCTCCTCCTTAGTTTCCAGAGGCTAGATCACTTCTTTTAATTTCAACATATTTTTCCCTGTGTGCTCCCACATGTTTTGGCACGTCCGATAGCCGGATATTAATGAATACTATTTTAAACTCTCACATGTGTATCGCTTTGCTTCACGGGATTCCGCTCATATGTTTCTTGGCTTGCGCGAAAATCACTAGCACGACTGCTGTGATTTCAGAACCCGGACATATCACGCGAACGCCGCCCATTGGATCATAAAACAACCGCGACGGACGGCAACGATTTCAGTCAGCAGTGAATCAAAGGTCCAGTTATCATCTAGCAGGGTGACCATTAAGTACAAAGATCTTCACAGCATACAACAAACAGCAAGTATTTCATACCATACAACATGGAAGAAGAATTTAAATAGCTTTTGAAACGACGAGGTAATATCAAGAGAAAATTTACACTTGTATAGAAAGTTCTCAGCAATGTACCTGAAGAAATCAACATATTTGTACTCAAAGCACACTACGGCAATTTGCTAGACATCTTTGAGAAAAAGGACACAGATTGAGGCATTGGTTGAAGCTGAAGCTGAAATGGACATACACACTCAATATGCTGAAGAAATAAAGAGTTGCTACATCGAGTTGAAAGCAAAGCTAAGTGAACTTATGTTTCAACATGAACAGCCATTACATGGTGCCAGTCAATTGAACAGTCAACGATCACAGGCCAGTGACAGGGCGCCTCACAGTGAAACTTCACACCACACTTGCCATTCATGCACTTCACAGTCTAACAAAGTTATACCGTTACCCTTGATACACTTGCCAGAATTTGAAGGTGATCTGACCAAGTTCAAACACTTCTACGACACGTTTTGCAGTCGAGTCTTGAACAATGAATCCTTAGTTCCGATTCAAAATATCATTACCTTTTATCATTGCTGAAATAGTCAAGTGCAAACTCTAGTGAAAAACTTACCTGTCACCAGTGATAACTTCTCTGTGGCAGAAGAACTAGTATGTGCTCGATATATTAACACCAGGTTAATAGCAAGAGCACATACAAAACCATTATTTACATTGCCAGTTCCATTTGAAAACATCATTCTGATGCAGTTAATTTTAGATTATCTTTCTGACAACACTTGCAAGGAGTGGGAGAGTAAAATCAACTCACAAAGTTTTACGTCTCTCCAAGAGCTTATAACTTTCCTGGAATCTAAAGGACACTCATTACAAGTTATTAATGAATTTCATCTTCAGACAGGGTTAAAATAGTTATAAAATTGAAAGAGTGGCCCCTGATAAGTGCTACGACAAGGGTTTTAAGGTGGACACTCTTTCAATTTCATAACTCATTAGAAGTTTTAGCAATTTCCAATAACACGTCCAGCCCATCGAAAGGAAAAGGTGAGCTGGGATCACGCAAGACCAGTTAAAGCAACTCGAGCGTCTTTCGCAGCCATAACAGTGATTTCTGTCCATGTTGTCAAAACAATCACAGTTTATCAAAGTGCAACAAATTTTTGCAACTAAAGGTAAATCAAAGATGGAATGTGATAAATTCTAAACGTTTGTGTTCAAACTGTTTTTCCCCTAACCGTAAAAGGGAACAGTGCAAACTCCAATCCTTCTGCGACTGCGGTTCATCTATACACAGCAAGTTTCTGCACAGTAGCGACAAGAAAATGGTTTAACGCTCAAATCAGATTTCAGATAGTATCAATCCTGAGAGAATAGCTGATCTTCCAACTAGTTATAGGTCTTTCAAGGAGAAACCTAGACAAGAAAAAGTGCTTGTAGCTACTGTTGTGGTAGAACTTGAAGACAAACAAGGAAACTTAGTAAAAGGTCGAGCGTTATTAGATTCAGGAAGTCAGTTAAATTTCAAAACTTTAGAATTAACCATGAAGTTACAACTACCCACAACAGCTGTCGACACTCCCATTCGAGGCATAAACGGTACCTCATCTTGTGGTCACAGTGTTAAGGTTAATATGCGTTCCCTGATCCATAACTTTAAAGCTCATCTGAACTGTTTAATATCACCTCACCTTATAAACAAACTTCCTTCTGTCCGCATTGACCCTTCTAAATTTAGCATTCCTGGTGAAATTCCTTTTGCCGATCCTAAGTTTTACATCCCTGGTGTGCCGAATGCCTGGCACATTAGTATGTTTCTTATATTAATGTTACTTTTATTCAGGTACTTACGTTTTACGGGTCTTTCCATCTTGTTTACGTTTTGTTTGTTTACGTTTTTTGTTGCTCTCTTGTTCTATCTCATCTTTGCTTACATGAGTATTGTTTTCCGGGCGCGTTCTAATGTTTAGTTTTGCTGTTTCTCTACTTCCTCGCGTGCGCTTCTGCAGGCCCTCAGTCTGCAGCTAGGAGCTTAACGAGTAACATCTCTTCTTCTATCCTGAGGCCTTTCCTCTGTCCGGGATCGATGTGCCTCTAAGTTCAGGTATGTTTCATCTTTAGTTTTTGGCTTCACCATTCTTTTTCTGGCGAGTAGTTTCGTTCATTTAAAATCTGATTGCTAATTTTAGTTTGTTAATTCTCGCTCGCCAGGATTCTTTTTCTTTCGTTTCGTATATGCTATCGTTTTGTTCGTTTTGAGTTACATATACAATTTTAGAGATGGAACGACCCGACAACGCCCCTTTTTCAGCAACAGTTAATGCTATTTAGCAAACATTAATCAGTTACAAAGATTCGTTATTCTATCCATAATATTCAGTCTTCTGTAAACCTGCATACTGTAATAAAATATTTGTAATGTTATTTGAATTTTCTTGTTTGGATGCTATTTACTCCTCTGGGTTATCATGGGTAAACTAAATCCCGGTACAAAATTGTGGTAGCAGGCGCACTCGGTCTTTATTTTGGGGTTATTTTGCCGTGAATTGTGTGCTTTGCTAGTAGATTCAGTCTTCAGGTTTTCAATTATGAATGTTACGCTAATTAACCGACGTTATGCTATTGACTGTTGTTAGGAGGTTTAAGATTTGCACCTTTTATTTTTGGGCTACGTTTTTGCTTTTCTTTTTCAAAATGGAACATAATCTTATTTCTACTGATACAGTAAGGCAGCATAACCTGGATTTTCAAGGCGTCAGGCAAACTAATTCGGTAACCTTACAAGGTCTTCACACTACAGTTAATGAGAATGTGGTTAGGTTTCCTGAAAATGACCAAATTATTTCACATCAGGGTGTTTCCTTTTCAAATTTAAATTTTAAAACTCTGGAACTACCAAATCCTGTAGAACAGTTGATTCAGAAATTTACGGTTTTTGAAATAAATAATGCTGATCAAGCTTTCCTTTTTTTGAAAGAGCTAGTTATTTTTCAAAAACAAGTGTCATCATTCCGATTAAGTGAAATTCAGATATTACAAATTATGTGCTCTCGTGCTACAGGACAACTACTAGATTTAATCATGAAAGCTATTAATACTGGACTAACAATCAAGCAATTTCAACTTTCGGTCATTAAATATTATATCCCGGATATTACCTTGCACCAACTTACTGGCAAGTATTATTTTCGTAATCAACGCCCAGGGGAGAGTTTTCTTGCTTACGTTGAAGACATTGAAATCGTAGCTAGTGCTTTAATGTTTCCCCATTCTGAGAAAGAATCAGTTGCGATGGTTGGTTTGGGTGCTAGATTGCCCGAAGTCCGTGGCCTATTTCTCAGCTTTTCTCCACCTGTTACTTGGGAACAGTTAAAAGAACTTGCTCCTAAACTAAATAACATGGCGGCTTTGGAGCAATCTTAGGCTTCACCGCGCTCTGAAGGGCAAGATGATTTTTCGAATAGACCCACATTCTACAGAAATAGTTGGTCCGGTCAAGCTAGATCTAACCTGGTACTCGGGGCGGCAGATCTATTATATTTTGTGATATCTGTAAGCGAGTGGGACATACTCGTGACAGGTGTTGGGGTAGAGCAGGTGCTACCAATTATCGTGGTAGGAATGTTGCTTCTAACCTTAGTAATAGGCAGAGTTACCTAGACAGGAAAAGTCATCGCTCGAAGAGGGATGTGAAATTTCCCATCGTAGCGAAAGCGTCTAGTAATGTTCCTATTGTTGCTACAAGTTTAAATAACATCTCGTGTCAAGCCTTACTTGATTCGGGTAGCTCTTATTCTATCGTGTCCCATGAATTTGCTGCTCAAAATAACTTTACTGTGTGCCCGTGTGACTTAGTTTGCTATAGTATTGACCAGTCCCCAGTGAGAATTTTGGGCAAAACTCGACTTAGAGTAAAACTAGCTAAATTTATCTGGAATTTCAATTTCATTGTAATTAAGGGGTTGCCTGTTCAAGCTGTTTTGGGTGCAGACTTTTTGTCTAAAACTAGAACCATATTGGACTTAAGTTGTGGTGTGCTGCGTTTTGGGTTCGACCCGAGAACCGTTGCGCAGTTACATTTCGATTCTCGAAATGCCGAGTATGAGATTTTAGCTGCCACTATTGATCCGTTGTTTGAAAACAATTTTCCTGCGGAAATAAAATTGTCTCATCTTTCCTCTGAGAAGGCTGCTGACATTCGTCGTTTGGTAGAACTGTACCCGGATGTTCTAACTAACGACCTGGGGCTAACTAACCTCATAGAGTACGATATTGTTCTGCAAGATCAAAAGGCTGTTAGGTTACCACCGTATCGCCTCTCTCCGCCTCGTATGCAAATTCTTAAAGCCAAAATTGATTCTATGCTTCAGCAAGGCATTATCAGACCATCCAAATCTTCATACTCTAGCCCGATTTTTCTGGTACCAAAACCAAATAATGACTTCCGTCCAGTAGTCGACTACAGGGTGCTCAATAGTAAAATCTCTATAGAATCAGTGCCATTACCAGATGTACACAATAATTTCCATTGGTTTCAAAAGGCAAAATTTTTCACTAGCCTCGACTTAAATAGCGCTTATCATCAGATTCCGCTTTCAGAAAAGTCTATGCCACTCACAGCATTTGCCACAGACTGGAATTTGTACGAGTATACCCGCGTGCCATTTGGAATAGCAGTCGGGGCCCAAGTGTTAACTCGGTTATTAGACTCCATTTTCTCTTATATTAAATTCCAGTTTGTTTTCCATTATTTGGATGATCTGATAGTGTATTCAAATTCTTATGAAGAGCATTTGGAGCATTTGCAAGAAGTCTTGCACCGATTGCGGGAGGCCAAACTTACGGTTAAACCGGCTAAAGTAAATTTTTTGGCTCAGAATCTGTCATTTTTAGGCCATCTGATAGGTCCTAATGGAGTTTCTATTTACCCTGACCGCACAGTTAAGATTCGAAATTTCCCTCCTCCGCACAATCGAAAAGCTGTCGGAAGGTTTGTAGGTATGGTCAATTACTTTTCTAAGTTTATACCTAAGTTTGCGGAAATTTGTGCCCCTCTGAATGCTTTAAGGAGAAAAAACACCAAGTTTCATTGGGGGGAAGATCAGCAGAAAGCTCTTGAATTACTTAAACAAAAAGTCACTAACCCTCCTGTGTTAGCGATGGCCGATTTCAACAGGAGTTTCATTTTACAAACAGATGCTTGTGGGCGTGCCCTTGCAGCGGTTTTGCTACAAGAGTTTCCTGATGGGAGACGCCCCATCGCTTTCGCTTCACGTGCTTTGACCGATCAGGAGAGGAAACTCTCGATGTACGAACTGGAAGCTTTAGCGGTCCTTTTTGGGATGGAAAAATACAGAATGTATCTAGAACACGTTGAGTTCCTTTTGGAGACCGATAATCAAGCTCTTAGTTGGGTCATAGGCCGTCCGAGGAAAACTGGTAAAATTGCTCGCTGGGCATTGCGTATTTCCGCATTCAAGTTTAAAGTCAGCCACATTCGTAGCTCGATGAACGTAGTAGCGGACACATTGTCTCGTATGTTCGAGGGTTACCCTGACGAGCAACATGGTTGTGCTGATTCCGCCAGTGAGTCGGAATATGAGGTCTTTCTAAGTGCCCTTCTTTCGGATTTGCCTACTTCATTTCTTACTATAAGGGAGGCCCAGAGTCAAGATCCCAAATTAAATAGCATTTTGCAAGAATTGGAAAAAGGTACTCTGATCCCCCCATATTCTGTTAAGGATGGTGTCCTTGTATGCAAGGCTAATAGAGATGGCAAATTTAAGGTGGTAGTGCCTGATACCTTAGTTCCGTTGCTTTTTCAATACTTTCATGTATCACCAGTTGGGGGTCATTTGGGTTTGTATAAAACTATAGGTAAAATAAGGGAGCATTTTATTTGGAAAGGTTTAGATAAGGACATTCAGATTAGAGTTTAATCTTGTATTATTTGTAAGCAAAGTAAACCGGCTCAGAAAGTACATTACGGTTACCTTGCGTCTCAAATCGCGTCTCGTCCTATGGAAAAATTGTTTGTTGATTACGTGGGACGTTTGCCAAGGTCTAACAAGGGTAATACCTTCCTGTTGGTTTGCGTCGACGCGTTTACAAAATTTGTGTTGTTCTTTCCAGTCCGCGAAGCCACTTCTGCAGTTACTATTGCTTGCCTTTCTCAGATTTGCTCTACTTTTGGCCCCCCCTAGTAATATTGTCTCAGACAATGCTACACAGTTCACGTCTAATTCATTCCGCAAATTTTGTTTTGACAGAGGTATAGCTCATGTGACTACTACGCCATTCTATCCTAACCCTTCATTGGCTGAGACAGTAAATAGAAACATTCGATCGGCCCTCATTGCATTTCACTCTGACAATCACGGTCGTTGGGATGTAAATTTAGAGTGGTTAGCTTATGCATTCAACACGGCTATCCACGAGGCTCATAAGTCTACCCCTTTTGCACTTATGGTGGGGTTTCAGCCAAATTGTCCCCTGTCTAATTTGTGGGCTCTCAATGATTTACTCCCTGATCAACCGATCCCGCAGGATTTAGAAGATAGATGGAGTAGGGCGCTTCGCAATCTAACAAGGAGTCACGCCAAAACCCAAGAAAGGTATAACAAGGATAAGGCTCCCATCCCTTTCAAACCTGGTGATAAAGTCTTTCTTAAATACCATCCTATTAGTAAAGCCATAAATAAATTTTCTGCAAAATTAGCTCCCCGTTTTTGCGGCCCCTATCTCATTGAAAAGTTTACTACTCCGGTTTCTGTTTCCCTACGGGATGAAAAAGGAAAGTTTTATAGGGCACATATTTCTCAATTGAAAATGGCTTAAGGATTTTTGTGCCAGGGGTCTCCATGATTTGGGCATGGTGATTTGGGAGCTGACGTTCCCGGCTTCCCGAGTCTTAGGTCTTCTTTTCGGCTTTTATCTATCTTCTTCACTTTATAGTAAAATATATTTTGGTCTAAATTTTCTGTATATATTTTCGCTTGTAATTTTCATATTTTGCTTTATTTTGATAAAATGAATATTAAAATTCAATATATATCAAAGTATATGTTTTGCAAAGTTTTGTTATGGCGTTAAAACTTAAAAGGTCTAATTCAAATTTTTCGAGTTTCTCTGGGGTTTTTCTGGGGTTTTTATTGAATTCAAAATTTTAGGCCCAAGCCGCTTTAAGTATGAACATGCGAGTTTTTATTGTTTTTCAAAATTTAGTATTTGTCCAGTTTGTGGAATTTTTTATTAATCTTGTATTTTGTAAGTTTTCCTAGTACTTTTGCTTTAGACTTAGCATATTCATACTTATTCGGCATTTCTGTTTTGGGGGGATATATGAAATCACTATGCAATTTTGATTAATATCTGTTTATTCTTCACTGGTTCTTGTTGCCATTTTCAATCCGGTTCTATTATCTTTCCATAATGCGTTTTCTGCCACTTGCTCTTGTTTACATGTTACGTCTCTAGCTTGTCGGTCGTTCCCCTCTGATGTTTTGTTATTGTTTTGTTTTGGTTTAATTTTGTTGAGTTTTCTTCTTCTTTCTGCATACCTGAATATCCTTTTGTTTTCATCCATTTCCTGAAAAGAAATAGTAATTTTCAATATAATTGTTTTTTTCTATCAGAATTTAATTGGTATTTTCAAAAAATGATTAAGCAAACAATTTAACCTTTACAGACTATTTTCCCCTTGACTGCAGACTCCTAAGTACACGCTTTAGCTGTATATTTTGCTAATAAAAATAATAAAAATAATATAAACAGTCTTTCTCAGCAGTAATTTAACTATAAGCCATTATATTTCACACGGCCGAAATTACATAGTTATCATAAATGTTATTGGTTTTGGCATTATATCAGAGATAAAATATATTTTCCACAAATCTAAATTTTCAGATTAAAAAAAAATCAAAATTCATTAGCCTGGAATCTTGCTATAATTTATTAGCTTTTGTAAAATTTCTCACTTTATACAGGCCAATTAGTGAGTTTTCTTATTTCAAATATAAGTTTTGGAAGTGTCTAATCTAATATAAAAAAAATTGAGACATTCCATTGTTTTGTATTATATAAATAATCATTCTATAAGGCAACAAAATATTATAAACTAATATCCTTAGATAGCCTATTTAATGCTTCCTAGTTGAGGATTTCTTGAATGAGTTTACCAAAAGTGAAAAAAACAAACAAAGAAAAATACAAAGAAAAAATCTCAAAGAAGTAACTAAAACATAAAAAAAACTAATACTAATCACCTTTTTGTGTCTAAAACCTCTATAATGGTTACCATGCTTGTGTCCTAATGCTCTGTCGGCTCGGTAAAACATTTAGTTCATATTACAGAAGTAGCTGTTACTTCAGCTATGTTTTCTTCCGACTTTGAGTTTCAAAAGATAAAGAAATATATAATACAGCAAGGATATTGTAAAAAAATATATATATATTTCTAAATAAACATGAAGATTGTATATAACTAACCTGAAAATAAAAGGGTAAAGTTAATTTTCCCAATTTGACTTATTGAAAGCCGTGTATTTATATATATTACGTGCCATAATTATTAATTTGCACGTATGCAATTACTGATTTTCATTTTTATCTGTTGGTTTTCTTGTGTCCGTTGCGCGGTTTGTTCTGTCGTGTTTTGTTGGTCGTCTCTGACTCCTCCACGAGAGGGCACCTCAGCTTTCCGTTCGCAGCTCGCGGGGGTGTCTGCTAATTTCGTGGAGGAGGTGTCATTTTTGCTCCTTGCTGGCGGACGGCTTTGTTAGTTCGGGTCTCACAGAGCGGGGCGTCAGCATTGTATTCCGTTTCCGCCCCATGTGGGCGAGGTTTTAGTTGCTTTTTGTTTCAGACTCCCAACTCGACTATCTGTTTTCTGAAGGAAAAATTTTCGCTATGTAAAGGCATGGCCTACTAGCGATGCGTCGCCCTCCGATCCAGGACAGTGGATGAGTGCAGCGAGCGACGAAGAAATTCCTTTAAAAAACCTTACCTTTCCAACCCAAGCCGCGCTCCGTAACTCCAATTCCAATTTCCATCAATTCATTTGTCATGGTCTATCCGGACTATCCAACTATCCATTTATGTAATCATTTATTTATTTCATTCCATTTTTCTATCATTTGCATTAATCTTTTCTCTGCGTCATTCTATGTTCATCTCATTTACCTTTTCATTTCATATGTTTAATCATCAGTAAATTTAATTATTAATTTAGCTTAATTTATCAGTATTTATTAAATTATTGTAAAAAAAATATTTATCTAGCTTAATGCTGATATAATTGTTATATTCTTGTAAATAATATTTATTGGGGCTTCACCCTTATGAAAATATTCTTTTTAATTGTTGTTTATTCAAGGTCAGTTTTTTATATTAATAGTTACTTGAAAAATTAATTGTATATACAAACAAAAAAGGGGCATTTCATATTCTATATATAGCTACCTCATAGCTATAGGGGCTTATCCCTTAGTTGGATGTTTTGTAAATTAATATTGCCCTGTATATATAAAGTTTTACTTGCAATTTTCTAAAATTCTTATTAGTAGTACATGATAAAAAACAAAACTGTAATTGCTAATAGTTTCAAGTTATAAAAACTCTACTATGATTTGTAAATTAAAATAATGTCCCTTCATGATCTTTTTCTTTAAGTTTAGGGGGCCTCTTAACAATTATTTATGAATAAGATACAAAATTCATATAAAAGCTCTTAAAGCAATATGTATAATGTTATGTTGTGAGTACCTGAATATTAATATTCCTTTTTAATTTCAGTATGTTGTGCTGTGGTTCTTTGGCTCCCCCGTGGCCCTTCTTCAGAACATGTATTTGCACTGAATATGTAACTTCGTGCTTGCTACTCTGTTTTGGCCATCCACTTCTACTGGCTTCTTCTGGCTTCTGTGTCCGGGGACGCCCGGCGCCGCTGTCAAAGTCTCCTGTGCAAGATAAAGCAACTATCACAACATGACCCAGTTCTGGTGTTTACTAACAACTATGGAATGTATGCACCTGTTATGCCTTCACTCACCGTACTTCAACATTTCAAGAACACTGCAGCTTACTTCTGATAAATATGCCATGCTCAGATTATTTCACACTATTACTATTCAGGAAACTACACGATATTGGACATTGTGTTTAGCCAGTGACTATAATTATTGAGTTTTGGACAACTCCTGTTTTGTGATGGACCTATGAGTTTTAGCAAGCAATCTATGTACTATATATACATGCAGTGCTTTTCAAAAATCTTTTTCAAGATTTTTTTTCTGGGCCGCGGGAGATTATGTGCCGAATGCCTGGCACATTAGTATGTTTCTTATATTAATATTACTTTTATTCAGGTACTTACGTTTTACGGGTCTTTCCATCTTGTTTACGTTTTGTTTGTTTACGTTTTTCGTTGCTCTCTTGTTCTATCTCATCTTTGCTTACATGAGTATTGTTTTCCGGGCGCGTTCTAATGTTTAGTTTTGCTGTTTCTCTACCTCCTCGCGTGCGCTTCTGCAGGCCCTCAGTCTGCAGCTAGGAGCTTAACGAGTAACATCTCTTCTTCTATCCTGAGGCCTTTCCTCTGTCCGGGATCGATGTGCCTCTAAGTTCAGGTATGTTTCATCTTTAGTTTTTCGCTTCACCATTCTTTTTCTGGCGAGTAGTTTCGTTCATTTAAAATCTTTTTGCTAATTTTAGTTTGTTAATTCTCGCTCACCAGGATTCTTTTTCTTTCGTTTCGTATATGCTATCGTTTTGTTCGTTTTGAGTTACATATATAATTTTAGAGATGGAACGACCCGACAACGCCCCTTTTTCAGCAACAGTTAATGCTATTTAGCAAACATTAATCAGTTACAAAGATTCGTTATTCTATCCATAATATTCAGTCTTCTGTAAACCTGCATACTGTAATAAAATAGGTGTAATGTTATTTGAATTTTCTTGTTTGGATGCTATTTACTCCTCTGGGTTATCATGGGTAAACTAAATCCCGGTACACTGGTAAGGTACAACTGTTCATTGGTGCCAACTTGTTGTACCTGTTGTTAAAGAATGAAAGAATTTTCACTCCTAAACGTCCTGTCCTTAGTAATACTGAACTTGTCTGCATACATAGCGGATCAGTTCCTATATCATCAGTCACATGTAAGAAAGTAACATTCGCTCAACACAACTTGTTTATAACAGTCGATAATTTTGACACACATCTAAGGCGTTTCTGGGAGCTAGAGGATTTCCCTAAACCAGTACATACTAAGGAAGACAGGGAATGTGAGCAACACTACGTGCAAATCACTAGTCGTGCAGAAGACGGTGTTTTCGTATTGCAACTATCCAAGAATCAACATGAAGATGCATTGGGTGAATCCAGACACCATAAAGCGCTTAGGCCACCTGGAAAGCTAATTTCAAACCGACTCTATTCTACGAGAAGACTACACTAAATGTCTGCAAGAATATGAAAAGTTGGGACACATGAAAAGGTTTCACTTCCATTGCCAGGAGACAAATGTTACTACCTACCTCATCATGCAGTCATCAAACTCTCTTGGTGTACAACTAAAACAAGAGTGGTGTTTGATACTTCAGCAAAATCATCTTCAAGCAAGTCACTGAACGATGTTTTGAGCAATGCCAGAGTGTTACAATTATTTCAGCTAACATACCTTTGTGTTACGCTCGTGGTAAGGTTGCAGGCCATTGTGCTATCCGTAGTCCACAGTGCATCCTCCTAACATAATTCTGTTACGCCTTTTATTGATATTACAAGCAATTCTCTTAGATTACCTTACAATATCAACCATTACGATTGTTTCAGTATATAATTCAATATATATGTAAATTAACTATATTTACATCCACATGCTATATTTCGCGCCATTTCTACATATTGGCTATATCAGTTGTTGTTCTATATTTATTCATTTATTTCTGTAGTGCATCACGTGTGAGAATGAAGTTTGCATTGTTTTTAGGACATGTTATAAATTGTATTTCATATAAGATTCGTGGATCCCTGTATCCCAGCGTACCTTTGTTCACTGCTCTCAACCATTTGCGGTTCTCTTTGTTGCATCTGTACCTGGTCCTCCTCCCTAGTTTCCAGAGGCTAGATCCCTTCTTTTAATTTAAACCTATTTTTCCCTTGTGTTACCCAACACTATATACACATTTCTCAGAACAGAGCCTCCTCAAACTACTTTGAGTTTGTGTATTAAGTTTTATATATGAGTGTTATAGTGTTCTTTTGGAGCAGGTATGTCAAATTCAACTTGTGCATGGGGCCAATTCAGCCGCATTTCAAAGCGGAAAGATACATTTTGTTAAGTAAAGAAATTTAATTTTGTTTGTTATTTAGGTACTTTTTCACATAATCAGACACAGTCCTTAAACAATAAAAATTGCTAAATATGCAAATGAAGAATTCTTAAAAGGCTTAAATTATTGAGGTTTACTTGAGAATTGGCTTCTTTTCCGGGAAACAAGAGTTTCAATATCAGGTACTAGATTATGTGAAGATGCGATTTTCAGGATGGAAGACAAATGTTCTACTGTAAGTCTTGATCTGAGAGGAGTTTTGTTTGCCTTCATAAGTAACTGTAGAACCAAACATGGCTAATATTCTCACAACAAACTGACGCATTGCAGGGCGTCTGATATTGGCATATAAGAAAATAACTGAGGTATCCCCATTTCATTTTATTTGTCTTTCAACACAGAATTACATTGAATTTCAATCAGTTCCAGCCCGAGAGCCAAATGTTTGATACAGCTGTTTTAGAGTTTTAAAATCATATATCACAATTAGTTGCACAAAATATATTCTCTTCATGTTGTTACTGAAAAACTAGTCTTCATTCTAGATTTGTTTGCTCATTTCCTCTTCCCTGGCTAGAGTGAGATCTTTTCGACTCCACGTGCCTTATGGTTATAGACCCAGTATGTTTCGCTTCCTATAGATTCTTGCAGATCAAGATTTTTTATCTTGAGGAAACCTACGAATTACAGTGTTCCTAGTAGTGAAACTTAACTTATACTTATATTCTATTAAAACTAATTTGTCAGTTTAACTTCGGTCTTAAAATTGAAATAGTTCTCAACTTATTTATATTAATTTGGGTTCCTTACATTATGTGAGTAAGCTTGGTGTAGATAGAGAAGTTAGTAGTATTCATTTTCCATTCAAAGATATTTTGGAAGTTTACATTTCATATATAGAGAGAATGATAAAATATATTTCCCTTTAGACTTCATTTTCCCATAGTGGCAGCAACTAAGCTGTTACAAATGGATTCAAGGGAAAATTAATGGTTGCTTATATAATCTACATAAATAGGCCTAATCAGTTAGAGATTTGTGATGAGCCTGCTCCATGGTACCTGGGCTAAACTATTCCATTCTTCAGTCACCCCACATAGGCTACAAAACGTGTAAAGCCAACTATGCCAGCATAAGAATTAGGCCTACCTCGAGTCCGTCGTATCCTCCAATCAGGTTATGACGCTGTATTTTCCTTTGTTCGGGACCGGAGTCAATATATTTGCGAAACTATGCTAAGGCCTGTTAGATTGACATTCATGAGGTAGCGATAAAGTAATATAATAGGTGAAAATTAAACTAGGTTAAGGTCAATACTATCAGACTAAAACAGGATATGAGGGAATAGGACCGGCTGCAGAAAATTTGCACATTTTCATGAATATTGAGACTGTCAGTTCTTTTGAAAGGCTGGGGTGCGGAATTTTATAGTCAAACGTTCGAGTACTAAACGTTTTATTCCACTTTCGAGAGTATTTTTGTTGCCTATACGTATAAATTTAGTTGGGCATGTTTACTGCAAAACGGATAAACAAATATTCTAAGGGAATTTATTGTAACTTATATACTGGAAGAAGTATTTCAAATGGAGGTGTAGAAGTGGTGGAGACAAAGAAGGAATTGTATTAAAAATGTTCGATGTAACACTAAAGACAAATGTCTTGCATTATTTCCCCTGAGGCTTCTATAGCATCTTATAACTGCTACATTGAGGAAAGAACAAAACTAATAATGTCATGACTAGTTATTATGTTAAGTTGACTTGGATTGTTCCCTTCTTTATGCAAACGTCAGATATGATTTTCATTTCAATACATCAGCCCCACTATCTGTATTGTTTCCAGCAGAAAATAGAAAGTGTATATCCATACAGATCTTGTCAAAACGTTGTATAGTACATAACATTGAAAGCCCTTAACGAATTATTAAAAACATTTATTAAAAATTTATTAAATCCGTGTATATGTTTACTTAAAAAACACTGGAAACTCATCGAAACATGTACTATAATGAACTTATTTTTCTTCGACAATCCTATAATTGTCTACGCTTATTACGTATTACATAACGGTATCATAACGATATCCATAACAATACAGATTTCCATTATGACATCGACATGGTATCGATTATTGTTGAATACGGAACGATCTTGTTACCTCTTGGTCTCGAAAACTTAAAAACCCTCGGCTGCGCCTCGGGTTTTCAATCTGTTTCCTCGACCCGTAAATGTGCCTTACGGCACTTGTATCGCAATATACTATTTCTACTTTCTCACATGTGTTTTGCTTAGCTCACGTACTGATAAGACTACGGTTTATTTTCCTATGTCGATTAGCGATTATTTGCTCAGTGACATTCTATCGGTTCTATCAGTTTTTTATATCCCTATTACGCCCCCGATAAGCTTGCTGATGTCAGGGCCTCTCCCTCATACGGAGTATGGGGAATTAGCCATGCTGGATTTTCAGTAGTCTTTTATCATGGTGTACTCTTCAAGCTGTCGGTTAGCTTCGTTTGGTATGTGGCCCAATGTTATGTAATATTAAATTTTCCCTAATATTGAACTCGGCCCTCTGCTTTGTAGCGGATTTTGTTATTTAAATATATAAATATTCAGGTAAGTGAGCCAGTATTTTTTATTACGCCTTTGAGGTAATCCTTCTTTTATTTGTTTTTTCTCTTGAGTTTTTTTTCTTCGTCCTTATGGCTTAGATAATATTCTTATCATTTCAGTTTCGCTTTATTAAGTGCCAGTATGGTACTTTATGAGATTGTGTGGGGGACGAAAAATGTCTGTCCGTCTGTCTGTCCGTCCGTCCGTCCGTGTGTCTGTACGCGCTCTAACTCAAATACGCTTTTTCGGATTTTCATGAAACTTGGAAAACACATTTATAATGTCAATGGGAAGAACCCTATTGATATTGAACCAAATCGGTTCACCGGTACCGGAGTAATGCCCAATTTAGTGCCTATTTTAATAGATTATGGCGCCTTTCTAATAGAAAGGCGCCATAATTCAAATACGCTGTATCGGATTTCTATTACACTTGGTATACGCATTTATGACGTCCATGAAAAGTACTCTGTTAAATTTGAACCTAATCTGTTGACCGGTACCGGAGTAAAACCCAATTTAGTGTATATTTTAAAGGCGCAATAGCTCAAATACGCCTTATCGGATATTTATGAAACTTCGTAAAACGCATTTATACTATCCATGGAAAGACGTCTGTTGATGTTCAACCAAATCTGTTGGCCAGTACCGGAATAATGCCCAATTTATTGCCTTTTATGTTAATATATGAGAAGTCGCGATAACTCAAATATGCCTTATTGGATTTTCCTGAAACTTTGTATACCCATTTATAATGTACATGAAAATACCTCTACCGATATTGGACCAAATCGGTTGACCGGTACCGGAGTAAAACCCAATTTAGTGTCTATTTTAAAAACGCGGTAACTCAAATACGCTTTACCGGATTTTTATGGAATTTGGTATACACATTTATAGTGTTCATGGGAAGACGACTAATGATACTGGATGAAATCGGTTCACCTGTTCCGGAGTAATGCTCAATTTGGTGCCTATTTTATGATAATATACGTATTCGAAAGAATTTGTATAAAAAAAAAAGCAAATCATTTATCATGACAACATAGTCAATTGTTTTACAATTATATTATACGGTTTTGGAAATTAAAATAGAGATAGCTATGACCAAAAACACTATTGTTTTACATGCGCTTATCCAACTAGACCGTTAAGCTGACCCAGGTGACCGAGATGGTAACGTTTTGGCCTCACGTTATGGAGTTCCATGCTTCAAATCCTGAACCCAGCCAATTTCACTTTCTTTCGTATTTTTATGTGAGTGTGCGATTGTGAAGATATCAAAAATCTGTACAGTTCAGCTGATGCTGGAAGATTTTAATCTTATTAAAAGAAAACTAGACCTTTGTTCTTCCCTAAGCCCTGCTTAATGAATAAATCTGGAGCATAACTTGTAAATCAATTAAAAAAACATATTCTACATATCATAATTGCAGTCATAACTGATTAAAAAAAACATACTGGCACTTTTTTACATCAGTTTACCTGATTTTATTTTGCATTCTGCTTAGTTTGTTTGAGATTTATTATGTATTTAATTTCGTTGTCTTACTTTTCTCTGGGGTCACATCGATCGATTCCCATATTGAGATTTAGACTTTGTCTCATAATGTTGCTGCAAAGACTTTTGTTCTTAAGATACGGAGATAGAATGCCCCTCGAGATATAACTGGCTATACTATTATAGGGTGATTTTCTGTGTAACTATAACTTCTAAAGACAAGGGTTTCTCGCTACATTTGTATTGGAATTTTTACACCTTCTATAATGAATGTTAGAAATCCGTGGAGAATATGGGGAAAACCCGTATAACCGTTAAAGCCAATACTAAGAAAAGTTTTATCATAGATATAAAAAAGGGATGAAACAATTCAAAGAAGTCTTTAAATCAGCAGCCATTGAAGGACTGGGATATCGATATAAAATTATAAAACGAGAGGATTAAAAATATGTTCGGAAGAAGTCAAAAAGATAATCATGGAAAAGAAATAACTTTATAATACAATGTTACAAAATCCCGCCACAGAAAATGTAGTTAATTAAAAACATAAATGTGTAATAGCAAAGAGAAACGTCAGAGAAATACATGAACAAAGCTGGGATCATTATATTGATACTGTAGGGGTGGCGTGCACCAAACTCATGCCATTTACTCTTTTAGTAAACCTTACTTCTTTAGTTCTAACTACTTTAGTAAGCTACTCTTTTAGTAACCGTACTCTTTTAGTAAGGACGGCGTGCACCAACCAGGAGTAAACTAAACTCGGCGACCTTCAACCTAGAGCAATGTACTAAAGAAGTAAATATTTTATTTACTCCCAGAGTAAATGAACTTACTCCACAAGTGGTGGAGAGCACCAACACGGAGTACGTTACTAACGTAGTAAGTTGTGGATTAAATAAGGCCAATATTTACTCCTACTCAGGGGGTGGAGTAAAGTTGTGTAGTAAGTGTGTTCTGTGGCATTTGCGTGAGTTATGAGTTACATATCACATTAAATGGATTACATAGTTCAAACTGAGGATAAGTTATTGAGATGAAGAAGGTGGTATACCAAAAATGAGAGTTGTGGCAGGTGATTTAATAAATATTAAGCGAACCACACCTAGTAGGGCATTTAATAACGTAAATAATTAAGCTCATAAATCCTTACATGAAATTTTGGCGTTTGGAGGAAACGATGTCAGATTCTCACTACATCCATGTGATTTCAGCCAGTCAAATGTGGATATATCATTGCGGAGAGCGATCCAACTAGGAAGACGTCCACCAAAGGTGAGGGGGAGAGTGAGTGGTAGGGACGTTTGCATTGCACGGTACAAGGAGCGCATGTGCTCTCAAATATCTTCCTAGCTGGATCGGCCTTTAGATGCTGCAGTTCTCCCTAACTTTGGGTTAGAAAACGACGATGTATTTCAAGCTAATCCTATGGATACAGATATCGGCGAGGTATAATATATTCCAATAAATGAAAGCCTCCGTTCTTGGAGCTACCCAGAAAACACTTCCCCCTGCTACTTAACCATAGAGATTACTGAACAATAGGTGATTCTCATTGTTAAACGATTTAATGTAATTATTGTACATTAATTTGATTACATTACACTTCTATAGCTTAACTTAAAGCACAACATTGCGAATGCCAGAATTATAATAATAATTATAAGAGCTAAAAGTTCAATAGTTGCACCCGCAGTATTAATGAATAATATGTCCTTTTTTCTGACCCAGGTGTAAAAATGTCCAAACAGGCCACATCGGAAGAAAATTTGACTGACTCTGGGATTAGCGTACATTGAGAAGGGGACACATTGTAAAACCATTCCTTAAAGACTCCCCAAGTCTCGAATGGTGGAGTGAGACGAGACTTTCATGTTTGGGAATAAACTATAGCAGATGCTGCAGGTCTATAGTATGCTGCTAACTATTTGAATTAACCCTGTGGACAGGAAAGTGAGAAGCATTATAAACTATATAGAAAAAAATGCCAACATGAGTGCCGAAAGAAAATTTTAAGGAGGGGCACTGGAGTTTGAAGCTGCACAGGATCTAGAGAAGTAGTCACTGAAATTATTTTTAAACACACAACCATCTACTTAATTATTATTGGAGTTCATATCTTCCGAAATATTGTACCGGCATTTTTTGTTTAAATATTACATTTCTCAGTTGTAATATTATTATTTTTATAAGGTAATATTTTTTAAGCAAATGTTCTGTGCATTTGAAAAAGGACAGAAACATAATGCCCCTTATTAGTTTTGTTATCCTTTTTATCCCCCTCTTTTTCATGATTTTGTGTAATACTTCTTATTAATATTGTTAAACAGTCAATAAGTATTAATAATTCATTATAGTGAGATTTATGATAAACAACTGTAGAATAATTGATTTATCGTTTTTGGGGAAGAATATGTAACTTTAGGAAGTATAAATATTTGAATATATTTTAGAACTTTATGATTATTATGAGAGAAATAATTATAATATTGACAGTGAATCAATTATGAAAATCAACTGGAAATTCCAATTGTTTGCATTATAATACAGAAATAGTTTGCACAAAAATTGTAATCACAGTACCCTAACGTAGGCTACTAAACCGAAAATATTCAATTGAAGGAATGAAAATTAGTAATGAATAAAACATTACTATTAAACCTATTTTATAACATGAAGATTGTCATTAGTAATATTTGGAACAACCCAAATTCATATTCATTGTTTCAGCGAACCTTTCCTTTTCATTATCTGGCACTTGAATAATACTGGCAATTGAAATGCACGTGTTCTGCTGCGCTGCACTAACGTTTCTGCTCTGTTCTGCGCAGAATTCGACTACTTCTTTAGTAAAAATCGTTTACTACTTTAGTTACAACTAAAGAAGTAACTATCAATTGAGCTCTCCAACACCAACTAAAAGAGTAAGTTACTAAAAGAGAAGCACTAAAGTAGTAAATCTAAGACGGGAACCTGACGCAACAAAAACCGGTTTGTCTGTCTCACTCTAGCACATTACTCGTATGACTTAAAGAGTGAGACAGATGTACTGGTTCTTGTATACTCCAGGTCTCCGTCTTAAATTTACTACTTTAGTTTGGTTTACTCCTGGATGGTGCACGCCACCCTAGAGGTTGATATTTATGGCAGACAAGCTTTTTCTAACATTTAAATAGAGCAGAAAAATATATTGCTCGATTAAATATAATTAAAGAAGAGTAATGTCTTCAGCATTATAAATATTTTTAGTATGATGCAGAAATAGAGTTAAATACTCAAGAAGAATCAGAAAAAATACCATTTGGAGTAGACCTAGTAACATTAGAAGAGCTAGAATCTCCATTTAACCTAAAGCATGTGGAAATAAGAAAGCTGGTGTAATTGATAATTAAAAAATAGAATTTTTCAAGTATTGAGGAGAAGAAATGAAATTAAGGTTACTGAGTTTTATGAACATGTGTTGGAACAAATTTGAGGTACCAGAAGAATAGAAAACAGCGATAGTAAAACCACTAAATCTACTAAATCTTCAGAGGAATCAGTTTACTATTACCTGGCTCTACAATTTATACAAGGGTTCTTTCAAAGAAAATAAAACCAATAGCAGAGAGTATAATTAATGAGAATCAAAATGGTTTCACGAAAGGATGCTCTTGTATAGATGCTATTTAGTAATAATTGTCATAGAGAAAATAAGAGACTTTAATAAGGAAACAAATATAGCCTTTGTTGATTGTGAAAAGGCATTTCACACAAAGTCACACTACCACAGCTGTGAGATATTTTAAAGATAGAGGTTGTCCATTTTATTTTATATGTTATAAAAAGTCTTTATGATGGTACATTATCCTGTATTGATACTGAGTAAAAAGTCGGAGGAAAATTCCCTTCCATAAATCAAGGAGTGATCAGATTAGATTAACGAGGAGCAGTAAAAGTATTCTAGCTTCTCAACAATCAAGGGGTGAGGCAAAGCTTTAGTTTGTGAACAAGATTATTTAACATTTATGTGGAAGAGATGATTACTGAATGAAATCAATTTGCTACCACAGGAATAAACATCGCGAGATATTATTTTTTGAATACAGTTTTGTATGCTGACAGAAGACGAGCTTCAATATAATATGTACAATTTAAATGAAATATCAAAGAAATATAATTGTAAAATATCAACAAAGAAACCCCATGTTATGACTTATAATGGGAGAGATCTAATTAGATCAAAAATTGTAATGTACGACATAATATTGAAGCAAATTTCACATTTTAACTATCTCGGGAGTCATCTTTCCTGTAATTCTAATATAGACGTACAAATAAAAATCTCGCGTTTTCAAAGTACATGTTGAACAATTAGAAGAACGTTCAGAAACAAAATCAGAAAGGACACCCAATAAAATTTTTATAAAACAATGGCAGTACCATCATTATTATACGGCAGTGAATGTTGAGTGCTGAATAAAAGGGATGAAAGAATAAATGCATCACAAATGAAATTTTTTAGAAGAGTAAAGGAATGAACATTAAAAGACCACAATAGAAGTGAATCCGTAGAGAATTCCAAACTACACCCCTCCTAGATAAAGTTGAAACTCATAGGACAAAATGGATTCCACATATAGAAGGAATGAGAGTCGAGTACCCATAAGAGCCGGGAATTATATGCTCCTGTATGCAAGAGAACCCAAGGAAAACCAAGAAGGCGGTGGAATCAAGAAATGGGACAGACGAGAAGGCCTATGCAGTGAAATTGATGATGATGACAAAACAATTTTCTGAAGAGTAATAGTAGTAACAAAATAATGAATATAAATTATAGGGCAGTAAAATTTTAGTTGGGCATAAGATATAATTATGTTTTACATATACTTCGACCCTTCTGAAGAGAAATGTAGGAATAAAAAATTTTTGGTTCCGGATTTTGAAATTTACATTAATGTAATATTGTCATATTCGTGCTCAGATAAGTCAAATTATATGGAAAACGTATTTTTGATGTTCTCGAGAAAGGTTCTAATTAATCTTTCTACTTACCCAACTTCAAAAGCCCTATGTGAACACTGCAAACAATATTGTTGTCATGAAAACTTTGCAGAGGTTTCAAAGCCGGGTCCACCATTTTGAAGGTTTTCTAGGAGTAAAGAATAAAAAAATATAACTCCATGAAATTTTTCCATCCTAAAAGCTATAAATGTGCAAAATTTCAAGTTTCTCGCTCATGTGAAAGTGGGTAGACATTTATTTTAGTGAGCGAGTGAATGAGTGAGTCAACCATTGTAACCCCGCCCTAAGGGATGAAAAGTGTGGAAGGAAGCTTGGGAAACCAACCCCAGGGAAGTTAGCCTATTCCCTGAAAACGGGCCCACCCATAGGTCTAGTAGGACATCCCGGAGGGGGCACAAAACAGAATGTAAAAGTTCCTGATTCAAAAACAATAACAGATAATATATAATTTAGAACCAGATGTTTACAAGACAAAGGAAATTACTAAATTAGTATAGCCTGAAATAGAAAAACAATACAGAGAGCACTATTTACATTAACCTTTTCATATGCAGCATTACTGTTTACACACAGAAATAGGGGGACTTTACTATTGGAAAACTTGGTTTCTCTTAAGCCAAACTCTACAAAGTTATACTGGGGACGATGACTTTATTTTGAAAGGAAAGAATCGAAACAAACCGGGGAAAATATAATGTAGGCCTACAAACAATCTTTAACAAGGGGCAAAATTTAGTAAAAGGCGGGAAACATTACTGCCATCGGGATGCCTTTAAAATCCCGATGCACAGGAGAAACGGGCATGGCACAAAGACTAAATACAGACCAAAATAATGGAAGTAACACGAAACTAAAAATGACTTACCAGACCGCGACACATCAGGTTTGCAAGCAGGCACAGGGGAGAAGAGAAAGATGCAGACGCCATCATTATAGCTTGATGACGCCGACTACTTAGGCTATTACTAAGAAACCCCCCAGCAACTCAAATAAACTGAAAACCCTTTAAATATTACTACCCAAGCAAAAGGAGACAGAACGTATGGTTTCTACGAAGATTCTACCAAAAAAACACTACCAAATCGATCCGAGAAACTACCAGCTAGCAAGCGCAGAAAGAGGGGAAGGGAATTCTACAGTTACATAATTACTAAGTAAAACACAAGAAAGATAACCTAAAAACCTGTTGCAAACCTGAAGGATACACTGGGACTACATTATCCCACGAACGAAAGCACAAATACCGAAGAAATTACTTATAAACAAACTAACGAAATGCAACTACGAAAACACGTCAATGCCGAAATAAACCATGCCCGTAACTGAAGCCAGAAAAGATAAACACTCGCTAAGAGGCTGTACCAGCGGACCTACGACCGCGAAAGCATATACAACAGAGAAGGTCGCGCCATCCAGCGACCAAACTTAAAAACATGTACCATTATGCGCGAAAAATAAATATAAATCAAAATAATGGTACAATCACCACCCCCTAAACTAAAAACCAAGGGTTTTAAATTTGAAGAAACACTTAAATAGAATGAGGGAAGAAGAGACTTTAACCAAAATACACATTGATCCTGGTGAAATAATAAAAAAGAAAAATGCAAATTACAAATATAAGAACAGACTGGTAGGAAAATGGGATAGCACAAAGCACACGAGTTCAGAAATCGAAGACATTGTTCAATAATAGATGATCTGAAATTTTTCTTGACACTTCTTCATTACTTGTTTCACACGACAGCTAATACCAGCTACAACTGGACAGGCAGGACAATGCTGGGATTGGACTAATCCCTCAAAATCCAAAACCAGCCAACTTACTGTCTCTGGCCAGGAGACTGAATATTGACTGCGAAGTCACAATTACTTAGAAGAGGAGGGGAGGGTCACAGTAATAATAGGCGGTGTCATACCTTGATTTGGTAGGCATCGCGTCCGGTCCCGCCTACCATATTGGTTGCACACTCTCATTCACTGGTGACCATCCTCACTAAACCAGTCTGCAGCGACTCATGGTGAAATTTGACTGTTGGCTGACATTGCAGACGAGGATCTTCAAGATGATATTTTTCAGCTGAAAGACTGCGTCAGCTCAACCAGCACAGGAGGTAGTTATTTGGGTAACCCATTTCTTGATGGTGTGTGACTTATAATTGTTTGTGAGTAAGTCCCCATCTCCATTTCAGAGCCGAGACATTGAGAGTAGCATGTGCATCACCATTTCCACCAGAAGAACAGGAGTTTACACTGAAACATTCCAATATCAAGCGGCAGAAAAAAAATATTCAAACAGGAAGGTCCCCCGTAGGGTCATACATAGTTACAGGTTCAAAATTAGAGCATTTTACAAGGACAGTTACCTTAAAATTGAAATTTAACTTTAACTTTCTGCAGTACTAAATGTTTACTTAAAGGAGAAATTAAATTAAGTCTTCCCTCAATCTATAAAACTGAAGAATACATGAAGTTTTTGACTCTGCATTAATTACAAAATTAGCTTTAGTTTTATACCAATTTTAGTTATGTAGAAATCAATAACTCAAGTTTTAAAGTCCCAGACAAACTCTTACTAAATTTATCTTCATTGAAGTTAAAAAAAAATTCATTATCTTACTACTAGAAAAGATTTCATGTGGGACCTCAGACTTCAAAGTGGCTGAAACACAAGTATAAAATTAAACACCAATACACATCAATTACAAAGGTTTACCCAGTTGGCCCAAATCTGTTACCCCAAGCAGTTCAGTGGATCAAAAACTGACGAGCTACAACAAATTGCTGGACTTATTCTTTACTATATGAATTCTGTATACTACTGCTAGGTGAGCTAGCTAGAAACTTGAACAGAAAATCTGAAAAGATTAATTAAACTTAAACATGCCTGAATTACTACCTCAATCACTTTGTCTACTTTTGTCAACATAACCTCTATTCACAAACACACTGGAACGCAGTCATCTGGTGGCTATAGTACAATCTGCTCAAGTCGCTCCCACTGAAAAGAAATGAATCCTTCCCTTTGGCTACACCTACCCATAGTACATCCAACTTGGATGCACCAGCAAACGCCACACTTAGCCAGTACTTTGCAGAGGCCAGCAACAGCATACCCCGCTGAGCTCCTCACCTTTTCCCCAGGCTAACGGGACTGAAAACCCCACCAAGAAAGGAGAACACAATTCTATCATAGAGACAACAATGACAAACAATTACTGAGCCTAAATACACGACGCTGCACTCAAATTCCATTACAATTCATAAATTCAGGACTTACTGCATCTATTTCATTATTTATTTTGACACTATCGGGACAGTAAACTAATCTGACCAATCGAGTGTGAAAAACCCAGCAGCGGCCGAACAACTAGGCTTCACAGGCGACACTATTCTTGAAGTTAATATTCAACAATTACAAGGTCTAGGCCTTCAAATTACTATCTAATCTACACATTTATTCAGTCACATAAATCTCACAACTAACTTACCCACTGTACAAAAATTTACATCCTAACCTCACTACTATAGGCTACTATATACAAACTATATACAATAAACACATCACAGCTTCTAGACAACCGGCAGAAGCCTTGACCCACCAGCAACAAACAACATGTCCCTTCCTGGTACCTGGAGAGTCCATGAAGCTCTCAGCTTTAACAGACTGGTCAAAACTCCCACCAAATAGTCACTACTCCATGAGCCTGAACCTACTAACTTTCACACCTGCATAAACACAACATCTTTTGTTTTAATCAAATTAGAAGTCAAATTGGGGAATATTGAATACAACTAGTCTATTCTTGGTCGTTACTAACCTCACTTCTACAAGCTTTTTCCTATCATCTGTTTAAACTAGTCACGGTTAGCAAAATAAATAAGATGGAGAAAACTCACCAAGCCAGAGTTGATCCACTGAAGCATTTACAAGAATTCAAAGAACTTCTTTTACAAGACGCCCACTGTCAGCTGATGTAACAAAAGGCCAAAGAATCACTGCTCTAAACATCACAACACAGGTGTCAGAAAAGCTTTCAATCAGGACCCCAACCAGCACACCCAGTCCACACATGAAATCACAGTTATAACATGTTATACCCAAATCATAAAATTTCTTTCAGTACATAGTTTCTCTTTTTTTTTATAAACACCATACAATTAAAATGAATGTTGAAAAAATGATATTATTAGTAGCCTGAAACAAACAGTGTTTAAATACTTCTAGTGCCTGAAATACAATCTTTCATTAGTACAAAAAATTAGGCCTAGGCTATCAGTAGATTGAACCAAGAACCTTTACAAACTGAAATATTAATTAAGTTAATAGACAAAAGGAAAAAGAGGACGAAAAGCACACTCTGCAGACTACCAGTATTTAATTCAGAGCAAAAAAAAACAACAGAGAATCGTGGACATAACCACGCTCGGGCGTTACCAATTGTAACCCCGCCCTAAGGGATGAAAAGTGTGGAAGGAAGCTTGGGAAACCAACCCCAGGGAAGTTAGCCTATTCCCTGAGAACGGGCCCACCCATAGGTCTAGTAGGACATCCCGGAGGGGGCACAAAACAGAATGTAAAAGTTCCTGATTCAAAAACAATAACAGATAATATATAATTTAGAACCAGATGTTTACAAGACAAAGGAAATTACTAAATTAGTATAGCCTGAAATAGAAAAACAATACAGAGAGCACTATTTACATTAACCTTTTCATATGCAGCATTACTGTTTACACACAGAAATAAGGGGACTTTACTATTGGAAAACTTGGTTTCTCTTAAGCCAAACTCTACAAAGTTATACTGGGGACGATGACTTTATTTTGAAAGGAAAGAATCGAAACAAACCGGGGAAAATATAATGTAGGCCTACAAACAATCTTTAACAAGGGGCAAAATTTAGTAAAAGGCGGGAAACATTACTGCCATCGGGATGCCTTTAAAATCCCGATGCACAGGAGAAACGGGCATGGCACAAAGACTAAATACAGACCAAAATAATGGAAGTAACACGAAACTAAAAATGACTTACCAGACCGCGACACATCAGGTTTGCAAGCAGGCACAGGGGAGAAGAGAAAGATGCAGACGCCATCATTATAGCTTGATGACGCCGACTACTTAGGCTATTACTAAGAAACCCCCCAGCAACTCAAATAAACAGAAAACCCTTTAAATATTACTACCCAAGCAAAAGGAGACAGAATGTATGGTTTCTACGAAGATTCTACCAAAACAAACACTACCAAATCGATCCGAGAAACTACCAGCTAGCAAGCGCAGAAAGAGGGGAAGGGAATTCTACAGTTACATAATTACTAAGTTAAAACACAAGAAAGATAAACTAAAAACCTGTTGCAAACCTGAAGGATACACTGGGACTACATTATCCCACGAACGAAAGCACAAATACCGAAGAAATTACTTATAAACAAACTAACGAAATGCAACTACGAAAACACGTCAATGCCGAAATAAACCATGCCCGTAACTGAAGCCAGAAAAGATAAACACTCGCTAAGAGGCTGTACCAAAGGATGAGGGGAGAGGCCAGCGGACCTACGACCGCGAAAGCATATACAACAGAGAAGGTCGCGCCATCCAGCGACCAAACTTAAAAACATGTACCATTATGCGCGAAAAATAAATATAAATCAAAATAATGGTACACCATGTGGCTTTTTATTAAAGGTTTATGTTAGCCTCATTATATCATCAGGCCCGATCATTTATAAAGAAGGCATTAAAGAAATATCGCTGTATAAATGCGAAACATATTATGCATGAAGAAATGTAAGAATCATGAAATTTCATATACATTTGCCATATAATTATAATTGAAAGAAGGTGAAACAAATCCTCATAAAGGATATCCCTTTAGAATTTACCCATGTTAGATAACTAACATGACCTATTTTCTTCTTAATCGATCATGAACATATCCCCCGCGACCAGAGACAAATACTAAATTTATTATGTTAATCTTCCATTCTCATTTGCTAGCTGAATATTTCATTCAGGAGAAATAAAAGCCAAGCAAAAATTTTGCTAACAGCCGAATTTAGGAGACGCCAGGGACTTCTTGCTGATTTAGCTACATCAGAGAAGGTTCTGAGGTTCAGCTGCGAGTGTCAGTTCAAAAAAGCAAGCATCGCGGGGAAACCTCGGAATGCGCAAAAGAACCTATGTGCAACGAAATACGCACTCCACAAGCGGAGAAAAGAAAAGCCGTTACAATGTCATGGTTAGCTGGCATGAATGGCGGTATTTACTCAGCATGTCTACTTCCGCAGTTGCCATTTATGGTTTTCTTGAACAGCTCTGATTTTTCAAATAGATCGATTGCCCTCATGAGTCTGAGTGCACACCGTTCGAGACATCTCTTCCTCAGATAATACGAGGTGATATTATTATGAATATTTATGGATCACATTTTAAGTCGTACTTTACGTTGTAAGAGAGAGCTGTAGTTGATACAGAAATCATCAATTAATTCTTACATAGGTATTGTACTTCGAGGAACAAGGGATTGAACCCGGACTTGCAGATCTGCTGTGAGCAACACTAAGCACCATGTAAGCTATCAATACGTAATTTCATTAAAACCTTCATAGCCTAAATTTAAACTGCGAGAAGACTTGAAAACAGATATTTCGTATGTAATATGTATTCAAGACAGTGAACCAACAATCAACTTTCGATTAAAAATCTTTGTTGAAGGTTTGTGTGAGAATTTATTTCAATTGCAGAATTTCACTGAAAGGGAACCATGCAAGCTCATTAATCATAAGGCATGATTCCCTGGATAAGTGGTAATGTTCACGGTATACACTAAATCCGACAACTTTAGTCCTCTAAGCTCACTATAAAGAAAAAAAGAAATCTCTTGTGCCATGAGAACGAAATCGGAATGGAGTTTTAAAATTGCTTGCTTTGTGTCCATAACAAAGATGATAGTATAGGAAAAATTTACAAGCTACAGTTAAGAATAAAATATCAACGTCCCTACCAACATTTACATTGTGGAATGTTGTATTGGACAAGTACTTAGACTACAGCTTTTTGTTTCATAACGTTGTCCTTCCATTTTATGTCTACATCCTGTTGTTTGTCTGCAAACTTCATTTAGAGTTGCATGTTTTATCTATTTTTAATGTACAGACTTATTTTCCCTGTATAGTCGAGATTGCATAGTAATAATAAAGCGTATGATATTATTTTATTTTCCTGTAAAAGAAAGAGAGAGCATTTAACGGTAGTTATGGTACAATTTACATTTCTATAAGTACAGTATGATTCATCACAAATATCGTCGGCGTGGGTGGCGCAGTCCGCGCAGTCATTATCGCACTGGCTTCCTGTGCCCACGTCGAAGACATTTATGTGTGCACAATAAAATTGTATTAGGTCAATGTTTATTGATCTGTAGAATTCTTGCGGGAAAAAATTCCAGCCCACCGGCGACGGTCACATGGTTTAGTTGAAGTACACCCCCGTCGTTAAATAACTATTAAAAAACAACCATACAAGTATTCTTCGAAAGCAACATAGCATCAGCTGTACCATGAAGAGTCTGCCACAAACCACTTGAAAAAACGTTCGAACCGGTTTTATCTATCACGAAAATGTATATCCCATCAAGTTTCTAGAAAGATTAACGAGAGGAAGAGGAAGTGATCTGGATGTAAAGGGTAATAATATTATATAACTCGTGACGTAATTCCAAATTCGATATCGTCAACAGCAGTGAAATGCAGTGTGAACATGTTAAAAAATTAAAGAATTGTCTTCCTCTTACAGACCTAATATATGTTTACTTAAACTATCATTGCACTCTCTGATCGATATCACGAATGATTTTGGGAATGGTTGCTAGCCGAACCCCTAGAGAATGGAGAAAGTCCTTTTGTTCTATGTTCACGACTGCAGAAGTTGTTATTAGAGCAACTTTGCCCTACAGCTTTATGTGGATTATGAATCGTGGTAACCTTCACTTAACCTCAATTGTCAAAGATGAATTCAGCGGTAAAGGAAACATTTTGTAATATTCGGAGGTCTACTACATAGTTAGGTAAAAAAAACAATGTATTATTATAATGCCCAGGGCGCAGCGTAGAATCACAATCTTACGAGGCTCACGTTTGGAATGCACGGTGTATAAATGACGTCATGACTCATGCGGTGAGGGCGTGCAGTATGTTTTATAATAAAGTTCATTTCTTCCTCCTTGCTGCTTGGATGTGGTCCATACGTACTTCACTTGCGATCCTGTAAGTAAAGAAACCATTGTACACTACTTTTTGAATTAACATAATTATTTCATGGTTCTGATTTTTTTGGAATTGGCAGTATATTGAGGATTACGTCAAAAATTGAGAGCACAAAGCCTTCTCTTTAGAAGGAACTTATAGGCCTATTATATATTTCCTTTCCTTCTCAGAAGCCAAAAATTATTTCAGGTTTTTAAAACTTCTAGCGTATAACTTAAATTGAAACACATAACACTAGGGAAATCATTCCTAAACTAAAAATGTGATGCATTTGTTTAAGACTGTAAATGTGATAAATTATTTTGTACCCTTCCGTGATTGAATCTTTATATGTTGAGGCAAAAAGCAGTGATCCGGGTGTTCTTAACTACCTTGACTTATTATGAGAAGCATTTCCCTTATAATGACAAATGTAATTAATTTTGTTTATGTCTAAGTCCTATACCCCGTCTACAGGTATGTTTGTTGTGATGGATTAAACTAGTATTTAGATTTAACGAACAAAATTAAAGATTGTCAGAGAAGTTTTACCCTATCCTTCACATTGTTCGACATG
Source organism: Ectobius pallidus (assembly GCA_964059195.1). Classification (NCBI taxonomy): domain Eukaryota; kingdom Metazoa; phylum Arthropoda; class Insecta; order Blattodea; family Ectobiidae; genus Ectobius; species Ectobius pallidus. The sequence goes on from CAXKWD010000012.1 coordinate 42,106,982, forward strand.
TATATGATCTGACTAATGACGTAAGAAATCAAATACATCAATAATAATTAAGGATTTAATCAATCCTTTTTTTTAGCCCCACCTTCCACTCCCGGATTACCTGAACCATTGGCTATATCTCCGGTCCAACAACCATTTCGCATTTGTTCTAAGATCGTCGAGTCACCTTCTCTTCATCATCGAATACATAGAAAATGTTTTATGAATTGACTTTGGTATTTTAATTATCTAATTTTACTATGGTTCATCTGTCTGTTGTCGCGGGGGACGTATCCCCGATTTGGCATTGACCTTATACAGTGAAGGAAACCCGGCGAAAATCTCACTCAGGTCGGTTGCTACGAGGCTGACCCGCAGCTTCCAAAGCAAGTCTTGGGCAATCTGCCATATCAGTCATGCTCGGTGGGCTCCCGGAGATCTGAGCATTCCCCCAAGGCGGATTCGTACCAAACAGTCAGTCCTGAGCCAGTGAAAGAGATTTTTTATTACTGAAAATCAGACTGATTTCATTACTGTAGCCATGGACCGCTGGGGTGGATGGCAGGTATGCTACAGATACACCCAAGGAGACTCCTAAATTTTTACACCAGATTTTCGATCTGGCAAGTCTCACCTGAGGCACCTCAAGAAAATAATTAAATCTCGTAGAGTAATGGTGCTTCTCTGGTCTATAACCATACTCGGCCGGGTTTAACTTAATCATAATAAGAGTATAAAATGTATACATATTAATTACTGTTAAAATTCTTTTTTTCTAAATAAAGGCCTACAATGGTCATCATATTTTGCTCCGGATAATATTCTAAGCGCTTTCTTCTGTAGTACCAGAACATTGTGAATGCTGCTACCGTTGCCCCAAATCTGAATGCCGTATCTTAATACACTGTCCAAGAAGGCGAAATAAGAACACTTTAAAAATACTTTGGACCCTTGACTCTTTAGATTGTACAGTAGATATATTACCCTTGAGAGGCGTACACAAACTGCATCAATATGATCTTTCAAGGATAACTTATAATCCACAATAATGCCTAAGAATTTAACTGATTGTTCCATACCTTTAGGACAAGAGTTTGTTAATGTAAATACAATATTTTGAGTTTTGTCATTGTTTAGTTTAAAATCGTTTACCTGGAACCAATTAGGTGCCTCACTAAATGAATGCGACATATTAATTATTAATTCCTTAATATTCTTGTTTGTCGCGAATAATGAAGTATCATCATCAAATAAAATAGTGTTGCATTTTAAATTAGAAGGAAGATCATTAATCATAATTGAAAACAACAGTGGTCCTATTACATATCCTCGCGGGACCCCACATTCAAGTTGAGCAAAATCTGAACATTTTCCTTGCAGGCACATGGCCTGAAATCTATTTGACAAAAAAGATTTGAATAAATCTAGTTCTTTTTTACTAATGCCATAATAATTTAGTTTGGATATAATCAAATCGTGTGACACACAGTCGAACGCCTTGGATAGATCGCAAAGTGCGGTCATTGCATTAACATGCGAGTCCAATCCTAAAATAACATTTGAAATGAAGATCTGTACTGCATCAGTAGTAGATCTTCTCCTCCTAAACCCGAACTGCCCATTACTAAAAATGACATTACTTCCACAGAATTCAAACAGTTGGGAATACATTACTTTTTCAAGAATTTTGGAAAATATTAACAAGATAGATATTGGTCGATAGTTCTCATTAATAACGGATCACCTTTTTTAAATATCGGCACTATTTTAGAAAACTTAAAAGATTGTGGGAAAATCCCTCTAACCAGGCATTGATTAATGCATTGCGTAACTGGGTCGACACTGTTCTTTGTGCCGATTATTCCGCACATAACCTAATTAACGATTCTATGTTTTCAGGTACTTACACTTTGTTTACTTTCGAATCCTTCCATCTCTTGTTTGCTTTCGCGTTTTTCTGTTCTTTTGTTTCTTTCGCTATCTTTGCTTATATTGCAAGAGTACGGGTTTTCGAGCGCGTTCATGTTTTCTTTTGTCGCTTCTCGACCTACTCGCGTGCTTTGGGCTGAAAAGTCAGTCTGCAGCTAGGAGCCGTCTAGTTAACATCTCTTGTTCTTTACGTTGCCCGAACCTCTGTCCAGGTATCGTCCATCCTTATATTCAGGTATGTTTTTGGTTTAGTTTCTGCCTTAAGCATTGTTTTTCCTGGCGAGTGATTTATTTCTAAATTTGATTCAAGTTCTCTATTTAAGTTATATTTCTTACTCGCCAGGATGTTTTTCTTTATTTTCAATCTATGCTGTCGTTATGTTCGTTTTCGTTATCAGTTAATTTAGAGATCGAACGATCCGGTAACGCCCCCTTTTTCTACAGTTAAGACCATTTAACATTCTGGTTTCAGATATATATATTTGTGCTTTTGATAATTTTCAATCTTCGTAAATTGGCATACAGTAATAAAATATTTGTAATGTTATTTGAATTTTCTTCTTTGGATGCTATTTATTTCTCTGGGTAAACTAAACCCCGGTACAAAATTGTGGTAGCAGGCGCACTCGGTCTTTATTTTGGGGTTATTTTGCCATGATTTGTGTGCTTTGATAGTAGACTCAGTTTTCAGGTTTTCAATTATGAAAGTCACGCTAATTAACCGACCTTATGTTATTGACTGTTGTTAGGAGGTTTAAGATTTGGACCTTTTATTTTTGGGCTACGTTTTTGCTTTCCTTTTTCAAAATAGAACATAATCTTATTTCTACTGATACATTAAGGCAGGATAACATGGATTTTCAAGGCGCCAGGCAAACTAATGATTCTGTAACCTTAAAAGGCCTTCACACTACAGTTAACGAGAATATTGTTAGGTTCCCTAAAAATGACCAAGTTATTTCAACTCAGGGTGTTTCCTTTTCAAATTTAAAATTTAAAACCGTGGAGTTACCAAATCCTTAAGAACAATTTGTCCAGAAATTTCTCGTTTTCGAAATAAATAATGCTGAGCAAGCTTTCCTTTTTTGAGACAGTTAGTTATTTTTAAGAAACAAGCTTTGTTATTCCAATTAAGTGATATCCAGATATTGCAAATTATGCTCTCTCGCGCTACAGGACAGCTGCTAAATTTAATTATGAAAGCCATCAGTACTGGAGTACCTATGAAACAATTCAATCTCCAGTCATTAAATATTATATCCCGGATATTATCTTGAACCAATTTACTGGAAAGTATTATTATCGTAACCAGCGCCGTGGGGAGAGCTTTCTGGCTTATGTTGAAGACATTGAAATTGCAGCCAGTGCTTTAATATTGCCCCATTCTGAAAAAGAATCAGTTGCGATGGTTGGTGCGGGTGCTAGATTACCTGAGGTCCGTGGTCTGTTTCTTAACTCATCGCCACCATTTTCTTGGGAACAGTTAAAGGAACTTGCTCCTAAACTGAATAATGCGGCGGCTTTGGAACAATCCTATGCTTCACCGCGTACTGAAGGGCAAAATGATTTTTCAAATAGACAAACGTTTTACAGAAATAATTCGTCGGGTCAAGCTAGATCTAACCTGACAACTCGGGGTGGCAGGCCAGTTCTTTTTTGTGGTATTTGTAAACGAGCGGGACATACTCGTGACAGGTGCTGGTACAGAGCAAGTGCCGCAAATTACCGTTGTAGGAATGTTGATTATAATCTTAGTAATAGGCAGAGTTGCCTAGACACGAAAAATCATCGCTCAAGAAGAGATGTGAAATTCCCTATTGTAGCGAAAGTGTCCAGTCATATTCCTATCGTTGCTATAAGTCCAAATAACATACCGTGTCAAGCTCTGGTAGATTCTGGTAGTACTTATTCTATCGTGTCCCATGAATTTGCCGCTTAGAATAACTTTACTGTATGTCCCTGTGACTCAGTCTGTTATAGTATCGACCAGTCCCCAGTCGGTATTTTCGGTAAGGTTCACCTCTGGGTTAAACTTATTAAATTCACTTGGAACTTTAATTTTATTATAATTAAGGGGTTACCAGTTCAGGCTGTTTTGGGGGCCGATTTTTTTACTAACACTAGGACCATATTGGACTTAAGTTGTGGTGTGCTGCGTTTTGGGTTCGACCCGGGAACCGTTGCGCAGTTACATTTCGATTCTCGAAATGCCGACTATGAGGTTTTAGCTGCCACTATTGATCCGTTGTTTGAAAATAATTTTCCTGTGGAACTAAACTTGTCTCATCTTTCGTCTGAGAAGGCTGCTGACATTCGTCGTTTGGTAGAACTGTACCCGGATGTTCTAACTAACGACTTGGGGCTAACTAACCTCATAGAGTACGATATTGTTCTGGAAGATCAAAAGCCTGTTAGGTTACCGCCGTGCCGTCTTTCTCCACCTCGCATGCAAGTTCTTAAATCCAAAATTGATTCTATGCATCGGTAAGGCATTATCAGACCACCCAAATCGTCATACTCTAGTCCGATCTTTCTAGTACCAAAACCAAATAATGATTTCCGTCCAGTAGTCGACTACAGGGTGCTCAATAGTAAAATTTCTATAGAATCAGTCCCATTCCCAGATGTGCACAACAATTTTCATTGGTTTCAAAAGGCAAAATATTTCACTAGTCCCGACTTGAATAGCGCCTATCATCAGATTCCGCTTTCAGAAAAGTCTATCCCAATTACAGCTTTTGCTACAGACTGGAATTTGTATGATTATACCCGCGTCCCATTTGGAATTGCAGTTGGCGCGCAAGTGTTAACCCTTCCCGGGCGGAATCCCGTATATGGGACGCCTGTCCGATGCCTCCAGCTCGGAAACCCATATATAGGTTCTCTGACCGACTCATAATGTGACCGGCTCTTCTCACGCACTAAGTACGTAAAATCTTCAACAGATGGCAGGAGAATGTTCTCTTATCCACTGTGACTTGGGAATTCCCCAATATACGTGCCCAGGACGATTTCAGTAGAGGATTTCATTGGCCGTGCGTAACTAGTGAACAGCGTGCAATTTGTGTTCCGTGTTTTCCCCTTATTTTCGGTAAAATCGCAACAAGAAAGTGTCCTACAGGTTCTGAAACTGAAGAATTAAGTATTCAAAGTGACAGTGAAGTGTCAGAATTATCATTTAGCGATAGTAAGGGATGTTTTACTGAGATCGCTACCGGCAGCGTTAATGAGAGTGAGAGCGACGTAAGTGACACTGGAGGCAATCGTGCATCCAGCTCAATCGAAGTGAGTAATTTTGATGCAGGCACATCATATATTACTACAATATGTAATATCAAGCAAGGGCAAGTTCTCCCTTCTGATTTTGAACAAAATACTGATCCAATTGCTAATCATAGCCCACTGTAGGCCTATGTAAACTTATAATGCACTCAGTGAGACTTGTGCCGTTTCCGCATAAACATTTTCTCGCTAAATACTAAAAATCGTTCCCAAAGCAGGTTAGGGCAGAATTCGGCAAAACTCCAAGGTATATGTTGATTTTATGCATGAATGCGTGATTTAAATTACTTTCAATTGGTTTTTCGTTAACTTATTTTTTCTTTAAAATTGCCTTCCGCCCACAGCCATAAAACATCGCCGCCCGCGAAGGGTTAACGCGGTTACTAGACACCATTTTCTATGATATTAAATTCCAGTTCGTGTTCCATTATTTGGATGAACTGATCGTTTTTTCAAATTCTCATGAAGAGCATTTGGAGCATTTACAAGAAGTTTTGCATCGCTTGAGGGAGGCCAAACTTACGGTTAAACCGGCTAAAGTTAACTTTTTGGCTCAAAATTTGTCATTTTTAGGACATCTGATCGGTCCTAATGGATTATCTATTGACCCTGATCGGACGTTAAAGGTCCGAAATTTTCCCCCTCGTCGTAATCAAAGAGCTGTCGGGAGGTTTGTTGGTATGGTTAATTACTTCTCCAAGTTTATACCTAACTTTTCAGAAATCTGTGCACTTAGAATGCTTTAAGACGGAAAAACACTAAATTTCGGTGGGGAAAAGATCAGCAGAAAGCCTTTGATTTGCTCAAGCAAAAGGTAACTAACCCTCCGGTGCTAGCTATGGCCGATTTCTCAAAAGGGTTTATCCTGCAAACTGATGCTTGTGGGCGAGCTCCTGCGGCGGTTTTGCTGCAGGAGTTTCCTGAGGGGAGACGTCCTATCGCTTTTGCTTCACGTACTTTGACTGATCAAGTGCGAAAACTTTCTATGTATGAACTTGAACCCTTGGCTGTTCTTTTTGGTATGGAAAAATACAAAATGTATTTGGAACACGTTGAGTTTCGTTTGGAGACAGATAACCATGCTCTTAGTTGGGTCTTAGTACGTCCAAGGAAAACTGGTAAGATTGCTCGTTGGGCGTTACGTATTCCAGCATTCAAGTTTAAAGTTAATCACATCCGTAGCTCGATGAATGTAGTGGCAGACACATTGTCTCGTATGTTCGAGGGCTATCCTGAGGAGCAAAGTAGTTGTGCTGATCCCGCGAGTGACCAAGAAAATGAGGTTATTTTGAGTGCCCTTCTTTCAGATTTCCCTACTTATTTTCTTACCATAAAAGAGGCCCCGAGTCAAGACCCCAAATTGAGTGGTATTCTGGAAGAATTGGGAAAGGGTATCCGTGTTCCCCCATATTTTGTTAAGGATGGCGTTTTCGTATGCAAGGATAATAAAGATGGCAAATTTAAAGTGAGGGTTCCTGACACAATAGTTCCATTGCTTTTTCAATATTTTCATGTATCTCCTGTTGGAGGTCATTTGGGCCTGTATAAAACCATAGGTAAAATAAGGGAGCATTTTATATGGAAAGGTTTGGATAAGGATGTCGAAACAAGGGTTAGATCTTGTAATGTTTGTAAGCAAAGTAAACCCACTCAGAAAGTACATTGCGGGTACTTAGCTTCTCAGATAACGTCTCGTCCGATGGAAAAATTGTTCATTGATTATGTGGGACGTTTGCCAAGATCTAACAAGGGCAATACTTTCCTTCTGGTTTGCGTCGATGCGTTTACCAAATTTGTGTGGTTTTTTCCAGTGTGAGAAGCTACTTCAGCTGTTACTATTGCTTGCCTTTCTCAGATTTGCTCTAGTTTTGGCCCCCCTAGTAATATTGTTTCAGATAATGCTACCCAATTCACTTCTAATAGCTTCCGTAAATTTTGCTTTGACAGGGGTATATCTCATGTCACTACTACGCCTTTCTACCCATACCCATCATTGGCTGAGCGGGTAAATAGAAACATTCGATCTGCCCTTATTGCGTTTCACTCTGACAACCACTGCCGTTGGGATGTAAATATAGAGTGGTTAGCATATTCATTTAATACAGCTATCCATGAAGCTCATAAATCTACCCCTTTTGCTCTTATGATGGGGTTTCATCCAAATAGTCTCCTGTCTAATGAGTGGGCTCTGAATGATTTACTTCCCGGTCAACCGAATCCGCAGGATTTAAAGGATAGATGGAGCAGGGCGTTTCGCAATCTGAAAAAGAGTCATGCGAAAACTCAAGAAAGGTATAACAGAGATAAGGCACCTATTCCTTTCAAACCTGGGGATAAAGTTTTTCTTAAGAACCATCCAATCTGTAAAGCTATAAATAAATTTTCTGCAAAATTGGCCCCCCGCTTCTGCGGCCTTTATTTCATTGAGAAGTTTACTACCCCGGTTTCAGTTTCACTAAGGGATGAAAAAGGAAAGTTTTGTCGTGCTCATGTTTCCCAATTGAAAATGGCTTATGGATTTACGTGCCAGGGGTCTCCATGATTTGGGCATGGTGATTTGGGAGCTGACGTTCCCGGCTTCCCGAGTCTTACGTCTTCTTTTCGGCTTATGTCTATGTTCTCTACTATATAGTAAAATATTCTGGTCTAAATTTTCTGTTTATATTTTCTCTTGTATTTTTGATAACTTTGCTTTATTTTGATAAAATGAATATTAAAATTCAATGTATCAAAGTATATGTTTTGCAAAGTTTTGCTTTGGCGTTAAAACTTAAATGGTCTATTTCAAATTTTGGAGTTTTTCTGGGGTTTGTATTTTTGATACCTTTGCTTTATTTTGATAAAATGAATATTAAAATTCAATATATCTAAGTATATGTTTTGCAAAGTTTTGTTTTGGCGTTAAAACTTAAAAGGTCTTATTCAAATTTTATAGTTCTTCCGGGGTTTCTATTTTATTCCAAATTTTAGGCCCAAGCCGCTTTATGTAAGAAAATGCGAGATTTAATTGTTTTTCAAAATTTAGTATTTGTCCAGTTTGTGGAATTCTTTATTAATCATGTACTTTGTAATTTTGCTAGTAGTTTTGTTTTAGACTTATAATATATTCAAACCTTAAAGCAAAGTAAGCTGAACTAAGTTTTGGGATTATTTCAATGTGTGTTTTCCAGCCTAGATTTTGGTCAATTTGTAATCCTAAAAACTTTATAATGCTAATTTTTCTATGTCTTGTGTTTGATAATTATTTAATTAATTATAAGACCCTCTGTAGCTACTCAGCGATAAATATCAACAATTCTTACATTCTGTGAGACCACATACCGGTATGTAATTTCTCATTGCATTAAGTCCAAAATTTAAACAACAGTAGTACTGTAATACAAGGGTAATGCAAATGTAAAATCATTATCATTTTTTCAAGTTAGTAGAGCTATTTTAGGTACCAGTTTTGTCAATGGAATGAATCACATTGTGATTATTTAGGAGAATTAGGCCTACAAATGGAACCTAGGTAACTTAGGGAAACTGGTTGTAGTGATTTTATTTGGGTTTAATTTTTTTTAAGTTGTACTAGATTGGGGGTTTATACTGTAATAATTGTTGGTTGGTCATCGTATTCTAATTATTCTATATTGGGGGATTGCATGCTGTAGCTCAAACTATTTCTTATGAGCTTAGGCAAGATTAGGTGAACTTATATGCCATCATGAACAGCCCTTTTCAAACATTGCAATTTCACAACACAATTCGCAACCCGGAATAAACAGCTCACAAGCAGTGCTGTCTAATGTTTTTCATGTGAACTGTTAAGATTTTCGGCATACAGTATTTGACTCCGTTTTGTTCTCGGGCTGAGTACACAAATTGCATATGCCAAATGTATAACACATTAATAAATTTTGTAAATGTGGTGGTCATCACAACTGGAATATAAGAATTCAGTCTAGGATAGTTAAGTGTGTCAAGAAGAACAGTTATTTTTCCAATAGTCTGTTTATTTACAAAAAAAAGAGAAGATAAATTAGTTCTTACACTCGTTTCATGAAAAATAGTTTTCTTTAAAAAAAAGCAGTACTTTCTTCAACATAAAACCTTCTCAGGCCTTCCGAGAAATAAATGTGTCATACACTATAGGCCTACGGAGGCTTTGATATTCAGAAAAACACAAATGCTTCAAATTAGTTAAATAGACGAGAAAAATACTGAAGCATAGTACACAATTTTTTGCAAATATAAACCATTTTTGGGTTATCCATGAACTCCAAAATTAAATTAATTATAATATAGCCTTTCTGCTATCAATTTACTTTCCTTGAAAATATTCAAACATTAATTTTTTAATGAATTAAAAAATTTAGATCAATGAAATTACAGTATCCAAGAGGCTTTGACTTAAACCAGCCTTTTTTGCATTTTTACCTTTTTATACATGGAAAATTTACAGAGAAAGAAAGGAAGATGGCGGGTTTTCTTTATCTGATGAGAGATTTTCCTTCCAGAAGCAAGTGATTTCATGCAAACCACTAGACGATCTGCCAGCTGTTTGACAAGGCAGTATCGTAAGAACTATCCGTCTCTGATGACCACAGGCCTTCCAACCCTTGGCTAAGGGCAGGAAGAATGAACCAGGGACCTGGTTCTCTTGTAGAAATTTCATGCAGTTTCCCAGCGGGAAATCAACATTCAGTAGAGAAACCTTTTTAGACTCCTGTACCGTCTCCAACCGGGCAGAAATGTCTCTAGGCTGAACGCATCGACCATGCGGGATGCAGAAATGGGCAAAAAGAGAATCTGGCCGCGGGCAGAATCCGTAGACGTCGTCCTTCAGGATGAAAACCAATATCCTTGCATTAGAAGTCTTCAACATTAGCCAGAATTCTGTTTCTTTATCACCACGCTGGAGAGAAACCCTCCAATTGTATAAATGGCAAGAGTAGTTTTTCAAAAGCACTTACTACTGAGTTGCACAGATACGTGTTAGCTTTAGGCTTGTGGCAAAAAGAGTTTATAGTTCAGGTATTTCTCTACCTGGCGAAATGGCATTAGTAATTGCTGGTCCATTTAAGTATAGTTTAGAGAAAAAAGGCACTTCTAAGGGAATGCCTTTGACGAAAGCTTAGTGCTACACAAAATGGCTTCCGAACCAAGCGATTATAACTTTAGGAACTTCTTTAATGCTTGAAGCAGCACCATAAATGCTTTGAGAATAAAGTTAGTATACAATACTTAGAATCTTGATGGCATTTAAGAAGAGTAATTTGTACTTGAATTGTGCTGATGTGCACAAATAATAAGAGAACTCAAAAGAGGCGATCCTACGCCTAGACGTATAGAAATTGCACTTGAAACTGGAACAACGAATTGACGAGAGTTCTCTTCAACCATGCAGAAATATATTTAACTTGTACATGTAGACTGTATCACTTTAAGAGACACCAAATGTCACGCATTTACTGCTCAGACTTGACGACTCGTAGCTACGACTTTTACTGATACTCGTCCCAGTTGACTTTGCCACACTAGTATGCTCACTGCCTCCTAAAAACACCTTGTATTACTCCGCCATCAAGAGGAAGGGTGCACAGGGGTGGGAGAACAATAAGTAATACATTGACCCTTACCTCTAGAATATTCCAGACAAAGTTACCAATCCGTGTGCCTCCAACAAAAATAGATCCTAGTCAAACCGCAATTACGTAACAAAATCGTGATCTAAATATGCAAACCAATGAGAGGAAAAAATTACTAAAAAATTATTCACATGATATGTGAACATGAACAGTAGCATACAACTATCTGTTATCTAACTGCCAATCTTCAAAGTAACGAAATTGACTTCAAGCATTTTCATGCTACCTTGACAAGTTAGGTGGTAAACAATGAAACACTTGCACCCATCCAGAAGTATCATTACTTGCTAGCGCCATTGGAAGGTGAAGATCATCTTCTCGTACAAAACTTGCCAGTTACTAGTGAAAACTTTCAGGTTTCCTGGGATCTCATTTGTGCGCTACAATGATACAAGATTGATAGCCACTGTGCACACCAAGAATCTACTGTCAATGCCCAGAATGCAACACGACGAAGTAATAGAGCTAAGCAATCTCCTGAACCAATTCCAGAACAACCTGAACGCCAATAGAATCCTCCAACTGGGAAGCCCCTCTTCATGAAATCATGACAAGGGAGCTGTTATTTGAACAATTACCAGACGACGTGAGTGGTAAAGCAAGATTGACCTGAGGTCATTCGCTTCAAACAAAGAACTCATATTCTTGGAGTCGAAGTCAAACTTGCTAAAAATACTTGCCAGCCCATCACAACAAAGAAGTGGGTTTCAAACGCACCAGGTCACTGCCAGCGTCAGTCGATACTCATACGTAGTTATAAGCAATCCATCATGTCTGCAATCATTTCCACATTGTAAACGCAGTCTTTTTACGTACAGTTTATTGTGGCAAATTCAGAATGTTAAGTGTACATAAGCGATTGAGTTTTGTGCATTCCAAACAACTGTGTACAAAAATTATGTCTCTCCGGACCACAAAGTGAAACAGTGTCCATTGCCATCCTAATGTAAATGTGGTGTATCAATATACAGTCAGCAGTTTCACAACAGAAGTAAACAAAACACATCTCGTTCCAACATGTCTATCTCTCAGACAGTAACAGAAGTTAACAGAGTACTTCCCGTTTCATCAGCTCTAGGCCATGTAGTGAAAGCATCGATAGATCAAATAGTGCATCTGTAAATAAGCAACGTCTACGCAACAAAAGTAAAGCAAGTTTGTCTCTCTACCCCTTCTTCAGTGAGCATCGGTAATAGAATAAGTAAAAAACCTATAAGCTATTTTTCTGTGAAACCTATGCGAGAAGCTTTACTAGCCACTGGTAGGATAGAAGTAGAAGACAAGCACGTGTGGAGCTCCAGACAAGCGTAGAGCTCTTCTAGATTGCCAGTCAATCGAACTTCATTACTGCAGATCTAGCGAAGCAGCTATAATTGCAATAAAAAACAGCTGACACATATATCAGCGGCATCAATGGTATATCTTCAACAGCTAGCCACAGTGTTAAGGTTACCATTCGATCTATTACTGTTCCCTGCAAAGTTAAACTTGATTGCTTAAACCTTCCTCGCATTACAACAATGCATACTTCTGTACATATTGATCCGTCTACGTGGAACCTACCTTCTGATCTTCCATTTGCAGTTCCATGTACCCGAAAAAATACAGCTCCCAATAGTTCCGGACCACCCCCGAAATCAAAACCTAAAAATCCATTTAAGTTATTTAAGCCCCATCTTGCCAAATGTTTAGTTATTTTATTTAGTAATAAAATACTGAAATTATAAACATACGGCTATTATTTCCACTATTCCATGTGTTATAGAACTTTTCTTATAAATAGTAATAAGTATTATAATTTTCGTAATTATTTCTTGCTTATGTTAGAACGTAAATGAAAATTCTAACCAGTTTTTCAGTACTAACATAGCGTTAAATATGATATTTATTAGTTCAATATTTAAGATTTTCCGGGGATGGACCCCCGTACCCTCCCACTCTTTTGCAGTATTCCATATCCCCAAACCCCCTCGCACTTTCGACCCTCCCCGAAATTATTTTCTGGCTACGCCACTGACAGATTACAATAACATCTCTTCACATGTGAACTTATCGTCTTTTAAAAGAAAATTACTTTTCACACATATTGCAAGTGCATATTTTATCTCCAGTGCATATATTTTATCTCCGCTTCATAGATCATACTCGTCCAGCGAACTTCAAGATAATTTATATTCTGAATAAACATTCAACAAGTCACCTTGATTGTCAATTCATGCAGAACTTCACAACAGTAATTTAAGTTCCTGCGGCAAATATCTTCCATGCATTGTCCAGTTTAACTACAATGATGACATGCGTTAGTTAGTGAAATGTCTAACTACTGTGATGGACTCCAGATTAAGCTCAACATTGTACGAGATAATCTGAGTTTCATCTTTCTCAATTAAACACATTTTACTGTATCATCTCCTTGTGCATCACTGTTAAGATGTTTATAATTTATCTCATCTTCATTGTACACATAGGTTTGATAAACTGCAATGTTGATATACTTTTAGTGAATTTGTTTTAATCATGTCATATATGTTGAAAGGCATCATAATGTTACGCTTAAGCTTATTTGTACAGTGAGCCCCACGCAATAGTTGGCCAATGACGCGGGTTTCTGTATCGCGGCGGGCACTGCTCCAACTCCCGAGCGATCGGGTGAAATATTTACTCAAATAAAGCGGTGATCGGTGTAATGATTCAGGTTCTCACATTTATAGTTAATATTACAAGGGAAATAACCATGTACCTCATCAAAAGAGATGTTGGATATGTTCTCCTATTGCATCCACACAATACTGCCACCTTTTAAGAAAATTTTCTTTCACGCGCATAAGTTCAGCTTCCGAGATGGAGTTAATTTCTTTTGTGATATTGTCTTTAAGTTCTTCTAATGTTTGTGAAACATATAATGCAACAATTATTTTATAATATATATTATAGTTATGCTATATAATAATAATGTAATTATAATAATAATGTAATTATAATAATTATATAATATATAATTATGTTATATTAATAAATTTTCTTTGTTTCATACTCACGTGCTGCACATTACATCATAAAGGCGGAAGTAGTTTTTCCCTATCCTTTGCATTACTTAATTGTATAAGTGCTCATATTTATAGTGTATTGTTTTATTAATATACTAAAATTTTCCAATCTCTGCTTTGAGCTTTGAGCTTGAAGGTAAAATATTTCGTTCCCTGACATCAGTGCCTACTTTTATCCTAGTGGAATCCCACTTGATCCTCCGAATTACTTTTCAATCTTCCAGAGCTTGGTCCTCACACCAATGTTAACTTATAATACTAAAAAATTGAGCGAGATGGCCGAGATGTTTACGTCTTGAACTCTCATTCGGGAGGTCCCAGATTCAAATCCCGTGGCCAGCCAATTTTTTCATGAGTATTTCATGTTTCCTCAGTAAAGGTGAAGGTAAATTCCGATTTGGATATTTCCTTGCCATGACTCATCCTCGCTCGTTCATCTTGTATGAAAGCTCGTTCTTCTTGATTATCTTGTATCATATTCATTTAAATATATCAGTTGAAATTTCTTGACGCCATAAAAGACATCAACAATAGAAAATAGAGCATAATTGTATAGTACTTTTTTAACTCAGCATTTATATATACTCCTTTGTCTAACAACAATTCTCAGACATTGAAATATTACTTTAAGTCATAAAATTAGTGCCTATAAATATGTAGTGAACGTATGAGAGGACCGCCGACGTCTCTGACTATAGATCTGTCGGCCCGGATTCGATCCCTATACCTCCTCAGATTTTTCTGAGATAGGGAGGTCTGGAACGGGGTGCACTCAGCTTCGTGATTCAAATTGAATTGCTACTTGATAGGGTGGAAGGCCAAGTCCCTTCGGGGATGCAGCACCAAGGAGTATAGTATAATCCTTAAAAGCTTCTGAAGGTTTAGTTCGTTTGGATTAATCACTCGAAGACATTGCAGAACTTAAACGTAAACAGGTCCATCCTATGTATTATGGAAGGACATATTTTATTCTTCTCAACTTCTAGCTTGCTGTGGCCTGAACGCTGAAATTATTTTCTTATATACGAGCAAAGTATGACGGTTTTTTTTTCACACTGCTACTTGTATAGTGTAGGCTAGTATGCAAAAATAAACCTGGTTAAACTGTTAACTTAAAAATATTATTTGAAACACTATAGGGCTATTGCAACACTCCTGTGGGAAATGTGTTTTAGCAGAATCGAGAAAAAGATATTCCGAGATTCGTTGATATACACACACGTGTACTGCATACTTTGTTTCTATGATAGGAAAATATTTACATGAAAATAATTTAAAAAAAGAAAAGCAGTTTGACACGACAACAAATTTCAAAGTGTACCAACCTTATAAACCTGCACTAATTTACTCTGTGAGGCAGTCGGTATATCAATATACGGGGTGTGTCAAAAAAGTCTCCGCAGTGAGGTGAATGCGCTAACACGTTCACTCACCACGGTTAGGTTGCCAATGGATCCCGTAAATTAAAGCCGATCTCCGTAGCCGCGGTAGCTAAGGGACATATCGAATGTGGAAATCGTTCACGAAATTAAAGTTTTACGTTTTCCGTAAACTTATCACGCTCACGGAATACAATTTCAACTAAAAACACTCTTTCTTCGATGGTTAAGGAAAACGATTTCTTGCTCTACTGACAACCCGTCATCATAATTACAATTTTTTCTTCATATGGTATACTAGTACCGAATAGGGTTCATTATTGCCTGATGCCAAATATGGTTTAATAAAGATTAAGACTTATACAAGTTACAAGATGTTATGTGGAAGTAATCTCATAAATGTGGTTATAAGGGTTTAAAATGGACCCTAATGGTAATGCAGAGGTTAAATCAGCTACGATCGTACGTTCGAACCACAGAACGTATTTTTACTGCAGAAACAACACAGGTATACGATTCACATTTTGTTCATGAATTTCCTTCTTCAAATAACAGATTGTTAGATTCAGTTTACACAACAAGCAGCTTGTAAAATGTCATATATCATAACATGAACATGGAGGGAATATAGCAAGTTATAATCCAGTGAAGTTAGCTAACTTTACCGTAAAGACTACAAAGGAAATTCCTGCTACCCATAACAAAAGAAAGCAGTATTGGCTTCCATTCTCTAGCAGCGTAGAGGGAAGTAAACAGAACATCACTGCAAAGTGAGTTTTTTTTTATCTCTGTCCATCAAAATGTCCCTCCATTCCCATGTTGATATCGCGTCCACGTTCTGTTGTAGGAGATAATATAATACAGACCACATGTCTAGGTGTCTTTTTTCCTCCGGTTTATTCTTTAACAAGTAGGACCTACACTGTGAAGCTGATCCTGCAGGCATAGAGAGGAAATTTAATTTGAGATCTGGAAACAGTGTCTCCAACACAGAAAGGAAATTCCTTCTCATTCGTAAAATTGGTGGGTGTCTGGAATCCAACAGTGAAAATATTTCACCTCAACAATCTGGTTTATAGTAAAAGTGAGCCATGAAAGCAATCTTCTTGCAGAAATGAAATAAGCCTAATACTATAGATTATGAGTTTAACAAACCTATAGTTTGAAATTTTCATTTTGTTATATTTTAAAGAATTCTTTAAGTAAATGAGGGTGTGCTGTTCCTAATCAGATGTGTATCAAAACACTTAAGCAGATACCTGAAGGAGGAAAATAATGGGAGGATACATATTGGTAACAATAGATATTTTATGTCTTATGGCTGGGTTGTCCAAAAGGTGATCGATCCATCGGCCACATGCGGACATTCTAGCAATATCAAATGCCTAGCGCATTATCCACTAATTTTATTTTTGAAGACTTGTTTTCCTTCTAATATCCCTCTTTACTAGGGTGGGGTATTTTTCTTTTCACATTACTATAATCTATGTATCGATTATTTGAAACCTACGAGGAATCGGGAAATGACCTTTTTATTTAGTTTGCAGTTAATATTTTCTTTCAGGGTTATATACTGAATTATTATTTTTCCGTTTTCAAGGTATCTCAGGTAAAGCCGCAGTGTAGAGTTCAGAGACGTTCATCAACACTAATAAAAGACTTACAAATAAAAAATGCATTACTTAATTATTAATTGGGTAAGTTTAATAAGTAACTAGCTGTAAAAAGAACATTTTTTTTGCTTTTTGTTAAAAGAAAGTATATTATTTGTTAAAAATCTGAGAATAGATAAATATAATTTATTATACAAAATAAAATAGTGCACTATGCCTAAACGGATTTAATTATTTAATTTATGGTTATATTCTGAGTGCATAACAAATGTTATGTAATAATTAAATATAACAATAATACTTACACAAAGACATAAAAATTATAATTATTATCTATGTTGTATATAACGCGGCCAAAGACCCCAAAGAGGGTTAATAGGTAGTAACTTATAAGGTGTTTTCTACGCGAGTCAGTCATTGTTATCAAAACTCTATTTTTATTGTATTCTGCACAATTTCTGTATTAGCGCTTTTCCATTATGATTAATCAAAACTTGCAACAACTTTACCGACTTCAAGATTCAGTTTACTTTGTTACTATAATTATGTTTCTCTGGGAAAATGATGCCAATGCTTGGAAGTAACAATGTGACGTGTAAAAGCACAACCTTCACCTTGAAGTTTGTGAAGAATCGTTAACTGAAGATATCTCAGAGATTTTTAAACCTAAAGGCTTGCATGATCAAGATTGATGTGGAATCCTAGATCCTAGGAACATTTATAAACTGAAAATCCTTCATTTCAATTTTTTTTAAACATAACCTTCCGATTTTTCGGGCATATATCAGTAACAGGACTAGGGGTACAAAATGTTAGAGTCATATTAGGTAGAGTTTCAGTTTTAATGGAAAATTTATTTTATGTACCGTTTTATTATAAAATAATCCTAGTAATGCAATTTTCACTTGTTAAGATTGATAGGCCTATTTGGTTGAGAGGTGTTACTTAAAAAAAGTTTCCTGTGAGGTTTTTTTCTTAGATAAAGGGTACTATTTATGTAGTATTGTTGATATAAAATATTTAAAAAAAATAATTTAACTATTTAACAAAGCATAAATAATAAGCAACCTATACGGCAACAAACTCCAGAGCAAATTATAACGAAAATCTATATAACAAATTAGGCCTATATGAAAAATGTCAAGGCAATCTGACAAAAATTACATCGAAATACCCATTTTGTATGAAGAACAATGTGAATGGTGCAAGCACACCCATTTAAATCCCTGCACGCTTATACCTATAAAGCTCACTGAGATAATTAAAATTGACGTACATAAGAATGTTACCTTCCTGAATCAAGAAATAAACATAGTTTTTAGTAATCATAATTAAAAATTTTATATTTTGATTGAAAATCGAGAAAAGTAAGAAAAGGGACGCGCGTTACTAATAACTGGTAATTCAAACCCCTGTACTATCTCGTTTAAAAGGCTGATTGAGATATTTCGGAATAGCTTATTTTGAAAATTAATTAAATTCCTTATAATCTCCTCTTACCGAATCATTATATTGTTAATCTTCATGCTTCTGGTAATTTGTTTTCATTTGAAGATCTACATGAGGATTTAAAATAAAGTTATCTTAAAAATAAATTTTTATTTAAATTTTTTAACCAATGTGGGAAAACAATGCAGCTATCGCAGCGTTTACATCATCATGGATATGACTTCTTGAATGGTCTATAAGTAAACCAGGCAATTTCAAATTTGACAAAAATATAGCGATGATAACTTCTAATCAAAGTTTAATGTATTTCCTGTTGTATGTGTTGCAAATCCGAACTTCCCATGTAAGGAAGAAACTCAGATCCGACAGCAAATCCGACTTCCCATATAACGGATAAACTCACATTTGCAATACATACATTAAATACGTACAAGGAAATGCATTAAAGGAAAAGTAAACTTAAAATTCACTAACATTTTCTTCATACGGATTGAAAGAAATAGAGCGTGGGCTACTGTATACCCCCCATCCCCCCCCCCCGTGGGATTTTCCGACTCACATATTTTTTTGTTGGTATTGCCATCTAGTTTCAGTTTTTAGTTGTTTGCCACTTATCAATTACAGCATTTACCCGGAAACCCCGGAAAACTTCGGAAATCCGGAGAAAACTACTTTGTTTTAATTTTTCTTTGTTCTTTGCTCCTAATATGCCCAGGGAATTTCTGAATATCATATTTTTTTGTTGGTATTGCCATCTAGATTCAGTTTTTAGTTGTTTGCCCCTTATCAATTACAGCATATCCCCGGAAAACAATGGAAATCCGGAGAAATGACTTTGTTTTAATTTGTCTTTGTTCTTTGCTTCTAATATGCCCAGGGAATTTTTTACTCACGTATTTTTGTTGGTATTGCCATCTAATTTAAGGTTTCAGTTGTTTGCCTCTTACCAATTACAACATATCCCCGGAAAACCCGGAATACCACTTATATACGGAGAAAATGACAATGCTTTATTTTTTAATTCTTTGTTATTTGCTTCTAATATTCAAAGGGAATTTCTGACTCACATGTCTTTTTGTTGGTATTGCCATCTAGATTAAGGTTTCAGTTGTTTGCCCCTTATCAATTACAGCATATCCCCGGAAAACTCCGAAAACCACGAAAATCCGCAGAAAATGAGTTCGTTTTGATTTATTAAAAATCTTTGTTCTTTGATCCTAATACAACCAGGGAATTTCTTACTTACATATTTTTTGTTGGCATTGTCAGCTAGATTAAGGTTTCAGTCGTTTGCCCGTTAACAATTACAACATATCCCCGTAAAACCCGGAAAACCACGGAAATCCACGGAATTTCTAGAACTCGGAACTTGTGATCTACAGTCACTGAAACCGTTATTGCGAAGTAATTCTGCTTCAGGTGTGTCCTTTGCAGGTTGAAAAGAGTGAGTATGTGGACTACGAGATATTTGCCATAATTGTGTTGGTCACATGCAAAGAAAAGTTTAATCATATCTTCTAAACATGCCAAGTGTAAGTCAAAGTTGTTTTCTTTAGTTGCTCGCTGAAATCTCAAAATCAAAGACACTTTGACGATATTACCAATCCAAAATTGTGCTGTTTTACCCAATGTCCCTTCTATAACTTCAGTCAAGAAAGTTTGATAGTGACTGTGGAAGGTTTGGCAAGATAAATTATCATTCACAGATGTCAAATTAGAATATGAATGGTGTGCTGCCAGGTTTTCAATCGCTTTCATCCCTTCAGAAACAGGATTTTTTCCAGTATTATTTGTCATGCTGTAATTGGTAAGGGGAAAACAACTGAAACCTTAAACTATATGGCAATAGGAACAAAAGGTATGTGATTCAGAAATTCCTTGGGATTATTAGTATCAAAGAACAAATATTTTTAGAAAATTTAAAAAAAACTAATTTTCTCCCGATTTTCGTGGTTTTCGGAGATTTCCGGAGATATGCTGTAATTGATAAGGGGAAAACAACTGAAACCTTAATCTAGATTACATTACCAACACAAAAGCATATGAGTCACAAATTCCCTTTGAATATTAGGAGCAAAGAACAAAGATGTAAAGAAATTTTTAAAAAGTCAATTTCTCCGGATTTCCGTGGTTTTCGGAGTTTTCTGGATATATACTATAATTCATAAGGGGGAAACAACTGAAATCTTAATCTAGATGGTAATGCTAACAAAAAACATATGAGTCAGAAATTATCTTCGAATATTAGGAGCAAAGAACAAAGTTTTAAAAAGAAAACATAGTCATTTTCTCATTATATAGGTGGTTTTCCGGGTTTTCCAGGGATATGCTGTAATTGGTAAGGGGCAAACAACTGAAAAATTAATCTAGATGGCAATACAAACACAAAAATATATGATTCACCAATTCCCTTTGAATACCAGGAGCAAAGAACAAAGATTTTCAAAAATTTAAACGAAATTAATTTTTACGAATTTCCGTGGTTTTCGGTGTTTTCCGGGGATATGCTGTAATTGATAAGGGGAAAACAACTGAAATTTTAATCTAGATGGTATTTCCAACAAAAAAACATGAGTCAGAAATTCCCTTTGAATATTAGGAGCAAAGAACAAAGATTTAAAAAATAAAACGAAGTTATTTTCTCCGTATGTACGTGGTTTTCCGGGTCTTCCGGCGATATGTTGTAATTTGTAAGGGGAAAACCACTGAAACCTTAAACTAGATGGCAATACGAACAAAAATGTGTCAGTCAGAAATTCCCTGGGAATATTAGGGGCAAAGAACAATAAAAAATTAAAACAAACTCATTTTCTCCGGATTTCCGTAGTTTTCCGGGGTTTCCGGGTAAATGCTGTAATTGATAAGGGGCAAACAAGTAAAATCTTAAACTAGACGACAATACCAACAAGAAAATATGTGTGTCAGAAAATCCCACGGGGGGGGGGAGGGTTTGCTATTGGTAGCCCATGGTCTAAAAATGTTTTTAAGAAATGATATTCAATGTTAGAAATGTTTTACACCTTCACATTTAATAATAATAATTAAGGAATCGCGCACAATGTGCATTATCTTAACCTAAGATTTAACCTACCCAGTCCTGAAACCCGGGGAGGGGATTTTTCACTACTGAAAAATCCCCCACCCGGCCGGGAATCGAACCCGGGTGGAAGGCAGGCGTGCTACCGACTCACCCACAGCGGCGCACAAAACGAATATGTTTATTGTAACTCAATAGGCGCGTGACGTCATGCTTGACGAATGCTTGACTCAGTCCCGCCCGGTGAAAGACAGTTCAAAGCATTTTGTCTACTGTTAAAGTTTTTGAGTGAGTATCTGTTCAAAGAATGGTTTATTGTTGTGTTGTGGGGTGTACAAACTCATCGTCGAAGAGTGATAACACAATTAAAATATCTTTCTATCGATTTCCCAACAGAGATAACTCACCCGAACGTTATAACGTAGAGCTGGGATTTTTATGTAGTATCAATTTGAAAATATGTACATAAATATGTAGTGAAAATTCGGGAAATATGTGGAAAAATATGTAAAATCTTCAAAATATGTAATATTAAATATTAAATATTTCATTTCAATGTCTTAACATTATGCTCAAGAGACATTCATACGTTAACATTACATGCTTGAGTACAGTGAACAGTTATTATTTGATGGAAATGTAACCTAGAAACCACATTTTATTAATCTGATTTCGAATATTAGCTCTCAGTCCTATCAAATAAAATACTATAATATGAGTAAACACACAAATTCCAATACTAGAGACACTCATCCATTAAATTTTGCAGCACAGTGAACAATTACATATTTCTCTAAGTTCTCTGGGGTGAATGATAGCCGTTTGTCAGAATTTTCTTATAAGCGGAAAATGACCGCTCAACATAGCATGTGACTGGGGCAAATTTTAGCAAAGGAATCTTTCCCGGTGAAATGTCCTCAGGACAATCTATAATGTCCCCTTTTAGAATTTAAAACACACTGCGAAATGTTGAAAATCCAGGGTATTTTCTCAAAACGGGTTTTAAATTATTCAATGCACTCTCACCATTCTCCCCATGGACTACAATTAGTTCTTCAACTGCACCTTCCACAACACCAATAGAATCTTGAATTGGAAGTCCTGAAGTTTCCAAACGTGTGATGCTCTCTGGGAGCCAGCTAAAGTTACTCCTAATGTAGGAGACATAACAAACCACTTTGGAATCGCTGAAGGCACGCTGAGATTCACGAACACATGCAGCATTTTCAGGATCAAAAGAATCTACAACAGTCTTTATGTCCTCGAAATGTTCACCATAAAAGTTCACTGCTTCAATCCACGTTCCCCACCTAGTTAACACTGGTTCTGGAGACAATGGTGTTCCTGGTAGTTGCTCTTTGTAGGAGTTCACTCGCTGTGGGACTTTTAGAAACACTTTTTTTGTTACCGAAATTAATGTGTCGACTTCTGGAAATGTAACTCTTATATCCTCGGCAATACGTTGCAAACCATGAGCCAAGCTCATCAAATGGAGCATGTTGGGGTAAAATACCTTCAGAGATGTTACAGCTTTAAGCATGAATGGTGCTGCATCAGAATATAGCACTTACATTTTCTCTTTTTGAGTTCCGGTAGGCCAAAACACTTTTAGTCAATCATTCACAAATCTTGCAATAGTTAAATGATTTGTACGGTCTAGCTCTTTGCAGTAGATTAAACACGGGTTAGAAGCGCTGTCAGGTTGAAACTTTCCTACCATGTGATTTGGTATGTTACATCTCTTAGAATCAGTTTTATCAACCGAAACTCATATGAAAGAATCTGCGATTTACTCTCTTATGCTGTCCATTACCTCATCGTAGCAGATAGGTAGATAGTTTTGTGTAGTGTTGAATGGTCAGGTATATGTTGCTTGCAGTATTTTCCAAGAAAGATCTGAATTCAGGTACTTTAATCTTGTACCATGGAATGTTAGCAGCAATCATTGCATGCACAAATCCTTATAGTTAGAGTTATTTGAAGTTGAATTTTTCATCTGTGTTAAAAGCATTTACTTTGTCGGTTGACGTAATTGTTTGTTTTTTCTATGCAGTGCACTTCTTAAATGCTGTTCAAGCTGGGATTTCTTAGAGCATCCTATTTGTTTGTTGTAATCTTGACAAATCACTATTTTGCCGTCAGTCGTAAAACACTCGTCAATTGCAGTCCATGGTTTTAATTTTGAAGACAACGAAGATGACACTGGTGCCATGTTCGCACTAGAAAGAACTGAAGTAAACTGTTCACTTACCCACTTTGATTCTGAATGAAACTAAAAACAGTATGGGATTTAGGGTTAACTGGAATTCCCAACAAAAGAACAAATTTAAAAATATTACTGAAGTATCCAAACCACAGTAGCCTATCTCTTTGAAAAGAAAAATTAGACATTGTTAAAAGGGAGATGTAAAGTATATACAGTAAAAGTACTGACTGCAGGATTCACAACAGTTTTATGGAATAATTCGCAAAACCATTAGGGCTAATAGGTTTCTTTTCATGTTGTGGTCATGCTCTTGAGTGGCTGCCAATCATCTGTCATCCCTTTCATTACCTGGTATAGTCATTCCTTGCTTTTCAATACCCGTCAGTGATCTTAATCTTCCTATTGTGGCAAGTGACAATATCCACATAGCTTCAGTATAGAATTTATAGAGAAATTTACACATGTGAAACAAGAAAATATTGAAATATGTAATTTTATGTAACATCACAAGAATATGTAATATACTTAAAAATATGTAAAATGAAATTCAGTTACAGTAACCCTAACATAGTTGTTTGTGAAGATATCTCTTTTCCCAGCATCTAAATAGCAAGGAACAAAATATGTAATTACATAGAAATCCCAGCTCTAGAAGCAATGGCTGATAAAAGTTAAAATATAAAATTTTGTTCCAAGTAAATACAGTACGGTTTGTTCATAAAATTTTCAAGAAAATGATTACGAGCTTTCGGTACAGATTCGAAAACAGTTAACTGGAGAAACACCACAATCTGTTTAAAAAAAAGTGTTGTGCAGTCACTTCTTTTGCGTGGGAAATCTGAAACACCGCCAATGAAGAAAAGAAAATCGTCGTATTTGAGGAAGAAGGAAATGAGAGAGTTGTTGCAAGATTCGAACAATAATCCATCAGTATCCGGGGAATGGACAAATCATGAATGTGGAATCTAGTATTTATGACGAAAATTCAGTTTCTAACAGCATAGACGTTCAGTGTGAACTAGGAAATGAAACGTATGCCAATTTTTGCACAGATTAATTATTGAATGATTCCTCTAGAAATTGTGATTTAGATAGCTCTTTTAGCATTTCAGACATGTCTACTACCCCAACAGATGATTCTGACTCTGAAAGTGACTCTTCGTATCTTGAGAAATGTTTCGTTTTTGAACTGTATTAGCTCTAAGTATTAACTGATAACAACTGGCAACTAGTGTATCTTTATTTATAATAACGCAATCGAATGAGGTATGTTGTGTTATACAGTCCACACCCCCTTCTGTTCCTTCACAATCCCAACAACAACACACTTTCGTGGTCCGTTTTCATTTGTATACACAGCCCACATTTACACCATTCCGTATTTTCTTTTCTTCGTTTCAATTCTTTCAATAATTTCTTGGCATTTTCTTTTACTGTGATATTAATTTGTGAATACCGAGGTTCGTCCTTATAAGGTAACATTGCAGACATCTCTATCAACAACAAACCAAAGAACACTTTGGTGGTCTATGTAGAAACAGCACGCGCTATAACAGCAGCTGTCGTCCCGTCAATGAGTTGTCGCGCATGACGTCACAGGAGATTTTTACTTCACTCGTAAAAAAAGCAAATTATTAGGCGCCTGCAGGTCACGAGGTCACCATTTGTTTCGTAATTCAAAGCTCTGTGCGATGAAAATAAAATCAAAAAACGGTATTTTTTGAGTTTACCCTTCCTTTCAGATGGCATCTCTATCTTCTTTCAAATATAGATTTCCGGGTTTGCTAATAGATCCCTTATTATATATGTATCATCTACTCTCTTATAATTAGCCTTCAGTGATTTTTTTACAAAAAGAAAGAATACTGAAATAAAGTTTTAGCTCAAAGCAGCACATACAAAAGTCGTTAGTGCCATTTGGGAAAAAATCGCGAAGAAAGAAATTCTCTGCACGCGAAGTGATAGTAAAAGTATGAGAAATCTCCTCTGATTTTAGTGTCGTAACCCAGAATGTTTCTAACTTAAATACAAAAATTTTGATTTTATGCGGTTTTTCGTAATCGAGCAATCCTTGTTCAAGGACGCACACTCCACAGACAGTAATCACACATAACAGTATTTCTGAATTCAGGATCCTAAAAATTTGTATTTATACTAAAAAACTTGACATTTAATTTTAGGGCAGAAATACTTCTTACACGTAGACCCTATCATACGAGTAGAGAACAGAACAAACTACTGAGAAATTTTCTTCCAATGGCTTCGGCCATTTACAGATTCAAAAGAACATTTTATTTTTATAAACAAGATAGTTGTTAGTTTGCGTCTTACGCTTAATCAATAATTACATTTTATTAAAAGAAAGGCTCGTCTTTGAAGTTAATGTCAATTACAGATGTAGAATAGTCCTCATAAACGTAAAATGGTTTATTCTCTTACTATTACACAGACGACGACCACACATTGCAATGGTAAAACTGTTTTTTTAATTCTCTCTTTGGCTCTCACTCTGGTTCTCTATTTAATAGATTAGAGATTCTTTCTAGCTCGGTCAAACCTTATAAATTATTTAAAAACACTGTCACACACGTTTGCTTTCTTCTAATTTACTGCTAGTAATAAAATTATTACATCACTGAAGAAAATTTAATAATTAAAGTATAAATAGTCCTACACAAAATATAACTTACTTTCTCATCAGTGCTCAGAAATAGAATCAATTCAAAACTACCAAAACTAAGATTGTTTTACGTCATGTTCAACAGAAAACATATTGAATACATACATATTGACACTATAAGAATTCTTATGATCGCTTATAGTCTTGATCTTGAATAAGAGCCTGTAATCGTATATTGTTTTTAAATGTTGAAAATTGAATGAATGAAATAGCTGAGTAACAGACAAAGAATATATTGGATACTTCTTAACAGATGAAACGTATAGTGAACTTTTGCCCATACTTGGTCTTCTTAGATTTAAGAACTTGTAGATAATTATGTTCAGTTTCTTTGTTTGAATAGTGCGAGATGCTTCCTTTTAACCATGTATGTATATGTGCTAACATATCCTTCCAGCTGGGTTCAGAGGGTTCATACTTTATGCTTGAAGCGTTCATCTTGATTTCACACAAGCTGCTAGCATTTTATTCGGAATATACGAAACGAAAAAGAAGGGAAACAATACCAAGAAAAATTACACTGGATAGAAAACAGATTGAGCAAAACGAACCGCGAATGATACAATCCCTTCTCTGTATCCTTCATACTGCCCCGATTTCTCTTTTCTGCGATCTCTCGATATTTCCAGACTCAACTATCTAATATTACCAGTACGTTTTGCGGCCAACCTTCTGTAGAACGAAATATTCCCCTTCCTCGTTTTGGTATGAGCACTGA
This sequence comes from Ectobius pallidus, assembly GCA_964059195.1. Lineage (NCBI taxonomy): Eukaryota > Metazoa > Arthropoda > Insecta > Blattodea > Ectobiidae > Ectobius > Ectobius pallidus. The sequence goes on from CAXKWD010000012.1 coordinate 42,133,931, forward strand.
ATTTATTTTCTGGAAATCAGAAACTCTAAACTCTGTGCTGTTCTGCTAAAAGTTGATGTTGATGAAGGCAACTCTAATGTACAGTATAACAATTTACAGTACCTAACATTTATGCTACTTCGTAACTTTAGGCATCTACAGGTACTGACATCTAAATCATAATACACATGTTCATGAAATCTGTCTAAAGTTAAATTTATGTCATCAAATATGAGATTCTTGGCAGTGCAGTACACTGGAAAATTGTTCTACACGCTCGTCGCTATAAACCGATAATCAGTTCTCGCAGTATGTAGTATTATCATAAAAACTAATAATAAGTTGTTCGTACAAGTAAATAATATTCATGTGAGTATTAAGTTGAGTAGTGTGTCTTGCACAGTAAGTGAAAAGTAGTAGAACATTACAATTGTTTGTACGTACACGAGTTTCCCGAGCATAATATAAATACACACACACCCTTCCACAACGTTCCATTATCTTATCTTGGGTTTTTTTATTGATAGTTTCATTTGAAATGAATCCATAATAAAAATAGATCATAAAAGATTGGTTAATGGAACAGACATGCCTTATTAGGACACAAAACGTAATGCAGGAACGCAGCCAGGATTTTGGTTCGGTAGGGGCCCACCAGGAGTCTGGAGGCGTACTTTCCGATATTTTGTTTGTAAAATTAAAACTTGAAATTTCATTTTAACGTAATTTTTGAAGTTACAAATAAATTAGCTTTTAAAAAACACATTCGATACATTCTAGCGTTCCGATATACAGGTGATAACATTATATATATATATATATATATATATATATATATATATATATATATATATATATATATATACATAAACTTATATATTTAAATGAAATCTGAAGACTTAATTTTAGAACTGTTAATAAGTAACGTTAGTCTAATAATCAATGCTCGGCAAAGGGTCACAAATTTACGAGACTAACGTTTGGAATGCACATATGTGCAAAATGACGTAATGACTTGTGCGGTGACAAAATGCAATATGTTTCATAACAAAGTTCATTGACTTTCTCAATGCTGCTTCGCTTGGGTCCATACATACTTTATTAGCGATCCTGTAAGAAAAGCGTCAATTGTATCCTATTTATTTTATTTAATTGATTGTTTCAGGATTCGTATTATTGTTAATTCTACTATTTTGGAATTAACAGAACTGTAGAACATGTCGAAAAACTGAGAGCACGAAGCGTTCTCTTCAGAAGGAACTGAGAGAGATTCGGAACGGAATATTTGGATGTGAACGGAAACAACTGCATTTTGCAAATTGCACACAAAATATATACCGACAGGTAGAAATCGATTGTTTTAAAAACATTGTCATAGCAAAAGGCACATCTGAAATATGAAATTACACATTCAAGGCAGACCTTCACATCGAAATCAGACATTGAAGATCAAACCGAACGTTATCGACATTTACGTACAATGTTCGTATATACCAACATCATATTCAGCAAGGTCAAAAGTAAATATCATATAGAGTTTCTTGAAAAACATATGCCTAAAAACGTTTCTCGAGAGTCGACCCTAAGAAAAAAATTCATTTCGACCTTGTTATGGCGATCACTGAATAGGATTAGAAAAGTGATGCAAAACCAAAAAATTGGGTTGTTTATATATTTCATTTTCTTCTCAGGAACCAACAATTATCTCTCATTATTAAAACATGTACATTACAACGTAAACTGAAACACATAATGCTAGGAAAATCATTTCTAAACCAGAAATGCAGTGTGGGCCTACGTATTCATGACTGTAAATATAAACAATTATTTTGTGCCGCATTATGAATTAATGTTTACTTTTGAGGCAATGAGTAAAGCCACGCAAAACAATTGTCCGGACGTTCTTAAATTTCTCGACTTGGATACCCTAGAATCTAGACCGAGCCCTACCAATAATTGTAAATTGTCATAGGGATAATAAAACACTATATTTAAGAATAGTAAATGAAAAGTAGGCTACATTTTAATTTAGTAAAGTTTTCATTATATATATGCATTCGGAGTCCCCTCTCTGGCTACGTCCCTGCTGCAATGTACCGGTAGTTTTCCTTTCCTACAGGCAGTCACTGCTACGTGTAAAATAAATACGATGGTTTAGTGTTTATCTGCTTGATTATTCTGTACTGTAAATGTAGTATTCATATCGATGTATTTATTTGCTACTAGCTTAAAAGGCCCGGCGTTGCTCGGGTTTTGTATTTTGTAAATCCGAAAATAACTTATGAAGGACTTTCGATTTTCAAACTCTAGGTCTTTAAGGTCTTTAAATAGGTATTTAGAATTTGAAATGGGGAAGAACGACTTATCACACACAAACTATTCCCTCAGAAAACGCTAGATAGGCTACAGCTTATTATAGCTTATAGCAGATCCCCGCGGCTTCGCCCACAATAATTAATCGGAAGATTATAAATTAAGAGCAAAATAATTAAACTATTATATCTACTAACACTTTTCACACGTAACATTCATAGGTCTAAACTAAACGATTGATAGGCCTAATCAATGAAACAACTGTAAATTCGGCTTTGAAGTGAATTCCACGATTAGAAAGCGCAGCATGGGAAAAATAACTTCAGATTCGAGTTCCCTGGCCTAAAAAAAAAACCCTCCATAATGTTTGTCCATTTAGGGCTATTTTTATTATTTTTCCGTCTAGGGTGAAAATTTCATCTGTCTGCGTGCCTTGACATTATAAACAAATGATTCAGCCATGGCGGGCTTACAAAATTCAAACGATCGCGATGCTTTTATTTCCAAGGTATGACGAAAGTAGGCAAAACCATCTGCAATTGATTTGACAACTGAAAACTGATGTTTCGAAAGCACAAGAAATGTACGTCTCAATCCCGTTTTCACTCATAACTCGCGAACGAAAGCTAAAATTAAAAATGTAGCATGCCTTTGCGGGAATGTATTCAACAACTTCCCAAAGTTTCATGGTGATCGGATGAATGGCATAATAATGCATAAAGGACAGACACACATACATTCATTTTTATGTAGGCTATATAGAAGATCTATATAGATTACCCGTCGAGCGTTGCTGCAATCTCAGAAGATTATGAGAATTGAAATCGATTAAACTCACGATGAAAAAAATGTGTGTAAATGTACTTGACAGACAGACAGACATATATTTGTTTTTATTTATATAGATGAAGAATGGAATAAGCCTACTGAGGCCGTAGTTTCTATATTCATTTGTCCAGACTTATAATTCCGTTACATTTCAGGCAGATTTAACGACCCTACATAAGAGATTTTAATTATGATTACATATAGAAGTGTTGTAGCCAGGACCCCGAACTAAGCAACTTCCCCGGAATTTTCTGTCAACTATCTTTCATAAGAAGCATATTCCATGTTAAATAAATGTTTAACATTACCTTATCAACTTCTGTAGTGTTTACAATAACAGGAGATATCCATTGCCTTCCATAGCGATCGCGATGCTATTGTTTCCAAAGTATGACAAAAATAGACAAAGCCTTCTGCAATTGATTTGACAACTGAAATGAATAATTGAAAACTGATGTTTCGAAAGCGTAAAAAATGCACGTTTTCTTGCCGTTTTTCACTGATAACTCGCGAACGAAGGCTAAAATTAAAGATGTAGTATGACAGAAACCTTCCCGGGAATGTACCCAACAACTTTCCAAAGTTTCACGGCGATCGGATGAATGGTGTAGTAATGCATAAAGGACACACACTCACACACACATACATTAATTTATATATATATATATATATATATATATATATATAGATTTTAGCTCGTACAGTATTCTAAAATATATTAATTCAATGTTGTTATTTTTAGTTGGAGCCTTGAATATGAGGATTTTCAAAATGATTTCTTATGTAACGAGCTAAGCTTGGAGTAAAATTTATACACATTCCTTCTTCTATTGAAAAAAGAAATGTTACAAGAATCACCAATGCATGAAGTTATAAATTACAAATTAACTTCCCCTCTCCCTTCTAAGTTAATTTGTTATTATTTTCAAATTAAATGTAGTTAGTCAGTAAATAAATTTAATTGATTTCAAAAATTAAATTCCTAAACGTTTGTAGTGACGAGTTTATCAGCTTTAAATACAAGTATAACAATAATTAATAACTCTCAACTAACTAAGTTATACTTATACAGGAAGAAGCCTAATCTTTAAAACAATTAACATATTATTTTATTTTAATTATTTTAATGATTGTACCTTACAAACATAAGAGGCAGCAATATATTTTTAAGGTTTGCATCATGGCTTCCAACAATTTTTAACTGACCACAAATCCAGGAATGGTGCACTCGAATAAAGAAACAGCATAGGGTTCCCATAAAATACAATTAATTATCAAGCGGACTAACGCTGTTTTGCTATAAATGTGAATTGGCCTTTGACTAACGTTGAATCCAATTCGTAATTCATTCTGCGAAAAGGCCTTTTCGGAAACACAATAGGCGTTACTAGCAATTCGTGGTGGCTAAAATTTTGCTATAATCGTAATGTTGGTATGTTTATTTCAAAAATGTTATTCCAGTGCGTAGAACGTCTACTGAACCACACAGAACTATGACAAGACTGATTTTGCATTTTGCAGAATACTTTACTTTCACTAATCTATCTACTCTTATACAATTCAACGGCCCTAAATACCGTGCTTGCTCGCCCGCTTCGTGAGACATCGGGTATACTCGGCGATGTTCGTCTCTCGCAGTCTAAACTTTCATGACGACTACAAAATTAGGAAGGAAAACCGTTTCTTTATTATATAAGGCCTAAGTGAAATGAACACAATGAACAAATATTCTAATTTTATTTTTACTTACAATTTTCATAGCTCTGAACCAAAAACATTTTTAATAATCTACCAGTGTAAATTTCTTAAAAATCCTGGAGTTAATGAATAATGGCGGGCGAAGCCGGGGGCAACAGCTGTAAAATATTGATGGTTTTATCTCTTGAAATATCGCTGATAATAATAATCCAAACAAACCATTCCTTCCCTTGAAACATTATATAATTTCTGAAAATTACACTGAATTGATAAAATAAAATTCACATCATATTCATGTCAATAAACAGCTGAGAAACAATACGTATTATGTGTTCACAGGTTCTTTGGAACTGCATAATCGATTCTGAAATAGTTTTCCCAGGGGGCGCTTTCATGTCGTGGAATGTACTCTAAAGCAGGAATTTTAGCTGTTTCATTAATTTTTAATGGCTTAGTTTATGAATGATTCGCGTGCAAGTGTTAATAAATATAATCCTTTAATAATTATTATACTCTTAATTTTTAATTTTTAAAAGAATTATCGTGGCGATGCCACGGGCACCTCCTAGTGTTAAAACATTTTTGTTAACTTGTATTTTAACATGTATAAATTTCACTGGGGCATTAATATACGGTATTTTAAAGATGTACCGACAAATAGAGATCATTTATAGTCATAACAATAACCATAGCCTTCTATCGTACTGAATATTAATATGTTATAGAGAGCCAATCAAAATGTTTCGGGGACTTTCGCAATTTCCTCCTTTTTGACAAAAGGTGGAAAACCGGAATTTAGTAAGTAGTCCTAATTAGGTTCACTATTATACAGTCGTTTATAATCATATAACAAATACTTCAAAATATTTTCCGATTTCACAGAATGCACTGGCAATTAATGATGTTTGTATATGATTCACTGAACATGCGAAACCATCTTTAAGCTGTGAACACTCCGTCAGCAAATACTGACACAGTAATAAGTCAGGAGTGTTTAAAATGAAATATAGCCTACTCATATTAATGTTTAGTGTAGACTTAACAATAATTTTAATGAAATTTTACCATAATCGCTAGTATTAATCCTCTTTTTTCATTGTTTACTGTTCATTGAATGAATCGCTTATGGGGCTTTGGATCAAGATATCGAAACGAAACGTTCTTTTCTACTTTAAAATCAAAATTATTAGATTTAATATCTTATCCAAAAGCATATAAAACTCAAAAGTTTTAAAATTAATGACACCGGAGCAAAACTCTTTCTATTGATATCTCACCAGTATTCGCTTCGAAAAGTGTAACTGATTTACCAATTTGTTGCAACTCGAAGGACAACCACATTACTTCAGAGCACCAGACATCCGACCTTATAATTATAATAGATTGATAACTAAATATTATTTTCTTCTTAAGACATTGACATGTTCTACTGGTATAGTATTTTCTTGTTACTTTTTTTACATAGAATAGAAACATCCAGAAATTATTGAAGTTTTAGGAAACATTCTAAACGGTAAGTGGAAACCTAGCAACTAATTGAAGAATAAGTAAGTTTACGTAAAATATTTGATATAAATCTCAAAACCAACTCAGTGGTTAGCGGGGTTTCTCTTGAGTGTAGAATTCACATTAAAGAGCATGTATCACGTGCTTTGAAATCGAATTGGATCACCACAAATAGTAATTACACGCATATAAACAATTAGTGTGTGGTTGGTGAGGCCGCAGCAACAAGAGGAGACTGTGGTTGTGGCGTAACAATGACTGGCGGCAATACTGATAATATAAGAGGAAGCTTTATTAACACATCTCCCTTTGTAGCTAGTTTTCTTGTGTCCGACATCAATTCTCTTATTAGTCTAATTTCCTTTGTCATCTCAGAACCAAAATAATGTTCTTTGGAAAGTTACTTAATGCTCTTTCTTATAGCAGATTAGTGAGTTTCAGCTGATGTAATTAAAATGGAGGTTTGATAAATCCATCTGTAAATAAACAGATTTCGGTATAGGTCTACTTTATCAATTAACAAGGGTAGGTTAAAATATTTTAAAATGTGTGTATATTTTTGTTAATTTGTTTGGTTCTGTATAAGATAAAGGCCTATATAAGTAATTTCGATCATTTGTTCCAGATGTCAGGTCCTACAATGATAGGCCTTTCACGTAAAGGAAATATAATTGAAATTTCATTCAGTGGTTGTAAAATTTTACGTTTTGTGAGAGAAAGAGGGAGAGAGTGTGAGTGTGAGTGTTTACCATAGAGTGAGCAAGAGAATGTAAGACAGTGGGAGAAAGAACAGGTGATTAGCGTGGGATTATTAGTAGAGAAGTAAAAGTAACTTTGTCTTCCTTTTTTTTCCATGTTTAAACTCTCTAGTTGTAGGGATGTTTATGCGGCCCACGCCGATCGGGCCTTAAAGAAACGCGACGAGAGTAATTGAAATGGCTTTAATAGCATTATTATTGTGCCGATCTGTCTTCTCGCTACCCATATTATACGTACTTTTATAACGTATTTGGTACTTACAAGCATGGCCTTCTCTTCTCGGTAACTTTTCCGCCATCTTTGTTTTGTTTTACTATCTGCTAGTGTTTTGTTTAATCTCGTCGTTAATCTTGGTCCCAGTATTTATATTTATTTATTTGGCTGGTTGGCAGTGGTGACGTTTTATGTTCTTTGATGCTCGATGCCGTAATTCTGAGAAGGGATGACCATACTATTGCTTTTCAATAACTTGATCTAATACTTTCTTGCCCTTATGCTATTTTTCGCTTTCATGTAAACCAATTTTACCTTCTAAAATCTAATTTATTACTACGCAGTAAACTTTAGGGTGATACCTGTCATTGTACCTGGTTTCTATTAAATAAAATTGTTAATTGATTATTTTCAGCATTTCTCTGCTTTACCGATTAATCCCGAATGCCTATGGTAAACTTCACTCATGGGCTTATTAGGCACCACAAAAGTGGTAACATTCGCGAAGTTAATCTAAGATATTACATTATTTCGGTCTTTTTCATCAAGCAAAATTTAGTATCAGGTTGTGTGATGTATTTTTAAGTTTTTCGTCACTCCTTTCTATATTAGGTTTCTTATAAATTTGTATCTAGTTCAGGTTTAGTTCTTTCAAGCCCTTCAGTTTAGTTTTTTGATTCATGTTTCATAGCTGTAAATCACCGGCGGTCTTTCTGAGAGTTTTAAGCTTTTATTTTCAGAATTTGTACCTTGCCGTTTTTTTATATTTTGTATTTCTATTCTTGCTCTCTGCGTCCTGGCAATATTTTCGTCAGAGATGTAGGGTAACTGGTTTTTGTTGTAGACAGTCTCACAGGAGTGGATCTCTGTGGGTTTTGTGCTGTCTGAACTATAGGTTTTATTGGCAAAACAGTTTTTTGGGGAAGTTTTCAAGTTACTTTATTGGATGCAATTTTGCCCGATAGACGTGTCTCATCAGCTAAAGTCCTGCCTTATTTTGATCCGTCTTTTCGTGTTAATTTTTCCGTGGTATGGTTCCGGATGGGTTATTTGATGTGCCAGGCCCAAAAGCCGAGTTGAATAGTGTGTAGTATTCGTGTTGTTTGTTAAGCTAACCTGTCAACTTGGGGATTTTTTAATACTTTGTAAACCATCGCATTTTGAACGTTATTCTAAAAATATTTGATAAGGGGATCACCGACCCGCGGTGTCCCTGTTTCATTTCCATAGTTTTCGACCGTCCTTCTAGCCTAACCAATTGTTCTTAGTGTTGATGCTTAAATATTAGGGTTTGCAAATTTTTTGGTTTCTAAATTTTCTGTGCTAACATAATCAAGTAATCCATTTTGGCTTTTTGGTTTTTAATCCCATACTTACTTATATAGCCTATGTATGTACTTCATTGCTTTATCTTTCAAATTTAAAGTTTCTATTATTCATGCTGATTCAGTAATATTATGCTAATGTTGTTTTCAGAATTATTCAAATAGTATATTTCGCTCTCTCAATGTATAGTTTATCATTTATCTCTTTTTAAAGCAATGTATACATTTTCTATAACCATTTTATTCTAATACTTTCCTTCTTTTCTTCGGTATATCGTCTCCTTATGTCCGTTGCCGTGTTTCTGGTGTTGGTCATCCCTCTCGGTTTTCTGTGATTTTCTTTTGGCATACCTGCAGTATTTTTAATTTTCTGTCATTTATGCTATACCTGAAAACGGGAAGAAATAATTATTTGACATTCTATACTTAAAAATCAAGAAACAAAAATCTGTAAATCCAAACTAAGTATTTTAACTTTCTCACTCAAATTGGTCTATTCTGCTGAGAAAAACATACGGTTATTTTTAATAAAAAAATCTTGATTCAATACTAATCTTGTCTTGTTATACCAAAACCTAAGAAAAAAGAACAAACGAAAAAGGATGTTTGTGTCTGAAATGAAATTTTCATAAAGAGAGTTTTCAAATATATTAATTGTAATATATGATGTGATCATTAAAACAAAAACAGAGTAATGTACAACAATTTAATTTATTTATTTTGAACTTATGTAAATAAAGTTTTCTTAAAATTGACTTCGTTAAGGAATGTTTTGTGAGCCAGCTTTACATTGATATAATGAATTATTCTTACTGAGATTTATATTTAACAAGTCGATATCATTCCAGCGGGGCACGAATTTCGATTTCCGTTTTCGCCCATCAGGCCGGGGGGGAGGGGTGGTTTGTATTGTTTTATCCTGTTTCAGGCTCCAAACCAAACTTTGGTTTTACCAAGAGATATTATGTTGCTATTCAGAGACCTAGGCTGAAGGTTGAGGTCTCCCTTCCGACCCAATGAGATAGATGTGGAGTCGGATCAAGAAGTTAAACTTGCATCATCCTTCGCCTGCATTTTGCAATATAAACTCCAGTACTTTCATAATTTCATTTTTAAAACTCCAAACACGTGTTTCATGTTCTCATTTCTCACTGTCGTGCCATTTATTTATCATTTACATATTTTTCCTGTATTTTAATATTTTATATTTGATCTCTAATAATGCAGGTCAGTAATTCTATTTGTATAAGTAAATCTTAAAAACGTAAAGTTTTCAGAATGAGTGCAGGATTTTCAATATTGTGATATAATGTAAAACTAATGTAAATTTTTAATGTAAAAATTTGTTTAACTTTAATGTAGTAATGCATGTCTAGAAAAGCACTCCAAGTTGTTCATTAATATTATTAATTTATTGAATTAAACTTTGAAATAAAATAATAATTATTCTCTCTTCAGGAATTGAAAATTTTAATATTTAATTCAAATTATAACATTACGTATCACATATAAAGTTACGTTCTGCTTCGAACTTGTAAGTACCTTGGACCTCTGATATTTATGTCAATGATCTTGAATATAGTGAAAATTCCGAAGGTCTGATAATGTACGCTCATGATACAACCTTTTTTGTGACAGCTGAGACCTTTGCGGAATTGTATACGAAAGTGTCTACTACCGTTGAGGAGTGGTGTGCTGCAAATAATGTATTAATTAGTTTGGATAAAACTGATTTTATATATATATATTTTTTTTAAATAGATGCCAAGACTTGTATATGTCATATGTTAAAACACTGTTCTCAATATTACAAAAAATGGACAACGAACATAAATAGGGTGTTTGTTGCACAAAAGAAAATCGCAAGACTTATTTTTAACTTGTCACCAAGGAAGTCTTTAAGAATGGTTTTCAAAAACAACTAGAATTTTAGATAAATTACGTTAAAGTTTCATAAAAACACCTTTTTGGAATTTTTTCAAAGATTTTTTTCAAAAGAATCGGCTTTTGATTTTAAATTTATAATAGCGCGGAAAAGTTGCCTTTTGGTGTAGATAAGATAAATTAAAAATGTGAAAAATATTGGAGTACGTCGTGAGGTGCCGCAAGGATGTTAAAGTTTCATAAAAATACACTTTTTGGAAATTTCAAAGATTTTTACGTGTCTCGATTATGAAATAAAAAGTTTCAAATAGGCGCTATAATATGAATAGAAAGATAAAAACAGTTTTACTCTTGCATTGGCAGTAAAGTAAGTAAAGTAAAATAAAGGAAGTAAATTTTGCAATAAAGTTATTTCAGAAGAGCACTTTTCACTAATAGAGGAACCAGACTCAAAGCTTTTAGATCACGTAGCACCTAAATCTGGCACCGGAAAAGACAAAGCAGACAGTATACTAGAATTTCTTGAAGGTAAAGAACACAACAAACAACTTTTACTGCTATTGGGTGTGATGAAACCATTGTAACTTAATATTAAACTACACAGGCGCATACACTTTCACAGTGTACTCAGCCAGAGTCTTAAGATTTTCAGTTGGATTTTCAGTTGCCACTATACAATCTAAACACGCGGTTGGCTAATGTCAACCACCTGGAGTGAGCAAATTTTCCAGGGTTTCTTAAAGATAAATCTGGTGAGCAATTTCCACTTGATACAGCGATACACATATCCAATAAATATTTTTGATATCTACTTAAATCATTTTTGTTCTCCAAAAGAGGAAGGTTATTTTCAATTGGCAAAAAGTAACCACAGGTAGTTTAGCCCAGTTTTCTAGCTGCTGACCTATTTTGCCTTTAAACTCATCAGGTCCCTTCGTTTTACCATCTAAACGACAAAAAAAGATGTCACAATGGTAGCTCATTACCATGGAACAAACAAATTAACCATTGTGAAGGCCTTCCTATTTCCTTTTCCATCAAACAAATCACACCATTTGTATGTCCAGTGTTTACAACGGTTCCATCACACCCAATAGCAGTAAAGTTCAAAAGTTGTTTGCTGTGTTCTTTATCTTCAAGAAATTCTAGTTACTGTCTTTTCTGGTGCCAGATTTACAGTTGGGAGCTGACGAGATGATCCCTGGCATGACTACGTGGCTCTTATCTGCAGCCAATAGCAGCGCTCCCCTACAGTTGCAGTTATAGCACAACACCGTCTTCCCCTGCATGCCACCACCAAATCACGGATCATCTCGTCAGCTCCCAACAAAATAGGTGCTACGTGATCTAAAAACTTTGAGTCTGGTTCCTCTATTAGTGAAACGTGCTCTTCTGAAATAACTTTATTGTAAAATTTACTTCCTTTATTTTACTTTACTTACTCTACTGCCAATGCAATAGTAAAACTGTTTTTATCTTTCTATTCATATTATAACGCCTATTTGAAACTTTTTATTTCATATTGGAGACACGTAAGAATCTTTGAAAAATTTCCAAAAAGTGTTTTTTTTATGAAACTTTAACATCCTTGCCGCACCTCAAGACGTACTCCAATATTTTTCATAATTTTAATTTATCTTATCGACACCAAAAGGAAATTTTTCCGCGCTATTACAAATTAAAAATCAAAAGCTGATTGTTTCGCAAAAGTGTTTGAAAAAATTCCAAAAAGTGTGTTTTTATGAAACTTTAACGTCCTTGCGGCACCTCAAGACGTACTCCAATATTTTTCATATTTTAAATTTATCTTACCTACACCAAAAGGCAACTTTTCCGCGCTATTACAAATTAAAATTAAAAAGTTCAATTTTTCGTTCCACCCTACTGCCCAGCCCTGGAAAGAAAGAGATTTATTCTCTCTATATCCAGGGAAGATCTAGGGAATGAAAAGGATATTGGAACCAAAATACTGCAACTTATTTAAGGAACAGATTTTGGGTATCAATGAGATCCTCTCGCCCAATGGGGCGAGGCGGAAAAGCCTAAGCAAGCGGGAGTAAGGAGAAATCCAAATACCCTGCTTCACTCTGCTACCCTGGCAGATATCCAAGGAAGACTTTGGGAAATGAAGCCATTCAATAGCTTCTCCACCAAAAAGGGAGCAAAATAAGCCTTTTAGGATGACGTGCGGGATGTCTCTAAATTCTCTTCAAGCCCCGTTATAAAATCAAATCAAGACATATTTAAACTAAGACATACCTGCAGTATAAAGAGAGACGTTACAAACAGATCTTTTCACATGACTCTAACAAGAAGAATGGAATTTTGACTAGACGGAGACAGTCTCCGTTTCTGGATCTCGCCATGAAACGCCCCCTCGAGAAGCCAGGGCAGCGAAACCACCGCCAAAGCGGCCAGATAAATAAATATAAATATCGGGACCAAGATTAACGACGAGATTAAACAAAACACTAGCAGGTAGTCAAACAAACAAAGATGGCGGAAAAGTTACCGAGAAGAGAAGGCAATGCACGTAAGTACCTAAAACATTATAAAAGTACGTATAATATGGGTGCCGAGAAGACTGATCGGCACGTCCTCATGTAGCCCTGAAAAAAAAATTCAAAATAAGTTTTTTCCATATATCTATTTTTCTCATATATATACATATATATATATATACACACACACACACTTGCATACTTCATTGAAAGGTCCGCCAAATTGTAAATAATATTAGTTCACACTGTAGAATGTAGGCTACGGAATCTGTGTCTCTATTGAAAACTCACAGTGTAGAACTATAACTTGGAAACATAACACCATTAAGAGGTAGGATGTAGAACGGAATTACAATGATGTGGTAAAACGGAACTTAAATTGGAGTGCGGATTAGTGTTTCGCAAATGAAGGTAACATGTTGGTGTTTATATATGGTGGCTAACAAGTCCATTATGCTGCCAAAATCCCACAGTCCCTTGGTAATAATATATTCCTAGTGATTATTATAATTGATGATGCAAAACAGTAGTATTTGCATGAGTAGACGTTGATAAGTAGTATCTTAACAGATAAAGATCAACCAGAGTGTAGCCACATCCCCAAGAAATGCCGGACCTGACTTCTCAGTTACAGGTAGAAAGGGCAGGCGTCCCTGCCTACACGACTCAGGAAGCAGCAAGAGACATAGAGGTTGCCAGAACAGTGGAACCTCATTGATAAGCTAAGCACTGCAAAATTATTTGGATGGGCCGTGGAGGACGGCCCAACATGACACATACGGAGGCAACCCAACTGGAAGAAAACAAATAAAGTTATAATAATAATTTATTGCATCTTTAGCTGTACAATGTATAGATAGATATTGTCAATAATAAGGTTACAGTGACTGCAAAAATATATTTATGTAGAGAATCCTTAAAAGTATAAAAGTTTTCTCATACAAATACCCTTTCAGTTTAAACCTAGAACACTTGAGATTTTCCATATATTAAATACTGGCTGGTAAGTTATTTATAACTAGACTAACAATTCAAACTGGCTATTTAGTGTATCTAAAAGTTCGATATTTAAAAATATGTAAATGCTAAAACTTTGTAGCTTCTCCCGACGAATTCATTGTAAAAACTGCTCTCGGGTTTCCAGTCGGGTAGTTATAGATGTGTACTCTAAGCTTTCGGCGACTGTCTGCGTCGTCATCTTCGGAGAAGTGAGATCCAGAGGTTGTGGTGTTGTATATATACCCATGGCAGGACTAGTCAGATGCAGTCGTGGATCCTGATTGGTCGGTGGAAGCAAACGATCTCTCCTTCCGTGATTGGAGCAGAGAAATAGCAGGTTGCCAGGAAGCGGCCAATTGGAACCCTCCGTCTCTATTGATGTTATTTGGGTTCAGTCTGATGTGAAAGGCTTTTTTGATGAGACGGTCCCATAATCCCGTGGTAGAAGCCAGTACCGCTGTGTTGAGGTAGTCCATCTCGTGACCCAAGTCGAGGCAATGCTCGGCGATGGCGGACTTTTCAGGTTGCCCAAGACGGTAGTGCCCTTTGTGCTCCTCAATCCTGGTGGAAATGTGGCGTCCTGTCTGTCCAATATAAATCTTGCCACAACTGCAAGAAATTCCATAAACCCCGGGTCTCTGTAATCCAAGGTCATCTTTCACAGGTGTTAGTAGTTGCGGGGTTTTGGTAGGAGGTAGGTGTACAGTCTTGATCCCGTAGCGGCCGAGCAGTGGAGAGATCTTCCCGGAGAGAGGGTCAGTGTACGGGATGAATGCCCGCTTAACATTTTCGTCTCTATCACTCGGCGCTGAAGAAACGGTCCTTTTAAGGGCCCGGGTTATATTAAAGTCTGAATAGCCGTTAGCACTGAAGGTACGTCGGAGGTGTTGAAGTTCCCCATTAAGGCTATCTGCATCGGAGATGGCTCTGGCTCGGTGTACTAGGGTGTTGAGGACAGCCTGTTTCTGTGCTGGATGATGAAAGCTGAGTCCACTCAGATACAAGTCGGTATGCATAGGTTTCCGATAAACGCCATGCCCCAGAGTTCCATCGGCACGTCGATAAATGATTATGTCTAAGAAAGGCAGGCGGCCATCCTTTTCCAAATCCATAGTAAACTTGATGTTATTGTGGATCCCATTGAGATGGTCAAGGAACTCTTGCAGAGCCTCTCTACCATGAGGCCAGATCAAGAAGGTATCGTCTACATATCTGGCGAAGAATATAGGCTTCAGATGGGCGGTCTCTAAGGCACGGTGTTCAAAATTTTCCATATAGAGGTCAGCTATGGCAGGTGACCCCATAGCCACGCCATCAGTCTGTTGATAGTACTTTCTACCATACACGAAGTAGGAAGATGTGAGGACGTGCTTGAAGAGGTTCACAATTCCTGCATCAAAAAAGGGGGAGAGGAGTTCAAGAGTGTCCTCCAGGGGTACTCTAGTAAATAATGATACCACGTCGAAGCTGACCATGAGGTCTTGGTCACGGACTCGGAGGCTGTCTAGTGTGCGAACAAATTCCATGGAGTTCTTGACATGATGTTCACAATTCCCCACTAACGGAGACAGAAGTCTGGTAAGATATTTAGCCAGGTAATAAGTAGGTGAGCCAATAGTGCTCACAATCGGCCGCACGGAGTGTCTGGTTTATGCACTTTAGGGAGACCGTAGAGCCTAGGAGCTGTGGATGACCTAGGTGTCAGACTCTTCTTCACATCATCGGGTAGCCTCGCCGATTTAATCATTGACGTAGTGGACTTTTCAATCCTCAGTGTTGGGTCACGTGCTAAAATCTTGTAGGCTGGGTCATTGAGAAGAGCCTGGATTTTCATGTCGTAATCTGATGATTTGAGAACGACGGTGGCATTCCCCTTGTCGGCTGGTAGAATAACTATATCTGTGTCCTCGCGTAATGCACGTAGAGCTGTGCGCTCTGCTCGGGAAATGTTGTTCTTGAAGGGAACGGTCCTTTTAAGGGCCAGGCAAGTTTCATGTCGGATTTCTTCAGCTACATTAGATGAAAGGTCATGGATAGCTTGTTCCACACCACTGACGATGTCCATAATGGGAATGGCTCTAGGGGTAGGCGAGAAGTTAAGCCCTTTGTACAGAACAGACTGCGCTGCTGAGTCAAGGTCTTTGCCGCTGAGGTTGACAATTAGACGCTCGGGTTCTAGCCTGGGAGGCGACGGTTTCTTCTGACAAAGACGGTCAAACTTATGGGTTTGCCTCTTGGTGTTCTGGTTGAAGAGACATTGTTCTGCAGCAAAGGTGGAGACGTCTATCCAGTCCCAATCCCTGGGCGAAATATAATAAGACAGTTGTAGGGTCAACTGGAGTAGTCGTCTACTTACTTCGTCGAGTCTACGGCGAGTGTAATGTATGCGTTCCCTCACGAGAGCCATGCTGGTGCGTTGGAGAATACGGCGACATGCCGATGAGTGAAAAGGCGGGCGAACTTTGGTGAAATTCGGAACTGTATCGGTGTCTCGGCAACGCTGCAGGAACGCCAACGATGCGAGAAGACTCCCTCGTTTCTTGCGGAATTTCTGTAGCTGCTTGATATCATTGTAAGTATCCTCCCCGTAGAGGTGAATAATAAAACTTTGTAGGTTCTCCCGACGAATACATTGTAAAAACTGCTCTCGGGTTTCCAGTCGGGTAGTTATAGATGTGTACTCTAAGCTTTCGGCGACTGTCTGCGTCGTCATCTTCGGAGAAGTGAGATCCAGAGGTTGTGGTGTTGTATATATACCCATAGCAGGACTAGTCAGATGCAGTCGTGGATCCTGATTGGTCGGTGGAAGTAAACGATCTCTCCTTCCGTGATTGGAGCAGAGAAATAGCAGGTTGCCAGGAAGCGGCCAATTGGAACCCTCCGTCTCTATTGATGTTATTTGGATTCAGTCTGATGTGAAAGGCTTCTTTGATGAGACGGTCCCATAATCCCGTGGTAGAAGCCAGTACCGCTGTGTTGAGGTAGTCCATCTCGTGACCCAAGTCGAGGCAATGCTCGGCGATGGCGGACTTTTCAGGTTGCCCAAGACGGTAGTGCCGTTTGTGCTCCTCAATCCTGGTGGAAATGTGGCGTCCTGTCTGTCCAATATAAATCTTGCCACAACTGCAAGAAATTCCATAAACCACGGGTCTCTGTAATCCAAGGTCATCTTTCACAGGTCTTAGTAGTTGCCGGGTTTTGGTAGGAGGTAGGTGTACAGTCTAGATCCCGTGGCGGCCGAGCAGTCGAGAGATCTTCCCGGAGAGAGGGTCAGTGTACGGGATGAATGCCCGCTTAACATTTTCGTCTCTATCACTCGGTGCTGAAGAAACGGTCCTTTTAAGGGCCCGGGTTATACTAAAGTCTGAATAGCCGTTAGCACTGAAGGTACGTCGGAGGTGTTGAAGTTCCCCATTAAGGCTATCTGCATCGGAGATGGCTCTGGCTCGGTGTACTAGGGTGTTGAGGACAGCCTGTTTCTGTGCTGGATGATGAAAGCTGAGTCCACTCAGATACAAGTCGGTATGCATAGGTTTCCGATAAACGCCATGCCCCAGAGTTCCATCGGCACGTCGATAAATGATTATGTCTAAGAAAGGCAGGCGGCCATCCTTTTCCAAATCCATAGAAGAAGAGTCTGACACCTAGGTCATCCACAGCTCCTAGGCTCTACGGTCTCCCTAAAGTGCATAAACCAGACACTCCGCTGCGGCCGATTGTGAGCACTATTGGCTCACCTACTTATTACCTGGCTAAATATCTTACCAGACTTCTGTCTCCGTTAGTGGGGAATTGTGAACATCATGTCAAGAACTCCATGGAATTTGTTCGCACACTAGACAGCCTCCGAGTCCGTGACCAAGACCTCATAGTCAGCTTCGACGTGGTATCATTATTTACTAGAGTACCCCTGGAGGACACTCTTGAACTCCTGTCCCCCTTTTTTGATGCAGGAATTGTGAACCTCTTCAAGCACGTCCTCACATCTTCCTACTTCGTGTATGGTAGAAAGTACTATCAACAGACTGATGGCGTGGCTATGGGGTCACCTGCCATAGCTGACCTCTATATGGAAAATTTTGAACACCGTGCCTTAGAGACCGCCCATCTGAAGCCTACATTCTTCGCCAGATATGTAGACGATACCTTCTTGATCTGGCCTCATGGTAGAGAGGCTCTGCAAGAGTTCCTTGACCATCTCAATGGGATCCACAATAACATCAAGTTTACTATGGATTTGGAAAAGGATGGCCGCCTGCCTTTCTTAGACATAATCATTTATCGACGTGCCGATGGAACTCTGGGGCATGGCGTTTATCGGAAACCTATGCATACCGACTTGTATCTGAGTGGACTCAGCTTTCATCATCCAGCACAGAAACAGGCTGTCCTCAACACCCTAGTACACCGAGCCAGAGCCATCTCCGATGCAGATAGCCTTAATGGGGAATTTCAACACCTCCGACGTACCTTCAGTGCTAACGGCTATTCAGACTTTAATATAACCCGGGCCCTTAAAAGGACCGTTTCTTCAGCACCGAGTGATAGAGACGAAAATGTTAAGCGGGCATTCATCCCGTACACTGACCCTCTCTCCGGGAAGATCTCTCGACTGCTCGGCCGCCACGGGATCAAGACTGTACACCTACCTCCTACCAAAACCCGGCAACTACTAACACCTGTGAAAGATGACCTTGGATTACAGAGACCCGGGGTTTATGGAATTTCTTGCAGTTGTGGCAAGATTTATATTGGACAGACAGGACGCCACATTTCCACCAGGATTGAGGAGCACAAACGGCAATACCGTCTTGGGCAACCTGAAAAGTCCGCCATCGCCGAGCATTGCCTCGACTTGGGTCACGAGATGGACTACCTCAACACAGCGGTACTGGCTTCTACCACGGGATTATGGGACCGTCTCATCAAAAAAGCCTTTCACATCAGACTGAACCCAAATAACATCAATAGAGACGGAGGGTTCCAATTGGCCGCTTCCTGGCAACCTGCTATTTCTCTGCTCCAATCACGGAAGGAGAGATCGTTTACTTCCACCGACCAATCAGGATCCACGACTGCATCTGACTAGTCCTGCCATGGGTATATATACAACACCACAACCTCTGGATCTCACTTCTCCGAAGATGACGACGCAGACAGTCGCCGAAAGCTTAGAGTACACATCTATAACTACCCGACTGGAAACCCGAGAGCAGTTTTTACTATGTATATGCTCCTAGTGTTGTGCTCACATTATTCTGAATTAAAGATGAACTTATCTTCATTGCTAAAATAAAATAAAGACACCAAAAAGCAACTTTCCGCGCTATTACAAATTAAAAATCAAAAGCTGATTGTTTCGCAAAAGTGTTTGAAAAAATTCCAAAAGTGTGTTTTTATGAAACTTTAACGTCCTTGCGGCACCTCAAGACGTAATCCAATATTTTTCATATTTTTAATTTATCTTATGTACACCAAAAGGCAACTTTCCCGCGCTATTACAAATTAAAAATCAAAAGTTGATTTTTTCGTTCCACCCTACTGGGCAGTCAAACAGGATGTGTGAGGCTGTCTCTTCATCCTGTTTGCATAATCTGCAGATGAGATTATCCTGCAGATGTGTAAATGTTTTCTAAAGTGACCATGTTCAGATATAAACGCAACTACCTTCCTTATTCCTCTTCTGTCCAATTTTAGGATGGATGAGGAGAGAGTGTTTCTGGAACCCAGGGGCAGTTTCCTGTTCTGTCTTTGTCCTGGATAGGTTTGTCACCTAAGTTGGGGTCTTTCCCTGATTCATGTTTTAATCGAGGTTTTAACAATATTTATACTGATTCCCATCACCGGTTTGGGGCCGACAAAGGGTATTTGAGCACCCTTTTTTGCCAGCTGATACGCTTTTTCTTTTCCTGGAATTCCCTGATGCCCAGGCACCCAACTTAGTTCGAGACTATGGTGGGATGAAAGGCAGTAAGGGAATGCAAACATCCCCATACCAGTTTTAATTTTACCTGGTCTGAGGGGAGCGCTTTTAGAGCACTCTGGCTTTCTCTGAGGATGAGAATTCGCTTACCATGGTAGCCTCTGTCAAGAAATCTAAGTGCACAGCTCAAGATGGCAACTATTTCTGCTTGAAAATCTGTGCAGTATTTTCCAAGGCTTATACTGACATTTGTCCTTGGAGATAGGCTGAATATGCCTGCACCTGATTGATCCCCTATACGGGACCATCCGTGAACCACACAAGGTGGTCACGTCCTCTATCGGGTGTAATTCCTTCACTAAAGTCATTTCGAAAACCAAGAGTGATTTTGAAAGGAAGAAAGGGACAGTTTTGAGTGTTCATAAGGTCCGACCTCATATTCAACTATGTAATATTGTGGCGTGGTGCTGTCCCAATTTACTAATTTTAAACCGCAGAGGAGGATACTGATCCACAGAGCAAAACAACAAAACGGATTTTCAGAATTATAACAAGAGTACAACAATAGTATATTCAATAACCAGAGAATACAATAGGTCCAAACAAATGCATTCAAAAATGAAAAGCTGGGACTTATATGTATAAGTAACGAACAGAAAGGAATGGATATCAAAGATAGCTGAGATTCATGGAATACGAAAATACGGTCGGCTTTCCATCACTTAAGGTCATAAAGAATTCGTAACTCTGATATATTAGAAGGTAATAATGAAATAAGCAAAGAACTGGTGGTCAGAAAAAATATAATACAACGAAATATTACTGAAAAAAGATAAACTAAACGAACTAAAAATCCCACCAGCGATGAAAACGAAAATGTTAAGATAATTGATATTAAGTTAACGCCGACAATAGGGCCACCATTGGATGGCTACACAGCGGAAGATGATCATGGCTCAGAATGACGGTACTACCACTTGAAGAGAAGAAGCATCGTCTGGCTCCCGGCTCTTACTCTGAAGGAGATGTTGCTTGGCAGTCCTCACGGCGGGATCTGGATGTACGTAGACATGTTGCTTCAGCGCCCGCACGGCGCGATCTAGACCGCGGAACCTAACGATACAACTAGGTAAACAAACCAGAGGGCGCAAACAACAGACGAACGGAAAAAGAAAATTCCAGAAGGGAGGAGAATACAAAACCAGAATAAACTAAACAAAACAAAATGCACCTCTGAACAAAACATAGCGATGGAAAGCCGAGATCATGTGAGTACCTGATAAAGAATAAATTATTAAAATATTTAATTTTCAGAATAATGAATTATTAATAAAATGTTTAATTTACCCGAATAATTAAATATTAAAATGTTTAATTTACAGAATATGGTGCCGAGAATATACCAACAGCACATCCTCATGCGGTCCGGGCAAAAAAAAGTTTTCAGAAGGAAAGTGTTTTTTATAAGATTACTATAAATAAAAAAATATATTGAAAGTTTGCACTTCTGCCTTATTAATGAGCATAAGAACTGTTTTTTTTATATTTTTTTCCACCAAATCGCATTTAAATGGTCCACCAAAATTATCACTGTCTTTAATATGTTGCGGAGTCCAAATCCACACCAATAGCACATCAAACGCAAGAAATCGGAACAGTGACCAGAGCATATGTGTTTTAAACAAGTCCATTTGTAGTTCCATACCAACAGTTTCTTGGTACTATACATATATGGTGAGTAGATGCTGTATGTAGCTGCATGTAGTATGTGTTGACGTGCTGAAATACTGTATGTAGTGTAGTTAGTGAAGTCGTAGAATATTTGCAATTTGAAGACGCAGCATCTTGGAGCAATGTCGGACCTGTTTATGTTTTTCAGGACGAAGCACGTAGCAGGCGTCCCTGCTTACAGAACTCAGAAGCGGCAATGCAGAAGAGGTGGCCAGAAGTAGTGGAAAGTAATTCAGGAGCTCGGCAGAATGCAATACAGTTAATAGGCCGTAGAGGATGGCACAGAACCGAAGCAACATAATCTGCAAAAAAAAAAGACACACTATGAATGACAGGTACTCACAAGAAACCCCAGATAATACTGAAGAATGTGTAACAGATTCAAAATTTTCCATGTAAGGTCCTGAAGGGACGAAAACTTTCTTTCATACTAATTAAATTAATAAAGAATTTAACAACACGAAATTTCAATTAATGCATTAATTTAACAAAGATAATTGTTTTAAGAAAATTTGGCCATTAGAATAATAGTTTCAATTTTAAGATAATTTTAGCAATTTGACACTAAGATAATTTACAGATAATTATAGTTACCGATATATACATTTGAAACAATTCGCTAACAGTCAGGCAATGTAGGCAATGTATTAAAGTCGTGAATAAGCCTACAAGATTATCTATAAATATGCTTCACATTTCATTATATCGTGCAACAGTGGCAAAACATTTTATTTATTATAATTTGAAAAAGGCATTTAGAGTTTAATTGAAAATTTTTTTTTAAGGTAAATAACATGAAAAACAAAGCAAAGGAATATTAAAATAAGAATTATATATAAAAATATGAAATGATATGAAAAGAGAAAGGATAGGATGGAATGAAATGAGAATGGGGAGCGCTCCCAAAAACATAGAAATGGAAAAGGTGAAAAGGTATTCAGAACGATGAAAGGCGAATAAATTGGTAAGGAAGATTACGCCGTGATGTGTATTCTTGTTGATACTGTACTTATCCACAACATTCAGACGTAGCGCCAAGTTGATATGAATAGCTATTTGGAGAACAGTAGGTCTCCTTCGAAGAAATGATTTGACATATTGGTCTGAAACCATAAGAAGGAAAAAGAACCCAAAAGGGCGAAAGCGAAAACAGTGTTTATGCCCCAGAACAACAATACGCCAGACGTTTTAATCAGTAACATGATTCAAATGTAGAGTTTTTCATAATTATAATACATTTATTTACTTATTATATATTCCTCTCATTTCTTTATTAACACTGTAATGTTATTTTTTCTTTATAAATATTAGAATATTTTTTCTGTTTTTCTTTGAGTCATTAAAAACACCAACTCACTGCAATCAAATACAGGCCAGAATTATCAAAGAAAATGACTAAGCAATATATACTTTTACAATGCTAACAATCTTTCGAGGCATAAACATTCCCTTTCTTCCTTTATTGAGGTTTTGACACACAAAGATTAGTATATAATCAATGAAAATCATGTTTACTATATGGTAAAAGTATTTCAGTGTTAACTTTATTAAAATAACTGCGACCAAATTTAAATTCTTTTAAATAGATTCAAATAATCACAGCCAATAGCCATTTAGAATTCCTTTTCTATTTTGTTCTGTACTTTATTTTACAAAAGAATGTCCAAGTGAGGTTCAAGATTAAGAGCAGAAAACCAGAATGACTTTACAATTATTATTTTTTATTGGAGAAATTTTGCTGAACTGATAATTATTATTTTATTCTCAGAAAGAAAAAAAAACAAAGAGCAAGTACGCCAATAACAAGGAAAAAAACAGACCAAAGATCAAGAAAGCCCGACGAGGAAAAAGCTGAGAAAAACACGAAGAAACGCTGCATGTACTATGAATGAAAATGCAAAAATGGCAGATCTAATTGTAAAAGATTGATATGAATAAATAGAGCAATAACGAAAACGGGATGATAAGAATGAATGTATAAAAAACTGCTTTAGAAAATTTACCCCAAGAGAAACAAAAAAACACTACGTCGCAAAAGTATGGATATGCTAAGTACGAATCCGAAATATTACCAGAAAGCAAATTCCCAAAATACCACATTACTAAAATAATCAATATATGGGAGACATAATAAATTTGGAAAACACTCAAAACTTGCATATTCATATTTGATACGATATTAGGCCTAGAAATACTGAATGACAAATAGGTTTAGAAAGATAAACTGACTGAAAATTTAGATTAAGATCAAAATAAAAAGGGTCTAAGAATACTTTACCAAATCCCAAAGATGACAGGTTAGCTTAACAAACAACAATGAATCTGACCAGAAATAATTAAACTCCCCATTCGGGCAATAAGAACCCAGAAATTAAAAAAAAACACACACGACGGCTAAACAAAGAAGCTCGACGGCAAATCAATGAAGCTCGACGTTCACACCAATCCAGAGACTAACTCGGAAGATTGTCGACAACGACGGCTAACCAAAGCCGCTCGAAGGCTAATCCAAGCAGCTCGACGTTCAGACCCGTCCAGAGACTAACTCGGAAGAATGTCGACAACGACGGCTAAACAAAGAAGCTAGACGAGTAATCAAAGAAGCGCGACGTACGGACATACAACCTCCGGAACAACTTCTCGGACACACTGCCACAAAAGACCGTCCAAAAAACACCAGAACTATTTCTGATGAGACAGGTCTACGGGCAAACTACACCCGGAAAATATTCTTAAACAGACTATCATAAAAAACTATTCTGCCAAATAGAACCGACCGAGGGACAGCACAAATACTCTAGTGAGACTGACCCACTGGACGGCCCCTTTATCCTACATCACGGACGAAATATTCCGCCCGGATGCAGAGAGCAAGAAATAGAAATAAGCATAGTCTTATACAAAATACAAAACCCCACACCGGTACAAACTCTGTCTGATAAAGGCTGAAAGCCGACAGAAAGACTGCGGAATATATACAGCAATAATCATGAAAACACAAGAAGCTAACCTGGAAGGTCATCAGGAACAAAGAAAAGCGTAGACACTTGACTCTATGAATAAATAGCCAAAATGATGAAAAAGAAAAACGGGAGCGATCTGCAGAATTCAGCGCCCTCTCTGTGGCGCAGAGTGAACTACGCTTTGCTACCACTATTTGTGGCGTGGTGCTGTCCCAATTTACTAATTTTAAACCCAGTGGAGGAAACTGATCCACAGAGTAAACAAAAAATGGATTTTCAGGATTATAACTAGAGTATAACAATAGTATATTGAATAACGAGAAAATACAGTAGGTCCAAAAAAATGCAATCAAAAATGAAAAGGTGGTACTTATATATATATATAAGTAACGAACAGACAGGAATGGATATCAAAGATAGCTGAGATTCATAGAATACGAAAATACAGTCGGCTTGCCATCACTTAAGATCATAACGAATATGTAGCTGTAATATATTAGAAGGTAATAATGAAATAAGCAAAGAACTGGTGGTCAGAAAAAATATAAAACAACGAAATATTATTGAAAACAAACATAAACTAAACGAACTAAAAATCCCACCAGCGAAGAAAACGAAAATGTCAAGATAATGAAGCCATACCTGATATTAAGTTAACGCCGACAATAGGGCCACCATTGGATGGCTACACAGCGGAAGATGATTATGGCTCAGAATGACGGTACTACCACTTGAAGAGAAGCATCGACTGACTCCCGGCTCTTACTCTGAAGGAGATGTTGCTTGGCAGTCCTCACGGCGGGATCTGAATGTGCGTAGACATGTTGCTTCAGCGCCCGCACGGCGCGATCTAGACCGCGGAACCTAACAATACATCTAGGTAAACAAACCAGAGGGCGCAAAGAACAGACGAACGAAAAAAGAAAATTTCAGAAGGGACGAGAATACAAAACCAGAATAAACTAAACAAAACAAAATGCACCTCTGAACAAAACATAGCGATGGAAAGCCGAGATCATGTGAGTACCTGATAAAGAATAAATTATTAAAATATTTAATTTTCAGAATAATGAATTATTAATAAAATGTTTAATTTACCAGAATAATGAAATATTCAAATATTTAATTTACAGAATATGGTGCCGAGAATATACCAACAGCACAATATCCAGGAAGCTTAATATGGAGATATGGGAAGTTGCTGAGCTGCTGTGTCTCCAATTCCCTGTTTGCACTAAGCTATGGGCAGTGAGCCTGGCCTCCGCTTGTAAGTAAATATCCATGGGTAGGAGGTTCAAAAGAGTATCCAATGCAATGGAAGGAGTACTTCTGTAAGCCCCGTAATACATAGTCATTCTAGTCTCTGTAGCTTGGCAGAATTTACCTGCTACAGTTTTTTGTAGAGTTTTTTGCCACCAAATGATGGCGCCATAGGATATCTGGCACCTGACCATTGACATATAGCCACAGGCTTATGTGAGATTCTAGGCCCCAGGTTATTCCAATAGTGCGCTTGATGGTCTTTCGTCGTTTGTGTGCTTGCACTCTTTCGTTTGGTCAATCATGCACTGGTTACAAAGGGAGAACCTCAGCTTGTTTATATGATTGTCTTTAACTGGTGGGACTTGATGATATACCTGTCTGGATGGAAGAACTTTACACTTCACATAACCAAAGATCTTCTTCAGGGTGTACAGCTTAGGATCTATGTTTGTTATTGTTGTGGAGTGGCATATTACAAACTGATCGTAGAACAAAGTACCTTTCTGGTACCTTCAGTTTGGAAGCGTTTGTTCTACTGCCGAAGACTGCATCTCGCAATTGAGTTTCTATACAACGTTTGTCTTGCTGATCGTCTCTTTGTAATTCTTATTTTTGGTCCACTTACATTCCCATATCTCAAGAGCGCCATACCTTTCCATCGTTAAGCTGTTGTATTCTTCTAACTGTTTTCTCGTATAGGTCTTCCAGTGATTTGTGGATAACGTTGTTGATGGTATTTTCTTTGTAGCAAGTTTTACATCCGTGTCAGAAACAACCGTGGTACTGATAGATAGTGTTTGTTGTAGGATCTTACCCATCGACCTTTGTGCCGCAGATTATTACTTGACCGTTTTTAATGTGTGTTGTAGGCTAGAGTTTTCACAAGAGTTAGATTGTTTCGAGAATGTTTCCTTTTGTCTTCCTTAATTATGCCAATGGTTTTCTCTTCAAGGTACAGAGATCTATAGGTGACCATACACTTACTAGCTATGGTTAGGTGCTGTACAAGATCAATATTAGCAATATCTAGGAATCGGTTTCTTAGTTCAATACAACCTCCTCGTAATGTATTGACATCAGAATCACAGTACTCTCTCAGCTCTTTTTTAAAGTCAAGCACGTAGTTCTCTTGGGTTCTTTCTTTATGTCACTTAAGGAACGCCCCTCTTAGTTCTTTCTTCATCGTACACACTCCATAATACTAGGTGGCTGGAAATTGGCACCTATGTAGTTGTGGTTCTCGGGTGTGTTAAACAGATGTGGGAAGTAACCTTTCTTTAGCTCTTCAAACCTAAACGTCTTACGAAAGGATGCTAACGGTTGTGGCACGAAGTTGATGCTATCTAGGAACTTGATGTTGGTCTTTGGTATTTCCAGTAACATCAGTTTAGACCCGTTGTATATGGTGTAAGGTTTAAGAGCGTTTTTGATGCAGTATTTTAAGATAAAGTACGAGTCATAAGCTTTGGCGTTGTGTGGACTATACAGGTGTAACCTATATGTTCTTTGGATATAAGCCACTTACAGATATTATCGTTGGTTTCAAACTAGAAATTGTTACCTTCAAAATCATGAGCTACTACATAGTTAACCTTGTGTGTGCCTATTTCTTGTTGAGCCTCGTAATCGAAGAAGATATACTTCTCTGTGTACTTGCACTTGTTAGTGTATTTAATCAAGTAGATCTCGAAGTCTTTAATCTGTTTGTTGAACTCTTCTCTTGTTAGTTGATCTTTATTCAACTTAGTATGCAGAGAATTTAGTTCCTTCCAGTTAGCCAATTTGTTGTACATCTTCTTTTCTGTAATCAGGTGTTTAGCTAGCTTTTCCTTACCACAGAACGTATGTACCATCAGAAACAGTTTCATAATAGACAACACTTTATTTGTATTACTAACACACTCGACTTCATCAACATCACACCTACAAATCGTTTTGTGGAAGGTAATTCATACAGCAACGGTGTGTGTTCTCTTTGGCTGGTTCTTGGCAGTTCGTGTAGCAGTAATATCCACACGTATGTTTCTTGGATCGTTCGAGTATCTTGTTGCAATCTATAAACTTATAAACTGTTTGGCAGACCTTCATCCTACTTCAGCTGTTCTAATCTGATTCAGGCTATTTGTGCCAAATTTGTTAAGATTTAATAAAAGTCATGGTCAAGAATTCTAGTGTTTTTTGTAAGATTGAATATTTTTATTCCTTCTGTGGTTGACTAAATATTCATGGGTAAAAACTCCAGTATACACCGTATATTTTTAATGTTTCTTTAACTTATTCCATTTTGTCTGAGCACATGTGTTTAGTTTAATTTCGTCTTAATACTTATACGGATTTCAATTTTGTCCTTACACTTGTTTAGATTTCAATTTCGTCTTAATACTAACATGGATATCAATTTTGTCTTGACACTTGTTTGGATTTCATTTTCGTCTTAGTACTTACTAGCATGTGCCCGCGGCTTCGCCCGCAATTATTATTTCAAAAATTCAAAATTAAGAGCATAATAGTTAAATCATTATATTTATTAACACCTAAATCGCGTGGACTACATACCACGATTAGATAGTGTCGCCTGGTAAAAGCGACCTCAGATTCGAGTTCCTTGGCCCAGAATACCCCTGTACAGTGAGTTTCGTCCAAATCGAACAATGTTTGACCATATTTAGGCATATATTGATTATCCCTCTTCCGTGTAGGTTGAAAATTTCATATGTCTTCGGGCCTTGATATTCTAAACAAATCCAGGATGGACTTACAATATCAAGCGATCGCCCGCGATAATTATTTCAAGAATTAAAAATTAAGAGCATAATAGTTAAATCATTATATTTATTAACTCCTTAATCACGTGGACTACATGTCACGGTTATATAGCGTCGCCTGGTAAAAGTGATCTCAGATTCGAGTTCCTTGGCCCAGAAAATCCCTGTATAGTGAGTTTCGTGCAAATCGAACAATGTTTAACAATATTCAGGTCTATGTTGATTATCCCTCTTCCGTGTAGGTTGAAAATTTCATATGTCTACGGGCCTTGACATTCTAAACAAATGAATCGACCAGCGTGGGCTTACAACATTCTAGCGATCGCGATGTTTTTATTACCACGGTATGACAAAAATAGCCAAAGCCAACTGCAATTGATTTGACATTGAAATGTATTACTGAAATCTGATGCTTCGACAGCGCTAAAATCACGTTTTCTGCCAGTTTTTCACTCACAACTCGCGAACGAAAGCTAAAATTAAAAATCGCCCACCTTTCAGCCCACCTATGTTTAAAATTTCAGATCTCTGCGTTCAGGAGATTTCGCTGGGCATCGTGGACAGACCGACAAACACGTCCTTTTATTATTTTAAGATAGCATGTGCCCACGGCTTCGCCCGCGATAATTATTTCAAAAACTAAAAATTAAGAGCATAATAGTTAAATCATTATATTAACACCTAAATCATGTGGACTACATATCACGATTAGATAGCGTCACCTGGTAAAAGCGACCTCAGATTCGAGTTCCTTGGCCCAGAAAACCCCTGTATAGTGAGTTTCGTCCAAATCGAAGAACGTTTGACCATATTCAGGCTAATATTGATTATCCCTATAATAATAATAATAATAATAATAATAATAATAATAATAATAATAATAATAATAATAATAATAATCCTCTTCGGTGTAGGTTGAAAATTTCATATTATGTTTGCGTGCCTTGACCTTAAAAACAAATGAATCGACCAGCGTGAGCTACAACATTCAAGAGATCGCGATGCTTTTATGTCGAAGGAATGACAAAAATAGCCAAAGCCTAGTGTAATTGATTTGTATTACTGAAAACTCATGCTTCGAAAACTCAATAAATACACGTTTTCTGCCCGTTTTTCACTCATAACTCACGAACGAAAGCGAAAATTAAAATTCCGGCTTCGAGGTGCACATTCCGACCCTTTAGTCCATCTATGTTTAAAATTTCAGATCTCTGCGTTCAGTAGATTTCGCTGGGCATCGCGGACAGACAGACAGACAGACGGAGGACAGACACTTCCTTTTATTAATATAGATAGATATGGATTTCAATTTTGACTTAACACTTTTTATTTGTTTCAATTTTGTCACAGACTCTTGTTTGGATTTAAATTTCGTCTTAATACTTATATGGATTTAAATTTCGTGTTAACACTTGTTTGAATTTTAATTTTGTCTTAATACTTGTATGAGTTTCAATGTCGTTTTAATACTTATATATATTTCAATTTTGTGTTAACTCATGTTTTGATTTCAGTTTTGTCTTAATACTTGTTTAGATTTCAATTTCATCTTAATACTTATATGGATTTCAATTTTCTCTTAGCACTTGTCTGGATTTAAATTTTGTCTTAACTCTTATATGGATTTGTAAATTTACGTCTTTACTCCTTGGCACACGCTTATGGGATCTTAGTAATAGCATCATGTTCGTGCGAGCTTGGGGAGGAATCGTTTGTCTGTGGTTAGATGTTCTTGGTTTTTGTTCTTATATCCTTAGGGCGTATTATGTTCTGAAAATACCCCCTTACTACTTTTAGAATGCAAGAAAAACACAACCCTGAAATTATAAGAAGAGAATGATCTTGTTAATTTATGAAAATGAGTGTAAAGTTTAATAAATAAATAAAACAATTAAGCCCCCAATGCCACCCAGTCTGAGTGAGGTCTTGAAGGGATTTCCCTCACTTCTAATGAATGCCGGATTGGTATCATCCCCTGAACTACATGTTGACAGGGAAAAAAATCAAACAATGTTCAAAGAACCCAGCTTAACAGCTTGTAATAGTAACGCAGAGACCATGCTCAAAAGAATCATGATCATAAGGAACACAGCTCATACACACACCATCCCAGCTGGATGAAGAATAAGGGCCAAATAACAGGAATTAGGTACTATTTTTCTTCTAACCAGATTTTTGTTAAGTCCGAAGGAATGGCTTAATTGCTTGCCACTCCATAATCGTATTGTCATAATCGGAACAGTGGACGAGGCAATTGGACTAAATAAACTAGAGCTAAAGTCTCACAGAAATGAGAAAGGAAACCGTGGAGTCTCACACATTGAATTTATATATATTTTTTACTGAAACAAATGATGGGTCATATTGTAATAGGCATTGGCACCATTATATCCACGCAGGACATAATCGGGGACACTTAAACCCTTGTAAATGCAGCCACAGTTCAGTTCCGAAATTCTAGAACAAATAACCTTTTAACATAGCTAGACAATTTTCAAAAATCTACACTTTTAAGAAGTAACTTCAGCGAAGGAGGCTAAATATCAATGCTATGAGCGCTACATGTCGATTACCGAATTATTGAATGCGCTATGAAATATTTTTTTTAAGTTTCTGCTGTTATGTTATGTTATGTTCTATTTATTATATATTATTTTCACTGTAAATAAATGTAAATAAGATTTAATGTTTTCTCTCTCTGTTCTATATGCAAACTGTAACACAACTCTGTCTGATCTTGTATAGTTAACATATCCCATAACATGTAAATGTTCAGAGGATGAATAAACTATTATTATTATTATTATTATTATTATTATTATTATTATTATTATTATTATTATTATTATCTACGTACCAACAAAGCCAATTCCTTTTGAGTCACATATGTTTATCTATTTCAATTAACAGCTAGATTATTCTGTACACATTCGGATTTGGAAAAACGAATTAACCATATTACTGATAGAAAAAAAAAGTAAAATTGTTTGCCACTTGAAAAAATGTGTTAGTTTTATAAGCTAGTGCTTCAAGCAA
Source organism: Ectobius pallidus (assembly GCA_964059195.1). Taxonomy (NCBI): domain Eukaryota; kingdom Metazoa; phylum Arthropoda; class Insecta; order Blattodea; family Ectobiidae; genus Ectobius; species Ectobius pallidus. The sequence goes on from CAXKWD010000012.1 coordinate 42,165,617, forward strand.
TAGGACGATCAATAAACACGTTAAATAACACTGCTTGGAATTTTTACTCTAAGGCGATATAAGGCAGTCGAAACTACCATTGCGAGGAGGAACTTTAAATTATGTTCGTAAGTTATGTGGAATCCCTGAGGTGTGTGAATAAAGACGTTCTTCGTCTGAAGAAATCTAAGTCTAAGAAGAAGAGAACAATCTATTGGGAAGCCCTTTTCATATTTAAATCCAATCTACACGTGCCACGTTATTTCTCCCGTCTCTCGCATCCTCTCATTCAGAGTCGGATATGACAAGAACACTCTCCAACAAACAACATAACTTGTTTGTTGGACAACCAGTTATCTTAAATTTGTTGTTTTGGTTATTAACGCTCAGGATACAGACATAGACATTCGCTAGCTATAGGTTTAATTCTCTGTCTACCTTGTACCAAATCCACACTGAATAGTTAAGGATAATAATATGCAAATCAAAATCACAAAGTTTGTGTGGTATCGTTCACCTGAAGTTATGTTAACAGCACTGAGGCCTATAACAGCTTACTTTTTTTATATTCACAGAAGGACGGCTTGTACTCATACTAATACACTAGAAAATGACAAGCATTCTGCTAAATGGGCCTATATTACAATACGGAATTTGAGAAATTTGCTTCCTCGTGGGTCTTTTTTTCCATAAATTAATAGTAACTTGATTTCAAGAATATGTTTAATTTTACTATTATTAGTGATTAATTTGTAACTTATTCCAACAATTTAGCAGTGCACATATTTGAATATTGCATATCTTATTAGACAATTTTCTTTCATAAAACACTGTAGACCACTCCAACCACAGGCAGTTCTTTTCGTCCAAGTAGCCTATTTAAACAAATCGCGAACATAATTTTGCTTGCTTCAAATTGCTATAAAGTAAGCCTTTTTTCCCTTTTCCTAAATATTATTTTCCGTTTTACGTTCATTACAGTACAAACATACTTTTATAAATGAATAAAATATACATCAAAGCATATCAGCTATATTAAGTCTACAAAATGTGCTACCATGGACTGAAATGGTGAATCTGAGAAACGAAAGTTTGAGGGAATATTCTTTACAATATGTCGATTCAAATAAAGCAATTTCTGAAGGGAAATAAGACTTATAGATCTATAGACCCTTCATTCAGAAAAACCCTCGATTATTGTAAGTTTCAGTTAAGTCTTAAGGTTTCAAAAAGGCAGGTTCTCTTCCCTTAGTCACTATTTGTTCATGTTAAGGGTAATTTCAGTATAAAGTGTACTTTAGTAATTCAAATGTAGGCCTACATTATAATTTTAATATTTATTTATTATTACTTTAATTAGTTTGATAGAAATTATATTCTCAAAAGAGATACAATAAATAGCTGCATAGTCAGAATATAGAACTTAACAGTTCGGACGCCAAAATTCATAGACCATAATAACGTAACCTCGAGGTTCAGTGATTACTGGAAGAATTATCCTGTGTGTCTCGATCTCCTGATATTTGGATCCACATCCATAAAATTTAAATAGCTTAATTGGCCTTATTAGTTAAATGGGATCTTTAACTTCATATAGATGTGACTCCACTTTTTACCCACTGCAATTCTCATTTGTGTTTTTTCTAATTGTAGTCATATTTATTTGTATTATTCTCATAAAAAAACGCATACGGAATTCTTTGTACGAAGCTATGCTGAATTATTTATTAAATAATTGAAGTTATCTTGAAGTTATCTCTTAATTACAGTACATACCACTTGCAGAGAAGCTAGATAATGAATACTTGGCTCAATAGGCAATTTACGTATGGAGTATCAATAGTGTGGCTCTTATCTTAATGAGTACCACCTCATCACAGTAATTATAGCGATAATAATCACTGCTCACCTCTTCATCTCCAATTAAGTAAGGCCATTCTATTACAAAGGTTTTCAACACAAAACGAATCATGTATTTCCTTTGTTATCTTCTGTGACTGCAGTGTAAATGAACTGGAATAACAGAATGGCATTAATATGTATGATGCAAATATAGGGTAAATTTACCTTTCTAAGCGTTCCTTGTTTCCACGTGCAATTATACAGATCTGTTGCTCCTACTGCTACAGCGGTCTTCCCATCAACTTATAACATATCTGTCATGCATCCATTGATCTATATCTTTTCCAACCTACGCGTTATTTTATCTCATAATGACTCCCTTTTGCTTGCCATTTTTGACTATGCGATAAACTTTATTGCAAGGCTGGACTGGCCTTCGGCTGTATCTACAATTTTTCCCGAAGGGCAAGAGCTATATGGGTCCGATTGTTATGTACAGACAGTTTTATAAGGTGCAATTCAATACGTATCTCATTGCAATAATGCAACACCATATATATAGAATATTGCAGACTGATAGTTTTTCTGTAAAATATCCCATCAAATATTGTACATATTTAATTTATTCAAGTTAACGGTTAACGTCGCATCTTCTAACTAAACCTAAATTGGTTGGGTTTTATCAATATGTTTCAGTAAAATGAGTACTGTCACTGCCTTCTATATTTCTTAAAAACATAGAAGGCAGAGAGAGAGAGAGAGAGAGAGAGAGAGAGAGAGAGAGAGAGAGAGAGAGAGAGAGAGAGAGAGAGAGAGAGAGAGAGAGAGAGAGAGGCACTGCGAATCCAATATGTTACTTAGAAAACCTAAGTAGACATTATACTGTACCTACTGTATAAATGATAGAAAACTGTATGTGAATCGGAAAAATGTGCGAGTTGTAGGCGTACAGAAAGAGATACAAACATACCTTCCATTTTAAAGATGAATTTATTTTATGTTATACTTAATTAATTAGGATAATAAAAATCAATAGTAGTCTATATTGTATATTAAGTTAATTTTAGCAGAAGTACACTTTTTAAGAGACTGGGGAAATTTATTTTTTCAGAAACATGTCTGTACGCCTATGCCTTCTGTGTCTTTGAGCAGCATAACTAAAGAACAAAAAATCATGTATAAGCCAAGTTTTGTACTTCGTTTTGATAATTTTTTGGGATGTGACACAAAAAGTAACGACAAATTTATTAAACTTTTACTACCACTTAACTCGAAGAAAATTTAATTTGTCTCACTACGTCTTTGCATGCGGCTGCAACAACAGAATAGTCACTCCTAATTGGGCCTCCTATTCTATTTCACAGTGTGAAGTGAGAATGTTATATTGCCCATGTTAAAATTCAGAAAGTTATGTGAGTGTGACACATCAGATTTCTTCGCGAAGACGTGAATAACTTCAATTAACATTATTCACAGCTTTAAAAATTTAAGGGGACTCAAAAACTCGAAAATTTTGAAACTATAAAGTGTGCGTTAATCCTATATATCATTGTATGAATTTATATGACAAACTGGTAAATTGACGTTCGAGCACAAAAAGGATGTGGTGTGATGATAATTATTATGAACGTGTCATCAGTTACAACAGTAACACATCTGACTACTGTCCGTTATAAAAATACTATCTCGTCAAAAGCACTACTACACAAGGAACCCTCAGTATTGACAACTCCTTTGAAAGAAAAGTTTCTAGAAATTAAAATTTATAAGGGGAATGGTAATCAGAACTTCGTTATGGATTGAGAATGTGTAGCTATCTGTGCCATATATTTTCAAATTGAACCGGATAATAAAATTGTCGACGGGAGGAGAAGCCAGATACTGCCTCTTAAGTAATGTAAAGTGTTAAGCAAACTTTATTTAGAATGTGGTCTAACAAGAAATTAAATTAATGTTCAAAATAAAGTATTTATATTCCATGGTATTTAATAACTTATCACTTTACAAAATACACAATAACCATAGCATCCCATAAATAGCATTGATCAACAAAAGAAATAAACATTTTAAAAAACACACCTTGTATACCTAGACTATCCATTTATGAGACGACCTAACATTTCCAGGAATATTATTTATCTGTACTTCTCTATTAATAGCCATTGCAATAAATAGTCTACCTTTCAACATGTGAAATACAACAAAAACGTGTTAGTATAGCCTACCTAGTCCTACTGCAGATAGTAATAGTAATATCTTTATAAACAACACACTTATGAATTTTTATAACTACCGGTACGGAGGCTTTCCCATGTACACTTAAACATCCGAAAGCATCCTACAATAAGCTATATGATGTATAACAAGTTTAGTATATGAGTTGTAATTGAATCGATTTGACTCGTGCTGAGTTTGCTTTTCTTGGTCCGATGTTACGAAATAAATTTACATTATCGAGCGAGGTGGCCCGATGTCTTGGACTCGCATTCGGGAGGTCCCAGGTTCAAATCCCAATTTTACATGGGTTTTTTTCATGGTTTCCCTAATCGTAAAGGCAAATGCCGAATAATGGATATTTACATACCATGAATCATCCTCACCATTTCATCCTGTATCATATCCATTTAAATTACTATCAGTTGAAATTTTCTCCATTAAATACATCGACAATAGAAACAATTGATGAGCAATAGTTCCATGGCCTACCCTACTGTACAGACACAGATCCCGAACCCCTGATATAGCCTCGAAGCTAAAAGGAGTATAAACACAGCGGAAATTTAAAAAGAAATGCATTGTTGCAGGTGGTTACAAGTAATACTGTCAGTGGTTAGTGAAACTTAAACCAGCTGTCTCCATTCCCCAATCACCAATCTTCTTCATTCCAACACTAAAACTAAACTCCGTAGCGCTCGAGCCCTGAAGAGATAAGGCCTACCATCCGCTAGGTTGTAATTCGTTATTCGTTAATTCCTTATATTTTTACATCTGCAATTTTATTCTTTTCATGCAAAGTATACACGTTTAACTAGCCTACTGATCTTTCGTTCTTTCAGTCTTTTTGTTTCACTCTCTTATTCTTTCCTATTATCTTTTATCTTTATTTATATTAACTACCTGTTTCTTGCCGGTACTTTACATGAATTTTTTCTTGCATTCTATCCTCTGACACACCTCATTGCCTATGTTCTATGTATCTTCACAGTTAGTTTTCTATCTGCATTAAAATTCTTCTACCACACATGCTTCTAGAAGAAGGATATCGGGCTTTATCGTTGAAAAAAGTACCTTTGATAATTATTATACCTCAGTATAAGCGTAACTTCCTTTGAATAAAATTGGAAGTTTTTTAAACCTATTTGTTGCGTCAATGGAATTTCACATTTACTTTGAAAGCATTGAACAGTTGGTGTATAGGATAACTATTAGAGCAAAGAAAATCCCGCTTTTAAATGAAAGGTTGCAGATTCGATTTCCGATTGTGGTATCCTATTTTTTACTTCGCTGAACACAAAGCTCTGAGTTCAAGATATTCGAATTATCCGAAATCGTCCGCTTCACTTCTCCGTGTCAGGAAACGCTAATTTGCATTCACAATATAGACTCTCGTTTTCATTATACGTATTGAGTCCTTTCTAGAGAAAGAACGTCGTTTCTCACTAAGAAGTAAACTTTAAAGACATGAATGAATGAGCTAATGTGCACGCCTCTTTAGAAGCATAGTGGAAAATGGACGAAGATTGTTCCTTATAATAGATAGATAGATAGATAGATATTTTATTCCAAAAGACCAAGTGGTCATAGGAAAGTCAATTGCAATAATATACAGTAACAATATAACTTAAAACCAATTTACATTATAAAACTCTCGTACACTATACAGGGGGTTAGCCAATAATGTAGTACGAACTGCCTTCTTAAACTGTCCAATAGGAAAGTTCCTAATATGCAAAGGAATAATATTAAATAATTTCTTAGACATATAATCAAAATTCTTTTGTGACAAAGTAAAATTGCATTTATCTGTATATATATTAGATCTGGTCCTGGTATTATAATTATGAACAGCGGAACATGTGGTAAAAGTAGACAGATTCGTCTTAGCATACAGAAGGCATTCGAGAACGTACATTGATGGCAAAGTAGGAACACCTAATCTGACAAAGAGTGGTTTACAGTGAGTTTTTGCTGAAGCTCCACATATTAATTTAATGCATCTTTTTTGTAAAATTAATAATCTTTCTGCAGAAGAGTGGTTACCCCATAAAATAAGACCATATGAAAGATGGCTGTAAACATATGCATAGTACACCTTCAGTAGAGATTCTAAATTCAGATAATTCTTTAACAATCTGATCATAAATATTGATTTGCTAAGTTTGCTAGCTACGTGGTTCACATGTGTTTGCCAACCAAGTCCAGATTCCATATAAATACCTAATACTTTAACGGCGTTGTCCAAATTTTCCTGTTTAATACTCATTTTTAGGTCAACAGTTTTATTATGATTTAGATTAAGATTATTTGCATGGCACCAGCTAACAATGATGTCGTTAATTTCATTTAAATATGTATTTAAAAGAAGTTCATTGCTGTGAAAAGCTGTTAAGACTAAATCATCAGCATACATATGAGGTATGAAACTTTCCTTGTTAATAACAGCAGGAAGATCGTTCACGTATATAATAAAGAATAATGGACCAAGGACAGATCCCTGGGGAACACCATATTTGACTAATTCGTAATGAGATATGTTACCATTATAAAAAACAGCTTGATATCTATTAACAAGGTAAGATTGAAAAAACTGTATGACACTGTCATTTAACCCATAAAATGCTAACTTTTGTAACAGTGTATCATGAGATACGGTGTCAAACGCCTTAGTTAAGTCATAAAACCTATTTAATACAATTTTTCTGCTTTCAAGACTTTCAATACATAATTTAACAAAGGACTTGACTGCATCCACCGTACTATGTTTCTTTCTGAAGCCAAACTGTTTATTTGAGAATAAATTGTTGTTTTCAAAATACAGAGTAATTTGATCATCAAGTAATATTTCAAATATCTTTGATAGAGCAGGAATAATGCTTATAGGACGATAATTATTATAATCTAGTTTGTCTCCTTTTTATGAACTGGTATAACCTTAGAATACTTAAAAGCATCAGGAAATATGCAAGAAATCAAGCAAGAGTTAAAGATATGACACAAAGGTTCACATATGTAACTGGCAGATAATTTGAGTATATTTGAATTTATACCATAAACATCGTAACAAGAACTGTTTTTTATTTTCAAAATCGTTGAATAAATCATGTCAACAGTAAAATGAGTAAAATCAAATGAACAGTTTGGTTTGTTGATGTCAGTCAAATAAAAAAGAAAATCATTAGTAGGTGGTATTCGATTGCTTACAATTTCATCAACTTTAGTAATAAAAAATGAATTAATTCCATCGACACTTATTTCAGTTGGGGCAGATTCAGCCGTATGATTGTTATTACAGATATCGGATACCATGGACCATATATATTTAGTTTTGTTAGTTGAGCTGTCTATCATTGTCGAAAAATAATAGGTTTTAGCCCTTCTAATGGCGTTCTTGTATGTTTGTTTACTTTCAATGTACTTATCTTTGTAACTGACTACTCCAAAATATTGGTATAGGTCATAGTAATATAAACATTCTTGTTTTAAATTGTAGAGTTCAGCATTATACCAGCCTTTGTTCACAGCCCTTCTAGTAGGACTAGGTTTAACAAAATTAAAAGGAAACGCTTTATCAATAGCATCTAAAAATAAAAATAAAAAACAATCAACCTTCTCATTAAGATTTGTTAAATTACAATTTATATTGTGCAATAAATGTATGAAGTGTACAATACTATAATCGTTTATTAATCTAATGTACTTGGTGGGGGCATTAATTAATTTAGGTTGTTTGGGTGTGGTTAATTTAGAAATAAATATTATTGGCTCATGATCAGACAGAGGAGTTGACATAACAGAAGAGGAACAATTATAATAGTCAATATTTGTAACCACATTGTCAATACAGGTACCATGTGACTCATTAGTACCAAATCGGGTTGGTTGATGGACAGTACATCGAAGTCCAAAGCAGTTAAAAATACTATTCAATTCTTTGGTACCATTACTATTTATAAGAAAATCATTATTAAAATCAGCAGCCAGAATGATATTTATATTAGACTTTACCGTAAAAACGATATTAAAAAATTCATAAAGATTATTTAAAAATATGTTAAAAATATCTCTACAGTTGTCAGGGCTCCTATATAAAACAGCACAGAGTAAGTTTAAATTCTCAATATATGTAGTGCTAAGCTCAAAAATACTAGGAGTAGTTAAGGCACCAAAATCAGCCAGCTTGGTACTAGCATATTTATTTTGAATATAGATAGCAGAACCACCATGCAAGCGATTATTGTCACGACAGAAACAATCAGCCAGGTAATAGCCTGGTATTTTGATAATGGGCAAATCATTTTTAGAAAGCCAATGTTCAGCAACACATAGTACATCTGCACTAGAGGCATCAATGAGAGAATCAATTTCGTCAAGTTTGTTCACTAAGCTTTGAACGTTCCAGTACAATAGGCCAAAATCAGATTTCACACTAAAATTTTGTAGGCCTAATTGAGCTGAGGGTAAATGTCAATCTTTTTTAACTTCACTGTCGTGTATTTGTTCAGGTCGAAGCTGTCCGTAGAATTCACTTATCATGCTTCCTTCCGGCCACTTTTCATCCAGAAAGTATGATTGAAAGTTTCCTTCTTCTACCTCTATGTAAAATGATGCATATGTATCAAACTTTGTTTTCATTTTGATAACTTTCAGAGCACTCAAATCATGTGCTTTTATGTGGTTCATTACCTCTGTAGACGTTGTTTCAGGTTCAAGTCTAGTAATGAAAACTGATTTACGTCTTACCTGCTTCTCCATCACTTTTAATCCACTGGCCTTACAAGACCCGTTAATTACAATTTTATTTGTTCTCTTCTTGGATGAGACCTTTATCCAGCCATCATTCGACATTTCCTGAATGTTGTTAGCTGTTGAGTTGTCACAATTTTGCTTACCAGCATTGTTTTTAACCGTATGCAGACCACTTGCACTTTGACTATCAGGTGATCCTTTGTCATTGCTATTAATAACACGAGCTGATACAACATCACTGAATTTGCGAGAAATAACCTGACCTGCTTGTTTGCTTGTACCTGGAACTTTACCATCGTCATTTAATTTAGCAGTGGCTTGTCTTTGGTTTCCAATATCACTAATACTATTGGCAGTAGCATGCGACGTAATGTTTTTATCAGAACTGCTTTTGCAGGAACACGCAGTTAGCTCCATTAACCTCACTTTGTCATTTAAGAGTTCAATTTCATGCCGTAGTTCAGCAATTATAACATCTTTCAGCTCCACAACATAATTTAAGATATTAAAATTATTTATCTTACACTCTGATGATTCCTCCAATAATATATCGCACTCACTTTCAGAATTAATACTGTTCTTGTCAGCATGACAGCACACAAATGAGTCGTCCGTGACATGTTTAAGATTCGTCGTTATTTTAGCACAACTCGGGTGGAATATTGATGAACAACTTTGACATTTCAAACCATTCACTGCAGATTTCTTGCAGCGTTTACACACTTTCATTTGGTTCAATGTAGACCCATTTGATTCAGTAGTCGTCATGATCTAGAGCAGGAGCAGGAGCAAGACACGTCCGAACAGTACGAGCACCACTACACCAGGTACGAGCATCACTTCAATTCAAGGGCGTATTTCTGTGAAGTTCGCTACAATAGTACCGGTATTTACTCACAAGAAGAGTTATAAACTAATTCATAGCAGCGTCAATTTTGTGTTTGTTTATTTTTCTTATCGATGGATTTGTACTGCTACCCATACCTTTAACCGGCGCTGCTGTGCCAGAAATTTGTCCCACGAGAGTTCTTTACTTCGTTGTAAATCTATAGATACACACTGCTACATTTACGTAATGGGCCAGGACCGAACCCGCAAACATGAGTACAAAAAGCCAATGCCTTACTGAGATTCATTGTTCCGGTTAAATCTAATGGCTCTATTGCCAGTACCACACTAATACTTTTCTAAGTATCCTACAGTTGACATATATTTTTAAAATTGCATCTGTACATAAAAAAGTAATACCTTTTTTCTTTTCAAAACTCTTACTTTCATGGTTATACATAACATGTTCAGCATGTTCACAATTTGTAAAATAAAGTGAGAGCGAGGCAATTGTAAAATGCGTGGATTTATAAGCGGCCCACACGTGTCCGTGGAATTTCAGTGATTCTACTTGAAAATAAGGTTATGCATAATCATATGGCTGGACTGGAATTTATTTTCAAGGAAATGTGTACAAAAATAGTTTCACGAAATAGCTTTCATGAAAGTAGTTAAAAAAAGTCATGTAAACTAGTCTCTAGCACACTGTTAACTCTAGTATGCTACATAGTACAAAATGCTATATATATGCATTATTTTGAAATAAATAACGCGAACTTATTAGGCATATTATTATTTGTAAAATCATATTAAATTTCACATGTTTAAATTGAAGATCAATCAGCAAAGATTAAGTGACAAATCGTGTGTACTTTCCTGCGGTAAACATTTACCAACATTATTGAAACTGAGAGTCATTATAAATATAAAATTGTGTATAATTTATCCTGTTATGTCGTTTTCTAATTAATTATAATTTCTATTATTACAGCTTTAAAATTGAGATTTGGCAATACGCCTTTTCTTTCTTAGTTTACAAGAACTTCAATTTTTATACTTTTGCACATTTCGTAGGCACTAAAAATCACCAACTCAAGCTAAGCGTTTAATAAAATTAAAATTAACGGTAATTCAGATTTCAATGTAATTAAACATAGAAACAAATATATTCTGAAAATTGTTAAAAGTAATGGGTTCACATTAAATAATTGTACTCTATTTGCTCATGATAAACATTCCTTGAAAATGTGAAAAAGATTTAATAAAAAAAATATAGCCTAGAATTTATAAACACCTCAGTAATATGTTTACCATAATAATATTCTTTATCTATTATTTTATTGAAGATGTTCCTTATTTTTACAAAATTTATAGTAGGTTTATTGGCAACAAGTTCATACTTTATAAAAATTTAATTATCTTAAATGGAAAGAAGCACAGGAACTCAATCCGATAAAATGCGATCTCCTTGGAAGTTGTAGAAAACGGTATCAAGCAAAATAAAACAGAATGAGAGAAATATATATGTGACTTTTTGTGATATAAAACAAAAGTTTGAAAGCAACTACTGTAAGTTCTCTTAAATAAATAGTGAGGATCAATACTAACTTGTAAAACACACCACTTTCGTCTACCCAAATGGTAGGACAGAATGCATGTCAAGGTCCTAGCTTGGGACGCGATAAAAATCTCTTCGGTCAAAAACATTATATTCTTTGTTGATGTTGAAAACGCAGCAGTCAAGATTACAGAACTCTATTTTCTGATCCCCGGTTTATACTCTTTGCCTTTGTCTCAGGCGAAAATATACTGTTTCTTAATGGGGTCAATAACATTCAGATGTTTGTGTTTAATCTTTGGCGAAGTAAGTTTCTAAACATCGCGATTGCAAATTTTCCCAACCTCTTGATATACTTACTTCATTCTTCAATCATAGAATGTGCGTTTGAATAATCACTGAACTTTTCACAATATTAAATGGAAATAATTGGCTCTCGTATATTACGGTTAGAATAATTTATTCATATGTATCATTTCTATTATTTCTATGTTGCTATTATGTACAATGTTCGCTATGACTAATGTAGGCTATATTCTCAATCGCTACAGAAATCCGAGCTAAGCAGTCGAGTTTGATAACACTGATAACCTTTTTAGGAGTGTGTATTTGTACAAGTGGTAGTGAATTTAATTGTTATATTATGCACCATTTGCATTTGTAACATTTGTTGAATTTATGAAGGTATAATTAAATTCTATTTCCAAGACTAAATTAATACAGTGTGTAGGCTTGTGTGCCTAACAGAATTTTTAGAGGACCAAAATGAGTAGGATCCAGGCCCGTGGAGAATCAGAAATATGTAGGCCTTTTGAAGTATAGGACTGATATAGGAAGTAGGTATAGTGGATTGATAATTTTTACTTTTATTCTTCTCTGGTGGTAGGTTGTTCTTCTACTTCTCTTCCTTTCTTCCTGTAGCTGTTCTTAGCAATATTTATTTTTAGTTTATTTCATTTAGAAATTTTGGGATAAGATTTAAGGTTACATATTTTGTTTATAAGATAGTATTTTCTTAGTAATATACAACAGTAATGTTATTGTTGATTAACAGTGTATAATTTGAATTAGTTGAGCTATATTCTGCTCAAAATTCACTACGGCAGTCTCTTGATAGGATCATAACCATGGACTAAACATGATTATAATCAGAACAGATAACATACATTATTGAGCATATTAAATAAGATTAGATACAGCAAATATGATTGAGCATTGATAGTATTACAATTAAAGGTTATAAGAAATAGATATTAAATGATAATAATTCCAGTAATTAAATAAATAAATAATATTGTAGTAACATTGCAGTAAGATAAATTTCAAGTTAGCAAAACTTCACATTATAACTCAGACGGAATTCAAGGAAAAACAGTGAGGGAAATACATTCTGCTATTCAACCACAGCATGATACAAGAGACACTCATTGTAGAAAAGTGCACTCTTATTGTGGCAAAAACTGACAGAATAGAACTCAGGAACAGTCAAAAGAAGGTACTAAGAATTTTGAGTGGGAATAATATTTTGTATAGATGTTCCAAGAATCCTTGAGCGATAACGGGAACTGACTGAGCTGGGAAGCAATACTTCCTACTCGGAGTAGCATTTAGACGCTCAAAAGAAGGTAACCAATGAGAGTACATCTCTCATTGCAAAACAGGGTAAAATGCTCTAATAGTAGTTATTATTGGTTGTAGAAATAAGTGGGGAAAGATGACTTAAGGAACGGAGGACGCTGGAACGCACGTGAGAGACAATTACTTCTACGAGATTCCTTCACCGAGCTAGTCGGTGCAGGACATTTTTCTCTCGCTTCTTGGCTTCAAAGTGCCAAGTGAAGCATATTATATTTTATAAAGTCATAGTATCGTGATCGGGAGGATCCTGATACGATACCAATAAATAATTATCAACAAAAACAGTTTGTACTAGGAATTGCGGTAGAACTTATTTACAGTTCTTACCAAAGTAAATTCAGTGACACGTAAGTACTTGTGTTCGACGAAGCTAAATACAGACAGTATCAACACGTAATAATTGTACGTCATCGCTACATAAAATCCTCGATAGTAACTTCAGTATTACGAGCGTTCTATCGTCCAGACATTCCGAACTCTTCACCCAATTTTCAAGTGATTAATGGCTAAAAACATTATTGAACAGAAATAAAACCTAATCATACCAGTAATCTTTTGACATTATTACTTGTATATATATTGGACAAATAACCCTAGATTCCCCCAGATAAGATAGAGACACTCTGTTGCATCCACTGAGCTACCTTGGTCGGTCGTTTTGTGGTTCCCAGACAAATCCTGGATAGTTGAAAGTAAGGGCTAAAAACCACACAGCGAACCGTTTCATACTTGGCGCGCCATCGTAAGGGGCTAAAAAAGAGAGACAGATATAGGGTATTAAACAAAGGTGAAAATACCAATAAATTACGCCAAGATATTCAGCAAGTGCTTCATACTTGGCGCCGCAACTTAAGGGGCTTCGAAAAAACAGTAATACTAACTAAATAGTAAGGTTAAAACACCAGTAAATTACGTCCAAATATTCAGCGAGTGCTTCATACTTAACGCCATCTTAAGGGTCCAAAAAGATAGACTTAAAGTACACCAAAGATTCAGTAAGTGATTCATACTAGTGCTGCAACGGAACAGTATTCAAATAAAGTCAGCCTAACTTTAAACAAGAGGAGAATTCAACCGGAACAAAGAAATTTAGGAGCGGGCAGAACAAGAGAGAAGACCGCGGGAATACAAGAAAATCTTTGTAATTTTAGTTAATAAGAGGGTATTGTTTATGTTATTAGAAATAAGAGTGTTTATATGTATTTGCATGCAGTGTTATGTTGCTGATATATGTATGTACAAAGGTAAGAGAGCATGATTTTTTACTCAGTGATTCCAGTGCAGTGAATAAGGTTAGGTCAGGGTTATGTTAACACTACGTAACGGTAAAATAATAAAGCCTAAAATGGAAAACTCAGTAGATCAGGATAGTCAGGATTTGCTCACTAGTAGTGAAATTGAATTAATACAAAATAACGAACAAGGGGAAGTTATAAGTAGCCATGAGGAAATAGAGATAAACGAAAGTAATCAGGAGCGGGCAAACAGAGACGAGCCATCAGCTCAAATAGATGAGGAAAATATAGAGAATACGATGACAAGCCAAGTAAATATAGACGTAGGGATGCCGTCTTGGTTAGGGGCCTTTATGGAACAAAATAGGAGACTAATGACTGAACAAAACAGGGAATTAGCTAATAAAATAGACCAGAATTCTAAGGAAAATGCAGAGCAGAATAGGAAGTTAGCTAATGAGACAGCTGATAAAATAGATCATATTTCAACTGAACTGAAAAATGAACTTAAAAGATCAATAGATAAACTTTCTGGGGATCTAAAGAAAAATGATGAAAAGCTTGACAAATTAAGGGAGGAATGTACTGTAAACAATGCTAGGGTAGATGGCAGAATTGATACAGTACAAAATGAAATTGATCAGAATAAGAAAGAAATAACGGCTAAGTTTGTAAACAAAGATAGGGAAGTAGAGCAGAAACTTGCCAATACTATTGAAACTGTTGATAAGAAGATAGAAACAAATAATAGTATTTTGCGAAATGAGATTAGGGACCAGAATAAAAGCTTGGAAAATAATTTGGTAAAATCATTCTCAGCTGATATCGGGGAATTAAATGATAGGTTTCAGGGACAAGTTAAGGAGATTGAAGTGAAATTGACGAAAGAAATTCAGAAAGTAGTAGGGGTACAAAATAGCATTACCAAAGAAATAAATAATTTTTCTGATAAGGTTGACAAAATGAGTAATGGCATTTCTTGTACGAGAATCGAGGCAGATGACGGAGGAGTTTGTACTCCACCTATAAATTTTGCAAGTGCAAATATTTTGCACGGTAATGAACGTAATAATGGAGAACCATTAGCTCCGAGCATTAGCCAAGATTCCGACACTACGCGAAGTGACATAAGCCTTAGTAATCATGTTGTTCACCCGAGTACTAGTCAAAGTCATGTACAATTAACTAATATTCTTGGAATTGAGTGGGCGTTACCGCGATATAATGACGAAAATTTGTCTAATCCACATCAATTTATATCGGAAATGGAAACGTACTTTAAATTGAAGGGGATCCCAGAGGAATACAAAATGATATTAGTTCAAAAGGGTCTGATAGGTAAATGCAAGGATTGGTGTCAATTTGTATTAGCTGAGGGAGTAAGTTACCAAGAATTCCGAAAATTGTTTATGGAAAAATATTGGAGTCCAAGTAGGCAAATGAAGGCACGTACTGAATTATATGCGGGAAGCTACAATGATAAAGGTCATTTGACACTAACCGAATATTTCTTAAGACTAATCAGGATTGCGAAGTCATTGCAAACTATGTTTTCTGAACAGGACGTACTTCAACTTTCTATGAAGCACTTTGGGCCCGAAATTCATAAATTATTAGCGGTAGCCAAACCAAATTCCTATGCAGAAATGTTGAGCCTATTAGCCGAATTTGAAGAAGGAAATCGTAGCGGAGGAAGACAGGAAAATTATGCGCGATATGACCAAGGAAATAAAGGTCTAAATCAGGGTGACAATGGGGCATATTTTTATGCAAATAACAGAAATAATGCTAGCCACTTTGATAACGCAGCAAGGCCTAGGCAAGATTTTAATGATAATCGGGAGAATCGACCCGGAAATAATGGGAGGAATAATCAAAACAATAATTATTCACGGGAGAGAAATGACCGAGGCAATGGAACTAATAATAACAGAGGAAGTTACAGTCAACAAGGTCAGAGCAATAACAATCACGGTGACAGAACTGGGTCAAGACCGCAAAATGTATCTGTCAATCATATTGCGTTCCAAGAAACTGAGGTAGGGAATGTTGATAGGAATGCCAGATATGGGGAGTTAAGAGACGGAAGATATGTGTGATTTAGGGATAATGAAGGTAGTAATTGTGGACGTGTGCCAGAAACACGACAGTCTCTGAACCCTAATGCAAATGAATTTCACCGCACGCAAAATCACGTAACTGATTCTCAGAATGATTGCCCACAGAACGGAGATTTAAACGGAACAGAGATGTGATAGCGAGTCATATTACGTCTCTTGATGGTACCAGGCCTTCCGAGGATAGACTCAACAATACTGTACATAACTTAGAAATGTCCTACAATGTAAATAAAAATAATCAGCAAATATTAAATCCACCACAAATAGAGGCTAATATTGGGAATTTGAAAATTCAGATTTTATTGGATTCTGGTAGCTCAATGTCTGTGATAAATGAAAAGGCTTATCTAGAGTTAAAAGAAAATAAAATTAAACTGCAGGAATTAGACGTCCCAGGACTTTATTGTACGACGGCCATTAATAAAACTAAATATAAAATAGACAAGCAAATAATGGTACCTTTGAGCATAGGATCTTGGCACACTGAAATATATATGCTTGTGGTCAGAAATTTAGCGCATCCGTATATTTTAGGTTGTGATACTTTACAGGAATATCAAGGGATTTTAAGCTTTGAGGAAAATTGTTTGAAAATAAAAGACGAAAATGACGTTATTGAAGTTCCATTTCTTAAAAGTAATGTTTATGACAGCTCTAATTGTTCCAATAATGAACTCGCAATTCAGGACGAATGCTTCATTATTGAAAGCCTATCTGAATGGCAAGATCAAAATGAAGAGGGGGAAATAATAAGCGAAATTTTAGTTGACACTAAAGGTCATGACAACCAAGCAAGTAGTCAAAATGAAGGTCGAGGCAACACAGGGGATATTATCGAGGCACCAAATACAGGGTCACTAACTCGATCAAATCTGAATGTTGAAATCGACGAATTTAATAACGCTTATTTAGAGGAGATTTATGATGTCGGACTTAATTGCGAAATAAATATGTGCGGAACAAGCAGAAATGAGCAGGAACATTGCAATACTGAAAATGGAAGGGAATATAACGATAGGTTGACTGAACCCGAAATCCTTGAAATCTTGAGAAATAAAGTAGATAGTATCACCTCAATAACGGAACCTCAAAAAGATAAGCTATTTAAGGTGCTAACCAATAATATGGGCGTGTACAGTAATTCCCCTGGATGCTGTTTAGTTTATGAACATTCTATTAGCATGGATAATCCGCCTATATTTAATCATAAAAGCAGACCATTACCGCTGTCTATTAGAGAGGAGGCCAATAAAGTGATTACAAAAATGTTACAGGACGGAATTATAGAGAGATCCGATTCCCCTTACGTCAGTCCTATATGTTGGGTTTATAAGGCTAATAAAACATTAAGAATGACATTGGATCTGAGGACCGCAAACTTGTATATGAAACCTGATCGAGTAAAAACTGAACCAATCGATCACCTCTTAGCTAAGATGGGCGATGCTAAATATTTTTCAAGTATCGACCTTACGTCCAGTTTTTGGCAGATTCCTCTGAGAAAAGAAGACAGGAAGTACTGTTCGTTTGTGCACCAAGGATCCGTATTTTCATTTTGTAGGACCCCGTTTGGAATGAGGACCTCCGGGAGCGCGCTTTTACGTGCACTCCAGGTTATGTTCCCGGAAGGTACTGGACCAAATATAACAGCATACGTGGATGACTATTTAATTCACACGACTGATTTTGATACCCATATAGAGAAACTTGACCTTGTATTAAATACGTTCTTGGAAAGCGGAATGACTATAAATCCCCAGAAACTCAGTTTATTTTGTAATGAAGTGAAATTCGTAGGGTATATTATTTCAAAGGATGGAGTGTCAGCTGACCCTGAAAGAATAAAAGCTATAATGAACATTAGCAGACCCAAGACAGTCAGGCAAGTCAGAAAAGTCCTAGGGATTTTTAATTATCAGGATAGATTCATCCCCGGATACGCCGAATATGCCGTACCGCTTAGAAAGTTATTACGAAAGCAAAACAAGTTTAAGTGGACTCATGTAGAAGAGGAAGCTTTTCAGAAAATCAAAGAATCTTTCAAAAAGGCAGTACTATTGGAAAGGCCTAGGAATGACTTGGGATATATTATTTACGTGGACGCATCTTGCCTAGCTGTAGGGGGAATTTTAATGCAAGAGCATGAGGATGGTAGTAAACACCTGATAGCAACTACGTCACGCGGGCTAACCCCGATCGAAAGTAAAGGTTCAGTGACTTGCTTGGAGATAATTGGGATGTATCATGCTTTGACGAAGTTCCGGCAGTACGTATTCAATAAGAAAATCGTAGTGTACACTGACCACATTAGTTTGACCTTTCTAAATAAAATGAAGCTAGGCAATAGTAAATTGTCACGCTATGTTCACGAACTGAGTCAATTGGAAATTAGGCACGTGGCTGGAAAGGATAACGTCCTATGTGACTATCTTTCTCGCAATAAAGCTGAATTACCGGAAGCAACAGGAAGCGACGGGAATCAAATTCAGATTATGCAAATAAAGATGTTCAGTGAGCTGACCTTGCAGCGCGATTTCCGGAACATAGAAAGATTTCAACGCAATGACCCAGAGATCGAACTGATAAGGTTAGGGCTGGAGGAACTTAATAAGGATCAAAATGATAACAGTAGTGAGATAAAGTACCAAATGGTAAACAATGTAATATATAAGCTATGTGGGAAGGACAAGAAAGAATGGAAAGTGTACATTCCGGAGGAATTAGAAACTAAAATATTTGCTATCGTCCATGAAAAGCTAGGCCATTCAGGAACGAATAGAATGTTGCTGTACATTCAGGACAAAATGTATATTAAGAATTTGGGGAGAAAAATCAGAAAATATGTCAGCTGCTGTGACTTATGCCAAAAAGCGAAACCGATGAATGTTAAATACGATAGAGTACCAATGACCGTATCTAGAGAGAGAAAAGGGGAATTGGTAGCCTTGGACTTTCACGGACCATTAGTTGCAGGGGCGTATGGCATGAGATATATTTTGATCTGTTACGACGTTTTCTCACATTTTGTTAAACTGTACACTACGCGCACAGCAACTACCACTGCCGTATTAAGAAAACTTGTCTCAGACTACATTCCTAAATACCAGCCCATCACTGCAGTTCTGTCGGACAATGGAACACCGTTCACTAGTAAGAAGTTTAAAGACAAGATGTCGGAACTAGGAATAAAGTGTTATCATGTGTCTAAATACCATCCTCAAGTCAACACATCGGAACGGGGACTGCGTGATTTATCGCTATACTTGCGAGCACTCTGTCACAAACGACACAATGCCTGGGTGAAATATATCCAACCAATAGAGGACATTTTGAATCACACAATAAATCCCATTGTAGGAGTCGAACCCGTACGACTTATGGTTGGCGACGAACCAAAAACTTTAATAAGAGGCCTACCAATAGCCATCCCACATGACGGAGTAAATAAGAAATTGACCGACTATTGCCGGATAGCGATAGAAAATATTCGGAAGAATGTGGCGAAGAGAAAAGAAAAGGCCAAAAGGCACAAGCGGGTTTGGAACCCAGTAATAGGAGACAAACTCTTGGTTAGAAGGAAAAACCTATCACAGGCCCTAAACAAAAGAATGTCACGCCTAGAGCTTCTTTATAGGGGACCGTATATCGTCACTAATGTATTTAATGGGGTGTGTTTTGAAGTAGCTGACATCAAAACTGGAAAAATTATTGGGCGATACAATTTGTCTTTTGTTAGGCCTTATAAAGAATAAGAAATAAGGGTATAACAGTATGACAACAGGCTTGCGTCATTTCGTAATAAACAGGTACAAGGGTCAAGTGTGATTTTACATTGTAAGAGTACATGATCGCGAATACTACGTGTGATGTAGGCTTACAGTGAAATCAAATGTGTATATATCATAAAGACGAGCAGTAATAAATCTACTGGCGAATATATATCTAGTTTAAGTATATTAATTAATAATTTTTGCTATTATCCTATTTTCATATGTGTTGTTTAAATTTGTAATGTTTTGTGTAAAATTCATAATAATTAATCTTGCCAGTAATGTGATGTAAGTATATGATGTCATAGCGGAACAAAGCTTACAAATGTGCGAAGGGTGGTGTATGGATGCGAGATAAGATTGTAGTATGGTATGCAGCCTGAGAAACCCTTACCAGGTACAAGGAATGCCAATACTTCATAACTGGTCAGTGAACCAAATAAAGGTTGAAATGAATGACAATACCCTGAAGCTCTCCTAGGCAATAGATAGGTCACTGTACTGGAAAGGTAAACATGAGCATTGTTATGTAAGGAGAGTAACAATAATTCAGGAGCAAAAAAGTATTCCTGTTAAAAATGAATTTTGCTACAAAATACACTTTTCACAATAATAATTTTGGGCAGTATGATAGGATCATAACCATGGACTAAACATGATTATAATCAGAACAGATAACATACATTATTGAGCATATTATATAAGATTAGATACAGCAAATATGATTGAGCATTGATAGTATTACAATTAAAGGTTATAAGAAATAGATATTAAATGATAATAATTCCAGTAATTAAATAAATAAATAATATTGTAGTAACATTGCAGTAAGATAAATTTCAAGTTAGCAAAACTTCACATTATAACTCAGACGGAATTCAAGGAAAAACAGTGAGGGAAATACATTCTGCTATTCAACCACAGCATGATACAAGAGACACTCATTGTAGAAAAGTGCACTCTTATTGTGGCAAAAACTGACAGAATAGAACTCAGGAACAGTCAAAAGAAGGTACTAAGAATTTTGAGTGGGAATAATATTTTGTATAGATGTTCCAAGAATCCTTGAGCGATAACGGGAACTGACTGAGCTGGGAAGCAATACTTCCTACTCGGAGTAGCATTTAGACGCTCAAAAGAAGGTAACCATTGAGAGTACATCTCTCATTGCAAAACAGGGTAAAATGCTCTAATAGTAGTTATTATTGGTTGTAGAAATAAGTGGGGAAAGATGACTTAAGGAACGGAGGACGCTGGAACGCACGTGAGAGACAATTACTTCTACGAGATTCCTTCACCGAGCTAGTCGGTGCAGGACATTTTTCTCTCGCTTCTTGGCTTCAAAGTGCCAAGTGAAGCATATTATATTTTATAAAGTCATAGTATCGTGATCGGGAGGATCCTGATACGATACCAATAAATAATTATCAACAAAAACAGTTTGTACTAGGAATTGCGGTAGAACTTATTTACAGTTCTTACCAAAGTAAATTCAGTGACACGTAAGTACTTGTGTTCGACGAAGCTAAATACAGACAGTATCAACACGTAATAATTGTACGTCATCGCTACATAAAATCCTCGATAGTAACTTCAGTATTACGAGCGTTCTATCGTCCAGACATTCCGAACTCTTCACCCAATTTTCAAGTGATTAATGGCTAAAAACATTATTGAACAGAAATAAAACCTAATCATACCAGTAATCTTTTGACATTATTACTTGTATATATATTGGACAAATAACCCTAGATTCCCCCAGATAAGATAGAGACACTCTGTTGCATCCACTGAGCTACCGTGGTCGGTCGTTTTGTGGTTCCCAGACAAATCCTGGATAGTTGAAAGTAAGGGCTAAAAACCACACAGCGAACCGTTTCACTCTTTAGACTGCGCATAGGGACAACAGGAACTGCAAGTATGCCAAAACTCCCAAAAGTTATAAGTACAGTATTTACTTGTATGTAAACAAAGTTTTCTAAGTCATTCTAGACTTTTGTGAAGTATACCATAGATTAAGTGTGTAGTACTTAAATTTTAATACGACGTCATTGTTAAATATGTGAATGCATTAGCCGGACTGTGGCTAAAAGAGGAGATACAGCTACTGCTGCTGTGATACATGATGTAGTTGCTGTACCGTAGATTCCTAGGTAAAATCATCCGGAACGTTGGCCAGTAGTGATTCCTCCAATGGCTGCAACTACGCTCCACGACGTTCCCGTGCTGCTACAAGTTTCCAGTCTCCAAACTGGTTACGTGCTGTCTACCGGTGCTAGTCCCATGCTGAAGTTCCTGTAGATGCTGTATTAAGTAACTGTACTGATATATACAGACTTGTGGTCTGCTTGCTAAATTTGGGCTACGCCCTTACGATGCGAAGGTTGCTGAAGAAGAAGGAAGTATAACGGCTACGAATGCGTTCACATAAACATCTTACAATAAGTCGTATCCACAAATTCGATGGAAAGCTATTCTTGAACATTCTAGACGCTTCCATCGTAAATCAGGCTTATGTTAGACAAAGAAATATGCTCTAATCCTTCTGAAACACACAGAAAGATACATATGAGAATTTGTTTTATTAAATTATTAATAAATTTCCTATTGGAAGTGATCTAGCTATTCGCTATACTGTCTGTAAGGCTAAGTGCTTAATTGTCGATATCGAGCAATGAGTGAAATAAGTATTCGTTACTCTCTCTGTATATCTAAGTAAGAATAATTGATTACCTAATCGACAATCGATATCTGATCGATGTCGGTAAAGTAGCTTTTTCCTGTTGCTAGTTAGTATTAATCATTAGATTTAATAATAATAGTTAACAGTAGTGAGTGTGAATGCTTAAGAAACATTCTTTGCTTAGTATAATAGCTTATGCGATAGTTATTTTCTTTATTTAAGTGCAAATAAAGAGGTATAAGTGTGTCAAGAATTCTGGTTTCTCTGATTTACATTAGTGCCATCTAGCGACTTGTATTAACATTATATTGCTTTATATTTGCTTTGAAATTATGATAAGTAGGCTCTAAGCTCTGTGAGCTTACACAGTGAAACTTCCCAATAGCGGACACCGCCGGGCAAAAGTAAATGTCCGTTATGCCTGTTGTTCACGGTCAAATTATTCGTTAAATTTATTGCACAATTATCACTTTTCAGCAAATTGGTATTGCTAACGGTCAAATTAGCCTTTGGGCAAACGTTTGGTTTTTCGTTTCGGCATATAGGACATGTTCTAATTCCAGCAAATAATTTGTCGAAGCAGAAAATCAGCGCAACAAACGTGAACTGCCCGCGCCCCCGGCGGTATTGTGGAGAACTTGTTGTCTGCAAACTAAAAGACTGCAAATGCAGTCATTTTTCTCTCTCACATATTCTTTTCCTAAGCAATGCAACTCCATCAAAATAGCCTGTGAAGATACCGCTATTCCGAACGGATTAGTATTAAAAACATTATGAGAACACGACTCGTTGACATACAGCAACGAAAAGAAAATTAGAAGCGTGAAGACAAAGAAACAGTACTTGTTTATGCATGATTCACGGGCGTTTCCACAGAACACAAACTTATTTGAAGTGCACCCTCTGTGTTAAATCTTGGAAACACGAAGCGATCGAAGCGCGCCTAGTTGCCTGGTGGAAACTAGAGGTATGAGAGGGAAATTTGAATCATTGTCCTAATAACATCGCTGTCCCAATTCAATACTAAGACATCTTAAAATCTGATGTTTTGAGAGCATTTATATATTTATGACAACTTCCATCCATAGTTATATTTGGACAGTTTGCATGTATAAAAGGCAAGAGACTTGTAAATCTATATTTAGCATAAAACCTAACTACATAAATGCTCTTTTCTTAAAACATCAGATTTTATGATGTCTTAGTATTGAACTGAGGCAGCGATATGTACTATATTAATATTGTTATAAGCCTATCTGAAACATAAATATTTATTAATGGAGTACCTATTTAAATATTATAATAATATGTTTAGTAAGAAATTCTTTAGCACTATTGTAAATAAATATCCTTCCCAAACTATAAATTTCAATTACGCTACTACCACAATATGTGTTTAACAAAATACTGACAAATATTTATTGTTAATGTGTTCACTTACCATAAGTTATCCCCGTATATAGCAGATATACATCTAAGAGTCTGGATCCATTTTGGAGGGGGGTACTGGTCAACTGATTTGGTCAAAAATCAAGAATACCATTCTGGCATTTAATAACAAAAAGTTAAGTTTCAGTGATTTGACTTTAGCCAGTCTGAAAAGAAAATGTATTAAACATAAATCATGTAATATTTTGTTAAATACAATAAAAGGAGAGAAGGAAAAAAAGGAGAAAATATTCACATATATCCAACAAATAATATTACATTTATTACATTATAAATCAGCATTAAGTATTTACACAGCTTTTTTTCATATTACACTGTAATTCAAGATCCAAAACACATTGATTATATTAAGTTATATTAATAAATAGGCTAACATAGATTGCACCAATAGTTATAAATGACTTGTAATCTACATTTCCAGCAGATACATCTACATTCAAGATGTACAGTTTTTACTCATATAAATCATTGGGATTCAAGCATTTTCCCCCTACAATAGGGGTCCCATTTTTTGACAAGAAAAAACCGGGACACTTGGCGGTCATTGAAAGAACATTTTTTCTTGGGCATTTTACGCTACGTGAACACACTTGATATAGAAACATACGAGTTCAAGCACGTGGTTTCATTCGCCAGAACACAGAGAAGTGAGAACACAAAATATACGAATACCACTATCGTGTGGACGTGAGCATCTGCCTCCTCGATGCTGTATCCATGCACAAAACTCATTGCATGCTACAGTTAATAGGAAAAGGGAAACTTTTAGCTGCTTTCTTCTATTGAGTGCCAGTAACCGATCAGTAGCAAAATATTAAGTTTCTCACTTTTTAAATTTAAAATCAGAATATTTTTTACAGAAAACAGTTGTAATAATGATAACAGTAATGAAACTAACAAGTATCTAGAATGGAAAGCATCAGGGTCGATCTTTATGTTCAATGCTTTTACCGTGAAATAATAGTTGTAATAATAATAATAATAATAATAATAATAATAATAATAATAATAATGAGAATAATAATAATAATAAAACTAATAATAATAATAATAATTGCATGGTCTCCTCAATTACAAAGGACAAAATGCAGGATACATTGAGATATAGCTGAACAATAGAAGTAAATGCTGCACTAATGAGTTATTACAAGAGTTTATTGGTAAATTTCTTTAGCCATGAAATTTGATTTGAACCCACGACCTCTTCCCTATTACTCCATACCACCTTCCTCTAATTGATTTTGGTGCGTTCATTACGACTGTGGTGAACTGACTACATGTCACAACAATATCTAGATTATAGTATTCTTGCCACTATGGGCAACAAAAGAATATTCATATTTTAATCAAAATGTTTGTTCTGAAATTTGCATTTAAGTCATGTTATATCGTTTTTATCTTGATACCTATTAATTTGATAAAGAAATGTGTTTAACAAATAATGTTCTTTTTAATTTTCTCTACAACTTGTCTGTACTAAGTTTTCATGTATAGACCAATGTAATGGAAATAGCCTAGAAAAATTGAAAATGGATACGAGTAAAGTACCCCCTAAGTCATTTTTGCAGAAACACGGATACAGCCATTTTGTTAGTAATAGATAAGAGTTTCCAATTTTAATTTTTCATTAAAATCGTTAGATCCAATTTTTCAAAATACTTACATGAAAAGTCCCCTTAATATTTCAGTTATAAAACTCAATTTCTGAGCGGTCGATAAAATTCCGAAAAAGTCCTTAGTTCAAAAAATGAAGTAAATACAATGAACCGTTTACCCGCTGTGCTTGTCCACAGACAGACGGACAGATGTCATTCCAAAAACATTTTTTTCGGTTTCTAGGAATCCTGAAACATGCTTTCCCGGTGTTATCTCGACTTCGATTTTTGTCACGATCACAATACTTTCTCTACACTACGTATGTGCGAGAAAGTAAAATCAGGACATCTGGGACCCCTACCCTAAGAATCCCTATCAACTGGAATCATATATGCAATCTAGGCAATGAAGTGAATTGTGCTAATTACTTCATTTGTGACGACCACTTCCTGGAAAAAGATTCAGAAAACAACAGGGTCAGATGTGGTAATTGTAGATTCTTGGTAAATGTAAATGCCTACTGGGAAATTATTATTTATTATAGATTATTTCAGTTAGATATTTGTTATAATTATTGTCTTTACTCTTTCCTCTTTTTATTTTCACAAATGATAACCAAGTATATGTTTTTAAAAGTTCAATTTTGACTTAATAAAACACTGACAGTTTACTTCATGAAGCAAAGCAGCAGACATCATTAAAATTCGAAGAAAGTTGTATTTAATAATGTTTAAAGAGATCAAAACTATAGTAACTAAGGTAAAGGATGGTTACTAACAACAAAAGCATGGGTTCATTGTAAACATCTATTTATATGCCCAAAAAGTTAATTTTAAATCCTAGAAGTCTCCAGTACAATCAGGGGCATACAAGATTTGTTGTAGAAACAATTAAATGTTAGGAATGAACTGAGAAAAACTAACAAATTTTAAACTTGAAGCTGTAAATATCATTTACAATTACCCCACTTAACCCTACTAGACATAGAATAAATTATGAAGTTGATCCAAAGCAACTTTGACTCGTGGTTTATAAAATAGTGCATAATTACTATGAGTCCCATGAAAGAGTTGGCCAATGACGCGGGTTTCTGCGTCACGGCAGGCACAGCTCCAACTCTCGAGCAATTGGGTGAAATATCTAAGCTAATAAAGCCGCGATCGGTGTAATGATTCAGGTTCTCACATTTACAGTTAAAATTACAATGAATTAACCACGTACCTCATCACAGGAGTTGTTGGAAATGTTCTCCTCTTGCATCCACACTGGCACCTTTTTAGGAAATTTTCTTTCAGGCGCATAAGTTCAGCTTCCGAGATAGAGTTAATTTCTCTTGTGATATTGTCTTTAAGTTCTTCTAACAGCATGTGAATATTATTTATGGTGAAACTAGCAAAATAAAGTGTATAGGTCAATAGGTCAATTTCCCATACATTAGAAGAACTTAAAGACAATATCACAAGAGAAATTTATTCTATCTCGGAAGCTGAACTTATGCGCGTGAAAGAAAATTTCCTAAAAAGTTGCCAGTATAGTGTGGATGCAAGAGGAGAACATTTTCAACATCTCTTGTGATGAGGTAGGTCTACGTGGTTACTATCATTGTAATTTTAACTGTAAATGTGAGAACCTGAATCATTACACCGATCGTGGCTTTATTGCATAGATATTTCACCTGATCGCTCGGGAGTTGGAGCTGTGCCTGCCGCGATGCAGAAACCCACATCATTGGCCAACTCTTGTGTGGGACTCACTGTAGGTTCTTGCTCACACAATGTATAGAGCATTCGGACCTTAAAATGCAGTACAATATATATGGAGCGCTATGTTGCAATGTGGACTCATGAATATCGCACGCAACATCGAACAACAAAATATTTATCAATCAGGAGTTATGGGCATGATAAGTTCCATGAAACATTTTCCATCATATATATTACTAGCATGTGCCCGCGGCTTCGCCCGCGATAAAAAAAGAGCATAAAGTTAGAGCATAATAGTTAAATCATTATATTTATTAACACCTAAATCACGTGGACTACATGTCAAGATTAGATAGCGTCGCCTGGTAAAAGCGATCTCAGATTCGAGTTCCTTGGCCCAGAAAATCCCTGTATATTAAGTTTCGTCCAAATCGAACAATGTTTAATCATATTTAGGTCTATGTTGTTTAGTCTATCCCTCTGCCGTGTAGGTTGAAGATTTCGTATGTCTACGGGCCTTGACATTCTAAACAAATGAACCAGCGTGGGCTTACAACATTCAAGCGATGGCGATGCTTTTATTTCCACGGTATGACAAAACTAGCCAAAGCCAATTGCAATTGATTTGACATTGAAATGTATTACTGAAATCTGATGCTTCGACAGCGCTAAAATCACGTTTTCTGCCAGTTTTTCACTCATAACTCGCGAACGAAAGCTAAAATTAAAAATCCGGCTTCGAGGTGCATTCGCCCACCTTTCAGTCCACCTGTGTTTAAAATTTCAGATCTCTGCGTTCAGTAGATTTAGCTGGGCATCGCGGACAGACAGACAAACACGTCCTTTTATTATTATAAGATAACATGTGCCCGCGGCTTCCCCCGCGATAATTATTTCAAAACTTAAGTGCATAATAGTTAAATCATTAAATTTATTAATACCTAAATCACGTGGAGTGTATTCCACGATTAGGTAGCGTCCCCTGGTAGAAAAAGCTACCTCAGTTTCCAGTTCCTTGGCCCAGAAAACCCCTGCATAGTGAGTTTCGTTCAAATCGAACAATGTTTGACCATATTTAGGCCTATGTTGATATCCTTCTTAAGTGTAGGTTGAAAATTTCATATAACTGCGGGCCTTGACACTCTAAACAAATGAATCGTCCACGATGGACTTACAAAATCAAGCGATCGCGATGCTTTTATTTCCAAGGTAGGCTATGAGATATGATGACAAAAATAGCCAAAGATATCTGTAATTGATTTAACATTGAAATATATTACTGAAACTGATGCTTCGAAATCGCAAAAAAATACACGTTTTCTGCCCGTTTTTCACTCATAACTCACGAACGAAAGCGAACATTAAAATTCTGGCTTCGAGATGCATTTTCCGACCCTCCAGTCCACCTATGTTTAAAATTTCAGATCTCTGCGTTGAGTAGATTTCGCTGGGCATCGCGGACAGACAGACAGACAGACAGACGGAGGAAGTCAGACACTTCCTTTTTATTAATATAGATTTCTCAAGTCAACATCCCTTTCTCTCAACATGTCATAATTGTACAGGCATGAATGAGGTATCGTTAGAAAGTTTTTTTTTTACCGATTTCTGACATTGCATACCGATTTTGCGCTAAAACTTACTGTTCGTAGAAAATTTTAATATAAAAGACTTCCAAAAGGGCATCATGGACGCACAGCTCTTCATCCCTATTCATAATTATTATTTCATGTCGTTCGGTTCATTTTTAAAGATAAATCTTTGGATTTTATACATCTTAGATTCTCTGGGAGTTAAATCTGATTTTGGAATTTCAGTACCTAAGACACCTCCTTCATTATCTAAGGAGGGAGAGGACAGAAATGAGTAATCATCGCCTTGAGAATCTGAACTGCCATGACTACTAGGCCCATTTTCAGAACTGACACTTACCGGTACCAACAATATATTAGTATAGGAAGTATCAGTGGGCCTATCAGAACTGACACTTACTGGTACCAATCATGTATCAGTATCGGAAGTGTCAGTGGGCCTATCAGAACTGACACTTACCAATACCGATAATGTATCAGTATCGGAAGTGTGAATGGGCCTATAATTTTCATGGATAGGCAAATGCTTTGGAATCACATCACACCTTCATTTAATTTGTCTATATTGTAGTCTGTACCGGTTACTTTACCCAAAACTATTTTATTAGTTCCCAGATCCGCAGACTATGGAGGAAAACAGAACCGGAGAAAAATCACTTGTAATTAATAAATAATTAAAAGCACCAAAATACTTAACAGGGGTTTTTATTACCCAAAAAGACATTTAAATAGCAATAGGCTTCAATCAGTATGAATTCATTCACATTTACAACAATTCCATAATTATGTTAAATAAATAGGCCTACAGATAAAATATCTGATATAAACGGTACATACAATTTTACATATACTTTAAGATAATAGCTTTGCCATAAATATATATTTAAAGTGCAATATAGAATAGAATTGCAAAATAGAATTTACATCACTGTCTTACGTAAGGAGGAATGACTTGTAGCTATTAATAACTGTACCTTCGGTACGCTACATTCCTGCCGTGGGAAAGCAATATGCCCTGCATTCTGAGTGATCGCATCAATAAGGAATTAACTTAACATCACGAAAGCAGAAAGCTAACGAAAAACGGAGCATAATGAAGTAGAGAATGAACAAAACTAATTAAAGAAAAACAAGAAAAATGTCCAAGTGGACACTTGCTTAAGGCTTAGAAAAATGTATTAATTCATCACTGTAACATTACTTACATGAAAAAGACAGAAGTCCGGAGTTGAGTTCACTTATAGAAAAAACACTACATATTCCTTATGCTGTAGAGATCTCACTTTCTACAGCAATTACGGGCGTTTTCCCGAGGATAACTGTCTCAAAGCTAGAAGGCTTATTCTTCCGATCTGTCCATGGCGACGGCTGACCGCGTTCTCCTCGCTCGCAAAAACAATACCGGAACACAACTCCCAGGCAAAAGGAAAAATGGCGAACCGGAAGTGATGCTATCACTCAGAATATTGGAGACGGAAAATTACCAATATTAAATACATAATTAGTAAGTAAGAAAATAATAATAATACTTTAAAAAAAATAGAATTTAAGAAAAATAAAAAAAATTAATTAAACAATAAAAAAACAGAAAGATATAACTATCAATCAGCTGAATGTAATATGTGAATGACCAATGGAAATATCTGGAAATTTTGTGAATAGTCAAACAACTGACGGGAATAATAATATTCATACATGGAAATTTCTGAACAGTTAAAGTGAAGCAATGGAAATATCTAGGAAGTTTGTGAATAGTGAAACAACTGAAAGTAGAAATACATAACCAAAACACAGTGAAGCTATTGAATTGAAGCTATTACTGAAGGTAATAAAAATAATATAACCTAAAAACAGTGAAGCTATTGAATGCAAGGTAGTTATTTAGAATAAATATATTAAATAATAATAATAAGAGAATATAAACAATGGGCCACAAACAAGTGGCACAAGTCTATAACTAGAAAGCACACTTTTGTATAAGCGATAATGTGGAAGTATAGTGCATTTGTAGTCTGAAGTCTTTTTGCAACAAATGGTCTTCACAAACATAAAAATTATTACAACTCACCCCATTTGGAATATTACAATAGTTTTCCAAGTTTCCAGGCCATCTTGGGGCTGTTTGGATAATCTGTACATATGATTGTTCTTTTCATGTTCATAATATCCTCATGAGCACCCAGGGAACTTGCAATAGTATTTCAGCATCCCCCGCTGGTTTTGTTCAAGAATCTGAAAGCACAAATAACTATATATTAACATACAAATCCTGAAAACTGGACAACATGAGAACAAAGATAACAGAGAATTTTTGGGGCACCAGTCAACATGTAAAGAAAAAAATGTAGACCTAAATCAACGATGGCAGGAAAATGGTACTTTACGACAACCGATTCCCCCACTCCTACTCTCAATCCCACCCCTAGCGGCGGCATTTGTACTACTAGCAGCGACGGTAGCGCCATCTCTTCCGCAACTGATGAAACAAAAAATAATTTAATTCTTCTTTATTCTCTTCCTTTCCAGTCTCCTTCCTCTCACCTCCTCTTCACCCTACCTACCTATTTGAGACCTATTCCTTACTAGTAAATTTTGGATTGATCAGGATTTGAACTCCGTACCCCTAGAGTTATAGCTAGGAGTCTTAACTATTACGACACGAGTGAATGTTGAGCAATGAAGGAAGCTTTCGTTTATTTGAGTTATGATGGGGCGATTTCATAAGTTTTAATGCAAGAATCGGTTTTTATCATTTTGAGATAATTTGTTAGTTATGAAAAGAGTAGTGTTGGTGCAAGGGAATTTTCCTGCATCAATTAAGCCATATTTAATGTTATAATATGGCCTTTTTTTATAATTGTGAAATATTATGTATGGAGCAAGGGTATTTTTGTATTGTGAAATATTAGGCGACATGTCAACTGAAATTATGCAGCGTTGAGGTTGAGCAGCGGCTACAGGCATGATGGCATGCGCTGCGGGGAAGCGGCCAGGCAAGTGGCGTGTGGAAAGGGGACCAGCTTGTTACGCCAAGTACCATCTTGCCCTGTACTGTTTACGTAGGAACCATGTAGCCTAAAAATGTAGATGTAGATATCTCGTCCTGTAGATCCTGTGATGAGCGGGGCTCAAGGATATTGAACACGTCAGATCAAAAAATACATGCATGTTATAACACTAATATACAGAAACTGCGTCAGACGTCAATATTATTTTATTATTGTAAATAATTTAAAAAAAATAATAATTCTTTATAAATATTTCAGACCCCCGTTATGAACTTACATATGACATTGATTAGTATAATACTATAGTTATAGAAAGTAAAGAATTTGAGTATAAACGTGTAAATATTTTGTTTCTGTTCTCATTAATATTGCAGAAATAGTTTAGATTATGTTTGTTTGCTTCTGAATATCCCATATATGTACAATACGTACTTCAGAATTTATAAATACCAATAATAGTTATTTGAATAATGTAACATATTAGTAACAGAACTTTCTTTTCATCAAATCAAAGTAATTTAAAAGTAATGGAATGTCAAAATATGGTAATAAAGTATGAATGTTTTTCTTGTGATTATAATTATAGGTCTAGGTGCAAAAATATTTTTAACGTCAACATTTTAAAGAAGTATCCGTAACATAGGTTCATACCCTTTGTTGTAGAATTGTATTCAAAAAATTTCAGAATTATCACTGGCAGAAAAATTATTAATTATTTATCATAATTTGTGCTAATTATCCAAAATACGTTGTTCTCTTCGGTTCCAGTTAAATATCTACGTGCATCAGTAATTCCATTTCTAATATTGAGTTTTATGTCATCAGTGTGTTTTATAAAAATGAGTTGTATTCAATATCATTGTAGTATTTTTGTAGGCCTAATCAGAGGAAAACTGAAAAATAGCCAGCGCCAACTGCCAGTATATAAATGAAAAAAAAAAAAATGCCATTTTGACAAACCTCTTCTTTATAATAAATCAATTAAAAATTGTCAAATTACAACAACCACCAATGCCTGTAAGCATAATTCAGTTTTGCAAGCGTTTTAATTTTACTATTTGTTTTAATGTTTGGAATGAAGAAATTACAAAAATTAGTTTAAACAAAATATTCCTAATTTTATTATAAAAATTAGAATAAATATGGAACATATAATGGTATTTGAATAACCTAACCGAGTAGTGACAATTTTTTATGAAGTTAATAAACTAAATGAGTAGTATTAAACAAATTATGTCCAAACTTTTGTAAGAAGTAATTTTGTATCGTAGTTTGAAAGAGAATAATTGGGTGAGTTACTTGCTGAACGAACTCGTATTTGAAAGTATTGAGCAAGGAGATTTTAAGTAACTCATAGACCATTACCATCCGTTTAATCTTGAGGCAAAATGGGCCAACTGCCGAGAATATTTAGATTATATGAAGGCAAATTAGCCTTATTTAATTAACTTAATTAATAATGATTATTCTTATAAATTAATAGCATTTACGGTACATGGAACCAGTAATATTAAAGCTACAAATATTAAAGTTCTAAAAGTTATGGTGCTGTAAGATAATTTTTAGTTTAAGAGAAAAAGGGAACAATAAGGAAGGTTAAAAGAGCATAAGAAACTACTTAGTCAACACAATGAGAAGTGTCGAAGCTGGGTAAATATTTCCAAGAAGATATATTGTATGAAAAGTTAGAAACACATTGCAAAATCTGATATCGAGCAATTGTATTGTGAGCTGAGGAAAATCCGAGACCCTTCCAAATTTCGTACTACATCAATAGGTATTCTATACCAGGAATAAGAGTTACTTAGATCTCCTGAGACAGAAGTTACACTCCAGCCAAAGGTAGTCCACTTAAGGCCTAGAGCGCATTGATACAAATTTGGAGTTCCACCAATCACAAAATAAGAACCATATTTTCTGTAACTTGTTAAAAGTTAACGTGGAAAGTTAAGAAAATTGTGAAAGAGAGATCCGTGTGGGCGACGAGAGGTGATAGTTGCATAAAGTTAGAGCGAAGTTTTCGCGGGACGGGACCTCTAGCATTAACACTGTAAATAATTAATTTTTGTTCATTCCTCGGTACGTGGTACGAGGCTGCATTGAAGAATAGTTCAAGGATAAAAGAATTCAGCGTTAAATTATTATTTGTCCGTATTGAGACGGCGTTCTTAAAGCATAATATTACGAGTGTTATTTCATTAAATAGTCGGTCCCTCGTGATGGAAATACTCATAATACCGCTACCTCCCAAGGAATCTCGCATAAGGGTTACACCTTGGTATTTCAACTCTTGATAAGTGGTAAACAATACTTAGCATTTCTAACATTTGTATTCATAGTAAATCTCAATCGGTGTTGCTATATTTCTGAACTGATTTGCCAAGAACAAACCTTTCATTTTACCAGTCAATAAGATATAGTAATTCACCCGTGAAATCATCCCAAAAGTGCTGTCCCTGAATAAAAAGAGTCTCAAACTGTTAGCCGAGGCAAGTATAAGAAGAGTTTCATCACAGAAGACGGAACCAGAAGTCCGGTTTCCAAGAAGTAGATGGGAACTGGATGGTGAGTACTAATCTACAACTTCACAAAACACCTTACTTTTTCAATCGTCTTTATATTTTACAACCATCATTTTCGTAAATCATATGTCTACACCTCCGTTTTACACAAAAGATTGCCACTACATGTTTTCTGGCATCCTGATTGATGTTTTAATAGTCGGTTCCATTTTGTTCAATGCACCGCAGACGACAAACTTGGACTTCGTGAAGCTATCGAGAGTATCTGACAATAAAGTTCCCATTGGAATAGAAACAGTGCTATAATAAAATTCTGTACTTTAAAGTATGCCATTAAAATACTGTTATGTCACACTGTAATAACTAATAAAATTCTGTCCTTTAAAGTATGCCATTAAAATACTGTTATGTAACACTGCAATAAGCGTTTTATTCGTAGTGTTGTCTTACAAAAAATTCAACACATTCATCCCCAGGCAAATTCAAGATATTTCAATTAACGTGACAAAGGGAACAGGTCGCAGACTTGGAATAACAAACTTCTTATGTGTTATTATCTGAGGATGAGTAAGATAGCTACTCACGTGCGGAATTAATGTACTGTCAGATGTTTACATTTACTGTGTATACAGATTTAGGAGTTGTACGAGAAATGGCACATCCTGAACAGTGTATTGTGATAAAGTTTGTCTGGTACGAGTATTAAGATGTAGGTCGGATGTGAGAACTGTTGGCACATGCTGTACAGTTGATGTAACAAGCACTCCATGTTGTGTTGATCCTCTCCCCACGGGTCTTTACCCCGGTTCCCACCCTCTTTGAATTCAATACAAAGGGGAAGGCAAAGGAGCTCTTGGGACGACAAACCGGATTTGCGCGAAATCGCACCCTGCAGAAAGTGATGACACTTTGCATGGAGCGTGTTTGCCTTGTCACACGGCTCGTTCGATAACAACTCCAAGGTAGGCCTAACCCTAATGCACTATAAGCATAAGGTCGTCAAAGCGACAAAACATCAAGTAATCATTTTATGTTAATGTGATTGGTCGAAAAATAGCTTGCATATGCTGGGAACGAATTCAACCAGCTTCAAGCATAATCTGTTCAATGTACAGGTACACCGAATTATTTATTTATTTAATATACAATTTCTTTTAGCCCTGTTTCACCATAGGGTACATTAGGGCTGTAGTTTTATATCAATAACAATGTATAATGTACCTATTTTCTTGTATACTAGAGTAGCCTGTTTTGCTAAAGTTTAAATAAATTATTGTAAACTCTTAAATATAGAACATATGAAATAGTGGAATTCTTTACAACAACAATCCTTGCTAAAAAATTTTAAGAGTGATTTATCATATTTAACACCACAATAGTTTAAGTGTCCTGTTAACGAAAATGTTTTCCATCCAAAGAGTGGGCAGTCAAAAAGTAGATGTTCTACGGTCTGTTTTTCTTTACAAACACATAAATAACCATTCTCTCGTATAATTTTAAACCTTTCAAAGTAAGAGCCAAAAATTCCATTACCTGACAAGAATTGGGTTAACACAAATTCAGGTTCAATTTTGCTTTGAAGTCGGGTTACAATATTTGAAAAAATTATTATTTTGTGAGTGTTCCTTTAACACTAGATAACCACTGATTGTTCCACCTAGTCTTAATGTGATCCCACATCTTTCTTCGTGCATAAGAATAAGGACAAAGATAGTAGCTACGGTATAATTTAGATTCGAAACTGCGGCGGATTTGGCAGCAGCATCGGCTTTCTTGTTACCGGCAACTCCATTATTGCCTCTCACCCATGATAAGCAAATATGTCGCGTGTATGATAGTAAAACATTCCTCATTTCCACTGCCATCGGATTTAGATTACCTCTATTATTTATACACTTCTGTGCCGTCTGGGAATCACTATATAAACAACAGCTAGAATCATAAAATTTTGCCCATATTAAAGCCTCTTTAATCGCGGATAATTCGGCTTGTACTATTGAGCATTCAGGTGAGAGTCGATTCATCTGTGAGTGAATTGTCTGGCCATTTCAAAAGGATAAGAAGGCACATCCAACTTGATTCGGTTTTCCTTCTTTAGATATTTGAGATCCTTCAGTGAAGATTTGGAGATAAGATAATTATTTATTGTCGAACATGAATATACATGTATGACATTGTCAATATAAACAAACACTCTCCTTTCTTCTGTCTGACAAAAGAGTTACAAAAGCTTAACAAAGTTAAAATATTCATCCAGGTCAAAAAACAATTAAGGATTAAAAAATTCTTAACATAAGATTTAAAAGCCATAAAATCTAGATTTCTTGTTGACCTAGGTGGTGCATTATACAGTTTCACAGACATATATAAAACTCTTATAATAATAATTATAATTAAAATGTACTTATAATAATAATAATAATTACATCTCTCAGTTCTAATCAAATCACAGTGTCTGGTGTTATACTCATGAAAGTCAGCAGAAAAATCAAAGGAGTTTAAGTCGATACAAGGTAAAGATAAAATTCTTTTTGAAATAAAAAGAGGTTTACAGTGTGACTTAAAATTATTTCTGGTTAAAATACGCAATACTTTCTTTTGAAGTTTGAAAAGATTAAAAGCTGGTTGCCCCATAATAATCTTATGGAAATAAGAAAGGTGGGAATGTATAAATGCATAATAAATTGTCGTTAAAACTCTCTGATCTACTCTCATTTGTAAGCTACGTAACATAAAAATACCTTTGGCTATCTTTTTTGAGATCATATCTGTGTGTAGACTCCAACCCAACCCAGACTCGATTATAACACCTAAAAATTTTACATTGTCGTGAAAATTATCATTATTTCTGTTAAACGTGAATTTAAGATCTGCAACCTTATTTTCATTCACTCGTAAGAAATTAGCATAACGCCAGTCTTTTATAATGGTATCACTCGTATTCAGCAGTCGCAAGGATTCTTGGACATTCCTACTTATCGCATTTACTGCTACATCATTGGGAAATAGTAGTGGTTGTACAGAATTACCAACATTAAATGGTAGATGATTTGCATATATGATAAACAAGTTGGTCCCAAAACAGATCCTTGAGGGACACCATGTGCGAGACAGTGTCGAAGGCCTTAGTCAAATCATAAAATTTGAAACCGACAGAATATCTATTACCAAGGCCATTCAGACATTCGCCGACGAGGGCCATCACAGCATCGACGGTGCTACGCTTTTTCGAAAACCAAATTGACAATTAGAAAAAATGATATTTTTTTCAAAATAGTTCACAATTTTATCATTGAGTAGGGATTCGAAGAGCTTTGCAATAATAGGCACAATGGCTACTGGTCTATAACTATTCATGTCAGATTTACTGCCTTTTAAAAAAATAGGAACTACTTTGGCAATTTTCAATTAATTGGGAAATACAGATTGATTAATACTTTCATTAAATAAAAAAGATAGCGGTTCACAAATATAAGGAGCAGCAAACTTTAAAAACACAGAATTAACTCCAAACACATCTAAACTATTACTTTTACTGGTAGATAATATTTTATGAAAAACATTTACAACACAAGTTAGATCAAAGCGAAAGCCTGGTTTGCTTCTGTACTTTGTCGACCCCAAATATGTAGTAAAGTTGTTGCGAGCACGATTTATTGAATTAATTAGATCATCAACTTTGTCAACGAAGAAAGTATTAAAATTATCAGCGGAAAGATCAGCAATATATTTAAATGAAGCATTATTAGCACTGGAAGAATTATTTATTACTGTCCATATTGCTTTAGATCTGTTATTGGCTTCAGAGATAAACTTGCAATTGAAGTTAAATTTAGCTAATTTGACTTCTCTTAAATAATGCCTTTTCAGCTCTAAATATCTTGCCTTTAGGTGGAGATCACCACACTCTTTATAGTCATGAAATAAAAGCAGGCACTGCTCTTTGAGTTTCCTCAGATTGTTGTTATACCACCTAGTATGCGTATTCACTTTTTATGAAGCTCTTTCATAGGTAAAGCCCTGTCCAAAGCAGCCACAAAAGCAATTAAAAATGCGTGTATCATTTCATTAACACACGCAAGTGTGTACATCTGGTACCCTACGATCCCCAGGTGGGGCGAAGGGGCCTCCAAGTGGAGGTTTCATTACCTACACTAATTTTGATATGCTTATTTTCCGAGAGAGGGTAGAGGGACAGGTGGTAAGCCCTTCGCCTCGCCACCCCCATCTGGAAACTAAGTATTTCTTGGACGTGAAAGGGCCGAGAAATTTTGTCCAGAGGCTCTAATTTAGGCTTGGAGTTCTTTTACGTGCCGTAAATCTACGACACGGGACCCCCAGCTTAAAGTCCCTCCCGGAGGACTCCGTGCCCAGGATTTTGACGTCCTGAAAAATCCATCGACCGCGGCCGGGTTTGATCCCGCGGCGCCCTGCGGATCTAGAGGCGGGCACGCTACCTCTAGACCACCGCGGCCGACCAAGTGTGTACATACGTAACTAATTAATCTGTGAAATAAAAGAAAAAGAAAAATACTTTCCCCCATTTGGTTATTGGCCTACAAAGAAAACTGGAGACACATTTCCTGTCGTTAACCTGAGTGATCGAATTTGGCAGTGTAGCTTTAAAATGATACCATCATGATCTGATCCGACAGTAGGAATAACACTAACAACCAGTCTACCCGCATGTAGGGATGTAGCTGTATTGTCCATACATGTACCAGAATTGATACGACCAGGTGTTGTGACTTCATTTACAACAAATCTAAGTCCGAAACTATAAACCAAACTACACAAAATTAGTTCGTTATGACTGGAGCAGCTGTCAAATAAATGTATATTAAAATTGCCAAATAAAATTATAAAACACTCACCCTTAAGGATAAAAACAGAAATAATCATGTTTTGCAATACACCTAAAAACAAATTTCAATTGTCATGGTCAGGTGATCTATAAACAACAATAACAATTACATTATACTCCATGATATATATAGCAGAAGCTTCACACATTTTAGAGACTGAAATGGTTCTAATAACCTAACTCAGATTAAACAGATGGATAATGTGACTAAATGTCCTATTAGGCCTAATGGGAATATATTACCAGATGCAGACTGGGGAGAGGATCAACACAACATGGAGTGCTTGTTACATCAACTGTACAGCATGTGCCAACAGTTCTCACATCCGTCCTACATCTTAATACTCGTACCAGACAAACTTTATCACAATACACTGTTCAGGACGTGCCATTTCTCGTACAACTCCTAAATCTGTATACACAGTAAATGTAAACATCTGACAGTACATTAATTCCGCACGTGAGTAGCTATCTTACTCATCCTCAGATAATAACACATAAGAAGTTTGTTATTCCAAGTCTGCGACCTGTTCCCTTTGTCACGTTAATTGAAATATCTTGAATTTGCCTGGGGATGAATGTGTTGAATTTTTTGTAAGACAACACTATGAATAAAACGTTTATTACAGTGTTACATAACAGTATTTTAATGGCATACTTTAAAGTACAGAATTTTATTAGTTATTACAGTGTGACATAACAGTATTTTAATGGCATACTTTAAAGTACAAAATTTTATTATAGCACTGTTTCTATTCCAATGGGAACTTTATTGTCAGATACTCTCAATAGGTGGCAGCAGAGCTTCACGAAGTCCAAGTTTGTCGTCTGCGGTGCATTGAACACAATGGAACCGACTATTAAAACATCAATCAGGATGCCAGAAAACATGTAGTGGCAATCTTTTGTGTAAAACGGAGGTGTAGACATATGATTTACGAAAATGATGGTTGTAAAATATAAAGACGATTGAAGAA
Source organism: Ectobius pallidus (assembly GCA_964059195.1). Classification (NCBI taxonomy): domain Eukaryota; kingdom Metazoa; phylum Arthropoda; class Insecta; order Blattodea; family Ectobiidae; genus Ectobius; species Ectobius pallidus. The sequence continues at coordinate 42,205,947 of CAXKWD010000012.1, forward strand.
GTAAGGTGTTTTGTGAAGTTGTAGATTAGTACTCACCATCCAGTTCCCATCTACTTCTCGGAAACCGGACTTCTGGTTCCGTCTTCTGTGATGAAACTCTTCTTATACTCGCCTCGGCTAACATTTTGAGACTCTTTTTATTCAGGGACAGCACTTTTGGGATGATTTCACGGGTGAATTACTATATCTTATTGACTGGTAAGATGAAAGGTTTGTTCTTGGAAAATCAGTTCAGAAATATAGCAACACCGATTGAGATTTACTATGAATACAAATGTTAGCAATGCTAAGTATTGTTTACCACTTGCCAAGAGTTGAAATACCAAAGTGTAACCCTTATGCGAGATTCCTTGGGAGGTAGCGGTATTATGAGTTTTTCCATCAGGAGGGACCGACTATTTAATGAAATAACACTCGTAATATTATGCTTTAAGATCGCCGTCTCAATACGGACAAATAATAATTTAACGCTGAATTCTTTTACCCTTGAACTATTCTTCAATGCAGCCTCGTACCACGTACCGAAGAATGAACAAAAATTAATTATTTACAGTGTTAATGCTAGAGGTCCCGTCCCGCGAAAACTTCGCTCTAACTTCATGCAACTATCACCTCTCGTCGCCCACACGGAAATCTCTCTCACAATTTTCTTAACTTTCCACGTCAAATTTTAACACGTTACAGAAAATATGGTTCTTATTTTGTGATTGGTGGAACTCCAAATTTGTATCAATGCGCTCTAGGCCTTAAGTGGACTACCTTTGGCTGGAGCGTAACTTCTATCTCAGGAGATCTAAGTAACTCTTATTCCTGGTATAGAATACCTATTGTTGTAGTACAAAATTTGGAAGGGTCTCGGATTTTCCTCAGCTCACAATACAATTGCTCGATATCAGATTTTGCAATGTGTTTCTAACTTTTCATACAATATATCTTCTTGGAAATATTTACCCAGCCTCGACACTTCTCATTGTGTTGACTAAGTAGTTTCTTATGCTCTTTTAACCTTCCTTATTGTTCCCTTTTTCTCTTAAACTAAAAATTATCTTACAGCACCATAACTTTTATAACTTCAATATTTGTAGCTTAAAATATTACTGGTTCCATGTACCGTAAGTGCTATTAATTTATAAGAATATTTAATTATAATAATTATTAATTAAGTTAATTAAATAAGGCTAATTTGCCTTCACATAATCTAAATATTCTCGGCAGTTGGCCTATTTTGCCTCAAGATTAAACGGATGGTAATGGTCTATGAGTTACTTCAAATCTCATTGCTCAACACTTTCAAATACGAGTTCGTCCAGCAAGTAACTCACCCAATTACTCTCTTTCAAACTACGTTACAAAATTACTTCTTACAAAAGTTTGGACATAATTTGTTTAATACTACTTATTTAGTTTATTAACTTCATAAAATGTCCACCGCGGTGGCTCAGGGGATGCGTCCAATCCTCTCACGCAGCGGGCCCGGGTTCGATTCCTGGTCGGGACAAGTTACCTAGGTGAGGTTTTCCCCGGGGTTTTCCCTCACCTATGAGACAAATGTCAGGTAACTTTATTACCTTGTAGTCCCCGGATATCATCTGGCCGTCATTATCATCTTCATCCTCATCCTTGCCTTTTTCTGAGTGTGTGTGTGTGTGAATGGTGTGTATCGTCCTATGTGTTCGTGTTGTCTCGGAGGTGGCCCCGGCATTGGGCTGATCACTCATCCAGGGAGGCCCTCCATGTCCTAGTCTGGTCAAAAAAGTATGTATGTGATCCAAAGATAATCCCTCTCCCGACAGGTCGCGGCCCTGTAAGGCCCGGGCGGCTTGGGTCGCTTAAATCCTAAAAGGGAGAGGTAAAAATGCGAAAAAGAAAGAAACTTCATAAAAAATTGTCACTACTCGGTTAGGTTATTCAAATACCATTATATGTTACATATTTATTCTAATTTTTATAATAAAATTAGGAATATTTTGTTTAAACTAATTTTTGTAATTTCTTCATTCCAAACATTAAAACAAATAGTAAAATTAAAACGCTTGCAAAACTGAATTATGCTTGCAGGCATTGGTGGTTGTTGTAATTTGACAATTTTTAATTGATTTATTATAAAGAAGAGGTTTGTCAAAATGGCATTTTTTTTTCATTTATATACTGGCAGTTGGCGCTGGCTATTTTTCAGTTTTCCTCTGATTAGGCCTACAAAAATACTACTATGATATTGAATACAACTCACTTTTATAAAACACACTGATGACATAAAACTCAATATTAGAAATGGAATTACTGATGCACGTAGATATTTAACTGGAACCGAAGAGAACAACGTATTTTGGATAATTAGCACAAATTATGATAAATAATTAATAATTTTCCTGCCAGTGATAATTCTGAAATTTTTTGAATACAATTCTACAACAAAGGGTATGAACCTATGTTACGGATACTTCTTTAAAATGTTGACGTTAAAAATATTTTTGCACCTAGACCTATAATTATAATCACAAGAAAAACATTCATACTTTATTACCATATTTTGACATTCCATTACTTTTAAATTACTTTGATTTGATGAAAAGAAAGTTCTGTTACTAATATGTTACTTTATTCAAATAACTAGTATTGGTATTTATAAATTCTGAAGTACGTATTGTACATATATGGGATATTTAGAAGCAAACAAACATAATCTAAATTATTTCTGCAATATTAATGAGAACAGAAACAAGATATTTACACATTTATACTCAAATTCTTCACTTACTATAACTATAGGCCTAGTATTATACTAATCAATCAGTGGCATATCCTGATGTCTGATAAAGGGCGTGCTATGTTATTGTCCTTCACAGAAAATGTACTTGATTCCTAAGTTAATTGAGAATATAAATTTACTTTAACTGAACAGTTAAAAATAGCTTACTTTATTAAAGTAGGATTATTTTTTCTTTTAAAACATGAAGGATTTGTACTTATAAGATTTGAAGCCTTCACGGCGCTGATTTGTTAAGATGACTTCTCGGGTTATCAGCCGTGTCAAAATTATTAGGCTCGACCTTACGGCAATTTTTTTACTCTGTGGCCTTCCTCAGGAATGTGAGACTGAAAAATGTTCTGTATATTCTACATTCTTGCCTTTATGTATTGTAGAAAGACTTGTTAACTCAGGGCAAGGCCGTACATTTGTCACAATTTGGAATTTATCTTGAAAAGTTTTGGATAAAAATGTATTTATCAGAAGATCTTCCAAAATACAGCAGTGCTTTTTCATAATGTTTTCAGAATTAAGTGGCTACATTAACTAAAAATTAATTTAACACATTTTTTAACCAGTAAATAAATTAATATTTACAATATGCCTTGAAATTATTAAAATTGTAATATACTTAGCGACAACACAATTGCTTGCGAAACTTCAATAGCACGCAAACTACCGGCAAATCTCCCGCCGCGCTCAGAATAACAGTAAATAAAGTAATATTTTATTTACATTTATTTACTATTAGAATTCTTAAAATAAAAGACTAAAAATTAATTAAACAATTTTGATAACATTAAATGAAACAATATTTACAATAATTTACTTTGGAACGTCTTAAAATCGCAATATACTTCGCTACAACACAGCTGAGTGCGCAACTTCAGTAGCACGCAAGGCACTGCGCCAATATTTTATTTTTAATAAGTTTTTTATCACTTGGCGCACGGGATTTATTAATATAAATTTTGGGAGAAGAAATCATTAGGTAGGAGGCTTTTTTCTTCTACATGTTACTTTTATAAACATATTATAGTCGGCCCTGTAATTACAGATTGTTAATACGCTGTGTTGCGTCATATGTTTTGATTTAATGTAGGATGTCACGTACTGACAAATTGTCGTGAGTTCTGTTGCGTTTTGTATCTATTGTTACTTGTGGTATGGGGAGACTTTGGTTCTCCCGTGATTGTGCAGTGTTTTCTTATTGTTTAGAATTCTGACGTAACAAAAGGCTTGTTTTGTATAAATGATCGAGAGCAATGGTGCCTCGGTCTCACTCTCGTTTAACCCTTCATCGGCACTTCTTGATTCTCCGTCTGGGTGTCGTCTACTTTTTGTTTCTATCCATCGGGCAATGGACATCGACCTGGGACTTCTTGGTTCAGTTGGATGTGGCTTCAATCTCGATTAGGATTCTTTTTAGAGGTTGTACTTATCTTTGATTTATTCTGTCGGGTGTTATGAAATGCGTTAAGATTGAATTAAGCCTTTCAGGCCGATACGTAAATGTGCTAGGCGGTTATCTCTAAAGTTGATGCCTGTACGACTCTGTGTTTATGTTGGCCTTAATTAATATTTCTATCGTTTGCCTTCAGCTTGTACCTCTGTTCCTTGTGAAGTTTTATTATCCCTGAACATTGTGTCTATGTCCGTTGTCCAAGGAGAGTGAGCCTTCTTCAACCACAACTCCGTGGATGGAGAAGCTGTTTTTGCTTCTTTCAAAAAATGTAAGTCACTAAAATTTATTATGTAAATTTTCATGTATAGAGAATCGCCATATTGAGTTTGTCTGTGTAACCTCTTTTTCAGGAACTGATTGTTCTTTAATTAATGTTCTTTTCAAAGGGTTATTATTTATTTTGAATTAAATTATATGTATGTATTCTAGGCCATCAGCCGTCCTGTACAATAAACCCTTTTTCTTTTCTAAAACGCTTCCTTTATGTTTTCTGACTTTTAGAAAACATATTAAATGCGAAAGGCATCGAAACTTGTTTCGAGGCCTTTCGTTAAATATGTTGCCTCTTTCTCCTGTCCTTCTTTAGTCACATTTATTTAGATCCTCTGGGAATGGACCTGGCGTCGGTAGCAGAGAAAAGAAGTCCAGGTAATTAATGTTCGACTGGGTGACTCGCCGGAGGAGTGGTCCATATTTTTGTTAGCAGAGCTGTGGTTTATTTGAACCTAGGCTCTGTCTTTTTTAGCTACCCATATTTTTGGTAGCATTCGCTGTGGTTGTTTTAAAGTTCCACGCAGCTACCGCTTCTAGAATTTAATAATTGAGGGATGTGCAAACTTTAATTTTATTTCTATGTATTGTTGTTTCGAACTTGTTTGTACTTCTACTAATTCAGTGTAATTATTTGTTTCATGTTTCCCCTGTATCAAAGTCATGGCTCGTGCGCACGTGGATCCCGATTACTTGCTTAAAGACGATCTGCTTTATGAGCTGAGGTTAAGGAAAATTCCGGGAGAGCAGAAAGAGTTAGTCGCAGTCCTCAAGGACCGTTTGAAACAGTACTTGGACGAACCAGTGGACGTCAGGACTTTTGGTGAGTCTGAAATCTCACAATTATTAGTTGTTGCGACTAATAGAATAAAGCAGGCAAGCGATGGCTTGCAAGATTTAAATGCTTCTCCTCCGGAAAGGTTCATTCATAGAATCCTCCATACTTGTAATAGAGTAAGAGATCTCAAGCTCCTAGTTGTTGGTACTAATTTTCACCAAGAATGGGAGAATTTAAGTAGTCAGGTGCCCATTATTTTGAAAAGAGTTAACAGACTGGAAACGGAGGTTAACGATAAAGTGACCGAGCGGGTCACTTATGAAGGAAAGTTGCCTAGTACCGAGCATAGGAACTCCTTCGCTAATTCTGAAATATATTCCCGGATTGACGATAGTGCGACAAGTCAGGCTTGCTTTCCGCATAGTAATGTGAACACTCCTTGTCATAATGCTAAGCCTAGTTTCATTTTGCCCAGTAATACTCTGACATTTGCTAGCCTGCCACATCCATTAGCTTCGATTTTAGAAAAATGTTGTAATTTTTCTGATGAAACTGTGGAGAAAGTGCTGCAATTTATCAGTTTTATTTGTGATTTGAAAACACAGGCCACAGTTTTTCATATAGACGAACAGAACCTTCTGGCTTATTTATATACAAAGTTGTCCGGTTCTTTTCGTGATGTAGATTTGGAGGCTATCAATGGTGGCCTAGGGTTAGATCAGTTTCACAGTAAGTTGCTGGATTTGTATGTACCAGTCAGAGCGAGAGCGGCTTTAGTGAGTAAGTACTTTTACCGCCCGCAAAGCATTAATGAAACGCTTTCTTCGTATGCTAGGTGCATTAAATTGTATGCTAAGGTTTTTCGCTTAGCTATGACAGAATGTGAAGTTGTTGATACCATTACTGAAGGCATGTCTCCTGACACGCGCGTTAAAGTCGTTTTTGAGAGCAGGCCACGTACCTTTTCGCAGCTAGAAAACTTATGTGCAAAGATTAATGCAGTAAGTTACTCTGATTCCTTAAGGGTAGAGCAAGAATCCCCATTAAGTAGTAGTCAAGTAATGCAAAGTTTGCGTAGTGATAGAGCTAGGCCAGTTGCGGCTGGTAATGAAAGAAAGCCTATCACGTGTTATGGCTGTGGAAAACCTGGGCACTTAGTAAGGAATTGTAGAGCCGCAAAATGTAATAATGCTAAAGGCAATTCTAGGCAGAATAGCACTGCCAGCTGACATAAACTTAACCGACGGGCCTTGGGTGGATGTAATATTGTCTGTAGCCTTGTAGGAGAGAAAATTAAGACTGATGCTGTACTGACTACTGACGTGACTGACATTAATGACGTAGACTTGCCTACTAGGGAACTGATCAGCTCTAGGGAGGTGACACCGACAGTTGTTATTAAGAAAACTGACGTTAAGGACAATAGAAGCCAGACTGACATTTGTTTCCGCACTAGGACTTTGGTAAATAGTCGTTATCATAAGCAGCATATGTTACAGTTGAATTTAAATAGGAGTACTCCGCCTACTGCAAATACAGACAGTGACGATAGTTCTTCCCATGCCAAACGTCAGCCAAGGAATATGGCGTTCTGCGAAAATAATGGCCCGCACCGAAAAAGCAGAAAACGCCGAAAAAGGAGAAAGTACCCGATTTTGACTCCCGATAGTGACTTAAATATTGCTGAGAAAGAAAATTTTGTGCCTCGGCAAGTAGCGGCTATTTCTGATACTAAGTTGCCTATGTTATCAGTTGAGATATGTAATTTAAAGATGTCCGCCCTCTTAGATAGTGGTGCGGCTGTGTCCTTGCTCTCTAGCGACTCCTATAATAGGATGTGTCGGCTTACCCGACACATGCCGAAGTTGGTTAGGACGGAAGCTAGCTTGAAAACCGCAGATGATAAATCCCTTATTCCAGTCGGTACAGTGAACTTAAAACTGAAAATTTGGAACTTCACTTGGAAGTGTAATTTCATAGTGGTGGAAGACTTACTGATGCCAGCAATTTTGGGATATCCTTTCATGCAGAAGTCCGGGCTTATCCTGAATTTTAACGCTAAGCAGTGTTATTTCAAATTCGCTGAAAATAAGAAGTTTAAGTTGCTGCATGGTTCCCCCTTTTGTGAGTTGCTTTCCCCTAACAGTGAAGCAGCTGTGGATTTTCTGAAACCTCCTGAATTTTTCCCTGATTCAGTTAATAATGTGAGTGTCGACTTGGCTCACTTAGCGCATAATGAAAGAAACAAAGTGGTCGATATTTTAACCCAATTTCCGGATGTATTAACTCCAGAGTTAGGCTTGACTAATGTTTTAGAGTACGACATTGAGCTGCTTGATACTCAACCCGTTCGCAGAGCTCCTTATCGTTTGTCTCCGCCGAAACTAAAGATCCTGAAAGAACACATTGACTCGATGGTTGAACAAGGAGTCCTCCGGGTCTCCAAGTCCAACTACTCCAGTCCGATTTTTCTGGTTCCAAAGGGCGATGGGCGCTACAGACCGGTGATTGATTACAGGCACCTCAATGCAAAGATTAAGATAGATTCGGTACCCATTCCGGATATTCATAGCGCTTTCAGTTTTTTTTTCGGGAGCGAAAATTTTCACATCCCTAGATCTTAATCAAGCGTACTACCAGATCCCTCTTACTGAGCGATCTAGGAGACTCACAGCCATAGCGACCGAGTGGAATTTATTCGAATTTTCCTGCGTGCCTTTCGGGTTAGCAACGGGAGCTCAGGTGTTAACACGACTCTTAGACCAAGTTTTTTCTGACATTAAATTTGAATTTATTTACCACTATTTGGATGAATTGGTCATATATTCCAGGTCCTTTGACGAGCATTTACTGCATCTCAAAGAAGTGTTCTCGCGCCTACGAGCCGCAGGACTGACGGTCAATCCCGAAAAGGTTAATATAGAAGCGCGGAGACTGTCTTTTCTGGGTCATCTGGTTTCAGCTGATGGCGTTACCATCGACCCAGAACGCACCAAGGCAATTCGAGAGTTCCCTCCCCCTAAAGATGCCAAGGACGTGGCCAGATTTATAGGAATGGTGAACTTCTTCAGGAAGTTCATCCCTATCATGGCAGATCTTTCCTCCCCTCTAAATGCATTAAGGAAAAAAGGTACTAAGTTCACCTGGTCTCCTGTTTGCCAGGAAGCTTTTGAAAAGCTGAAGGTCGCGATTATGAATCCCCCTGTGCTTGCCATACCTGATTTTTCAAAGAAATTTGTCGTGCAGTGTGACGCATCTCCAGTTGCTCTGGGATCTGTGCTCCTACAAGAATTCGAGGAGGGTAGAAGGCCTATAGCGTATGCCTCTAGGACTTTGACCCCTCCTGAACGCGTGTATTCAATGTATGAGCTTGAGGCTCTCGCTGTGTTATTCGCAGTGGAGAAATTCAAGCTTTACATTGAACACGTTGAATTTGAGTTGGAAACAGATTGCCAGGCTCTAAGCTGGGTTCTGGCGAAGCCACGTACAACCGGCCGGATCGCCAGATGGGCTGTGCGACTCTCTGCCTTCAAGTTTAAGGCTCGTCACATCAGAGGGACTGAGAACGTGGTAGCTGACAGCCTCAGCAGAATGTTTAGTCCTGATGAGCTGTTGGACGGCCCAGTTGACAGTCTCAGAGAGCCCACGGAATTGTCAGGGATGGTAGGCAATATACTGGGTGAATTTCCTCTAGCCTACACGGCCTTGAAAGATCATCAAGCCAATGATCATGAGCTAGCTCCCCTAATCGCCCGCATACAAAGCGGAGAAGACGTACCGCAATACGTCTTTAAGAATAGTGTGTTGTACAGTGCCGCAACACGCAAATCCCCCTCCAAGATAATTTTACCGGCAGCATTGAGAGACATGGTTTTTAAATATTACCATGAGTCGGTGGTAGGAGGTCACTTGGGATTTTATAAGACTCGGGCCAAGATCAAAGAAACTTTCGTCTGGAAGGGCATGGATGCTTTCATAAGAGCACAGGTAAGAGCATGCTTGAAATGCGCATGTGCGAAACCTGCTCAGTGTACTAAGCTCGGCTTCTTGGCATCCGAGGTGCCGAAAGCTCCGATGGATCGGTTGTTCATTGATTTTGTCGGTAAGTTTCCCCGTTGTAGAAATGGAAATACATATGTTTTTGTGGCAGTGGATTCATTCACAAAATTCGTATGGCTATTTCCTGTACGGGAAGCTACAACCAATTCGACCATAGAATGCCTTAAGAGAATGTTCGCGATAGTCGGATTCCCGCATTCTTTGGTTTCGGACAATGCTACATACTTCATTTGAAGGAAGTTTAAGCAGTTTCTTTTCTCTTTAGGTATCCGACATATCAGAACATCGCCATTTTTTCCAAGCCCCAATCATAGCGAAAGATTTAATAAGAATCTGAGGGCCGCTCTGATAGCGTACCACTCGGAAGAGCATGTCGCGTGGGACAGGGAACTGTTCTGGCTGCAGTTTGCCTTTAACTCAGCCCGGCATGAAGCTCATAAGGAAACTCCGTTCCAGCTGTTATTCTCTTTTCCTCCTAACAGTCCCCTCTCAAATGCGTGGTCGATCAGCGAATTGTTGCCCGAGAGTAAAGATGCGGCTAAAGTTAAAGACATATGGAAAAGGGCGGCCGCCCAGCTAAAATTAGCGCATCAGAAAAGGGAGCAAAGATACAACACTGATCGCAGACCAGTTAATTTTGACGTGGGAGATAAAGTTTTTGTTAAAAACTTTCCTAAAAGCAAAGCAATAAATAAATTTGCCGCGAAATTGGCGAAAAGATTTCGTGGTCTCTACTCCGTTGAGAGGTTTTTAACCCCAGTTACTGTGCTGTTACAAGACACAGAAGGGAATAGGAGCATTAGGGCCCACGTGTCGCACTGCAAGAAAGCCTGACTTCCCCTGATATAAGATGACTAGGTTGCAGCCTTTAGGTCTAAGAAGAAGATGATTTCCTCCTTGATTTGGGCATCCGACATCGAGATTCGGCGAGTATCCGGTGAATACTACGGTCGCAGACGGAAGATACTCGAAGGATGGAATGCCGAGCAGTCTCCCGGGAGTTGATGGGATGCCAAGCCGTGTGGGACTTCTATCTTCTGTCCACTCCAAGGAAGTAGTGGATGCGCAACTCTCATCTTACTTAAAGTATCCATTTTAATTATTTAAAAGACCATAAGTCGAAAATTGAACTAATCATGCCATGTTTTCGCATTGGTTACTGAACATAAGCAACAATTGTCTTTATTTGTTTTGATTTTAATATAACCTTTTAACTCTCTGTAATGTAGAGAGAATTATACTTCATTTGTTTTAATTTTAATGTAATTTTGCCTCTCTGTAATGTGAGAGAAGACAGAGTTTGAAATTTTGTGATTTACTACAAGACAGTTGTAGAATGTTAATTGTTTTTCTCCCTTCAGGAGGTTACTTTAATTTACTATGTTAATACAATCTCATTTTATTTTATTCAATTTGAAAGTTTGTAGGGTCTGACTATATTTTGTTTTTTGTTTTTGTTTTTTGTCTCTCTTGCATTTTCTTCTCCGTGTACTGCCGCTGATCTTGAATTTACAGGTAGAGAATAGATGACATTCCTGTACTGAGTCTCTGGTGCCATGTTCGAGGGCGTTCTACAGGCCGAGGCTCCTGACCAGCTGTGCAGCATCACTGTAAGAGATAGCCTGACAAGTACTCGCCAAAGGCTACAGTGGCTGTCAGCCAGCAATACTGGTGTGTGAAAAGTACGGACTGTGGTATGTGTGAGTGATCGCATAAGAGAAGGTAGGATACTTCTGATTATTTCCAGTGCTTGTAATTTGGTCAAAAGACCCTCGTTGGTCTAGCCCATATTCGAATTTTTGGACACTGTTTTAGAGAACTCTTACCCAGTATAATCCTGTGTTGGAACGTATTTGAGAAATAAGTTCCAAGTCAGCATGGGGGAGTGTGCGCCAATATTTTATTTTTAATAAGTTTTTTTATCACTTGGCGCACGGGATTTATTAATATAAATTTTGGGAGAAGAAATCATTATGTAGGAGGCTTTGTTCTTCTACTTGTTACTTTTATAAACATATTATAGTCGGCCCTGTAATTAAAGATTGTTAATACGCTGTGTTGCGTCATATGTTTTGATTTAATGTAGGATGTCACGTACTGACAAATTGTCGTGAGTTCTGTTGCGTTTTGTATCTATTGTTACGTTTGGTATGGGGAGACTTTGGTTCTCCCGTGATTGTGCAGTGTTTCCTTATTGTTTAGAATTCTGACGTAACAAAAGGCTTGTTTTGTATAAATGATCGAGAGCAATGGTGCCTCGGTCTCACTCTCGTTTAACCCTTCATCGGCACTTCTTGATTCTCCGTCTGGGTGTCGTCTACTTTTTGTTTCTATCCATCGGGCAATGGACATCGACCTGGGACTTCTTGGTTCAGTTGGATGTGGCTTCAATCTCGATTAGGATTCTTTTTAGAGGTATGTACTTATCTTTGATTTATTCTGTCGGGTGTTATGAAATGCGTTAAGATTGAATTAAGCCTTTCAGGCCGATACGTAAATGTGCTAGGCGGTTATCTCTAAAGTTGATGCCTGTACGACTCTGTGTTTATGTTGGCCTTAATTAATATTTCTATCGTTTGCCTTCAGCTTGTACCTCTGTTCCTTGTGTAGTTTTATTATCCCTGAACATTGTGTCTATGTCCGTTGTCCGAGGAGAGTGAGCCTTCTTCAACCACAACTCCGTGGATGGAGAAGCTGTTTTTGCTTCTTTCAAAAAATGTAAGTCACTAAAATTTATTATGTAAATTTTCATGTATAGAGAATCGCCATATTGAGTTTGTCTGTGTAACCTCTTTTTCAGGAACTGATTGTTCTTTAATTAATGTTCTTTTCAAAGGGTTATTATTTATTTTGAATTAAATTATATGTATGTATTCTAGGCCATCAGCCGTCCTGTAAAATAAACCCTTCTTCTTTTCTAAAACGCTTCCTTTATGTTTTCTGACTTTTAGAAAACATATTAAATGCGAAAGGCATCGAAACTTGTTTCGAGGCCTTTCGTTAAATATGTTGCCTCTTTCTCCGGTCCTTCTTGAGTCACATTTATTTAGATCCTCTGGGAATGGACCTGGCGTCGGTAGCAGAGAAAAGAAGTCCAGGTAATTAATGTTCGACTGGGTGACTCGCCGGAGGAGTGGTGCAGCACTCAAGTTACAGCGAAATCTCCACCGTGCGTAACCTATTCCCTTCTTCCCCCCACGGTCAGGATATCACCCTTCTTCAAAACTCATAGCACACAAGTTCTAGCCTCGAGGCAAGTCCACGCCTAACGTACCGCTCAGAAACTCATTCTGATTATGGAATCGTAGCACACGGGTGACAGCCTCGCAGCGGGGCCCTTGTTTTCTCATTATAGCAATGAAAATGACACTGATTTTTCTACAATTTACTGAAAAAATCAAATATTATGAATGAATATATTCCATCTAGAATTAGGGCGTGCGGCGCACGCATAGCACCAATAGAGTATACGCCCCTGTAATCAATGCCATATGTAAGTTCATAACGGGGGTCTGAAATATTTATAAAGAATATTTGGAAAGCACACAACCATGAACCTAAATTATTTTTTAAAAATTATTTACAATAATAAAATAATATTTACGTCTGTGGTTATAAATCTAAAGGAGGAAGACATTTGTACAATATGAAGTAAAAGTTTTGAATACTGAAAAAACCATAGTTTCTTGCCCCCAGGAAACCTCGGAACGCCGCTAGAGGCGCTGAAATCCATTGCCACTAAATGTCTGATGACGTGGATAGGTGAATTCAGGAACTCCATGAATAATTGTGCTTGGAGCAAAGGAAAGCTACCTTCTCTCATTGAAATGAACAAAGACCATGTCCACCTGGGAGCAAGATGTGTGAATACTTGAAAAATTTTAATTATTACAATGGATTTAAGGAACCATTAAGCTTTTATTTTCAAAAACCCATTTCATTGCAAATTCTTTAATTTAAGGTTGCGGTATTAATAAAAATCAAAAGTAATCAATTTCTCTATCACTGCACTGATGTTTGAAAATTCCTGCACCCGGTTCTAGCCATGTTTGATGAGAGTGCAAGAAAAGATTAAATGTATTAAGGACTTTAAGTGTTAACTTCAGGGGATCTGACATATATGATCTCCATATGACATCCAATGCGTACACAAGACCTAAGATGGACCATGCCTCTATAGTGTACAATTCAGCTAACTCTTCGCTGCTTAAAGACCCTGGTCGCATACAATCTGCTGCGTTTAGGATTACTTTCCATACTAGCCCAATGGACAGTTTTCTCATGGAAATAGATGAACCTCCCCTTGATGTACGTAGAGAACACTTAAGTTTGAAATATGCAACCAAAATAGCTGGCTTACCATACTCAAAAGTATGTATCTACGTATTTCCTACGTTGAGACTTTACGGTAGAATTAATTATTACCTAAAAAACTTGATATCAGCCTTCCCAGAATTATAACTATAGGACTCCACGAGGTGCCTCCGTTGATACTTAAAAGACCAAAAATAAATCTAGAAATGGACCCCTACAAAAAAGGACAGACAAACAAGACAATTTACCAACAACTTTTCCTTCACTGATATTCTGATTTTGAAAAGAGTTATACTGTTGACTCCAAGTCTACTCATGGGGTAGGATATGCAACAATCCTACCAAATCACGTTCAGTCTGAGATACTTTCCGACTGTTTTTCCACGTTTTGTAGTGAACTGTTTGTTATAAAAAAAACTTTACAATACATAGCATATTCAAATCACCAGACATACACACTCTTTTCAGAGTATATAAAATATACACAGTATATAAAATCATATAACCAGGCTATAGAGTAAGGGAGACAATAAACATCCGGCAATGAGAAAGCAGACAAAGCAGACAAATCTGCTGCACTAAATCTTTCATGTAACACAGATATTCTTATACTCCACTCAGTCCTTTTCTATACACATCCGAAATCAACTTAGCACGGAAAACACAATAGCCTGAATTATAAGGAACTAAGCTTCATTCTGTAAGAGGATCCTCCGCTTCTGCTTCCTGCTTTAAAGACCTAAATCGTCGACGCCAATTGTTTATAACCTGTATGAGAATTGAGAATTGAACTCACAAAAATGAATTTACTCTTACCTGATTACTAGAGATGATGAACCACAATGTACAATATGCCATTCTCCACTGCCATTCCCCCATATTCTGAACGCAGAATGTCGCCGCTTCGATCTCCTCAGGAAAAAATACAAGATTCCTCAGGGAAAAATACAAGATTCCCAGGAACGTAGAGGTTCTTAATAATTCAAAAATGTACAGAAGCGTCATTTCTTAATGTCATTAACGTCTACAGTAAAATTTAAAATTCTACCATCATTTGTGCAGTCCTTATTGTAATTCACTGTCATCAATATTTTTCATTATTTCTGTATTCATAACCGATATTATGTTTTGTAAGTATACATTCGCGATTAAAGTTTTAAAAGTCTAAGCGACTAAAACTAAGATATATTTAATGTATGTATTATGTAATTTAATTCCAGTATACTACTCACGATTAACGTTATCACTTCAAAATTGGGTCAACTAAGTTTCCTATATATATAATACATTAACATTTTGTACCATTCAACCACTTTTATTGTACTGGAATAAATTCAAAGTATGAAGATCGCCAATTCTGTAGTGATTAGTTGTGCATTTTTTTTGTGTGCCCACCCTTACCCCCGGAGTGCCAAGCAATTAAGCCTAATCCTCCAGTCAAACCAAATTTTGGTAATCATATGTGATGTGTGTATACCTATTGTGCCCTTATGTTCATCCGTAGGGGATGATGATGGTGTGACGTGTTTGGGCTGTGAGTTGTGCAGAACCATGTTTATAATTAATGATTTCCTCTAATATTATTTTTGTCAGTGATTTTGAGTAGGCTGTGCAATACCTCTGGACTACCGCCAATGGGAGGCAGTTGGATTGCTAGTCGGTATAATTTCGTTTCGCAAGTGGCTTGTTTTGCATTACGGTCATGTTATCCACTAATCCTGCTGAGTTACGGGAATATACAAGAGCACGGCAGCTAGGGCTGGGAAACTTAATTACCTATAAGTAAATTACATCTTCCCCTCTCTGTAATATATCGGAATAATAAACGAAAACTAAAAGTTATGGAAAAGTTTGAATAGTTGTTTTTTTTTCTGAAAATTGTTAGTATGGTTTAATTATATTTTTATTGAAAACATGTGAATTGTGATAGTAAAATATCTCCGAACATATTATTCCAAATTTACGGGCTCACATGTAGTGCCAAAAAAGAATTATTGAGGTTTCCTGGGTATTCAAACAACTGCAACGACATTTTGTGTTTTAAGGTAAACTGGGTATTGTTTGTTTATTGAAGTGAAGCGATGTTCATTGCCTCCGTTTTCCGCAAGCATCATGATTCAGAACTACTGTCCAAGAGAATCGCGAGAGCCTTGGGAGGGCGACGTTGCCACTATTCTAAAAACGTTTATTTCCCCGTACATTATTGAGAAAACTATCACGTAAGAAGAAAATCATAAATGTACTTTTTGTTCCATATGATTTAAATATTCGTCACGTAAAACGATGACACCCACATTGCTAACACTCTGTATAATAACTATGCTCTTTTACTTTCAGATCAGTGGTTCTTCATAAATTTATAAGTTCTTGTTTCTTCGACTTTCTTCTGTAAAATTATTGCTAAGTTTTACTTTAATTCGCTTGACTTAACAGCAGAGCACATTTTAAACATATAACATACGTTGCTTTGACTGTGACTGAATTTAAAGTATGATATAAAGTAGTGACCAAGTTACAAAGGAACTGTTTGCAAGAATTAAATGTTGCAGCTCCAGAGAGACTCGTTTGTCAGCTATCTTCATATCTGAAGTTCTTAATTTTCTAATATCTTGAGATATTAAGATAACTTCATTAAATTCAGTTGATTTGATGATTACACTATTATAATAATGTGTACTCCGCTCTCCAGGTATATTTTGCATAAACTCCCATTGGAGTGTGGGTAGTTCTCCGCCTAATTGCATCAGCAGTTAGTTATTTTAAAATAACTCCCGATTAAATGTATTGTTTATCCAGAAATGGTAGCCGTAATTACTATAAAAGGAGAGCATGTCGTTTTATGGGGATAATTAAGCCTCGAGCCCTTAATGGCTAAAGAAACATCGCAACCAAGAGCCCATAAAACCTACAGTTAATTCAGATTCTCTTTCTGTCCATTTCTCTTCAAGCAGATGTTCTTGTACAAAGCACAAGAATGACGCAATGTAATACACTGGATTTACCACTAGTTTAGTTATGCCTGATTATAATAAGTTACTATGTTCAGAGTATAAGATATGCATATGCATTAATGATGAAGTATTATCTTCCTGTAAAATATCTTCTGACATTAACAATTACAATGAAATGAAATCCGCTCTAGAGATGAACACGAAATTTTGTATAGATTTGTTTATTGTGGGGATACGTTATTTAGGTACATTCCACTAATTAAGATTAAATAATTTCCAATCAGAGATTGACCTGTTCGAGTGGGGAAAACTCCGAAAATCGACTATCCATTATGAGGCCATGGATTTGAACGTAGTCAATCCTTAGTTTCCTAAAGGGACCGATAGGCTTACAACCTTTCCACCTTTCCTCTTTAGGAAAATAAGAGTACCTAAATTTGTCTATAATATTGTAACCTTAATTTGGATGTGTCAGGGTCCAATATATAATATATACATACGTATCATATGCCTAGCAAATATATTGTAACAAGGGCTCGTCGGGGTTCGAAATCAGAGCACTTGTCTTCTGCTTGAAGAAGGAAGGTTCCTTTTTTTCCAATAGCAATACACATTGTACAAGCCGATAACTCCTGACTGTGCTCCAGTTCACTTGTTCGCTGCTCACTTCCGCTGTGCTGACTCCAAGTCACAGCATTGTCTCAGTTCACACACTGTGCGGACTCGCAAGTCAATGCATCTCAATACCACCGCAGGCAATCCACAGTCCTCGCTGGACAACACACGCTCTACCCGTAGCTCTCCGCTGTGCGCTGCGTTCACCAGAACGGTACTGTCTCACACCAGTCCCTCAGTTCATCGGTTCTCTCTCTTTAGGAGACACACACTGACTTTCCACGGCTCGCTCACGGGTTTATATAAGGCTGCGGAATGTTCTGGATCTAAGGTCACGATGATTCTGTCTGCGCACGATCTAAAAGCCTGTGGTGAAACCCGGTCACACCCCTTAGCACGTGACTCCTCCCCACAGAGTGCATAGTCTACTCACTGCGACGTGCCTCACTAAGCCACACCCATCAGCCGGTGGCTCCAGTCTGTTCATTTAGAGGGCCGCCATATTTCTACACGTGTCGATTTCTCGAAGCTTCGCAGTATTGTGACTATATATATACCTGTACATACATACGTGATATAATAGATGTTTAATTAATGTTAGGCCATATTACGAAAGTAATATGGAACATATTATTTTCTTTTTTACAGAAAGAAATGTTTTACGTGTTATTGATAGTATTTTACTTAAAGTCAACTTAGTAGAATCTATGTAAAATCTATCCATTGCTGTTGCAATTTTCTTCATGAATATAACGACTGACGTTCTTTCGTTGTAGCTATTGTAGTCACCGCCGTAGGTCGAATAAAGTTGAATGTCACAATTAAAAACAATTAACAATATTATAATTATGTTCTCTTATCATTGTCACTTCAAGCAAGTTATGTAATACTGATTTGGACCAGAATCGTCAGAATATATACGAATATCGCGGTAAACAATTAAAAAGTGTTCAGGAAAGAATGCTAAGTTTATTTCTGTAAATATAATTGAGAATTTAATTTTTTTAAATTTTGGATTAGCAATAAATCTGGAAATAAAGGATATCATTGCACAATTCCTGAAATTTTGTATAAATGCCTAGACCCAGGTTATACCTGCGAATGTTGAAACAAAAAGTATCATTAACGATTAGCAACGTTAAAAGCGACTTGTGTAAAGCGAACAAAGCTATGAAAAAATCGATGATTTTGGGATATTTTTCACCCAAAACCACACTTTTGCTATGATATCAGTATCACCGTCTGCCTGTCTTGGAAGGCAGATACAATGAAACATGGGCCTTGACGGTAGAGAGGACATACAGGCTTCCTATATAGTCTATAGGAACCCGTAGCTATCATGGGGAAAGTAGGGAGACGTGCTTATACACTTTATACTCAATTTTCAATTCCAGCAAAACTTGAGGACCTTATTTTAATAATGGCACAACGCCAATATCGTTCATTTTTAGATACAACGTTCATAAATTCAAATGACTTATGGAAATTCAGTTCAAATACAGATAATAATGATTGAAATTTAGTTGCAAGATACGAAATTTTCTTTATGTAGATTGAGATCATAAAATTTCAGGGGGTTGGGCCCATGAAAGATTTAATGGAAGTGTATTACCGTTATTAAAATAAAATAAATGAATATTGGAGGTAGGCCAGAATGTTGCAGTAATAAAAATTTATATTATTTTAGCAATAAATTATAGACTTTTTAAAGATACGTTCAATTAAATTCTACTGAAATACATTAGATTTTCTTAAATAAACGTAATGGAACCTGGAAAGTAAGGGGACAAATCGATCTTACAGTGTTTCTTCTTTGCTTGCGCATTTCTTGTTTTACGAATGAACAACGTGACTTGTGGTCTTCCACTTCCATGTTTAAGGATGAGAATAAGAATATAGCAATCAGTGTGAGCATTCATTATAGATTGTTCACGCACGTGAACGGATAGAAGGGAAAATACCAGAACTTTATTTCAATTGTGTAATATGTGAGAAATATTACGTGAGACGATCATCTTCTAGTTTCTCCGATGCGTACGTCATCAACCATGGCTTCAACGTACGTACTCGGAGGAGTAAATGACATTTTATTTGTTTTCTCGTCATAGCTTTCAGAAGAAAGAATTAAATAAGAACAAATTTAAATAAATAAGCAGAAAGCTCTTCTTCATTTTTTCATATTCTCCAGACGCAAATTGAGTTTATAATTAGAAGAAAACTTTAATTTGGAATTTAAGCAGTCAACTGACTAGTGCAGTTCCGGATCTAGAAACTTCACTTTGAGGAGGAAGAACAGCATTCAGTTCGCCATCTTTCAGTTAGTACATTGGCTTGCAAGCTCTCGGCCGGATGAAGTTCTCAGTTTTCTCGCAAGCTCTCGCCAGCACCCGCCGAGCAGTATTCGTCTCTACAAATGCCAAGCAAGAGGCTTGGAAATTTATACGTTATTCTACTTTGATTCAAAAGCAAGTGGCTTGAAAACCTTACATTATTTTACCTACTACAAGTATCAAGCAAGTGCCTTGAAATTCCTACATTATTCTGTCTGCTGTGAATACAGTAGCGAGTGGCTTGGCGAAGCATTTAGTTCGCCATTATTGAATTCTGTGAAAAATCTACGTCGTAATTTGGTGCAGTCTACGCACAAAGACAGTGATTGGTAAAGTATATAATATTCTCCATGTGCTTAAAAACAATGACTTTTGTGTTCTTCAAATCAGTTGAACTACAGTGAACTTTAATAAGAAGTAATTTATTTAAATGACTATTACGCACTTGTACAAATATTCGCCACGTGTTAAAAAGCAATCTATTGTGTTCTTCACATCAGTCGAACTCAAGTTGACCTTTAAGCACAAACGACTTACATCAGTGACTCATGCGTACCAAGCTAATGATCAAATTAGAAAAATTACGCATACACGTGTTAACAAACTATCGTGTTCCTCAAATCAGTGAAACTCTCTAGTTAAACTAGAATTAGAATTGAACTTTTCTACAGCGACTATTTCAGTGACTAATACGCACAAGGCTAGCGGTGAAATCCACAAAAGGTGTCTCCAGTATTGTATGCAGCCGTCCATGATAGGATTGTACAACGAGAGAGTTACGTGGTATCTTCAGCCTAGCAGTGACGTCACCAGAGGAAGAGAGAAGCCATCAACAAAGTGAATGTATAAAAAGGACCCACAATTATTTGGTGAGACCGGGGCAGTTCCCCGTATTATCTATTATATTATTTATCTCCACCACACAGAACTAAGTCTAAAAGCCTAGAACTCAGTAGTTTGTGTGTAAGAAACTATTTTTTTAGCTATACAGACTTAATATTAATCGGAATGCCGATAAGCCTTATGCACCTAAAAAATGAAGAGAGCATTTAATTTACATCATTTCCAATTACTAAATAGAAACTAAAACTGGAAAGAAAACCAGTTAAGAATTTAATTAAATTTCAATTGAAATTAACTCTTGCCTTAAACTAAATAATCAAAAAATTCACAATATTGAGAAAAAGAAACTTTGTAAAATCCAGAGAATAATATGTTTAGTGTTGTGTTACTTATTTTAAATGATAAACCTGATTTTTAATGTGTTACATTTTTCAAGAATAAATTTAATTTTTTATATTAAATTTGATGAGTTTGTGCCATATTTTTTTCTACTGTAACAGAAGCCCCAACTGGGCGAAAACCTTCTACCATCTTACCCGACTTCGTGAGCACAGTTTATCAGTTACTATGATCAATGTTCAGAGCTTGATCATTTGTCCAGAGTGCCACCATTCATGTATAATCTAACCTACTTTGATTTTTGGATATTGCAATTTATTTTCAAAGATTGAAACGTTACAATTGTCAATATTTCAATATTCCAACTTGGTAGCTGATATACGGCCCACGAAATCGAACAATAGATATATAAGCATTCATGAGCCACAGATTATTTTCTCTGTTGGACACTACATGAGAATATTATAGGAGAAAAATTCCTCCGACACTGGGACTTGAACCCAGGACCTTTGGCTGTTCGCGCCAATGTTCTACCAACTGAGCTAAGCCAGAGCTCAATTCACAGCGCCAGATGAACTTCTCTCCTATGACTGATTGCCCTAATTGTCTACCTCATGTCATATGCAGTACTGTGAGGCACACTAAGTAGCCAAAGGTCCTGGGTTCAAGTCCCAGTGTCGGAGGAATTTTTATCCTATAATATTCTCAGCATTCATTGTTTCTTTATTTCTTTATAAGGCATTGCGCATGTTTTCTGTTTTAGAATGCAACTATTGAATTTTAAGCCAGTTAAAATCTTCATTTGTTTTCATCTTCTTCATTTGTTTTCCTTCTTGTCACAGAACTTTGCAAATCCTTCAATGATACAAGCTGACACGAATATTTCAATAAAGGTTTATCCAACCCGAACATTAATAATATTTATTATTATCAGCTACCTTTTCATGAAAGTAATAATTATTGGGATTTTTCTTTATATTTTTATCCGATTTGTCCTCTAATTCCTGGAAAATTCTGAATTATGGCGAGAAGATTAGATTGGCCCTGAATGACTAAGAGTGTTTTACCACAAGCAGGTTTGAGACGAAGTTAGATATAAGTCCTTTAATAACACATAATATGAGAATCAAGAAATCTTGAGTAATTCAAGTTTCTCAGGCATCCTTGTTTGAGCCCGACATAAATACGCGTCAGGTCATTCAGTCAATAGCTATGTGACGTAATAATAAGGCTCACAAAGAAAGGAGTCACTGCACAAATTGAAATCTCTGTGGACTACGAGACATGTCCATTGTGTTCGTGGGTACTGATTTTCACTGAGATGAAAATAGACTGATATCGTAAAACAAGAAGTAACTTCACACTGGGATCCTATCTGTGCATGCTCATCTAAACTAGTCTTTAGGCTAAATTATTAATGCAGAAACAAAAGTACAACTTTCAGTGCATCCACATCAACAGTGAGTGTTCTTGTCATAAGTTTTATTATCTTATACTAGCGTGTGCCCGCGGCTTCGCACGCGATAATTATTTCAAAAATTAAAAATTAAGAGCATAATAGTTAAATCATTATATTTATTAACACCTAAATCACGTGAATTACATACCACGATTAGATAGCGTCGCCTGGTAAAAGCGACCTCAGATTCGAGGTACTTGGCCCAGAAAACCCCTGTATAGCGAGTTTCGTCCAAATCGAACAACGTTTGACCCTATTTAGGCGTCGCGTGGTAAACGCTACCTCAGATTCGAGGTACTTGGCCCAGAAAACCCCTGTATAGTGAGTTTCGTCCAAATCGAACAACGTTTGACCATATTTAGGCCTATATTGATTATCCCTCTTATAATAATAATAATAATAATAATAATAATAATAAAATCAGGTAAACTGATATAACAAAGTGCCAGTATGTTTTGTTTAATCAGTTATGATTGCAGTTATGATATGCAGAATATAAAAAAAGTCAAATTGGCCGGTTTCGGGATTTGAACCATGGAACTCCAGAATGTGACGCCAAGACGTTACCATCTCAGCCACCTGGGTCAGTTATGTGATAAGCGCATTTAAAGCAATAGTGTTGTCATAGCTAACTGTATTTTAATTGCCAAAGCCTTGGAAATCACAGTAAAACAAAAGGTTATGTTGTCAAGATAACTGATTTTCATATTTTTAAATAAATTCTTTCGAATACGTATATTACCATAAAATATTCACTAAATTGAGTATAACTCCGAAACAGGTCAACCGATTTTATCCAGTATCAATAGACGTCTTCCCATGGACATTATAAATGTGTATACCAAGTTTCATAAAAATCCGGTAAAGTGTATTTGAGTTACCGCGTCTTTAAAATAGACACTAAATTGGGTTTTACTACGGTACCGGTCTACCAATTTGGTCCAATATCAGTAGACTTCTTCCCATGTACATTATAAATGGGTATACACAGTTTCAAGAAAATCCAATAAAGCATATTTGAGTTATCGCGACTTCTTATATATTAACATAAAATGCACTAAATTGGGCATTATTCTGGTACTGGCCAACCGATTTGGTCGAATATCAATAGACGTCTTTCCATGGATATTATAAATGCGTGTACGAAGTTTCATAAAAATCCGAAAAAGCGTATTCGAATTATCGCGCCTTTAAAATATACACTAAATTGGGTTTTACTCCGGTACCGGTCAACAGATTAGGTTCAAATTCAATAGGGCACTTTTCATGGGCGTCATAAATGGGTATACCAAGTTTCGTGGCAATCGGATACAGCGTATTTGAGCTATGGCGCCTTTGTAATATAATCTATTAAAATAGGCACTAAATTGGGCATTACTCCGGTACCGGTGAACCGATTTGGTTCAATATCAATAGGGTTCTTCCCATGGACATTATAAATGTGTTTTCAAAGTTTCATGAAAATCCAAAAAAGCATATTTGAGTTATGGTGCGTACAGACAGACGGACAGACAGACAGACGGACAGACAGACGGACAGACATTTTTTCGTCCACCACACAATCTCATAAAGTACCATACTGGCACTTAATAATAATCCTCTTCGGTGTTGGTTGAAAATTTCATATATCTGCGTGCCTTGACATGATAAACAAATGAGTCGACCAGCGTGAGCTACAACATTCAAGCGATCGTAATGGTTTTATGACAAAAATAGCCAAAGCCTACTGTAATTGATTTGACATTGAAATGTGTAACTGAAAATTGATGCTTCGAAAACGCTAAAATACACGTTTTTTGCCCGTTTTTCACTCATAACTCAATAACGAAAGCAAAAACTGAAAATGTAATATGCCGAAAACCTTCCCGGGAATGTACTCAACAACTTCCCAAAGTTTCATGGCGATCGGATGAATGGTGTAGTAATGCATAAAGGACACACACACAGACACACACACATACATACATTTATATATATATAGATGACCAGGTATAAAGTTGATGCGGAAATGTTTTAGAGAATGGGATGGGTAGGTATTGTCAACTCTGGAACCAGTCCTGAAGTAAAAACAAGTAAGTCAGTCTCGTTCTATGACATTACTCACATCTACGTAAGAGTGAGACAACCAACATACCAAGTTCATGATACAAGGCGGTATGCATTTTGTTTCCAAACAACACACCTTACTGGGTGCTCGCATTGTCGGGTGGTGTGATTAATCGTGAGGAGGCCCAACCTCCGTTAGGACAGACTAACGTTTATGCATAATTAGTAGAGTAAATGCACTGAGGTGTTATAGTGGATATGACATTGAAGTCTCAGTTGGTTAGAGCGGCTTTTGATCGTTTGTGATGCACGGTGTTGATATAGCTTCCAAGAATATTGAGAAGAGGGTTCGGATGCTGGAGAAGAAGAATTCCATTAATATGAGACACGCGTCTGATGATGATGCTGTGAAAACTCTTTTGTCCTAGGCCGCCATGGAGTTGAGAGATGCGAAAGCCACGAGCGCATTTTTCATAATTCTTGCTGCTTTGTTCTAACACGTTGAATCTTTAGGATGTGTGATTTGGCTGAAAACCCTCATGTTTCGCAAGCATACAAGATGACCGATCTGATCAGAGCGTGGAAAAACATAGGGGTCCATAGTGAGCCTAATTTTACTCTAAAATCTTGCATTGAAACCTTATGCAATCTAGCCGCACTTTAGATAGTTAATACTCTGACAGAAATCTTCCCAGGATTCTCTGGAGGACTTCTTCAATTCTTGCTTATACTTACGCTGTGAATACCTATGTAGATTCCAACTCTCAGTATATTGTTTACTTTGAACTCTAGTGTAAAGCCTTCTAGTATAGTTCCATAGATTGCTCGGAGTCGAGCTCGGGCGGAATTTCCCATTTACTGTCCCATGACGTTCAGGATTTCCAAATCCGTTTTACTAATGTAGTTCACAAGACGAATGTAGTTCACCTGACGTTGGTGCTAACCCAAATACCATGATGGGATTCGAGTTGCATCCAACGACCAGGTCGATTCTCTCCCATCTACAGAAAGTAACTAGGTCCCCAAGCTCCCTTGAGGGTGGAGCATCATGAGAATCATATGGAAAATATGCAGAGCAGACAATTAATTGCCTTTCAGCATTTTCCTCTTTACACCGCACAAGAACATGCACTATCACCTTTAATTTTTTTATCTCGCTTTGGAAAATGCCATTAGGAAAATTCAGGAACCCGATTTTAGCTTATGCAGATGGCGTTTGCTTGGTGGGCGATGACATAAACACAATCGAGAAAATGCAGAAAGTCTTTTCGATGCCTGCAGGAATGTTGGATTGGAAATTAATAGAGAAAAAAAACTAAGTATATGGTCATGGAATGTCAAAGCGATGCTCGACAAAATATTAAAATATTCGACAAATCGTTCGAACAAGTGGAGAAATTCAAATGACTGGGAACAATAATTACAGACACAATTAATATAAAGGCAGAAGTTAAGTGTAGAATCAACAAATGCTTGTTTATATGCCGTTCAGAAACTCTTATCTTCTCGTCCTCTGTTCAGAAATCTAAAAATAAAGATTTATAAGATTACTAGCTTAAAAGGCCCGGCGTCGCTCGGGTTTTGTATTTTGTAAATTCGAAAATAACTTATGTAGGACTTTCGATTTTCAAACTCTAGGTCTTTAAGGTCTTTATATAGGTATTTAGAATTTGAAATGGGGAAGAACGACTTATCACACACAAACTATTCCCTCAGAAAACGCTAGATAGGCTATAGCTTATTATAGCTTATCATAGGCGTAACGAGGGGGGGTTTTGGGGGGTTGAATCCCCTATTGATTAAAAAAGAAAAAATTGTACTATTTATTTAATTATTGTGATATATAACTTTTTTTTTAAAATCTGCTTATAAATTACTTAATATGAGTTTAAAGCGTGGGAAGCTTAAAACTCGTTATTGTGCATCTTAATTTTTAAAATTTTCCGGGGGGAGGACCCCGGAACCCTCCTCTCCAGATGTTATAACCCCCCCTGGTTACGCCTATGTAGCTTATAGCAGATCCTCACGGCTTCGCCCACGATAATTAATCGAAATATTAACAATTAAGAGCAAACAAATTAAAATATTATATTTATTAACACTTTGCACGCGAAACATAGGTGTAAACTGAACTATTGATAGGCCTAATTAATGAAACAGCTATAAATTCGGGTTATATTCGCTCCAAAGAAAGTCATTTGGAAGCAACTGTTGTATTTTTGTATATTCTGCAAAAATGCTTCGATTGAAGTTCTTGGCCAGAAAGCAATGATGCTAGTGGCTCTGGTGGCAGTCAATTGTGGTAATTTGACCTTCCCGCTTGCACAACATAATCCTGGCGGTTCATGTCGAAACCTCAAAGCATTGCAATGTTGACAAACGGTGCTCATGGTTCCGAAATCCACCGTTACATCCGCGCCGTAATCGACTGATGGATCGTATCTGAACGCCAAACGTTCATGTCGAATGTGATCACTAATTAGTGTGCCTCACAGTACTGCATATGACATAACTTGTCTGTCTGTGAGGTAGACCATTAGGGCAATCAGTCATAGGAGAGAGGTTCCATCCGGCGCTGTGAGTTGAGCTCCGGCTTAGCTCAGTTGGTAGAGCATTGGCGCGAATAGCCAAAGGTCCTGGGTTCAAGTCACAGTGTCGGAGGAATTTTTCTCCTATAATATTCTCTTGTTTATATGTATTTTGTACAGTGAAATTACATAAGAACGTATAGTTTTAAGTGCATTAAGCGATTTGTGCAATTCTATTTCATTCAAATGCGAGCCTAAAACGGCATTATTGTATAAGTTATATCGTCCTGCATCAATTATGAAATTCAGGTGGCATCGATGCTTCAAAGTGCTGACATCGTCGTCACTCGCCATTTGCCATCGTCTGTAGCTTGAAAATCGGACAGTTTCGATTTCGAAGACCAGTTCATCCCTCACGCTCGTTGATGATCGCTGATGTTTGATGCTATGTGACTGGTAACGCTGCTGTCTATTGGTTCGTTATATCTGTCGGTTGTCGCTCGATCGGTTTAGTATGTCAGTCACAGGCGTGAGGTAACAATGATAATCAAACAAATATTGTTAATTGATTATATGTATTACGAGCCTCACATTCTTTTGAGCTGCGTGGTAACTACATAATATATCGGTCGACACTCAAAGCAAACATGCAAACAAAAGTTAAATTTTCTTTGAGGATAAACTGCTTTACTATCGTGTATTATTTGTTAAAGATTGTATCCTCTCTCTCTTTCTCTTTCGTAGTTTTACCTATCCCTTGACCTTTATGCGACCCGCGGTCGCCCGGGTACGCCGTAGTGGTTGAGGCGCTGCGCTACAAACCGAAAGGTCGCGGGTTCGATTCCCGATGAGCTCGTTGAGATTTTTCAATTGGCCTAATCCTTCTGGTAGCACTATGGCCCTGGGGTCGACTCAGCCTCTAACAGAAATGAGTACCAGGAGCAATCCTGAGGGTAAAGGTAGCCGGTGAGTAAGGCTGACAACCTTACCACCTTCATGTGCTGAATGTCCTAAATCTGGGAGCCTCAACCTCCTGGAACCCTCTGGACCTCCATGCCCTGTATAGGGATCACTTTACCTTTTTACTACTACGAGATAACTCATCTTTTTGCGCTCGTAATTTAAAATATTCTCAGATAAATACATAAGCTTTCATGAACCACAGAGTATAGTCTCTGTTGGACATTACATGAGAACATTATAGGAGAAAAATTCCCCCGACACTGGGACTCGAACCCAGGACTTTGGCTATTCGCGGAAATGCTCTACCAACTGAGCTAAGCCGGAGTTCAATTCACAGCGCCGGATGGAACCTCTCTCCTATGACTAATTGCCCTAATGGTCTACCTCACAGACAAACAAGTTATGTCATATGCAGTACTGTGAGGCACACTAATTAGTGATTTTTGTGACCGGACTCCCACTGTTATTGTACAGTTGACATTCAAGATAGATATATAAGCTTTCATGAACCACAGAGTATAGTCTCTGTTGGACATTACATGAGAACATTATAGGAGAAAAATTCCCCCGACACTGGGTCTCGAACCCAGGACCTTTGGCTATTCGCGCCAGGACCTTTAGCTCAGTTGGTAGAGCATTGGCGCGAATAGAGAATTATGAATTTAAGGCTTAACAAGAAATGTAACAAACGAATTACTAATTTTTTCCACCGAGCTGAGCATTGATTATGTTGTCGGATTCATTCATTTACCACGAAACTCATTATTACGTTTTGGAGTCAAGAGTTCATTTTTAATTCGGATGTTATTGAATATTAATGAATGTATTCCTCTGTATTATACTTCTATATTATTTGATAAAAGTATTCATTTATGGTATCATATCCCTATAATTTATGAAAATATTTTGTGGTGACTGGTTCTTGCTTCTTAGGGAGTAAAATATTTCACACATAAGAATATGCTTCAGGGTAATACCATTTTAAGATGCTGCATCAAATGATTGCTAGCAGCACGTTATTTACTGTTAATACGGCAATGTTATCACTATTGTACCGTGTAAGTCACTTAGGAATAAAATATTGATCTGAAGTGTATAAAAATTAGTGTTCTAGTTCATTAATTTTGAACCGAATCTTTAAAAGTAAATTTCAAATAGGTAGAGATCGATGGATACATTCACATGTAACATTGTTATTCATTCGTCAACTAACATTTACTGGAAGTGAAAGCAACAAGTTTTACTTACATTTTTAATTTAACATGACTGGAAAGGTGTAATTGTTCGTAATTTAAAGTGCTTCTAGTTAGGTCAATATAGTGCGACAAGTTAAATAACAGGGGTGTGAATATTCGGACTGCGCATCGACCACGCTCTTGGCTCTACTTCCACTCCTCCCCTCTACTCCAAGAAACAGATCGAACATCCGATCGACGAGCGAATATGCCCGACTGCGAGACTTCCTTTGTGCCGTGGCCTAGTGATGGGATAGCTAAGCGTAGAAAAGAGGGTTCTGTGCCAACGTTCCTTCTGCTTGTGCTACTGCGCAACTTGTTTCTTAACTTGTCACGCTGTAACACGATCCAATTTGTTGGTTCAAAAATTTGAATGAAGTGACATATCTATATAATTATTTTTGGCTGTGCACACAAAAGTGTTACAATCTACATGACTTGGCAATTGATACATGTACATTGGCCACATTTGCTTCCGATTTTTTTTTATAATTGCCAAGTACCTGAAGGTTTATGCCGGTTGTAATAATGGTTACAGATAGTATTGCTGTTAATTCAAAGTCTGTAAAGTCTGTAAATTTAAAGTGTGCCTTCGATTCTGTTAATATTCTTGACTTTAAAATTTTATTTTATCTCCTTGGTAAATGTTGGAAACTCTAATTGTAATTCTCGCAGCATAAGCTGATCACCATCAGAGACGGGCCGCACCGATAGAAACAAAGTGTAAAATTTTGCCAACATCACAAACATAACTACATGCGATACTGTTGTATGGAAAATATAGGATTGAATTGTATGCAATGGCATTCGTCGCAGTCACACCATCCAATTTGATGTTTTATAGAAATTTTGACAAAAAATTCGATCGGAGGACATTGCGTTGACCTAATATCATAGCCGAAGTATAGAATTAATTATTTATAAAATTGGATTGCATAGAAGAAGGAATACTGAAATTCATAAATATGAGACAATTTGCGCACAACGGGAACAGATAAGAAAATGGGGAACAGTTTTACTCATATTACTCATATTACTCATGTGTTATGCTTACAATATTGATGTTTATGTACTTTTTCAAAAGGATTGTGGCTATACAGAAATAACATTTTTACTGCCTAATGCCTTAAAGTTCTAAATTAATTCTACAATCCCTTATTCTAAAATATCATTAGTTTAGAAGTATTCAATTAAAATATCGAAATGCACACTTTAATATTATTTTTATACATTCTGCTATATTATTATATATTCACAATTTCATAAAATCGCTGGGCTCATTCATGCGTCATAATATACTGAATATTCCAACAATATTTTGAAGACATAAAGTTCCATTCAATTGTCGAGTAGGTAAGACACAAACCAATTAGGAGATAAATATAGGCGCTACGTATATTAGGCTACAAATTCTGAACAAGTTACACTAATAATAAAATTGTTTTTTGCTTTTTCCATTACATTTTCAAATCAGTATGTATGTACAATAAATTTATGTAAGACTTGACATAAACATTCATACCGTATTGAAATACCTATAGTGCAGTACAGTGCTAATGGCAATATATGATGCTAGGTATAGCTTCACGTACGTGGACATATGTGGATTTGCTAAGTTAGGTGACATTTTGTACATATTAATTCCACTTCCTACAAGGGCAGTATACATAATGCTTATAGTTGACTGATTATGTGTTTCAGGTTATCAGAATGACTTTAGCATATTTTCTGCTTCACACTTTGGTAGAGACATGCTTAGTGGGTCTTTGAACTTACCTCCACCATGACCTTTGCCATTCACCAACCAGCCAAGATTTCCTTTTCGGGTTGTGGCAGACCAGGCATTTCCCAACTCCCAGAAAATTATGAGGCCATATCCGGGCAGGAGGTTGCCTCAGGGACAACTGGTATTTAATTATACACTTTCTCGTGCCCGGAGTTGTATAGAAAATGCATTTGGGTTTTTTGTTAGGAGATGGCTCCTCTTTACGAACCGCATCCAGGCTTTCCCTGAGACAGTCGATTCCTTTGTAAAGGTAGGAATCTGCAGTCTCATGGGACAATATGTCATTAACACACATTCTCTGGGTTCTGTTACATATGAATTCCTTAATCCAACATAGGCTACTACGCGCTTAACAATTCCCATTTCGGCAAGTTTGAGCATTAAAATGTCGTGAGGTACTGTATCAAAAGCCTTTTGGAAGTAAATTAAAACACCACCAACCTCTCCTCCTTTATCTACAATATTAGCAATTTCCTGATATAGACCTAACATCTGTGACTCGCAAGAATAGTCCTTCCTAAAACCATGTTGTCTTGCAAAAAGCAAGTTATATTTATTACAAAAATCCCTAATATATGCTGCAATGAGTCGCTCCATTTGCTTACATACTACAGAGGATAAGCTTATCGGTCTATAGTTTCCAGGATCAGTTCTATTCCCTGCTTTATAGATATGAATTATTGTAGCTTTTCTCCAGTCCGATGGAATATCACTGTTATTAAGTGAAGCATTGAATAACACCCTGAGATAAGGGAAAATTTTTTCTTGTCCTAATTTAATAATGTCGCCTGATATCTCATCTGGTCCCATAGATTTCCCCTTACGCATATTACGTAAATTTTCGAGAATTAAAGAGTCTTTTATTTTTAATGGCTCGTGACATCATTCGGCTAAATTTGTTAGAAGCGTGTCATCCACTTTTGTTGACTGAATACTTTAGCATAACTTTAGCTCAACTGTTCTGCTTTTTCTGAACTGTCTGTTATTATGTCACCTTTCTCACCTTTCGACATCTGTATGTCGTCTTTATTTTTCTTAGCTTTCTTATGTATTTATAGAAACTGTTTTAATTTGTGGACTGTAGAAGATTTGATAAATATACGTTTTGATCATCATGTTTCTCTTTAATCAGTTGTTTTTTTTTAATTTCTTTGCATTTATTTTGGAACGATTCTCCTAATTTCCCTTTATTATATGCTGTTCTAACTTTTGCTGTTCGGTTTTAGGATTTGGTCATTATGGTATTCCGCTTTAGTTTAGCTTTTGGAACGTATGTGTTAAGCCCTTCCTATACTACAGCCTTAAAATTTTGCCACATTTTGTCTATACTAGAACCCTCTCCAGCCCACTGTGGAAATTCATTTTCTAGATACTTTTGGAAACAGCTTTTATTTGCACATTTATATTTCCAAAGAATTATTATTAGGCCTATTACAGTTATTTTTGTAATTGTTACTTTTAAGATCCCATTATATTAGTAAAGCCAAACCCAGATGATCACTAATACCTGGAAAAATTTCTGTATTGAATAAAAATCGTATGGCCGTATCAGACAGATATCTAACACATTGTTGCCCCTTTGTAGGTTTTATATTACCTGTGTTAGCCCAGAGTCATTAATTAACGTACGTGCTAATATTTGTGAAGACTGCCTTCTATCTTGGTTCCTGAGCAGTCAATACGTGGATAATTGAAGTCGCCCATAATTACCATGCCTGTGTTTAAGAATGTGCTGGAACTTGCATGATATAGTTTCTGTAATATTATATTTTCATCACAGGTGGCCTGTAACCATCAATAACTCTTATTAACTTTCTGTCGCTATTACTTGCTGTATTTACGCATAACAGCTCGCAATCTGAGTCTGTTCATTCTAAAAAGCTTGTAAGTTCATCCCTAATGCAATTAAAGACACCCTCTCCTTTAGAACCCCTGTCTCTTCTGTATATGACATAATTTTTAGGAATGAATTCATTATTATTTATTCCCGTAAACAAGATTATGTACCGATTGTAACGTTTGGTTGCTGTATTTCAGTAAGAGTTTGCAATTCAGGACCTTTGCTGACTATATTTCTACAATTTACCTGCAAGAAACTTAAAACGTTACCCGAGTCATATTTTAAACTTTTATAACTCCATGTTGCCGTTGGGACACCTCTCTGATTAATTCTCCTTCAGGTTCCTTGCGCAGCATATCTACTAATAACATTTTTAAACAAACCGCCCATGAAAGACGATCCTCTTCAGTAGTTTATATTTCTGTGTGACGACATTGGGGGCGCAGATTGGGGGCGCAGATTGGGGGCGCGGTTTGGGGGCGCAGATTGGGGGCGTGAGTTGGGGGCGCAGATTTGGATGGGTCAGCTTTGTGACGTCACGGAAGACGGTTATGACCGTTAAAAATTTTCGCGCTGTCACCTGGTCAAGATAAGACCACCTGGTCCATTACGCCCTTCCGGTCAAGATAAGACCCAGCTGCGCACCCGGTCAACCGTATCCGACATGGATGGGGTTAAGACCTTTTGGCTATTAAGTCGCGCATCCGGTTAAATGATAAGACCTTTTAGCCGAGTCTCTTTATGGTGATAAGGAATGTTACGCATGAAGGGTCTAGCGTGGATTGTTAAGATAAACCCTAATGCAGTGTAACCAGCCCATCACCTGGCCTTCCGGTCAAGATATATTCCCACGCCAATTTTTTTTTTTTTTAGCGTGAAGATGGTCAAGCGTTATGGTTTTTACGTTTCAGTGCTCATGATAAGAGCTGTTACGCCAATATAAATTCCCACGGTTGTGTATATATAAACACTACTTCATTCGAATTATCTCATTCCGCTATGGCTCACATATGCGAACGTTGCGGATCAAACTATAAGCATAAGCGTGATTTGAACCGTCACGTACGACAAAAACATGGTGATTCTCAATTCACGTGTGATATGTGTACAGCTATATTTACACGTAAAGATAAACTAAATAGACATATACAGGAGTCACACTCCAGTTTACAGTTATCGTGTGGAAAATGCGATAAAAGTTTCACGTCTCGACGTAATCTAAACACACATTTGAATAATACCCACAGCTTGTTGAACCCTAACGAATTATATCGTAATAGGGACAAAGCCACTACCTCTGCGGCATCTGCAACAGTTATCGAACCAGAGACAGCAAGTCCACAGCCTCAACCACCAACACAGCACGGAGTCGCCATAGACCCTCAAGTCAAGACCAGACCGAGCGTGCTGAAATCTTTTTTTAATGGGGAAATCACTGCATATAAGGTAATTATTATATTTATATATATATTATTTATATATGTTCCTCCATTTTGTTTTCACCATTAACAACCGTAGGTGTGGTTAATACAACTAGTTTCATTTTGTTACAGCCCACTGATGTGCGAGCTACCAATACAGCGGCGAGACCGGTTCAGAGCGCCCGAGGCAGACATCATGCAGACAGCAAACTAACGAGTGCACCTGCACTTTGTAGCGGCCATTCTCCAAATTCAACCTGTCTTGCCGAAGGCGATGTCTCAACACGCCCTGCGTGTAGCAGCCAGCATACCACAAGACAGGCCGAATATACTCAGAGCGCTGGCGGACTACACCAAGAAGCTGGAACTAGCGCTGCTCAAACACTGTCACAGCAGAACCATCCCGAAAGCCATTTTGTGAGAGGAGGAGCCATCAACACGTCTGGAACTACCACATCAATTAAGGTAGGTTTTTTACACATTCATTCATGCCACACACGTTTCCATTCATAAAAGTCCCTCATTCATTTTTCCGTATTTTTGTGTTGCAGACCGATTTCGTGAGAATTGAATCTGCATTTAAATCGAGAATATCTACTTTTGCCCTTATGGATATTCCAGCAGGTGATCTTCACACCGTTCTATCATCATATAAACCTCAAATGGAGGCCTTGGTTAAAGACTGTTTACTTCAGCAAAACTCGTTAAAAATGAATTTGTTTGTTGAAATTAACCTACAGGACACTAATGAAAAAAACAGTGTGTACAATCTCAAATCTAAAAACGAAGTTGTTCTTGTGTCATCCGACGTGAGTGATATTCTAGATCATCAGATTGAGAAAATAGTGCAAGAATACGACGACATTTCACTGAGGGGCAGTGGTCATACATTCCACTCCATACACAAAATAGAATTACGTTTAAATAAATACCAACCCTTTAGAGGACGTAAGTTCATGCTCCTACCGCAGCGTTTCAGACATTCAAAGTCACTAGTTAATATCAATAATCATGACGATTTTTGTTTCAAATATTGTATGCTGGCAAAATTCATAGAGGACGACAATGACTTGTGGATTTCTTATCTTGACAGACCGGACTTGGATGAAAAATACGACTTTTCATGTATTAATTTCCCACCGTCATTCCACGACGTTGCAAAATTTTCTAAAGTAAATGACGTTTCGATCAATGTGTTTGGCCTAGAAGAAGGCGAAATTTTTCCAATTAAGATTGCTGAGAAAGAGTTGCCAGATCACAGAGACCTGCTCTATGTTTGCGACGAATTAGATTCTCATTATGTGTTAATTACCGATTTCGACGCATTCATTAAACCTTCCAAAACATCCGACAAGCGTCAAGTCAGAGTTTGCAAGCGATGTTTCGCACACTTTCAAGCCTATGGTGACCAGTCAGCCGACCAAAGACACGAGGCTCATTTAGCAGTATGCAATTCATTCTCCCCCGTAAAATGTGAATTTCCTAAACGTTTAGAACTGTCCTTCACTAAACACGAACATTCGCAAAAGATTAGGTTTGTTATTTATGCGGATTTTGAGTGCATGCTGGAGCCTATTGCAGGATGTGACAACGAGCCTATTAGATCCTGGACTCAAAAGTATCAGAAGCACACACCATTTAGTTACGCTTATTTCATCAAAGATTTGGAAGACGAACATTCGAATCTGAGAATGTACAGAGGCCCTGATGCAGGAAAACATTTCATGTCATCACTTGTAAAAGACGTAAAGGCTATTGACGCCATTTTAAATTCTGAAATAAAACCCATGATCCCTCTCACGACAGAACAAATTAATCAGTACACGACCAGCACCATCTGTCATATCTGCAAACAGGGTGGCTTTACCGAAGAAAATTACAAAGTCCGTGACCACTGCCACGTGAGCGGGCGGTTCAGAGGCGCAGCGCACAGAAACTGTAATTTGAATTACAGAAACCAATCTTTTGTCCCTGTTGTTTTGCACAACCTGTCTAATTATGATAGTCACTTCATTGTGACAGAACTTGGTTTTGACAAGAACCGTATCAACGTCATATGTAATACCCAGGAAAAATACATAACTTTTTCAAAATTTATTCCCTCCTCTTATTTGAAACAACGATCTCTTGAACTTAGATTCTTAGATTCATTCCGCTTCATGTCCACGAGCCTGGAAAAATTAGCAAAAAATCTCCCCAATGATAAATTCGTAGAGACACGGAAAGCCTTCGGCGACAAAACCGATTTGATGTGTAGAAAAGGAATTTTTCCCTATGACTACATCACCTCGCTTGAAATTCTAGACGAAACAAAACTACCGCCTAAAGAGGCGTTTTACAACAAGCTTACCAATGCAGATGTGTCAGACCTAGACTATTCTCATGCTGTCAATGTGTGGCAATCATTTTCGGTCAAGTCTTTAGGGGAATATTCAGACTTGTACTTAAAATCGGACGTTATGATATTGTCGGACGTGTTTGAAAATTTTAGACAGATGTGTCACGATACCTACGACTTAGATTGTGTCTTCTACCCTACTGCCCCTAGCTTTACATATGCAGCCATGTTAAAGTTTACACAGGTAAAGCTGCCTATTTTAAACGATATCGACATGGTTCAGTTTTTTGAACAGGCAATCCGTGGGGGTCTTTGTCAGGCAATAAAACGGCATGCTGTGGCAGACGACGAGTCGGTATTGTACTACGTCGACGCTAATAACCTATATGGATATGCCATGTCACAGCCGCTGCCTATAGGTAATTTCCGTTGGCTCGAAAAAAACGAGTTAGAATCCCTAGACATTGTCTCCATACCAGACGATTCAAAATTAGGATATGTTTTTGAGGTGGACTTGAAATATCCAGAACACCTACACGATGCTCACACTGATCTCCCATTCTGCCCAGAGATGAAATGCCCTCCTGGCAGTAAATTCAAGAAGCTCTTAACCACACTTGAACCCAAGCAGAACTACATCGTACACTTTACCGTACTTAAACAAGCGCTCCAACACGGACTGAAATTGACAAAGGTACATAGAGGTATTAGCTTTGAACAAAGCTGTTGGTTGAAACCGTATATTGAATTCAATACCATGAAACGAAAGGCTGCAAATAACGAATTCGAGAAGGATTTTTTTAAGCTGTTAAATAATGCAGTGTACGGAAAAACTCTCGAAAATGTGCGAAAAAGGATAGATTTTAGGCTGGTGTCTGATGAAAAGTTACTGTCTAAATTGGTTGCAAAGTCAAACTTTCTGGATAGAACAATTTATAACGAGAACTTGGTGGGTGTACACCTTGGTAAGACTAAACTCGTGCTAAATACCGCAATCTATGTTGGTATGGTCATCTTGGAAATTTCGAAAACTAGGATGTATGATTTTCATTACAACACCATGAAAAATCATTTCGCAAACAATCTAAGCCTATGTTACACAGATACCGACAGCTTCCTATACAAGATCGAAACGGATAATCTCTATCGCGATCTGCTAAATGTGAAAGATGAATTAGATACTAGTGTGTATCCACCCGAACATCCCTTGTATTCATTGAAAAACAAAGGAGTTGTAGGTAAATTCAAAGACGAGTGCGTCGATCGTTCCATCACTGAGTTTGTAGGCCTTAGGGCAAAAATGTATGCCTTAAGGTTTAACGGTAGCTCCATAAAAAAATTGAAAGGTATCAATAAATCTGTTGTGGAGAGAGAACTCTCATTTGAAGATTATTTGAATTGTCTCAAGACCGGACATACAACATTTTCGCTAAATAGATCTATACGATCATATAAGCATAACGTGTTTTCGATTGCAGTGAATAAAGTCACCTTAAACGCTTCAGATGACAAGCGTCACATTTTACCTAATGGCGTGGATACACTTGCCTACGGTCATTACAAACTCAGAGATGACGAACCCCCTCTTAAAAAAAGGAAAGTCTAATGTTTTCTGTGTCTTGTACATGCATTGTATTTTTGTAAGAGACAAAGGAAATGTAAATAAAAAACACATGTTCATACTTGAAATCTTTATTCAATATTTCGTTTATGTATCCACGAGTTCTTGCTCGTAGGAAAACCCATCCATTTAACAAAAACTAAATCACCTTTACGTCTTAACACCCTTTCAATTAAATAAGTGTTTGGATGCTTTGTTTTTTGCAATTCCTCTGCATAAAAAGCACCTTCAATCTTGTTCCCTTCCAAGTCCTCCAGCAGATATGTGGGCGGAGAAGTATTCTGGACTCTTTTCACCTTGAAAATTTCAGTAGTCCACGACGGTAAGTATCCCTTTTTAAACAACTTCCTGTGTTTTGAAACTCTTACAAAGTCGCCTTCCGCAAACTTAGGCTTGGCATGCGACTTCTTGTAACAGTATACAGTTCTTAACAAGCTGTTGTCCTTGACTTGGTTAGGTTTCATTTTAATGGTGGAGTGAACCCTATCGTTGTACTGTATAATGAGTTCCTGCAGCAGGTCTAGCCACTTATAACTGCCTTTTGCTGTAAATTCGCGAAACATGGTTGTTTTCAAAGTTCTTATAAAGCGTTCAGCAATGCAAGCCTTGACGTTGGAATATGTTGAATAATGGTTGATGCCGTATTTCTGCATTAAGGCTTTAAAATTAACGTTATAGTACTCCTTTCCCATATCGGTTTGAAGATTTTTAGGTGGTGTTTTCACAGATTGAAGTATATCCTCCATGGCTGCAGTAACAGTTTTACCAGTTTTATTCTTCAAAGCTCTCGCGTACGCATACTTTGAATATGTATTAACACAAACTAAAATGTATTTAAATCCTCTGTTTTCCTTATGGTAGGGTATCATTTCAATCAGATCGCTTTGCCATAAATCATTTAGTCCTTTCATTGTAACACGACGTCTCGGATAATTTATTCGAGCGGGTTTATGAAGCTCGTAGGCAATTTTACTTTTGCTCATTGTATCAGCCCGCTCTCTCGTAACTCCGATATAATTTCCAATATCTCGTTGTTGTGCGAGTGGTTTCCTGCCTCGGACGATACAACTAACAGACGAAGTCGATGTACGAGTTCATTACAGTTGTCCCAATATTTATAGTCTATTTTCCGGTTAGCGTGTGATTGTTTCCACAGCCCTTTTCCTCTGACAAGTTTTCGAGTCTGGAGATCTTCATTTACGTCGGCCTCCTCATCGGGAAATAACGTTCTAATAACGTTTTTAAATTTCTGGCTGTTTGAGACTCGTATTTCTTCATTGTCATCGTAACCGGTTTTATGCGCACTTGACCTTTCCAATATTTCCTTATACACCTCCAAGTCTTTATCGGTGTACAACTTAGGGTCGGGGATGTTTTTGGTAAGCAGCTCCATTAATCCTCGACGGGCTTGGTACCTCTTATTACCGATATGTATAACGTCATTTCTTATCGACAGAGGCAATGCACCGATCGAAAAAGTTTGTTTTTCTGGATGCCATTTTATACCGTATATGGTGTCAACGTTTCTAGGTCTCAATTGAACTAGTTTCTGAATATATCCGCTAGCTACCCGTCCATAGACGGATTCCAACATAGACCGGTAATGTTTTACAGGGGTCTGATCCGTAGAGGGTGTGTCTTCCATTTTATCATGTTGCGATTTTTCTTTGCTCAGAGTGACGAGCTGCTCCAATGGTTGCGTTATAGGCTGCACGATGTCGGAAAACTCATGTTTAGACTGAATATCTGCTTTTTTTAACGATAAATATTTCTCCCGTATAGAATCTGCATGTTTTTTAATTTCTTCCTTAATTCTCCTCTGATCATCACTCAATGACGGGTTCATCTTGAGTGTTATTTTCGTTTGAGATTTCGCTGTTTTTATACATGTATTCGATAGTGAGGGGAACATCGCGTGAAAATGTGCCTGTCTTAAACAATAACACATCGCCTCTGGCGACATGTATGGTATGACTAATGTGGACAGGTTTTCCATTTAACGTAGCAGACAGATCGTCTGAATCGGCCTTGTCGACAACCTCTATGGTTCCGTTGTAAATTAGCTTCAAGCGGCTGCCGGTGTAGACTTGAACAAAACTGGTTTGGCGCGTGTCCCGCATAACTGTGGCTATTCTATGCACGACGTGTTTTAAAACAGTAACATGGTCATTAAGCTCCGATTGTTTCTGAATGAGCAGCTGTGTCATAGCCGCAAATTTATTCATCACCTGCCCCGTGGCTTTAAACAATTCAAAGTTTCGAGAATCAATAAAATCATCATTTTTGAGAAAATCTTTCTGCGCAAGAACTTTATCCACGTATTCTTTTGTTGCGGCATTGTGGTTCTCTGTGGGATGACCAACGTACCGTATTCGTTTTCCTTTGACAGAATAATTACCCACTTCGTCTCGAGGTAGTGCTATTTTATCGATGTATCGCGCAATTAACGGGGATCCAAATCTGTCAACACCCATAGCACCTCTACATGCGCGTATAAGCCCTCTGTCGTTCATTGTGAGTACCGTCTATACTTTACAAGTCTTTATATAACAATGTACTCGTCCAATCCTCTCCTATATCTTCCTTTGTCTATAGAATCCTCTTTACAGATTGTTAAGAATCCGTACTTCTCCAAAGACCAACATTCGCGGCACATTTGTAGGAATTTATCGAAAGTCATGTCTGCGTTGACGTAGTCGTCGTATAGATGTCTTAGATTTAACGCGTCCTGCTTAAAAACAATCAACAAATTACAATTGTCTCTTATCAGATGCTTTGGTATTCTCGCATACGACTGGGCTAGATAAAACATGTCTAACGAATTGTGTCTTCCCATGCTGAAATAATTCCTTATTGGGCTTTGAGGTTGCGTCATAATATCGTCGAATATGATGACTGAATTTTCTTTTACGTCTGTTGGTTCTGGTATCCCGTCTCCGCAGCTGTTGTATTTATAATAGCCGATTTCTGGAACTCTGGCTAAAATTTCTTCAAGGAATTTATATTTCGGTTGAAAGAGAGACTTTGAAAAAATGTAAACATTTGAAAACTTTACGCCGTTGGGATGTAGAAGAATATTTTATTAACACGTTTGTCTTTCCACTACCTGAGGGGCCGCAAACAATAGACCGAACATTATCGGGTAGTAATATGCTGTGTTTGCGTTTATGGTTCGAATCAGCCCGCTCTATGGGACAGACTTGCAAGGAGACGTTTTGCTTCTCAAACTTCATGGTGAGAATAATAAGGTTGGGTGTAATAGCAACCGCTTTTATACCTATAAATAGCCAGACGGTGCAGGTGGAGCAGTCAGTATGGCACCACGAATACAACGAGGTAAACGTCGCCGTGGAGACGGTATCATCAATACGCTCATAAATAAACTACCTGTCGAACTACACATACCAAAGTATAAATTTTGTGGTCCAGGCACGAAACTAGAAAAACGATTAAAAAGAGGCGATACAGGAATCAATCCTCTGGACGAAGCCTGCAAGTTACACGATATAAGCTACGCGCAGAGTTCTGATATAAACGATCGACACATAGCAGACTTGAAATTGGCACAGCAAGCGTCTAAACGTGTTACAGCACAGGACGCAAGTTTTGGGGAGCGTGCAGCGGCTTACGCCGTCTCGAAAATCATGAAGGGAAAAGTTAAAATGGGAGCTGGATTGGATAACATTAAGAAACTGAAGGCTGCATACAGAAAAGTTGTGACAAAGAAAAACAAAAAACAAAAAAAGAAACGAGTTTTGAAGTCTCCTAAAAAAATAGGCGGTATATTACCCCTGCTGCCTATCCTTGCAGGTCTAAGTGCCCTTGGGGCTTTAGGTGGTGCAGGGGCGCAGATTGCTAAAGCTGTCAACTCAGCAAAAAACGACAAGAAACAGCTTGGAGAACATATACGACATAACCGCATGCTAGAAAGCATCGCTTTGGGCAAGAAGGAGGGGATAGATGAGCTCATTCGTCAGCACAGAGACGGCAAGGGACTATTTTTAAAACCTTATCCGTCCGGCAGAGGAATTCGTCTAAAAAAAAGCCCTAACGAACCACGACTTGGAACGATATGCAAAGAAGCTATGCATTCCCCATTTCAGAGGTGTGTACATGCGAAACGAACTACCTCCCAGACCGCATAAACAGGAACGAATCATTGTAAACCTCGATGATGCCTCGGGGCCTGGGACGCATTGGGTGGCGTTGAAAAAGCGTGGTGATAGTTCGTTATATTTCGACAGCTATGGCGACTTGCCACCGCCTGCGGAAATTGTGAATTATGTTGGTCCGCATTCTAAACTGTTTTACAACTTTACACGCTATCAAAAATACAACACCGATATTTGCGGACACCTTTGCTTGGCGTTTTTACTATAAAAGTCTACATCTCCCATCTAACAGTGTTAAAATGTCTCAAACGTTCATTCTAAGCGGATGTACATCCGAAATAACCAACACGATTTTTCCTCCCATCGAGCTGAAAGATGGAGTGGACTACGAGATTGCAATGTTGCGACTCGATGCTTACAACTCTATTCCAAACGTCACAGAGACCAACAATTCGTTGATGGTTATAATGGGCGAACAACAACACGTCATCACCATTCCTAAAGGAACATATGAGATTAGAGACATTTCGGAGTATGTTGCACTCGTTATAAAAAAATTAACGAACTCCACTCTTGATCCTGATGTGGTTTTTAGAGTCAGTGTGAATCCGAATACTCTGCTCACCACAATATTTTGCTCTCTCGACCTCTCTTTTAAAGTTCCAAACTCTGTGGGTCCTTTACTAGGATTTACAACAGAGGATGAAATTCCTGCATCGACTTCAGTGGTGTCTACAAAGCAACCAGACATTAATAATGTAAACACTATATCTGTTTGTTGTAATCTAGCATCAGCTTCATTCGTTAACGGACGTTCAGCACACAACATATACGACTTTTTCCCAACCGTTCCACCGGGGTATAAAATATCAGAAGCCCCAACGAACCTGATTTTTCTACCGTTAACCAACATAGACAAAATAACAGACATTACCATATCGCTCGTGGATCAGGACGGAAGGCTTATCGATTTCAGAGGTGAGCGAGTGTCGGTGAAAATCGTCATTAGGAAGAATGGGGCTTAACGTCAATAAATCTTCACCAGCCGAATCGGCATATAAGTCGGTGCAGCGTGCTCGTCCCGGTAATCAACGTTGTACCGTCGGCAAGTTAACAACTGCTAACAAGAAGTATCTGGAATATCTAGGATTTGTAGTATTGCAGAATGGACGTTCTAAGCGTAAATAATAAAGCTTTATTTGAAGACGCCATTGAAAATTCGCAGTATCATGGATTTAAGCCTTATAACACTACGGCTCTAGGCGAAAGCGACGAGATACGAATCCCCATTCAGGCAGAAAGCTTGTATGCGTTACTCAATCAGAGTTTCATATCGATATGCGGCACTATTACATCTGACAAAGACGCCGAATACGTCGGTAAAATTGTTAATAATGGGTTTTTGCATTTATTCGATGAAATAAAACTCAATATTCATGGAGAGACCGTGGATCGCACTAGGAATCCTGGTATTACGAGCTTGCTGAAAGGTATCTGCTCCTATAATAATTCTGATTGTGTCAGGCTTCAGAACTCCGGGTGGGTACACCCCAGTGTTGATACTGTTGATGACATTGTAAAATCTGGAAAGTTTAACGTTTGCATACCGTTGAGCCATATTCTAGGCGTCGCTGAAGATTACAAGAAAATTCTGTTAAACTGCAAACTAGAACTCGTACTTATGAGATCCAAGAACACTATGCACGTCACCAAGGGAGGAGTTAGTAAAATTAAAGTTACAGATATAGAATGGTTTGTTCCGATGCTTAAACTATCAGACATTGAACGCTTGAAGCTGTTAAACACGTTGGAAAGCGATAGCTCACTGCAGATATATTTTAGGAGCTGGCAATTATATGAGCAACCGAGCCTACCACAAGCAACCAACGTTTCATGGAACGTAACAACTTCCCCTCAGCTGCAAAAACCTAGAATGGTCATCGTAGCATTTCAGACTGATAGAAGCAAACACGATGCAGACGGTTCAAAATTTGATCTACCTGATGTACGGGACGTGTCAGTATATTTAAACGATAAAAAGTATCCATACCATTCTTTCAATGTAGACAGCACCAATGGTGCGTATGGATTACTGTATGAGATGTATGCCAGATTTCAAGATTCTTACTACGAGCGTTCGTCATCACCGCTTCTTAAAAGGAGCGATTTTATAAAAAATACGCCATTCTTTGTGGTGGATTGCACCAAGCAGAACGAGGATCTGAAGTCTGGTGCTTGCACTACGAGAGTTGAAATTTCTGCTACGAACAACATTCCAGCAAATACAAAGGCTTACTGTTTAATCCTACACGATCGCTGCGTAGAGTATACTGCTCTTACCAACATTATTACCAATGTAGTCTGAAAATTTCGTCATATTGGATGTTCAAGGTTACCAGTCCAGTAGCAAGGAATTTGTGGCTAAAGAGATAGCATTAATTAGCCACGAGGGACGAATGGCACATTTTATACTATGCCCACCGGTAGGTGTAACACCTGACATGAAATCTCAAGGATATATAGAATCGTACATCCACGGAATTCCTTGGGATAGCGGATACTTGCCTTACGATGACATGAAACCTGTGATGGAAAGCGTGTTGCAGTATGATAACAAACTTTATTGTAAAGGACTTGAAAAAACGAAATTCTTGGAATATATGTTACAAAGACCAATAATAAATTT
The DNA here is from genome assembly GCA_964059195.1 of Ectobius pallidus. Classification (NCBI taxonomy): domain Eukaryota; kingdom Metazoa; phylum Arthropoda; class Insecta; order Blattodea; family Ectobiidae; genus Ectobius; species Ectobius pallidus. The sequence continues at coordinate 42,250,695 of CAXKWD010000012.1, forward strand.
GGACGATGTCGGTGTGCCAAAGCTGAAGAAGATTAGAGACTGTAAAACCAAGTGTCTATTTCACCCCAGACAAGATTTCAATTGTGCCCTGCAGAACGTCATTGTATTGAATCTTTGGTTGAAAAGTCGTTATGATTTTAAAGATTTATGTAGCCCTTGAATAAATTCAATTCATAGCAAACTCTTGTTTTTTATTTAGCAACATCTGTTTTTTTTTTCCCCACACCTACATTTCCCTCCTCTTGCTGCCAAGGTAGACTGGTTTCCTGTAAAAACATGCATATGACATATGGTAGGAACATTATGAACATGCGGGTGGTCATGAGGTAGTCCCGAATTCATTCATTATCTTTTAAATTGAATGAAGTCGGTTTGAAATAATTTTTTTAACACAGGTTTTGATTTTTGTCATTTATTGCAACAATTTTACAGTGTGGTATAAATCTTGATCATCCATGTGGTCCTCCAATGTGCATCTTTTACCATGCTCGCAGAATCCATCATGGAAAAGGGTGTATTTAATCTGAAAACACAGAGAACAAAAAAAAAATCATAAGTCACTTGTCACTAAAAAATAAATAGAAGGGAACGGTGAAAATAATACTTACAGCTTGCTGTAGTTTCTTGAAGAGGAGGCAGTGGTTGTCACAATCCCTGCTCCAGGACACGAAACACCCCTCCACGGCGATGAGGCAGCGAGTGTAGTGTCGTACTCCATCGCATGCCTCTTCATGATGATTTCGGGAGTGCGTTATGGTGTCGTCGGCGGTGGTTCTAATGGTGTGACCGCATGGGAGGATTGTGCTGAAATCGATCTCACCGTTGTCTGAATATACCGCCTTGTAGAGCATTTTGAAGTTTACACCGATTATTTCTTCCCCCTTCTTATCCAAAATGTATATTTTAAGATGTTCTTGTGGGTCAGGGGTGAGTATGATAGTAGGTAGCGGTGGTGGCAGGTCCTCTTCTTCTTCTTCGTCGGGGATGATTTCTTCCTCGACGACGATCTCAGCTTCTTCGCGGTGTTTACACATTTTTCACTAAGTAATGTTGCAAGTTCTATTCTTTATATATGTAAAGTCTCCGCCCATAAGCAGCTGTGTCCATTGTCAAAATTTAGCAAGTTCTTTCTTGCAAAAATAGAGTACCAGTATACTGTCCATCTGTAGAGGTAAAAAAATCCGATGGAACATGGATATAGGGGTAATGTTTAAGTTGCACTCATGTTCACAAGGAAAAAAAAACCGGTTTAGTATCCATACTAATATGCACTTAACACTTTGCCGGTGCTAGTTTTAAAATTGCAAATGCAAACTTTGTGTCTTTTTAAACAAAGGCTACATTGCGGTAATAAAAACCACTGGGATTAATTTCTAATCCGTAGTACACAAAAGAAAGGCTTATTTCGTTCACTTGTTGAATTTGTTCCTCGGTCATTTTATTAAATCTGTTTGGTAGAAACACTGAAAATCCATCACGGAGATCCAACACTATGCGACGTCCATACTTGGTGAACGTAGAACGTGCTTGTTTGATGTGATAGGGCTTACCAATTTCTAAATCCTGCAGCGGTTTCATCTCACTGGTAGTAATGTCCATATTACCATATCGCTGCAGTGTTGCAACTATGGGTGGAATGTTAAGCTTCTCCATCGGAGCGATTTGATCCGAAGGCGGAGTGGGTGCAGTTTGCTCTGTAGCGGGAGTGTTTAGCGTTTCGGACGCCTGCATGGAGTTTAACAGCTCCTGTAATGCGATGTCCAATTCCGCGGCTGGCTTGGGTGTTTGTTTACGCTGGCGCTTTGAAGTAGACATTCTCCTAGCTTCTCGAACACTGATTATTAGTCAAGGGTCTAGCGTCTATTAATACACTACTGCAACCAATCAGAAATCGCCTTATTTCAACCAATCAAATATGGTCTTATTATAACCAATCACGATCAATGTTAGCGTGATAAGTAATATGGCCAGTGAGAAACGACCGGAAATGACGTCAGAATTTCCTCCGTGTCCACAGACATCTTCGCCAGATGTGTTTAAATTTAAAAATGGACAGTTGGGCGCCCATCTTTTGTGTTCAGTTGTTGGGTCGTCAGTTAATTCCCATTGGCCTATAATTATGCGACAAAAATAACATTCTGTAGCGTCACCGTATCCTGTATAGAAAAAACCATTGTCTACCATTTTATCAATATCGATAAACGTAATAGGCCATCTTTCAAATGTTTTTCTGCGATCTGATACACACTTCATATTTAACATTCTATACCTTTCATTCATATCGAGCGATGGCCGCTCGACAGATGACAGTCAGTTACTGACACAAAAAAATAAGTGATGTAGCAATATAACTTGTCTCAACATGCTGGATACGGTTGACCGATGACAACTGGGTGATAGGTAATTTTACATACTATACAATGTATGAATAAGAGTTTATAAAAAATTTTCAATGTTGAGATCTGATAAAATAACATTGTAATGCTAGGAAGAGATGTGCTTAGGCAGTCAACTGGAAACTTGTAGTGGTTCTCCACGGAGGATGCGCGCGCAAATGTGGTTGTGGTCTCAGTGAATATAGCTTCAAAATGTATTATTTTATCGCAGTAGCGAGCTGGCCACAGCTCACTCTGGAAGGCTGCTCTGGTATGTTTCGCGAGAGTGAAAGAGATCGCGTAGCAAGGTCAGCAAGTCTGATTGTAAGCATATGTTAACGGAGCGGAATAGCCATCAATGCATTAGTTATCGAAATCGCGTTTATTCCAAGGAATGAACCCCTTTCCCTACATTTGTATAATTTGTTTTTTGTAGAGGCTATTCATATATTTACAACGTAAATGAAATAATGTTTTATATACAACCGTGATAAAAAAAAATTGTCGTGGGAATTTAACAACGTATAACACTCCTTATCTTAACAATGGCTACCTTCGCGAAGACCCTTCATGCGTAACATTCCTTATCACCATAAAGAGACTCGGCTAAAAGGTCTTATCATTTAACCGGATGCGCGACTTAATAGCCAAAAGGTCTTAACCCCATCCATGTCGGATACGGTTGACCGGGTGCGCAGCTGGGTCTTATCTTGACCGGAAGGGCGTAATGGACCAGGTGGTCTTATCTTGACCAGGTGACAGCGCGAAAATTTTTAACGGTCATAACCGTCTTCCGTGACGTCACAAAGCTGACCCATCCAAATCTGCGCCCCCACCTCACGCCCCCAATCTGCGCCCCCAAACCGCGCCCCCAATCTGCGCCCCCAATCTGCGCCCCCAATGTCGTCACACAGAAATATAAACTACTCTCTTCTATTTAGATGTAGTCCGTCCCGTCCTATTTCAGTGTCTTTAATCCAGCAATTTAGGTCCACAAAGACTAGATCAAGATGTTGATAAACCCATTCAATCCCTTCAATCACACTGTCCACATATGCACTTGGAATGTCTGTACGTCGCAGCACTCCACTTACTGTTACCTTTGCATTTACGAATTTCTTTTTCGCTGTAGCGCGTAAGTCCCACATTTCACCAGTTACATGGTCAGCTGATTTTGAACTTTTCAGATTATTAGTCCGACATGCAAGATCACTACTTTTTCTTTCTCCCCACCTTGCATAGACTCTATTCGCCACCCTATTTGGTCGATCCTGATTCCCGGGCAACAGTCTACCACTGCACCTGTCATTTTACATTCAGTATCAATGAATTTTATAATTGAGTCACCCATAATTAGAGCTTCTGGGCTCTTCATTTCATTTGATTTCTAAATCACTGCTTTCGTCGGTATGTTTTCTGCTTCTTTTTGAACCAATAACTTTTCCTTCAATGAACAATTTTCGTCATTTAGCTCTTTTGTTTTCTGGTTTGCAACCTCTTTTTTCTCGAGTATTGCGGTTTGGTTATTTTGTGAGGAGACATCAATACATTTCCAGGAATCACTGACTGCACTTAGCCTACATTTGCACACTTAAGATGGTGCCACTGCTCACAATTTAAGCATTTTATGTTTTTGTTGCACACCTCACACTGGAACTTGTTTGCTCCATGGAGTGTTAAATTTAAATTCCTACTGCCCGCCATTGTTGGTCTTTTCCTCCCAATTGTCTAACGGTCACCAACTATGAAATCAAGTTTTTACAATGAATGTAGATTTTACCTTCCAATTACAGCATATAAGTCACACCACTTAACACTTACACCACAACAACTACTAGAAACATGCTATTAAGTTTTCCCAAAAAAACTTTTACTTTCCTCGGAGCGTGACCTGTATGTCTCCCGACCGTGACGCTCAAATTAACGTTTTAATTCCATTATTAATTCCATAATAAATACTAAATATAAGTAGGTATAATCCGTTTTACGGCTTCTTAGTAACCAGAAAATAAGAATAAGAAATATTATTTCTGATGTCATTTTACACTTTTCAAGGCGAATGCTGTGTCAGTACGAGTGAGTGTCATTCAAAAGACTTTTACACTTCTGTTTCAGTAATTTGCAATTAGTTATTTTTATAAATGTTTTGGTTAAAATATTTTATTGAAATATTACATCGTGAAGTCAATAAGAATGTTTCATTTCGATATCTTGATCCATAGGTAGTTCCATAAGTGGTTAATTAATTCAGCAATTAATAACAACAAATTATAAATGCTAGCGAATTTGGTGACTTTTCAACCTGATATAACTACTAAGGCTTTCACGGCCGGCGTTCAATGATATTTCTATTTCCGGGCTGTATGGCCGTGGTCTATCCGATGAAATTGCTAACGTTTCGCCACGAACTGCGTCTGGCATCTTCAGAGCTCGTTACAGCTAGGTGGTCGGCTGCGAACTGCTGGCAAGCACTCAAACACTGGTATTTATACCCTCTCTTCGCGCTCTGGTTGGTCGGCGCTCGGCTGTTGTGAAGAGAAGAAGAGAAGAAAAAAAGAGAGGATAGTTCACAACAGCCGAGCGCCGACCAACCAGAGCGCGAAGAGAGGGTATAAATACCCGTGTTTGAGAGCTTGCCAGCAGTTCGCAGCCGACCACCTAGCTGTAACGAGCTCTGAAGATGCCAGACGCAGTTCTTGGCGAAACGGTAGCAATTTCATCGGATAGACCACGGCCATACAGCCCGGAAATGGAAATATCATTTTCAACCTGAATTTAGACCTATTGTTAAAATACTATACCATCAAATAAAACCAAATATGTAAAAGATGAATCGCGAAATATTTCAAACATATTATCAGTAGAAGGATCATGGGTATATTTTCTACATCTCAAATACCTTGTTCGATTTAATGATTTTTTTTCCTTTTGCCGCTTGTCTATAAGACAATATGATGCAAAAGTGGGAATAGAAATCCAATTAATAGAAGCCTTGAAAGTAATCTGTTCTCTCTATCAAAAGTCCCTTATGGGGAATGAAACTGAGTCTTCCGGGTGAGAGGAATGTTTTACCATTGCACTATAGTTGAGCTATAGGCCTAACAACACTAATTAAATTTCATCACTGCTTATCTGATTTAGTCAGATTTGTTTGAACAGTCTTCAAGACAAAATATCACAGAACGGTTCTCTTTCATTTTTTACAAAAATATTTCCTAAGATTGCATGTTTAGCCTATATTAAAGCAAACTTCATTATATTATAGAGACTGTCGAATAATGTTATTGGAGAGGTTAATATAACCACATTATAACATATTATGTTTCGATATTAGTGGTGGATACTATTGTTGAGTCCTCTTATGATTGACTGACTTATTTATCTGAGCATGGTAGTATGATATTATTTTTAAAAACTATTAAAATATTGATATCTAGACTCCAGTTATAAGGCCCACTACTCTCCAATTGGATATAAGTTAGTTAAGTGTTTATTAGGCCTACCGCGAGATTTTGTTGTTTTGTTGTTTTTGCTTATTTTTCTGTTTAGATAATATTAGTTTACTGTTTGATGCTTATGGATACACAGACGCGCAGACATGTGCAGTGTGTACACGAGTCCCCTTACACTGAAAGTCACGTGAACTGTTTTGTAAAAAGCACTTTTCTTGAAGTCAAGAGAGCTCTAATCGAATATTTCCTGCGAAAACTTAATTTTGAACTTCCCTACTTGTCTTACCTAACCAATAGAACGACAAAAAAGAAAGTCAAATTCAGTGGCGGAAGGTAGCATGGGAACACAACATACACACGCGTACTATATACTACATAGGCTATTAGTAGAGCCCGAATTTTTAGGTTTTATAATCCCAGTATTATGTTTTTAAACATAGTAAAACAGTATTACTTTAGTTTTTTACCGTTTTTAAGCAAAATGTTTAAGTTTCACTCCACTGTAACAAGTACAACAAGCATATAGAAACAAATATAAAAAGTTATTTTAGTTTTAATTATCTAGAAAACTTTAGGACCACATTTGCTTCATTTTTGACCCTTTATTGTTTATGAATGTTGTTCACATTTCATGTGAATAATTTTTTCTTATTTTGTGTGTAACATTGTGCGCTGTCTAAGTTGCATAATTTTTCTCAAGTAGTTCCACTAATGACGTAATGCTGGCTGCCGTGAACTATTTCTTGCGCGGCGACACACGGGTTGGGGGTAAAATTCGTCTGGAATGTTCTAGTCTGTAGTAATCAATGTTCCCCACCCCCTCTTGACCCTTCCATTAAGCGGACTTATACAAATTCAGAGGGCAGTGAGAGAGTTGTCTGCCTGCCTTTCAGTAAGTTCAGTCTTACTGTCTTGTCTTGTATGTCTCATCTCTTCAGGTGCACACCGCTCGTTAAGGAAGAAGTTCTTTATTCCTCAAATTCTCGCTTCATGTACTTTCGTATACTTAACTCTCATGTTAGTTAATTCGAAGAACTCTTATATTGTAGTCTTCTATAGTGCAAGATCTACAAATCTAAAGTACGTCTTGTCTAAAGCAGTTTATTGAAAAGTGTAGTAATACTGTTAAGCGATACAGTCTGCCTTTTACAATAAAACATTCTGCATAGTATTACTTGTGCACATCGGCACAGAATAAGTAACTATTTATAAATATTCTAAGTGATGAATATTGAACTTTGTACTCAAGCTTCCAGCCTAAAGGAAGTTTCCAAGATCACATTTACGTGGCTAGGCAGCCATCTTGTATAAGCAATTAGGTCAAAGGACATAAAGCTAACTAGTGCTTATATTTCTTCAATTCTACATTCATATTACAATTACTATTTATTGCGAATTAAAGGCAATCTTGAATTAGAAACATTTGTGATCTTTCCCCTGAAGTCAAATCGTATATGTGCAACGAACAGTTCGTGCTATACGAAGGACCATTTTTATACAATGCTTGTACCGAATGGCCTTCTCTCATCGGAACTCTGGCTGTCCTCGAAGATTTCCACTGCAAGAATACAGTTTCTCGCCCAGAAGGAAGCCGACAACGTAGCCTGCTCGCCGCCAGAGTTTTAGCTGCCCTCTTCATCATCTGTGCATGGTTTGAGGGAGCTTACCTAGAGACATTCCCTGTCCGGTTGGAGACGGAACAGGAGTCTGGCAAGGTTTATACTACTACAATTCGCAAGGGAAACAGCCATCGCCTGGTTCTCTTCTTCCTGCCCTCGACCAGGGTTGGAAGGCAAAGCTGTGGGTCGGATGTGGTCATCCATCGATGCTGTCTTGCTTGGAAGTCAGGATACCGCATGAAACTACTCAAAGGGAAGGAAACGCCATGAAAGCAAAAGATAAGTTCGCTAAGTTCCTTTCTTCCCCTTAAAACCCTCATTTGTATGCATGGTTAAAATTACAAGAGGCATTGTCAAAGCCTCCTTGATGATAAAGGTTTTCTCTTAACTTTATTGATTTTCAAAGGTTTAATTTATATTTCAGTAATTTATATTGAACAAAGGGGAGTTAATTTGTTTTACTGTTTTTGAAGCCTATTACCATAGCCTACCAAGAGGGTATAGTTTATTTTTCTTTTATCTCCAAAGACGGAGATAAACTGTTTTCATGCAATTTGTTTGTCATTTAGTAACTTGGTTCTTTTTCTTAATAAAATTGTTATTGGAAAATTTACATGTACTTCTTGACAATCCTAGGCTATCCTGTCTTAAAGACGACCACACCAGACTCGCAGAAAATATTAACATGAAAAAATATTAACAAATGTATGAATTAATGAATGAATGAAATGCTTTATTGTTCGTAATATGTACAAAACATACATGAAACAGTGTCAATGTTTATAAAATAATACATATCATACAATTATTATTACAAAGAAAATAAAATACAGAATATATAATAGTCAATGACTAATAAGGTCCAGACTCAAAACAAAAACGTTAAATCTGATCACAATGTTGTTTATTGATTTTCAGCTGGGTGTTTTATGTCATCTAGTGAATAAGGGAAAAGCTTTATAAGCCAAGCTTTTAATGAAGCTTTAAAACGGTTTCCTGTGAGCTCCTTTAATTCTTTCGGAAGCAAGTTGTAGAAACGAGCTCCTATGACATACGGGCTTTGACTAGAGAAATTTAATCTCTTTGTGGTAATATGGTATACCAGTTTATGTCTTGTGTTATAATGGTACACATTAACATTTGTGGATGTCAATGTATCGTCATTTACAACAAGCAGGATGGTTTGAAATATATAGATAGCATATACAATTAGTATATTATATTGAACAAATATTCCCTTGCATGAAGTTCTTGCGGGTTGTTTAGCAAGTGTCCTTAAAGATCGCTTTTATAATATGAAGACCCTTCTTAACTAGGTTGCGTACGTTCCTCCCCACAATACTATACCATAAGATAGAAGAGAATGAACCAAGCCAAAATATACAGCCTTTAATGAAACAGAATTCAGATAATAAGCAATTCTTCTAAGCAAAAGTATATTTGACGACATCTTTTTACATAACTAGTCAGTATAGTCTCCCCAACTTAAATGTTCATCAATATGGAGACCTAGAAATTTACAAATTGCTGTATTCTTAATACTGATAGCCTACCATTATTCTGTACTTCTAGATGCTGCCCAATTCTTTTGGGGCTAAAACACATCAATTCTGATTTATCAATATTTAGCATTAAATTGTCTTCTACAAAATTAAATTTTGCCTCTCCTAAAAATTTGCTGACTTGCTCACTCAATTTGTTGAAATCTTTTGCCCAACATAATGCTGAAGTGTCGCCTGCATACATAGTTAAAATGCAATTTCCTGTTAGGTTGCACGGAAATTTGTTTACATATATTATGAAAAGAAACGGGCCCAAAATAGAGCCCTATGGTACCCCAAAATTTGCATTTCTTATTTTAGACTTTTTTTCTATCTATTATATGCCCAGAGTCCGAAACTACTTCAGTACATTGTTTTCTATTACTTAAATAAGATTTCATAAAATCCAAAAGCTTTCCACGTATACCATTTCCATTTAACTTTGATAAGAGAATGTCATGATGTACTCTGTCAAAGGCCTTCGACAGATCTAAAAATAGTCCTGCTACTTGACTACCCTCATTAATTTTTTCAGGAGCATGATGCAGGAATTTTGAAGCAGCCGTTGTAGTATTGTGGCCTTTCCTGAATCCATGTTGAAATTCTCAAAGAATCTCAAATTGTTCATAGAATTCAGTCATTTCCTCTAATATGTATTTTCTCTACTAATTTGCTGCAAGTAGATGTTAAGGCGACTTGTCTATAGTTTTGTACAACATATTGTTTTCCTTTTTTTATTGACAATTTTAATTTTTCAGGAAATACTCCTTCATCTATTGTGCAATTTATTGGGTGAAATATTGGATCTGCTAGCTCATCTTTACATTGCTTCAGCAAAAACGAAGAAATTTCATCATTTCCTGCAGCTTTTTTATTTTTGAGACTATCAATTAACTAAAGCACACCTTTCTTACTTATGGGTGGGAGCGTGTCCATACAAACTCCCTCTAGAGCTGGTCTACATGGCAGAGGATTTCAATTGACCGAGCTACAATTATAATTTTCTATAATATAAATGAAATAATCATTAAACAAATTACTTACTATTTCAGGATTTGTATATCTTTTTTCGTCAACCACTAACTCTATATTACAATTGTTATCTTTAATCAATCATACATGCTTTTTTATGTTCTTTAACCATTTTCCAACAGGTCTTTGTTAGACAATCTGAAGTTTGCACTCTATTAGAACATTCTTCAGATTTCTTTAGATTTCAGCCTCTTCAGATTTCTAACCTCTTTACGGCATTTAAATTTTAACCATTTGTACCTAATATTAAAACAATCTAGCTTTGTTGTCCTATACAAATAATAATTAAGTTCCATTTTTTCTTTTAGGTCTGAAGTTTTACTATCTAATGCATCACGTTTTGAAATGGTGAAACCTGTTCTTTTATATTTACTTTCTTAATTGGGCACATGGAGTTCAAGTGCCAAGTTAAAATATCTAAGAAAGCATTCCATTTGCTGTCAGATCCTTCAGCTTCACATTGTAGGATTCTTGTTGTAGGCTTAATTTCAGCATTCTAATGTTATTCTCAGAGAATATTCTCTTATACTGGTATCTGTCTCTTATTATATCTATTTCATCAAATTTAAAAATTATGATTTGCATCAAATGATCTGAGATATAACCGTTTATGACATTTGCATACACAATTTTATCATTATTTGTTATAACATGAACTAATGAGGTCTTGCAGTTAGAGGTAATTCTGGTAGGCTCATGGCCCAATAAGTCTACTGCTCCATGTGACTGAATACAGTCTTGAAAGCTCCTGGCTTCCAAAAAATCTACTAATGTATCCACATTCAAGTCTCCTAGGATAACTATTTTTCTCTTACCTACTCCTGAATTTACTCTAAAAAGTATATTTTCTAATTTATTTAGAAATACTTCAAAATTACCGGAAGGGGATCTGTATATACCAATAACATAAAATAATACATTGCAGTAAACTATTTTAACGATACAGGTTTCAAAATCCATCTCTACCCTTAAGTCTTTAGCCCATGATACACTCTCGACTGAGTTAAATTGCATATCATTTCTACAGTAATGCGCAACTCCCCCTCCTTTATGGTTTGACCTACAGTAATATAAAACAAGATTATATCCACTCAACTGAAGAAAATTAATGTTTTCAACTAACTTTTGATGCTCTGTCATCACAACTACGTGGGGGCTATTTCTGATATGTACAAATCAAAAACATCAATTTTATTTCATAATCCCTCAACATTGTAATGCAGAAGACTAAATTTCCGGGAAGTTCACAATAACTATGCTTAAGATTACCCACCTTCAAATTAAAATCAAAATCAGGCCCAAAGGACTGTTTTACATCAGAAACCAAATCAGGCGTATTTTTTTCACATGATCTGGGACCAAGCTTGGATTGAAGGTTTGTATTGGTCGTTTTGCTAGGCCAATTTTTACTAGGTAAAGGCCTATTCAGGGTTGTTTCTGTACCCCTAAAAGTCATGAGGCACATCTTGTAGGGGAATTACTGGTAGGCAAGAGGTACACTTGTTTCTAAGATATTCATTGACATTCTCAACAATTTTTTACCTACAAATTTTTTGCCCAAGTAGGTAAGATGAAGGCCTTGCCCAGTATGAAATCTTTTACCAAGACAGCTTCATCATCATCATCAACCTTGCAGGGATTAGGCATTAATGCCTGTTCCGTCTTCACAATGTTATGCCCATCTTTTCCTCGGGCGTCCAACGTCTCTTCTTCCTCGAGGCTGATAAGCATTTACTAAAACTGGGATCCTTTCGTTATTCATACGACTTAAGTGGGCTTTCCAGTTATCTTTATACTCTTCTATTTTTTCATTTATACTGTATATATTTAATTCTTCCCTTATATCTTCATTTCGAATCCTATCCATTTTTGTACAGCCTTTTACTCTGCGGAGAAATCTCATTTCCGCTGACTGAATCTTGCTTCTGTCTCTTTCTTGTAGTATCCAGGATTCACTTCCAAACATTAATACTGGAACAGCCATAATTTTATAAAATTTTACTTTTGTATCTTTTCGTGTCTTATTTTGCAAAGTTCTATTTATTGTCCCACATATCAATTGAAAATTATTCAGTTTATTTTCAATGTCTCTATCTCTATCGTAACTTACATTGCATCCCAAATAATCAAAATAGGAAACCTGTTCTAGAATTTTATTTTCTATTGTTATCTTTGAGCGTACTGGATGTTTTCCTCTATGGGCCATAACTTTTGTTTTCTTTATGGATATTTTTAGGTTATATTCTTTTCCAATTTGACTCAACTTATACACTGAGCTTTGCAGATTCTCTTCACTGTTTTGTATTATTACTATGTCATCTGCGTATAGAAGTGTATTTAAGTATTTATTTCTAGTAATTGAAATGCCTGGAGCTACTTCATTCTTCCACTTATTCATTACGTCATCAATATAAATACAGAACAGTGTGGGTGATAGGCTGCAACCCTGTTTTACTCCCTGGTTTATTCTTATGGGTTCTGATTTAAGCGTGCCTGCGTTTATTATTATTCTTGTGTCTTTGTATAGACTTTTAATAGTTTCAACAAGATGCTCAGGATAGCCATTTTTATGCATTATTTCCCATAATTTGTTCCTTTCTACTGAATCAAAAGCCTTTTCGAAGTCGATGAATGCCATATGGGTTTCCAGATTGACTTCACGTCTTTTTTCCAAAATTCTCTTAATACTAAAAACATTGTCACTGCAGGAGCGCCCCTTTCTAAAACCTGATTGTTCTTCTTTAAGCAGCACTTCAGATATAGCTTTTAATCTATTGTTAATTATTTTAGCATATATTTTATAAACTGTATTTAACAAACTTATGCCTCTTTAGTTTTCACAATTTCCACGATCGCCTTTCTTAAACAATGAGACTACCTCTGAAACTCCCCATGCTTCAGGTACTCTACAATCTCGCAGCATATATTATACAAGTGTAATAATCTGAACTGTAACAGTATACCTCCATATTTAAGTAGTTCTGCATTTATCCCATCAGGACCACATGCTTTTCTATTTTTCATATCTCTCAAAACTTTCTGGAGTTCTTCCAGCGTAATTAAATCAATCATTGTATCATGTTCATTTCTGACATTTTCTTCAATTATATCTGCGTCATACCATAGGTCTTTGTAATACTGTTCCCATTGTTCTAAAGGAATTGTATTTATACTTGCTGAATCCTTCTCTGATTGATTAAGGTATTTCATCGTTTTAAAGGCTACAGTCTGTCTACCATGAACGTCATTTTCTAAAGTTGCAATGAAACGTTCCCAATAGTCGCTATGAGCTTTTCTTGTTATTTGCTTAGCATAGTTTCGTTTTTCTCTGTACTCTTCTCTAGATTCTTCTGTTTTCTTTTGTAAGAAATTCAAATATGCTTTCCGTTTCTCTGGAATTGCATTTTTAATATTTTCATCCCATATTTTTACATATTTTATCTTCTTTGTTTTATTACTCAACCCCACGTTGAGAATACTCAACGTGGGGTTGGTAGCCCAACTTGAGGAAATATATATTTACTCAAATTCTTCACAGTGATGAGCCGGATGGATTAATAAGACGACGACTACAGCATGCTAAGGACAAACGATTTGGTATAACGGAAAGAGTAAGAATAGCTACCTGGAATGTTGGAGGGTTAACCAGTAAAGAGGAAGAACCAAGACAGCTTATATTTACAAATTTACATTTCTTTAAATACTTACAGAGGCTTTTAATTGATGCATTTACTTCCTGTACAAGTTTATTTACATATGATGTCGCAGTTAAGTCATACCGAAATGGTACCGAGAATATCAACACATTCGAATGATGTAGTTCTCGTAGTCTTTTCCTAAGCGAAGTCAACAGTTCATTTCGATTGTTTCTAGCTACGTCATTTTTCCCCTCAAGTGTTACTGTGAAGTCATCGATGGATTCAAGTTGGCTCTGTGTAGGAATCAGTGAAGTCACCTTTTCGAAACCAGCCCCAGGTTTAATAAAGGAAGTTATCTTGTGGTGAATCCTATTCTTTACCTCTTTGTAGATATGTCTGCCTTGACTATCGGCATACAAATTTACTCTGATTGGCTTCACATGCTGGATTGGTTTACTTGTTTTTTCTGAGTACTTACTAGGCCTGGACCTACCTGAAGTATTCTCTTCGTCTTTATCTATTTGTTCTGATAGGCCTTCATGTTCATGTATGTCTTCATTGTTTTGCTTACTAAGTAGCTCATATTTGTTCCTTAACGCTGGGAAGTCATTCTGGTTTTTTAAGTTGAGTCTAGGCCTACAAATATTTCTCATTTTAGTTGTTTCCCATCGTCCTTCAGGAATAGTTGGTGGTCGAGTAGTATCAGCTAATTTAAGAATGGCTTGACTACTTATACTATCCATCTGCTCCTTTAATCTTCTATTTTCTTAGACCAACATGTTCAAGTCGATCTGCAGCGTATTAATTATTTCCATCAATGATTTTTCACTATTTTCCATTTGCTTCACCTGTTCACTAACACTATATAATACATCCGTTTTGTTCAGTACACACTTGTGACACGTCCACTCAACATTTTCACTAGGTATGTCCTTCTCGTTAAGTCCTGCACATCTGAAGTGTACCCATCTGTCACAAGTTTCACAAAGAATACCGTTTTTTACTGCTCTATTACATTTATTACACTTATTTTCCGTTATAATTGTAGTTTTATCATGTAACGAATACACTTCTTCCCGACATCGTGTGCAATTGCTTAAGTCTATGCTAGCCATCATTCTAAAAGTGAGGTTAAGTTGTCACGGAGCGAGTAGCTTGACACGTCCGCTCCCTTCAGCGGACTCAGTATGAATCAGTATGAATAGAACACTATTATTTTTAGAATTACCCTTGTCATTTCCAACTCCATCATATAAACTAAAAAAGAACGCTTTTCAACAAATGAACGAATTTTTACATTACTTTACTTTTGGCGTCTTGCTGGAACAAGCATTGTGAATAAATGCAAGTGTATACCCTTAGCAAACAGGGATGGCGTTTAGGACCAGGTAGGTTCCTACACCCACAGGCACCCTCACATTTACAAGCGCAGGGGATTAGTATCTGTATCTGTATCTGTTACCCTATGATCCCCAGGTGGGGCGAAGGGGCCTCCAATGGAGGTTTCATTACCTATACTAATGTTGATATGCTTATTTTCCGAGAGAGGGTAGAGGGACAGGTGGTAAGCCCATCGCCTCGCAACCACCCTCTGGAAACTAAGTATGTCTTGGACGTGAAAGGGCCGAGAATTTTTGTCCAGAGGCTATAAAGGAATGTGAGAAAGATGGCCGCTAGTAGCTAAAACGTGTACTAACGCTCCGCATTCACAATCGCTGTTTGGAGGTGAAAAGAGAAGATTTGTGAAGATAGCTGAGTGAGTATCTTTGTGACACTACTTCCGAACATTTATAAGAGTAATTGTACAAGCAATAATGTCACAAACACGACAATCACGAAAGAATGAATCGGTAGAGGACGCCGTCCGGCGTGTTGTTAAAGAAATGTGGCAAGATGAAGCCATGCTCCGCAATGTTGCCAACCTCATCAAAGACTCCCTAGTTAGTGAGCTGCAGAAAACCATTCAAAAGAATACAGAGGTAATTCAAAGACTTGAACAGACTCTTGCTGCTAGAGATAAGAAGATTATGGAATTGGAATGCCAAATCACTAAAAAAAACAGACGATCTTGAACAATACCAGCGACGCCAGTGCCTGAGAATTTTCGGTATAAAGGAATCGGAAGGTGAAAACTCCGACGAAATCGTGAAGTCTGTGGCAGCGAAAGTTGGTGTAGACTTACAAATAAGTGACATTGACAGAAGTCATCGAGTGGGTAAATTTACCAGTGAAAAACCAAGGCCGATAATCGCGAAGTTTGTAAGCTACCGGAAGAGGAATGAAGTCTTTCGCAATAAACGGCAACTTAAAGGGAGTTCGGTAACAGTTCAAGAAGACCTCACCAGGTGGCGCCACAAGCTGCTCCAAGAATGCATCGGGAAATACGGCCTGCCAAATGTATGGACCATGGATGGAGTCATAATGGTAAAGAGAGGTGATAGGAAAATAAGAATATCAAGTGAAGAAGACATGATGTGAATAGCGTGTGCGTGCACCTGAACTAAGTACAGCACTAGCAGTTAATAAATAAGAGTAATAATATTAGAAATAATAAGTTAAATCTTAACATATTTTTAGTTAGTTTAGATTTCTGTGAACGACTCAGTTGGCACCATTGATTTGAACCATGTGTCTGCAAGTTTGACAGTTCCAGAGTTCGCTGACCTTGACTTAAGCGCCCTCAGAGAATTCCCGCAGTCATCCCTCATTGGACCCTCTGATTCAACAACAGATCTTCTTTCTAAAGCTCTCTCTTCCCACCCCTCTGCTCTCCATGTCATTCACATCAATGCACAAAGCTTACTGTCTCACTTCCAAGAATTATATTCAATTATCTCCCCTTTGCATTTGCACGCCATACTAATTTCTGAATCTTGGCTAAAACCAACTCTTTCCTCTTCTCTTGTAAATATCCCCGGGTACGTTTTATGCCGAAACGATAGGACAGGCAAAAGAGGGGGAGGAGTAGCAGCTTATATCAGAACGGACTTGAAACCTAAAATAATTCATCACTCCCCTAGTGAATATTCAGGCAGTACCGAATTTATGTTAATAGAGATTGTTACATCCTATCAGAAATGTCTTTTATGTGTAGTGTATAAAGCCCCTAATGCTCAACTTTCAAATGATTTAGAAACAGCACTACAAAATACAATGCTAGATTATGAACACTGTTTGATACTAGGAGACCTCAATACTAATTTATTGCAGAGGAATTGTACTAAAGTAACACAACTACGCACTGTAATTAATTCCCTAGACATGACCATTCTACCACTTGATCCTACCCATCACACTGAGAAAAGCGAAACCCTTTTAGACCTCATCATTGTTGACGATGCAAATAAAGTACTATCACACAGTCAATTGCCTGTACCAGGAATCTCTGCACATGACCTAATACATGTTTCGTATTCTGTTCAGTGCTCGAAGATGGCGCCAAAAATCATTACGTATAGAGACCTTAAACGTATTGACGAGACAGTTTTAATTGAAGATGCTATTGCATTTCCTTGGTACACAATATTCAATATTCGCACCGTTGATGAAAAAGTAGAAACATTTAACAAATTGATTTTGGAACTATATGACAAACATGCCCCCTCAAGAAGAAAACGGACAAACCGGCCTCCAGCCCCCTGGATGACAGAAACTATTCGAAAACAAATGACGGAGAGAGACGCGGCTTACAGAAATTATATACGTAACAAAAGTGAAACTAACCTACAAAACTATAAAACACTAAGAAACAGGACAAATCAAATTATTAGAAATGCGAAACTTAGACATATGCACACACTCATTTCGCCAGGGACAACCTGTGAAAGTATGTGGCGTAACTTACGCTCACTAGGACTAGGTAAAACAAAAGACCAGACTCAAACTATAAATATTCCTGTAGACAGACTTAATGAACACTTTACTAGAAGACCTAACGTGCACACAGATCCAGAAACATATGCAAACACTATCAAAGAAATCCATGCACTTCCCCCTCCCAATCGTGACAAATTCCACTTTACACAAGTTACCCCAATTGAAATAAAATCGGCAATAAAACGCATAAAATCCAAGGCCACGGGCGCAGACAACATTAGCATAACTCTCATTCATAAAATCATAGACATCATTCTTCCAATATTGACACATATTTTTAACGCATCACTGTTGACTGCTACGTATCCTTCCCACTGGAAGAAGGCATTCATCTCTCCCATAGCCAAAATTAAATCACCGTCAACCCCTAATGACTATAGACCAATCTCCATACTCCCAGCAATGTCCAAAGCTCTTGAAAGAATTGTACATACGCAACTGACAGATTACTTGAACAAATACAGACTGCTTGACCCATACCAATCTGGATTTAGAACTGGTCACAGTACAGCAACGGCACTGCTTAACGTAAATGAAGACATTCGACTAGCCCTAGATGACGGTCTTACAACCGTGTTAGTATTACTGGACTTAAGCAAAGCATTCGACTCAGTGAACATTGAACTACTAACGCATAAACTCACTGCATTGCATCTATCAGACAACGTAGTATCCTGGTTCATCTCCTATCTCACTGATCGCCTACAATGCATATCAACTCCAAACCAAAACTCAAAATGGCGGCCAGTACAGAGGGGAGTACCCCAGGGTTCCGTATTAGCACCATTACTGTTCTCTATCTACATAAATGACATTTCTAAATCCCTAAAACACTGTAAATATCATCTGTATGCTGACGACTTCCAACTATACATACACTCAAGACCGGAGACAATACACCATGCAATTGAAAAACTCAATAAAGACATAGACACTATATCCACATGGACAGGAAAGTTTGACCTAACTATCAATGCAGAAAAGTCACAAGCAATCATCATTGGACGACAGCAAATGTTTTGCCATTTGGATATGAACAACATTACCCCTATAACAGTAAATGCATCAATTGTCCCTTTTGTACATCAAGTAAAAAACCTTGGCATCATTATGGACAAAAATCTTAACTGGAAACTACAAACTACTGAGATATGCCGAAAAGTCTTCTCTACATTACACTCGTTAAAGCGACTCAAGAATTTCCTCCCCTTTAAACTAAAAAAAAATCCTGGTGCAAACATTAATCATGCCCCATTTTGATTACTGCGACGTACTATATACAGACTTAAACACCGACTTGGGACAACGACTGCAACGGGCTCATAATCTATGCGTTCGTTACATTTGCAACATCCGTAAATATGAACATATCACCCCCTCTTTTGAAATGCTGTCCTGGGCTAGACTAAACGAACGACGATTGACACATTCCATCACTCTACTATTCAACATCCTCAAGTCCTCTACACCAACTTATTTGTATGAACGTTTTCAACGGCTATCTTCTCATCATGATCTCGGTACTCGCTCACAAAGAAACTCTATTCTAAGTATCCCTCGTCATAAAACAACCCATTACTCTTGCTCCTTTGTTGTCTCCATGTCGCGATCTTGGAATGCTTTACCTGAGAACTGTAGGAACTGTCAAACACAAATACAATTCTTACGTAAGCTGAGCAATGATGCCATAGTTAGGGACTTGGCTTTACATTAACAACAATAAATCATCACATATCTAAATACTGAAAACGTTTCCAATTGTTCACAACTTTTCATTTTTATTTCACATTATATTTCTTAGTAATAGTTAATATTTTAGTAATAGTTTAAATCTTTTCACATCATATTTCTTAGTAATAGTTAATATTTTAGTAATAGTTTAAATCTTAGTAAGTAGCAAACTATTTTAACATATTTTTTTATGTATTGTATTATCTCTAGTGAACTAGTTCTAAGTCTTAAATGATAATAATATAATCATGTTCCTGTGTATTTGTAACTTTGTACTTGTATCATACTTATTTTATTGTAAGATTGTAAAGCTCAGTTGTATTAATCCTGGTTGAATGGAAGAAAAGGCCTAATGGCCTTAATTCCACCAGGTAAAATAAAACAATTCTAATTCTAATTCTAATTCCAATTCCAATTCCAATTCCAATTCCAATTCCAATTCCAATTCCAATTCCAATTCCAATTCCAATTCCAATTCCAATTCCAATTCCAATTCCAATTCCAATTCCAATTCCAATTCCAATTCCAATTCCAATTCCAATTCCAATTCCAATTCCAATTCCAATTCCAATTCCAATTCCAATTCCAATTCCAATTCCAATTCCAATTCCAATTCCAATTCCAATTCCAATTCCAATTCCAATTCCAATTCCAATTCCAATTCCAATTCCAATTCCAATTCCAATTCCAATTCCAATTCCAATTCCAATTCCAATTCCAATTCCAATTCCAATTCCAATTCCAATTCCAATTCCAATTCCAATTCCAATTCCAATTCCAATTCCAATTCCAATTCCAATTCCAATTCCAATTCCAATTCCAATTCCAATTCCAATTCCAATTCCAATTCCAATTCCAATTCCAATTCCAATTCCAATTCCAATTCCAATTCCAATTCCAATTCCAATTCCAATTCCAATTCCAATTCCAATTCCAATTCCAATTCCAATTCCAATTCCAATTCCAATTCCAATTCCAATTCCAATTCCAATTCCAATTCCAATTCCAATTCCAATTCCAATTCCAATTCCAATTCCAATTCCAATTCCAATTCCAATTCCAATTCCAATTCCAATTCCAATTCCAATTCCAATTCCAATTCCAATTCCAATTCCAATTCCAATTCCAATTCCAATTCCAATTCCAATTCCAATTCCAATTCCAATTCCAATTCCAATTCCAATTCCAATTCCAATTCCAATTCCAATTCCAATTCCAATTCCAATTCCAATTCCAATTCCAATTCCAATTCCAATTCCAATTCCAATTCCAATTCCAATTCCAATTCCAATTCCAATTCCAATTCCAATTCCAATTCCAATTCCAATTCCAATTCCAATTCCAATTCCAATTCCAATTCCAATTCCAATTCCAATTCCAATTCCAATTCCAATTCCAATTCCAATTCCAATTCCAATTCCAATTCCAATTCCAATTCCAATTCCAATTCCAATTCCAATTCCAATTCCAATTCCAATTCCAATTCCAATTCCAATTCCAATTCCAATTCCAATTCCAATTCCAATTCCAATTCCAATTCCAATTCCAATTCTAATTCTAATTCTAATTTAGGCTTGGAGTTCTTTTACGTGCCGTAAATCTACGACACGGGACCCGCAGCTTAAAGTCCCTCCCGGAGGACTCCGTGCCCAGGATTTTTACGTCCTGAAAATTCCATCGACCGCGGCCGGGTTTGATCCCGCGCCCTGCGGATCTAGAGGCGGGCACGCTACCTCTAGACCACCGCGGCCGACGCAGGGGATTAGGACGAACCGTAATTTCCGTCTCATGAGTCACCTAGTCTACTTCAATCAATCTTTGATTTTTTTACATGTCATTTTATCTTAAAATATTTCTTATATATATATATATATATATATATATATATATATATATATATATATATATATAATTTCTAAACATAATTACAAAAAGACACCAAACAATGTATAATTTACTTTAATAGGAACATAGGACTTAAAAACAGTTTTCTCGTAACTTTTATTTATGTAGCTTTATGTACTTTTTCTGAATCCGCAATTCCAATAAATATACCTTTTTGGTATCATTCTTATTCTAATGACGTGGAGAATTTATTTATATAAATCATGTTAAGATAAAATTGGTACTTAAAAAATCTTAGTTTGATTGGGAAAGTACAATACTTGACTAATGGGGTGGAAATACGCGATCGGGTACTGTATTCGTATTTAAAAATTTAGATGCACCCTACACAACATTAATTTACAGCTGTTTTAATTCATGAATGAGAATATTATCCACATGACAGTAATACGACAGAATTGTTAAGGGTAACAATATTACGATTAAAGTTCAAATATATTTATAACATTTGTAATAAAATAAACTACTGCCTAGTCCAGAGTCTAAGATGTTATTGAAGAACTCTTGCTGGTACAGAAACATCAAAAACATTATGATTCACATTTATGAGTCGTCTAAGTGACTTACTTCATCATTTGTTAGAAATGTTCCTATTAAAGTAAATTATACATTGCTGTCATTTTTCTTGTAATTATGTGTGGAATTGATATATTAAAAACATTTTTAGAAAAAATGACATATCAAAAATTCTAACATAGATTGATTGACGTAGATCAGGTGACTTATGGGGCTGAAATTACGGTCGGTCCTAATTCCCTGCGCTTGTAAATATGAGGGTGCTTGCGGGTGAAGGAACCTACCTGGCCCTACACGCCATCCCTGTTTGCTAAGGGTAGAAGCTTTTTAATAATGACTTTAATTTACTTTCTAAACTAACATGTGCCTAGGCCTGTGGTTTATAGTGTGCACGGACATACGCAGGTATACACCGTCAGTTGGCGAAAAAAAAATAAAAGCTAATTGGCTTAATTAATTTGGTTAAAACATGTTTTTGTAAAACATAGAGAAACTTAAAAGTAAAAATTTAATTTTTTTTTTACTTTACAATAAAATACATGTGTTAAATATATATCTTATCATGCATCCAAGCTTAAACCAATGAATATAGGAAAACAGGAAAGAATAAGATTCGAAATAATTCCTAAGTTCGAAAGTCATGTTAAGTCTTGAAAACTACATGCACAAGGTGTTTTATCCCTTTCCTATAACATTTACAATCTGTCGATTGCAAAGCTTTTCTACTGTGGTGTTCATTCATTAAAAGCCGCCTCATCGTCATAATAATAGAACTTCGTACAAAATCGCCCTGATGAACATACTAGCAGATAGCACTGGCAAACTATGTCTAGTCATGTGTATTCCCTTAAAAGTTTCCCGATTTCTGTTTCTGAACACGAAGTACAGTAATATGAAATACTTTACGACTGAGAGAGTAAACGAAGTGTTCTGTATAATCATTCACTTGTAGTGCGACGTGTATCTGGATTTATTTTCTAAACGCGAGCTTGTACTGCGCCTCTTATCTGATATCCGTAGTGTGTTTAATATTTCACTTGAATCCCTTGCCGTGTCAGCTTCTTTCATTGAATATAAAATGAAGCGAGCGCCACAATTTCGGGGGTGGATGTGAACACAGCGATCACGCGAACAATGTGGAAATGTTTAACGTTGCATTATTCTGCAATGGAGTTACCATGGTAACCATCCACTCTACGGCTGCAGATGCTCTAGGAAGACAATACTACTTGCTATAAATCACCAGGGGAGGCTGAGAAACTCGAACCCAACACAGAGACTCCCAAGAGCTCTGCCAAACTGGAAGCCCTGCTTTTATCCTCAACACACATGATTTAAGCTAAATTTCGTAAAACTGAAGCAGAATTATAGATTTTCAGAAATTCCGAAGT
The DNA here is from genome assembly GCA_964059195.1 of Ectobius pallidus. Lineage (NCBI taxonomy): Eukaryota > Metazoa > Arthropoda > Insecta > Blattodea > Ectobiidae > Ectobius > Ectobius pallidus. Next base: position 42,273,771 of record CAXKWD010000012.1, read on the forward strand.
TAATCCTCTTGGGTATGGATTATATAATATTTCTGAGAGAATTAATGTACTGAGAATTTCGATTCCGCTGTTTTTACTTTCATACTTCTTTCATAATTCTAGTCACAGTGAGTCGAAAGTGTAGGCAATAGTAGTCTAATATATTTAATAATAAACTTATTTGTTATTCTTGATCTCTCTTTCTTTCCTCTCTACATAACTCTCCTTTTCTCCCTATCCCTCCTTCTTTATGAATCCTCTTCTGTCTCTCTTTTCTCTCTATCACCCTCTCCCTCTGTTTCACTCTTCCACTCTCACTTTCGGTCCTTCTCGCTCTCCCTATTTCGCTCTCACAAAATCACTCCTTCTCCCTCATTCTCTCTCTCGTTTTCTCTCTTTCTCTCAAGCTGCCTTTGCTTCTCTCCCTGTCGTTTATTCACTTTGTTTCACTCAGCCAAATGCTTTTTATCCCCTTACTCGCTCTCTCTCGTTTTCACTCATCTCACTCAATCCATTCCCTCTTTCGCACCCTTTCTCGCTCTCGCTCACACACATATACAAGAGCACCCGGAAGTGTCTTCACCCCTTTTAGTAGGTCTACAAACTGAAATAATATTAAATATATATAATTATTTTTAAATTTAAGACTACACTGTAGTACACACTTAGCGTAGGCTGCCATTCTAGTCATTTTCTATTCTCCAAAGTATTTATTCCTATGTATCTCACGGCTAAACAGTGTTTGGATATTTTTAGATAATTTGATATGTCCGAAATCGAATGTGTGATATGAAAAAGAGGAAATGAACTGGAATATACACATATGGAAATTAATTAGCAAGGAATAAGGACAAGCAACTTAAGAGCAAAAAAACTTGTTGAGACCAAATTTGGAATAGGCCTATGCTGCGTGTGGGATTCGTTTCAGGCATGTCTAATAATACAGAAATGGTGCAGAGGAAAGCCGCAAGAAATGTTATAAATTAGTACTAAAAAACTGGCAGCGTTACAGCTATATTAAAAACACTCGGGTTGGAATGTTTACAATCCAAAAGGAAAATAAAGAGTTAGCAATTTTTTCGCTACCGAAACTACCGGCGTGGGAAGAAATCTACAGCAAAATGGAATAGCAGGATTACAAAAATAGAAATGACCAGAAACACAAAATTAAGAGTGACCTCAGAGAAGAAGTATTACCAAGTGATATTTCTTAATGGAGGGATTCAAGTTTGGAATTATTTACCTGCAGAAACCTTCAAAACGTGACCATTTTAACGAAACTATTAATTCACTTTAACGTGTTGAATCTCCTGTTATCATTCCAGTAATGTTTTCATTCTTCTACTTATTTAAAATTATTAAAATAACTCATTTTCAACAGATAAGGGTTAATATTAAATATATTTATTACAATATTCCGCCTTTACCCTTAACATATAATACACAACTTATCTTGAAAATGCATTTCGGCGTATGCTGCGCCATCTTCAGTTCATATAAGATGTAATGAACAAAACAAATAATGTTGTTTATAAAATTTGTTAATTGGTAACCTAGGTCACCGTTGTAGTCAAGTCAAATAAATTATTCTGGTCAGTTATGTTTTCATTAAGGATCTTATTTCTGTTCTTATAAATTTGAAAGTTTCCCAATGTATTTAGTCTAACACCCTTATCACAGATATGTAGGACTTCCATGGTGTTATTTAAGTTATCCAATCTATGACCACTATCAAGCAGGTGTTTAGCATACGCTGAGCGTAATCTGCCATATTTAAAGTCAGAAACATGTTCACTGAATCTTTGCTTGAATTTTCTACCAGTTTGTCCCAAATATATCTTTTTGCAATCAATACACGTCAATTTGTAAACTCCACTTTCTTCCATTTTATCCACAGAGTTAGTATTATTGCTGTTTAATTTATTCTTTAAGTTGCAGTTTGTTCTGTAAGCAATTTTAAAGTTTTCTTTACGTAGTGCCTTTGTGATAGCATGTATTCTGTTCTCTGTATAATCAAATGTAGCAAAAAATTTATTATTGTTGTCTTTTTGTAGAGGTGTGAGCTGGCTTATGGGGTTTTGTTTGTTATGTAATTTCATTTTGTGTTTTCTGATTAAATTTCTAATCAGACATTTATTGTATTGTATTTTATTGTATCATAATTGTACTACATTCTTTGTTGTAGTTAGTTTCATTCATGGGTATGTTAACCATTCCGTATACCATGCTGTTAAAAGCAGCCATTTTGTGGCTAATAGGATGATTAGAAGAATTGCCGATGATATTATCCGAATAGGTATTTTTTCTGAATATACCAAAATCGAGTGTCTTGTTGATTCTGGTAATACTGAGATCCAAGTAGTGTAGTGAATAATTCTCTTCTTTCTCAAGAGTGAATTTCAGATGATTATTGATGTTATTAAAATCTTTGAAAATATTTTCTACTTTGTTCTTATTGCAAATTATAAGAATTTCGTCAACATACCTTTGATACGTGGTAATTTTATATTTAAATATAATATTCTGTATATAGTCTTGTTCAATATGTTGTAAGTAAGCTTCTGTTATAATCCCAGAAAGCGGTGATCCCATTGCTACTCCTTCTTTCTGTATGCACAATTTATTGTCAAATTTGAAATAATTTTGGTATAATATGGTGTTAAGAAGTGAGGTTATCTGCTTAGTAACACTGGTGCTATCGCCGTTGTCTAGAAGCCTATTTTCTATAATTCTGATTGAATCATTTATTGGTACGTTTGTATACAAGTTGGTGTTGTCCAGCGATACTATAAGGTCCTCTTTATTAACACAAGTGTCTTTTATTTTGTTAACCAAATCAATCGAATTTATGACATTGTATCTGTAGGGTAGATTTAATTTCTGCTTTAATATTTTCCCCAACATTTTTGAAACTTTATAGCTAGGAGCATTTAAGAAATTTACTACTGGTCTTATTGGATTATTTACTTTGTGTGTCTTGATTTGCGACCTCAGTTCTGGAGTTCTGGGGTTCATATTTATGCACTTTTTCTTCTCCATTTCACTCAGTATTAAATTAGATTCTTTAACAGCTTTTTTGATAGCTGACTGAAAGTTATCAGTGGGGTCTTTTTCTAAAATTTCTATATTATTGTTTCTTATAAAATCAAAAGTCTTGTTTATGTAGTCCTGTTTGTTAAGTAAGACTATGGTATTGCCTTTATCCGCTTTGACGTGAATAACGTTGTTTTCTTCCAATTTCTTGTTGATACTTTTTAGTATACTCGTATTATGTTTAGTTGTCAAGTTTGGACGTTGTTTAATATTAAAGTAGGTTTCTTTGATTTTGGTAGCTAACTTTTGTCTTAAACAGTTTTGCTCTTCAAGTTGCATTGATGACAAAGCTGCTTCTGCATCGATTATGACATTGTCTAGAATCTGTTTCCTATTCGGTGTTAAATTATGTTTATAACCTAATTGTAATAGTGATTCTTCTTTTTTGCTGAATGTGATATGTGTTAAGTTGATTAGTCTGGGGTAGAATTTGTGTTTTATTTTTCATGTGGATCTTGCTTGTTACGGTTGTAACTCTTAGCCAAGATGTTCCTTTCTCTTATAAGATTATCTAGTTTCTTGTTCAAAATGCTGTATTTTTTATCCAATTCATAGCTTAATTTTATATGTATGTAATTATCAATGGAAGTCCAATGACTTTTGAGGCTTTTTGATATTTGTAGATGTAAGTCATATACCTTTTTATTTAAAAAATCCTTCTTCTTATGTAGGAATTTTATCTCGTTCTTTAACCATAGTTGTTTTGCTTGTTGCACTGTGTTAGTCGCTATATTGCTATAAATATTGGTCTTTATATTTATATATATTCAGTAATCAAGATAAGTTGTGTATTATATGTTAAGGGCAAAGGCGGAATATTGTAATAAATATATTTTCTACTTATTTGTTATTTTCATTAGTTAATTAATTTTGTTTCGGTAAAGTGCACATTCCATTGAAATAAATATGGAGTTTTATTATTGTGCTACTGAATAATGTCAATGACATTTACTTTGATAGAATGATTGTTTAATACGAAGTTTATCGTTGTCAGAAGATGACATAATATGGGCTGTTGTTAAGAGCCAGAATGGCACTTTATGAGATTTTGTGGCGGACGAGAAAACGCCTGTTCGTCTGTCTGTGTGACTGTACTCGCGATAATTCAAATAAGCTTTATCGGATATTCATGAAACTTGGTTATATCGTCAATGGGAAGAAGGCTATTGATATTGGAAAAATAGGTTGACAGCTTTCGGAGTAATGCCCAATTTAGTGCCTATTTTATGGTAACATATTAGAATGAATTTATCAAACGCAAATCAGTTCTCATTATAACATATTGCTTTGCAGTGTTCATATACGGCTTTAGAAGTTGGAATATTGCTAACTACTTTGGAAGCTTTGACAAATAAAACTACCCACTTATTCCTTCACATATGCTTATCAAACTAGACCTTTGTTCTTCCGTAAGCCCTGCTTAATGATTCGATCTTGAGCTTAACTCGGAAATTGATAACAAAAATAAATTATTTTCTGTATATCAAAATTGCAATTATCACTGATTAATCAAAACATTCTGGCACTTTGTTACATCAGTTTTCCTTATCTTATTTTCTATTCATTGGTTTTAATACAAATGCGTTTAGTAAAGTGTTGTTGAGATGTAAAAGGAAAATTCCCACTTTGCTCAGTTTTCAGAAAAATTAAAGAGAACATCAAGATATGTTTTAAAATAATTGGCACTTGTAGTGATACTTAATGTATCACTTAATACTTAATGTTTAGTATTAGTAATCATAGCAACAATAAAAACAGTAATGCTAATAATAATAATATTCCTTACGTTGAAAAAAAAACGGGGAATAATTATTTCTGTTCAAGCTGTTGTGACGTAAAAGGGAAATATTTCATGGACTTCGGTCATTCCCTGTGAGGCTGTGACGAAAATTATAATGGATAATGACATGTAGAGTAGATATTAAACAAGGTGATGACACTAATTTCAGTAAACATTAAAACCACCAGTGTTGATGTTTCTATACAATGTACCAATTCTTTTGCTCTTCGCTCTTATTAAAATTGTGAAACATCGAACGTTTTCCCTTTACAGCTCATCGATTCAACTGAAATCGAAGATATGTTGAATAACTGAACCTTGTTAATAATTAACATCACTGCAGACAAACTGGTGAAGGCTCATGTTTTGATCCAATCGAAAAAAGATTTCGTGAACTTTGTGTTGTCTTGCTGGAAGTTTACAAAACATTACATTACTTTATGGTTACTCTGCATTCAAGTTGTGTTAATATGTTTATTATGACTAATTAATTATAATTTATAATTGATACTGCTATTTAGGCCGGTTGCCAGCACTGATATGCTGAAATCTCGTCTCAGCGAAAAATGTTTATTTTTATTTTTTGTTATAGTAGATTATATAAATATGCATACATGGGATGAATTGAACCCGTAAACTGTGCAACATAAGGGTCAATATCTCCTGTCTCTTTCATTCTACCAACTCCATAGGAACATAACATTCTCTAACTGATCCACATCTCATATTCTAGTCCATCACTCTAATTTTATTCTTTGAAATTTTTTGTATAAAAATAATCCAGTTGGTGCAGAATATGCAATATTATGTTTCATATTGCCTCAGACCTGGATAACTCAATTTTTACCATTTTGTGTTTCATGAACTTGAAGTCTTCAGTGATAAGTGTTCCGTATATATTTTTTATGACCAAGTTAATTTAAGATAGATTATCATATGTTAATAATTATACGAAGCAGATTCATCTTGGCTAGTTCTACAAAAACCTTTAATTTACAAATTATATTTCCTGGATGTCTGAATTCCCTATCGTTTATTTATTTTACAATAAAATAATTCCTAATTGTGTAGAAAATATTATAAGACGAAGCGCAGTCTTCTAATAGAACATTTTATTTCTTGCCTAGGTCTTTCAGCTACACAGCCCCATCAGTGTCTAAAAGGCTAGTACATTATTAAAGGGATAGTAATTTTATGGGTTTTGTCTTTATTTTATTAGGGCCATTTTATTATAAAATTCAGGAAACTATATCGATCAGCTATAGCCTAGCTTTTTTTATGGAAGTTCGTTCTCAGAACATTGAAAGAGGTAAAGTAAAAAGCATTGTAGCCTACATTTACATATAAAATCACTGTATCCCGTTCCTGCGGATTGTATTCTGTCCAAGAAGCTGGTGTGGTTGTTGCATGTGTTATTGTTGTGTCTTTCCGTTGAATGCGTTGTTGTTGTATTTGAGAAAAAATTAATCCTAGAAAAAACAAAATAAAATTGATTAATTGGACCACATAAGTAGTATGGTTTTATATGTGACGTCACCGCAGGAGCAGCTGACGTCACAAGTGGTCGTGGCTCTGACGTCATGATCATTGTCATGGTCACGTGATTCAAAATGGTGTCGATTCCGGTTCCTATTGCAAATGGCGGACCAAGCGCGAAATTCAAAATTTGGAAATTCATAATAGCGGTATATTTAAAAACTGTATGAAAATGGTTGCGTTTCCGGTTCCTATTGCTAATGGCGGCTCACGCGCGAAATTCAAAATTTGAAAATTCATAATAGCGGTAAATTTGAAAACTGTATGAAAATGGTTACGTTTCCGGTTCCAATTTCAAATTGCGGATGGTGGGAAATTTAAAATTTATGTATTGGTAGATGGCAGCTGATTTGAAACTGTGTAAATGGTGGAAATTGGATATTACAATTACAAATGTTGGAAGGTGGCGCAAAATTCAAATTCAAAATGGTGGTATATTTAAAAACTGTATGAAAATGCCTACGTTTCCGGTTCCTATTTCAAATGGCGGCTCAAGCGCGAAATTCAAAATTTGGAAATTCATAATAGCGGTAAATTTAGAAATTCATAATAGCGGTAAATATGAAAACTATATGAAAATGGCTACGTTTCCGGTTCCTATTTCAAATGGTGGAAAGAGGGAAATTTAAAATTTATGTATTGGTAGATGGCGGGTGATTTGAAAATTGCAAATGGTGGAAATTGGATATTACAATTGCAAATGGCGAAAGGTGGGAAATTTAATATTTGTATATTGGTAGATGGCAGGGGATTTGAAAATTGGTAATTCAAGATGGCGACATTGCTTACGTCATCAGAGGATTGCTATGACCTATCTCAAGAGTGGAGTGGAAGGAGTGGTTTATGACGTCATCAGAGGATTGCTATGACCTATCTCAACAGTCATGTGGTAGGAGTGGTTTATGACGTCATCAGAGGATTACTTACATCATAAGTCAAGATGGAGTATTTCAACTTTATGTCGTTTTTTCATGGAAGCATTAAAGATGCAGCGGGAAGTATATATATCGTATTACACTACGGTTTCTCACAACGCGTAAATGCAACGTCATCATTATTTTATAATTATATTCCTCCATACAAGTTTTCCGTAAGATGTCTATTTCCCTAAAAAATAGCCCTGAGGTTGACTCAGCCTGGAGTAAATGTAGCCGGTGCCTAAGGCTGTCAACATTGCCGAATGTCAAAAATCTGGGCCTCCTAATTTATTATTATTATCAGACGCCATCGAAAGTGTAGAGATAGCGATATTTTAAGCCTTCATAAATTTTTATAAATACGGTAGCTAATGACATAAACTATATTTCATCATACAATTTTGATCGTAAGATGATACTTTCCCTAAAACCTAGCCCTGGGTCAACTCAGCCTCTGGCTTACAAGTTAAAACAATAGATTTTACTATTAAGCTTCAAAGGTGTATGCAGCGTAAGGATGTTAATTTCCAGATATTGTATATCTAATCCACATTACGGCATTATAAAATTTGTGTACAGAAAACCATCGAGTGATTTAAACATATGGAACAAACGTTGTTTCAATGCAGAGAGAGTTTGCTGATTAGGATAGCCTTGACGTATAAGGTTTCTGCTTGCTAGCTCTTACCGTACGGCGGTCATATGATATAGTAGCGAGTATTCCTTATCAACGCTCATGTAACCTTCATTCAGTGAAACTCTTTCCTTTTATATCTCCATCGTAGTATTATAACAGCACTAACGTTCCCTTTAATTTTTAAAATGCTTCATTCATTATGTATTGTATGACTAATTTGATAATCAACGTTATTTTGTTGTGATATATAAAAAGCTGATATTGTAATATTTCATCGCAGAATGGGTCTGGGTTCGATTCCTGGCCGGGTAGAGGGCTTTTCAGTAATGAAGAATCCCCTGGTTCAGGACTGGACATCACCCATGAAAATTATAGGCTATATTAAAAGCCTCTTTCGATCGACCTCGTATCACTACCGTAATCAAAAGTCGACTTGCATGTGTGGACGTGTTAAAACATTAGTCATGATTGTAACTTTAATTAAAAACCATTCATAGGTCTTATGTATTACATATTTCTATTTTATATAATAAAACACTGTCTCATCTCTGATGATGATATATTATTAAAAATGCATGTATCGTATAACATGTCAGCATTTATTGCAGGAAAATGAATATTTTATTTCTGCAAGCACATAATGTCCAGAAGACACGCTTTCAGAAAACCGCTGATTGGAATTAAATATCAGATATCTGCTTATTTCAGCGGAAATGAATATTTTCCACGTTGTGAGGATAGAATTTGCATATGTCAATTTATTGTGAGAAATTATGAACATAAATTTTCGCAAGCATATAAGGTTATAGGCTTCACGTTTTGAGAAAAGTGCTGTTCGGAAATGGATATCGGATATCTACTGATTCATCAAGTTTCTTAGAAGTGAATATTTCTCCCCGTTCCGAGGATATAATTTACATACGTCAGCAATTTATTGTGAGAAATTATGATCATACATTTTCACAAGTATATAATGTTCTAGGCTTCACGTTTTGATAAAAGTGCTGAATGGAATTAAATATCGGATATCTACTGATTCATCAAGTTTCATAGAAATTAATATTTTTCCGTTGCGAGGATAGCATTTGCATATGTCAACAATTTATTGTGAGAAATTATGATCATACATTTTCACAAGCATGTAATGTCATAGGCTTCACGTTTTGAGAAAAGTGCAGTTTGGAAATGGATAACTAATTACTGACGACTTCATCATTTTTAAAACTTTACCGTGTATTTTCCCGTTGTGAGGCTACAATTCATTGCATAGTCAGCAGTTTTTAAACTTCCATCATTTCATTGGTGGAAAATATATTTGTCCCTTTGCGAGGCTAGAATTCATTACTTGATTTGTTTCCCCCACCGTAGCGAGGCTATTTCACAGCGTAACTATATAATCCAATGACATCATGCATTAAGCTCACTTCTTATCAAACAGTCATCAACTACGCGACATGGAAAACTCATCTGTCAATTTATTGTGAGAAATTATGAACATAAATTTTCGCAAGCATATAATGTTATAGGCTTCACGTTTTGAGAAAAGTGCTGTTCGGAAATGGGTATCGGATATCTACTGATTCATCAAGTTTCTTAGAAATGAATATTTTTCCCCGTTCCGAGGATATAATTTACATACGTCAGCAATTTATTGTGAGAAATTATGATCATACATTTTCACAAGTATATATTGTTCTAGGCTTCACGTTTTGATAAAAGTGCTGAATGGAATTAAATATCGGATATCAACTGATTCATCAAGTTTCATAGAAATGAATATTTTTCCATTGCGAGGATAGAATTTGCATATGTCAACAATTTATTGTGAGAAATTTTGATCATACATTTTCACAAGTATGTAATGTCATAGGCTTCACGTTTTGAGAAAAGTGCAGTTTGGAAATGGATATCTAATTACTGACGACTTCATCATTTTTTAAACTTTACCGTGTATTTTCCCGTTGTGAGGCTACAATTCATTGCATAGTCAACAGTTTTTAAACTTCCATCATTTCATTGGTGGAAAATATATTTGTCCCCTTGCGAGGCTAGAATTCATTACATCATCACTACTTCTCATTGGTGGATTTGTTTCCCCCACCGTAGCGAGGCTATTTCATAGCGTCACTATATAATCCAATGACATCATGCATTAAGCCCACTTGTTATCAAACATTCATCAACTACGCGACATGGAAAACTCATCTGCCGTATTCTTAGAGTGCGAGGAGTGTGCCTTTAGATATAGATACAAATTTAATCTGAACAGATATATTAAACTACATCATAAGAAACCGGAGTACAACTGCGAAATATGTGGTGTGTTATTTACACGGAGTAATATATTAAAAAGACACATCCAAGCCGTGCCTTCTAGTGTGCAACCACAGCATGAACGTACGGTGAAATTTTGTTCGGGAGGGGTTCAATGTAAAGCGTCTCAGCTCCATGTCCTTGCGCACATTGTTAATTAATACTTTTAAAAAATTACTAAACAGTTGTATTGTGATAATTAATACACCGTAATAAATTAATTTGCAGCTCAGTCTTTGAAACTGTTTTTCTTGAGATTTCTATCCACTTCTCGTTTAAGCTAGAGTCTATAAATAAAAATTTACTTTTGAAAAATTAGCATAATGGTGTATAGCAGTGGTTCCCAAACTTTTCAATCCGCTGACTCCTTGAAAAAAATTAAAATTTCGCGGACCCCCTCTGGGTTTTGAAATAAAAAACTAAATAAATACTTTGATTCAAATGCATCAAATTCAATAGACAAAATAACAATATCAATGGTAACAAACAGAGTTTACTCCTTAATGTGAACAGTGAAGCTGCTTTTGAATCATTAGCTCTGCAATGTTAGGTTTAATGTCTGATAATTTCAATATTAAGTCACTTTCAACTTCAGGTTTAGCCTATTTCTCAACTTTGATTTCAAGTACGTGAGGTGGGAGAATGCTGTTTCACATAGATAAGTAGTGGGGAACACAGTCAAGCACTTCAAAATTACGGGATATTCTATTTCTTCTTAAACCGCCTGCGGACCCCTTCAAACACCATCGCGGACCCCACTTTGGGAACCACTGGTGTATAGGGCACGTTTTTAAAGTCATCTGTAAATCCACCGGTAGAAAACCCCAATCATATCGATTACTTCATGATAATTTTGTGATGAGCTCGTGATTACTGTTGGCTTTACAAAAAGGTTGATGGATTTCAACGGGAGTATTCGAATTGTCGTTTGACAGATTCCAAAGGGATTTTTGTTTTAATAAAACATCACTGTTATTAAGCTGAAGAACTATCAACATCAGGAGGTTTTGAAATTTGAATCTTAAATAAATTACGATAAATCTTAAATAATGCTTTGATATGTACGAAATTGTAAAATATGTAACAAATGAATCAAATTTCGTTCCATGATTTATGATCTTCGAAATATTGCAGATATTTCGGGAGGGGTTTCAACCCCCTGAACACCCCTTACCGTACGCCCATGAACCACAGGTATGTGGTGAAATTATTATTATTATTATTATTATTATTATTGTACAAGACGTACAACTTATTTCTCTCTCATAGTACATCGAATAAAACTCAATATTATTTTTTCCTTTGTTACAGAATGCACGACTATCGGGTGATGGTGTTATGGAGCAGCCAGCCATAAATACAAGTGCCAACCAACCTGGGCCTTCAGGTGTACATTGACAGGTTTGTAGTGATATTATTATTATTATTATACAAGACAGAAAACGTAATTTTGTTATTGTTTTGTCATAAAACTCAATATTATTTTTCCATGTTACTGAATGTGAGAATTCATATTTCAATGATTAAACAAGACATTAATCTTAATTGTTTTATCATAAAACTCAATATTATTTTTTTCCTTTGTTACAGAATACAGAGTTAAACCGCATCAGTAGCAACATGTCTGATATGTCGAAAGAGGTGTTCTTCTATAATTATCAGGAGAAGAAATTCTTCAAAGAAGATATAAGAGAACAGCTTTCTTATTATAGTTCTTTAACATCTGGTTATATTTGGCCATGTATGCGATTGGAGAAGGACTCACACTCTCGCGAGTATCATTCTGAAACATGTGATGGTGTTCAACATTACACGTTATGTGTAAATCCATTGAATGCTAGGAGAGCGATGTGGACCCATATATGTACAGGCGGAGAAGATTTCGCTGTGTATAAATCTTCTAACAAGATGGTATGTAATATTTTGTCAATACCTTTTCTAAAAAGTAGTCTATTAATAGACTTTATTTACATTTGTATTTTTTTTGTTTCAGACGTTGGATAAACTAAAGGAGGATCACGATGAATGGTTGTAGACCTAAGAATTTCTAGGCTTGCTGTATACAAACGATTGCTTTAAGTTGTAAATATATATAAATAAAAAGTTAAAGGAAAATCCGGTGTCAGTGAAAATTATTTCAAACCGATTTCTTTTATTCATCGAATGAAAGAATTCAGGTATATCCTAGAACCAAAGCCACATCCCTTCTTCCATCACACATCAGGTCATATCAATTTTTACAGGACGCTGTTCAACCTTGTATATTTCGAATTATTGCATAATTCTTATTATATTTGCTAGAAAATTCAAAATAGAGTTTAGTTCAAGATTTAAATTTATGAACACAAGATATTGTGATGGATTTGATATAGCTAATATGGTAATATTGTTACGAGAGAGTTTTATACATTTTAAAATTTATTCAGTTAGAATGTACACACCATATAATGCAATGACAGCAGTTTTTCAGAAGTATCTTCAAGCAAAAGGTTTATCTTTTTATTCACATGCATTAAATGAAATATCTGCGGATAAGGCTCAATCATCAAATTCTTTATTTATGATGACATCACTACGGTCGTCCATTCAAAGTATTGCTCTTTACAGTCTTAACATCCGTAGAGTAAGAAATAAAGTATGTATTATAAAGAAATCTTTTTCGCTACATCTTCAACTGAATGTTTTCAATTTGAAGTGTTTGCGTGAGAAATTTTTTTGTTCTGAGTTTAGCGAACTGATGTTAAAAATACTTGTAAAATATTCATTATTTCTACTATAGTAACAATTAACTTAAAAATAATTATATACAATTAATTATAATCATTGAATTTTATCTAATTTGCGACATCATGTATGAATTATTTTTCTTACGGGATTACTTTTGCTTTTTTCCGTAGCTTTAGGGACTTTTCCATTCGTTAACAATCCGTTGTACATCGTTGTTAAGATTTTGGTAAGATTTCAAAAGTGTATGGTAGTATTTAAGCTCTTAAGTGCTCATTATGTTCTAAAACATTCATAATTCCTGAATGTGTAAATAAATTATCTCAGGAGTTTATTGTTATCTTAGTTTCTTCTCTTAATCTTCCATGATACTGACTTTCGTCTTATTATTATCTGCCTCATAGTATCTTCTATACTAGTTGTACTCGTTCGAACGATATGGTTGTTAATACTATGCTTTTCCATTCCAAATACAACCTACTTCCACTAACCTATCCGATTCCCATTTCCTAGGATGAGGGGCTGTGGAATAAAAAAAAACACATCTCAGGATTCTAGAATTTTATCCACTTTATTACATTCATACTGGGATTTCATCGAACAGCGTAAACACATTAACATTTTACAATGAGCAGTTCATATTAGACTCATTATGAAAAAGACATTTGGTTTCATAGCCAAAATTTATCAAGCTTCAGAACTTCATGGTCATACATGTTTATATCAGATCACTGCAGCAATGAAGAACATACAATGGTTTTAAAACACTTTCAAGATCAGGCTTCAAATCGTCGTAGGATAAGTATCCCTCTACCACACAACTCCATGGATGTAGGATTCGATGTGAAGCTACAACTTTACATCTAGGTGAATGTGTTTATGCAGTCGGAGAAAAAAATGTACAATTCTACCATCCATCGATGTATACATGATAAAATCGCTTCTTTTAAGTAGAGGGTGGGAAGGTTTTTGATAGTACGACTCTTGCAATCTAACATACAGTTCATAAAGGATTCCATACGCTCCAGTCTTATTGTTTACGATCGAGCCAATGTATGAAGTTCGTATGCGATTCCCCGCTTTTTCATGCTATGATTTTTTTCTCCCTCAATTCAGATATGATTTCCTGTATCTCGTCGTGGTGAGAATAATTCCCTTCCTCAGATGAGGATACGAGAGGCCGCAATCTATCAACTAGATCATTCGGACCATGCCAGTATTTATATTCAATTTTACGATTCGCATGTACTTCTCTCATCATCCCTCTAAGTTGGAAGAGTTTAAATATTGTTTTTCTTTTTCATCATCTTATTCTTCTTTTTTCTTCCTCTTCTTGTTCTTCTTTTTCGTCTTCATATTCTTCTTCTTTCTTATCCTCTTAAGAAATAATTACTTAATGACTTGTAGATATTTGTGATTATTATCTCTACGAATGATTTCGCTATTGTCATAATTTACTTTGTGCACGCTAGTATTCTCCAAAATCTCCTTATATATGGCTAAGTCATAACAGTCATATACATGTTTATTAGGATTACTTTTCCTTTAGTTCAAGTAATCCAGAACAAACGATATATCTCCTGTCACCTATACAGAGGTTATCATTTTTAATGGTAACGAGGAATTTACCAATGCTGAATACCTGCGAATCAGGATCCCATTTCATACCGTAAATATCATCATCATTTCTCGGTCTATGCTGAACGAGTTTCTGGACGTAAGACGATGACACTTCTCCGTAGACATTTTCTAACTTGTATTTATAATGCTTCTGCAGAGTTGATCAGAGGAATGAAACGATTCGTATTCCATTTCCGAATCTTCAGATTCTTCTTTACCGATGTTCACGAACTCTTCCAGGGGGAGAGTTATCCGGTTTCTAATTTCACCAATTTATTGTTTAGACTGAAGATTAGATTTTTTATCGTTAAATATTTATTCCGTATAGGATTAACATGTTCCACATTATCTGGAGGCATACGATTATCATTTACTCGTGGGAGGAGTTTATATACCCTTATCAAATGCCTCTTCAGACCTGCAGTATTATGATCTTGTAACGTTGTGTTTACGTTACGTATAAAAAGTGCTATGGACCATGAGGGAACTATTCATAAACAAAGGAAACCATAGAAACTATCGATACTGTGTCAGTTTTGTTTGAATTGCAGAAAGAGGAAAGTGCGCATGCGCGCGCAGGAAATTGAAAAAGAAGACCGTTAACGTCTTGAGAGGAGAGGAGAAGAGAGGTGTCAGTAAGAACCGGACAGTCAGTGTCGAGAGTCGGAATTGGAAGGCTGAAGTAGAAGGTTGTGGAGGTGGTTGACGAGGCCTGGAGTGAGCGGCAGTCGTAACGACGTAGTGGCCTGACGTTTCCTGTCAGACATAAATGGAAGACGATCATCTAAACTGGGAGCCAACGACTGATGGCTATGTGGAGATAGCTGTGGATGGGAAGGAGCCTGAAAGTTAGATGGCTTATGTCGTGGCCGCCGGCAGCGAACATCCGCTGGGAGAAGAGGAAATGGGCCGAGTCTAAGTGACGCTTAGATGTGGAATGGGATCCAACAGGAAATGGAAAGTCGACAGAAGAAGGAATGACAAGAAGAGTGAAGAACAACACTAATCTACTTCTTGTTGAGTATAAAAACTATAAATATCAGACACTTCTTTTGGTTTTTGGAAATATAAAAGAGTATTGGTAACTCAAGTTCTGTAGATTCTAACTCATGTTTGACTAATAGATTGTTGGAGAAACAAGGAAGGCTTTGATTTAGAAATATTGGTTAAACACGACTAGTAGAATGTTAGAAGATTTAATGGCAACATAGTAATCCAAAGTTTCAACTTCCTATCGGAAAAGTTAAAATAGAAGTAGTTGAGAAGAAAGAAGGGAAAAGTAAAAATAAATCTCTATATTTAGGGTCTTTATAGGTGGTTGAACCACTAACGAATACGTAGCTAGGTTCAGCTGGAGATGCCTATAAATGCTTTTACATTTTTAAGACAGGTCGCGAGGAGAGTAAGGAAGAAATTATAAGGGGCATGAGAGTAATCCTTATTTGGGCTTCTCCCACTTGGGTTTTGTTCAGGTGACAGATGGATATCTACATGTTGGATGGCATGCTGGCCTGTAATGTTTAGTTGCTTTATTAATAAAGAGATTTACTAGGAGAAGGATTTGGGTAGAGTAGAGTATAACAAGTATGAAAGTAGAGAAGGATAGGAATGAGAGAAAAGAAGTTTGGTTGGTAGTGACTCACTTAAGAATGGAAGTAAAGATTATCGGTTGTGTAGTTCAAGTTCAGAGTTAGGTTAAAAGAGGAGAAAACGATAAGAAAAAGAAGTGAGCGAGGTAGGAAATAGAGAGAAGTTACTTAGGTGGTGGTAATTATTTTCTTATTGGAAATCAAAGGGAATTCAGAAACATAAATGGGCACAGATTGAAATTAAGTAACGGGAAGGCATAACTAAATGTAAAGGGAAATTTTGTGAGTTTGTATTAGGAAGGAACTTGAATAAGCTACGCCGAATAATACAGTACATTGAGTCAAGATGATTATAGTGAGTTAGAGAAAAGAACGTCGGGTTAATGGAAATTCACTTTGCAATTAAATTGGAAGAAAGGAATGTATAATTCAAATTCAGGGTTAGGTTAGAATAGAAAAGAAATTCACGAAGTTGGAGGATAGATAGAAGTTATTGATAAGGGTGTAGATGAGTTTCAAAATAGAATTCAGGGGAATTCAGAAACATAAATGTGCACAAAACCAAAAGTCGGCAACAGAAGAATTTAAGGGAAGTATAAGGAAGTAGTGAAATTAAAGTGAATAGGAATTTGAATAAATTTGGATTATAAATAAAAGTAAGGCGGGTTGCATATACCAAAGATTAAAAGAGGGTTAGAATGAAGGGTTGAAGTGAATTTAAGAGAAAGGGTGAGTAGCATTGTAAAATCACTTAAGGTGAATGTAAACAGAAAAGTAAGAGAAAACCTGATAATTCTTTTATAGTTGTTATAAATTAAATGAATTAAAAATAACGAAGAATTATTAAGGTGAGGATACTATAAGGTGATGTGAACACCAGAAGTATCAAAGAAAATAAAATAAAAGTTAAGTCTAGTAGTAGGTTTAGTCCGAGGCTAGCAAGTTAGTAATAATTACTAAAAGATTTCCAGAGCTCATCGATGTCTGAGGCGTTTATCAGCCTCAAGAGCAGTTAGGAAACTTGTCAGGGACATTGGGCATCGATCTATCAAAATTAAGTTTTTTTATTGATCTTTAATATTTCACCGTGTGCAGGGGAGAGGACAGGTTGACTGTAACTCAGAACCTAGACACCGCCACTGTATCGGAGGTCTATAGCCATAGTTCAATCTGTGGATATAGATCTAAATTTCCATTTCCTTCTTCGATAGATTGTCTTTACTATCTATCTTTAAAAGCATCATCTTCTTCTTTGACTGGACGGACAAGGACAATCTAATACAGTGGGAAAGGAAAATAGAATACATTATAATTGAAAATGAACATTTATTAAAAGAAGTATTTACAGTGTGGGATCTTATAAGGTTTCTTTGTTGTAAAGTTTGATGAAAGAAATATTTGATGTAGAATTCGGAAATCAACCTGTAACAGAAATTCAGAAATTACTTGGTTAGAAGGTAGTAAACCAGTATAATACTGAGATTAATTCAGAATACTAACCTTATTAAGAGCAGGAAGGTTAACCTGGTGTTTCGTATTGTAAATGTTGATTTTGGGATAATAATAGTATATAAACAGTTATAATTGTAACAGATACATTGTTGGTGAATAGATCTTTGGCATAAATATATATAGGATTAAAACTAGTGTAATTAAAAGTTAAATCTGTAAAACAATTACCAAACAACCTGACTATTGTTGAATAAAATATTATTGTTATTTGTTGAAAAAAATAGTTATTTATTTATTTATTTATTTATTTTTATTAATATTTATACAAAATATTTATACAAAACAAAACAAGACCACCCGAATGAGCAAGCGCTCGTGCTCGGGCACAGTTCAGCCATTTACATTACAAAATACAAATTACTAAATACATAAAGCAAATATAATTAAATCAAAACCTAAAAAATAATAAAAATAAAGAAAGAACAGAAAAGTAAAAAGAAAAAGTAGTAAGAACAAAAATTGAAACCCTGAGTTATTACAAATAAAATCGTTCCTTAATTGTCTACTAAGTACAGAGTGAAGTAACTTTTGAACTATGAAATAAGATTTTTGATAAACTTATTGAATTTTTTGTTGTTCATATGTACTATTTCTCGATGTGACCTAATTATAGAGTTATAGAGTCTTGGACCATAATAAATGCTATATTTAGAGCCAGAAGAGGTGAAGTATTTTGGTTCTATTAAAGGCAATGTTTTATTTCTTCTAGTATTGTAGTTATGAGGATCCGATACATGTACGTTGCGGTATTTTTGAAAGTATTTTAAAAGTGTGAGCTTATAAATTTGTTCTACAGTCATCACATTAAATTCAGGAAATATCAATTCTGTTGGATATTCTATAGGCTTTTTAAAACAAATTTTTATAATTCTCTTCTGTATTAGAATCAAAGGAATCAATACAGATGTGCCACTTCCCCCCAGCCAATGATACCATATTGGAGGACAGATTGTATTAGAGCTAAGTAGACTGTTCTTAAGACTTCAGTCGGTAAATATTGTTTTAGACAGACAAATTTGTATAATGTTTTTCTTAATCTGGTACATAAATATGTGATGTGTTTGTCGAATTTCAGATGACGATCTATAATAATACCAAGGTATTTGACCTGATTTGTCTCCTTCACAGCCTGGCAGGTACATGAATCAGATTCACAGTTGATATCATGTAGTCTTACGCACAAGTTTTGATCCATTTTTAATTGTGGAGTACCAGCAGTTGTTAATGAGAATGGAACACAGTTTGTTTTATCTATATTTAATACTAACCTATTGCAGTCAAGCCAACTTTTAACTACTCTTAATCCCTTATTAGCCCATTTGTAAGTATCCTGCCAAGTTGGAGCGGAAAATAGCAATACGGTATCATCGGCATAAGAGTAAAGACGGCCATGAAAATTATTTAAGTCCAAATGCAGCAACTCATTTATGTAAATAATGAAAATCATTGGACCCAAGATTGTTCCTTGTGGCACACCAGTATCCACATCTCATATATCACTAAACTGATCCTTAATTTTGGTTATTTGCGTTCTATTTTGTAAATAAGACCGAAATAAATTTAGTGCAGTACCTCTTACTCCACTTTGCTCTAATTTTTCTATAAGTATCTTGTGGTTTACAGTGTCAAAAGCCTTTTGCAAATCCAAAAAAATACCTAGACTTTTATTTCCCGCATCTAATTCTTCGATAACTTTTCCTGTAACATTAATTATGGCATCATCTGTGCTCAAGTTATTTCGAAAACCGAATTGATTTGAATTTTATATATTATTTTATTTAAGAAGTCCACCAGTGTATTTTTTATACATTTTTCTAACAGTTTCGATAGGCTAGGGAGTAAGGATATAGGTCTATAGTTATTTAAACTATGCTTTTCTCCGGATTTGTATATAGGTACTACGACAGCTTTTTTAAGATCATCTGGGAAAGTTCCTTGTGATAAGCAAAGATTAAAAATATGTTCGAGGGGCTTCGATATGTATTTAGAAATTGTTTTCAAGGTGTTGTTTGTTATTCCGTCCGTACCAGGGGCAACGTTATTTTTTAGTGAGATTATCATTTTATTGATTTCATCTTGGGTTACAGGGAGAAGAAACATTGACGAAAGCTGAGCAGGTTGTGGTATACATTTTTTATATTCAGGGATACTGTTTGGTGCAAACTTAATATTTGAAGTGATTCTTTTTCCTATTTTCGAAAAAAAGGAGTTAAATTCATTTGCAATTTGGTCACTTTGCTTAATTTTTTGTCCTTTTTCATTTATGATTTCTAAGATTGAGATTTTATTATTTGAATTAGTATCAGTAGCTTCATTGATAGTGGACCAGAATTTTCTAGCGTTATTTTTATGTATTTCAAATTAATTTTTGTAATAAATAACTTTCATGGCTCGTATAGCTTTTGTTAATATATTTCTGTATCTCTTGTAGTATAATATTAGATTTTCGTTTGTAAGGTTTCTCCGAACTTTATTTGCCAAATTGTCCCTTGTCCGAATAGACAAAATTATTCCTCTCGTGATCCATGGCTTGATTTTCCTTAGTTTGCAAGAAACTTTTTTATTGTCAGTATATGAGCATTTGTTTAGATAATTTTGCAGCAAATCATGGAATATTCGAAAACTATTGTTAGCAATATTACAGTCCAATACATTTACCCATGTTTCTTTTTCTAATTCATAGATTAATTTGTTATAATTTACATGCTTTGCGTATATATATCAGATTCACAATTTTGTTTGGAAGAACTTACGTTTATGCCGGTAGGTGGATAATTTGGAACAAGGCGAAAATTGCATAATGATCAGTAATTGAGCTTTTATAAATTCCGGGTTGAAAACTATCATTACATTCATCTTTGTAAAATATGTGATCTAGACTAGAATTAGATGCAGGTCTAGTAATGGAATTTAAATACTTTTCGAAAAAATATTCATGTAAAATATTTGTATACCTACTTCCAAACAAGTCGATATTTTCTTCTAGAATCTGTAAATTAATGTCTCCAACAATGACACGTTTCTTACATTCTTTAATATTGCGTAAGAATTGTTCTAGGCTATCGAGAAAGGTATTTTTGCAACAATTTGGAGATTTGTAAATTGCTGTTAACATAAGTAGATTATTTTCATAATTAATTTTGAGATGAATTGAATTGCATTCGTCGATGACCATCTTTTCTTCTACTGTCACATTTAAATAATTTTTGACATAAACAACTAAGCCATCGCATTTACTATATTTATTAATTTTTGTAGTTTTTTTTATATCCAGGTAATTAGTATCCAGTGTCATGATTCAACGAGGACTCTGTTAAAATAATGATATCAAAATCCAAGTGGCTTTATTATTTACGTGGTGAAATAAATGTATTAACCTTTTTAATTATTAAGAACCCCTCCCTATCTCCACTGTCTAAAAGCTAAGCCGAGAGCCATATATATAACCTTGTATATATATAAAATATTTTGTGACTGGACTTAAAATATATATATATATATATATATATATATATATATATTCAAGAAAGCAGTTAATTGTGGTACTTAGTTAATTGGTGAATTAGATAATGAATTGGTAGATAAATGGTTCTACCAACAAAAGAGCGAATTTTTACAAGAGTGAAATTACAGTGCAGAAGTTTGAGAACAACCTGTAGGATGTTGTAGTGGCATTAGCATTGGAATGTTAGCATACGCGTGTCGTACCTTGGAATGTTAAAACAGGTGCACTTACGTAACTGGGTAACTGGGTCACTGTCACGATAGATTATCAGACGTCAGAGCTAGATTACGTAAAGATATACTATTGAAAAAAGATTAATAAAATAAACTTTAAATTGTAAAGTAAAGTAAGAAAGTCCGTCGCACAGTTTTGACGCCCATAGCGTGGGGCGAGGTATGTAAAAAAGAATTTTGACCCATAACGTGGGGCGATATAAGTGAAATTGTGAGGTTTTGTGTTAGTAAAATAGTGGGGTAATATATAAATATAAAAACACTCAATTTTCTGAGAGAATAATAGCGATTATATTTAAGTGCTGTTCATATTTTCCTGGACTTGTATAGGTGACTATAACAGACGACTTGACTATTGTTCTCTATTCTCTTTTTCTCTTTTCAGTCTCTTTTCTTCTTGTTGAAATTGTCAATACATTAACATGGCTACTTATGTTGATCCTCATGTTCAAATACGAGCAGCTGAGTTAACACAAGCTATTAGAAAGTTAAGAAAGGCAGACTTGGAGGCAGAATGTGAAAGGGTTAGGTTGCCAACTACTGGTACTAGAGATGAATTAAGACAACGTCTATTAGAATATGCTCGTAAAAACCCTCAGTAATTTCAAGTGTTAATTACTGCATTTGAGTTAAGTGAAGAAGTCTTGCAGGAAGAGTTAACAGAACATAACTTAACAGTTCCTCAGGATTCATACGGAGATTTAGTATATGCATGGGTAAAGTTAATGCGTAGAAAAGCGATTGCGACTTCTGATTTAGAAGAATCTGTACCAATAATACCGTCATTTACAATTCAGTTAGAGCCGCACAAGCCTAATATTTTGGATTTGGTTCGTAAATGGAACATTAAATTTAAGCCTGGGGATAGTATTTCTTTCTTTCTGGAAAGATTGGAAGATTTAAAACAAAGTTCTAGGGTACAAGACGTAGAATTGTTATCAATATTACCAGAAATTTTACAAGATTCAGCTTTGCTTTGGCATAGGAACCGACTAGTAGATTGGTTTACATGGGAAGCTTTTCTGAGAGATTGTAGGGAATATTACTTACCTATTGATGAAGAAGATTCTCTTTTAGATGAAATTCAACAAAGAACGCAAGGTCCTAAGGAATCTATCTCCGATTATGTAAATGCTATTCAAACTCTAATGAGGAGGCTGAGCATTCCGATGGGTCCTCAACAGATGATGAAAGATATTCTAAAAAACTTAGGTCCAGTTATTAAACTATTCATTCGGCCTGCGGAAATTCAATCCATAACAGATTTAATCCGGATAGGAAGGCAATATGAACAAATATTGTTGGATTCTGAGAAATATACTCCTCCACCTACTCAGGTTAGAGTTACCATTAAGGAAACAGCTTATAAACCTCAAACACAAGCTGCTATACCTTCAGTTTATACAGCGTTAGGATTCCGAGGGAAAATAGAAAATAAACCTACTGAGTTACAGAAAAAAAGATGTTAGTTTTTCTACAAAGATGTTGGATAAGGAGAAAAATTCAAACTACATTAATAATTCTAGGATGGTTAATACAATGGGAAATAAGGAAAAGCGTAAGGAACTGGGAGAAACTAATAATGCAAGAAATTTTCGGTTTTCTAATAATCTAAGATGTTGGAATTGTGATAGATTGGGACATAGGCAGTTTGAATGTAAAGCACCCCGTAGAGTTATTTCACATACAGTAGTTAAGTGTTATAATTTTAATAAATAAAGACATAGGTCCATAGAATGTAGGATACCCGAAAGAGATGGGTCAAAAGTTACAAACTCATTACGACAATTACCTAATAACCATACCAGTACGATGTTGAATATTAATCCTACAGATTTAGTAAATGGTGATAGATGTTTTGTTGAACTTTTGTTGGAAGATATTACATTCATAGCTTTGATAGATTCAGGTCCTGACAGAACTTATGTGGGTGAAAAAGGTGACTTTTTGTGTAAAATGTTAGATTTACCAGTGGAAGATTCTAAAACAAAAGTAGTACAATTGGCAGATAAAACTTATAGTTCTATTACAGGGGAAAGAATATTTGAAATGAAGTTACAGGATAAAAGTTTTGAAATAAAGTGTAAAATTATGCCAAATTTAGCCGTGGATATGATTATGGGAATGGATGTCTTAAAACAAATTGACTTGTTGGTAGATTTACAAGATGGAACTTGGTATTTCAAAGATGAACCGACGAAAATTTTTCAGTTTGTAAGGGCAATAGACCTGAAAGAAGAAGATCAATTACATAGTATTCTAACTCTTCCCACTTCTCAGGAGAAAGATAAATTAGATAAATTTTTGGAAATACAGTTACAAAAATTTGATCAGTGTACGGGACTTACAAATTTAATTTCTCATGTTATTGATACAGGTGATGCTGAACCTATAAAACAAAGATATTATCCGGTATCTCCTATTCTTGAGAAAACTATACATGCAGAAATAGATAAAATGTTGGCAGAAAATGTTATAGAACCGTCAAATTCACCTTGGTCTTCTCCGGTAGTTATTGTGAAGAAACCAGATCGTACATGGAGGTTTTGTGTAGATTTCAGAAAAATTAATGGATGCACTAAAAGAGATAGTTACCCTTTACCATATATTGAACATGTTTTGAGTAAATTGCGACACGCCCGTTACATAAGTACAATAGATTTAAAAAATGGTTATTGGCAAGTTGCATAAGATAAAGCAAGTAAAGAAAAAACAGCATTCACTGTACCTGGTAGAGGATTATATCAATTTCGAGTTATGCCGTTTGGAATTCACAACGCACCAGCCTCATTTCAAAGATTAGTTGACACTATATTACGAGAGGAGATAGGAGAAAAATGCTTTTGTTATTAAGACTATATAGTACTTATTAGTGAAACCTTTGAAGAACATTTGATTTTGTTAGAGAAAGTTCTTGAGAAGTTGAGTAAAGCTAACCTGAAAATTAATAGAGAAAATTGAAGTTATGCAGAAGTGAATTAAAATATTTAGGTCACATTATTACTCCATTTGGAATTGCCGTAGATCCAGATAAAATCTCGTGTATCCTTGAATATCCAGCCCCTACTAAAGTCAAGGAAGTACGAACATTTGTAGGACTATCTTCTTGGTACCGACGATTCATTTCATTTTTTTTCGGAAGTTGTAATGTCCCTCACTGCACTTCTGAAAAAGAATCATAAATGGCGTTGGACTGCGGAATGTCAGAAATCTTTTGATACGTTGAAATCAAAATTATCTAGTAGCCCCATATTAACGTTTCCCGATTACAATAGACCTTTAGTACTTCAGACAGATGCAAGTTTTTCAGGACTAGGAGCAGCGTTAATTCAATTAGGAGAGGATGGAGAACAAAAAGTAATTGCCTATGCTAGTAGAACTTTAACCGTAGGAGAACAAAAATGGGCAATAGTCGAAAAAGAATTATTAGATATACTGTGGGCTGTTCAGAAATTTCGTCCTTATTTAGAGGGTTATCATTTCAAAGTATACACTGATCACTTTGCGCTTAAATGGTTAAATAATTTACAAAATCCGACCGGACGACTAGCTAGATGGAGTTTATTGCTCCAAGAATATGATTTCGAAGTAATACATAGACCTGGTAGATTACAGAAAGTTCCCGATGCCTTGGCTAGGATACACAAAAGAAAGATTCAAAACAAAACAGTAGAGGAAGAATTTTGTCTCTTGGTGACTAATAATTCAGAAGAAGTAGAATGGGAAAATGTACGAGACGCATGGTTTTTGAAGCGAAAAGCGCAAGTACAGAGTAAACCTAAATTTCGACCAGATTGGAGGGTTGTAGATGGAAAATTATATCACTTGAGACTAGATCAGTTAGAGCAAACATTAGAAGGAACAGTGAAGAGGTGGAAGTTAGTCATACCACAGGAATATAGAAAAACAATTTTACAAGAATGTCATGATTTACCTACTGCAGGACATATGGGTATAACTAAAACTTTTTTCGCATAGCTAATATATATCATTGGCCAGGAATGTTTAAAGATGTTGCATATTATGTAACTTCCTGTGAAATATGTCAAAAACAGAAAGTGTTACAAACTACTCAAGCCGGACCAATGCATTTTTATCAGAAAGAAAAACCATGGATTACTGTAGCTACTGATTTATTGGGACCATACCCACGTTCCAGGCAGAGAAGCAAATATGTTCTCGTATTTCAAGATACCTTTACCAAATATGTGGAGTGTAAAGCCTTAAGGAAAGCAACCAGTAGAACAGTTCTCGAAGCGTTCTATGAATTAATTATCCTTAAATGGGGAATTCCGCGATATTTGCTGATGGATAATGAACCGCAATACACTAGTAACTTACTACGAACTACAGCTAAAACATTTAATGTAACTCCTTGTTATCTTCCAGTATATTTACCACAAGGAAATCCAGAAAGAAAGAGTTAATGGGGTATTGAAAACTATGGTTGCTAGTTACATTCAAAATGATCAAACTGTCTGGGATGTCTATTTGAAAGAATTTACTTTTGCTTTGAATACGGCCAAACTTAGTTCCACTGGATGCACTCCTTATATGCTAAATTTTGGGAAGGAGGCTGAAGTTTTAAGTAGACTAAATGTTATTGAAAACCAGCCAATAGTTAAAGACCTTCCAAAGTCAGACATAAGTTAGAAACTGCTTATAAAAAGTCGAGCCATTATTATAATCTCCGAAGGAGAGAAGTAAAATTTTGCCCGGGAGACCTAGTGTTGAGAAGAAACTTTAAACTTAGGGATTCAGCGCAAGGTTATACAGCAGGTTTAAGTGAAAAATTTATTGGTCCTTACATCATAAAGAAAAGGATCAGTGAGAACAGTTACGAGTTGACGAACCGTTATGGCAAAAAGTTAGGGAAGTGGCATGCAAAGGATTTAAAACCTCTTGTACCAGTATAGACATTCCCTGGTTGTTGGAAAAAAAATGTTCCCTTAAGAAAGCAATTTTTTTTTTTTGGTAAGAAAGGGAAGAATGTAACGTTGTGTTTACGTTACGTATAAAAAGTGCTATGGACTACGAGGGAACTATTCATAAGCAAAGGAGACCATAGAAACTATCGATACAGTTTCAGTTTTGTTTGAATTGAAGGAAGAGGAAAGTGCGCATGCGCGCGCAGGAAATTGAAAGAGAAGACCGTTAACGTCTTGAGAGAAGAGGAGAAGGGAGGAGTCAGTAAGAACCAGACAGTCAGCGTCGAGAGTCAGAATAGGTGGCTGAAGTAGAAGGTTGTGGAGGCGGTTGACGAGGCCTGGAGTGAGCGGCAGTCGTAACGACGTAGAGTCCTCACGTTTCCTGTCAGACATAATTGGAAGACGACCATCTAAAATTGGAACCAACGACTGATGGCTATGTGGAGATAGCTGTGGATGGGAAGGAGCCTGAACGTTAGTTGGCTTATGTCGTGGCCGCCGGCAGCGAACATCCGGTGGGAGAAGACGAAATGGGCCGAGTCTAAGGGACGCTTAGATGTGGAATGGGATCCAACAGGAAATGGAAAGTGGACAGAAGAAGGAATGACAAAAAGAATGAAGAACAACACTAATCTACTTCTTGTTGAGTATAAAAACTATTAATATCAGACACTTCTTTTGGTTTTTGGAAATATAAAAGAGTATTGGTAACTCTAGTTCTGTAGATTCTAACTCATGTTTGACTAATAGATTGTTGGAGAAACAAGTAAGGCTTTGATTGCAGAAATATTGGTTAAACAGGACTAGTAGAATGTAAGAAGATTTAATGGCAACACAGTAATCCAAAGTTTCCACTTCCTGTCGGAAAAGTTATGATAGAAGTAGTTGAGAAGAAAGAAGGGAAAAGTAAATATAAATCTCTATACTTAGGGTGTTTATAAGTGGTTGAACCACTAACGAATACGTAGCTAGGTTCAGCTGGAGATGCCTATAAATGCTTTTACATTTTTAAGACAGGTCGCGAGGAGAGTAAGGAAGAAATTATAAGGGGCATGAGAGTAATCCTTAGTTGGGCTTCTCCCACTTGGGTTTTGTTCAGGTGACAGATGGATATCTACATGTTGGATGGCATGCTGGCCTGTAATGTTTAGTTGCTTTATTAATAAAGAGATTTACTAGGAGAAGGATTTCGAATAGAGTAGAACAAGTGTGAAAGTAGAGAAGGATCGGAATGAGAGAAAAGAAGTTTGGTTGGTAGTAACTCACTTAAGAATGGAAGTAAAGATTATCGGTTGTGTAGTTCAAGTTCAGAGTTAGGTTAAAAGAGGAGAAAACGACAAGAAAAAGAAGTGAGAGAGGGAGGAAATTGAGAGAAGTTACTTAGGTGGTGTTAATTATTCTCGTATAAAAGTTAAGTCTAGTAGTAGGTTTAGTCCGAGGCTAGCAAGTTAGTAATAATTACTAATAGATTTCCAGAGCTCATCGATGTCTGAGGCGTTTATCAGCCCCAAGAGCAGTTAGGAAACTTGTCAGGGACCTTGGGCATCGATCTATCAAAATTAAGTTTTTTATTGGCCTTTAATATTTCACCGGTTGCAGGGGAGAGGTCAGGTTGACTGCAACTCAGAACCTAGACACCGCCACTGTATCGGAGGTCTGTAGCCATAGTTCAATCTGTGGATATAGATCTAAATTTCCATTTCATTCTTCGATATATTGTCTTTGCTATCTATCTTTAAAAACATCATCTTCTTCTTTGACTGGACGGACAAGGACAATCTAGTACAGTGGGAAAGGAAAATAGAATACATTATAATTGAAAATGAACATTTATTAAAATAAGTATTTACAGTGTGGGATCTTATAAGGTTTCTTTGTTGTGAAGTTTGATGAAAGAAATATTTGATGTAGAATTCGGAAATTAACCTGTAACAGAAATTCAGAAATTACTTGGTTAGAAGGTAGTAAACAAGTATAAAACTGAGATTAATTCAGAATACTAACCTTATTAAGAGCAGGAAGGTTAACCTGGTGTTTCTTCTTGTAAATGTTGATTTTGGGATATTAATAGTATATAAACAGTTATAATTGTAACAGATACATTGTTTCGGAATAGATCTTTGGCATAAATATATAAAGGATTAAAACTAGTTTAATTAAAAGTTAAATCTGTAAAACAATTACCAAACAACCTGACTATTGTGGAATAAAATATTACTGTTATTTGTTGAAAAAAATAGTTAAAGTGGCTTTATTATTTGCGTGGTGAAATAAATGTAGTAACCCCTTTAAATATTAAGAACCCCTCCCTATCTCCACTGTCTAAAAGCTGAGCCGAGAGCCATATATATATATATATATATAACCTTGTATATATATAAAATATTTTGTGACTGGACTTAAAAATATATATATATATATATTCAAGAAAGCAGTTAATTCTGGTACTTAGTTCATTGGTGAATTAGATAATGAATTTGTAGATGGCGCCCTATATAAATGATTCTACCAACAAAAGAGAGAATTTTTATAACAGTGAAATTACAGTGAAGAAGTTTGAGATCAGCCTGTAGGATGTTTTGTAGTGGCATTAGCATTGGAATGTTGGCATACGCGTGTCGTACCTTAGAATGTTAAAACAGGTGCACTTACGTAACTGGGTAACTGGGTCACTGTCACGATAGTTTATCAGACGTCAGAGCTAGATTACGTAAAGATATACTATTGAAAAAAGATTAAGTAAATAAACTTTAAATTGTAAAGTAAAGTAAGAACGTCCGTCGCAATCTCTCATTTTTATTAACACTTTCTCATGTTTTGACCTATTGCAAAGTCGGCACATACCATTAGGTTGCACACTTCCAGCGAATAACTCGAAGAAAACATCATTTTTACTGTTTGACAGTCTCGTTTAACAGCATTCACCATCATCACTTTGATCAAAAATGTTCTCGTCACTCATTTCGTAACCTCACCCTCACAGCTTCAAGGATAAAAACCAACTAACTATATTTGACACACAGCAACTATTTATTAAGTTTAATTTTACCAAAACTAGTGGACTCGTTTTCGTTCTCTTCTCGTTCTCGTCTCGTCTCGTTCTCGTCTCGTCTCGTCTCGTTCTCGTCTCGTCTCGTTCTCGTCTCGTCTCGTCTCGTTCTCGTCTCGTCTCTTTCTCTTCTCGTCTCGTTCTAGTCTCGTTCTCGTCTCGTCTCGTTCTAAGTCTCGTTCTCGTCTCGTCTCGTTCTAGTCTCGTTCTCGTCTCATAATAATAATTTCACTACATACCTGTGGTTGCACACTAGAAGGCACGGCTTGGATGTGTCTTTTTAATATATTACTGCGTGTAAATAACACACCACATATTTCGCATTTGTACTCCGGTTTCTTATGATGTAGTTTAATATATATGTTCAGATTAAATTTAGGTCTATATCTTGAGGCACACTTCTCGCACTCTAAGAATACGGCAGATGAGTTTTCCATGTCGCGTAGTTGATGACTGTTTGATAAGAAGTGAGCTAAATGCATGATGTCATTGGATTATATAGTGACGCTATGAAATAGCCTCGCTACGGTGGGGGAAACAAATCCACCAATGAGAAGTAGTGATGATGTAATGAATTCTAGCCTCTCAACGGGATAATTATAATTTCCACCTATGAAATCATGGAAGTTTAAAAACTGCTGACTATGCAATGAATTGTAGCCTCACAACGGGAAAATACACGGTAAAGTTTAAAAAATGATGAAGTCGTCAGTAATTAGATATTCATTTCCAAACAGCACTTTCCTCAAGACGTGAAGCCTATGACATTACATGCTTGTGAAAATGTATGATCATAATTTATCACCATAAAAATAGTTGACATATGCAAATTCTATCCTCGCAACGGAAAAATATTCATTTCTAGGAAACTTGATGAATCAGTAGATATCCGATATTTAATTCCATTCAGCACTTTTATCAAAACGTGAAGCCTAGAGCATTATATACTTGTGAAAATGTATGGTCATAATTTCTCACAATAAATTGCTGACGTATGTAAATTATATCCTCGGAACGGGGAAAAATATTCATTTCTAAGAAAGTTGATGAATCAGTAGATATCCGATATCCATTTCCGAACAGCACTTTTCTCAAAACGTGAAGCCTATAACATTATATGCTTGCGAAAATTTATGTTCATAATTTCTCACAATAAATTGTTGACATATGCATTTTCTATCCTCACAACGGGGAAAATATTCATTTCCGCTGAAATATGCAGATATCTGATATTTAATTCCAATCAGCGCTTTTTTGAAAGCGTGTCTTCTGGTCATTATGTGCTTGCATAAATAAAATATTCATTTTCCTGCAATAAATGCAGACATGTTATACGATACATGCATTTTAAATAATATATCATCAGAGATGCGACAGTGTTTTATTATATAAAATAGAAATATGTAATACATAAGACGTATGAATGGTTTTTATTTAAAGGGACAAGCATGACTAATGTTTTAAGGGAATGCACCATTGAAATTACTAAAATCGAACGTTTTCAAGCAATATAGCTCAAACTTTTACCATACACTTGTCTCATTCATTTATTTTATGGTTTAAAATTTCATCCTAATATCTTGAAAGGTTTTTGAATTATTAATCTTCATAGTATAAAAGTAGAGCGATTTTCAAAATACTCCACACGATGAAAATTTTCAAAAATTAATTTTTTTACAAATGCACTTTATTTATCTAACTATGAAGAAAAATTTGTCATATGATTTTTTCTAAGGTTTATGGTTCCTGAGATAAAAAAAAGTGTAAGTTATATATATTTATATTTCAAAATTTCAAAAATATATTTATTTTGAAAATTCATATGACAGATTTTTATAACTACACCATAAGAACTCGTGCTGAAAATTTGAGAGAAATTGCATAAAGACTTCATCGTGTGGAGTGTTTTAAATTATGAAAATGATGAAAAAGAAATAGTTAGATAAACGATCTATAAGGGCAAGCAGGTAGCAGTCAGGAACGTGCGCAAGGCCATTTAAAAGTCACTTGACGCCCTTTAAACACGCAGAATGTCATAAACGAAAATAGATTCCGAAACTAGAATGTTTGTAGAATTTTATCAGTACTAAAATGAAAAATGACTTTTTTTTCACAATTTTTAACAAATCTCAGTGGTGCATTCCCTTAACACCTATACACATGCAAGTCGACTTTTGATTACGTTAGTGATACTAGGTCGATCTAAAGAGGCTTTTAATATAGCCTATAAATTTCCTGGGTGATGTCCAGTCCTGAACCAGGGGATTCTTCATTACTGAAAAGCCCTCTACCCGGCCAGGAATCGAACCCAGACCCATTCTGCGATGAAATATTACAATATCAGCTTTTAATATATCACAACAGAATAACGTTGATTATCAAACTAGTCAACATGTCAACATGAAGCATTTTAAAAATTAAAGGGTACGTTAGTGCTGTTATAATACTACGATGGAGATTTAAAAGGAAAGAGTTTCACTGAATGAAGGTTAAATGAGCGTTGGTAAGGAATACTCGCTACTACATCATATGACCACCGTACGGTAAGAGCTAGCAAGCAGAAACCTTATACGTCATGGCTATCCTAATCAGCAAACTCTCTCTGCATTGAAACAACGCTAGTTCCATATGTTTAAATCACTCGATGGCTTTCTGTACACAAATTTTATAATGCCGTAATGTGGATTAGATATACAATATCTGAAAATTAACATCCTTACGCTGCATACACCTTTGAAGCTTAATAGTAAAATCTATTGTTTTAACTTGTAAGCCAGAGGCTGAGTTGACCCAGGGCTAGGTTTCAGGGAAATTATCATCTTACGATCAAAATTGTATGATGAAATATAGTTTTAAGTCATTAGCCTCCATATTTATAAAAATCTATGAAGGCTTAAAATATCGATATCTCTACACTCTCGATGGCGTCTGATAATAATAATAATAATAATAATAAATTAGGAGGCCCAGATTTTTGACATTCGGCACGGCTGTCAGCCTTAGGCACCGGCCTCATTTACTCCAGGCTGAGTCAACCTCAGGGCAATTTTTTAGGGAAATAGTCATCTTACGGAAATCTTGTATGGAGGAATATAATCATAAAATAATAATGACGTTGCATTTACGCGTTGTGAGAAACCGTAGTGTAATACGATATATATACTTCCCGCTGCATCTTTAATGCTTACATGAAAAAACGACATAAAGTTGAAATACTCCATCTTGACTTATGATGTAATTAATCCTCTGATGACGTCATAAACCACTCCTACCACATGACTGTTGAGATAGGTCATAGCAATCCTCTGATGACGTCATAAACCACTCCTCACACTCCACTCTTGAGATAGGTCATAGCAATCCTCTGATGACGTAACCAATGTCGCCATCTTGAATTACCAATTTTCAAATCACCTGCCATCTACCAATATACAAATTTTAAATTTCCCACCTTTCGCCATTTGCAATTGTAGTATCCAATTTCCACCATTTGCAATTTTCAAATCACCCGCCATCTACCAATACATAAATTTTAAATTTCCCTGTTTCCACCATTTGAAATAGGAACCGGAAACGTAGCCATTTTCATACAGTTTTCAAATTTCCCGCTTTTATGAATATCCAAATTTACCGCTATTATAAATTTCCAAATTTTGAATTTCGCGCGTGAGCCGCCATTTAAAATAGGAACCGGAAACGTAGGCATTTTCATACAGTTTTTAAATATACCACCATTATGAATTTGAATTTTGTGCCACCTTCCACCATTTGTAATTGTAATATCCAATTTCTCTATTTACAATTTTTAAATCAGCCGCCATCTACCAATACATAAATTTTAAATTTCCCACCATCCGCCATTTGAAACAGGAACCGGAAACGTAACCATTTTCATACAGTTTTCAAATTTGCCGCTATTATGAATTTCCAAATTTTGAATTCCGCGCGTAAGCCGCCAAGTGCAATAGGAACTGGAAACGTAACCATTTTCATACAGTTTTTAAACATACCGCTATTATGAATTTTCAAATTTTGAATTTCGCGCTTCGTCCGCCATTTGCAATAGGAACCGGAACCGTCACCATTTTGAATAGCCTGACCATGATAAAGGTCATGACGTCATAGCCACGCCCACTTGTGACGTCAGCTGCTCCTGCGGTGACGTCACATATAAAACCATACTACTCACATAATCAATAGAGCTGTTTTGTTTGAAACAACTAATCTCTTATTAGAAATACACTATCAAAAGAGGCACCAATGTGGCAAGAATGTTTCTCATAATCACTGTATGCTCTACGATTAGAATCCAATGAGATTAGGGGAACCGATAATAGTAATTCTGCTATTGTTCTGGGTTTAAAAACAGCCTGTGCATTATCTGGTTCTGGAATCTGTCCGTAAACATTCTATCGAACTACATATTCCTCTTATTTTATTTAATAATTGAGGCGTCTAGGCCCAAACCCAGACATTTTCCACTTCCGTAAATTTTACAGGAAACAAGGAAACTAATATTTTATGAAAAGCCTTTTCAGATAAAGCAAGTGCTTTAAATTGTAACAAAATAGCCTATACGTACCTGTCATTGTCAAGAATCAATTCAAATTGCACATTGGAAATGTCTGTGTTTGCTTCTAAATGTACTAAGATCATACTGCATCAACATACATTTTTCATTTGTGCTACTGTATTTCTGAAAATGGTTACTACGTTCTATACAATATTGGCCTCCATTATTTACTCTGAATACACTAACTATGTTCAAACAAAGAAACGAACTAATTAGATAACACCACCAAAGAAGATACCTTACTATTAACGCGCAAATTCAAGTCTTGACAGAGTGATGCCTGACGGTCCTCACATGACTTCAATCTGATTCAGTAATGGCTGCATGGAAATGTTGCTGTTTGCACATCAAAGTTACGAGGAAATCTCGGGGTTTGCATTTACAATCTAATTTTGTCAGCGTGAAGTGAATGGAAAATGTCGTCGTGTGCATTCAATTGTCACATTAAACGATAAATTACAGTGGCAGGAAGTTATATAAGTGAAACACACATTTTCTATTATAAGTTGAAGTGTCGGGGTTGCATCCTACACGCCTCGATTATTAGAACATAATATTGTATAATCATAATTCATAATTCTAAAATATTTAACATGGAGTGGGCATGCTTCCTTTGTTAGATATACCAGTAAGTTGCAGTATGTTGAACTATAAGTTAAAAGCTTGGTAATTATTACTTTATTAAAATAATGTCATTAATTTAACTTATAGAGCCAATGTTGAGAATGCTATGGACCGAATAACAGAAATTTCTTATAACAACTGCCACTAAATTATATAGTTTCTGAACTTCAGGTCTTAGAAAAATTAATTTAAACATGCTAGACTACCAGATGCAGTACATAAATTTAACTTAAGAGGAAGATGGATCGTTAATTCCCACATAAAATAACACTAGATACCTTCAAATCCTCTTAGACGGTTTTATCTTCCCGTTCCAAGGACTTGCATAATAATGCCTGTAAGAGAGGGAAATTCGGGATCAATTCATGAAAGGACATGGAGAAAGCCCCTGATGAGGGACCAACTTCATGCATGGCCTCCCCCTAGGACAACACAATATGAAAAATATTCTGGGAGGATAATACCAAAATTCCAATCCGGCATTCTCCTTAGTGAGTGGGGAAAACCAGTAAACAGTTAAATTGGCCGGACATGACATAACTGGCGACCGCCTGAGTCTACGAAATGACCTCCTAGGCCACTTTCACTCCGAACGGTTAGTTTTCATTTAACAATTTTCTACCGAATAAGCTCTTTGCATTTAACACAATAATGTAAGAGATAATATAGGGTAGTAATATAACCTTTTGGCAATATTTTAGGACTGGATTCATTTTAAAATCTTATCAGTAGCTTGGTTTCATAGCAATTTTCCTGGAGACATATGAGAAATACATTAACAAAGCGAACTACGAGTATTTCAACTCATATCCACAGCCGTAGTATTCTCAAGGACAATTTCTTTAACGGATGTTCAGACACTGTTTGCTCTGAAGTCCCAACACTTTCATAACGCTTCAATTGTGAAGGCCGTAGCAACAGTAATTTTTATAGGGCATGACGCTCATGGCAAGCGTCAATATGCTGCTAAATTTCTGTCAATTTATAAAGGCTACACTTTCAGGATAACAACGAAACTGATAATAAGTGGGAAATAGTTATGTTATTAACCATAACCATCGAGAATCACTGTAATTCGGTATTATGCTGTTAACACCGCCGGTGGGGAGAGCGATAACCCTAGGTTCGTGGCAGTTAGTTTAACAACAGTGACATCTGTCTAGCGGTGAGCGGAAGGCCGAGCTGGTGTCATAGTGGGGGAAAGACTTAGACAGTAAATGCATGCGCATGGTAAGGTAGTGGGGGAACGCTAGCTCGGCCTTCAGCTCGCCGCTAGACAGTAGCTAAGCAGTGGCATTCCTATGTTACAGAGCACGCCTGGAATCCGAAAGTTTCGCGACCGTTAAAATTCGAACGCAGTTAGCCGTGTGCATGCGTGGAGTCCACGGCTCCACACGCTTCAGTTAACCACGTGGATACTAGCGTAATACCGTCAATGTTATCATCTCAGCATGTTTCGCTTGCTTTCGAATTTCCGCCGCCTCTGTATGTGACGACGTCCATGCTTTCAGTTTTCGGGAGAGTCCTGCAATAGCATATCCCACAGGCCTAGTAAATAAGTATGACATGAAGAATATCAGTTTTTAAAACAGCCAAAGTAATTAACTATCAACCAGATTCTACCAAAGAAAACATTTTCAATAAGCTTCAACACTAAGACGAAAAATAAATGGATGCAGTATTATAACTAATAAGTAGAGGTTGATTTAATTTAATTCATTGTTCTGTAATTTAACGATGTGAGTTTAAATTAAATAAACGTTAGCCACTCATCCTAACCCTTTTTGGGAATTCAACCCATATACCCTATAGTGTAACTCATTGCATTTACTAACGCCCTATGCATTTACCGGCACGCAACATTGAAACCTCACTTTCTGAAAAGACAAATCTACACTCTTTAACTCTCCACGACAAGAGGGAATTTGTTCATCTTTTCTTTTGATAAATTTCCACTAACTAACTACAAATTCGAGATCATTTTGGTGTGGTTCCTTTTCTTCTGGTCCCTTTTCTTCGTTTGGCATTCTGTTAACAGTCTTCTTTTCTTTACAACAGTGCGCTGGCATTGTAAGAATCTCCATTTCTTCTCTTGCCCAGTGTTCCATTCTTCTCCACGTTTCGCAGTAGATGTGATCAAATGCAGTGCTTTATTATCAGATCTTTTCATTAAAAGCTAGATTGAACAGGCACAACCAAGTTATATGAGAACATTATGTCTTCTGTTTACATTCTTTATTTAAACTTCACTTTCAAGCACGTAATTATACAAGAATGAAACCTAAAGCTTCGCAGAAATTTTCTTTTGTACCTTATCGATAAGGTGATAAGTAAATTACTGAATGTAAAAGATTTTTAGCTTAATATCAATAATCTTGGAAATCTTTCTGGACGGCCGTTTCTCGGGTAGTGTTTCCTGATCTTGGGCAGTGTCAACTGAAATCTTCGGGAACTGGTATTGGTAAAGTTGTATTAGCGTAGGGATTTAGTGGAGATTGGTGGTAGGGGTGTGTATTATTGTGTCAAATGACGGGTGTTCTAAAACTGTGAGTTGGTTGTTTAAAGTTATTGTTGGTTGTGACTATGCGTGTTTGTAAATTTCAAATTGTTGTAGTATATTTACTTTCCTGCTTTTATGCAAAATGTGTAATATTTCCATGTCTGTATTTATGTCTTCATAATTATGATGTAGTTTATTATGTGTTCAGAGGAATTATTTATAATGTGATTGGTGTATTACTTTTGTATGTTCCTTGCATCTAGATTAAAATTACCTGCCTGTTAGGACCATTACTTTTCCTTTTGTAAATAAATGATTTTCCACTACACCTCCCTCATACTCAAACAATAATGTTCTCAGACTATTGTACATTTATTATTTAAAAAAAAACTCTTGACGATATACTAGAAATTGCAGCCTCTCGTGCGGTCACATTTTCAAAAATGGTGTAGAAATAATAGCTTAGCTATTAAGACATCTAAAACTAAGTTTATTCTATTTAAATGCAGATTTTTTAAAAATATACAGCAAGTAATAATACCTTTATGTTTAGTCATATGGAAATTTAAGAAGAGGTAAACTTTAAACTCCTAGGGTTAATGATAGTCATTTAAATTGGAAGGAGCCCGTACATAATGTGTAAATATTTATCTAGTTCTATCTTTTTATTTATTAAGCTAGCTTCTTATTGCAATAAATAACTTATTTTATGCAATTAAAGCTGTTTTTTTCTAAAGTAAAATATAGCATTATTGCTCGGGGAGCTGCAGATCGATTGCACTTAAACAGAATCTTTGTCCTGCAAAAATGCATAATTGCCTACGTACCGTTTATAATGCCAAACGTCTTGACTCCTGCAAACTCTTATTTAAAACCCATAAAATCCTCTCACTACCATGCATCATTATTTTTGAAGGCGCCCTTTTATTATTCTCTTAGACACCTTTTCAAAATTAATTATGACTTCCATTCTTATAACACGCGACATAAAAACTGCATAGCACTGTCTACCCACCTTTTTGAATCGTTTCATTACTAATGTTCTAAAATATTTAATTCAATTCCTTCTTTTATCACATCGTAAAAATAAAATAGAATTTTAATAAAAATAATGATTAAAACCCTTCTTTTGGCAAACAGTTTTGATAATATATAAAAAAGGTAAATATATGTAAATCGGTGTATTTTTCTTAAATTTATGATTCAATTGAATTTTCAATTAGCAAGAATAAGTTAAACTTGTTCACTGATTAATTTTTCATGTACCGTAAAAATGCAAATTTAAAATATTGAAATGCATAGTGGCATTAAAGTATATGTAAAATGTAGTATGTTTAAAATATTGTGATATTAATATTATTGTATATTGCATATTTTCTATTCAGAGGGGAATTTAGTCAATTTGATGGCTTAAATTTCAAGAATGTGTCTATATGTATAGGCCTATGTATAATGAAAAACATTGCACTGTGGGAGGAAATAAATTAACTAACTAATAGAGAGACAGTATGGTCATTTACAGTCCAGTTAAAAGAAATATATCAGAACTCCTCAGCACAACCTCCCACTAACGTCCAAATAATATGCCATTAAATAATCTGAAAATTAGAAATTAAAAGAAAGTAAGTTTATTATATAAACATTTATTTTTCATGTTTCATTCTTCTTTATTTATTTTTGTTTAATTTCCTTTCAATTATTATTGTAATTGTTTGTACTTTCATATAATTTATTTGTATTTTTACTTACTGTATTTATATCTATTTCTGAACTATCCCTGACATCTATACACAGTCATACCCATGCCGAAACAGATTCGAACCTACACATAGGCCTATTAATTAAACATTAACACATAGTTAACAAAATTCTATTAAAACAAATATTTTAACGCAGGGACAGGAATTTAGCTAATAGATGCATTAAAATTTTCACACTGTACGGGTAAGAATGATTGAGAATAATCTCAAAATAATTAATTCACAGCTTTACGCCTACCTCACTTGTTAAACTTCAGATTAATTGCTTCCCGCTCAATATATTTACTTGCTTAACATAAGGAACCAATGAAGTGCACGCTTTAGCTACTAGTTTAAAAACTGCTTTCGTTCGTTCCTTCAGACTTCCTAAACCGCCATCGCAATACGACGCATGAGCACACTGTTAGTTCGCTGCGCAACGCATACGGACGTCATTTTTTGTCACCGAACTGACAACGTGCGCATGCGTCGTAATTAGATGACTGCTTCTGAATATCTGTGGGATCAAACCTTGTATGTATGATTATAAAAAAACCTAGGTCTGTATAGTTTTATAATCTTAAAGAAATTAAACCAATTAGACATAATATTCATAACTTGACAGTTAATTACAATTATATAAATATATCTAATGTTAAGCTCATCACTGTTAAGAAAATTAATCATACACATATAACACATGAAAAGGGGTACACCGTGGCTCAGTTGGTTCAGGCACAGCACTATAAATAAGAAGATCACTGATTCGATTCCCGATGAGGTGGTTGAGATTTTAGAATATTGACCTAATTCTTCTAGTGACATCATGGCCCTGGGATTGATTCACCCAGTAACATAAATGTATACCAAGAGCGTTCCTGGGAGCAAAGGCGGTCGTTACGTAAGGTTGACAATCTCACCATTTTCTTGTGCTGAATGTCTAAATTTCTGGGAGCCTTAACTTTCTGGAACCGTAAGGGCCTTCTCGGCCCGTATAGAGGCCACTTGATTTTATTTTAATACTTGAAAACCAGCCACTTTTATATATTACGCATGGTTATTGGTCTAAGTATCGTTTAAAAGGGACGCCTCATTTAACTCATCAAGAAGTTTACTACTATTGCATAAATTATCTTTCCATAAAATTTATTTTACATTAACTTCTTACATTTTCATAAGATATTGACCATAATTAATATTCCGTATTGGCTTCTTCTGTCATTATTTGGTCTATGCTATTATTTATTAATTTTATTTCAAAGTTAAGAATTATTCTATATGTTTATGTAATAAATTAAAATACCCAATTGCAAGTCTCCCCTGAAATGGACTTGTAAAACTGCTTGGGACTGTATCGTATATATATTGCAAAAGTTAGTACATTTTTTCTTGGTTTGGAGTTCCTAAAGCTAGGTGGGCATAAATTCAGTAGATTGTATGTTAAGATAAAAGTCATAAAACTTATAATGTTCTATAGTGTGTGGGGTGATGATGGCAATTTGTGTTGTTGATTAAGTTAAAGTGCCGTCAGGTGTAAATGTAACAGATAGCCAGTACTTCAAAGCAATCCCAGCGTAATGGTCAGACATCTGAGAGTAGGGATCAAGTTGTCAGGGCAGTGGTTTTTTACGTACTTACAGATAAGCAAGAGGGAATGAGGAATCGACTGCCTGCCACCAGACCAAAACAAGAAGCAAGAGAAATGTTGCCACCTAGTTTTTGTTTTCCTTATGACAAACTTCTTGACAGTTAACCATTTTTTGAAACTTATCCCTCTCTTTCCTACGGAACATTTTAAAGTAGTACACAGATTTCACAAGCGAAGTGACAAATTTGTCGAGTGCAAAATTACAGAAACATGTTCACATTGAATAATGGATTGGAAACATTGCATCAGTTATGATGCCGTTTTTACACTGCTGGTAATTTTAAATCTTGTATATCTTATATCAAACTTTCCTCTTTTCGTCTTTCATATACATCATACACTCCATATGCCATTTGCTATACTTGCAACTCTTACAGTTTCTTAAAAGATGCTTACAAACACTTTAAATAAACGTTGAAAAACATGTCTTACAAACTTTCTCACGTGTACGTATAAGATTTTTCTTATTAAAATGTTGAGACCCGCGAGATTTTTGACATACAGGTTTGCTGCTATGCGCGAATTCCAGTAACACTAGTAGTAGTGGAGAAATAACTTCAAAGGGAAAAGGAGATTTAGCCTATAGGTGAGACCTACGGGTGAGAACAAGTTTGATAGCTGCAGTTTAGGGGAACAATGCCATGGGACAAGTCCGAACCCATTACTGGTTTCCGTTTATTACACCATAGATATATTACATTTCAGAACATTAAAGTCATAATGACATCATTGTCTATCTTTATGGAATATGTTGTTTAGGGTATTTAAAAAGTTAGTAATCTTAATATCATCATACTGACGTACACTAAGTGTTATATGAAAAATAGTAATTTTGCACAGGTAAAAGAAATATGCCGGAGATTACACCACAGTTATTATGAAAGTTCTTGTAACTATGTTAACTATTAATTCATTAGTCCGTGCGCTGTTTATAATAATAATTGATCACTTTAAGACTTACTTTTTAACAACATCTTATGTAATGCAGATTGACGCGGATCTGCAAAGGAGAATATTACATTTGCACTGACTGAGGGAAGACGCAAGTGTACTGCTATTCCTTTCAAAATTGTCACTTGCAATCCGCATGGAGCATTCCCTTCCCCTAAAATAGTCGTAGAAGTGGCAGGATCCATGTCGTTTTAACCACCGATTGGACAAAGAGCGTAAATATGAATGATATTATAGGTTGTTCATATACAAGTGCTGTTCAGAAAGTAACAGACGTTTTGGCCGGAGCGGAGCGGATCTAGCGCCGCCATTCTAGTGTCAGAGCATTCCTACACTCAGTACGAATCCAGCTGTGTTAGCGTGACCTTCGTGCCGTTTGTACTTTGTCTGTAGTGGAGTGTTAAAATTAGCGCTGCAATTTGAAATCCCGCCAGTTATTTCAGTGTTAACTCTTTTTTCCACACATGCCCAAACGTTTCGCTCATATGCCGCATTCACGGCATAAATACTGATTTCAAAATTTAAAAGTACATGTTCTATAATAGCTGCTGTCTACTCTGTACTTAGTAGACAATTAAGGAACGATTTTATTTGTAATAACTCAGGGTTTGAATTTTTGTTCTTATTACTTTTCCTTTTTTTCTTTTTACTATTCTGTTCTTTCTTTTTTATTATTATTTTTTAGGTATTGATTTAATATTATATTTTCTTTATGTATTTGTAATTTGTATTTTGTAATGTAAATGGCTGAACTGTGCCCGAGCACGAGCGCATGCTCATTCGGGTGGTCTTGTTTTGTTTTGTATAAATATTTTGTATAAATATAAAATAAATAAAATTTATAATAGAATTGGTATCCATGTTGAGATATGAAAATCTTTAAGTTATAATCAATCAGTATCCTTATTATAGCTGATGTACAGTACTGCAAAATAATTCTTGTGAGGCATTATTGGAATTGTAGGTATTCATGCAGACATGCACATTTTGCTATTACTATACCATCATTAGTCCTTAAAAATAAAATAATAAATGGAGATAAGAAGATTGAAAAAAAACATTATGAACAGACAAATTTACGTAAAAAAGGAGGAGAGTGTTTGATCGAAAGTACTTGCAAATTAGAAGACCTTAGCATTTGTGTGTTGTTGACGCGTTGACTGCACATTGGCTACTACAGAGAGCTTATGTGTTGTGGAAGCGTATTGCGTTAGGGTATAGTACGAAAGCTTATTGTGTTCTATTGTGTTTTCATTGATTATTGTATTTTTATGTTTATATAATTCACGTTGCTCAAGCTTGTTAAGGTTGTAAATTTTTTAGTATGTAGAAGATCTAGAGTTTTTCTAATGGTTGAGGGACGTGATTGTATTAGAGTAGATGTTGTGCAAATGTTGATCTATTGCGATCATATTTGTAGTCACTAATATGCTCCTGAATTCATGTTTTACAGGTCTTCCTGTCTGTCCAATATAAACTTTGTTACAGTCATGACACGTTAATTTGTAAACACCGCAAGAGTTAAATTTATTATTGGTATAGTTTTCATGTTTATGTAATTTACGTTTGAGATTATTGTTCGATCTATAAAAATATTATATATTGTTTTTAACTAAAGGTTTAGTGATTTTAAAAATATTATTGTAATATATTGTTGGCGTAGAATTTGTTTTAGTCGTTAGCTAGTTTTCCGTTATTAGGCGTAAATGTAGAAATAGGGTCTATTTGCTTAGCAATTTTACTTTTGTTATTATTGATCAGTCTGTATATCATATAACCCTTGTAATTATTGTTCCTTGCTATCTTAATAATGGTTTTTAATTCTTTATTATAGTCATGTTAAATTAAGAGGGATGATCAAAAGTCTATAAACCATGTTTTCTAAAGCAGCCATTTTGTATTTATAAGTGTGATTTGACTTGTTATTAATTATAATGTCTGTGTGTGTTGGCTTTCTGTATATGTTTAACTGTAGTTTGTTGTATTGTTTGGAGATACTAAGGTCAAGGTAGTGTAGTGGTTTCGGCGGTAAAATATACGTTTTTACGTAGGTTATTGAAATCTTGGGTAAGTTCTATTATTTTGTGTTTGTTGCATTTGAGAATTTCATCAGCGTATCTTTTATTTATTTTAATCTTGTGTTTCTTAATAATATCGTCGATACATCTTTCTTCTATGTCTCGTAGAAAAGTTTCGGCCAAAATGCCTGATAAAGGTGACTCCATAGGAAGTCTATATTTTGTTGGAATATTTTGATGTTGAAGGAAAAATAATTTTCTTTTAGAACATTTTCAAGTACATGACTTATCTGGTATATAATATGGTTAATATCACCATTCCATTGTAGTCTTCGTTTTATTATTTCCACTTTTTTTCTTTAAAGGAATGTTAGTTTAGAGATTTTATATGTCTTGAGATATAATTATACTGTTTTTATTTGATTTCATTTTTTGTATTTTTTGGATTAGATTAATATACTTTCATTGAGTATGTGTTATTGAGTTCTAATCTTTGCTGGATCACTTTAGCTATTTTCTTTGACAATTTTTAGGCCGGTGCAGAAGTAACGTAATTTTGATTTGTGATCGTAGAGAAGGA
The DNA here is from genome assembly GCA_964059195.1 of Ectobius pallidus. Lineage (NCBI taxonomy): Eukaryota > Metazoa > Arthropoda > Insecta > Blattodea > Ectobiidae > Ectobius > Ectobius pallidus. Next base: position 42,317,819 of record CAXKWD010000012.1, read on the forward strand.
AGTTTTGGATTCATATTGATGAGGATTTTCTTTCATTAACTGCAAAAGTTTTATCGGTTTTTCAGTGTCTTTTTAATGTTTCCTTGGAGTTTGTCGATTGGGTCGACATTTACTTCGATTATATCATTCTCTTTAAAAAAAAAATCTCATATTTAGTTTATATTCGTCGTTGTTGGTCAGAATGATGTCAGTGCCTTTATCTGCTTTTATGTTTAGAATGTTGTTGGATTTAAGCTTTTGATTTAGGTTTCTAATTATTTTATTAGTGATAGATGTTTATTTGTTATTATTTTCTTGATCCCGACCACTTATAGATCGTTATAACTTGGCGTAATTCATTTCTAGATGGCCGAGGTCTAATTTTGTGGCCCAACGTTTTGATATTTGTTATGATGGTTAAGTTTTATAACACTTCGCAATTATTAGGAATAAGAACATAAAGCCTTCCTTATACATTTAACTAATATCTTACTTCACAGGCACTGTTGGTTTTCTCGAAGCACTCCACTTACCTTGTCACAGCTGTAAGTAATAATGATTAAGAACATGACCCTATGAGTAAATAAAATAATTAAAGTTAATCTACTCTGGTTTATTGAAATGAAATTTATAATCGTTAATGTATTCTGTTAAGATAGATTTATTAATTTTAATCTTAGATAATATAAAAATGATTTTAAACTATCTCTCAAATAAATCAAAAGTTTTCTCTCAAATAAATCAAAAGTTTTTCGATAACTATTTTTCCAAGTTATGAAAGCTACATGCAAGGAAAAGAAAACCTAGAAAAATTGTTAATTGTTTCTACTGCTTTATTATAACGAATTATACTGTGTATAGCCTACTTATTTTCTTTAAGCAACATAATTAATCAATAATTGAAATTAAAATGCAATTTCTCAAACTATTCCAATTTTCACATATTTTTTTACACAAGAAAATTAGGCTATATTGCAAAATTAAACTTTACTTACTATGTTCATGACTGAACATCCACTATTTTCTAAGCTATTATATAGCTCGTGGAAATCGTTTCTTTCCATATTTTCTTTCTAACTTGAACATATGAAATTACCATGTTGTGGTAAAAAGTAACACCCTGTATAAATGCAAGTATATAATAAGCTTCTATTTGGCTATCTTTTCTTAATCGTTAAATGAAAAGTCTACATTTTTATCTTACTTTCATCCTCATTTGGATGGAATACTATACTTCACACAAGATATTTTAAGGTTATACAGTATCTTCCATTGTGTACTTACTGAATACAGATGAGTACCCAAATGACGTTTACACCTCCATGGTGCATACAAACTGTCCGTTGACTGCACCGAGATTACACATTGACTGTCCCGAGGTACGCAAGTTCACGTATTAATATCCTTTTGTTACCCATGCTAAGTTTCCCGCCTAGGACAAAATTGGGTGAGGTCCTTCTTGACTTGTGTAAAATTCTGTATGTCCCTCAAATGGCTCGAGCTCTCCTGACCAATGAGAAAATAGCTTTTCGATTCAATAGTAGATAGAATATTCGATCTCTCTACTAGCGTCACTTATAATCGATCTGTTACTTGCTAGTTTTATTGCCACCTGCCGGCCAAGGTTTTAAACTTATTGCTAAAATCGCTGACTTTAACTGTGCGTGCAAGCAACATGTTTAGTGAGTTATTCTGTTCAAATAGCCGCTTTACAATTCCCCGCGTTAAGTCAGTATTTTCATAACATGGTGTAATCATCTTGCGCACCTTATTCTGATGCAATCCTGTGCACGCGCCATAAGAAGTCAAGCTACCCAAGTTAGTTCATTGTCAGACTTCATCGCTTTCAGACGCATGAAAGTTCTTTCTCCAATTCGCGCGGTTATAGTCATTCTGATACGCTTTGTTCAAGTGCTCTTAAAACCCCGAATTGCTTACAAAACTACAATTATCAAGTTTTGTCTAACATTAAGTTGAGTAATTTCAACAGTGTTACATTCATTACAGCTAACATATCCGTGTGTTAAGCTCGTATAAGATTGCGTGCCATTGTTCAATACATGGTTACCAGTGCATCATTCTTCTAGTGTAAATTACACTTAATATTAATATTTCTGTAATTTAACGGAAATCATATCTTTTAGTGCACCGTGTGAATAAAGTAGCATTGTTTTATAACATGTTATAGGTTGTATTCTAGTTAAAATCCGTGGATCCCTGTTCCCAGTGTCTGCGATAAGTCCACTAGCTCTTTCTTGTTTCTACTAAATGTAGAATGGTCCTCCAACCCTAGTTCCCGAGGCTAGGTCCTTTAATTATTTTACTATTTTCTGTGTGATCCAACATATTGTTCCTATCGTACCGGATTTGTCCTAACCTTGCATTTTGCTCCTCTCGGTCCGGTTTTATGCCCCACCTTACATTAACACTTATTCGAACAATGCACCTTAGTAGGCCTATTAGGGACTTCTGGTACTGCAATACTTTGCAATTCCCAGGCTAGGCTGAGCGCTGGTATGTCTTTTCAGCACTTCCCATCTAATTAACGTATGAGGCTGTCTCTCTTATTGCAACACCTTTATGTCCATACTGAATTCAATGTTAAATATTATAATACATTTCAATATTTATATTATAACATTAATAAAATTAATTTCGTAATGCTTTTGTGTAAAAATCCGGGCCTTAACATTATCAACCTTGCTGTATGTATTTCTGAAAGAGTTTGCAATTTGTTCTCTTAAATTTGTTCGTATGTCAGGGTTACATTGTTTGTTTACAGCTGTTTCTGTATCAGTAATGATCGATTTTATTGATTTGTGTGGTTATCTATGAAATTGTGTTTGTAGCCTAGTACGAGGGTTTTCTGTTCGTCTTCGTTTAACTCAATTTTACTTAGGTTAACAACTCTAGGATGAAAGTTTGTATTATCATCTCCATAGTGTTCGTTTTCAGATTTTTTACTGTTTTGTTGTTGTGCTAGATTAGTTAATTTCTTTTTCATGCCGGTGCATTTTTCTCTATTTCTTTTTGTAGGTTTATGAAAATATTGTTTTTAAATGTTTATTCGTTTTTAAATAATTTAGCTGCTTTTAGATGAGTTTGATATAGCTGTACATTGATGTTATTCCTTTTCTTCTAAAGTAATTTTATATCGCTGCTAAGCCATGTCTTTTGAGGAGTTTGACTAAATAATAATTGGACACTTCGTTTCTTGTGTTAGGTTAAATATTGACATATTTGGGAATTAAGTTGTAAGATTTACAATTTTTTATTAAAGTAAATGTTTACGATGGTCTTGTTAAGTTTACGTCTTAAATTGGTGTATTTGTTTATAAGATATACATGGCTGGCTAAGTTTGAATTGCTGAGTTTTATTTCTTTAGTGGTGCAATAGAAAGTGTTATGGTAAAATGTTTTCCGCCTAATCACCACTAAACTATATAAATACAACAACAAATAAGGCACTTGGAAGAATTTACAATTAATATATTGAATGGTATTTATTATTTGAGTTGTTGAAAAAACAGAAAATTATAAAAAATGTGTATACATTAATTACAATATTAACATATAAAATAAGTTAATTAATATCTTATGATGTTTCATTATTGAATTAAACAGTATATGAGTGATTACAGAAAGTTATTCTATAAACATGAAAAATTATTCAAATCACATTCCATTATAATATAAATTTGTCAGGTTCTATAAAATAAATAAAGTATGGGTCTATAATCTTCTATAATATTGTCACAATGCCATCATTCGCCCAGAAATTGCCAGAATTCGACAGAATCTATAAAAGGGGCTACTCTCTTATTGCTGATTGCAGCGGCGCCGACATGTCACAATGAGTGGACTTTTTTTTTTCGTTGGCCCCGCCTTCCACCCCCGGAGTTTCCACCCCCGGAGTACCTGAGCCATAGGCTATATCTCCGGTCCAACAACCGATTTCGCATTTGTTCTAAGATCGTCGCGTCGCTTTCTCTTGATCATAGAACACGGGGAAAATGTTTGATGAATTTACTTTTGATTTTTTTCCCGTCACAATTTAACTCTTATTCATTTGTCCGTTGTAGCGGGGGGGCCTGTCCCCGATCTGGTATTCACCTTATAGAGTGAGGTAAACCCCCCGAAAACCTCACTCAGATCGGTTGCTGCGAGGCTATCCCGCAGCTTCCGAGGCAAGTCTTGGGCAATCTGTCATACATCCGTCTTGCTCGGTAAGGCCCCAGGGGATCTGAGCATTCCCCCAAGGTGGATTCGTCTCAAATTCGGTGTGTCTTAAGCATCATCTTGTTCTTGTTCTTTCCTGCTTTCTATCACGTGGCGTGTGAATGTTCTGAAAGCAGTGTTAGCTCCCTTTGTCGTCCAAAAACTAAGTTCTGGTGGCCACATTTCGCCTGCTTGTTTGGCTACCTCTCTTAGGCCAATACGTGCTTCCCTATGTCTCGCGCATGTATAGAGGGCGTGGTACATTGTATCAGGCTCACAGTCTTCACAGTAACATAGATAATCCTCTGCTAGGTTGAACCTAAATAGGTTTGCTGCGAAGTAGCCATGTCCCGAATAGAACTGGGATGTTGAGAAATCAGGAACGATCCATTTTTGACTGAGTCGTCTGCGGACGCTAGGGAAATAGTCCTTTGTTAGGAGGCCCTTTTGGGCATCTTTCCAGCGTCGTTCCCACGCATGTACAGTTGCGCTTCTAAGCTGCTTCATTAGTTCTAAACGGTTATGCCTTTCGTAAATGTCTTGATTTAGTTCCCACTCTTCAATTCGAGTAGGGAGGTGTTTTCGAATTTTGTAAACATTTACTTTTTCCTCTAAGAGCAAATCTACTGGGATTTCTCCAGCAATAACCGGTAGCGCGTCATTTGATGTAGTCGAATATGCTCTGGTGACTCTAAGTAGAGCTTGTCTCTGTGCTGTGATCAACTTACGTTTATGGCGTGAATTTATGTATGGAGCCCATCCGTGGGCAGCATATGTAATTAGTGCCACGAATACTGCCGAGTATAGCCTTTTATAATTCGTATATTTGTAGCCCCATGTTTGGCCTGATAGCCTACCTAACGCATGGAAAAGGTTTACCGTTGAAGTGCATATTTTTTCTACTTGCCTATCCATCTTGTTGCCGGCTTGGAGTTCTACGCCTAGATAGCGCAGGGACACTGCGCTATGAATTCGGGTTCCCAGCGCAAATATTCTGGGAGGTCTTCCTGGGTGTAATTTCCCTTTCAGGAGCAAGCACTTCGTTTTTCCTAGTGATAGTTTTAATATGGCCTTGTTGCACCAATTGGTGAACGATAACAAGGCGGAATTTCCTTTCTCCTCTATTGAGGCTCTGCTATCTGCCTCGATAAGGAGGACCATATCATCTGCAAAAGCTACTGGCATAGCCTCCTGGCTTTCTTCCATTATTCCTATAGCTTCATCAATTACTAGGTTCCAAAGTTTAGGACCCAGTACTGAGCCTTGTGGGCAGCCCTTAGTTACTTGTTTCGTTCGAGTATGATAGCTGTTTTTAATCGTAACTTCCCTGTCTCTAAAATAATCTTTGATAATTCCATATATATCCGCAGGGCATCCAATCCCTCGCAGTCTATTTAGGACTTGTGGCCACCATACATCGTCGAAGGCCCCCTCAATATCAATAAATATTCCTGTCACGTATTTCGCTTGGGAGTTCCTAATGATGCCTTGTAGTTTTGTGAGTGGACTGTGCGCACTCGTGGGAGAGACCGGAGGAGGGGCCACGTGTTAAAGGGTGTGACCGCGCGCCGCAACAGGCGTTCTAGATAATACGCGGACAGGAAGATCGCAACATCTGCTCCAGAACATTCGTCGGGGCTATATATAGGGCCGCGAGCGAGCAGAGTTAGTCAGTCAGTAACAGTCAGTCAGTCAATGTAGTCAACAGAGTCAGAGAGGCAGTAGTGTGTGGACAGAGAGCGAACCGTGTAAACCGGACAGAGGGAACCGATCAGCGCGACCTCAAGTAAGTGTGACTTGAGGAGCTGAGGACCTGGACGGTGTAGACCAGCGTTTCTCAACCTATGGTCCGCGGACCACTGCTGGTCGGCGAAGATGGTGCAGACGGTCCGCAGATATAATTTTAAAAAAATATCATAAAGCAAGTGGAAAGTAGAGAAGTAAAAAATGTTCACATAAAATGGACACTAGATCTCAAAGTTTTTAAAATCCTCGAAAATACAAGTCCTATTGCAAGTTTCCTTACTTTTGCAGTTACGAACCACAGTTTGAAACCCCAGATGCACTGACGTCTATGGTTCCCTCTTTCAATTAAACCTCCTGATCTTCGACTAAATTTAACTAATGTTGAGCCAGATATCCAACCGTCTCATTAAAAGTGTGTAACAACATAATTTCTAATGATATTATCAAATTGGTAATAAATATGAAAGTTTCTTCAAAATATAATTTTACTGTCAATAGTTTACTTCCAATTCAATAACTGTGTTCTTGCCGAATTAAAAAATAATATTTAGATTTAATCGTTATAATGACCTGTAATTAATACCCCAGATATTAAGGCAATAGGCCTACATATAGCCTACTTTTAAAAATGGGATGTAAAATTAGGGGTCCTAAAACTGTTTATACTTTTATAGGTCCTCGGGTTCAAAAAGGTTGAGAAACGCTTGTGTAGACTGATCAGCGCGACCTCAAGTAACTGTGACTTGAGGAGCTGAGGAGCCAGTGACCGGAGGGACTAGTCAACGGAGGAACTAGTGAACGGACGACCTAGTCAACGGGAAACTAGTGACCGGAGGGACTAGTGAACGGAAGAGCTGGTGAACTGAACTGAACTGGACTGGGACAGTGCCGTTCCGGATAACTCAGCGCGACGGGTGGTTCTCGCAGCGGCAGCTAGGACGGCGGAGTTGACCGACGCGACGTGGAACTACCTCGACTTGGGAGTCCGCACAGTGTGTGCGAACGGAGACAGTGCTGTGACGTGGCGCCAGCACAGTGGAAGTGAGCACCGAACAGCAGAGTGAACTGGAGAACATTCAGGAGTTTTCTGGCTGTATAGATCACTGTGATAGGAAATAAAGGGACCTCCATTCTTCAATTAGAAACTATGTATTTTTTATTTCGAACCCCGACGAGCCTTTTTTTACAATATAAAAGTACCTAAATATTATATTCACATCTGGTGTCAAGTCGTATACAGTAATTGGCTAAAGACAAGTCGAAAAAACAAACTAGATGTGGCCTAGGCAATTGAAAATTGTAATACATCAATGTTATTAAAATGTAAGGTCACATAAATATGTACAACACGTATAAGTTATCATAGTGTTATTTCATAAAATACATTTAAGTATATCTTGGTTCCAGATTGCAAGTCTCAAGTTGATATGATAATACCACCTGATCTCAGGCTTATACTGCCTTCCTTTAAATATGTACTCGTCTACCTTCAGGAATGGTATTACCTGGAACCCTCACAATTCACAGAATCGAAAGCCATGTCGTGCGAAATCTATGATCACTTACAAGAAAGCATTCCTTCAGTACCGATGCGTTTACACCTGCTGACGCCTCCATTAAACAACTACACACAGATGTGGAAAAATATCACCTCCCCTGTCATCACAGTAACCGTTCGTTCAGTGTGGTATTCTGTCGTTCATGACATAATTCCAATGAGGGAGAGAATGTTTCGTATACGGCGAGTGGACACTGAAAAATGTGAATATTGTGACCGGTTTTCCTGCTGTCCTACAGTAGTGCCAGTTTTAGAGAGGGCGAAGGAATTCTTCCGAGAACTGCAAATACGCCAATACGATTGGGTTGGACCAACTATGTTTATACGTCCAGATTTTCTCCTACAGCCAGCCAGGAGGCATAACGCTTTACTAGGTTTTATAGTTAATACTGTATACTTCATAAAAAATCAAGGGAACATCACCAAGAAATGTACCTCGATTTTATGAGAACAGCGAGGTGGAAGGAACTGAGGAAAAGAAGAAAGAATAGGAAGGATTAGGTGAAGTTATCTAATTGATTAACAATATTTTAACTTCCACCCAAACGAACACAACGAAAAATAAGCGGACAGACCGAAAACAACAGTGAAATGTGCAAATTAACAAATATTTTTAAAAAGGAAAAAAGAGGAAAATGCAGTTAAGATTTACCTTATGAAAATCCCTTTTATATATCATTGAAAGCCTCATTTTGATTGCGAATTATGTTGTGTATGGCGTTTTGTTGTGTATATTGCTAGTTGCTTGTACACACGTTTTCCTATAAAAAAGTAGAAGACAGACAAAAATTGAGACTTTTGTGTTACACTTCTTTAACTGCACAAATAATGGTACACCTCTTTAACTGCATAAATAAGTGAGAGCAAAAATTAGGTTTCTTCATCCCCTCTGTTCGTTCGTCCTAAAACTTTGCGTGGTGTTTACATGATACTTTTGAATAATTAATATCATTATTTTATGAATACTTTTATTATTAATGGTGTATATAGGCCTACTTCAGCAATGGCAGTTGTAATCTTATGCACAGAAAACCCGTTCTGTTGATAGCTCATATAATTTCTAATGTTTAAAAATAATTATTACATAGCAATCATGTTAACAAGAGTGACTATTCTCATTTTCATGTGAAATAGTTTTTTCATAGGTTTTGTCAAGAACTGTATAATTGACCAATTAACAATTTCCAATTTGAAAAAATATACAATTATCGCATTTGTTCTTTATTATTGGAATGATTGGACAACTAGCCCAACATAATTTCATTAATTTACGATAAATAACTTTAAAAATACAGTTATAAAAAGCTTAAGGGAAAACAGCGACGAACTTACTGAGGACGAGATGACAGCCAGAATTTATTCAAAAGTCCAATTGAATCGACACATTCACGTTCTCCATCATAAATTTAAAAATATTCAATATACTTTGTTGTTCTTTTCACATAATTAATAAAGCAGAAAACAATCACATTTTACTCCTCAGTGATGTACACGACCTTTAAGTGAGAACTAAAGAACGTTTCAAACCGAAACTCAAGTAGGGGTTATTTTTTATTTACGTAATTTATATGGGTATATTATAAAAACGAATAGACAATTTTATCTTGTCCATATGATGAATTACGTTTATATGTGGTTGATACGTTAAACAGTATGTTTGGGAGTTCACTAAATGCATCAGTCAGGCTGAAAATAGAAAACGTGATCTGTTATCAGAACCACGCACGTATGTTGCTCTCTTCTCTACTTCATAGCTATCATGCTATCAATATAGCTGCGAATGCAGGGGGATAATCCATTTTTATTGCATAAAACCACCTTTTCCCGAGAGATGTCCCACTATACAGCCATAATAATTGCCCACGCTCTCTCGTGGGTTCGGCATCATTAATCAATCTTAGCATAGCCCTGTGACTCTCCTTCTTTGTCATAATCTTGTAAGAAAAAGCACTTTCATAGGTCGTGTCACCTATGTTGACTTTAAAACTTCCTTTTATAAGAAACCACCTTGGATTTTTTAAATGTGGGAGTTTAAGAAAACAATGCATACTGGTACTTTATTGTGTCGAAGTGATGCATACTAAGTACGAATTTCCTCTATTCTCACCCTCTAATTAGTTACTTATTAAATAAATTGTGCGATACTCGTACATAGTGTCATAATTTTGATCATTATTATTTGTAATTCTTTCTGCTTATTTGTTATTTTATCTACACCATCTCCTCCTAAATACTTCATTCGAAGGTTACGCTAATTCCGAATAAGAGCCTAATTCCGAATAACAGCCTAATTCCGAAAATGCCCATTTTGTTTGAATCCGGTTCTTTCATCTTCTCATGTAAAATCAATAAAAATTTACAGTTGAGAATGAATAACGGGAAAAAAGTGAGTAAAAGTACCATTACAAGTTAGTTTTAATCAATTCGAGTACTTGTTTTTTAAACAATTTATTGTTTAGTGGTATCAGATTAGGGTTTCTTCTAGTAAAATTGTTGTATATCCTTGGTCCGAAATTTATACTATGCCTTAGACCTACTTCTGTAGCACACTTTGGTTCCTTGTATTATAGTAGTGATTTCGTGTTATGAATTTTTCATGATGTTTATGGAAATAATTGAATAAAGTGTAGGAGTATAATTGTTTAATATTCAATACGTCAAAATCTTTATATAAACTTTTAGATGGATCGTCGATTGATTTTTTTAAACATATCTTGATTATTCTTTTCTGCATCAACGACAATGGGCGAAGTGCAGTCTGACATATCCCACCCCATCCTATTATTCAATATTGTATAACTGATTGGACTAACCTTAGATATATTAATCTTAAAGTACTCTGTGGCATAATGTTTCTTAATATATAACAAATTTATATATAATTTTCCATAGTTTAAGACACAGATATTGAACATGTTTTTCCCACCGTAAATTTTGTTCAATGATAACACCTAGGTGTTTTACTTGCGTTGTAGCATTTACAGAGTATATGTTTCTAAAACAATTTTGAGGAATTAAAGTATGGATATTTATCAACAGTTTATAGGATGTTCGCTTTACGTTTGAAGGTGGTGCATTCTAACCTCCATATCTGGTTAGAGTTTCCAGATGTATCATGATTTTATCATGCGATACCTATAGGCCAAAACAAAAAACACGATTCACGTGGAGAGGAAACCAAGTGCGGGTGAGTGAGGGAGGTTGCGCGAGTGCAAATGAGGACATACACACTTGCCTTATGGAATACTGTCTGAATACCTGAGTCCAATTTGAACATACATTAAAACTCCAACTATCCGGATTAATTGGGACCGGACCCAATCCGGATAATAAAACATCAGGATAATTGAATAAATATTAAAAAACTAAATTGTATATTACAGTACCTACATAAAGTTAACGCTTCAACATGAATGTAAGGGTCTTTTTTTTATTTTGCTGACAAAATACCGATTTTGTCGGCTAAAAGTTTTCATTTTTGCCAATAATCGGCCCTGAAAGAGGGTTTCCCAATGCTCGCTGCTGCAAAAACAACTTGAATGCAGCCTCAAAGCGATCCAAATAATTGGCGATCCGGATAGTTGGAGTTCGGATAATTGGAGTTCACTTGCAGAGTTATTTAGGTGACAATTTTTCACTAATAATACACTTAATTTTACTACAATTCCGGAAAACGTTCCCTATACGGGCGTTTTGAATTTTAGAGGGTTGATTTAGTACTTGAACAATAGTAGTTGCCTAATCCGCTGAATTTATAGAAAGTGTGGTACGTCCACCATTTATCAGATGCATGGAAGATGTTTCATTTCATTTTTGTAGCATTTGTTCAGAAATGAATGAGTCCAGAAATGTTAAATATACTGAAATTTCCGTGCTTACTATTTGAATCGTCACGAAATCTTCTTAACATACCTGTAACAAATTGCCGATCCAATAGTGGATTCCATTCATCTTGGTCTTTCCATTCTTTTAACAAGAATTGTTTTAGTTGTATTCTTACTACATTGGATACATTCGTTGCCATAATATCTGATCTCTCTCTGAAGCACTGTCAGGTATAAATAAACACTGCAAGCACTGAGTGCTCAGATCAGGAGATGCTGATGCTACGAAGTCTTGTAGTGAACTGTGTCAACTGGAGGTTAAACATTATTTTAAATAAAAAACCAAGTAACGTTAAATGAAGTTACTTTTATTGCTAGGAAAATAAAGAATAAAGAATCATGGGGCTTAGATGAAGTTTCGGATCATGTAATTAAAAGCTGTTATGAACCTTTCGTCCAGCTATTATGCTGGATAGCAAATTTATCCCTTAGCACAGGTATTTTTCCTGATGCATTAACAACTGCAAAGGTTAAACCACTATGTAAAAAAGGTTCAGAAGAAGAAGAAAATTTTAGGCCAGTATCCTTATTGTCCAGTTTCTAAAAAATACTGGAGTAAATTATGAACTCCAGGCTGACAGCATTCATGAAGAAATACGATATCCTAACAGACACTCAACATGGGTTTTATTAAAGAAACCCTACAAATACAGCAATATTAAATTTTCTTAAAAGTGTACATGATTCACTTGACAGGAAAGAAGTAAATATAGCATTGTTTCTAGATTTATCAAAAGCATTCGAAACAGAATACTACATGAAAAACTGGAAGGGTATGGCATACATTGTATAGTTTAAATTTGTTTAAATCTTATCTGCAACATCGTATACAAGTAGTCCAAATCACATACATAGATAAAGAAAAGAATATAATATGAAATAAATTGTCTAGTGAAAAAAAAAAAAATGTGGCTTCCCACAAGGGTCTGTTCTTGGTCCAGTTTTGTTTCTACTTTACATAAATTACCTAAAAATTCACTCCCCTCATATAAAGTCAACTCTATTTGCCAATGAAACGAGCATCTTTCTAACAGGAGTAAACATCACTGCCTCAGAACAAAACATGAATGAGGCAATAAATAAAGTATGAAACAGGAGTTCCAAGTAGTTGGAACAGAATCTGCAGTTGCCTGAAGAGGTGGATGATGTTGAAGTCCTGGGACGACTTCGGATCTCAGGTTCGCTGCCGTCTGCTTCTCGGCTAACTGATTTCTCGCCCAGTATACTCACCCTTGTATATAATAATATTTGACACCGTTCGCTTAGGATACCCTCTGTTTTTCAGGGACAACGCTCTCGGGAATTTAGCACATGTGTAATAGTGATCAAAGTTCACTGGCAAGATCACAATTTATTCTCTTAGGTAAATAATTACTTCAGCACAGATTAACATTGGAAGACAAGTCCTAGTAAGCATTGTAATATATGTTCGTGGTAATAATTGATGAAACTTCTGTGTCTGATCTGAACACGAGCTATGTTGAATGTAGCGGGAGCTTGCTGATTTCTGTATAAATAACTGAATGTGGTCAATATTTAATTACTCACGCGTTTCGTGGTAATCAAGGTTACGCACCGTTTCACTACAGACGTACTGTGTAATACTTTAATTTATTTCACATAGAAGTTATCAAACTTCTCGAGTACTTACAACACGACTCTCAGAGACGGCCCCCATGGCTCCTTATCGCTGAACTTCCTTCACTTCTCGCAGTCGAAATTGATCTCCCCGAAATTGATTCCCTAGCTACTTCCGCTAGCATCCAAAAAACCTCGGTTTTCGATAAGACCAAAAAATAGTCCTTAGTTTCTATTGGGTGACACTTCATTCGTATCAATACGCTATGGACCTCTCAGTTGTTGCTAATTGGTTGACAATTTTCACCTGCCAACGTTATTCTCCGAATCGCAATTCTTGGTACCGCCAGCTCTTATTGTCTCTTAAAACCAACTTGGGTCCAGGACTTTCCGAGCCACACAATAAAAACGTCGCTTACCGGAGATTTCTTTGTTTCCTTTAAAATTCTCAGACAATACTGTTATTGAGAAGACATCGTCCAAAGCAACCCTTTGCCATTGTGAAAAATCATATATTTCTTAAACCCGTTACCTTGCTTCATTGTTCTCCAAAAACAGAACTTTTTCTGCAGCAATAGGCCTACCCATATGCTTCTACTTGAAGTTAATAAATTGTAATACTATATAAATTATTAATTTATATTAGTTATGTTAATTATTCAAATTAAATATAATAATGGGTTAAAATTAATTCTCCTTTAAATGAAATTAACTAAATTCGGCCGTAGGCCTATTTGCCTTAAATAATTAAGCAATTTGATACAAATAGACTAATTGTTAACAAAGAAAAAACTGTAGCAGTTCCCTTTAAACTAGTTCACAGCAAAAATGTCGATTTTTCCAGAATCCCATATCAGGATAGTTCAATTAGTTATGTAAATGAAACCAAATTTCTAGGTGTTTGGGTAGATCAATATCTGAACTGGCATAAAGACGTAGATATACAGTCAAAATAATTGAGCAAAACATGCTTTGCCCTGCGGCTAATAGAAAGAATATCAAACGTAAACTCTGCTCGTACCCTTTATTGTGCCCATTTCATTCCCTTATAACATACGGTATAATTTTCTGTGGTAACTCATCTAACAGCATGTTTATATTTAAACTTCAGAAGAGGGCATTACGAATAATCATGCGAGCAATTAGCGAAAAGGCTGCAGAATTTTTTTCAAGAAATTAAGGATTTTACTCTTACCTAGTATTTACATAATACATACGAAAAAGGCAACCTAAATGTGGTCGAAAAGAACTCAAGTGTGCACTGACACAACACAAGGAATAGGAATAATTTGTCATCCATTCCACACAGCACTGGTTTTTATGAAAAGCGTTTCACATACACTGGTCTCAAATCATATAATGCATTACCCCAATCCATAAAAGAGATATCTTCTCCAAATAAATTAAAAAACAAATTAGTTCACTTCTACAGTATCATTGTTTTTATTCATTAAGTTAGTACTTTACGACTCACCCTGCTCCCCTTTCCACTCGCCACTCGCCTGGCAGCTTCCACCCCTCTCGGCTGCTTCCCGCGTGCCGCCTGCTCCACTTCCCCGCAACGCATACCTTCATGCCTGTAGCCGATGCTCAACGCCGGTAATGCATAATTGCAATATTGATTTGTCACCTAATATTTCACAATAAAGAAAGCCCCTTGCACCTCCACATAATATTCCACAATTATAAAAACGACCCTTCCAACAAAATAGGCTATTTCACAATACAAAAATACCCTTGTACCATACATAATATTTCATATTATAAAAAACGCTGTATTATAACATAAAAGTGGCTTAATTGATGCAGGAAAATTCCTTGCACCAACACTACTTATAAAAACCGATTCTTGCATTAACACTCATGAAATCCCCCTAACATAACTCTAATATACGAAAGCTTCCTTCAGTGCTCAACATTCACTCGTAGCGTAGTGTTCAAGACTCCTAGCTATAATGCTAGGATTCCCGGGTTCGAATCTCGGTCGATCAAAAATTTACTATTAGGGATAGGTCTCAAATAGGTAGGTAGGTAGGTAGGGTAAAGAGGAGGTGAAAGGAAGGAGACGGGAAAGGAAGAGAAGAAGAGAATAAAGAAGAAATAGATTATTTTTTCTGTTTCATCAGTTCATTAAGAGATGGCGCTACCGTCGCTTCTAGTAGTTAAAATGCCACCACTAGGGGAGGGATTGAGAGTAGGAGTGAGGGACTCGGGTGAGTCGCAATGTACCAATTTCCCTATTTGTCGAATTTTTTTTCTTCATTACAGGGAGGAAACTGACTGCTCACCACGTAGCGTCTACGGACCTCAAGGAGAAAGTGGAAGTTTGAAATTACTCGTATTTAAGTATCGATGAGAGTGTGAAACGAATGGACCAATACGGCCTCGTATAGAGCACAGTGTTGACTTGTGGATACACTATAGACTTCCATGCATTTCTTAGGTAAGTGCTGAATTATTCTGGTTAAATATCTTGTACGTTACATAGGCGTAACGAGAGGGGGGCTTTGGGGGTTTGAACCCCCCCATTGATAAAGTAAAGGAAAATTGTGCAATTTTTTAAAGTCTGCTTATAAATTACTTAATATGAGTATAATGCGTGGGAAGCTTAAATCTCAGTAGTATGGTTTTCCCACCTACGTCAGAGGAGGAGCAGAGGAGGAGCCGCTGACGTCACTTCCGGTCAGCTGATTATGACGTCACGGAGGAGCCGGAGGGGAGGGAGGGGAGGGAGGAATGATGACGTCACAAGTGGGCGTGGCCTATGACGTCACAAGTGGGCGTGGCTATGACGTCACGACCTACGTCATGGACACATGATTCAAAATGGCGTCGGTTCCGGTTCCTATTGCAAATGGCGACGGTTCCGGTTCCGGGGCGTACGAAGCGCGAAATTCAAAATTTACGAATTTATAATGTAATTGGTTACGTTTCCGGCGCGAAATTCAAAATTTGAAAATTTATAATGAAAATGGCTACGTTTCCGGTTCCTATTTCAAATGTCGGACAAAGCGCGAAATTCAAAATTTGAGAATTAATAATAAAAATGGCTACGTTTGCAAATGGCGTAAGGTGGGCGGATGGCGGTTGATTTGAAAATTGCAAAAGGTGGAAATTGAATATTACAATTGCAAATAGCGGATGGTGGGAAATTTGAAATTTGTATATTGGTATTGTTTTACAATATGGCAGCATCGCATACGTCATCAGAGGAGGAGCAAAGGAGGAGCCGATGACGTCATTGCAGGAGCCGCAGGATTGATTACGTCATCAGAGGAGGAGCAAAGGAGGAGCCGATGACGTCATTGCAGGAGCCGCAGGATTGATTACGTCATCAGAGGAGGAGCAAAGGAGGAGCCGATGACGTCACCGCAGGATTGGCAGGATTAGATCATGTGACAGGTGGATTGTTTTTATGACGTCACAGCAGATTTTAATCTTTATGTCTTTTTAGCATGGAAGCATATAGATCACGAAGCATAAATGCATCGATATCAGTTTTCTGTAAGATGACTATTTCAGTAAAAAATATCCCTGAGAGCGTTATTTTATTCCTTCGTAAATATGGTAGCCATCGTGTTAAAACTATATTTTGTCATAAGATTTTAATCCTAGCCCAAGGGGTTAACTCAGCCTCTGGCTTACCACTCGGTGTATAAAATATTATATCGTAAATTTTCCTATCATGATCGGTGCATAATCTCACATGTTGAATTATCTTCAATTCCCCCAGTATAATGTCGGAATAATATTATATCATACTTCATTATTCAAAGGCGTTTTGTAAAGTCAATGTATAGAACTGTGTTAGCACACTGTTTCAATGTACGTGACAGAATTGATGCATGTGTATCTCGTTATCTACAACAGTCATATGAGGCTTGTAGTAACCTTGACGTACGTCTCACATATTCATTCACTGCAACTTATCTATCGTATGCTGACCTATTCAAAAGTCTTAAAACAATCTCTTTAAACAGCAGTACTTTTAAAAATTAAATCCCTAATCATAGCACATGTCTTATGTATTATTAGTCAACAGTATTTTTATTGCGGAATATTGTAATATTTCATCGCAGAGTGGTAGTGAACTTATATTGTAATATTCCATCGCTGAGTGGTTCTGAGTTCGATTCAAAGTCAGTAAAGGCATATTCAGCTTTTCTCACATTGCGGGAAATTGAATATACTGTTTCAGAAAAGCGCTGATAAGAAATAAATATCAAATAACGCTTTAACGTATATTTCTCCTGTCGCGAGGCTATCGTCAGCATTTTTTTAAACTCCAATCATGTCATTGGTGTAAAATATATTTATCCTGTTGTGAGGCTATTTCATAACGTCATCACTACAGACCTACTTCTCGTATAATGTTTGGCCGCTAGCTTTTAAATACGAGGTTGAAAGTTGCAATACATTCATTTGAAGCGCCACGGAGTTTTAGAGTTTAGATGATTAAATATGCATTACCTATTTTTATGTACGATGCTTTCATTCACCGTTCTACAAACGGACTTGATCAAATTGTTTACTTTATACATCACGTAACAGTCCTATTACAAATAGTAGAAACTCAAAATAGCTAGAGGTTCGAGTTTTCAAAACTTACAATTTTTTCCATATTTAGACTTTCAATTAAATTTATGTTTTTATTTTACAAGATCACCAGTAATTTTTACTATGATCCACAACAGTGGCGCGGCTCCAAACACCCTCAATGTCTACCACTGATGTTTTATAAAGTCGTTATTATATTCAAATTATATTTTAATTTCAAGGTGGTCTGTGTTAGAGCTTTTTCCATGAATATGTCATCCTCAGATCCAACTAAGTTTTAACTTTTGCTTCCATCCGTATATATTTTCATTGAATAATCCACATATTCTTCCACTTTGCTAATTACTCTTAAGTCCACTGGATGAAGTCAGTTGTGAGAATCTCACAAAGCTTTCTCTACCCTCAAAATTGTAACAACTTTAATGTCCTCCAACATACAGATTTTACATCATAGAGCAAAAATATTTTTCCAGGTTATAATATTGAGATTATTTTAGCTTTTTTCCATAGATTTAGGGAATTTTCTATTTGTTAATCATCCACTATCAATCATCGTTATCTTGCTCACTATATCGGCTTCTCCACGAGCTTTTAAATGTTCATTATGTTCTAAAACATTCATAATTTCTGAATGTATACAAATATAATCTCCGGTGTTTATTGGTATCTTTGTTTCTTCTCTTAACCTTCTCCAAAATTAACTATCTTCTTATTATTATCTGGCTCATAGCATCTTCTTTACTAATTGTATTCGTTTCTAAAATATGGTTGTTAACACTATGCTTTTCCTTATTTTTGTCAGATCTAAGTTTGTATATTTCATTCCATGAGTGATGTTCTTTACGCATTTCTTTTATAATGTGGTACCATCTCCTTAGTATGCAAAATGTCATAGATTTTTACCTAATTTACACCATCATGTTTTGAATTAGTTTCTTAACTTCACACCATTTTTTTAACTTAACCTACACAATATTCCATCAATTTTTTCTTTTTATCATACAACCTACCTAATTATCCTAACAAAATGGGATTATCACCAAGTTAACATACATTTTTTCTATAATACATCACAAGTTTAGCGGTTAAAGATAATATGCTTATTGTTTTTACATGTTCTATAACGTGGTACTACACCAGTTCTAACATTGCCTATGAACTCGACATGTCTTAGACCCATATTTTAAATGTACTTGATACAAATATAATTTTTTACGAGATCTTCACCATAATTTACAGAGCACCTAATAGTTATTTGTAATATTGTTTTAAATTTAAAGTCATTGTATCCGATAGTCCTCACAATATTTCATTTTAATTTTTCGGTTATGTTCGTTCTATATAGGTATTTCATTTATACAATCAAGCTATATAACCTTAAAGGGTCACATCCTACTTCGTATCAACCGCTCATTCTACAATATTTCATGTCGGTACTAGGTGATAATATTAAGGTCTAAGTTGTAACCACAACGGTTTTTCAAATACGAGCTACCATTTCTTTATACAGCTGAATCTTCAGAAGTCCTTACAAAGGTCAGTACATACCGTTTTAAGGTTTTTATTCAGATAAATCCGCTCACGATTGGTATATACCCACTACAAATCCACAGCGTAGATATTAGCTCTAACGACAACATACAGTCTTTTCTCATCCATCCATATGTATTTGTTCTTCCCATTTCCTTTTTGCCACTTGAAATAATTTCGGTGTACACTTATTTATAGTATTTATCTTTATAAATATCAAATATCAGTACTCATTAAGAATTAAATTACGTTTACATCCAAGTGAGGTACTCTTCACATTCTGCTTTTCCTATATTATATCACATGCTTTATTTATTTATTTATTTATTCAAAATCTTAACATCAGTAGAGTAAGAAGTAAAATATGTATTATAAAGAAATCTTTTTCGCTACAACTTCAACAGAATTTTTTCATCTCATAATGTATACAAAAGTTCAGTCACATCCTTAAATTATATTCCAAATTCATCTCCCTCATTACATAACCTTCCTTCAAGATGATTATTTATTTATCAAGTCATCAAATATCAAAAAAGTTAAAAAATCTATTTAATTAATTATAATCATTGAATTTTAGCTAATTTGTGACATCATATGTGAAATATTTTTCTTAGCTTCTGGTAATATGCACATTATATTTTATGTATCAAATGATTATGCAAATATCAGAGTCAAGAAAATAACATACATCTTCTAACATATAGAGAGTAAGTTTCACAACGCAAAACGTACACGTGAGAAGGTGTTGATTAGTCAGCAAAGTATATCAGGATCCAAGTCTCTATACCATACACCTTCATTAAGGAAAAAAGATATCGCGTATAATTTTCATAATAAGCATTTATATTTTGCATGCTTTTTCCCTAACGTCCTGATTATAATATTCAATTAGATATAAGTTACCATAGCTATGTTATCAATACAATGTTGAGGTACAAGTTTTACATCTGCTTCATGTATGAAACTTGGAAATAAGACTTAGATATCGCATAAATTTCATAACCTGTTCATGTTTCGCGGCACCTAATAGTTATTGGTAATATTGTTTTAAATTTAAAGTCATTGCCTAAGTTCTCATCATTACTTAAAATACATTTGAACTCAACCAGTCTTAGACCCATATTTTATAAACACTTGACACAAGTAATATTTTTACGAGATCTTTATCATAATTTACAGATCACCTAAACATCTCCATTTTGCTTCAAAGTGATGTTCTTTACGCATTTCTTTTATAATGTGGTACCATCTCCTTAGTATGCAAAATGTCATAGATTTTTACCTAATTTACACCATCATGTTTTGAATTAGTTTCTTAACTTCACACCATTTTTTTAACTTAACCTTCACAATATTCCATCAATTTTTTCTTTTTATCATACAACCTACCTAATTATCCTAACAAAATGGGATTATCACCAAGTTAACATACATTTTTTCTATAATACATCACAAGTTTAGCTTTTAAAGATAATATGCTTAAGTTCTCATCATTACTTAAAATGCCTTTGAACTCGACATGTCTTAGACCCATATTTTAAATGCACTTGAAACAAATATAATTTTTTGCGAGATCTTTATAATAATTTACAGAGCACCTAATAGTTATTTGTAATATTGTTTCAAATTTAAAGTCATTGTATCCGCTAGTCTTCACAATATTTCATTTTAATTTTTCGGATATGCTTGTTCTATATAGGTATTCCATTTCTACAGTCAAACTATCCCTAAGAAGTACTCTTTTATTACTTCAGGTTTAGTATAGAACATTATGAAAGATATTCTTCCATAACTTTTCTTAGAGTTCTTTGTATGTTTTTCCTTAACGCTATGGTAATAATATTCTACTAGATAAGGGTTCAGTTTTTGCATTTCATTCATGTATGTGAAATAGAAATAAAAATTATAAATGAGTTTCTACAGGTTCTTGCACATAATATACAACACATTTCAAATATTATATCAAGATATTCATCGGAGTCCATCAATCTCTTACCTTTATCCCACAATCTATACATCTTTTATATATTGTACAGCATAGTGGATATCATTTTGAAATTACTTTTTACATATAAAATTATCAACTATTTTATGCTCACGCTATATGTTTAAGTACGTGCTCTACGTTTTTACATAAATTCATTATAAGTACCAAATTTTCCACATAAATTAGCGAAAATAACGAAGTTTGCTCGTAAAATAACTATAAATATCGACTTTTATACATAGAAAGGTGAAAAATTACACATTCACATACACACGTAACACAATCACTTCATTTCTAGGAGAGTAGACCTTCATTTCACATACACATATATAGACCAAGACCAAGACCAAGACCAAGACCGAGAAACAAGACCAAGACCAAGACCAAGACCAAGACCGAGAAACAAGACCAAGACCAAGACCAAGACCAAGACCAAGACCAAGACCAAGACCAAGACCAAGACCAAGACCAAGACCAAGACCAAGACCAAGACCAAGACCAAGACCAAGACCGAGAAACAAGACCAAGACCAAGACCAAGACCAAGACCGAGAAACAAGACCAAGACCAAGACCAAGACCAAGACCAAGACCAAGACCAAGACCAAGACCAAGACCAAGACCAAGACCAAGACCAAGACCAAGACCAAGACCAAGACCAAGACCAAGACCAA